>JAESUZ010002857.1:0-1200000 GCA_017311185.1 Proteles cristata cristata | reverse complement strand
CTAATTGGTGCATTTTTTTCTAAAATAATGAATTTTGTCCCTGGTGCCTTTTTAATTAACTTTTTTATTTTTTAAGTTATTTATTTATTTTGAGAGAGAGAGAGTGCATAAGCAGAGAAGGGGCAGAGAGAGGGAGAGAGAGAATCACAGGCAGGCTCCAAGATTTCAGTACAGAGCCTGATGAGGGGCTTGATCCCACAAACCATGAGATCGTGACCTGAGCCGAGATCAGGAGTCGAATGTTTAACTGACTGAGCCATCCAGGCGCCTCTTTTTAATTTATTGAACAGATTCTATCTTTGACTTAAAAGGGCAGTCTGAAACTCAGATTGCCTAAAACTGAACTTCTGTTCTTTCCCTCCAAATCTGCTCTATGTATTGGTCTCTTTATCTTTAGCAAAGGTATTTGCATCCTTCCAGTCTCTTTATCTCACATTACTGCATGTTATCCATCAAGAAATCTTGTTGGGGCACTTGGAAGGCTCAGTTGGTTAAGCGTCTAACTCTGAATTTTGGCTCAAGTCATGATCTCCCAGTTGGTGAGTTTGCGCCCCACGTATGGCTGTGTGCTGGTGGCACAGAGCCTGCTTGAGATTCTCTCTCTGCCTCTACTCCTCACCCCCCACCCCACTTTGAAAATAAAAAAATAAAATGTCTTGTTGATTCTGCCTTCAATATATATATATACCAAAATCGTATACCAAATTCCCCCCCACATCTACAACTACCATCTTACCTAAGTCACCATCATATCTTGATTGGATTTCTAGGTAGCCTCTTCTTTCTTCTACTTTTGCCCTCTATTCTCAGTAAAGCACCCAAAATGACCCTTTTTAAACAAGTGAAATTATATAATTCCTTTGTTCCCAAATCTCCACTGGCCCTTTGTTTCACTCACAGTAAAAGCCAAAGTCTTAATAAACCCCTGACCTATAAAGTTCCTATGAAGCTTTTATGATCTGGCCATAGTTTGAATTATCCTTCCCCTTCTTCACTACACTCAAACCATTGGCCTTTGCTGCTTCTCAAACATGCCTGGCATGGCTCCATCATAGGGACACGCATGAACTATTTCCTCTACCTAATCCACTCTTCCCTCACATAGCCACTTGGCTTGCTTCCTCACTGCTTAAATATCACTTTATCATGGATGCCTACCCTGACTGCTGTAATTAATACTGTTAAAACCCTCCTCTCCTGGCTCTTCCTTCCAATACCCCTTATCTTGATTTACTTTTTTTATTCTCCTTAGTACTTCACCTTTTGACTTACCTTTTTTTTTTTTTTTTTTTTTGAGAGCGCGGTGGGGGGGGCAGAGGGAGAGAGAGAATCCTCAGCAGGCTCCACACCTAGCAAGGTGCCTGGCATGGGGCTCAGTCTTACTACTTGAGCCGAATCAAGAGTCAGATGTTTAACTGACTGAGCTACCCAGTTGCTGTCGCCTTTTTACTTACTTTATCTTTTTTCTTTTTTTAAGAGATAGAGGGTGTGGGTCAGGGAGCAGGGTAGAGGAAGGGAGGGAGAGAGAGAAGAGGTAGGGAAGAATCTTAAGCAGGCTCCATGCTCAGCGTGGAATCATGACCTGAGATGAAGTCAAGAGTCAGATGCTCAACTGACTGAGCCACTCAGGTGCCCCTCATTTATTTTTTATTGTAAATCTCTTACTAGAATATAGTATTTGTCTTTTTGTCCACTGATGTCTAAGTTTATCCTGCTTGGAGTTTGTTGAGTTCTAGCCTATTATCAAAATTTGGAAAGTTTTGACCATTATATCTTCAAATGTTTTTTCTGCCCCCTTCACCCTTTAGGACTCCCATTATGTATATATATGTTGGTGTGTTTGATGGTGTCCCACAGATTCATTTTTTAAAATTCTTTTCTCTTTCTGCTCCTCAGATTAGACAATCTCAATCTACCTAACATCAGTTCTCAATTAATCTAACTTAATATTGTCAGTTTAACTACTTTGATTCATTTTTTTTTAAATTTTTTAATGTTTTATTTATTTCTAGGAGAGAGAGAGAGACAGTGTGAGCAGGGGAGGGTCAAAGAAAGAGGGAGTCACAGACCGAAACAGGTTCCAGGCTCTGAGCTGGCAGTCAGCACAGAGCCCAATGCGGGGCTCGAACCCACGAACCGCGAGATCATGACCCAAGCGAAAGTCGGACACTTAACCGACTAAGCCACCCAGGCGCCCCTTAACTACTTTGATTCTTTTCTTCTGCCTATCCAGTTCTGCTATTAAACCCCCTCTAGTAAATTTTTCATTTTACTTATATTTTTCAGTTCTAGAATTTCTGTTTGGTTGTGTGTGTGTGTATGTACAGAATTTCTACCTCTTTATTGATGTTCTTTATGTGATGAGACATTGTTCTTATGTTTCCTTTAATTATTTTCCTTTTTATTTTTATTTTTTATTTTTTTAGCTCTTTCAATATATTTCAGTTAGTTTAAGTCCCATAACTGGGCTTACTCGGGGACTGATTCTATTAATTTCTTTTTTTTTTCTTTATTTTTTTTAAGTTTATATATTTATTTTGAGAGAAACAAACGTGTGAATGGGGGAGAGAAACAGAGACAGTGTGAATGGGGGAGGGGCAGAGAGAGAAAGAGAGGGAGAGAGAATTCCAAGCAGCCTCCACATTATCAGCACAGAGCCTGATGTGGGGCTTAAACTCATGAAACCATGAGATCATAACCTGAGCCAAAACCAAGAGTCAGATGCTTCACCAACTGAGCCATCCAGGTGCCCCTATTTCTTTTTTTCCTGTGAATTGGCTGTACTTTCTTACTTCTTTGCATAACTCTTAACTTTTTATTGAAAACTGGATATTTTTAACATTATACTGTGGCAGCAAAGGAAATCAGACTTTTTTTTTTTTTTAAGGTTTTATTTATTTCTAGGAGAGAGAGAGACAGCGTGAGCAGGGGAGGGTCAGAGAGAGAGGGAGTCACAGACTGAAACAGGCTCCAGGCTCTGAGCTGGCAGTCAGCACAGAGCCCGACGCGGGGCTCGAACCCACGAACCGGGAGATCATGACCTAAGTGAAAGTCGGACGCTTAACCGACTAAGCCACCCAGGCGCCCCGGAAATCAGACTTTTTATTGCTGCTTGTTACAGATTGTTTGGCGACTTTTCTGAAGTAGCTTTATAAAGTCTATATTCTTATGAATGGGCCACCTAAGTCTGTGTTACGTTAGCCTAATGGTCAGCTAGTGTTTTTGATAGTTTCCTTCAGTACCTGAAGCCAAGAAAAGAAAAATAAAGGGAAAAGAAAAAAGACTCTCCCAGTCTTTGCAAATTGGCTATGTGCTAGGGTGCTCCTTCAACACTTAACCGGGTATTTACCACGCTGCCTTAGCCTTCGCTTCCTGTTTGGGCAGAGCCTCAAGTGAAAGTTTATGGTTCTCCAGTCTTTCCTGAGTATGCATGTGGTATTCTCAATTCCCCCAGTATACACGGGAGCTTTTAGAAGCCCTTATTAACCCCACGTATCTCCTTTCTCAGCCTTCTTCTTTCCAAGAAAAAGTCTGTTTATTTCCTGTCCTGACCATTAACCCCTTTTCTGACGGTTATAGCCAGTACTTTTGCCTTTAAGTGTTTTCAGCAAATGTCACAAGGGAAGTTGCTCCAGCCCTGGGAGTATTCTAAGTTTGGAGAAACAAAGGCAGACTATTGCACTGGTGCTTCAAGGAGCCACCAGACAGGTTGAAGCATAGTCACAATTCTGTGAGAATAGTCTTCCTTGCTCCCTCTCATTAGCAGCCTGTACCAGGATGCAGGCTGTGCTCTTCACTGACCCAACCAGTCTCAGGAGTAGGGGTGGTAGGCAGGCAGTTGAAAATCTCATAGGTCTCACTTATAATGGTACTTCATTAAGCTGTCCCCTGGTTGTTGTAAGTTTTAACTAGATTGCAGAGTTCTATAAAAGTTGATTCTGGCAATTTTTGCTTATGGCTGTATCTATTTTTGTCAAGAACAGAAGAATTAAGATTTTTTAAAATATCAGTGAAGCTCTGTAATACATCAGTGAAACTTGATGTCATGAAATGACAGTGTCCTTTAATCAAAAGAATTCTTATATCTAGAATTATAGTTGATGATCATGAAAGACCCAAATATTTTATGTGAAGTTGCTCAGCTCTGCAAGTCGTCAGTAATCCCTGTTATCAGCTATTAGAAACAGACTTTTATTATCAGGACACTTATTTAAATATCAGAATTGAATTAAACTTTCTGAGAATTGAAGTACATTTTCACTTTTATAAAATCAAGCAAATACCGGGATGCCTGAGTGGCTCAGGCAGTTGAGCGTCCGACTTCGACTCAGGTCATGATCTCACAGTTCATGGTGGGTTCGAGCCCCGTGTTGGGCTCTGTGCTGACAGCTCAGAGCCTGGAGCCTACTTCCAATTCTGTGTGTCCTTCTTTCTCTTCCCCTCCCCTGCTCATGATCTGTCTCTCTCTGTCTCTCAAAAAATAAATAAGTGTTAAAAAAAATAAAGAAATACCAATAAAATCTTTAATAATCTACAAGTTAATAGCATTCCACTCATACTGTACGACTTTTCTTGGTTTGCTTATTTTAAGGGGTGATGTGAATGTACTAATAATATACTATAACTTTTTTAATATTACAGATTTCTCTAAATCCAGGAATGCTATTTGATATATTTTTTAAAGTAATCCCTCCTTTTTTAAAAGTTTAAGTAAACTTTTAAAAGTGATAGAGGGGCGGAGAGAGAGAGAAAGAATCACAAGCAGGGGCTTGAACTCACATACCATGAGATCATGACCTGAGCTGAAACCAAGAGTCAGACACTTAACCTACTGAGCCAGCAGGCACCCCTGAAGTTTGATATTTTAAGAGCCATGTTTCTTATTATGGTAAAGTAGCAATTTGTATTTATAAAATTTTTCTAATGTTTATTTTTGAGAGAGAGAGCACACAAACAGGAGAGAGGCAGAGAGAGGTGGAGATAGGATCTAAAGCAGGCTCCACACTGTTAGCAGAGAGCCTGATGTGGGGCTCAGACTTGTGAACCGTCAGATCATGACCTGAGCCAAAGTTGGACACTTAACCGACTAAGCCACCCAGGTGCTCCAGCTCCATTGTTAAAAACAAATGCAGCTAACAAATTTATAATTGAGAAATATACTTTTAAATTTAACATATGAAAATATAAATGTGTGGAAAAAGCTGATGTGATACATTTTATGCTAATACAGTGGTTTCCAAATACAGTGGTTTCCAAATTATTGAATCCCTTGCTTTCTACCTCCTCCTCCCCAATAAGACAAAATCCACTATTTTCCTGTGACTTGATCACTTCTAGACATTTTTTCTAAATATGTTCATGGAGACGTAGAAATGAGTTTTTATTGCTGATCAGGGATTAGTCATTTCAATACTTTATTATAAATGCCCATACGAGTCTATGGAAAGTATATCAAATGACAGGAATTATTTTGTGATGTTATCTGGGATATAATTGTTTAGAAAAGCTAAGATTTAAGTAGAATTAACTAAGAATTAAGTCAGAATTACCTAAAATAACTCAAAGCAAGCTTTATGGACTACTATTAGAGATTTGGTGTATTTTCTTTTAATCTCTCCCCATCTCTTGCTTTTCTTCACCTCTTTTTGTTTCCTTCTTATAGTTATTTGTTGAAACAGGTCATTATTACTGTCAAGTTTCCACAGTATGGATTTTGCTAATTGCACCCTGCATCCCTGTATGTAAAATAATGTGGTTTTTGGTCTTCTCTGTTTCCTTTAATTTGATAATTGGATATCAGAGCTTGGTCACATTGATATTCAGTTTCTCTCTGTCTCTCCCTATCCCTCTCTCCCTTCCTCCCTCCCCCCTCCCCACCTTTGGAGGGACAGGGCTGGGAGTACACATAAGGTCTACTTGTTTCTCTTTTCATGATGTTAGTAACCATTGATAATTACCCATAGTCCGTTAATTCATTCCATGCCTCAAAGTGATGGTGATAATTATTTTACCATTTATTCATTTATTAACTGTTACTGTAAAATTTTTATATTTATATATACATTCTGTGTGTATTATATGTTTAGACAAAGATTAATGTGTAGAAATTTTGCTTTCAGTGAATATTTACATTCCAATCATTGCTTAGAAAGATTCTTTTGTCCTTTTAGAGCTACTTGCTAAAAATTAAAGTAAACATAGAATATTCTGGCTTTATTTTACTCTTGAAGGGATTGAACGTCTAGGCTAATTTATTTAAAAATTTATCATTTCTTGTCTTAACACTTTAAGTGAAGAATGTGTCAGGATTGAAACTGTTATAGACTGAGAAGTTTGACAAGAATTTTTTATGTTCTTTGAGTTTATAGTTTCACAACCTATTTCAGTCTTTATGGTAATCAACTAGGTAAAGCTCTGCATTAAACTCCCAGTATTTGTGTTTGCTGGCAAAATTTTTCTGAACCTCACAAAACTATTAATATCCTATTCTAAGTATAATACTTTTTTAACAAGTGAGCATCATAAAATAAGTGAAGTTTTAAGATACATTTAGAAGCTTTGCGCAGAGGCAGTATCGTAGCTAGTGAGGTTTATCCAAGGCACAATTATTGCTAATTGAAAACTTTTCCCAATAAGATACATTTAGAATAAGCTCTTTTGTGTGAGACAGTTTTCCCTGGAATGTCCTACCCTGGCTGCAACTGAGGGACGAGTGGGTAAGTATTCTGTGCCATTAGCTCCTTAAAAACTTGGTGAGGAGATCTGGAGGACAAGACCCTGAATACAACAAGCTTTCTAGGTTTAATATCCAGCTCACTTTATATTATTTTGCATGAATATTTGGGCATGAGTTACCTTCCCTTTTTTATAAATAAGAACCCAGACTACAGCTAAAGTAACCAAATTCCTGTTTCTGATCCAAAGACAATTTCTGGTAGGGGCGCCTGGGTGGCTCAGTTGGCTAAGTGCCAACTTCAGCTCAGGTTATGATCTCATGGTTCATGGGTTTGAGCCCCACATCATGGGTTTGGCTGACAGCCAGCTCAGAGCCTGGAGCCTGTTTCTGTGTCTCCCTCTCTCTCTGACCCTCCCCTGCTCGCTCACTCACTCACTCTCTCTCTCTCTCAGAAATAAATAAAACATTAAAAAAAAACTAAAAAAAAAAAAAACAAAGACAATTTCTGGTAACGCGTTTACATGTCAGTCATCATAATATATACAGTTATAATATATATATTGTATGATATATATATTATAATATATACAGTATTCTATTCTATCACACATACCACCAGCTCTCCCCAGCATAAATAAGGTAGAACAAACACCATTTTATGGGTAATGCAGTTAAGGCTCAGAGAGATTTAGTGATTGCCACTCTGTTATTAAATGGCTATGCTAGAATTCGAATTCAGGTCTTTCTGATTCCAAACCCATGTTCTCACTACCACAGCAAAATGAAGGCAAGAGGAAAAGAAGGCAGAGAGATTATTTAAGCAGTCACTGTTATTTCCAGTGAGAGATTATTGAGGCCTGAAACAGGCAGTAGAAACAGAAACAAGATTTAAGGGTTTCACGTGACTTGGTGGCAGGTAAGATGTGAGGAATGAGGGACTAGAATGATTAAAGAAAGATGGGAGTTTCCTGGGTGTGCAAATGAAATGTTAATGGGAAGAGAAGCAGTTCAGGGGAGGGCTGCCCCTTATTCCTTTTTCTGTATGAAATTTTATTTGTTGATTGAGGTGTTCATGGTATATTTGGTTGAAAATATTCAGTAGGCATTTCGAAACTGAGAGTACTAAGATTATTTAGTCTTGGTAGGGAATACGAGGGAGTTTAACAGGGTATATATTTTTTTATTTTTTTAACTTTATTTAAATCCAAGTTAGTTATCATATCATATCATATTTCAGGAATAGAATTTAGTGATTCATCACTTAGATATAACACCCAGTGCTAGTCCTAATAAGGGCCCTCCTTAAATGCCTACCACTAATTTAACCCATATCCCCACCCAGCACCCCTCCAGCAGCCCTCAGTTTTGTTCTATTTAAGAGTCTCTTATGGTTTGCCTCCCTACCTGTTTTCCTTATTTTTCCTTCCCTTACCCTATGTTCATCTGTTTTGTTTCTTAAATTCCACATATGAGTGAAATCATATGATATTTATCTTTCTCTGACTTACTTAGCTTAGCATAATACACTCTAGTTCCATCCACATTGTTGCAAATGGCAAGATTTCTTTTGATCACTGAGTAATATTCTGTTGTGTGTATACATTTTCTTTATCCATTCGTAAGTTGAACATTTGGGCTCTTACCATAATTTGGCTATTGTTGGTAGTGCTACTATAAACATTGGGGTGCATGTGCCCCTTCAAATCAGCATTTTTAATCCTTTGGATAAATACTTAATAGTGCAATTATTGGATCATAGGATAGTTCTATTTTTAATTTTCTGAGGAGCCTCCATACTGTTTTCAGGGTGGCTGTACCAGTTTACATTCCCACCAGCAGTGCAAAAGTATTCCCCTTTCTCCGCCTCCTTGCCAGCATCTGTTGTTGCCTGAGTTGTTAATTTTAGCCATTCTGACAGGTGTGAGGTAATATCTCATTGTGGTTTTGATTTATATTTTCCTGATGATGAGTAATGTTGACCATCTTTTCATGTGTCTGTTAGCCATCTGGATGTCTTCTTTCGAAATGTCTGTTCATGTCTTTTGCCCATTTCTTTGCTGGATTACTTGTTTCTTGGGTGTTGAATTTGGTAAGTTCTTTATAGAATTTGGATACTAACCCTTTATCCGATATGTCATTTGCAAATATCTTCTCCCATTCCATCAGTTGCCTTTTAGTTTTGCTGATTGTTTTCTTCACTGTGCAGAAGGTTTTTAATCTTGATGAGGTACCAATAGTTCATTTTTACTTTTGTTTCCCTTGCCTCCAGGGGACATATCTAGTAAGAAGTTGCTGTGGCTGAGCTCAAAGAGGTTGTTGCCTGTTTTCTCCTTTAGGATTTTGATGGTTTCTTGTCTTACATTTAGGTCTTTAATCCATTTTGAGTTTTTTGTGTATGGTGTGTAAGTGGTTCAGGTTCATAATCTTCTACATGCTGCTGTCCAGTTTTCCCAATACCACTTGCTGAAGAGGCTTTTTTTCCATTGGATATTCTTTCCTGCTTTGTTGAAGATGAATTGACCATACATATGCGGGTCCATTTCTGGGTTCTCTATTCTCATTGATCTACATGTCTGTTTTTGTGCCAGTACCATACTGTCTTGATAATTACAGCTTTGTAATGCAGCATAAAGTCCAGAATTGTGATGCCTTCAGCTTTGGTTTTCTTTTTCAATATTACTTTGGCTATTTGGGGTAACAGAGTGTGTATTTTTTTTTTAATTCTTTTTTAAAGTTTATTTTTTGAGAGAGAGTGGGGGGAGGACAAAGGGCGAAGGAGGACAGAGGATCTGAAACAGGCTCCACACTCACAGCAGAGAGCCCCCTGTGGGGCTTGAATTCCACCAACCGTGAGATCATGACTGGAGCTGAAGTCAGAAGCTTAATGGATTGAACCACCCAGGCGCCCCTCTATTCTTAATTCCTGTGTCATTATGTTAATCCTATGGCACTTACCTAGTGAGAATTATAAATTCAAAGTTCTGCCGAGGGACTACCCCAAGGTTTATGGCCTCAGCAGATTGCCACTGTGATAGACCCGCCTAGAATGGTGTTTTTGCCTATATTCTTATATTGCTGTATTTTTCCTTCTCTAAGTGAAGAAAGATTAGAAAAAAGACACCATATTCTTTTTTTTTTTATTTTTTAAAAATGTTTTATTTATTTCTAGGAGAGAGAGAGAGAGAGACAGCGTGAGCAGGGGAGGGTCAGAGAGAGAGGGAGTCACAGACTGAAACAGGCTCCAGGCTCTGAGCTGGCAGTCAGCACAGGGCCCGGCGCGGGGCTTGAACCCACGAACCGCGAGATCATGACCTAAGCGAAAGTCGGATGCTTAACCGACTAAGCCACCCAGGCACCCCAGACACCATATCCTTTAAAACATTTATTAGTATGATTTGAGGTTGCACAAAATATTCAGTAAAGAAACAGTAGTAAATAGCCAGTATGTTGAAAGAAAGGAGTTCATATATGCGTGTATGGTCAGATGATATAGGAGCGACTTACGCATATGCCCTTGCACAGTTCCTACTCTGTGGAAAGTTTGTGTCTATTAGTAAAGTTTGCAAGTTGACCGTTAGCTACAAGCCAAGAAACTGTACTGAAACAACGAATTAGAATTAGGTGCTGGAACACCTGGGAGCTCAGATGTTTAAGTATCCAACTGGCTCAGGTCATGGTCTCATGACCCTGCATGGGCCGCTGCACTGACAGTGCAGAGCCTGCTTGAGACCTTCCCTTTTCCCCTCCTCTCTCTCTGCCCCTCCCCCAAAATAAATAAACTTTAAAAAAAAAAAAGAATTAAGTACTTATTTCAGTTGGTGTTTCATTTTTTAAATTAGGCCTTACCTAACCCTCTGTGTGGTCTCCCTACTGAGAACTTGTAGCACAATAAAATTTAGACACTTCATTAGCCCTTAATTAACTTTCCCTTTTTTTCAATTATGCAGCTAAGGGGGCAAGGGAACAGGGGAGGGCTTGATTCCCACCCTCTCTCAAAGGCTAATTAACCATTAGGACTTGAACCTAGTAAAAAATACTTACTGTTTAAGTTTCTAACTATAAATTTAGCTTTGTGTTTTACTAAATAATAATAATAATTTTGTCTTTAGTATCTAGCGCTGTGTGAATAATTTATGGAAAATAAAATAAATAGGAAACAGAGTCTCAGCCTTGGGATATGTGCAGTGTTGAGTTGGTTTTTTTTTTTTTTTTTTTAATTTTTTTTTTTATTTATTATTTCTAGGAGAGAGAGAGAGAGACAGCATGAGCAGGGGAGGGCCAGAGAGAGGGAGTCACAGACTGAAACAGGCTCCAGGCTCTGAGCTGGCAGTCAGCACAGAGCCCGACGCGGGGCTCGAACCCACGAACCGCGAGATCATGACCTAAGCGAAAGTCGGACGCTTAACCGACTAAGCCACCGAGGCGCCCCAAGTTGGTTTTATTTGTAATTAATTTGGTGACAAAATGGTTGAGTTTGTCAAAGAATTATATTTCATTTTTTAATGTTTATTTATTTTTGAAAGACAGAGAGAGACAGAGTACAAATGGGGGAGGAGCAAAGGAGAGAGGGAGACACAGAATCGGAAGCAGGGTCCAGACTATGAGCTGTCAGCACAGAGCCTGACGCAGGGCTTGAGCTCCTGGAACATGAGATCATGAGCTGAGCCAAAGTCGGTACTTAACCCACTGAGCCACCCAGGCACCCCTATCCGAGAATTTTGGTATCAAGTTATGGACAGAGCTTCAAGTTCTTAGCCTAATAGGAATGAAAAATAAAAGTTAAAAATCAACTACAAGTTGTAGAATGACTCTCCAACAACCTGTTGGTGTAATATCACTTTAAATCTCATAGGAATAGTTCTCATTAAAGAATGTTCTGTGATAATGAACATCGATTGAAAACCTTTGGTGTTTGGTTCATTAAAAGCTATGGAATTGTAAAGTGGGACAGACATTATAGAACTTCTAGTCCCATTCTTCTTTTTTCATACATAGAAAGGGACAGAATCCATTAAACCTTGTCTAAATTAGCCCAGCTACTTAGAGACAAAACAGGAACTGGAACATGGCTTTATGACTTCATGGCTTCCTCTTATGTAACGTATTGTTATTTATGTCACTATGCATTAACTGAAGGTATATATGTTATTACCATATTTTTAGTTATTTGCTCATTTTGTTTTTTATATTACTCTTGGAAAAAGTTATCTCTAATTACAAAAAAAGAAAGTGACTTGCCTAATGTCACATACTAAGAAATTCCCAAAACTAGGACTAGAATCCAGATCTTCTGTTTCCTAGTACATTGCATCTTTCATGTACCAAACTTTTCCTCGATATTGTTGCCATTAGTATTATTTATGAGTTATTCCAACTAGGAAGCTTAGTCAAACTGAGAACATTTTCAAGAAAGAATGATGGACTCAGTTGTAGGCAGGAAATAACCCAACCTTCTCTTGTAGCAAAATTCCACTTTTCTGAACAGTTTTCATAAATTTGCCTCTATTTCATTTGAAATTTGAATTTACCACTTACTAAAGTTTGAGGCTAGAGGATAGTTCAAACACAGAGTTAAAGACTTGAATTGGTCTGTAAGTAATTACTGTTTCATTCATAGCAAGATAGTCGTTTAAAAAATCTTTATTAAATGTAGTATATGGTAGTGTTTTTTAAGCTATTACTGAATATAATATATCCAAGAATATATACATAATTAGTCTACAGCTTCATGAATTTTCACAACTGAACAAGTGTGTAACCCACACCCAGTTCAAGATCGTTATCACCTCCCATACCTCCCCCTTAAACTCACTTCTAGTTACTGCCCCCTAAAGAGTAACCACTATAACAGGATAGTCTTTTAAAGATGAGGTCAGGTACTTCATTAGTCAGGGTTGTCCTGTTTTTTTGTCTTAGCTGAAGTATGAAGAGGGTGAGAAGAGAATAATTTCTGTTCTTACCAACCCAAAAATAATTGAAAACAATTTTTTTATATTCAGTCAATCATTGTGTGCCCCCCACATCCCCATGGTTATTACTCACAATGGAGGAGGCATGAGAGAATGACTGTAATGCTTTAAGGCAGAGCTGTGATTGAGGAATCACTGATACATTCTGCTTTCTTTGTGTATATTCTCTGAATATTGAAAAAAGATTTTTAATATCAGTAATTAGAATTCCATGGGCAATTTCTAATTCTCCAGCTTCTGTGTGAAATATAATTGTTGTTTCCCATAAGTTTAAAAAAAATGGTTAAAATTCTTCCATCTTGATTTAAAATATTTTACCTATACCCCTGTCTTCACTTTCTCTGTTTCTCATCAGGACCCCGGAACAGTGCCCCAGCGTGGTTTCGTTGTTGTCAGAGAGTTACAATCCTCACGTGCGTTATGGAGCTGCTATGGCCCTAGGCATCTGCTGTGCTGGCACCGGAAACAAGGTAAAGTCCAAAGCCAGTGGGGTCAGTTCTTTGCTGGCACCAGACTGTTTTCCCTCACAGGAAAGTTGATGTAGCCACTGCAAAAATACAAGTGTGGGGTTATCTCTAAGAGTTACCTTGCCTCAGAAAGCTTACCAGAACTTCCTTCCTCACTTTACTATGCTGATTGCTCAAAGCCAGTTATGAACAAACCAGGGGAGCCTACCTGGCTCAGTTGGAAGAGTGTGTGACTCTTGATCTCAGGGTCATGAGTTTGAACCCCACATTGGGTATAGAGAGTACTTTTTTTTCCCTTAATTTTTTGAGAGAGAGCGCAAGGAGGAGAGGAGCAGAGAGAGGAGACACAGAATCCAAAGCAGATGCCAGGCTCTGAACTGTCAGCACAGAGCCCGATGCGGGGCTTGAACTCACAAACCACGAGATCATGACCTGAGCCAGAGTTGGACACTTAACCTGACTAATCCACCCAGGTGCCCCAGAGATTATTTAAATTAAAAAAACAAAAATTAAGAAAGAACAAACCAGCGCATTACATGGGTGGCTATAATGGAGACAACGCTGTTGAATTTCTCTTTTTTTTTTTATTTTTTTTATTTTTTTTTTTAATGTTTTATTTATTTCTAGGAGAGAGAGACAGCGTGAGCAGGGGAGGGTCAGAGAGAGAAGGAGTCACAGACTGAAACAGGCTCCAGGCTCTGAGCCGGCAGTCAGCACAGAGCCCGACGCGGGGCCCGAACCCACGAACTGCGAGATCATGACCCAAGCGAAAGTCGGACGCTTAACCGACTAAGCCACCCAGGCGCCCCTGAATTTCTCTTTGAAAGCATTTCTTTTTAAAAAAGAAAAAGATAAAATACCCTTTTTCTTTAAAGAATTTAATTTACATATTTAATTTTCATGCAGTGTGGAAATCAAAATTCTCATGAGACCACCAAAATCAACCCACTTTGATTCTTGTTTTGGTTTGTTTTAAGCAAATCGTTTAACTGCTATTTGCCTGATCTCTCCTTACAAACATAATAGATAACTTGATATTAAGTCCTCAAAAGTGACAAAATAAAGAGTTGGGTTAGATAAGTAGATGATTGGAAAATATAGTTCATCATGAGATTCATAAAGAAATGCACTATTGCTTAAACAAGTATTCTTGATTTACAGCAGTGACCTAATCATAACATTTTTGCCTTTCATAGCACAGGCACGCACACCTTGATCCCTGCCTCAACCTGAATTTTTCCTTTTTTTTTTTTTTTTTGAGAGAGAAGCAGGGTGCAAGTGAGTGAGGGTCAGAGAGATGAGGGGAGAGAGAGGAAGAAAGAAAAGCGGGGCTCCCCTGAAGTGGAGCTCAAGCTCACTCGATTTGGGACTCAAACTCAAATTGTGAGATTTTGACCTGAGCCAAAGTCAGATGCTTAAGGACTGAGCCACTCAGGTGCCCCAAACTTTTTTCTTTTAATGGAGTGCATGAGAGAGAGAGCACGAATATAATGAGAATGAAAACATCTAGAACAAGAACATAATTAAGGTATGTTTCTGGTATCTTTACATTAGGGAGAAAGAAATACTTTTTTTGAATGTTTATTCATTTTTGAGAAAGAGCATGCGCAGAGAGGGGCAGAGAGAGGGAGAGAGAGAGGGAGACAGAGGATCCAAAGCAAGTTCTGTGCTGATAGCAGCAAGCCCCATGCGGGACTTGAACTCACGAACCATGAGATCGTGACCTGAGCTAGTGACCTGGGCCTGGGTGCCTCTATGGTTAATAGTCCAACTTCAGCTGAGGACATGATCTCACGATTTGTGAGTTCCAGCCCCATGTCGGGTTCTGTGCTCAGAGCCTAGAGCCTGCTTCTGATTAATTTAAAAAAATTAATGATGGGGTAGAGATCATTTAAGGATATGATGGTGAACAAGTTGGACATAGTCTCTGTCACAGAGATTTGTTTTTACAATGTTTGCATTTCTTTTGGGAGAGAATTTCTTAAATGAGAATGTATCATCGGTTTTATTAGAAATACCATCGGGTAGGGGCATCTGGGGTGGCTCAGTTGGTTGATCATCCAACTCTTGATTTCAGCTCAGGTCATGATCCCAGAGTCATGGGATCAAGTCCCACGTTGGGCTACACACTAAGTGTGGCACCTGCTTAAGATTCTCTCTACCTCTGCCCCTCTCCCCTGCTCATACGTGCTGTCTTTCTCTCTCAAAAGAACATTTTTTTTAATAAAATAAAAATATCATTGAGTATATAAAAGACATCTTATAGAAATTTGCCTTGATTTTTTTTTGGAGACACATCTTAAACATAGCAAAAATATACTTCGATGTTTTTCAAAGTATTTTCTCCCTCAAGTCTTCAGTAGACATTTATAGGAAGCCTCATAAGTTAAATATTTTAAATTAGATTCTTTTCTTTCCAGATTATTCTAACCTTAATATGATATCTGGGAGCAAATGTTCTTTGACACACAGCATCTGAACAAGTGAATTCAATGAAAAAATTTTATTACTCCTACTAAGCAAGTCTGCTTTGTTTCTAGATAGTTTGTGTGCTCTACTATCAATACCTATCTGACCAAGGTTTGGTGCTTTATTTTTGTTTCTTAAGAACCTGAAATACGTATTTATTCTAAAATATCTATCTTTGAGGTTATATCACATAGCTCAAAGACCAAGTTGGAAATGTCTTTTAACTTACAAGTTGGAAATTTGATTATATTTGGATCATGACTATCTCAGAAACAGTTGCCAGTATTATGAGTAACATTTGAAAAACTTAACCTCTCTGCACAATGTCACAACATATTTCAGTGAAATAGGGAGAAAGAATATACTTACCTGGTGTGTATAGTATCTGTTAACAACACTGATTTTAAAAACGAAATAAATAAATACACATGTAAAGAAAACAGAAATTGTTTTCCCAAAAAAAGGATTCAACTTATTCTTTCTTTCCTTGGCCTTGAAACAAAGGATATTTACGAAATGGTATATTATATTAAGAAAGAAGTTTGATTATCTTGTAAACCCATTTCTCTGTTCCTCTAGATTTATACCTATAGGACCTTAGAAGGAATATTGTAAAGTGGCGCTTAACTAAGATCCCGCAGGGTGTTCATAGAAGTTATGAGGGGCGAGGGGCGCGTGGGTGGCTTAGTCGGTTAAGCATCCGACTTTCGCTTAGGTCATGATCTCGCGGTTGGTGGGTTCGAGCCCCGCATCAGGCTCTGTGCTGACTGCCAGCTCAGAGCCTGGAGCCTATTTCGGAGTCTGTATCTCCCTCTCTCTCTGAGCCTGTTTCGGAGTCTGTATCTCCCTCTCTCTCTGACCCTCCCCTGCTCACGCTCTCTCTCTCTCTCCCCCCTAGAAATAAATAAATAAATAAGTAAGCAAGTAAATAAATAAATAAAATAAGTTAGGAGGGTTGAAAGAGTTCTTGGTCAAATACAGTGGACAAATATAAAGTTCAAGTATTTCTTTAAAACGCCTTTTTGGGAGGAGGGCAAGATGGCAGAGAAGTAAGGAGCTCCGTATTTGCACTCGCGCCCATAACTCACACGGAAAAGGTCTGAAGCCATTGGAAACCTTACGAAACCTGAGAGACTGGTAGAAAAAGGATGCAGAATCCACTGAGAAAGCCTTCTAACGGCTACCTCAAGAAACAAGCCAGAGTACACAAGGTGGAGAGTCCCAGGTATCACTACGATAGGAAAATAAAATAACCAAGGTCCCAACAAGAGAGACCAAGAGATACCATTCAAAAAACACTCTCTGAAAGGATAGGCCCAGGACAGTCAAAGAGTCTTCTTGGATACAGCAGCGCTCGTAGGTGCAGAGAGCATAACAGGTCTTTAAAACTAACAGGAGCCAGAAAGGTAACTAAAATGACGAAACAAAAGAGCTCTCCTCCAAAGAAACTCCAAGAAGAAATGACAGCGAATGAACTGCTCAAAACATATAAGCAGCATAACTGAACAAGATTTTAGAATAATAATGGTAAAATTAATAGCTGGGCTTGAAAAAAACATGGGGGACATCAAAGAAACTATGGCTACAGACAGAAAGGAAAATAAAAATAGGCATGAAGAATTTAAAAATGCAATAAATGAGATACATAATAAATTAGAGGCCTCCAATGCACGGATTGAAGAGGCAGAAAGGAGAATAAGTGATTTAGAAGACACCATTATAGAAAAACAAGAAGCTGACAAAAAAAGAGACAAACTGATCCAGGAACATGAAAGAAGAGTTCGAGAGCTCAGCGACACGGTCAAACGCAACAATATCCGTATCATAGGAATCCCAGAAGAGGAAGAGAGAGGGAAAGGTGCTGAAGGAATCCTGGAACAAATTATAGCAGAAAACTTCCCCGACCTGGGGAAGGAAGTAAATGTGGAAATACAAGAGGCTCAGAGGACTCCCCTCAGACGTAACTTGAATCGATCTTCTGCACAGCATATCATAGTGAAACTGGCAAAATATAAGGCAAGGAGAGAATTTTGAAAGCAGCTAGGGAGAAAAGGGCCCTAACATACAAAGGGAAACCTATCAGAGTGGTGACAGACCTATCTACTGAAACTTGGCAGGCCAGAAAGGAATGGCAGGAGATCTTCAATGTGATGAACAGTAAAAATATGCAGCCAAGAATCCTCTATCCAGCAAGCCTGTCATTCAAAATAGAAGGAGAGATAAAAACCTTTCCAAATAAACAGAAATTGAAAGAATTTGTCACCACTAAGCCAGCCCTACAAGAAATCCTGAGGGGGACGCTCTGAAGGAAAGGTTGCAAGGAACAAAGATACCAGAGACACCACCACAAACATGAACCCTACAAAATATACAAAGACTCTAAACCCACATATTTCAATAATAACACTGAATGTAAATGGGCTGAATGCTCCAATCAAAAGATGTAGGGTAGCAGAATGGATAAAAAAACAAAATCCATCTATATGCTGTCTATAAGAAACCCATTTTAGACTGGAAGATATCTTCAGATTAAAAGTAAGGGGATGGAGAAATATATATCATGCTACTGGAAATCAAAAGAAAGCCGGAGTAGCTATTATTATATCAGACAAACTGGACTTTAAATTAAAGACAATAACAAGAGGTGAAGAAGGGCACTCCATAATAATTACAGGGTCCATCCATCAGGAAGAACTAACAATCATAAATGTCTATGCACCGAATATGGGAGCACCTAAATATCTAAAACAATTAATCACAAACAGACACAAGCTTATAGATAAGAATGTGCTACAGGGGACTTTAATACTCCGCTTACAGCAATGGATAGGTCAACCAGACAGAAAATCACTAAAGAAATACTGGACTTGAAAGACAAATTGGTCCAGATGGATCTAACGGATATATTTAGAACTTTATATCCTGAGGCCAGGGAATTTACTTTCTTCTCAAGTGCGCATGGCACATTCTCCAAGATAGGTCACATACTGGGACATAAAGCAGTCCTCAATAAATATAAAAGAATTGAGATCATACCATGCACACTGTCAGATCACAGTGCTTTGAAACTTGAAATCAATTACAGGAAGAAGTCTGGAAAACCTCCAAAAACATGGAGGTTAAAAAACACCCTACTAAAGAATGAATGGGCCAATCAGGCAATTAGAGATGAAATTAAAAAATATATGGAAACTGGGGCGCCTGGGTTACTTAGTCGGTTAAGCGTCCGACTTTCGCTTAGGTCATGATCTCGCGGTTTGTGGGTTCGAGCCCCGCGTCGGGCTCTGTGCTGACTGCCGGCTCAGAGCCTGGAGCCTGTTTCAATCTGTGACTCCCTCTCTCTCTGACCCTCTCCTCCTCATGCTCTCTCTCTCTCCTAGAAATAAATAAAAATATTTAAAAAAAAAATCTTAAAAAAAAAATATATGGAAACAAATGAAAATGAAAACACAGCAATCCAAAATCTATGGGATGCGGCAAACGCAGTCCTAAGAGGAAAGTACATTGCTCTCCAGGCCTATTTCAAGAGATTAGAAAAAGCGCAAGTCCAAAATCTAACAGCTCACCTAAAGGAACTAGAGGCAGAGCAACAAGAATACCCTAAACCCAGTAGAAGAAGAGAAATAGTAAAAATTAGAGCAGAAATAAACAACATAGAGACCAAAGAAACAATTGAACAGATCAATGAAACCAAGAGTTGGTTTTTTGAAAAAATAAACAAAATTGACCAACCTCTAGCCAGACTTCTCAAAAAGAAAAGAGAGAGCACCCAAATAGACAAAATTATGAATGAAAATGGACTTACAACCAACCCCTCAGAAATACAAGCAATTATCAGGGAATACTATGAAACATTATATGCCAACAAATTGTACAACCTAGAAGAAATGGATAAATTCCTAAACACACACTCACTACCAAAATTCACACGGGAAGAAATAGAAAACCTGAACAGACCCATAATGAGTGAAGAAATCGAATCAGTTATCAAAAATCTCCCAAGAAATAAGAGCTCTGGCTACCAGACATTTAAAACAGAATTAATCCCAATTCTTCTAAAGCTATTCCAAAAAATACAAATCAAAAGAAAACTCCCTGACTCATTTTATGAAGCCAGCATCACTCTGATTCCCAAGCCAGACAGAGATCCAGCAAAAAAGAACTACAGACCAATATTCCTGATGAATACGGATGCAAAAATCCTCAATAAGATCCATGCAAATCGAATCCAGCAGCACATAAAAAGAATCATCCACCAAGATCAAGTGGGATTCATTCCTGGGTTACAGGGCTGGTTCAACATTCGCAAATCAATCAATGTGATACATCACATCAGTAAAAGAAAAGATAAAAACCATATGATCCTGTGAATAGATGCAGAAAAAGCATTTGACAAGATACAACATCCCTTCTTAATAAAGACTCTAGAGAAAGTCGAGATAGAAGGAACCTACTTAAACATCATAAAAGCCATCTAGGAGAAGCCTTCAGCTAACATCATCCTCAGCGGGGAAAAACTGAGAGCTTTCCCCCTGAGATCAGGAACACGACAGGGATGTCCACTCTCACCGCTGTTGTTTAACATAGTGCTGGAAGTCCTAGCATCAGCCATCAGACAACAAAAGGAAATCAAAGGTATCAGAATTGGCAAAGAGGAAGTCAAACTTTCACTCTTTGCAAATGACACGATACTCTACATCGAAAACCCGACAGACTCCACCAGAAGCCTACAAGAACTGATCCAAGAATTCAGCCAAGTTGCAGGGTACAAAATCAACGTACAGAAATTGGTTGCATTTTTATACACCAACAATGAAGCAACTGAAAGAGAAATCAAGAAACTGATCCCATTCACAATTGCACAAAAAACCATAAAGTACCTTGGAATAAACCTAACCAAGGATACAAGAGATCTGTATGATGAAAACGACAGAAAACTTATGAAGGAAATTGAAGAAGACACAAAGAAATGGAAAAACATTCCATGCTCATGGATAGGAAGAATAAATATAGTTAAGATGTCATTAGTACCCAAAGCAATCTACACATTCAATGCAATTCCAATCAAAATTGCACCAGCATACTTCTCAAAACTAGAACAGACTATCCTAAAATTTGTATGGGACCACAAAAGACCCTGAATAGCCAAAGTAATACTGAAAAATAAAACCAAAACGGGAGGGATCACCATCCCAGACTTTAGGCTCTACTACAAAGCTGTCATCATCAAGACAGTATGGTATTGGCACAGAAACAGACACATAGACCAATGGAACAGAATTGAGAACTCAGAAGTGGACCCAAAAGTATACAGCCAACTAATCTTTGACAAATCAGGAAAGAATATCCAATGGAAAAAAGACAGCCTTTTTAACAGATGATGTTGGGAGACCTGGACAGCAACATGCAGAAGAATGAAACTTGATCATTTTCTCGCACCATGCACAAAAATAAACTCAAAATGGATAAAGGACCTGAACGTGAGACAGGAAACTATCAACACCCTAGAGGAGAAAGCAGGAAACAACCTCCTTGACCTCTACCGCAGCAACTTCTTACTTGACACATCCCCAAAAGCAAGGGAATCAAGAGCAAAAATAAACTATTGGGACCTCATCAAGATTAAAAGCTTCTGCACAGCAAAGGAAACAACCCAGAAAACTAATAGGCAACCAACGGAATGGGAAAAGATAGTTGCAAATGACATATCAGATAAAGGGTTGATATCCAGAATCTACAAGGAACTCACCGAACTCCACACCCGAAAAACAAACAACCCAGTGAAGAAACGGGCAGAAGATATGAACAGACACTTCTCCAAAGAGGACATCCAGATGGCCAACAGACACATGAAGCGATGCTCAGCATCCCTCCTCATCAGGGAAATACAAATCAAAACCACACTGAGATACCACCTCACGCCAGTCAGAGTGGCTATAATGAGCAAATTAGAGAGCTCTAGATGCTGGCGAGGATGTGGAGAAATGGGCACCCTCCTACACTGTTGGTGGGAATGCAAACTGGTGCAGCCCCTCTGGAAAACAGTGTGGAGGTTCCTCAGGAAACTAACAATAGAACTCCCCTATGACCCAGCAATAGCACTGCTAGGAATTTACCCAAGGGATACAGAAATGCTGAGGCACAGGAGCACATGTACCCCAATGTTCATAGCAGCACTCTCCACAATAGCTAAAACATGGAAAGAGCCTAAGTGTCCATCAACAGATGAATGGATCAAGAAGATGTGGTTTATCTATACCATGGAATACTACATGGCAGTGAGAAACAATGAAATCTGGCCATGTGTAGCAACATGGATGGACCTTGAGGGTGTTATGCTGAGCGAAATAAGTCAGGCAGAGAAGGACAAATATCATATGTTTGCACGTATAGGAGGATTAGGAGGAACTTAACTGAGGAACAAGGGGGAGAAGAAGGGGGCAAATGGTGGGGGAAAGGGAGAGAGGCAAACCATGAGAGACTCTTGAATGCTGACAAAAACTGAGGACTCATGGATGTGGGGGGGAGGAGGGATGGGCATGGAGGAGGGCACTTGTGGGGATGAGCACTGGGTATTGTATGGAAACCAATTTGACAATAAACTATTAGTAAAAAAAAATAAAAATTAAAAGCCTTTTTGGAGCTTTTGCTAGGATATGTACATTCGTAGAGCATTTGATAAGCTATATATATTTTTTGAATCTGCAAGGGGGTGATAATATATAGTTTTTTTTTTTAATGTTTATTTATTTCTAGGAGAGAGAGAGAGAGACAGCGTGAGCAGGGGAGGGTCAGAGAGAGAGGGAGTCACAGACTGAAACATGCTCCAGGCTCCGAGCTGGCAGTCAGCACAGAGCCCGACGCAGGGCTCGAGCCCATGAACCACGGGATCATGACCTAAGCGAAAGCCGGACGCCCAACCGACTAAGCCACCCAGGCGCCCCAAGAGGGGTGATTATATAGTACACAGGAACTCCCAAACTTATTTCACCGAGGAATCCTTTTTTCGTAGGACTGATTATTCTGAAGAATATAATATTAGGGAAATCCTGGTAAATATCACTATAATTTTTAGGTAGGTCTTATAAAATTATCAAAAACATTACCTCACCCTAGTATTTGAAAGAACTTGGTTACTTAATCCAGGTTTTCAGGTCAGACTGGCCTGAGTTCTCTACTTCTATGACTTTAGGCAAATTTTGTAACCTTTCTTACTCTGTTTCTTTATAATGATTGGTTTATGTTGTATTTTGTTTGTTTGGGGATTAATAGAACTATATAGGATAACACATAAAATACTGCTTTGCTTGGAAAATAATAGGTGTTTATGAAACATTAATCTTGCTTCCTGTTACTTTGTTTTTGACTTCTTTTACTTCACAATAGGAGCATTTGTGTTCTGTAAGCTTCCCTTTCACTTACATTCAATTATATTGAAATTTAATGCATACTCAGTTGCAGGTAGTCTTTAATGAACTTATTACAATGTTAGATGAAAATACTGACTTAGAATGACAGTAACTAATTTGAAAATTCAGCAATACTAGCTTTATTTAAAGTTTTTTTTAATGCTTTCAGGAAGCAATTAATTTGCTAGAACCGATGACAAATGACCCTGTGAACTATGTGAGGCAAGGAGCTCTGATAGCTTCAGCTCTCATCATGATCCAGCAGACGGAAATCACTTGTCCAAAGGTGAGCAAACAGAAAAACTCTGTATGTAGAAGAGAACTGGTACAGACTTTTCTTTAGTAACTTATCTTCTTTTAAGAATATGTTTAACTCAAATACAGTGAACACTAAACTCACAGGAAGTAAAAAAGTATGAGAATGGGGAAACTTTATGTAATATTCCTTAAATGCCTTTTTTACAAATATGTAGTCAGTTTGTGAATTCAGCGGTGTAGCCATACTTGAAAAATTAGAACTTACAGATTGATGAAATCATTAAAATGAACTTGAATTTTTGCCTCCTGCTGTCCTTTTAAAATGTATTTAGTAGGATAATTTGTTCCTCTGATACAGGATACAAACTCAGGGGGTCCATGACTTTGTGATCCATTTTTCTACGGTAATAAAAAGCCTTAACATTCACTTTCTGTGGAATATACAGTCTCACTTTAGAAAACGAGTACATCCAGAGGCACCTGGATGGCATAGTCAGTTAAGCATCTGACTCTTGATTTTGGCTCAGATCATGATCTCATAGTTTGTGAGATCAAGCCCCACGTTGGGCTCTGTGCTGACAGCGCAGAGCCTCCTTGGGAATCTGTCTCTCCCTCTCTCCTCCCCTCCCCTGCTCACTGTCTCTCTGTCTCTCAAAATAAATAAAACTTAAAAAAAAAAAAAAAGGGTAAAAGAAAATTAATACATCCAGACTCTCTAAGAATGTTACTGTCCTCCTGGGTGATCTTTTGGGCAGAATTATTTCACATAGCTCCAGGACAGCCTTTTTTCCCTCTTGACCCCTTTTGTTCACATAGATAGTCCTATATATTTTGCCCTTGTAGCTGGAAGTATGGCTCGTGGTGCAATTTCACCTGCCCCCTCCTTTTCCCTTCTGTCTGTTGTCTTCTCCCTGCTCTTCTTCCTTCTCTCTCCCTGCTAGATCCTCAGTCAATAGCTCATGCCTCCTATTTTTCATGTCAGATGTCAGTGCACAGTGACCACTCTTCATTTTAGCTCTCTAAGTGGTCCCTCTGAAGGCCGTCTTTAGGCTTGGAGTAAGGGGGAAAGACCCACAGAAATCCCCTTCACATATCTGCAGTCCAGTTCTCATATAAACCCTGTGGATGACTCCACTCACAGAGATGTCTCTTTTAAAATTTACTTGCAACAATCCCGTAGACGTCATGTTAGAGTATAGTACCTAATGCAAATTGGCAACTCAGCTAAAACTTCTCATTTTGTTCAGAAACAAAATATGTAGATCTTATTCACGTGTACTTAAAATTATATCATGTTTGCTATTTAATTGTGTACAGCTTATGCAATAATTTCAGATCTTTTCATTCTTAACTTGAAATTAAGGCATTTAATAGTTTTGTATTGATTTTGCTTCTGTTTGAGAAACAGTCAAAAAAGTGACAACTGGAAAAACCACTGGCGTACTCTCTTCTGCCTAATCTGGCAAATGTAGAACAAATCCTCATTTCAGTAAAGTAGATTGATGGGGAGGGTAGAGAAGAGAAGAATTTCCAAAACTCACTGATAATTCATTCTCATTTTATGAAACTTTGTTTAATAGATTTCCATTTCTAAGCATTTGCTGTCAATTTTTGTTTCATTTATCCAGTACTGCCTGCGCGTGCTCTCTCTCTCTCTCTCAGAATAATTTGTAAGATGTCTAAAAATTATACTATTGCAAAAATAGAATCCACCTTCTCATTCTGTTTTAATAATATATTCATATATTATATCTTTTAGAACATAAACATCTTGGGGCACCTGTGTGGCTCAGTCGGTTAAGCATCCGACTTCAGCTCCGATCATGATCTTGCGGTCTGTGGGTTCAAGCCCCGAGTCGGGCTCTGTGCTGACAGCTCAGAGCCTGGAGCCTGTTTCAGATTCTGTGTCTCCCTCTCTCTCTGCCCCTCCCCGGCTCATGCTCTGTCTCTTTCTGTCTCAAAAATAAATAAACGTTAAAAAGAAAGAAGAAGAACATAAACATCTTTTCAGAGAATCTGCATTTCTTTTTGGTTTTTTGTTTTTAAATATAGCAGTTATAATATGAATAGCTTTTGCGGCTTTTATTTCTGTTTTTGATCTTCTTAGCTTTATCAGCCAGAAGTTATCCAATTGAGTAATGTCATTAAAGAAGGAAGTTTAGGGGCGCCCGGGTGACTTAGTTGGTTAAGCGTCCGACTTTCGCTTAGGTCATGATCTCGCGGTTCGTGGGTTCGAGCCCCGCGTCGGGCTCTGTGCTGACTGCCAGCTCAGAGCCTGGAGCCTGTTTCAGTCTGTGACTCCCCTCTCTCTCTGACCCTCCCCTGCTCACGCTGTCTCTCTCTCTCCTAGAAATAAATAAAAAACATTAAAAATTAAAAAAAAAAAAAAAAGAAGGAAGTTTAGAGCATGGAATGCACCTCCCCTAACAGTAATATATAGATATTTTTCACTTTGACCTTGCATGTTGCTTTCATGTTATCTGTATTGTGAACAGGACAAATATTTTACTGTCTTTCTATCCTCTGCTATAGGATTTTGTTGACTTTTCAATCGTAAACTCTGCACCAACAATGACAGAGTCCTTTGCAATGGGATGGGGTAGGATATAGGCTCTGTGGTTTGAAAAAGCATTCAACTATTTATTCTAATAAATAAAACTTTCTCACATTTAGAAAAAGTGAACAAATAACAGAATTTAATTAGTTTTTTTTAATCATTCCACAAAATCCTGTTGAACCAAGTAAATACATAGGTCACACTTCCATCTTCAGATTGTATCAGAATCCTGAGTATTGATTAAGAATGTTGACATGCAGGGGCGCCTGGGTGGCTTAGTCGGTTAAGCGTCCGACTTTCGCTTAGGTCATGATCTCGCGGTTCGTGGGTTCGAGCCCCGCGTCGGGCTCTGTGCTGACTGCCAGCTCGGAGCCTGGAGCCTGTTTCAGTCCGTGACTCCCTCTCTCTCTGACCCTCCCCTGTTCACGCTGTCTCTCTCTCTCTCAGAAATAAATAAAAAAAACATTTAAAAAAATTAAAAAAAAAAAAAAAAAGAATGTTGACATGCAGTTATAGCTGGTAGCGTTTGCCATTAATGTAAAGTCCACGGGGAAAGTTAAATGTATACCCTGCCAACTATGTAGGTACATAAGCAAAGCTGTGTATGACAGTATAAAGTTCCAGCTTTCAGGAAACATTGTTTCTTAGAGGGAAACTGTTACTCAGCTCATGACTTCTTAAAATTTAAGTTCTATTTCATTGTTTCCTGCTATTAAGCATGCAGTAAAGACTTTCGTGGACTGTCCTTTATGTCATTTCTCTTGTATCTGATAATTGCTACCAAGACAACTTGAAATTCTTTTGGAGTGGTATGTGACATTTTGCTGAAAAGAACAAGCTGCTAACAAGCTTGAAGAGAAGTTCTCAAGACTATGAGTCGCAGTCACAAGATTGAAAACTGTGCATGAAATAAAATGGAAGTAAAATAGAGATCAAGTGCTAATTTCATCAAACTATAACCGCTCCTCAAAGGAATCCAAAAGGGACATTTCTGATAGTTTGTGAAATGCACAATGGGTCGTTCCAAAGGAAATATTTTATGTAATCATGATATGCATCACATCCTTTTACACAATGCGGTCTTAATGCTTAGTTCCATACACTGTGCTTTCAGTTTAAGTAATTCCAGTGCATCTTTGCTTTTCTTCTGCCAGCTTTTTACTCACTCACTCTCACCAACATAGACCCAGGAACATGCGTACACCCCTGGGTGATTACAAACCCAATTTCGAAAGCCCTTACACCAGATTCAGAACTATTTAACTAGAATAATGTGCTTTTATAGGTTCTTGGAACTGTTTTCTCTCAGGAACCCAACTCTTTATGAAGGATCTATCTTTTATTTTCCTTATTAAATGAAATCTATCTTTAGCATTTTTGAACATGTACATCATTATCATACATAGATAAAAATATTACAGTATAGGAATAAAACTTCTGATGCTCCTCTTGGCCTGATATCCCCTGGCCTGAGGTTACCTGCTGTAGGGAAGCTTCTCCCACCACTGACAAGTACTCTTCTGGCAGTAGGATCATGTTTGACCACACTTGATCAGGTTTTGTGAGGTATCATGGTAACCTAGAAGTATTTCTATGGAGAAATTTTGAACTTCTATAGGAAGAAATTAAGAATGAAATTTTGTATTATACGGTGATAGTTTACAGCATAACACATTTATAAATAATAATATATATTACCAAACTATCACCTTAGGTAGGAACTTGGACTCTAGTGTCATTGGTTATATAAAGAAAGGGTTGCAAGTAACTACCATAAAAAATAATACTCATAAAATTACGAAAGGAGCTAAAATCATTGTTTGCATATTGATAATGGAGAAATCATGATAGCATTGACAGTATCTTGAAAGGAGAATAAAGATTATTTTTGTTTTAAGCATGTAGAATTTGAGATGAAAGTTAACTGGAAATAAGATGAGAGCATAGGAAAAAAAGTGAAGATAGAGATTTGGGACTAGCCACAAAGAAATTATACAAGCTCATGGCCCTTTATCTGCAATTCCAAAATCCAGAAAACTCTAAAAATTGAAAAGAAGTTTGTTTATTTTTAAGGACTCAATTTGGGGGCATGTGGGTGGCTCAGTGAGTTAAGCATCCAACTCTTGATTTTGACTCAGCTCATGGTCTCACAGTGGTGGGGTCAAGCCTTGCATCTGGTTTCCCAGTGAGCATGGAGCCTAAGTGCTTGGGATTCTGTCCCTACCTCTCTCTCTCTCTCTCTCTCTCTCTCTGCCCCTCCCTCTTCCCCACTCATGCACTATTTTGTTCTCTCAAAAACATAAAAATTAAAAAAATTTTTAAGGAACCATTGGCTGCAAAACTTGACCTAATATGAACTCATCTATTGCCTTTATCCAATGTAGTGTTAATATTCAGTCATTTGGCTGCTTTTAAAATATTAATTTGTTTGATTATAGGTTATTGCCCCCATGCTCCATTGAGAGTATTACATAATGTATGGTATATATACCATGCTCTTTTTCTGAATTCCAAAATTCATCTGGCCTCAAGGATTTCATGGAAGGAGTTACAGACCTATAGTTTAACTCATAAAAGTAGACAAAAATCTCATAGAAAGAGGAAAGAAAAACAACTTTAAAACTTATCCCCAATGTGCTGCTTTATTTCTGTATCCAGGAAAATAGAAGAAAATTGAGAGGAAACATTCCCAGGTGATAAGTACCAACAGAAATGACCCCAAAGAACTTTATTACCTTCTCATTTTTTTTCTGAGAGTGATATTTTCCCCCATCAGTGTAAGATAGAGTTAAAAATATGATGAATATTAAAAATGCATGAATTTGGAAAAGGTAGATTTTTAGATAATCATGTACAGTGGAAAGCATGGATCACAAAATTGCCTAGAATTTAATTTTTTCTGTGAGACTATCATAAGATAAAATGGGAAATAAATATGATTTTCTCCTGCAAATTCTACTTTATATGGGGGTGCCATACTATACATAACAGTGAAATTAAATCAGGAAATCATGATCCTAGCCATGATTGCAGTTAGTTTTTTGTGATTACAAGCAAACCAGGCATTTCACCTGTCTTCAGTTTCACATCTGTAAATAGAGGGAGTACATGATCTCAAACTTGCCTTTCAAATTTAAGATAACTATCCTAACTTACTAAAATAATTTTTTAAAGATTTTTTTAAAAGTTTATCTTGCGAGACAGAGAGAGCAGGAGAGAGGCAGAGAGAAGGAGGGAAAGAGAATCCCAAACAGACTCCACACTGTCAGCATGGAGCCTCACATGGGGCATCAACTCATGAACTGCAAGACTATGACCTGAGCGGAAATCAAGAGTCGGACACTCAACTGACTGAACCACCCAGGCGCCCCAAAATAATAAGGATTTCTGAAGAATCATAAACATGAGAATTAAGTTACTGCTGCATAAGTAATAAAATGTGAAGGGAAAAATGTTTAAATGATAAAAAGTTGCTCTTTAACTAGTCTACTTAATAGTAATTGGATAACCTATTATGATTTTTTTTTTATCCATCTTTCAGTTTCACTGAATGTTTTCCTATTGTTTTGGGTGTAGTTTTGTATTTAAATTCTTCCTCATAATGTACATACAGTGCTTTGTCCAGTGTTTCTTTTTATAAGTTCATGACATATTTCATAAACCTTTAGCACATAAAATTTCCATCCTATATAAGGTAATGTAAGTGTTCATCTAAAATAAGTTCAGAATCAAAGGAATTTGACCTGTTGAACCAGAGTAAAAGCATCAAACCTTAGGATCTGTAAAACTAGAAGGGAATTTTACAATGATCTAATCATGCTGGGTTTTATAGTTAAGAGAAAGACCGAGAGAAGTGGCTCACTAATGGTTAGATGCTAAGTAGGGGCAGAGTGAGTTCATTGTTTTTACCATCACCCTTTGTTGCTGTCTATGAATAAAAAATGAGAACCGTGTTTAAGGAATATTATTTTGTTAGCAGTATTAGGTTGCAGAGATCATAGTCAAGGGGGAATGGTAGGATTCTGCCCTAGTATGGTAGGATTGCCATGCTATTGAAGTATAAAATGCCTTTTACACATTACATTTCATATATATTTACATCATGTAGTCCTAACAGCAGCTGTGTAAGGTAGGTGCTCTAATCCCTGTAGGGGTAAAGAAACCGAAACTCATAAAAGCTAAGTAACTTATCTAAACAGGGTATTGGAGCAGAGATATTTCTAAGCCAGGGTTGTCTGATTCTAGATTAACCTGCACTATATCACATTGTGGCCTCTAAGACAAGGCAAGTGAAGAAGGGAAGAGATTGTGAAAGAATATGTAATGCAGATAAAGTCATTATATTAAGAAACACAAATTCAGTATTTTCTGCTTTTGGCAGATTTGGGGAGCTCCCTGATTATGTGCTTCTTGAACGAACAGACTTCCTGAGTGCCTACCACTTAAAAAGCACTGGCGGGAAAACAGAAGTGTAGTAAGACCTGGAAGAAGCATAAAAGAGTGTTCCCTTATTGTCACCCAAACAGATTTAAAGTAATCACAAATACATTGATAATATTTATTTTATAAATTTTCTTTTTTAAATGTAAAAGTAATATGTATTAATTTTAGAAAATACAGAAAAGAGTAAAGAAACAAGCAAAAATTACCAGGTATCCTATCCCAAGTTAGCACATGTTCTATTTTGGTGGGGTTTTTTTGATGAGACTCGTTATCTTGACATGTTCTCCAAAAAATTATTATGTGTGCATAATGAAAATCTTTATGTGCATATACACCAAAATCTACCTCACACAAGCTCAGTAAAGGGTAGTTTATTTGAAGCTAGAATTAAAAGATTGTGCCTGCTAGGAAATCTGTAATGGTGATGGTAAGCAAATAGCTGTGATTCACAGTACAATGAAGTTCTCAGTGTTGCTTGAACTGTTTAAGCCTGCTGACTAATAGTGGTGCGATATGAAATCGCATTCAGCATTCCCATGAGTGTGAATCATCCACTGTGGAATGAGGATGGAAAACAGAACTGGCTCTCCTACACCAGAAAAGTCATAACACCCATGATTTCAGCCATGGAACTTTTCTGCTTTCAAGTCTGGTTTATCTCTCTTTTTGAATGTTGTAAAATTCAGAACTCAAATTTCATTGCAGTTTGAGCAATGTATTCCCTGTTCTGAAATGATACCGTGAATGTATAGAATTTGACTGTAGTTCTTTTTCTTGTTCATACAGGTGAATCAGTTCAGACAGCTGTATTCCAAAGTTATCAATGATAAACATGATGATGTCATGGCCAAGTTTGGCGCTATTTTGGCCCAGGGCATACTGGATGCAGGTAAATGTTAAATCTTCCAGATGTGTTTATCTGTTTAAACTAAATCTAATGAAGTAACTACCTGCTCTAACTATATGGCATAGTAGAACTTGAGTCTGGGGGAAATTATTCCTGGAGAAAATGTGGAACCTGGAGTTCATAGAAATAATTTAGTAGAGTTGTTAAGCGTGAAGACTATTAGGATTTGAGTCCCATGCCCTTTATAGTACTAGGTATATAACCTTGAAAAGTTTCCCCCATGTTTATTTTCTTGTCTTGTAAAGTCTACCTTGTGGTGTTGGGAGGGTTAAAAATCCATGTAGTTACTAAAACAGTACTTATCTCTTAATAAAGTGCTCAGTGATTATTGATTTTTTTTCTCTAATTTTCTTAGTAGGTATCAGTTTTAAACAAGTGGACATTGGAAACATTTTGAGAAAAAAAATGAGATTTTAGACAAATTCTAGCAGCCAAATCATATTAAAATAGGATGTATGGAATATTACCTAATAAATACATAGTATAACTGCCACCTCGCTCCTGAATTCACACTCTTCACTATATTATGATTGATGTCAGAGAGAGGCTACCCTTCCAAGATAGAAGGGTGTGCTTTAAGTATCTTGGATCTTTGCTAATTTGAAAGCTGATAGTATCTCAGGATTTTCATAACAGTTCTATTATTCAATGAACATTTTCTCAAATTTATTAGCCATCTGTATATCTTCTAATGAAAATACTCTCAGCCATGCTTACTGCAGTCATTCTTGTCTTGGTCAGCTAGAAATGCATGTTATTTCTGTAGGAGATCGGAAAAAGAAGTTAGTCTTTTTATATCTTCAAAGGTTTTTTAATGTTTCCAGGTTTTCTACTTGCTGAGATTGTTTTCTTGATTATATTTGCCAGAGATTTCTTTTTGTTTCTTTGCTGATGTTACTTTTTTCCTCCCTAACTTCTTTCATTCTTTCAAGTTCCTTCATAACTTCTCCTTCCTTATTCTTTACCGCCTTCTAATATTTTTATATTTTTAAAATTGTCATGGGTTTATAACATTTACATTCTCTTGTGAAATTGTAATTCTCACAGTTTAGTCTTACTTCCATATTTGAATGAATTCAGTACTCATCACCATTTCTTTAGTTGCTGCTTCAAGTCAGGCTTGACCCTTAATTGGCTGGATTTTGTCATCCCTAGTTTACACTTGGATTCACTTCCATTTTTTTTTTTATTTTTAGAGAGAAAGAGTGCACAAGGTGGGGAGAGGGTCAGAGAGAGAGAAAGGCAGAGAACCCCAAGCAGACTCCATTCTCAGGACACAGCCTGACATGGGGCTCAATCCCACAAACCTGGGATCATGACCTGAGGTGAAATGAAGAGTCTGACGCTTAACCGACTGAGCCACCCAGGCATTCCACATTCAGGTTCACTTTCTATGAGTTTTAAACAAATGCATAAATGTATATCTGCCATTACATTATAGGCAATAGTTTCACTGCCCTAAAAATCCTCTGTGCCACCTTTTCATCTCTCCCTCCTTCCCCACAATCCCTGGCAACCACTGATCTTTTTACTGTCTCTGTAGTTTTATTTTCCTGTGTCTAGAGTATTGTATAGTTGGGATCATGCAAGATGTAGCCATTTGAGATTAGCTACTTTGGATAATTGGTTTTTAAATAGGATTTAGGAGTAACATTTTACTACTCCATAATATTTTAGTTTCTAGCTGCTAGTTTTTGAAGTTTGTACTTTACAACCCTTTACTTGTTTATTCAGAACTACTACAGTTTTTTTCCAGTTCCTGCTGTATGTGTTATTTGCTAAGAATTAGGGGAGAATATGAGGCACCTGAGTGGCCCAGTCAGGTTAAGCCTCCAACTTTGGCTCAGGTTATGGTCTCGCCATTCGTGAGTTTGAGCCCCGCATCAGGCTCAGAACTGACAGCACAGAGCCTGGAGCCTGTTTTGAATTCTGTGTCTGCCTCTCTCTCTGCCTTCCTTCCCTTGTGCTTGTGCTTGCTCTCTCTCTCAAAAGTAAACATTACAAAAAAAAAAAGATTAGGGGAGAATAAGGGTGCCTGGGTAGCTTAGTCGGTTGAGTGGCTGACTCTTGATTTCAGCTCAAGTCATGATCCTAGGGTCGTGGGATCAAGCCCCATGTCAAGCTCCATGCTCAGCGAAGAGCCTGCTTAAGATTCTCTCTTGCTTTCATCTCTCACACTCTCACTGTCTCCCTCTCTTGCTCTTTCCCTCCCCTGCTCCTCCTCCCATCCCTCTGTCCCTTTCCCCCACTTTTACCCTCTCTCTCTCTCTCTCTCTCAAATTAAAAACAAAAACAAATAACAAGGGGAGGATAATTCGCTGTTTCCGCTTTATTTAGCTATCTTTACTGGAAGTCCTTTCTCTCCCTTCTTCCTTATACTTCAGACCTTTCTCCTTTCACTTCCTTTTGTGAATATTTCTTTGAATTGTTGTGGACCAGTCAAGTTTTGATGCTTTTTTGCATTTCTCTTTTTATTTATAATTGTTTTTTGCCTTACTTAAGTGTTATTTAGTATGTAAAGGTTCTGTAATGTCGTGTTCACTATTACAAGCATAATTATTCTGTCACCCCTTTCCACTTTGTCAGCATCCTGTCCTCCTACAAACTGGACTGAGACTGCATTAGAAAAAAATGTGTAGTCCTGTAGTCTGGCCCTCAGAAGTTCATGGTAATGGAGAAAATCTGGAGGGCAACTTCAAAGGAATGACTGAAGTTGAAGTTTATGAGAATTCACTCAATGATTTGGTCTCTTTAGGGAGAAAAGCCAAAGATGAAGGTTTATGATTGAAGTTTATAAAACTGTGTAAACACTATCAATAAGACAAACTCTTTCTTGTTTTGTAATAAATCTCCAACTGTTAGAACAGAAAGCTAGTTTAATTTCTAAGTCTGAAGAAAATGGGTTTCTTTGAAATAAAAGGGAATTCAGCTTCAAAACTTAAATACTGTATTCTTTAGGAAGCCTTCCCCTCTCCTCTACCCTGCCCAGCCTCATGTTAGGTTAGGTGCTGTATGTTCTCACTAGGGCCCCGGTGTCTATCCTAATGCTTATCTGCTCTGGTCTAATTATCTAGTTATCTGTCTTCCCCACTAAACTAGAGGCTCCTTGGGATCTCTTTCAATATTTTGTTCAGAATTCTCAATATATATTGTAAGCAATCAGTGAATGGTGGAGGTTGAGTAGGGAAGAATATAAGCAGACAGTAAATGTATATAACTCATTCCTGTTGGAAAAACAAAGTATACCTGAATTTTTTTTTCCAGATAAAATCTAGGTTATTTGGTTGAACAATAGAACCCTGATTCTTACAAAAATTAAAATGCTTTTTAGTTTTTAGTAAAACTAATACTTCCTGACTCTAATTTGGAGGCATCTGAGAGACTGAGGTTTAAAGAAGTGAAATGTATGGGGCACCTGGCTGGCTCAGTTGGAGGAGCATGTGACTCTTGAACTTGGGTAGTAAGTTCGAGCCTGTGTTGGGTATAGAGATTACTTAAAAATAAAATCTTAAAAAAAAAAAAAAGTGAAATGTGAGCAGTAGGGATTCAGAATTGGAATTCAAATTAGGATGGTGACTAGGCCAAGAAAAGCACCATTTATAGGCTATATTATGTTGAGTAGGGAAGAGATTGGGGTCTCAAAGTTCTGGCGTCCAGCACTAATACTTTTTATAGACTAGAGGCTTCAACACAGCAGCCTGTGAGCCTAATCATACTTAAACAAATGTTTTTGTTTTGCATGCCTAACAAATGTGCAAAATATTGAACAAAATCCAGATTCTAATCTGCTTTTAAAAATAAAATTACCTAGTGACCCTGGACACTTGGTAACATGTCCTTTCTAAATATGACATGAACTTTCCAGTTGCCTCAGTTTCCCATTGCTTCCAGTCCAAGTTTTCTTACTTGTTTGCCTGACTGGTTCCTAAAGGCTTTCAACTTTGCAGTCCCTATTAGCCTTCTAGAATCTCAGCCTTTCAAGGGCTCACTAAGGATCCATCTGTCTAACTGATGGTTGGATCTTAGCTGTTGTTCACTAGTTTTCAAACCATGTTTCTCTGCATTCCTTGAAGGGATAGTCTAGGGGATGTGGCAAGAAATGGGTGAACAGGACAGGCTTTGTGCCATACACCCTCAACAGCCCAAACTTCTGATTGTATAGAATCAGCTCTGATTTTGTTGTTTCACATATTGTGTGTCCTCAAAAAATTTTCATTTGAATCAAGGATTAGAGATTAAAATTTTTCTTTTGTTAGTGGTAGTATTCTAGTTCAAGTGCTCAAGTTCAAACCTTCATTTTGCCAATGGGAAAAGAGACTTTTAGAAGTAAAGTGATTTGTCCAAAGTCACAAGGCTAGTTAAAATGTTGGGGCTGTCTACAATCAGACATAACTAAAGCAGAAAGAGAAAAAGTAAACAAACAATATCTGCCTCTTAGCTATTGTTTGCAAATATGTGTACTGAAATTTTACTTTTTGTTAGCATTAAAAGCCCCAGTGAATAATATAGATTAATATTTAATTCAGCAGGGAACCTGGGTGTCTCAGTCAGTTAAGCGTCCAACTTTGACTCAGGTCATGATCTCATGGTTTGTGGGTTCGATTCCAACATCAGGCTCTGTGCTTACAGCTCAGAGCCTGGAGCCTGGTTCAAATTCTGTGTCTTCTCTGCCCCTTCCCTGCTCACACTCTGTCTCTCTCTCTCTCTCTCTCTCTCTCAATAATAAACATTAAAAAGAATTTTTTTTGGTATTTAATTTAGCATTCAGTTTTGATATCCTTTAGGCTTAGTTTTTGGAAAATGCCTACTTATACAGAAAGAAGGTCTAGATTTACTGAGTCCAGTTAAAACATAGCACTTCTGGTTTTGGAGACCCTGAATAGTTCACTGGCTGACTAACTCCAGCTACTCCATATTATATTTTATGAACCGTATGCTTAAAATAATCACCAAATGCTTCCCTAGTTCAGTGCTTAGAAATCTTTATTATGGCCCTTCTGGTTTCATGTTCATGTTTCTCTCTTTTTCTACAGGTGGTCATAATGTCACAATCTCCTTGCAGTCCAGGACTGGGCACACCCATATGCCTTCTGTAGTCGGCGTCCTTGTCTTTACCCAGTTCTGGTTCTGGTTTCCTCTTTCACACTTCCTGTCGTTGGCTTATACCCCTACCTGTGTCATTGGCCTTAACAAGGACTTAAAGGTATGTTTGTAAGACTTGACTCTTAATAGTGTGTCTTCTCCATTATATCCTACCTAACCACCCACTCACAAGGATTTTCATGAAATTTTAAAGATAAATTAGCATCTCACCAGTATTTTTCACCCTTCAAATTGAGTCATCACCTTGTTGAGTGGAATGTGTCGATGGAAGTTTTGAAAATCAAGTCGCTTACTAACTGTGTAGCCATGGGTGAATCATTTGAGAGGAACTAGTAAGTGAGGAGGCAAATACAAAAATATGAAAAGGTTTTATAGATCACTCTTACCAATTTTATTTAATACTGAAGTTCTCTGAGAGCCATTGAAAGATTTCATACAGATAAAGGACATGATGAGGTTTGCACTCTAGAACCCTCATTCTGGTATCCTTGGAAATCCATTACAATGAATACTTTTGCAATAATCTAGGCAAGGAAGAAAGGGGACCTGAACTGAGTCTTTTTTTTTTTTTTTTTACAAATAGTTTATTGTCAAATTAGTTTCCACATAACACCCAGTGCTCATCCCCACAAGTGCCCTCCTCCATGCCCACCCCTCCTCCCCCCACATCCACCAGTCCTCAGTTTTTGTCAGCATTCAAGAGTCTCTCATGGTTTGCCTCTCCCCTTTCCCCCACCATTTCGCCCTTCTTCTCCCCCTTGGTCCTCTGTTAAGCTCCTCCTAATCCTCCTATACGTGCACACATATGATATTTGTCCTTCTCTGCCTGACTTATTTCGCTCAGCATCACACCCTCAAGGTCCATCCATGTTGCTACACATGGCCAGATTTCATTGTTTCTCATTGTCATGTAGTATTCCATGGTATAGATAAACCACATCTTCTTGATCCATTCATCTGTTGATGGACACTTAGGCTCTTTCCAGGTTTTAGCTATTGTGGAGAGTGCTGCTATGAACATTGGGGTACATGTGCTCCTATGCATCAACATTTCTGTATCCCTTGGGTAAATTCCTAGCAGTGCTATTGCTGGGTCATAGGGAAGTTCTATTGTTAGTTTCCTGAGGAACCTCCACACTGTTTTCCAGAGGGGCTGTACCAGTTTACATTCCCACCAACAGTGTAGGAGGGTGCCCGTTTCTCCACATCCTCGCCAGCATCTAGAGTTCTCTGATTGGCTCATTTTAGCCACTCTGACTGGCGTGAGGTGGTATCTCAGTGTGGTTTTGATTTGTATTTCCCTGATGAGGAGGGATGCTGAGCATCGTTTCATGTGTCTTTTGGCCATCTGGATGTCCTCTTTGGAGAAGTGTCTGTTCATATCTTCTGCCCATTTCTTCACTGGGTTGTTTGTTTTTCAAGCGTGTAGTTTGGTGAGTTCCTTGTAGATTCTGGATATCAACCCTTTATCTGATATGTCATTTGCAACTATCTTTTCCCATTCCGTTGGTTGCCTATTAATTTTCTGGGTTGTTTCTCTGAACTGAGTCTTAATAAGGAGTGAGGCTTTGAGGCAGGGCCACGTTTCAGAGTTGTATGACGCCAGAGTATTTGATGGAAGAAAGGATTGTTACTAAAGGGAAAAGCAAAGTAGGAGGATGTCTCTGGTAGTGGCAGAAAACAAGACCAACAATGAGGAGCCAAGGAATCTGACAGGGAGAAACTGGTCACATAAGTCAAGGACTGAAAGTGATACATCCCATGTCATCACACCGTTTGTTTGTTTTTTTTAATGGGGTTTGTGCTTAGGGCTTTCCTAGTCCTGTGGCCTGATGATTCACTTTCTTGTTCTTCCATCTTCTCGGAGGCCTTTTGACCTTCAAATAGCTCTTACATCTGGTCATCACTTATGTTAAAATGTTCTATTAAATTTTTAAAGTGGAAAAATTTGGGACCAGAAAACGGCTGATAAAGATTGAGTATTTCATCCAGTTGACTTTTTTTTTTTCCTTCTACAAAAAAGAAGTCTACAGCCATTTATCCTTTAAGTGTTTCAATATAAAACTATTCACATTTGTAAATATTTAGAAATACTTGTAAATATTCTTTCAGAACAAGAATCTTTAGGTTTCCCAGTTCCTAGCCTGTAACATTGTGGTGAAACATCCTGTATAATCTGAAGAGACTTTTGCCTCTAGCACACTTTTCCAGTCTCTATTTCCATTCTTTACAAGGAAAGTGGAATGAAAAAGACAAGATTCCAGGGGTGCCTGGGTGGCTCAGTTGAGCATCTGACTCTTGATTTTGGCTCAGGTTATGATCTCACAGTTTTGTGAATTAGAGCCCTGTGTCGGGCTCTGCGCTAACAGTGCAGAACCTGCTTGAGATTCTCCCTCTCTCTCTACCCTTCCTCTAGTCTCACTCTCTATGTCTCTCTCAAAATAAATAAACTTTTTAATAAAACAAACACAAGACTCCTTATGCTAGTAAATATGATACCTGTACTATTCTCTGTCAGTGTAAACTGGGTAAGTAGAGAAAAACTCAGCCTAGAGAGCTTTAAAACCTAATCACTAAGTGATGTGAAGCTGACTTTTTCATTAGGCTCATGTTAGGCTCTTGTAAGGAGTGATTACATGGTATAGGAACTGTACAGACTTGTATAGATTGTTAGAGTGTTATCAGGAAGATACATGATGTTAGGTGTGCAGGCTAGATAATCAAATAACACTGTACAAAGGAGGTAACAGTTGATCTGATGCTCACGCCATGAGTGACACTTAGGAAGCAGGGTGCATGGGTAGTAGAGATGAGATCAAGGGGTGCCCATGAACAGGCACAGAGCCTCAGTAAAGTCTAAGGAACTGCAGGTAGTTCTGTAAAGCACCTAAAAACAAATTCAGTGAAGAGGCCAGATGCCTGTAAGGGAGTACTGTAAGGGAACATTTAGCCTATATTGAAACTTACGGCATTCCTTTGCATTGTATGCTTGTTAAGAGCATAGAATACTTGAATCTTGATTTGGGTTACTTTAATCCTTGTAAGGAGGAAAACTCTTTTATTTCTTCAGATGCCGAAAGTTCAGTATAAATCAAACTGTAAACCATCCACATTTGCATATCCTGCCCCTCTGGAAGTACCAAAAGAAAAAGAAAAGGAAAAGGTAGGTTCTTTGTTCCCTTGAGCAGCATCTGTACTAATGTGTAGAAGCTGCTTGGTGTTTTGCTTCAAGTGTTTGTTTTAAGTATTTTTATGCTTTAAATTGGTTATTTTCAAAGTCATACTTCTTATGGTAAAATCTAACATTACACAAGAATGTAAAAGTAAAAGCCCTTTTTCTCTGCTGGTCATCCAAGTCCCATGTTGCAGGAATCATAATTTGTGAATCCTTCCAAATGTTTTCTCTGCACATGTCAGTACTTTTTATACCACAAATAATTGTTGACATACTGTCCTGTGGCTTATTGTTTTCACTTTAACAGTTAATCATTAGGGAATACCTGGCTGGCTCAGTCAGTGGAGCATGCAACTTGGTCTCAGGGTCATGAGTTCAAGCCCCACATTGGGTATAGAGTCTACTTAAAATTTTTAAAAATATCTTTAAATTTTTCAGTGTATATGGATCTCATTTATTGCTGCAGAGCAGTCCTTTTATGTATAATACCATAATCTGTCTTCTCAATTCCTCAGTGATAGACATTTTAAGGTGATTTCTAATTTGTCACTGTTACAAATGAAACTAGATTAAGAGTCTTTAGACATGTATGTTTGTGCACTTGTATAAGTTAGGATCTTAGATGTGATTGATTAGAAGTAATATACACTATGTATTTTCATACATATTAACTAAATTTCTTTTCAAAATGGATATAACCAACTTATTCTACTATCAGCAATGTATAAGAACACTCACTAATGTATGTTAAATCAGACTATCGTGAATTAGCTGCCCTTGCCCCTGACGTTTTCTCAGTAAAATGATCCTTTCTGATGCTTTATGCTAAGGAAAATGCTTTATTTTCCTCTCAATAGTGTTCCATAGTAGCCAGTTGATTATTTGCTGTAAACTTTGTAATTGACCAAATTTGAGGATGGTGGGTGATGAATATCTCTAACCCTAACCCCCAGCTCTTGGGTCTGAAACAAAATCAGCTTATACCAATACTGCCAGCCTTTCAATGTCCCTGTTATATCCTCGATTTCAGCAAGAAGGGTAATTCTAGGCTAACCACTCACCCACTGTATATTACAATTGTAGGGCATCTAATTCAATGAGAATATCTTTATGACTAAGTTTGGAAGAAATTTTTATATTTTCTAGTGCTTTCACTATAAAGTAAAAAAGTGTGAAACACCCAAATATCTCAGAAGCTCATGATAGCAAATCCACATCCAAGATAGACTACAGATTAAAAAAGTAATAATAATAAGAGTTATATTGGACATAAGCCTCCAGGAACTAAAGAGTCACCTGAGGACCATCGTAGAAAATTATATGAATAAATGTCCTGCTTTTTTTCCCTGACTTTTTTTTTTTATGATACTGCCAGGAAACAAAGTTAGTATTATGGAACTTATTTCTCCTTGGACTTGTACCTTGTAGGTAACAGATTATGGTTTACTGTGTTCACTTCTTCTAGGTTTCCACTGCTGTGTTATCTATTACTGCCAAGGCTAAAAAGAAAGAAAAAGAGAAAGAAAAAAAAGAGGAGGAGAAAATGGAAGTAGTAAGTATAATTTGGTGATCATATATATGGGTTGATACACCTTTCTTTGTCATGGTCCAGGTTCTTCCCAAATGAACATTCCCAAACCTTGCTCTTGGCTTTCTTTAAATAAGTATCCCGTTCCAAGCATAGAGACTTCTACAGTTTTAATTGGAACAGACTTGAGTTCATGGAGGAAACGACAACTAAAGTGGATTTTGAAGGACGGAGTAGAAATTTCAGACAATGAGGTGATGGTGGGAGAAAAAAAGGCCCTTCAAGCAAAGAGATTATCAAGGACCCTCTTTTTCTGGTCTCTCCTAGTAAAAACCCTTTCTCATCCTTTAAAACCAAGTTACATAGCATTCTCACCCCTAAGCACAGTTGCCCTGTCCATCCTCTGAGTCTGGTATGACTTTAGTTGTACTTTCATTATATTAATCCCGGCTACCTTTTGTACCTAAGAGTTGCTCAGTACAAGGAACGCCTGAGTGACCCAGTCGGTTAAACATCCGACTTTCAGCTCAGGTCATCATCTCACAATTTCCTGAGTTCAAGCCATGCATCAGGCTCTGTGCTGACAGTGCAAAGCCTGCTTGGCATTCTCTCTCTCCCCTCTCTGCACCTCCCTAGCTCACACTGTCTCTGTCCCTCTCAAAATAAATAAATTTTAAAAAAATTAAAAGGAGTTGCTCAGTAAACTTATCAAACATTATTCAGTGATATGGAAGAGAAGTGAACTTTTGTTGGGCTTTTTTTTCCCTATTTTCCAGGATGAAGCAGAAAAAAAGGAAGAAAAGGAGAAGAAAAAAGAACCTGAGCCAAACTTCCAGTTATTGGATAATCCAGCCCGAGTTATGCCTGCCCAGCTTAAGGTCCTGACCATGCCAGAGACCTGTAGATACCAGCCTTTCAAACCAGTAAGTTACCTATGGCGCTTAGCTATATACCAGTGGAATATTAATTCATAGAACAGTGGTATATTGATAGAGGAGGATACATCTCCAAAGCTTTGGAGAAAGCTCTCTAGAACAAATCAGTCTCTTGGCAAAAGAGAGAACATTCCCTTCCATTTCATATAGATTTGGGAGAGATCTTTTTTTTTCCCTTGGGTAACCCTATAAACATCCTTCGTCTACCAGAGGCTTATACAATAGAAGTTCCTAATACAGCATGGTGATAGCTATGGGACCAGCATAGACTCTGGGACCAGACATCCTGAGTTTGAATCTTGATTCTACCACTTACAGCCAGTGTAGCCTTAGGTCTAGTACTAAACCTCTCTCTGCCTCAGTTTCCTCTACTGTAAAATAAGAATTATACCTAACTCAGGAATGTGGAAGAGAGTGAACAGGTGATACAGTTAATACACAAGTACTTAGACTATTGAATTTTACAGTTTGAAAAGGATCTTCCTGCCATTTAATTTTTTCTAAAGAAGAATGTTTCAGGTTAAAAACAAATGCTGAACAATAATTTGAGCACGAAAATGTCCCTCCTCCTCCCCTCCGCCCTTCTTATAAATGGAAAACTAGAAAGCCGTTAGTAGACACATTTAATACATCCGTATCCTGGGCCTGTCTACAGTGCCATAGATGAAATTTCTAAAAAAAAAAAAAGACCTTTCTCATCTACTTAGTGGTCTGTGATAGTGGTGAGTGGAAGGCGTCTCTTACCTACACTTGTCAGCCAAGGTCTTAGCTGCCTGGATTATCAGCTAGAGGAGACAAGGACAGGTAAAGAAGATGGCTGTTTTGAGCGGTGAACAGCTAGAATTGGGTAGAAGTGAGTTTATATTCCAGCTCTGCCATTTCTTAGCTATATAACTGAGATAAGTCTTTGGATCTTTTCATGTTTTAATTTCCTCATCTGTTAAATGAGGAATATTATACTATCCACCTCCTAGGAATGTTATAAAGATTAAATAGATCATTATATGTAAAATACCTAAAATAATGTCTGACACATGGTAAATCCTTAATAAATATTAGTTGATGGGGTGCTTGGGCGGCTCATTTGGTTAAGCGTCTGACTTCGGCTCAGGTCATGATCTCGCTGTCTGTGAGTTTGAGCCCCACATCAGGCTCTGTTCTTACAGCTCAGAGCCTGGATCCTGCTTTGGATTCTGTGTCTCCCTCTCTCTCTCTGCTCCTCCGCCACTCACACTCTGTCTCTCAAAAATGATGAGTGTTTAAAAAATTTTTTTAAAGAAAATTTAATAAACATCAGTCACCAGATGTCTGTAGGTAGCAAGGCAATCAGGCCAGGAAGGCAGGAATAGTTTGAAGTCTTTTCCCACCTATTAGTCCTTCATTATTACTAGGACCTAATACCACTTGGTCTTTAGTGTTCAGTGAATGAATTAATAGAACCACCAATGGACACCTTAAATGTAGTCACTGTCTTGTCTACTCAGCTGCCCAGCTCATCAGAGTGGCATATTTACAGAAAACGTATTCTAACAGCATCTAGAAACTGCTGCTGTCAGTTTAAATGGGGTATATTGAGAATAGATATATTAGTGCATAACTAATGAATACTTAAAGCACACAAGACACTCATTGTCTTTGACAATTATGAAGAACTGAAGATAGCAAAGTATGTGCTCCATATCATGATGCCATATGAGGAGACTGGTATGTTTCTGCTGGAAATTAAGTGTTTGTTAAGCATTTGCTCAGAATAAGAGGAAGCTATATCCATGTCCATCTGTGAGTCAAAAGACTGCCTTTGTCTGTGCAAGCAAGAAGTGAAGGCTAAGGAAGAGTTACCAGCTGCCTGGCTGACTGTTGATGATGTGCTACCCTCATGCACACACAGCCCCTCAGCAAAGACTGGAGACTTACTGGTTCCAAGTATTTAAGGAAACCCCTGCCCAATCATAGCTGACCACTCATTTGAGCAGAGACTTCATGGTCACATGCAGCAAAAAGTACTGACTTTCTGGAAGAAGTTCAGAAAAGTCATGAAACAAACAGACAACAGCAAACCCTGGGGAAGGGAGAGAATCTGATTCCCATAGTTGCTGCATTATATTATTTTAATGTCCAGTTTCAAAAAAATTACAAGACATACAAAGAAATAAAAACCTAGATTCTTAGGTGGACTAAATCATCTATTTAAAATATGTCTGAAGACCTAAAAGAACTAGGCCTAAAGAACTAAAGGAAAGTATGAGAATGTTTTAACAAATAGTATCAATAAAAAGATAGAAATCATAAAAAAAATAATGAAGAGATTATGGAGCTAAAAAATACAGGGGTGCCTGGGTGGCTTAGTCAGTTAAACATCTGACTTCGGCTCAGGTCATGATCTCGCAGTCTGTGGGTTCGAGCCCCACATCGGGCTCTGTGCTGACATCTCAGAGCTTGGAACCTGTTTCAGATTCTGTGTCTCCCTCTCTCTCTGCCCGTCCCCAGCTTGTGCTCTGTCTCTCTCTGTCTCAAAATTAAATAAATCTTAAAAAAAAAAAATACAGTAACTGAAGTGAAAACTATTAAAGGAACTCAACACCTGATTCAAGCAGACTTGGGCAAACTTGAAGATAGGTCAGTTGAGGAACAACCCCCCAAAAAAAAGGATGAAGAAAAATGAACCTCAGAAATCTGTGGAACACTACCATACGTACCAAGCTACATAAAATGAGATTATGGGAGTCCCAAAAAAGAAAAGCAGAAGAATATTGAAGAAATAATGGATGAAAACTTGGCAGGTTTTATAAATATTACTAATCTACATATCCAAGATGTTCAGTGAATCCAAGAATGATAAACCCAAAGAGATCCACACCTAGACCCATCGTGATCAAACTGTTGAAAAACGGAATCTTGAGAGAAGCAACTCATCATATACTGAGACCCTAAATAAGATTAACAGCTGATTTGCCATCAGAAACCATGGAAGCCAGGAGGCAGTAGGATGACATATTCACTGTGCTGAAAGAAAAGACTCAACCCAAAACTCTGTATCCATCAAAACTTTCCTTCAAAAATGAAGGTGAAATTAAGACATTCCCAGATAAAAATGAAGAGAATCTGTTGCTAGCCAACCTGCCATACAGGAAACACTAAAGTGAATGCTTCAGGCTGAAATGAAAGGACTCTAGCTAGTAATTTGATTCCACATGAAAAAATAAAGAGCACTGATAAATGCAACTACATAGGTAAATACAAATGATAGTTATAAATGTATTTGTGTAACTCTTCTCCCATCTGGTTTAAAAGACAACTGTGTTACACAATCATAAATTGGTATTGATGTATACACCATCAATAAAAGCATAAATTGCATTAAGGTATGTCATAGTACTGGCTGCTAAAGCAGATTGCCACCTATCATTTAAAACTAAATGGCTTAAACCACAAACTTTTCTCACAGTTCTGGAAGCTAGAAGTCCAAGATTGGGGTGCCAGTATGATTGGGATCTTAGTAAAAGCCTTCATCTTACTTTACAGATGGCCTTCTCATTGTATCTTCACAAGGCAGAGAGAGAGGGAAGAAGCTCTCTTCATGTCTCTACTTATAAGGGCACAGATTTCATTATTAATGAGGGCTAATTGCTTGCTAAATGGCCCACCTCCTAATACTATCACTTTGGGGGTAAGATTTTTCAACATGTGATTGGCAGGATAAGGAGACAGAAACTTTCAGTCCATAACACAGTAACAACAAAGGAGTGGAGAAACAGCTATATTGAAGTATAGTTTTTATATACTGTTGAAATTAAGTTGCTATTTTTTAGTGAGATTATGATGTTAATTGCAACCCTAAAGACAACCACCAGACAAAATAACTCAAAAAGTAAACTAAAAGAACAAGGAAATTAAACTAGTGCACTAGCAAGTACCTACTTAATGCCAAAGGAAGCAAGTAGTGGAGGAATTGAGGAACAAAAATATGTAAGACATACAAAAAACAAATAGCAAATATGGTTTGAGTTAATCTTACCTTAGTAATCAATCACATGGAAAAAAAAATTTTAAGTAAGCTCTAGGCCCAGCATGGGCCTAGAATTCACAACCCTAAGAATCTCATACTTTCCCAGCTGAGCCAACCAGGCACCCTTATCACATGAGATGTAAATGAACTAACCACTCCAGTTAAAAGGCAGAGATCAACTAAGTGGATAAAAAAGAAAATGATCCAACTACATGCTCTCTTATTAAGAGACATGCTTTGTGGGGCACCTAATAGCCTCATTCAGTAGAGCATGCAACTCTTGATCTCAGGGTTCAAGCCCCATGTTAGGTGTAGAGATTACTTAAAAAAAATAAAACAGAGAGGGAGGCAAACCATAAGAGACTCTTAAATACAGAGAACAATTGAGGGTTGATGGCAAGAGGGGCAGGGGAAATAGGAGATGGGCGTTGAGGAGGGCACTTGTGGGAATGAGCACTGAATGTTGTATGTAAGGCATGAGTCACAGGAATCTACTCCCGAAGCTAAGACTATACCATATACACTGTTATGTTAGCTAACCTGACAATAAATTATTAAAATTTAAAAATAATAATAAAACAAAAAGTAAGTAAATAAATAAAATCTTACACACACACCCTTTAGGTTCAAATAAATTAAAAGCAAAAGGATGGGGAAAGATATCCCATGCAAACAAGTAACTAAAAGAGAGCTGAAACAGCTGTGCTAAATCAGAAAAAGTATATTTTAAAACAAAAACTGTTGCTAGAGACAAAGAACATTTTATAAAATTTTATAAAAAGGTCAGGGGCACCTGACTGGCTCAGTCAACAGAGCATGAACTCTTTTTTTTTTTTTTTTTTTTTTGAGTAATCTCTGCACCTGATGTGGGGCTCAAACTCATTATCTCAGGGTTGTAAGGGCTGTAAATTTGACCCCTACGTTGGATATAGAAGATTACTTCAAAAAGTAGAATAAAAGAAACCTAAACCACATAGCTATAAAAGTCTCTTTCCTTATGTTGCTTATAGTTGCAGGATTTAAGTTGAATTATTTCATTCCAGGTAAGTGTAAAATAGTACTGTTATAACCTGTTTCCAAAATATTAGAAGTCTTTTTTGTTGAACATAGATATTTTCTTCTGTTGGGTAGACAATTCATTTCCATTTGGTCCTTTAGATGGTTCAGGTAAACTTTCAGGCCATGGAGGATTAGTGGCCTTGTACTATAATTGTTCTTGAGTGAATATTGATAGTATAAAGGGTCCTTTCATAAAGTGGCTCTTCTGCAAGGAAAGCATACTTTTTAAGGGAAAGAGTTAGAAATTCATGTGTATGGATATGTGTGTGTCGGGAGAAGAGAAATAGAATATAGGCAGAAATTCATGAAGGCACACCAGTTAGATAGCATGGCAGGGCAGAGTTCTGATGAGTACAAATCAGATTAGGTTGAACTGCAGGGATACTCATACATACGTGAGTCATTAGACTAATGTGCATGTGTTTCTTTTCCTTCCCATTAGTGTGCTTTGGTAGAAATAATGTTTTTCCAGATATGCCCTGCCACTGTTGACTGATTTGATTACAGAGAGCAGCCTTTTGTTTCCTTTGACACAGGCAAGCAAATAGAATAAGATTAGCACACCAGAGATGGGTGAAGAGTTTAGTGTTTGAATTTACTTCTGCTAATATGTTTGGGAGAGAGCTAATACAATTGCTTTTACACTCTGGTTTTCTTTTGTTTCCTGGCTACTGCTTCATTGTCTTTTATCACAAGGATTTGTAGATTTAAGTGAAAAACACTCAGTATATCTGTGATATTTATGTTGTTCTCTCTGTCATTCTGAAATTGCTGGAGCAAAATTGGCTTTTCATTTGTAGATTGTCTTTTGTGTCCAAAATGATAGTTTTCTCACAAAGTAATAAAGTTATCTATTAGACTAGTGTGCCTCTCAAACTTTAATGTGCACACATATCACCTGTGGATCTTGTTAAAATGCAGATTCTGTAGATCTAGGTATGGCTACATTTTTTGCATTTCTGACTAAAGTCCCAGGTAATAATGATGCTGCTGGTCCAGGACCACATGTTGATAAGCAGGGCATTAGAATCCCATATTTATATGTAAACATTCTCCCTACAGTCATACTGAGGCAGTACTGGAAGTACTACTCTTCACTTGGGATGCATCCTCTAAATAGAATAACACCACATGTCCTACCATCTGGAGCCACTGGGTTACGTTTGTAAATATTCCTTATGGATTACAAGTTTCTTTATCCTTTGTAATGTGCATTGACATTGCTTTCCTCATTTAGTCTTCAACTATTCCTGAAGGAATAGAGAAGGAAGATCTTAATTAGCCCCTTCTCTGTGTTTGACAGCCTGTCACCAGTGTAGCATCACACAGGCACAGGTGCCCAGATTTCCTGACTTTTATCTAGTAAAATGTAGTTCTATGCCAGTTCTTTACATCCAAATCATTCAAGTAGTCTTTTTTTTTTTTTTTTAATGTTCTATTTATTTTTGAGAGAGAGAGAGACAGCATGAGCAGGGGAGAGTCAGAGAGAGAGGGAGTCATAGAATCTGAAGACAGGCTCCAGGCTCTGAGCTAGCCATCAGCACAGAGCCCAACGCAGGGCTCAAACCCACAAACTGTGAGATCATGGCCTGAGCTGAAGTTGGATGCTTAACTGACTGAGCCCCCCAGGTGCCCCTCAAGTAGTCTTAAAGGTATCATTTCACAAACATGTGCTCTGAAGCAATCTGAAAATATGAGTGGAATTTGTGCTTTTTCATTCCTTGCTGTGTGTGTACAGCTCTCCATTGGAGGCATCATAATCCTGAAGGACACCAGTGAAGACACTGAAGAGCTGGTAGAACCTGTGGCAGCCCATGGCCCCAAAATTGAGGAAGAAGAACAAGAGCCAGAACCCCCAGAGCCATTTGAGTATATCGATGATTAAGGACCCAGAGGTATGTATAGAATGAAATTGTATATCCAGGGAAATCTGTTTGTCATTACGTCATAAATATTTTAGGCAGAGACATTGTCTCACTTTTTCTGTTCCTTTTGTGATTAATCCCTGTTTACCTAAATGGTATTAAAATTTCCCCTCTTTTTGATTTCCTCCAATTCCCTGGACATAATCACCAATTCCTTTTTCTTTTTCCCTTCACTCTCTCCCTACCCTGTAGTGTTTGACCAATTCTACTCAAAGTGGCTACAGGCTGTTTTCATAGGTTCATGAGGAGGTAGGAAGCTTGCTCCAGAATGTAAATCTACTCAATGCTTCTTTCATCAAAAAAACCTTGTTTAATTACCCCCTCATTCTAGAAAAAGTCTACTGAACTAACAGGTTACTCATGGTAGAGTTGATTTACATTTTGATGTGAGCCACTTATTACAGATTAGTTACAGTTTATGACTGGCCTGTTTCATGGATAACACAGGTCTAGGCTTCTCACTGGTTCGTCTCTCTCTCCCTTTCCTTTGGCAGTACTTTTGGCACTGAAAGCCTTAGTAATTCATTTATTCACTGAAGCTGTTGAACATCTAGTGTGTGTAAGGTGCAGTGCTTAAAGGTACTTTGGAGTCCATTAAACTATAACACAAAGCTTTGTCCAATTGAAAAAGATTATTATTCCAGTGTTCTAACAGTGTTGGAGTAAGTTTTAGATGCAGAAGATTGGAATAATCTAATGTCATGAAATTATCTTTTTTCCTCCATTTTGTTAGTAGTCATCACATATTTGAATATTACTATGAACTATATAATCAAGGTTTTCTAACTCCACCCTAGTACATGTACATTGTCAGACAAGTAAGAATTTACTCTTCTACTCTTTGAAAATAATAAGAACAGGGGCTCCTGGGTGGCTCACTCTGTTAAGTGTCCACTTGGTTTCAGCTCAGGTCATGATCTCACGATTTCATGAATTCAAGCCCCATGTCAGGCTCTGGGCCAACAGTGCGGAACCTGCTTGGGATTCTCTCTGTGTCCCTCCCCACTCACACTGCCTCTCTCAAAATATACACTTAAAATAAAATGGAAATAAAAATAATAAGAACAGTACCATTTGTTACATTATGACAAAAGAAAAATACATTTAAATGTCAGGTTGTAAATCTAGCACCATGAATGTTACCCATGAAACATGAAAGCTTTTATAGACATCTCAGATAAATATTAAGGCAGAAACCTTGCCATTAGTAGGAAACTATATTCAAGCCTCTGAGAGTGTTTGGACCTTTGAGAGAGGAAGGTTTATACTAACTTCCTGGTTATGTAAACTTGCTTTTGAAAATTATCTTTGAGGGGCACCTGGGTGGCTTAGTCAGTTAAGCGTCCGACTTTCGCTTGGGTCATGATCTCGCGGTTCGTGGGTTCGAGCCCCGCGTCGGGCTCTGTGCTGACTGCCGGCTCAGAGCCTGGAGCCTGTTTCTGTCTGTGACTCCCTCTCTCTCTGACCCTCCCCTACTCACGCTGTCTCTCTCTCTCTCTCCTAGAAATAAATAAAATATTAAAAAAAAAAAAAGAGAAAAGAAAATTATCTTTGAGCCTTTGGTTTCTTAAGCTTCACCCAAGTAGCACAAGGCAGTATTGATACATGAGCACCTAGTGTCTATGTAGAACTGAACGGACTCACATTAGCCTAACCCTTAGGCCTTTACAACACCTTACAGAAAACCCCAATTAAATCTTTCAAGGCAATTTAACTACAAGATGGCTTAGAAAAGGTTTTAGTTAGAAATTGGATTTTTTTCTTTCATTTTTTTCTTTTTTTTTTTTTTAAGTGAACTCTGTGCCCATTCACAACACCACCAAGTTCAAATGTTGTATGTTCCACCGACTTGAGCCAGCCAGGCACCACAGATACTGGATTCTTACTCTTTTCAAAAGGATAAAATATTCAGTCTAGTAGGAGTGTAAAAACTGTAGTCTTTCTTAGCAAAAAGTAGCGTTTTAGGACTACATAGGCAGGGTTAGGGGCTAGTAGTAGAAATAAAAAAATTTTTTTAAATAAAGGATTATCCTAGGGGCTTCTAGGTGGCTCAGTTGGTTGAGCATCTGACTCTTGACTTCGGCTCAGGTCATGATCTCATGGTTGTGAAATTGAGCCCTGTGTCAGACTCCATGCCCAGTGTGGACCCTGCTCACAATTCTTCCTCTGCTCTTCTCCCCTGCTCACACATGCTCTCTCTCTCTCTCTCTCTAAAATAAAATTCAAAAAAAAAAAAAGAATGACCCTAGCTTTTCCCCTTACCCATTCCCTAGGATCTCACTGCTCTTCTGAAGAAGACTGTCCAGGCTCGTATGGGAAATGCCTGTGAGGACGTTCATGCCGAGACCCGCTATTCACTGCATGTATCATTGCCTCTGCGTTGACCTGAAGAACCTTGTCTCCAAGTCTTTGGTGAAGAGAAGATATAGGACTATTTAGTGTGCTCTTTACAGAACTTGGTTTTCAAATAAATATATTAAAATTTCAAAGTGGACAAGAGCTTTTTAATTTGTCATTTTTCAGCCTCTATTCTAAATGAATGAACCTAATATCCTTTCCGCCCCCTCCATGATATGGCCTAAACCCAAAGAGCTAAATCCTCGATTGCCAGGATGAGTATGCATGACTTTCATAATGATAAGAAAGTTAGACTAGTTTATAAGTTATTTTAAAAATAATGGAACAAGAAATAAGAAAAAATAACCTTTGTTCATGACTCCAAGAATTGTCTGCAGTTTTTAAAATTGGATTGAGGGTATGGGCCACCATCTTTACTGAAGAAGAGCTTATGGAAGTCCAAGGGAAATGTTTATTTAGGCAGCACAGAGACATTTGTTTTTAAATCAGTTTTGCTGGAGCTCCTGGGTGCTCAGTCAGGTAACCTTCTGACTTCGGCTCAGGCCGTGATTTCACAGTCTGTGAGTTCAAGCCCTCCTGACAGCTCAGAGCCTGGAGCCTGCTTCAGATTCTGTGTCTCCCTCTCTCTCTCTGTCTCTCTGCTCCTCCCTCGAACTCACGCTCTCTCTCTCTCAAAAATAAACATTGAAAAAAAATTTTTAAATAAGCTTTGCTTATTGTTTCCTGCTTTTGATCCTATTGAAGACAATAGATAGAATTAATTTCATTTAGCCACAGGATTTGATAATGTACCCTTTGTTTCCCTCTTTTTTTCTATCCTTTTTTCCCACATGCTTTTTAATTTGAAATATAACAAATAAAATGATGCAGAAATTTGAAGTATATATAATTTGGTGTGTTTTGACAAGTCCAATTTTGATTTCTGTATTATCAGATCTTACTTAGATGTTGGGCTTTTGAAATAAGCAGTTAAGGTCATTATTTTCACAGCCTCCCCTTCTCGTGTTCCTGGCATATGAAGCAGGTCTCTGATGTACTGGGACACACCAGTAAGAGCTAGATTTGGGAGGTTGGGTGGGGCTTTTTGTGTTTTGGTCTTCAATCACATAAAATAAAAGGTGATTTCCAGCATTCATACATGAATAGTTCTTTGCTCCAACCTTGACTCATACTTTTTAATTTAGGATATAGCCTTCTGAGGGCTTCTGAAGGGGGCTGCTATCATTAGAGGAAACAAACGCCCAGATGGACCAGCCCGACTACATTCATCCACCACAGCTTTGTTGTTAGGTCCAGGTCTAAAGGTTACTGATCCCAAAGGATGGCTCCACTCATTGGTTAATTTTATTGTATCCCCCTCCTTTGTAAATTCCTGTTTCCTCAATATCAGATGATTCTGTAAAAGAGATTATCTCATTTCCTAGCCTCTCATTAGCTATGTCCTTCCTGTTCAAGCTCTTAACATTGCTTGCATTTCAGACAGTTATCTCTAACATTTCCCTTAATCTATGAAATGTTTATAAAACAGAAGTCTCTCAATGATGTCACTGTCCAAAATTGAGTAGTCTGGGAGAGGTGGTACATTCACTGGCCTCTGGCCAAAGTTATTAAATTCCTTCCAAGCTAATAGATTGAACTTCAGGGAGCAGTCAGCTGTAGTTCCTCATAAGCAGTGCAATTTAGGATGTGTAACTTGGTCTTAGATCTAGAGGTTGTAGCTCTAAAAAAAATGTAAGCTGTAAAGTAAAATGGCCACTTGGATCAGATTATGATTATGCGTCTGTTTTCCTGATGACTTGTTATCCTAGAAGATTTCCTCAGATATGCATAGCCCTGAGAGCTAACTAAGGAGCAAAGGAATCTAAGATGAGATAGAACAGGGTGAAATAAAGTCATGTGTGAAGACTATGATAGGAGCTAGAACTGGCATATTCGCCAGAAGAAATGGGAAAGTGGCGGCAGTTAACTCCTAGGTGATGTCATTGTGGCAGACTTTCAGACTTGAAGGGAAGGCAAGTGAAATGCATAGCAAGGAAATCAAAGGGAAGGAAATTGATTTCTTAGACTGGGCTTAATACTAGAATCCTGTCTTTCTCGTACTCATCTGCAGTTATATGCTGAGTCTGGCTTTTAAAACTACTCTCCTTATGGGGTGCCTGGGTGGCTCGGATGGTTGAGCGTCCAACTTCAGCTCAGGTCCTGATCTCACAGTTCGTGAGTTTGAGCCCCACATCGGGCTCTGTGCTGACAGCTCGGAGCTCAGAGCCTGGTTCAGATTCTGTGCTCTCCAACTCTTTGTTCCTCCCCCACTCAATGCTCTGTCTCTCAAAAATATACAAACATTAAAAAATTAAAAGCATCCTTAGACTTTAAGGCAAAAGGCATGACTTTAGTAAATGTCTCCAGTGGAATATAACTATCCATTCATAACTGTCTTTTATGCTAGTTGGTTGTCATGGGTAATGATATATAAATTAATCTCCAAGAATCATTTTATTAGACAAAGAGCTTTGATATTTTCCTCTTCACCCTCCAACTATAAAGGTATAATAAACTAGTAAATCCCTAAAGATGCCTTATCTTTTTAAAAAGTAATAAATACAAAGTACTCGCCTTGGCATCAATAGCAAGTCTTTTTCTCCTGTCTCTGGCTGACCTCTTTGTTTAACAAATTGAAAAAATACTTAATTTGACCATTTCTTTGTGCAAGGATACTTGGGCACTTTGGTAGGTCCCACTCCCTCTGCTATTGAGCTCTAGCCTTCCTCGGAATCGGGTCTTTGGTCTTTTTAGTCCACTCTCCAAGCAACCCCATCCATCCTACAGCTTCATCCAGTCTCTGTGCAGATGACTCCCCCAGTCCACATCTCTCGAGCCCTTTTCATCTGAGCTCCTGGCACACACATCTAGCCACTCACTGGATCCCCATTCAGGCTCCCTCTCAGGCACTTTTTACAGTATATCCAAGACACTTCCAGTCTCCTCTAACTTTTTCTATCCCCTCCGTCTGGTGGCTCACACCAGAAACCCACTCTTCACCCTTAACTCAATGTTGAGCCTCAAGTATCTCTTCAGTTCATCCACCCTCCTTCCCCACCGGTCACTCACTACCCCTGATTCAAGCACTTAACTGTCAGCCTCTAGACTTAGCCCACTCTAATCCATTCTCCAAATTGGGCTTTCTACAATGCAAATCATAGTAGTCTCCCACTTCAAGTTTCTCAGTGGTTCTTTGTTGAATAGTGCCCAAATTCTTCAGTAAGTGTTCAAAGCTATACAAGGCTTTAGCTGCTACTCACCTCTCCAGCTTCTCTTGACTTCTCCCACCTCACACACAGAACCACGTTCACTTCCTCCAAAGCCCCAAGCTTTGTGTCACCTCCTGGGCTTTGCACATACCATTCCCTATTCCTGAAATACCCTTCTCTCTTCACCCCCACACTCTCCCTCTAGGCCTGGTGAATCTACTAGTTAGTTAAGTTTCAATTTATAGCGACTTACTTCACCAGTTCCACCTCCCCACTTCCAGCCCCAGAACTGGACTAGGTCCTTCCTTCTGCCTCCCCAGCAGTCAGTATTGCCTCCCCATTGTCCTTACTACACCATCATTCACTGCCTAAGTTGCCTATTTTCCCCCTCATTTGTCTTTGGGTTTTTTTTTTTTTAATGTTTATTTATTTTTGAGAGAGGTGCACAGAGGATCTGAAGTGGGCTCTACACTGAAAGCTGTGGAGCCCAGTGCGAGGCTTGAACTCCCAAACCATGAGACTGTGACCTGAGCTGAAGTCACTCAACTGACTGGGCCACCCACCAGGTGCCCCTCTCCCTCATTTGTCTTGCTTACCTTTATTTGTTTTTTTTTTTTAATCTTTTTAATGTTATATTTATTTCTGAGAGAGAGAGACAGCGTGAGCAGGGGAGGGTCAGAGAGAGAGGGAATACAGAATCTGAAGCAGGCTCCAGGCTCTGAGGTAGCTGTCAGCACAGAGCCCGATGTGGGGCTTGAACCTACGAACCGTGAGATCATGACCTGAGCCGAAGTCGGACGCTTAACCGACTGAGCCACGCAGGTGCCTCTCTTGCTTGCCTTTATAACCTTAGCACATAGAGTGTAATCACAAAGTCATTGACTACCTATACTGAGAACTGTGAGAGCCTCAGCTGAGCACCAACAGAACAATTGGAACGGAGTCCACGAGCACGTAGCAGGTGATTAATTCATCTGTCTTGGAGCTGCCTTCTCCAGGGATCTATAAAAGTCTTTTCTCATTCCTCTCCTGCAGTGATTAAACATTCCTGCTAAGGACTGTTTTTTGCTTGTTTTATTCTTGGAGAACCCAGGCTTTTCTTTGCGTGTGTAGGGAAGATCATGTCTCTGAAATCTATAGTTGGCATGAGATGAGAAGAAATGATCTTGGGCAAAGAAGCTTTTGCGGCTTTGTCCCAAACCATTCCCCAACCTCCTTATCTTCATTATTAATGAGACAACACTTCCACTTTCCACGAAATATCCCTTAGAAGGTGGTGAGCTTGATTGTTTCTAAAGTTCAAATTCCTTTTCTACCCTCTCCTTTTTTAAGATTAAAAGCCGTAAGGGCCCTTCCAAGCCAAACTATGTAATGGGAAAATCATGGACTCTGGACTCAGACTGGTTCATATCCTGATCTTGTCCCTTGGCAGTTTTCTCATTTGTACAGAAGAAATAATGTTCACCTCAAGGTTGTTACAGGGATTAAATGATAATGGCTAATTGTTTGATAATGGCTAATTATTACATCCTTAGTGTATATGCCAGACACTAGGAATCACATGTGTTGATATCCTCATTTCTTACAACCCCTAGGATACAGATGCATTTACCTTGAGATCTTCTATATTAAAGAGCCTAGCACTTAAGTAGGCCTTAACTAAATTTTAGCTCAATAACGGTATGGTCTAACCCTTCATTTTACACATGAGGGCACTCATAACAGTAGCAGGACTTGATCAACATCAAGAGCCATTTGTAGAGTTGTGTCTCTAGTTCATCTTTCCATTAAGTTAGTCTCTGACCTATTAATGTACTGGCCTTGTTTGATCCAAAGGGGCAACAACCAAATGGCAAATAGCACTTCTTTGCCTACCCTATGTCCAGACTCTGCGCCTCGTTAGTATCCTCCATACTCCTAAGCCAGAACACCTTTTTAGACAGGGGTTGTCAACAAAAGCAGTATTTTATTTTTTTCTCTTGTTTTAAAGTTTGTATTTAAATTCCAGTCAAAATACAGTGTAATACTAGTTTCAGGTGTACAATATAGTGATTCAACACTTCCACACAACATCCGGTGATCATCACGACAAGTGCATTCCTTAATCCCTATCCCCCACCCCCTCCCTTCTGGTAGCCATCAGTTTCTATGGTTAAGAGTCTGTTTCTTGGTTCGCCTCTCTTTTCTCCCTTTGCTTGTTTGTTTTGCTTCTGAAATTCCGCATATGAGTGGGATCATATGGTGTCTGTCTTTCTCTACCTGACTTATTTTGCTTAGCATAATACTCTCCAGTTCCATCTACATCCTTGCACATGGCAAGACTTCATTCTTTTTTATGGCTGAGTAATATTCCATTATATATGTGTGTGTGTGTGTGTGTGTGCGTGTGTATGTGCGCGTGTGTGTGTGTGTCTACCTCACATGTTCTTTATCCATTCATCAGTCAATGAACACTTGGGCCATTTCCATAATTTGGCTATTGTAGATAATGCTGCCATAAACGTCAACATTCATATATCCCTTTGAATCATTATTTCTGTATCCTTTGGTTAAATACTAGTGCAATTGCTGGATTGTGGGGTAGTTCTATTTTTAACTATTTGAGGACACTCCATACTATTTTTCTAGAATGGCTGTACCAATTTGCATTCCCAACAAAGCAAGAAGGTTCCCCTTTCACACCCTCACCAATGCCTCTTGCATTGATTTTAGCCATCCTGACACATGGGAGGTGATAGCTCACTGTAGTCTTGATTTGTATTTCCTTGATGATCAGTGATGTCGAGCATCTTCTCGTGTGTCTGTTGGCCATCCATAGGTCTTCCAAAAGTAGCAGTTTCTAATCCCCGGAGCCTCTACAACACAGCCCACTGTGGAAGGGCATTTCCCATCTGCAGGGACCTGGGCAGCTCCTTTGGTGCATGCGCTCAGTGTTTTCCAAATCAGTGGGTTATTTATTTGCATCTGGGAGTTAATTACTTTCCCAGATCTCACGCATGACATAGAGCTGGGACTTGGCAAAGAGTTGGGTAGACATAAAGAGTTTCCCATCAAGTCACATTCCCAGGACCCGGTGTGAGCAGCCTCTGACTGCTGTGCCGTGATCTCTCAGAAGCCCTGATTCATGTGCTAAAGATTAAGAGGTTTACAAGCATCAAAGGCTTTCACTTATGATGGGTATAAACTAGCCTGTCCAGAATAAGGAGAGGGGATGCTGATGGGTCCCTAAGCAAATTTCTTTCTTTGTTCTTAGATTAGAAGCCTTCAGGGTGAGAGGAAGGGTTGGTTATTCACTCAGACCTCACTGACAGCCCCAGTAATCAGTCTCTCCTCCAAGCAGCTTGTGACACACGGTTAGCAAGGTGACTCATTGTTCTCCCGTGGTTCCCTGAGTAGGATGTTTGTCTCCAAGCCAATCTATAAATAAGCTCCTGATGGGCAAGCATCAAAGTATACTGTCAAAGTCCCTGTCACAATGTTGATAAATAAAGCCTATTGGTTTCAGATTAAATAATTACTTTAGCTTGGGGAGTCTGGGGATTCTAATTTCTCTCCACGGCACTCACACTTGATTAGCATATAAATTTCATGAGGACAAGGAGCTTGTTTTGGATGATTGCTGTATTCTTGGAGCCCAGAGCGCTTCCTGGTTCCCTGCAGACACTCAGTAAGTATTACATAGATGAGTGGGTGGACAGACAGATGGATGGACAGATAGCGACAAGCCTGTGTTTGGCTCCCGTGTGTACTAAGCACTATATGCAGCACTTTTATTCACATTACCATTTTTAATGTTTATTTGTTTATTTTATTTTATTTATTTATGTTTATTTCCCACATGAGCAGGAAAGGAGCAGAGAGAGAAGAGGAGAGAGAAACCCAAGGAAGCTCCGCGCTGTCAGTGCAGACCCTGGCCTGGGGATTGATCTCACAAACCATGAAATCATGACCTGAGCTGAGATCAGGAGTCAGACGCTTAACCAACAGAGCCACCCAGGTGCCCCTCACGTTGCCATTTTTAATCCTCTCAATTCTGTCATGAGGTGAATAGTTCAACCCCACAGGACAGGAGGCTCAGAGAGGGTAAGGGTACGTGGGAAGTTATGAGATGGGAACTCAAACCAGGTCTGTGCGACGACAAAGTCTCTCCTTTGTTGTTGTTGCTTTTGTTTTTGCTTATATTTTGGTCACCGTGGCAGTGACTCTGCAGATCCGGAGCTGCCTCCGAAATGCAGCCAGTTTTGCTCACACTCAGATGATTGTGATACAAGCCGACCTAAGACCACGCTGGGAAACACCGACCTGTACAAAGCGGCCTCCAGAAGACCAGTGTCCCCTTGCCCCTTCAGTGTGGGGTGTGGAGGTGGGGAGAGTGAGGACCCCCTGCAGCAGCACAGCCTTCAGCAAGAGCCCTCCCGTGGAGAGGGAGGTCTCGGGACGATGCAGGACCTCACTACTGAGACAGTGTGACACACCCAGAGACAGGACATCCTCCCCAGAGGAAAGGTCCTCAGAAACCAAACCGATGGACCAAGTGGCAGCCAGCAGGAGCGGTCCTGCCTGCCGCGGTCCCTCGGAGGAGTCTGTCTTTGTGGTAAAAGTGCTGCATGGCCCCGGGCCCACCGGCTGCCCCGTCTCCAGGCTCTCCTAGATGACCCCTTGCGATTGTGACTCACCATCGAGAAGGACTCGGGATCTAACTGTGGCAGCAGCCCGTTTTACAAGATGCTGCTTGCTGTCTTTCCTCGAGCCCTGAGATGGGCGGGCGGAGGAGCCAGAGGCCACGCGGCACCACTTCCCCTGGGAAGTAGCCGGCTGTGGCCCCCGGCCCCAGACTGCGGCTCGTGGTGACATGGCATCACCTGACGGTGCCTGGCAGTGAAAGCCCCCCGGGTGGCCCTGGCCCTGGATTCTGCTGGCCTCGCAGCGGCCTGAACGCCGCCTCTCCTCTCTTGAGTGCTCTGAGGGGGACAGTGATCAGTCAGCACGGTAACACCTCAGCCACCCCCCTGTGTCAGGGGCGGACAGAGCACGGGACCTCCCAGCAGTGGACGAGACACATGCTGGAGCCAGCACCGCAGGGGCCCAGGATGAAATAATTCCATTCTTCTGAAAATAATTTGATCAGCATATATTTGCAGTTGAAATAGTCTTGATGGGAAAAATTAACAAGTTGTTAGACTTCCTTACATTTATTTTGTGCCTTAGGAATGTTTTTTTTTTTCCATGGGAGCAAGGAAGGGCGTTGAGCGGAAGCACTATAATCTCTTTAGTGCATGGAGTCTTTAAAGGCCCTGATCCAGGCCCGCATGAGGACATGTCATCTGTGCTCCGTCCCTCGGATTCCCAAGCCTCTGCTTCCAAATGGTCACGCTGTGGTGGCGGTGGAGCTGATGCAAACAAGGAATATGGAAAAGCTGCGTCTGAGAGGAAGCCAGTGTGACCAAACCAAACTGTGGAAATTGAATCCATACCTGACTGCGCTTAGCCTGTATTTCTAGACCACTCCAAAAGCTCGTTCACTCACTTCTTGCCCTTTCTCCAGAGAACTTCTATAACCTTTGTAGTCGCAGGCCAGCCACCACTTACGTTCCTTCTGGTAATTGGATTCTGTGTCTTCATTTCTCCTTGAGGAAATGGCCACTTGCTGGCTCTGCTCAGACACTAGTTGGCACCCTCCATCCATGGGCCATGGTCATTGGGTCAGGGAAGAGCCCATGACTACTGTCAGGCCAATCCCAGCCAATTAGACCCAATCTGGGACATCTACTCCAGCTACTGGGAACCATTGTCTCTTCTATTTTTTTTTTAATTTTTTAATGTTTATTTATTTTTGAGAGAGAGACAGACAGACAGACAGACAAACAGACAGAGCATGAGTCGGGGAGGGGCAGAGAGAGAGAAAGAGACAGAATCCGAAGCAGGCTGTCAGCACAGAGCCCGATGCGGGCTCGAACTCAAACTGTGAGATGACGTGAGCCAAAGTTGGACGCTTAACTGACTGAGCCACCCAGGCACCCCTCTCTCTTCCATTTCTGATGTGGCCTGGATATAATGCCAACCCAGAGGATGCCAGGCTCTAGGTGGCGTTGGGTGATTCCTGAATCCAGCCATGCCTCTACTTCCAGACTTTGAAATTCTGTGAGCAACAAGTTCTCTTCTTCTCAAGCAAAATGCAAGCCACTTGGAGTTGAGGTTTGGGCATTTGATACAAAAGAGTACTTCAAGAGGTGACTCACTCTTGCCACACCGTGTTTTAGCTCCTGGGGCTGGACTTGGTCAGTTCACGCTCATATGCCCTCAATTCCCGTGGCCAAAAGCAGTGGTTTTCAGAGAAGGGGCGCAGCTGCCCCGAGGAGGGAGGCATTTCACATATCGGTGGGGGCATGTTGGGTTGATTGAGGGCATTTCCACAATGACTGGGGAATCCAAGCGGCGGGATGGGATCCTGGGGGGAGCCTGCCACACCGGACGTCCTGAAGTGTGTGGCTGCAGTGAGGACTGGTCTTGCTTCAGTTCAGAACATTACCAAGAGCAGTTCGTCATTTTGAAAACTCGCACCAATGGTCTAAGTTGCTACCATGGCAGAGCTGCCTGAAGGCCACACGCATCCAACTTCTTTCCACGTCTTCTGGTGCAGCCAGCCCAAGTGCTTACGTGTGGAAATAGATTTATTTTTTTTATAAATTACTTTCTTTTGATTTCTTCTCTTTATTGCAGTGAGGGCATTATAGTGAGTATTTTTAAATCATGCGGGTAAATAGGTTAAATTATCTGGGAATTTCATTTTAGGATAGGAAGGAGGACATTACAAAACGTGATTAAAGAGGGCGTCTGGTCCCCGAATAGCCAAAGTAATACTGAAAAATAAAACCAAAATGGGAGGTATCACCATCCCAGACTTTAGCCTCTACTACAAAGCTGTCATCATCAAGACAGTATGGTATCGGCACAAAAACAGACACATAGACCAATGGAACAGAATTGAGAACTCAGAAGTGGACCCAAAAGTATACAGCCAACTGATCTTTGACAAAGCAGGAAAGAATATCCAATGGAAAAAAGATAGCCTTTTTAACAGATGGTGTTGGGAGACCTGGACAGCAACATGCAGAAGAATGAAATTAGATCATTTTCTCACACCATGCACAAAAATAAACTCAAAATGGTTAAAGGACCTGAATGTGAGACAGGAAACTATCAACACCCCAGAGGAGAAAGCAGGAAACAACCTCCTTGACCTCCACCGCAGCAACTTCTTACTTGACACATCCCCAAAAGCAAGGGAATCAAGAGCAAAAATAAACTGTTGGGACCTCATCAAGATTAAAAGCTTCTGCACAGCAAAGGAAACAACCCAGAAAATTAATGGGCAACCCACGGAATGGGAAAAGATAGCTGCAAATGACATATCAGATAAAGGGTTGATATCCAGAATCTACAAGGAACTCACCAAACTACACGCCCGAAAAACAAACAACCCAGTGAAGAAATGGGCAGAAGATATGAACAGACACTTCTCCAAAGAGGACTTCCAGATGGCCAACAGACACATGAAGTGATGCTCAGCATCCCTCCTCATCAGGGAAATACAAATCAAAACCACACTGAGATACCACCTCACGCTGGTCAGAGTGGTGAAAATGAACAAATCAGGAGACTATAGATGCTGGCGAGTATGTGGAGAAACGGGCACCCTCCTACACTGTTGGTGGGAATGTAAACTGGTACAGCCCCTCTGGAAATCAGTGTGGAGGTTCCTCAGGAAACTAACAATAGAACTTCCCTATGACCCAGCAATAGCACTGCTAGGAATTTACCCAAGGGATACAGGAGTGCTGATGCCTAGGGGCACATGGATCCCAATGTTCATAGCAGCTCTCTCAACAATAGCCAAAACATGGAAAGAGCCTAAGTGTCCATCAATGGACAAATGGATCAAGAAGATGTGGTTTATCTATACCATGGAATACTACATGGCAATGAGAAACAATGAAATCTGGCCATGTGTAGCAACATGGATGGACCTTGAGGGTGTTATGCTGAGCAAAATAAGTCAGGCAGAGAAAGACAAATATCATATGTGTGCACGTATGGGAGGATTAGGAGGAGCTTAACAGAGGACCAAGGGGGAGAAGAAGGGCGGAAATGGTGGGGGAAAGGGGGAGAGGCAAACCATGAGAGACTCTTGAATGCTGACAAAAACTGAGGACTGGTGGATGTGGGGGGGAGGAGGGGGGGCATGGAGGAGGACACTTGTGGGGATAAGCACTGAGTGTTATGTGGAAACTAATTTGACAATAAACTATTTGTGAAAAAAAAAAAAAGAGGGTGTCTGGTAAGATGGAGACTCACCACCCAGCGCAGTGGGGCGTCCTCTGGGGAGCCCCTCTGAGGCCTCCCTGTCCGTTCCTCCCAGCAGCCTGGCCTCCGATGGCCGCGTCGTCTACAGACTCTACCCTAAAAGGAAATGTGAGGGCTGAGCCGGCAGAGAAAATGAATGGGCTCTTGTGGCTGGCGCCTGCAGCTCTCACAGCTTCCCAGAGGCAGGGAGTGGGGGCAATGGAGGACTGGGGGCCAGGCAGCCTCCCAGGAGAGGGCCTCTCCCAGAGCCTGGGCTCCAATGTGGTTCTGGCCGCAGGAGCCCCTGATTAGAGGATCCAGAGCAGCCAGACTTCCAAGTGCAAGTAAAGAACGTTGTCAGAGGTGCACACACATTTCTATGACATAGATGGTTCTAGAAAATGTGAGTCAGGACAGAATCGTGATGGTTCTTGGGGCCAAGATGGTGGGGTGGGGTGGGGGGGTTGGGGCAAGGAGAGAAATCTGTCCCCATCTTGTCTCCTTCCCCAAACCTGTGTCCTGGGTTTGATGCCATCAGTGGACATGACAAAGGCCTCCTTGGGAAGTCGTGTGGCCACAGCTGGCCTGGCCTGAGATCTGGCTTCCCAAAGGCGTGGACAGCGTAGACTCATAGGGCTTTGGGGTCCAGACTTTGGCAGGGCAGTGCCGCCACCGTACACCACCACCCAGGAGTACCCCTGGATTTGGTGGTGGGTCAGCCAGCAGCCCCACCTTCCCAGAGGGAGGGCCACCCCCAGACCCCGCACTCCTTCAGCACTTCCAGGCTCGCTCCAGGGAGAAGGCTGAGAAGGAGCTAACCTTGCACTTCCTTCCCCAGATGTTCCTGGAGCCAAAAATGTTGATTTACCAGTCTGCTGGTAGTTCTTCTGGGAAGGGATCTTCGTGGGAAGGCTCAACGGGGAGACCGAGGCACAGGACAGGGAGGTGCTTCATCCGCAGGTCATTGTGTGCCTCCCTGCCCAGTCCTACTGTGTGTGGAAGCCCAGGTCCAGATCATGTCAAAGTGAGTCTCAGTTCCAGCAGCCAGCTGGGCCACCCTCCCCTCCACCCCCTGCTAGACGCTGCCCTAAGCCTAGTCCTGTGGCCACCAGAGAAATGGGGATCTGTGGGTCTTTGCCGGGCCACCTCTAGGTAGGCCTTGACCTTGGGTCAAGACAGACAAGACAGGCAGGGTCAGAGTTCCATCCTTCTAGCTCAGGTACAGAGGGGGCCCGGGACAATGCCCTGGCACCTGCTCTGGGTAGAGTGCAGTGGATGGGCTGCGCGGGCCGCTCACGTCCAGGGAAGCCGCCCTGCGTGACGAGGCAGCCAGGGCACCCCCTGCTTCCGACCGGCTCTCAGGACAGGGCCTTGAATCTGTGTCTCCCCCAGGGGCATGGATGGAGAAGGTCAAAGAACACTGTGGGGCCATATGGACTGGGGGGGGGTGGGCAGCAGAAACAGAGCCAGGTCTTTGAGCAGTGCCAGCCTCCGGATGCTCCCAGCTCCCAGGACAACCCCTCCCCAGATGCCACCCCTTGGACTACCTCCTGGATGCTTGACTCCTTCGCCAGTGCTCCCAAACCAGAGGGCTCAGCACAGGAAGTGCTGCTCAGTAGGTACGGCATCCAGGCCGATGTCAGCTGCCCCCTCCTCCCCCGGCTCAGGCTCTCTGAGAAAGGGCTCTCTTTCTCCCCAAGAGAAAGCTGTAGATGGCGTGAGGGGTCCTGAGGGGCCGTATTCGCCTGAGTTACAATTGACCACACGTCTCTCTGAACAATCCAAGTGATAGTAGCTTAAATAAGGCAGAGGTCTGTTTCCCTCTGTTCATCACGTCTGTAGGTATTTAGAGCAGGCTGGCCCGGTGCGCCTCGGTGGCAGGGACCCATATCCTTCTACCTTGTGGTGCTGTGTCATGGGCAGAAGAGCATCCCCGCAAAATTCACGTCCACCCAGAACCTCAGAATATAACCTTATTTGGAAATACAACCCTCGCAGGTAAATAAGATGACGTCAAACAGGAGTAGGGGGACGTCTTAGACTCCGTGGTGTCCTTATAAGAAAAGGACACACAGAGACACAGACGCAGAGGAAAGGCCACATGATGCCCGAGGCAGAGATGCAGCAAGGGAAGCATTTACAAGCTGAGGAACTCCAAGGATGGCCCGCAACCACCAAAAGCTAGGACAAAGTTTCCAGAAGGAACCGACCCTGCCCGCACCTTGATTTCAGACTTCTGGCTTCCAGAAGGAACTGTGAGAGAATACACTTCTGAGAGAGAGAGAATATGTTTCTGTTGCTTTAAGCCGCCCAGTTCGCCACGGCGGCCCCACCAAGCCAATAGGGCTACCATGTATGGAGTCCTTCTCCAAGGTCACCTTAAGGCCCCACGCAGTGCCTGCACTTCAAACAATCCATCTGCGTTCCGTTCCAGCTGTCAGGAAGGAGAAAGGAAGAAGAAAACAAAGACACGACTTTCCCCTGACTGACACATCCCAGACGTTGGGCGCATGGTCTCTGCTTTCATCCCCTTGGCCGCAGCTGAATCCCCTGGCAGCATGTGGCCGGTTAAAAATGGTTGCTTTTATTACCGTGGAAAAAGGGGAGAAGGGTAATTGGGCACAGTATTGTTCACTCTACAACCTGCCTCCATTAGATGTTTCTGGCCCCAAATCGCTTGCTGACGGATCCAGCACCACCATCCTTTCCCAGAGCGGCACCCCACTGGCTCCCTTCCTCCCCAGCAACAAATCCCCTTCTCTGTCAGGGCACTTCAGGTCAGCCCCAGCTCCCCCTCATCTGGCACAGCCCACAGCCACCTCATTGCTCAGAGGCAAAGGCCCTGGGGCCAGCACCCAGACTCGAGGGAAGGCGGAACACTGAGATCCCGGATTCCCGTCTGCTCCTCACACCACCCTCACCCCGAAGGACGTATCCGAGTGTTTCTTCCAGACAAGTCCAGGGCTCAGCCTACCAGAATATCTGGAGAAAGAAATTTCCTTCTTCATCGCCATACAAACGAGATCTTTCCAGCCTGGCCGTGCTTGGTCAGATGTCACCACTTCACAGCCCAGCCGGGGAAACCTCCACACTCAGAGCATCTCCCCTCCCTGCCACCAGCCAATAGGCCAAGGGTAAGGAAGCGGCGGGTTCCCAGTGGCACGAGCTTCCCCAGCCCAGCCAGATGTTCAAAGGGGATGGATTGTAGGGTCCCGTGACAGCAGGAGGTCCCTCCCCCCCATAGAATTCTTTCACTCTCTGTGTGTTTTTCATGTGGCCCTGTTGACTCGGGGCCCCTGACCAGCAGTCCCTGAGAGCTCTGGCTCCAAGGCTCTGGGACTCGGCGTTAACAGCCCCTCTCAGAGCTGAAGCCGCAGCTGGTGGAACTGGAAAGCTGTCACAAAGTGGGAAGCATAGTCTTGACATGTTAGTGTCGACTGCTGGGACGCCAAGGGGCCCAGAGAGCGGCTGTCCAGGCCTCAGGTTGTTGCGGTATTTGGCGGTGACGCCCCTTCTGTTTGCACCCAGTGTTCCTGGAGCCTTGTCTGCCCAGGCCCTCAGTTGCACCATACTTGCCCAAAGGTGAGGACAAGCTTCCTATCACTTTTCCTGGACAGCTTTTTAGCCCTTAGGGGCTGCAGATACTCAGAGGAAGGGGTGACTTCTTTATTTAGCAGAAACCTCTGAGCCCAGGCAAGATGCCACTACCCCAGATCTCTGCCTACTTTGGCGCCTCGCCCCAGGATCTTGGCAGGCCCTCCTGGGCCCTGGTCCAGCCTGGAGTCAGAGAACCAGAAGTCCCCTGACTTACAGGAAGAGGGAGGAGGGGGTCCCAGAGCTGGAGGCCGGGGCGTGTGTCTGTGCCCTCCTCCTCGCACCTCTTCTCCTTGATGGGGAGTTCTGAGGCCGGGGGTGGAGCCCCCACTGCACAGCGGGCCTGTGTGAGCCCAGACTCTTCCTTGCAAGTAATGCGATCAGGCTGAACAAGCTCAGCAAAGAAAGGAGCCCTTACCTGACACACACAGAGATGTTTTAGAAAAGCCAAGGGCGGCGTGTAACCACTCTGGAAGGGCTGTAATTAGACACTCAGGGCCCCCAGACTTCAAGGAGAGCTCTGCCCGGGGGCTTAGCTCTGTGCAGACCACCCATTTCAGGCCTAGCCATAGAGAGAACGGACTTCCCGTCACTCCCACCCAGAGCCAAAGGCAGAGCCCAGAGGAGAAGGGGGTCAAGTGCAGAGCTAATGCATCCCTGGAGCCCTCCTTCCAGCTTTCAGTGACCGGGGCTCCTCCTCTGACTTCCCGCTGATGTGAGCCAACAAAGATCCTTTGGCTTAAGCTGGGTTTTATACATGTATATGTTTTTTTCTTTTTTTTTTTTTAATTTATTTTTTTAATTTATTTATTTTTACAAATAGTTTATTGTCAAATTAGTTTCCACTTTGAATTTATTTTTTTTTTAAGTAAGCCGCCCACCCGATATGGGGCTCAAACTCACAACCCCAAGAAGTGTTGCATTGCTGTACTCTGCCGCGCCAGCCTGGCGCCCCTGGCTTAGGCTGTTTTGAGAGGGATTCCTGTCCCCTGGACTTGAAGGAGTTGAGGCAGGAGGGAGAGCGAGGCGGCCCGGCAGAAAGGGGGAGAGCTTGCAGTAATTGGGGAGCCTGCTTGAGGGCCCGGGGCTGGGGCGGCAGCGGCGACGGGAAGGTGGCCCGGGCCGGCGATGGGTGGAAAGCAGCGATGCGCGGGTGGGGACCGGTCCCCCCCATTGCAGACCGCGCGCGATTTCTGGGAACCCCCGCGCGTCCGGACCGCTGCGCGGGCACAGCCCAAATCCGGGTTCCTGGAAGTGACCGCCCGAGGGTGGGACGGAGGGGGTGCGCCTGGGGCCAGGCAGGAGCCACATTTCCGCCCGGCCCGGGCCCGGGTCGGGGTGGGACGGCCGCTCCCCTGCCGCTGTAGCCGAGAGCCCCGGGGGACCCCATCCTTCCCTGAGCGGACCGTGGGCGGGAGGCGCCCGGGCCAGCGGCCTCGCAGCCCCCGCACCAGCCCCGGGGGCGCCGCGCCTGCGCCCCCCGCCCCCTGGCCTCGCGCGCTCTCCCCCCGCCCCTGCGCTCCGGCGCCACCCCTCTTCGCGGCGCCCACCGCCCCGCAGCTCCGCAGTCAGCAGGTGTGGGTGGGGCCGAGAATGTGCATTTCCAGCAGGTTCCCAGGTGAGGCCACTCTGGGGACCGCACTTGGAAAGCCAGTGGCCCGTGCTTAACACGTTCTCCCCTCGCCGCCCATAGTTTCACTTTGGGCTTCGTGGGTCTGTTAGCAGCGAAAGGCTTTTCGTCCCAGGGCCAGGCAGATGTTGCACAGCCTGCCCTTGACCTCAAGTTCAGCTGAGCTCATGGATCATTCGCTAATGATGAGAAGGGTAAAAAGGGAGGTTTAATATTACTGTGTGCACTTTCCATCATCAGGAATTATTCGTTTTATTAAGATGAATCAACTATTTATCCCGTAGCCCAGTTATCGCCGTCTCACACGCCTCTCCAGTCGTTATGGAGGTCTCACCAGCCGAGCAGTGTCACAAGGGAAGCACTGGCTCTAAGCTAAGACAAAAGGAGGCCAGGACATGCTTAGCGGCTCCTTCTGCGGCATCCCATCCAAAAGCCAGGGACGGCCACGTCACTGAAGACATTCTGGGTGTGCCCTGTCTTGCTGGTTGGCAAGATGTGTCGACAGCCAGGAATCCACCCAGGTGCGGTCACTTTAGCATTTACTACTCTGTGCTCACATCACATGCCGTGTGATGTGCATTTTTAAGCTTGCTTAGAACCAGGACTTCACTAAGAGCCTTAAGTGTCTGTGTCTGTGAAAACCACTGCTGAGAGTCTCACCAGTCTCTTCCAGAGGTACACTTGCTTTGAAAAGATCTTGCTTCCATGGGGCACTTGGCTGGCTTGGTTGATAGAGCATATGACTCTTGATATCGGGGTTGTGAGTTCAAGATTCACGTTGGGTACAGAGCCTACTCAAGAAAAAAATCCTGTCCCAGATTTTCTCTTCTGGAAGTTCATGTTTTAAAAAAGGGTTTGGTTTTTTTTTTTTTTTTACATTTTTTAAAATTTATTTTTGAGAGACAGAGTGAGACAGAGCATGAGCGGGAGAAGGGCAAAGAGAGAAAGAGATACAGAATCAGAAGCAGGCTCCAGGCTCTGAGCAAGCATTCAGCACAGAGCCTGATGCGGGGCTCGAACCCATGACCTGTGAGATCATGACCTGAGCTGAAGTCGGACACTTAACTGACTGAGCCACCCAGGCACCCCTTAAAAAAATGTTTTTAATGTTTATTTTTGAGAGAGAGAGAGACAGAGTGTGAGTGGGCAAGAGGTAGAGAGAGGGAGACACAGAATGTGAAGCAGGCCCCAGGCTCTGAGCTGTCAGTACAGAGCCTGACGTGGGGCTTGAACCCACAAACCAGGAGATCGTGACCTGAGCCAAAGTTGGACGCTTAACCAACTGAGCCACCCAGGCGCGCCTCTGGAAGTCCATCCGGTCCACAGGACAATTCGGGGCGGGGGGGGGGGGTGCTGTGATGTCACTCACATCTCTGGGATAAGACAAGGAAAGATGATGGCACTCAGGGCCAAGATGGACTCCAGGACTCTGGCCTCACCCACTTTCAGGGCTCCCCTGCTTTCCTGCTCGCTGATAACTCCCTTAGGGGACAGGGGTGTGTATCGCCACCTGGGTATGCTCTCTTTCCATGAAATCAAGCAACCCTCGGGGGACCAAGACCAGAATCCAGTTCCTCCACCTCTGCATGGACTCTGAGCTAGGAAGACAGATGTGTCTGAATTCCCATTACCTCGTGAGTTTTGGACAGTGACAAAACCCAACTTTCCTGGAAGGATTTTTTTTTTTTTTTTTGCCCAAGCAAAACTTGGCAGTAGTCCATCTTTTGATTTGTGCTTGGCATTTCAGTACAGTCCTCCTCCAACCTGCTGATTAGATCCAGGTCCTGTGCTTTCTCAGAAACATATTCTTGGTCTGAACCCCCCCTGTAGGAGGTCTGGCTAAGTGCAGTCCAGCAGACTGCTGGGTTTGCGGGAGTGGGTCAGCCTTAAGGGCTTAATTTAGATGGCTTCGCCCTCTCATCCAACTCATTCTCTTTGGGGGTTTGGACACAGTTCCTCTGTGTGTGTTTTCAGCTATTTGCCCTTCAGTAGAGAGAGTGGCCAGGCAGTTGCCTGCGACAGCTGCAAAGATGACTTCATTTTACAGCTGTGTCACTTTTGGATCTGCTTCCTCAACCAGGGGCAACAAAAGAAAAAAAAATAAAAAATGGGACTACATTAAGGTAAAAAGCTTTTACACTGCAAAGGAAAACATTGAAACAAAAAGGCAACTGACTCAATAGGAGAAGATACTTACAAACTTGATAAGGAGTGGGTATCCAAGATATGTAAAGAACTCAGACAACTGAATAACAAAAAGGCAAACCCTACTAAAAAATGGGCAGAGGACCCGAATAAGCATTTTTCCAAAAAAGACATACAAGAAGGTCAACTGGCACAGGAAAAGATGCTCATCATCACTAAACATCAGGGAAATGCAAATCAAAACCACAATGAGATACCACCTCACACTTGTCAGAATGGTTCTTATCAAAAAGAGAAGAAATAACAAGTGTTGGCAAGGAAAAAAGGGAACCCAAGTGCACTGTTGGTGGGAACATAAATGAGTGCAGCCACTATGGAAAACCATATGTTGGAGCTTCCTCAAAAAAATTGAAAATAGAACTATCATATGATCCAGCAATTCTACTTCTGGTATTTATCTAAAGAAAGTGAAAACACTAATTTGAAAAGCTGTATGTAACATTATTTACAATTGCCAAGATATGGGAGCAACCTAAGTGTTCATGGACAGATGAATGGATAAGATGTGGGGAATATATTCAATGGAATATTACTCAGCCATACAAAGGAATGAAATTTTGATATTTGTGACAACGTGGATGGACCTGGAGGGTATTATACAAAATAAAATAAGTCAGACAAAGAAAGACAAATACCATATGATTTCACTTATATGTGGAAACTAAAAAGCAAAACAAATGAAGAAACAGAACACAACAGAAACAGACTCATAGATGCAGAGAACAAACTGGTGGTTTCCAGAGGGGAAGGAAGTCGGGGGATGGGCCAAATAAATGAAGGGAACTAAGAGGTGCCAACTTCAAGTTATAAAATAAATAACAGGGATGTAATGTACAGCATAGAAAATATAATCTATAATATTGTAATAACTTTGGGGCTCTTGGCTGGTTCAGTTGGTAGAGAGTGTACCCGTTTATCTCAGGGTCGTGAGTATGAGCCCTATGCTGGATATAGAGAGTACTTTAAATGATTTTTAAAAAATATTGTAATAACTGGGGCGCCTGGGTGGCTTAATCGGTTAGGCGTCCGACTTTCGCTTAGGTCATGATCTCGTGGTTCGTGGGTTTGAGCCCCGCGTCGGGCTCTGTGCTGACTGCCAGCTCAGAGCCTGGAGCCTGTTTCAGTCTGTGACTCCCTCTCTCTCTGACCCTCCCTGCTCACGCTGTCTCTCTCTCTCTCTCCTAGAAATAAATAAAAAACATTAAAAATTTTAAAAAAATATTGTAATAACTTTGTATGATGACAGATGGTAACTAAACCTATTGTGATGAGCATTTTGAAATGTATAAAAATATCAAATCAGTCTCTTGTACACTGAAACTAATATAATATTGTATGTCAATTAGAATTCAATAAAAAAATAAAATGTTTAAAACTGCAAAAAAAAAAAAAAAATCTGTGTAGCATGGCACAGAGATGCATAGCCTCTCACCCCCAAGGTGTTCAAGGGCTAAGGTCCACGGAGGGGCTGCAGAAGACTCAGATTTGTCCCTTGAATGCAGAACTCGGTCAGCCCCTTTTATTTCCAGGGAAAGCCTGGTTAGCAACCCTGAGGTATTGTGCATATTCAAAGAATTGAATTTGGGGTTGAGTTTTTCCCAGCAGCAATATTTTGATAATCCTAGAATTGGAGTGATGGATTTATGGGGATTTATTTTATTTTATTTTATTTTATTTTATTTTGAAAGAGAGAGAATGTGAGTAGAGGAGAGGCAGAGAGAGAGGGAGAGAGAGAATCCCAAGCAGGCTCCACACCATCAGCACAGAGCCCAACATAGGGCTCAGTCCCACGAACTGTGAGATCGTGACCTGAACCAAGATCAAGAGTCAGAAGCTTAACCAACTGAGCCACCCAGGCACCAGAAAGTCATCGTGGGTGCTTTGACACTTTGGGAAAACTGGAGTTGTCAAGAAGAAAACAATGGGATGTTTGGGCAGGCCTCAGCACTGGGAAGGTGATGCATTGGTTCAGTGTCCTGCTCTGAGCTCATGGATGTACAGACAGGGTCAACTTGGGTACTGCCCAGATGAAGCTTCAGATGGAAGCCATTTGCCTTTGTGATGAAAATACTCTTTGTCCTCATAGCAGGAGATATCAAATTGAGATATTTTTCTCCAGTTTAGTGCTTGTATCACACAAATGTTCAAGGATTTGAAGGAATTTTTAAAGTATAGCTTAAGAATGATAGCAGTTTATTTACTAACTTTATCAAGCCATATCTGCTTGTTCCACTATCATCCACCATCACAAAGTTACAAGTCAGAAACCAACCTACAGCCTCCACAACTTGGGGTGCTGGTAAGAAGCTACCTCTGGATTTATTGTAAGAAAATTAACTTAACATTTTTAATTAATGACAAACTCCACTGTTGAGGCCACTTTTAGTTAATATGAATATATATGTTAATATATATTATATATGAACATATTATATATTATATATATGAATATATGTGAATATATAGAAATTATGTCTACAATTGGATGCTTTGGGGTTGCACATAAACCGAAGTTTGAATTAAAAAAAGATAGTTGATTTGAGGGCAACTAGAGCTGCTGTAGGAATGAGAACAGCTCTATGGAACTCAGAGTCTGGGCCCAGGGATTTGACGGCCCCGACATGCTCTCTTTGCATCTCTTTGGGTGACAGCTTCATTTTCTCAGGCTTTTTTATGTGACAAAGGACATGGTTATAAGGCTACCCTGGAATCTCATTTTACAAGAACCTGAACACACTTCAACAGAAAAATGCCTTGGAAAGACTCTCATTGGCTCAGCTTGAATCACATGCCCACCTTGGGCCAATCACTGTGGTCCGAGACCTAGGGTAAGATTAGTGCATTTCCAGCTGTGTGCCCATCCCCGAGGTCAGGTGTATTACCAGGAGGGAGAGGGGTGATGGGCAGACAGAGATAAAAGCCACCACAATGACTGTAATCCTGGAAGTCTGGCAAATGCACCCAGAAGGCAAAGCCAAGCCAAGAGTGGTTTTTATAGTAGCTAAGAGCCCAGGGTTCAGAGGCACAGGCACCTAGATTCAGTCCCGGTTCCACCACGACCCCTGCTGTGCAAACTCTGAGTTCTCAACCTCGCTGTACCTCCTGTGATTTATCTTGTCAAAGACAAAACCTGGACTAGCAAGGAGATTGATATTATTTAGCTTACTGCAATAGAGAGAGCACCCCAGCTCAGACATCAGCATGTCTGGTAAAGTACCACCTCAGGTAAAGTACACTGTTAATCTATAAAATTCCGAAACTTATCCATCTCATGATGTGGCGTGAATTAAATAATCTGTGTAACTCTGCACAATGCTGGGCACACACAGGGTGGCCATATTTAGCGAATAAAAATACAGGACAATAGAAATGTCATTATAAGACAATAGTTGGGATATACTTATATTAAAAACTTATCTGAAATCCAACTTTAAAATTCAAGAGCTCTATATTTTGTCTGACAATCTTTGGCACACGGTGAACTGACAAATGTTCGCTTATTATTGTGAACAGGGAGATTTATTTTCATTTTTTTATTAAAAAAGCTTTTGGAATGTTTATTTCTTGAGAGAGAGACAGAGCATGAGCAGGGGAGAGGCAGAGAGAGAGGGAAACACAGAATCCGAAGTAAACTCCGGGCTCTGAGCGGTCAGCACAGAGCCCAACTCAGCAGGAACTTAACCAATCTGAGATCACGATCTGAGCCGATGTGGGAGGCTTAACCCACTGAGCCATCCAGACACCCCGAGGTTTATTTTCAATACGTATTACATAGACAGGATTTCTCTTGCGGCCAAATACAGCTTTTCGTCAAAGACAATCTCGGACCCCAGAAGAGCACTGGCAGGGCTGGAGGCCAGGGATTTGGTGGCCACAGGCCATCCTAAAGTAAAGCTCACCTACTTTTTCCTGTCTCTTCCCTGACTCTGGCCTTGGTCTCGTTCTGGAGGTATGAGGTGGAAACACGGAGACTCACTACAGAGCCTCAATGTCTGGAAGGTACGGTCTCCAGCCACCTCCCCAGCCTCCAGCTGAGTCAGACCGGCAGGGGCTCTCTCAGGGCCGTTTAACTTGAAGCCCAAAGCACCGCGTCCATGGAGAGGGAGGATTTGCCCTGTTGTATCTTTGAAAACCAAAATGTCACGTGTGTGGGGAAAAAAGTTTCTTAAAATTCCCAGAAACTGCTGCAGCGGGGTGGAAGGGTGAAGCCTCTGGGCAGATTTTGGGCGACATTTTTGGTTCTACGGTAGCTCTGCGTCGCTCCGGTAAACGGGAATAACAACGCCTATGTTTTTCCACGAACACCACCCTGTACTGTATTCTTTTGCCAGTTTTGTTTTTTCTGGGACACAACGAACTCCTTGAAGTCAGGTGTTGGGCCCGATCGGCTCATCCCCAGAGCCGGGCAGAGCGCCAGGAACCACGTTTGTGGAAATGAACGAATGGGAAGTCGCGGAGAGAAGGGCAGGGGAAGCGGCCCCACAACGCGCCACCCGCAGTGGCCGCCGCACCGCAAAACCTCGCTTCACTTCCGCTGCCAGGAGATCTCCCGGCCCCAGCTCGCTAATCACCCGCCTTTCCTCCCAGGATGCTCCGCGCCGGCTGCGTCCCGTGATTGGCTGCGCCGCTCTCACGTGACGCTGGGCTGGCTGCCCCGGTTGCCGGGGCGACAGCTGGAGAGGTGGCGGCGGAGCGAGTTTGGCGCGGGTACCCGCGACCGTGCATCAGGTAAGCACGTCCTGCGACGCGGCCGGGCTGCCCCGGAACCTGCCATCCGCGGGCGGGAAGGAACAGTGGCGGGGCCCGAGGACCGAAGCTCCGCGGAGCCCTCGCCCCAGGGGAAAGCCAGCTTGGCGGCCGCCGCCGAACGCCCCCACTTCTGCTCGGCCGTCCTGGGCTCTTACTTTAGCGTGGGCCCGAGACGGCGTCCTGGACGAACCGAGAACAGGCCCGGCCGCTTCCCGCCCAGTCTCTGATCTGTGCTGCAGTGGACCGACTTTGAGGCGGCCGCAAGTCGTCCAGCTGGGTAGTGGCGGCACGAGCGGGTACCCTGGGGCTTTTAGATCCATCCGCTCTGTTATCTGCATCGGCCAACCTCCTCCCCGGACTTCCTCCAGTCTAAGCAAAGCTAGGATGCTAACTATGCAAACTCGCCTTCCAGACAAATCCCATAGCCATCCCCCCTTATTCGGCCAGCTTGTAGGTCCTAGAGCCCGGCTATATGGAAATTAAGAAGCAATCCTCAAGAATGGCTGAAGACGTTTTCTCTAGTTTCTGCATGAAGTAGAGCAGTGGTTCTTAAACTTGAGTGTGCTGTAAAAGTCATCGGGGGTTTTGTTTAAATCAGTTTCGGAGCATCGTGCCTGCCATGGTGTTCAGTAAGATCAGGGTGGCGCTAAGACTTGTCATCTGCACAAGGACCCCAGGCGATCCTGATTGAGGTGGCCCCAGCGTTTGGGGGTGATACTGGAGTGGTTAATATCGGTGTGGATTTAAATTCCTACTTTTTGGTCACTTGCTGGCCGGATTATCAGGAGCACCTCGACCTTCTTGAGCCCCAGTTACCTCATCTGTAAAAGAATATAAATTATTTTCATCTCTCAGGTTTAGTGTGAAAATTAAATGTGAGGCATTTTGCACGTTGCCTGGCATACAGTAAACTCGTAATAAATGAACTCTTTATGATATAAAGGTTTAAAGAAAATTCTAGTTTCCAAGAATGTCAGAGTAATAGACTACCCAACAGTGGCTCACATTCACCAAGATATCATCACAGCAGAATCTTATTCAAATGGTGGTCTTGAAGAACCTCTCTGAGTAAATGATGTTTATAAGCACAGGGGTTAGCCAGGTGAAGAAAGAGGAGGAAAGTGATGCAAGCAGCGAGCAGAGTATGTGCAAAGGTCCTGAGGTAGGAAGAGCTTGCGTTCTCAAAAACTGTAACAGAGTTTTCTTGTTTTATGGTCTTCAAAAATGCTATTTTCTCTCTGCTTGGACATCATTTATTTGTAAATATCTTGGGTATCTATCATGCCTACCAGGCTCTGTTAGGTTCTGGAGACATCAAATTTAAATCCACCTCCCTGCCTTTGTAAACAAGGTAATAAGCATAGCAGTAGAAGTAAATGTAGAGTTCAGAGGAGAGAGAATTGCCTTGATAGGGAAGGAAGGGCAGGGGTCCATGGAAGACCTCCTGAAGAAGGTCCGTTCTGGGTTAAGTCAGCATGATGAGTCAAGTTTCTGGTGGGACCATACATCAGACAGACAGTTTGGAGTTGTGAAAGAGCACGTGGTGTGGGGGAGATCGGAGCTTTACCGCTGGTGGCCCCGCTGTGGGGCAGGGGAGGTGAGGGTCCAAAGAAGGGCTGCAGAGGTGGTGGTCCTCAAATGGTAGCAGTCTTTCCTCATGTACCTGGCAGGCCTGCAGTGCCAGGAAGGGTAGGTGCCCCCCACCCCCCGCCACTTCCCGCATCACTGCCTCCCTTCCTCAAAACCCCCAGCTCCTTTGAAGCACGTACCCAGGCCTTTACCACCTGCCACCCACCTACAAGGGGGCACAGTTTCTCCTCAAAGGCTGTAGTGCGTCTCGTCTTCCACCCTCTCCTGTTTTGGAGATTTCCCCATCCTGGCCACTCACTCCACTTTCTGCATCTTTTTTTTTTTTTTAATGTTTATTTATTTGTTTTGAGAGAGAGGGAGAATCCCAAGCAGGCTCCGTGCTGTCAGTGCAGAGCCTGACACGGGGCTGGCTCTCACAAACCGTGACATCATGACCTGAGCCGACGACCCTCTGCTTTCTTCATCTTTTAGGTGTCTTCTTCCTCCAGTTCCTCTCTCCACTCGCTGCTGTGGCCACCAACATCCTAATAACTGCCTCACCTCCCAGGTCAAGCGCCTGTTCTACTCTGATCACACATTTCTAGGAGACAGAGAGACAGCGTGAGCAGGGGAGGGTCAGAGAGAGAGGGAGTCACAGACTGAAACAGGCTCCAGGCTCTGAGCCGGCAGTCAGCACAGAGCCCGACGTGGGGATCCTACAAACAGCGAGATCATGACCTAAGCGAAAGTCGAAAGTCGGACGCTTAACCGACTAAGCCACCCAGGCGCCCCTGATCACACTTTTTATCTCTCAAGCTCTCACGAATGTGCCTTTGCCACTGATCTCAGGCGCTGTGCCTCTTAAGCAGGTGTTAGACCCTGTTGCTTTCTCACTGCTCTGTGATCCCCTGTGCACCTCCTCCCCATCCAGCCTCAGTGCTCCGTCGCTGTTAGCCTGGCTTTCTCTTTCCTCTCTCTTCTGGGAAAACCTCACCATGGCTAACCTAACTCGGACAGCTGGAAGTGGCTGTACAAACTGCAAAATCGGGGGCGCCTGGGTGGCTCAGTCGGTTAAGCGTCCAACTTCGGCTCAGGTCGTGATCTCATGGTTCGTGGGTTCGAGCCCCGCTTCGGGCTCTGTGCCGATAACCAGCTCAGAGCCTGGAGCCTGTTTCAGATTCTGTGTCTCCCTCTCTCTTTGACCCTCCCCTGCTCACACTGTGTGTGTGTCTCTCTCTCTCAGAAATAAATAAAACATTAAAAAAAGTGCAAAATCTTGCAGACTACTTCCGTTTTGGATTCAAGTCCGTGTGTCTTTTTTTTTTTTTGAGAGAAGGAGCACTTGTGCATGAGAGCATGAGTGGGAGAGGGAAGGGGGGAACAGAGGATCCGAAGCAGGCTCTGTGCTGACAGCAGAGAGGCCGACGTGGGGCTGGAACCCATGAACCTCGAGATCGTGACCAGAGCTAAAGTCGGTCACTTAACTGACCGAGCCGCCCAGGGGCCCCCCGGGCTCCTGTGTCTTAAGCAGATCCTCGGCACTGGGAACCCTGCCCCGTTTCCATAGTTGGCTTGGTTCTCACCTTCTCTTCCAGCTGGCAAGAGGCTTCTTTACCTTAAAACACCTCCGATCTCTTTCTGGCCACCCCTCCCTCCCTCCTTTTTGTGATCCATCTCCCTGTCTCTCTTGTGCCTTCTTGCTTTAGCCCTTTCCTGTCAGGCGCCTGTCCTCGCTGTTCTTGTCCAGGTCACTGTCAAACTCCGCGTTGTCAAATCCGAGGATGGAATCTCCTCCCCGCAGGCTCCTCGCGCGTGCAGAGCCGCAGCTGACGCGGGCAGCACCTTCCCTTGGCTTCCAGGTGCCACGGTCTCCCGCTCGTGCCCCACCAAGCCCCTGCCCTTGCTTAGCCTCTCGCTGGCCGTCTCGTCTCCCTGAGCCCTGGTGCCCGAGTGCTCCTGGGTCCTGGCACGGGCCACGCTCTCCGCTGCGCCGCTGCCTCCGGAGTCACGTCTCTGCAGGAGCCTTGTCTCCTGAAATGCCGTCTTTATGGGACAGTTTCCAAATGCGTCTCTCCGGCTCCCGCCTTCCACTTTACTGAGCTCACACACAGCCACCTTCTCAGCACCCTGCTGGGATGCCTCTGGGCCTGTGAGCCCCCCTGTCCCCGCCTTCCCCATCAGCAGGTGGCGTGTGCTGAGGCCCGCGTGTCTTCCTTCCCTGCTTCCCCTCACCTCCCACACCCAGTCAGTGAGGCCCTGCTGGGTGGGGCCCTTCACACCTGGAACCCCAGCATCTCGCAAGGGTCCCGTTGCTCGTCCCGGCTTCCCTCATCACCAGCCTGGGCTCAGCAGCGGCCCCCTTTCCGCTCCCGGTCCCCTCAGCTTCTCCCCACACAACAGACATTGTTGTTAGGAAATGCAAATCGGGGAGCGACAGTCCCTCCTCAGTCGCCTCTCCCGGCTCCCCATCACACTCAGGCCGCTTGCCCACACAAGGCCTGTTTGACCTGACACCTCATGGCCTCCAATGTCGCCCTTCTTCCCCCGCCACCCCCAGGGTCCTCAGCCCTGTGCGGCCCCCACGCTGGCAGGCCCCTCTCCCCCTTTCCGGAAGTGCTCACGTCCACATCTCTACCCGAATGCTCCCAGGAAGGCCTTCTCCGCCCACACGATCTGAAATAGCCCCAGACCCCTCTTCTCCAGGCTCTGTCCCCTTCCTTGCTGGATTTCCCTCACATCTGACGTTACTTCCATTCATTTATTGTTTCTGAGCAACCGCAGTGTGCCAGGCACTGGCCTGGGCCCCGGGGACACCGAGCGACGCGGCTCCTGAATCCACAGTGAGCAGTACGTAAATGGAAGGCTGTTCAAGTCAGGTGGTGGTTACTGCTGTGGAGAAAAATTAAGCAGGACAAGAAGCTAAGAAGTGATGGGCTGACCCCTTAGAAAGGGTAGTCAGGGCAAGTCTCTCTGAGGAGGTGACACTTAAGAAGAGACCCGAATGAGATGGGGATGCCTGCAGGTGTCTGCTGTAAGAGCAGAGGGGAGGCAGCGTGGGCCGTGGGCATCCCGTGGGTGCAGCCCCATGGTGGCCATGCTCCCTCAAGTTAGCAGAACAAAGGAGAGAGTGTGGGAGGCCAAGTTGTGTAGCCTTTGGGAGCTGGGCCCAAGCAGCGTGGCCTTCGTCCGGAGGATGGTGGGACCCTGAGAGCGTCCTAAGCAGGAGAGGAAAGATCACTTGTTAACAGGCTAGAAAGGGAAGCAGGCCGAGAGGGAACGAGAGCTAGTGTCCCCATACCTTGGGAGAGATGGAGCCACGAGATGGTGGTGAGACAGAGCAGAGCATGAAAAAGGGGCAAGTCACTAAATTTAACCTTCCTGACTTGCATTCAAATAATTGAAATCAAATGCATTGTAACGGGCAGATGTAATGTTACAGAAGCGTGTGTTCTTAGATCTGATCAATTCTCCACTTTATTTTATAGATGAAAGAGGCTCCGAGTTTCAGGGACTGCCGCAGGTCAGGTGCCCCTGAATGGCATAGATAGTATTAGTGCCCAGACTTTTTCATTCCCCGGGTTATGGGCACCCAGCCTGGGGGTGTGGCTCAGGGAGGGGCTGCTTCGGGCACACCCAGGGACAGAAAAGGTAGACAGTACTTTTTCAAAAAGTTTCAGTGTTTTACTTATTTAAACACTTGGAAATGCACATAGGCGTTGTACATCTTTACATGTAACTAAAAAAAAAAAAAATACAAAAAAAACCCAAAAAACTGACCTAATAAATTCTTTGGTGCATGAACCTTGTGTTAACACTTGTGTAAATGTATTCCTCCTCCTCCTCCATTACTCTAAGGCCAAATGATTATGTCTTCAGGAAACATTACAGTTTTTCTTTCTTTCTTTCTTTCTTTCTTTCTTTCTTTCTTTCTTTCTTTCTTTCTTTCTTTCTCTCTCTTTCTTTCCTTCTTTCTTTCTTTTCTTCCTCCTTCCTTCCTTCCTTCCTTCCTTCCTTCCTTCCTTCCTCTCTCTCCCTCCCTCCCTCCCTTCCTTCCTTCTTTTTTTCTTTCTTTTTACTTTCTGAGAGAGAGTGGGTGCGCACATGGAGGGGAGGGGCAGATGGAGAAGGGGAGAGAGAGGGAGAGAGAGAGAGGGAATCTTAAGCAGGCTTCTTCACACCCAGCATGAAGCCCGATGCAGGGCTCAATCTCACAACCACGAGATCATGACTTCAGCCAAAATCAAGAGTTGGACACTTTTTTCTTTTAATTTTTTCATTTTTGAGAGAGAGATAGAGTGCAAGCGAGGGAGGAACAGAGAGAGAGAGGGAGACACAGAATCCAAAGACAGGCTTCAGGCTCTGAGCTGTCAGCACAGAGCCTGACACGGGGCTCGAACTCACCAGTGGAGCAGTGAGATCATGACCTGAGCTGAAGTTAGATGCTTAACCGACTGAGCCACCCAAGCGGCCTTGATTACTATTTTTTACTTGGAGGTTGTGTGAGGAATTGGTGACTCTGTTTATTTCTATCAGATTAATTTTAATGCATGTCCTCCTTAAGTGAATGAACCTTATCAAATTCTGTTTTGTTCTAAAATGTACTCTGTGGTCTTGTTTGAATTATATATACCCCAATATGGCACATTAGAAAACCAAATAAGAAAAATAATCTTCCCCAATCTCATTAGCAAGCCTTGATTCTCATTGACACCACCTTCTAGCCCGTGTTCACACTCATTTTACGTAGTTGTCATAGAAGAAGGAATGACTTCGGACTTTAGCCTCTGTATTTCCTGGTGCTGCTATAATTAATTACTATAAAATTAGTGACCTGGGGGTCAAAAGGCCAAAATGAGTCTCACTGGACTAGAATCAAGGGGTTCACAGGGCTTGTTGATTTTTTTAATGCTTATTTTTGAGAGAGGGAGACAAAGGGTCTGAAGTGGGCTCCATGCTGATAGCACAGAGCCCGCTGTGAGGATTGAACTCATGAACCGTGAGTTTATGACCTGAGTCCAAGCTGGACACTCAACTGACTTAGCCACCCAGGTGCCCCAGGGCTTGTTCATTTCTGAAGACTCTGGAGGGGAAGCTTCCCTTACCTTGTTGAGCTTCTAGAGGCTGCCCGCACTCATCGCTTGGTGTGGGGTCCCTCCTCCACCTTCAGGGCCAGCTGTGCATCGCTCTGAGTTGCCCCTCTTATCTCCTGATAAGGATTGTGGTGATTACCCTGGGCCCACTAGGTAATCACAGATACTCTCCCTATTTTAAGGTCAGCTGATTAGCAACCTTAAGTCCATGTGCAGCCTGACAGAGTCAGGGGCTCTGGGGATCTGGGATGGGGGCCATTCACAGATGATTGTAGTGAAAGCTTTTATCTTCTGTTTTTGCCTTGTAGAGGTTTTGGCTGCTGTGAGAATTAACAGTGACAGCTCAGCATGGGGGACGTTCTGGCTCACGAATCAGAATTACTTGCACTAGTGAAGGAGGTAAGCACAGGTCACAGAGAAAAAGATCTTGTAAACTCGTATTTTATAATGCAACACATTTTATAGTGTCTTATAATGTGTTTTCTGTCCTTACATTAGAGTTGTTTTCCTTTACATATATATATGTATATATTACATATATAATATGTAAAATGTATGTATGTATTTTTGTTTTCATAACTAAATTGAAATCTTAAAGCCACTTGAAAAAATTTCTGTAAAGAAAATTATAATAGTAACATATGCTTGTGGTAAGGACTCAAACAGCGTGGAAGTATAAAGAGCTCATTTCCCTGTCCCGCTCCTTCAGCGGCCACTGTTAATGGGTTAGTGTATTTTTCCAGACTTCTTTTCAGTGAATATACAAAATACATCTACATGTCTGTAGCTTGTTTTACAAAATGGAATGCTGTGCCTCTTGTTCTGAAGCTTGGCTTTTCTCCATCAACAGGAGGACACCGTGCCTGTCTTCCTGTGATCTGTCTCATACTTTTTAATGCCATAGGATATTTCAAATTGAGTGGCTGCGTCTGCTTAACTTGTTACCTGCCTATTAATGCACGTCTTGGTTTCCTACGCTGAGAGCTTTGGAAGGAAAGGACCCACACCCTATGCCTTTATGTCTTCTCCCTGCTGCTAGCACGGGGCTGGCACACAGTTGGTGCTAGAGAAACCATCCGGTAGGCACCGCGGGCCACGGCAGTGGAGCGAGGCACCCATCCCAGAAACGCAGCTTTGGCGTGTTGGTGTGCTCGTGAATAAATTCGGGAAGCCGTCACCGCAAAGGGTTGTGGACGGGGCCTGGGGAAGTAGCCCACCCGAGGAGGTGGAAACCGAAAGATGTGACTGCCACAAACTGAGCAGGCGGGCAGAGGAGCGTGGAGAAGAGTAGAGCGTATGGTGAGGGAGGCAGGGCGAGCTCTGGTGCTGTGCTCGAAGGCCACTGGTGACGCTGCCTGTTGCCCATCTTTTATCTCCTGTTCTTAAGGACAGGCATTTCTTTTTTTTTTTTTTTAATGTTTTATTTATTTCTAGGAGAGAGAGAGAGAGACAGCGTGAGCAGGGGAGGGTCAGAGAGAGAGGGAGTCACAGACAGAAACAGGCTCCAGGCTCTGAGCCGGCAGTCAGCACAGAGCCCGACGCGGGGCTTGAACCCACGAACCGCGAGATCATGACCTAAGTGAAAGTCGGACGCTTAACCGACTAAGCCACCCAGGCGCCCCAAGGACAGGCATTTCTAATGCCCGATTCAAGTAGCAAATTCCCGGAGCCCTCAGGCCATCTGAAGATCACTTCTGCCTTTTTCAGACTCTTCTACACATCATTTTGTTTCAGTTCATAATGGTAATGAATCATGCAACTCACATTTCTTTTCTCTGAAAACAAATTTATTTTCTATAAATAAGCATTTTCTATGATACTGTCTTTCTAGGCTCTTGGCATGTGTGTCGACTAAGTGAATTCTAGGCTGGATCCCAAATTCTCCCAAAGATTAACCTGTTATAAATTGCTGATAATATTGAGCTAGTACAGTTGCTTCAAAGGCACTTACTTTGTTGTTAAAATAGAGAAATGTATGTACACTTACATTCTTTTTTATAGTATTTAGATTTTGCCGAATTTGAAGACACCTTGAAAACATTTTCAAAAGAATGCAAAATGAAAGGAAAGCCATTATCTAAAACAGCAGGTGGCTCTTTAAGGGATTCCAGATCACTGATTATCCAGGTAACATTTTGCTTCTCTTTGACCTCTCTTGTAAAATATGCCATTATTAGAGAATTTTGGAATTGTTTCTGGGAACCTGGTCTGACATTGATTGATTGTTTTAAGTAAGCTCTATGCCCATTGTGGGGCTTGAATTCACAACTCTGAGATCAAGAGTTGCACGCTCTAGGGGCGCCTGGGTGGTTCAGTTGGTTAAGTGTCTGACTCTTGATTTTGGCTCGGGTCATGATCTCATGGATCATGGGATCAAGCCCTGAGTCAGACTCTGTGCTGATAGTGCAAAGCCTGCTTGGGATTCTCTCTCTCTCTCTCTCTCTTTCTACCTCTCTCTCATTCCCTCTCTCTCTCTCAAAATAAATAAATAAATTTTATTTTTGAAAACAAGTTGCATGCTCTACTGACTGAGCCAGCCATGTGCCCCCAAGTGCCCCTCAAGTGACTTTTAAATAGATCCTTAGGTGTTTTTGTGTGAACTAGCAATGTCATCTTTAAATCTACATGTATACCTTCTCTAGGAAGTGGGTTGTGATGTAATATCTTTCACAAAAGTACATTTCTTGGGAAGAAGAAAGAGAAGAAACCATGCAATGCTTAGGAGCTGAAACAAATGTGATCTCCATCCTGAGCAGTTTAGGTTATGAATTTTAGGCTCTGGGGACGCAGTGGTGAAGCAAGCCAAACGGAACCTCAGCCCTCCAGGTGCCCGCGTTCTCCTTTGCGGAGGTCGGGGGGTGGCAGGGAGCGAGAGTCTTCCGGAAAGGCAGTGTCCGGAGAGGAAAGCCGAGCGGTTCCGAGAACGCCAGGCTGCGGAGGACAGACACTGTGCAGGCTTTGGCTTTCGGGCTTAGAAGGACCTTAAAAGCCCTTATTCGATCCATTGTTTGATGCCTCCGTCTCATTTGTAACATTCCAGGTAAATGATTGGTTCACCTTGAACCCTTCAGTGTCCGGAGAGCATGCTGCATCCTGAGACTGCATAGTTCAGCTTTGCATGATTTTTTTCTTTCATAACTTTATTTGTTCCTGATATACCTACTTTCAGGAAAAAATTTGACACTTAATTTGAGAGTCCTATTGACGAGCTGAAGGTAAGGCTGCAGCCACCATCCATTTGTTCCTGGCCCCCGACTCCCCTGGCACAGGGCATTGTTGAAGCGGCCCTTGGGGCTGTGCCCTCGGCCCAGTGTCCCTCCAGGCCTCAGGTGCCTGGACCCTGAGCTGCTGCATCAAACACAGGCGACTTTGGCGATGCCACCACAGTGGGCAGCCTGGCGGGCACCTCCCAACCCAGAGCACGGTTTTCAGAGCGTGAAGCCGGAATACAGCCATTATTAGACATGGACACAGAGGCTGTTCGTACTCAGAGTGGGGCTTGTTCTTCAGAATCTCAGCCACACTCTTGGACACTCAGCACCTAGTGATCCCACTTCCTTCAGAAGGAAGAAGGGCCACCCGGCGCGACCCTGCAAGTTGGAAAAATATGTGCGCATCTCTTAATGGAAGGTACCATTAAGGGGAGTCTAACAAATCCTTGGTAGCTCACTAGCAAAACAGAATCTTCTGTGAAACTCACACAAAATCAGGATAAGCTCTGGGTCTGGAAACTTCTTTGTGTAGCTGCTATCTCCAAAAATGGCCGCTGTGTACTTTTTGCAGCTGCTTTGACATCATATGCAGCCCCAGCTGCTTAAATGTTTCTGGGGCCTTTTTTAAAATTTTTTTTAATGTTTTATTTATTTCTAGGAGAGAGAGAGAGAGAGAGACAGCGTGAGCAGGGAGGGTCAGAAAGAGAGGGAGTCACAGACTGGAACAGGCTCCAGGCTCTGAGCTGGCAGTCAGCACAGAGCCCGACGCGGGGCTCGAACCCACGAACCGCGAGATCATGACCTGAGCGAAAAGTCGGACGCCTAACCGACTAAGCCACCCAGGCGCCCCTCTGGGACCTTTTTTTTTTTTTTTTTAATGTTTTATTTATTTCTAGGAGAGAGAGAGAGAGACAGCGTGAGCAGGGGAGGGTCAGAGAGAGAGGGAGTCACAGACTGAAACAGGCTCCAGGCTCGAGCTGGCAGTCAGCACAGAGCCCGACGCGGGGCTCAAACCCACGAACCGCGAGATCATGACCTGAGCGAAAGTCGGACGCTTAACCGACTAAGCCACCCAGGCGCCCCCCCTGGGGCCTTTTTTAAAAATTGTGGTTTAAAAGCCACATAACATAAATTTACCATCTTAACTATTTTTAAGTATACAGTTCAGTCATGTTAAATATATTTATGTTGTGATAAAAAAGACATCCAGAACTTTTTCATCTTGCAAATCTGAAACTCTATCCATTAAACAATACTACCTGTATATCCCCTCCCCCCGCCCCTAGTAACCATTATTCTACTTGTGTTTCTATGAATTTCACTACTTAAAAATACCACATATAAGTATAACCATCCAGTAGTTTTCCTTTTGTGACTGGCTGATTTTGCTTAACATAATGTCCTCAAGGTTCATCCATGTTGTAGCATGTGACAGCTTCCTTCCTTTTTAAAACTGAGCACTATTCCATCATATGCCTGCCCCACATTTTGTTTATCCATTCATCCATCGACGGACACTTGGGTTGCTTCCACCTCTTGGCTATTGTGAATAGTGCTGCTGTGAACATAGGTGTGCATGCATCTCTCTGAGACCCTGCTTTCACTTATTTTGGATATTTATTCGGAAGTAGATTACTTACTAGTCATATGGTAGTTCTATTTTTAATTTTTTGAGGAAGCTTCATACCGTTTTCCATCATGATTTCATTTTACATTCCCATCAACAGTCCCCAGCGGTTATCATTTCTCCACATCCTCACCAATACCTGTTTTATTTTTTGTTTTGTTTTAAATGTTTCATTTATTTTTGAGAGATAGATAGAGACAGCATGAGTAGGGGAGGGTCACAGAGAGAGGGAGACACAGAATCTGAAACAGACTCCAGGCTCTGAGCTGGCTGTCAGCACAGAGCCCGACGCGGGGCTCGAACCCAGGAACTGCGAGATCATGACCTGAGCCGAAGTCGGACACTTAACCGACTGAGCCACCCAGGTGCCCCTGTTTTGTTTTGTTTTTGATGGTAGTCATCCTAATGGATGTGAAGTGATATCTTGTGGTTCGGGTTTGCATTTCTCAGATGTGTTCAGGTCCATTTTTCTGTAACTGGAAAGACCTCGAAACTTTCTGATTGCCACAAGCGTATCTTTTCTGCCCCTCCAGTAGCAGCGTGCCCAGTGGGGTCTAGCCCAAGCAAAAGGAAAAGCAAGGATACCGCAAAATTTCAGGGACACTCAACACATGGAGAATTTCCCTAAGCACTGTTCTTTAAGGGGTGTGTGTGTGTGTGTGTGTGTGTGTGTGTGTGTGTGTGTGTGTGTGTTTATGAGTTACTACTGATGGTGTGTAAATATTCTGATTTTGGTGATTCTGGCTGGGACCATGGCTCATATTAGAGAAGGACATTAATATTTGTGACCCTATGAGTTATAACACGGGATTGCTTTATATGTCGATATTATTTTAAATGCAAGGACTGTTTCCAGGTACAGATCTACAGATCTGGTCACAGGTCTACAAATGTGGAATGAAAAATATTTTTAATGTTTATTTATTTTTGAGAGACAGACTGACAGAGTGTGAGCAGGGGGGTGGGACGGGGGCTGGGGAAGACACAGAATCCAAGGCAGGCTCCAGGCTCTGAGCTATCAGCACAGAGCCCGACATGGGGCTCGAACTCATGGAACTGCAAGATCATGACATGAGCTGAAGTCAGACACCTAATCAACTGAGCCACTCTGGTGCCCCTATAAATGTAGACTTTAGAACAGACTATATACGGCCCATTTGACATGTCGACTCTTCCAGGGCACGTAACAAAACACCTTGACTCAAAGCCTTAAAATATTCCCAAGAGTCTGCAGTAAACTCATCCACACAAAGAGCTCTCGGTCACTAGACCTCACATGGCAGAATGCTTCCCCAGAGTGGCTTGCGGGGATGGCAGGGTTTGCTCAGAGCTCAGTGGAGGAAAGCCTGGCGTGAGCTCAGGCCCCAGTAGCACTGCCACTTGGGAAGATCCCCTCACCCCCGTGGCAGTCAGTAATGGGCTTCCGCCTCGTTCTTTCAGAGGAGGCAGAGCTTGGCTGCTTGCATTTTCTTGGGCAGCGCCCTTCTCCTGGTTGCCGACAGGCGGCCCTTCGCTGTTTCCAAGGCTGAGGAACAGCAAGAGGGTGGTTCTGAGGAGGCAGACGCTTACTATAGGACTTCCTTTGAAAAATTCTGAGTTTTGCGCAAATACATGACCTTCCAGAGTAAGGTAATATTCAGATGTTCTTTTTTTTTTTAAACAGCTTTTCTCTGATTTTTTTAAAAAGTTTATTTACTTTTGAGAGAGAGAGAGAGAGAGAGAGACAGTGAAGGCAAGGGAGGTGCAGAGAGAGGAAGACCCAGAATCCCAAGCAGGCTCTGCACTGTCTGTGCAGAGCTGCAACATGGGGCTGAACCCATGAGCCCTGAGATCATGACCTCGGCCGAAATCAAGAGTCAGACGCTTAACTGACTGAGCCACCCAGGCGCCCCAATATTCAGGTGTTCTGGATCACATGACCTAGAGAACATTTGTCATAATCGTAGTTGACAATTCTTTACTAATGAATGTCTTCAAGTATTATAACGAGACACTGCAACGTTGTTCAGACATTTCCATTTAATGATACTAACAAACTCCTTTATAAATAGCCTTAATAAAAGAGGCAGTTATAGAGGAATACTATAAAACCATTTTTTTAAAATGTAAAAGAAAAAAACAATGTAAAAAAAACAATGACCCGAGAATGGTGATGAATAATGGTGTTGGGTGGGGGGACCTGGAAGTTGTACAGGAAATCCAATCCAAGAAAAGCTTTTGCAAGTGAGCACAAAATGCAGGTCTGGGTATCTTGAGCATTTGATATCCTAAGGAAAATAATACGAATCACATTGTTTTGCACTATTAGGAAGTTCTTTCCATTCTGCCTTGTACCTAAATCCACAAAGTTATGCAGCAGGGATTTGCAATGGGCCAGTTTTCATTCTTCTTGGGTGGCAAGGCGTGATAATTGCCACCTCCTTTCCAGAATTCTGTATGTCAGCTATTGCACGGGAAGTCCAGAAGCTGTCTGCCGCGCATAGTTAGACTCACCCAGCCCTGAGGTTGGAACGGTGCCAGGCCTGTGCCCGCTCCCCCTTGTCTAGCCTGTGCTCCCCTGCTTCTGTGATCGGCGGGCACTGTATGGACATGTTGGGATCTGTAGACCCATCCCAAGTGCCATCTCAGTGGGACACGCTTTAGCAATGGGGAGCCAATGGCAGCATCCACCGCCCAGGCCCAGGATCGAGTGGGCTGGTGTAGATGAGCTCCGGTACTCATCTATGCAGTTGGCAAGCTGCGGTCTGGGCGGGGTGAGCTCTGCTGAGGCCTGGCTGGGCCCCCGGTCTGGCCTGGGTTTTATCCTTTGCATGTTGTGGGTCAGAGAGTCTGTAGGGTGACTTCAGTGTGTGTACACGCCTGTGAGTTTTCTGACCTCAAGTCCTTGGCCTGTGTGTGGTTCCTCCCACTTGAGGGGCTTAAATGTTTCATCTGTTCCTTTTAAAGCCCAGACTTGATATCGCATCCAGGGGTGGTTTGCGGAAATCTCAGCCTAAGATGCTTGGAGCCTTCTAGCCCTCTGTTTATCTGTCCCTTATCTTGGAAAAGAGACTGAGATTTATCCTGAAACCCAGGAGTGTGTGGAGTTTCCAGGGGATTGAGGGGATTGGGATAATCCGGGGTGTTGGGAGAATGGACATGCCTTGTGACTGGGGTTCGATCTCCTGTCTTGTCCGCAGAAGGACCTCATTGCTGCATTTGACAGTGGAGACCAGAAGGTGTTCTTCGGTTTGTGGGAGGAGCACGTTCCCAGTTCCATCCGTGATGGTGACTCCCTTGCCCAGAAGCTGGAATTCTATCTTCACATCCATTTTGCCATCTATCTTCTGAAACACTCCGTGGGGAGACCTGTAGGTTCCCTTTGTGCTTTGTGTGGGTCTGAGTGCTGTGTTCAAGGAGGCTGGGTGCCGTTTGTTTTCCAGTTGAGCTTTACTTTAGTTTCTGTAGCCATTTTATCAGATCGCTTCCAGGGAGTAGGCGTCTCGTGTCCTGTGAATGATTTTCTATCTGATTCCCAGCAGTTTATTTTCTAGTTTATGTAGAGAGTTAATAATTTCTGTCTTAAAAACTGTGCGGTTTTCCTCAATGTCTCAAATTTTTGAAAAGTCCGCAAAATGAAGTTTCCTTATTTGGCAATTTAAAATAAATACCTGTATGTCTAAGAGAACAGCTACAGAGACCGTATATTAGACTGCCTATTAGAAGAGAAGTTTAAACTTAAGCCTCGGAAAGATGCCAGTTGGTGAAGGTCCACTTGAGCACCCGGCTGAATGGCAGCTTTACGGTATATTGTGGTAGCCATTCTTGTTCCTCGAGGCAGCGCTCACGGGGGTGAGATCATGGGACATTTCACTTTCTTTATATTGATTTCTGTTCTATAAAGAATGTCAATGAAGTTGCATATTACTTTAAGCCCGGCAGCCAGAAAAGGGCTTCACGGCGTAGCTGCTACGCTTGATCTTAGCCAAAAGGCTGAGAAGCGATTCACAGTGTAGATGGAGTGAGATGTGTTGATGAGAAGAACAGACACACACAGGGTGCACGTAACTGGGGTGGCCAGGTGGTCAGGGAAGGAGAGCGCCCAGTTCCAGGCTGAGCAGCTCAAGGAGGCGCAGGAGAAATCGGAACCTGAGAGGGACCTTGGATCACACAGGGAACCATTGAAGCCCGCAAGATCAATCCTTAGCTTCAAAAGGAAAGGAGGAATGCTGTGGAAGCCTCTGTTTCAAAACAGCTGTTCACCTTTAGACATCTCTCCTGAGGGAATCCTGGGGATGCAGACAAATGTTCGAGGTATCTGACGAGTGAAAACAGTCCGGGTGCCTAGTAATGGGGGAATCGGTTACGTAAGTTGTAGTTGACCCACATGGTGAGGTTTTGTCCTGCCAGTACAAATGATGTCTGGAATTTTAAGGATATGGGAAAATAGTGATAATAAAGTAAAAAGGGTGCATATTGAACTATGCATCTAGTTCTCTGAAATTGCCAACAGAGTCTGGTCAAGGGGTGAAATTGGGGGGGTGGGTAGAATGACAGGAGACAGCCCGCTTACTGGGCCACGTGGGGAAGATGGCACCCACATGGCTGGAACTGAAGGGGCCTCGGAGGGTGGGCTGGACGGTGGGCCCGACGGAGGCCTGGATGGCCCACAGGAGACCCCTGGTGAGCATCTCCCCTTCTTTGCAGGACAAAGAGGACCTGGATGAGAGGATTTCTTATTTCAAGACCTACCTGGAGACCAAAGGGGCAGCCTTGAGCCAGACCACAGAGTTTCTCCCTTTCTACGCCCTGCCTTTCGTTCCCAACCCTATGGTCCACCCCTCATTTAAAGAGCTCTTCCAGGTGAGTGACAGCCTCTGAATCTTGTATCAGATCCCGGGGCCGCATTGGGGTTTCATCTTGTATATGCTAGTGGTTTCTGAATGGTGCTGTAAAAACACCCTGAAGTTTGCTTGTTTTCAGATCATTTCTTTGCCAAACTTTTCTCATGCCATAGAATGTGATTTGGGGTTGTACTAAGACTTGGTAACCCAGCCTGATATAAATAGTTTTAAATGTACATACTTCCTAAACCATTCTGTGCGTACTTTTTTTGGTATTGAAAGGATGATTTATCCAATTACATTGAAATATAGTAGCCTGAAAAGAACTAGGTTATTTTACATAATTGCTGGCCATGTACCTTTTAATTTATATTCAGAGTCTCACTTACTTGGCCTATGCCCGATTACCTGGCTATTGACTATGATTTCCTTCAGGCTACTTGCCTGGAGCTGTTTTTTTTTTTTTTTTTTTTATAATTTTATTTTTTTAATGTGTTTTTTTTTTTTTTTTTTTTATTTCTAAGAGAGAGAGATAGCGTGAGCAGGGGAGGGTCAGAGTGAGAGGGAGTCACAGACTGAAACAGGCTCCAGGCTCCGAGCTGGCAGTCAAGCACAGAGCCCGACGCGGGGCTCGAACCCACGAACCGCGAGATCATGACCTAAGCGAAAGTCGGACGCTTAACCGACTAAGCCACCCAGGCGCCCCTGCCTGGAGCTGTTTTAATTGTTACATTTCACATAGGTTGACATTTCAGCATACTATGCATTAGCAGTGTTTGTTTATCCATGGTAGTAATTTTTGTTGACCTAATAAAATTAAGCTGTCCCAAGACTGAAACAATAGCGATGCAATTGCTTTTTCTAAAGAAAGATCTCACACTGTTTCGAAGAATCTCTTTGGAGCGTCTGCCGCGCCCCTGAACAACAGATGCCCTTCTCTTTCCAAACCCCACAGATCTCTGTTTCCTGTTGCGTTATAATTTAGTCGCACCACTCACTTCACTCTAAAATAGTAGCTGCTAGGGGCGCCTGAGTGGCTTAGTCGGTTAAGCGTCCGACTTTCACTTAGGTCATGATCTCACGGTTCGTCGATTCGAGCCCCGCGTCGAACTCTGTGCTGACTGCCAGCTCGGAGCCTGGAGCCTGTTTCAGTCTGTGACTCCCTCTCTCTCTGACCCTCCCCTGCTCACGCTGTCTCTCTCTCTCTCTCCTAGAAATAAATAAAACATTAAAAAAAAAAAATTTAAAATAGTAGCTGCTAAATTGAAGGCCAGGTAGCTGACGGATCCCATCAAAGCAGGCTCGCTGTAGAGTAGCCCAAGTTGAACTCGGTGCTTCTGTTTCTTTGTCCATCCAACTTTAGTTTTATCCCCTTCCTCTCCCAGGAGGTTGAAGATATAAAACAGTTAGGAAGGTGATGGAACTTGAAATGTTGGATTTTCTCAGAGTGAAGACTTCTGTCTGTGAAAATGATGGCGCAGCAGTGTGGCCCCAGCTTAGGGTGCAGCCAGCAGTCGGGATGGGTCCAGCCAAGGCTGCTGTGGGCGCCTGGCCCGCTCTGGCCTGGAATTCCGAGGCAGAGTTCAGGGTTCGCGGGGAGTCATTTTATTCCATTGTTTTTCCTTTTGTTACTCTCTACATGTTCTTTCAGTGGCCATCCTACGTACTTTACTGCGTGTACGTCACGAAGGCTAAAGCTAATATCTTCCTTCCTTTCCCGCGAAGACCTTGCAGTGGGTTAACCTCATTCATCCCCTTCCCAGTTTACGTGCTCATGTCATCCAGTATTTAAGTCACGTATTTTAACCCCACAAGCTACAGATCCTTACTATTTTACGTCATCTGTGTGTATATAGATTTGCCCTTATATTTACCAGTATTTGTGCTTAGTGTTCCGTCTTGCCTAAAGGACCTTTCATCCGAAATCGTTTTCTCCTCTGCCTCACGTACGTTCCTTTAGAATCTCCTTTACTTGTCAGTTCTCATTTGTCCGAAGTGTCTTGGTGGCTTTCTCAGATGGGGTGCGGAATGGGACGTGTACAGCTGTTTTCCTCTACCGCACTCAAGGTGTGACTATCCCGGCTCCTCGCTCCACTGTTGCTGTTGGAAGTCGGCCATCAGTGTACTTGCTGGCCCCGTGCAGGCGATCTGTCTTCTTCTCTGGCTGCGAGCGTTGTGTAATTTCACTATGACGTGTTTAGGGATAGATTTCTATTTTTACTTGGGCTTCGTTGGGCTTCCTGGATGTGATGTTTTGTGTCTTTCAACAATTCTGGAAAATTCCGTTTTCATGTATTGCCTCTTCCCCATTCTCTTTATTATCTTCTTCTGGGTATCTGATTAATCCATTTAATCTACAGATCTGCATTAAATTTGCATTAGACTTGCTCATTCTGTCTTCTGTGTCTATTTTTCTTCATTATAAAAATTATAACAAAATACACATAAAATTTCCCATCTCCACCATCATGAAGTGTAGAGTTCAGAGTGTGTCAGGTATATTCACAGTGCTGTGCCCTCCTTGGCCCTTAACATTTCCCATTTCCCATCTCGTGATCTCTGCTGGGCTGTGTTCTGGGTGATTTATTCATGCCTATTTTCTAGTTCCCAAATTTACCCAATTAACTATGTCTAACCTGTTCTTTAATCTCTTCACTGAATTTGTAATTTCAGTTACTTTTACAGTCTTTTATTCTTTGCTCAGATTTTCAAGTCTCTCTTATACCTTTACCATATTAAACATCTGTTTTATATTCTTTATCTGTTAATTTTAATATCAGGAAATTTTTGAAGATTTGATCCTGCTGTGTTTTGTTTCTTCTGGTTCTCATTCGTGGTTCTTATTTCTTTAAAAAAAATTTTTTTGGGGCGCCTGGGTGGCTTAGTCGGTTAAGCGTCCGACTTTCGCTTAGGCCATGATCTCGCGGTTCGTGGGTTCGAGCCCCGCGTCAGGCTCTGTGCTGACTGCCAGCTTGGAGCCTGGAGCCTGTTTCAGTCTGTGACCCCCTCTCTCTCTGACCCTCCCCTGCTCATGCTCTCTCTCTCTCTCTCTCCTAGAAATAAATAAAACATTAAAAAAAAATTTTTTTTTTAAAGTTTATTTATTCTAAGGGAGAAAGAAAGCATGAGCAAGGGAGGGACAGAGGGAGACAGAGAAACCCAAGCAGACCTGCGTTGTCAGCACAGAGCTCGATATAGGGCTTGATCTAAGGAACTGCGAGATCATGACTCAAGCCGAAATCAAGAGTCAGATGCTCAACTGACAAAGCCACCCAGGTGCCCCATCCTTTTTTTAAAAAAAAAAAAAGTTGGGGCGCCTGGGTGGCTTAGCTGGTTAAGCGTCCGACTTTGCTTAGGTCATGATCTCGCGGTTCATGGGTTCGAGCCCCGCGTCAGGCGCTGTGCTGACTGCAGCTCAGAGCCTGGAGCCTGTTTCAGTCTGTGACTCCCTCTCTCTCTGACCCTCCCCTGCTCACGCTGTCTCTCTCGCGCGCTCTCTCTCTCAGAAATAAATAAAAAATATTTAAAAAAAGAAAAAGTTATTTTGAGTTTTGACAATGAGTTTATTTTACATGGGACTTGTAGGGATGTTTTTTGAGGCCTGGGTGTAGTTTGATTCTTTCAGAGAATATCTGGGATTGCATCTCAGACATCTAGGGCAGTACTAACCCAGGATCATTTTAAATTAAATTTCTTTGCATAAGGCTTTGGGAATCAAACAGACAGTGTCAGTTTAGGCTGCAGTTTTTAATGGGACTAGTTTGGGTTATGAAGTTTCAAATGAGGTTTTTTTCCCCTTCTACCTAACGTCAAGGTCAAGACAGGTAGACTTCCTTGTTGTACTCTTCTAGGCAGTGGATTGATTTATCCTTGACTTTTTCCTGATGGTATAGCCCTTTGGGATCCCAATTAAAAACAACTTTTTTTTTTTAACATTTATTTCTATTTTGAGAGACAGAGCTGAGTGGGGCAGGGGCAGAGAGAGAGGGAGACAACAGAATCCGAAGCAGGCTCTAGGCTCTGAGCTATCAGCACAGAGCTCGACGCGGGGCTCAAACTCAAACTGTAAGATCATGACCCAAGCTGAAGTTGGACGCTTCACCAACTGAGCCACCCAGGAGCTCTGGGATCCCAGTTTTATGCGAGGGTCTTTTAGATTGTTGACTATGAGTGGATCCTGTTGTCTTCCATCTTCTGTACTGTGACCAGCTCTTAGAATTGAAATTTAACATCTTCGAGACTCTGGGTTATCCTTAGAGTGAAAACTCATTTTTAGCCTCTGCTTTTTCTTTCTTGCCACTCAGGGGTGCATTTTATAAGATGGTTTATTTATCCAGCTTTTTTAGTTGTTTTCATTGCTTTTTCAGGTTATCGTTTCTGCTGAGCTGCCAGAAAAGGAAATTCCTTTGTAGGGACTGTAATGAGCCCTTTTCAGAAAACTCAGTTCATCAGTGAGCATCTCCGTGCAGAAATACTTGGGTATTTCTCTAACGATTACTTCCAGAAAAAATTTTGGGCACTTATGTAGCAAGGACCAAGTGAAGCTTAATTAGTGAAACCTGAAAGAAATGGAAGGCATTCTTGTGGGTTCTGCGAGGGTTAGAGAAGGCAGCAGTTAAGCCAGGAGAGTGCAGCGTCAAGCTCTGCCCCCTCCTCCCCAGGAGCAACTCCCCAGGAGTTGCTCATTTCATGTATTAGGGTTCTGGGCAAGATTTTGGGTGATCCGAAAGTTTTGCTATTGGGAAAAAAAAGTCGGACAATCGCTCTAGTGTGAAGTTTACATTCTACAGCTGATGAGACTGTGACATGAAGGGGTGAGTGCGCAGGCAGGATAGCAGAACCGGCCCTGGGCTTCCCTCGTCCCGTGGGAGCTGGGAGTCTGGCACCCAGTGAACTGCAGAAATGTTCATGTTCTCAGACAAAAGGATCAGAGCAGTCAAGAAAAAAATAAACAAATAAACAAGGGATATACTGCCCAGAGAGATTCTATCCCAAACTTATCCCTGTCATTAGATAGTATCGTAAGGTAAATAGTTAAATTGGAAATACAGATTTGTGGGTTATACAAAATCATAATCTGCAACAGAGCAATTTAGCTGCAAGTCTACAAGTCCCAAATGTTTTGTTTTGTTTTGTTTTTTAAGATGTCTTGATTTATGTTGGCCTACATGGCAGTGCTTTCGCGCGATTCTCTTCTGTGCGGTTGGGCACAGAGGCCTTGAGCTGCAGGCGCGCTCTGTCAGCCTCCCAGGGCTGCGCCGAGTGTGGGGCTTAAACAGCAGAGACTTCCTGTCACAGGTCGGGAGGCCAGAGGTCTGAAATCAAGGTGTTGGCAGGTCCACACTCCCTGTGAAGCCTCTAGGGAGGAAACTTCTTTGCCTCTTCTGGCTCCTAGTAGCTTCTAATAGCTTCAGGTATCCCTTGGCTTGTGGCAGCATACTCCAGCCCTGTCTTTACAGGCCCATTTTCTCTCTGTGTCTGTGTCTAAATTTTCCTTCTTATGAGGACACTGATTATACTGGATGAAGGACCCACCCTAATCCAGTACAACCTCGTCTTAGGCAGTTCCATCTACAGCAGCCTCGGTGACTTCACATTCTGAGGAGCTTAGGACTTCAGCATGTCTTTTTAAGGGGATGCAATTCAACCCATAACACACACATTATAAATAAAGAGATCATGCCATAGCAGGGATTTATACAATCTTTTGTTTTTATTTATTTATTTATTTTTAAATGTCTTTGTTTTTGAGAGAGAGCGAGAGAGACAGAGCATGACAGGGGAGGGGAAGAGACAGAGGGAGACACAGAATCCAAAGCAGGCTCCAGGCTCTGTGCCATCAGCACAAAGCCAGACGTGGGGCTCGAACTCACAAACTATGAGATTATTACCCGAGCCAAAGTCAGATGCTCTATCAACTAAGCTACCCAGACGTCCCCTACACAAACTTTTAAAAACATAAGACAGGTTTTTTTTTTTTCCAAAAAGCCGGATGATGCACTGGGTAGAATGGGTGGGGTGGGAGGCGTGGATAAGAACGATGAGCTGCGGGCGGGGCAGGACCTAAGAGGTAAGTGGATCTGAAGTTTCAGAGATGCTGCTGCTTTTTTGTGGAACTCCTAGGTTTGGGTGGTAGATGTTTTTACATAAAGGCTGTAAGGAAAATTGTCCTGGGAAAGAAAATTGCTTGTCACACTTTTTCTTTTGCTACTTAAGTCCTTTCCTTCTCAGGGAGCATGATTTGAGATAAATGATTATTAAGGGACAGATCAAACTACAAGTGTATCATAATTCTTGACATGATGGGGTATTTAAGGCAAATAACAGTTTCTGGGGTTTTTTTTTTTTCTTATCTAGATGAAATTTATGGAAATGAGTCTTTTCCTTTGGGAAACTTTTAGTAACTTCATGATAACTGGGTGTGCCCGTCAGCACCTCGTACACTTAAACTATGCTGAGTTCTTCTTGGCATTCAACCTAGTAAGGTTATTTGTCATGCCTGTGTTTAAATCACATGAAATATTCAAATCATGTACAGGGTCCTTTTCTCCTTGTTTGTGAAAGAACTCTGTTCTTTCTTCCTGCTATGGGTATTTGAATCTTTTATAAAGAATTGGTCAGATGTCCTAAAACCTATTTTTCACAGAGTTCACGCAACAGCCAAGGCGTCTGCTTTTGATTCCAGTAACTGTGTTGGATGGGCTTATATAAACCAAAGGCCACACACAATTTGACAATGCTGTTGGCATTTAATGATGTAGTACTTTATTACTTTTCCTTTTTTTTTTTTTTTCCTTTAGGATTCTTGGACTCCAGAATTAAAGTTGAAGTTGGAAAAGTTTCTGGCTTTAATTTTTAAAGCCAGTAACACGCCAAAGCTTTTAACATTATACGTATCCTTTTGAAGCAGATGGAGACCCCCTGAGGCCCTGGAGTAGGGCACTGGCTTCAGTTGCCTCATGAATAGGGATAATTGATAGTGTTGCTTTCATATTTATGAGTTGGGTGAAGCATTCATGGGAGGGTGTTTCAAGGCGCATAAAGGGGATTCCAGATAGAGGGAACCGCACGTGCAAAAGGACTGAGACCGTATATTTGAGAAATGACACAGAATTCAGGATTGCTGGCATGGTAGAGAGAAAGAGTGTAGGCAGGGCCAGCGCAGAGATTTGTGGGAGGTCTTGTAAGTAATGAGGAGCCTTTGAAGCATTTTAACCAGGAACATACCATACTCATATTTCCATTTTGAGAAAAATCACTCCTTTTATTACTGATTGTAAAATTGACCATAATTTTTATAGAAAATTTGGAAAACATAGAAATGCGTTTGTATACATACATATACCCAGAAGTATGTAATGTTTATTTATTTATTTTTTTAATTTTTTAATGTTTTATTTATTTCTAGGAGAGAGAGAGATCGTGAGCAGGGGAGGGTCAGAGAGAGAGGGAGTCACAGACTGAAACAGGCTCCAGGCTCTGAGCTGGCAGTCAGCACAGAGCCCGACGCGGGGCTCGAACCCGCGAACCGCGAGATCATGACCTAAGCGAAAGTCGGACGCTTAACCGACTAAGCCACCCAGGCGCCCCAGAAGTATGTAATGTTTAAATAAACATACATACCTGTCATGTGTATATTTTAAAATATTTTTATCAAATGAAGGGAGCATTTCCCCATCTCATTAGATATTCTTTGAAAACAGGTTGTTTCCTCAAAAGTTTAAGCATAGAGTTACTAAATAACTGAGCAGTTCCCCTCTTAGCTATGTACCTAGGGGAGCAGGAAATAGATGTCTGCACACCAGTTTGTACACAAATGTTCATAGCAGCTTTACTCAGAACAGCCGAGAAGTGAAGACGAGCCAAATGTCTGTCAAGGGATGTGTGGATACATAAGACGCAGATGTGCGTACAATGGAATATTATTCAGTCCTGTAAAAGAATGAAGTACTGGCATAGGCTACACTGTGGGTGGGACTTGAAAACATGCTTAACGAGAGAAGCCACACGTGACAGGCTGCATATTATATGATTCTGTTTGTAGGAATGGCCCAGAAAGGGCAGAGCAATGGAGACAGTAGATGAGTGGTTGCCTGGGGCCAGGGAGGGTAGGTAAAATGGGGATGACTCCTAATGGGTGCAGGGTTTCTTTTTGGGGGGGGGGAGTGATGAGAATTTTCTAGAATTGATTGCAGTGATGGTCGCACAACTCTATGAATAGACTGAAGACCGTTGAAATGTACTTGAAATTAGTGAGTGATATGTGAGTTCTGTCTCAGTGAAGCTGTTGTCATAAAAATTAAGAAAACCCAAACCAGACACGTGCTTTGCCTTCAGTCACGTGGCCGGGTGCATGCAAGCCGAGAGCTGAACTCAGTCAGTCTGATTCCAGAACCTGGAGTCTCAGCTACCTTCCTCTGCGGCTGTCATCCCAACCTCACTTCCCTGAGGGAACAGCTTTAGAGTTGAAGGGGCGCAGTTGAAGGGTATGAGTGCAGTTTGCATTTCTAGTAAAATCTTTGGTAGCAGTGGGGGAATGTCTTTTGAAGGCTGTTAGGAGGCCACTTAGGGGGCTACAGAACCGGATAAGACTTGCGTGCACGCAGCAGCAATTGAGCTGGAGTGAAGAGGATTCACTTGAGAGTGAGCCTCCAAGCCCTGAGAAGGCAGTTACCTGTGTCAGCCGTATAGACAGCAACATAAGGAAACGGCCTTTACTCTCCTGAGAATTCTCTCCCACCTTTCTAAGGCTCTCAGCTTGGCCACACAGTGTAAATACCCTGAGTACGTTATCCTCATTGCCTGTTTTCCTCAACTTCTTTCTCATCCCAGAAGGAGAATGGACAGAATAACAAAGGTAAGTCATCTAGATTAACAATTTTTAAACAACACAGTTGTGCCAGGTTTTGAGCAGTAGGCTAGGGACAGAGATGGCGAGAATTTGTGCATTTGGCAAACAAAGGCTTTAAAAGTTTACATTATTTTTAAATTTAAAAGATGAGAGTCTAAATGTATACAAAGCGCTTTGCAATCAGGTCTATCTGGGATTCCCTGAGGCCCACTTTGCAGGACGTCCCTGAGGCCCACTTTGCAGGACGGCTGGCCTTAGCTTGGTCTTAGGTATCAGGTGACTAAGCCACGGAGAGATGAAGAGAACGCAGGCAGTGTCCCAAAGGAACGCGGCTGCAGCAGCCCAGCCTGAAGACGCAGTGCAGCACGGGTGCGGGAGAATCATTTTAGTAGCTTCCACTTTGACCTTGAACTAGTCTAGTGGGGCCTTATTTCCGTAGCATTGGAGCACCCATCTTAGAAGCATCTTTTGTATTCAGAACAGGAATTCCATTAAGGTATTAGTGGTTTTAGCATAAAAAGATGGTTTTCCATTATCAGTGGGGTTTTTTGTTTGTTTTTGTTTTTTTACCAGAACTGTCCAATTTTCAGTAAGGTGAGAAAAAGTTTAGTTAATATGAAGTCAGTGGTCACAGTTGTGGCTCTTTGCCTGAATTTTGCCTTTGATCCTACGTTATGAAAAGTGCTTAAATTCACGTCGGGAAGGGTGGATGATGATGGGTTTCATGCTTTGTAAGTTTCGGTGGCATACTCCTCAGTCCCCAGCAGGTGGCGTGTTCCCACACGAAACAGCACGTTTGGCCGTCTCACAGCGGGGCAGTTTCAGAGAGGATCTCAGAACTTCCTGTCATTGTTTTTCCATGTTTTTTTTCCCCAAGTTTTGTGGGGAAAAAAAAGGGGGGGAAGGAGTGTTAGTAAATCATTTAGCTCTTTGCTTCCAAATGAGCTGACAGACTAGTGATGCTTTAGATCTCACGCAAGGAGGGCGGAGTAGCTTCAGATGAGGAAAGCCGGAGCCTCGTGCGGCCTTGTGTCTCCCCCCGCGCCGCAGTCCTGCTCAGGTGAATGGTTCTGGCCACTGGGCCGCCCCCCCACCCCCCACAGCTCCGAGGGACAGGCCCCATGATCCTTCACGGGGGAGCATCGGTCCGGGCCTGAGCACAGAAGAGCTGAGCCACAGATGTGGCCTCGTGGGGTCAACATGGAATGCTCCAAGGTCGCCAGACTGTGGCCTGGAGCTCGCTGATGCTGCACTGTCCCCAGTAAAGTCATGCCCGAGCCGCAGGGCTCCCTTCAGCTCCTCAGGTCTACTCTCTGAAGAGTTAGTACGGTTTCCAGGCCAGTTTCCTCATGTTCAGAACAGTGGGAATGCTTTTTTTTTTTTTTCCAGTGTTTATTTATTTGAGAGAGAGAGCGAATGAGCAGGAGAGGGGCAGAGAGAGAGAGAGAGAGAGAGAGAGGGAGAGAGAGAGAATCCCAAGCAGGATCTGTCCTGTCAGCATGGAGCCCTGCTCAGGGCTCCATCCCATGAAGTGTGAAGTCATGACCTGCGCTGAAACCAAGAGTCAGGCACTCAACTGACTGAGCCCCCCAGGCAGGCGCCCCAGAACGGGGAATTCTTAAATAGTGCTAGACCTTCGGCCCCGCCCTGCAGCTCCTGAAAATGCACCTTACCCCACTATTTCTGTTTCTGTCACAACCTAGCAAACCATCTCAGGCTTAGCGCCGTAAAACACCAACACCCGCTTCTCGTTAGCGCTATCACCTTGCACGGCCTGGGAATCGCGTACTCAGGCATTGGTCCCTTGCATCTCATGGGTGCAGATGGGCCAGGCCGAGCCGTCCCCAGGGCTTCCTCACCCACGTGCACCTGGTGGCCAGTGCTGAGGCCCTCGACTGGAACATCTGCCTCCGTGACCTGGGCTTCCTTGTGGCATGGTGGCTGGGTTCCCAGGATGAATGTCCCCAGAGAGAGCATGTGGAAGCTGTGTCACCTTTTTTAAACCAGCCTCTCAAGGACCTCAGTGTCGTTTCTTTTGCATTCTCTTTATCAGAAGTGAATTCTTATGGCCAGCTCACATTCAGAGGAAGAATGACCTCCCTTCCACCTCATGATGGGAAGGAGTGTCAAAGACATGGCCGTCATACTTTAAAACCACTACCCCACCTGCGTCCTTTGAGTTTCAGGAAGTTGCCCTAATTCTCCAGTAATCCTCATTCAGATTTGGTCTTTGGACCCCGAAGCATCGGCAGAGGGAAGGTGGTGGGAAACCTCCCTGATTCCTGAGTCTCAGCCAGCCCTTGTCACCCCAACGTACCCTGCAGCTTTGGAGGATAGCTTTGTGCCAGGAACCAGTCATGTCTCTGAGAAGTGGCCCAGTTTTTACAGATAGAATAAACCTGGGAGGGAGGGGGAGTGCAAGGGAAGAGCCCGTGTTTTTCTGCAGATCTTTCCTTTGGATTGCAGCAAGGGGACCGCGGTGTGTGAGCCTTCTTTAGGTTTGGTTTTAATGGAGTTTTCTGAGGCTAGCCGAGCAGAATGTCCGCGGAATTGAGGCTGGCAGGCACAGTGTGTGTCCGTGGCCACATAAGCCCCCCAGTGCAGTATCGCCATGGAGATCAGAGGTGAGCACCTCAGGGCCCTGGTTCCTGGGGGCCGGGGCCCAGACCCCATGTCAGGACAGCCCGTTGTCACCACTTTGTCCCCTCCTCCCACAGTTACAGCTACAGTGACCACAAGGCACAGACATGCCCCCAATTTATTTGATTTCTAGACTTAGGTGTTATTATTATTTTTTTTATGTTTTTATTTATTTCCAGGAGAGAGAGAGAGAGAGAGAGAGAGCATGAGCAGGGGAGGGTCAGAGAGAGAGGGTGTAACAGACTGAAACAGGCTCCAGGCTCTGAGCTGGCTGTCAGCACAGAGCCTGACGCGGGGCTCGAACCCACGAGCCGCGAGATCATGACCTAAGCGAAAGTCGGACGCTTAACCGACTAAGCCACCCAGGCGCCCCAACTTAGGTGTTATTTTTTACATTGAATGGTTGGGCAATATCATTATTCTGTGTATCTTGATAGGAAGGTTTCATGAGTAAGCTAAGGTTTCCATAAGCTTTTGAAGAAGGCAAGGAGAGTGCTTGGAGTGGAAAATTCTCTCAAAAGGAATTACATTTTAAAATGATATTTAGAATAAAAACTCAGGTTGGAAATACAGCTTATTATGGTCTTATTATTTTACCTCGCTGTCTAAAAAAAGTATAGAGGGGTGCCTGGGAGGCTCAGTCAGTTAAGAGTCTGACTCTTGGTTTCAGCTCAGATCTTGATCTCCAGGTTCATGGGTTTGAGCCCCTTAGTGGGCTCTGTGCTGGGAAGTGGGCTCTCTTTCTGCCCTTCCCTTGCTCACACACGCTCTCTCTCAAATAAATAAATAAATAAACTTAAAAAAAAAAGGGTATAGAAATAGTATCTTTTTAGCATTTCTTCAGAAAATGGGCAACTAACTGTTTTTCTCGAGTTTAGAGCCCTAAATGGTATTTTTAAAATGATGACCTATATTCATACATCTACATCATAACTTTGTTTATTCAGTACTTGTGAATTAGCAAAATAGCAAAGAGCTGATTTATATCTGAACACAGAGAAGAAAGAGTATATCATATTATAAAGGTAGAGCAATTGATTTCAGATGTTAGAAAAATAGTTCCATGTATTTAAAATATATCATTTTGTCTTGAGCATCAAAGTGATCTCTAAAGTCAAATCTCGTCCACTGTTAAAAATAAAAAAAGCCAACGTACTTAAAGTAGAAATGCTGAGTGACAGCTTGATGGCTTGATAGTCACTTTTGCTAGCGTGTCATTGCTTGCTGGAATTATCAGAAAACTTCCTGTGACCTTAACTGACATTCTCTTACTTGTATACATCTCTTTGTTTAAAACTTGGGAGGTAGTTCTTTGGGTTTTTGTACAAATTTTGTCAGTAGCCTGAAATATGAAATGGCTAAGACAGTTTCATTAATGTGACCTGGAATTTCTAGTAAGGCCTCTCTGTTCCAAGTTGAGCTCCGGTGTGGCAAAGGATGTTGGCTTGGTAGTCTGTGTCTCGTGAAACTTTGTGAAGGAAAAAAGAGTCAAAGCTCTTTTTACTGCTCGGAAGTAAAGTTGAGATCTTGGAACTGCAAGCCGAGTAGCATACAGAAACGGCCAGGTCCTGCTAAGGTGTCCTCGGGGCGATGTCCCCGGAGAGCGGGCTCTTCTTCTGCCCAGGGGTGTATGTGAACTGGTCACAAATATTTCAGCCCAGCTTCCCACTCCTTTCCTTCCTGTGGCTGCTGGCAGTTAGGTGTCATTTTCCTCAGGTGTCCCATACTTTGAAATTGTCATCAATTCCAGCTCTGGGTCCCTAAGTAAAAGTGCCGCAAGTAATCTCTTACTGTTAGTTAATTGCACAGTGACTTTCTGAGAAGAGTTCCTTTGTACAATCCCCTTTTGAGAGGGACGACTTTGGGGACTTTTTTTTTTTTTTTTTTAAGAGAGAGAGAGCACAAGTAGGGGAGAGTGGGAGGAGGCAGAGGGGGAGAGACAGAGAATTTTAAGCCAGCTCCACGCTCAGTGCAGAGCCTGACACGGGCCTAATCCCATGACCCTGAGATCACAACCCAAGCCGAAGTCAAGAGTCGGAGGTCTAGCTGACTGAGCCACCAGGCGCCCCAGTTTGGGGACATTTATATTCATGATTTGTAAGATTATTTGCCCCAGTTAGTGGGTTTTGGGATTCCATCTCCTGCTACTTGGTACACGCTGAGAAAGTTCGCACAGATACTCTAATAGTCATTGCCATGAAGTAGAATTATGACTATCCTGTAGAATTTTTATTGTTGGAAGTTCTGGTTTATGTAATTTAGAATTTTGTACATATGAAAAAGCCTTAATACTGTTTAGGATAGGAAGATGGTAGTGACTCCTTCCTTCTCTCTAATATTTAAGGAAAAACTTGATAAATTTATTTCAATGGATGTTCTCCCAAGTTTCAAGTGCTGGATGTAAATTCAGGCCACATGGCTTTTTTTTTTTTTTTTTTTTGAGAGTGTGGGGGACATGAGTGAGCAAGGGACAGAGAGAAGGAGACAGAGAGAATCCCGCACAGGCTCTGCACTGTCAGCATGGAGCCTGAAGTGGGGCTCAAGCTCAGTCAATGCGGGGCTTGAACTCATGAACCGTGAGATCATGACCTCAGCCCAAGTTCGATGCTTGACTGACTGAGCCCCCCAGGTGCCCCAATGTCAGATGACTTTTTAAAGTTATCCTTTAATACTGAGATTTGAAGGATGCTAAACAATAAGTAAGAGTAATATTAGTTCATTATTATGTGATATTTGAGGTTTTCGTAGTTAAAATATTTTACTTCTACATATAATCACGAAACATGAAAGTTCTTGAAATACAGTTCATGCGTGATCCTCATGGCTGTTTAGAACACAAATTAAGAGGAATAGATAATCTAGGACAGTGGGGCTCAAACTGTGATATGCATCAGAGCCACTTGGAGAGTTGGTTGACAATGTAGTTTTTCAGTCCCCACCCCATATCCATAAAATCAGTCTCTCAAGGTGAGGCTGGATCATCTTTTGGATGATTCAAATTTTGCATACTGCTGCTTTAAGTTTTAACCTTTGGGTTGTTTTTTTTTTTTTAGTTATCTACTTATATAGAAATAGATTTAGAGAATCTGACTGCTTTCCATAATAGCTACTGCTTATTGATCGCCTCTTGTGAGCCAGAATTGTGCTAGGCACTTTGAGTATGTCTGTTCATTTAATTCTCTAACTGACTTGTTTTTTGTATGTGTGCTTTTTTTAAATTGAAGTATAGTTGACATGTAGTGTCGTATTAGTTTCAGGTGTACAACATAGTGATTCGACAGTTCTGTATGTCACTCAGTCCTCGCCAGTATGAGCGCAGTCCCCATCTGTCACCATACAATGTCATTACAGTATTATTGACCATATTCCCGAGGCTGTACCATACTCACGATAACTCTTCAAGGTCATTAACATCATCTGCATTTTGTAGGTTAAGAAATGAAATCAGAGGGGCGCCTGGGTGGCTCAGTTGGTTAAGTGTCCAACTTCGGCTCAGGTCATGATCTCACGGTTCATGGGTTCGAGCCCCGTGTCGAGCTCTGTGCTGACAGCTAGCTCGGAGCCTGGAGCCTGCTTCAGATTCTGTATCTCCCTCTCTCTCTGACCCTGCCCTGCTCATGTTGTCTCTCTCTCTCTCACACAAGTAAATAAAAACATAAAAAAAAAAAAAGAAAGAAAGAAATGAAATCAGAGAAGTTAAGCATCTTGCCCAAGATGATCCAGCAAGAAAGTGGTAGAGCAGGGGCTTGAGCCCAGGTCTTTATGATTTTAAAATCTCTCTGTGTATGGATGAAATGTGTTCTAAAATGATGACTTTCAGTATTACACAGTGCCTGATCAGGAAAAGAGTGGTTAGCTTGGATTTGGGGGCATCGTCATTTCCTTCCATCCAAACTTAGCCTCTGGAAGGGGGGATGGAGGATGGGGCAAAGGAGTGCAGACACTGAAAGAGATCCACTGTTCCAACCGTGTTCAGGGTAGCTTGGCCATCAAGTGCTGTCCCTGGTACACAGTCCCAGAAGACAACCCTAGAATCTTCCAAGCCTGCCTGCTCTAAGGCCCAAGTGGGGTGGTTTGTGCTTTGTCAAGCTGGCAGACCGAGCACCTGGAATCTTGCCTAATTCTGGATTCTAGGCTCCTCAGCATTAGGCAAGTAACCTAACCTTTACCTAAAATGAAGAACTGGCATGCAGATACGAATCACTCCCAGACGACCTCACGGGGCAAAAACAGAGGAAAAGATGTAGGTTTGGTTCACCCAGTTGGTGAGCTGGAAGAAATACTGTTTCTTTCTTCCTTTCTTTCTTTCTTTCTTTCTTTCTTTCTTTCTTTCTTTCTTTCTTTCTTTCTTTCTTTCTTTCTTTCTTTCTTTCTTTCTTTCTTAATATTTTGTTTATTTCTGAGAGAGAGAGAGAGAGAGAGAAAGACAGAGTGAGCAGGGGAGGGTCAGAGAGAGAGGGAGACACAGAACCTGAAACAGGCAGTCAGCACAGAGCCCAATGTGGGACTCGAACCCACAAACTGTGAGATCATGACCTGAGCCAAAGTCGGACACTTAACTGACTGAGCCCCCCAGGCGCCCCTGAGTTTGTTTCTTGTACACAGAGAGAGCAACTACAAGAAAGAGCACGGGGCTCAGTCAAGGAGATAGATTGTGTGAGGAAAACCAGTGACGATTCAGCTGAACTACCAGAGACCAGAAATTGAAAATCAGTGGTCACAGAGCACTTTGTAATTAAATGTATCAGGAAATAGAAGTAACCTGTTAAACACGAATAATATCAAGTTCATTGTGACTGCAAAGCATCTGAAGGTTGGCACGATACTGCCTTGAGAAGAGTATAATTTTTTATTTTGTGGGCGTTTTTTTTCTGTTGCTTTGTTTTGCTTTAATATAAATCGTCTTCCTAGAACTGTCGCAGCAGCTCCACCAGCAGCTGATAGAAGCCGAGCGTAGGTCAATGACGTACCTGAAGCGGTACAATAAGATCCAGGTGGACTACCACAATCTCATCGGGGTCACGGCAGAGCTGGTGGACTCCCTGGAGGCCACGGTCAGTGGCAAGATGGTAAGGAAGATCCGCCTCTGCTCGAGTGTCTGTTGGGAGCTAGAGCCGAGTTGAGGGCCTGGGCTGTGTAGATAATGGGATCCCCGGCCCCTCCCAGCCAGTGACACCAGCCAGAGCGTCACAAAGCCAGCCGCCAAGGAGACGCGCTGACACCCTTGCCCGTGATTGTGCTGCCCGCAGTGTTTTATCCGTCTTTCCTGGCATCTTTATTTCTCTACCTTATTCTTCACGTTGGCAAACAGTAAACTGTCTGGCAACAGAAAAACAATAATATGGGAGTGGTATAAAAACGAGGGGGAAATAGGCTGCTTGTATAAAAGAAATTTATAGATTTTCACATATTGATTTTCTGTCTAGCCACCTTTCTGAACTCTATTCATCTGATAGATTCTGTTGGTTGATTCTGCTGTATTCTAGACTGGCAGTCATGTCATCTTCAGATAACGCTTGTTTTATGTTGTGGTTTCGTTCTTTATAGTGACTCTTTTCTCCATAGCATACAGGCACTGTTGACCATGGGGCGTTAGCAGATAATGGGCCTCCTTCTGGTTCCTGACTTCAATGGGAATGACTCTAGTGTTTCACTTACTAAAGAATTAGAAGTAGAGGGCACCTGGGGGGCTCAGTCGGTTAAGCGTCCGACTTCAGCTCACGTCATGATCTCACGGTTTGTGGGTTCGAGCCCTGCATCAGGTTCTGTGCTGGCAGCTCAGAGCCTGGAGCCTGTTTCAGATTCTGTGTCTCCTTCTCTCTGTGTCCCTCTGCCACTCATGTTCTGTCTCTCTCTGTCTCAAAAATAAACTATAAAAAATTTTTTAAAAAAAAATAAAAAATTAGAAGTATAATAAAACCTCTTTGTAGAAATATACATTTTCTTTTTTTTTTTTTAAATGTTTTTATTTATTTCTAGCAGAGAGAGAGAGAGACAGCGTGAGCAGGGGAGGGTCAGAGAGAGAGGGAGTCACAGACTGAAACAGGCTCCAGGCTCTGAGCTGGCAGTCAGCACAGAGCCCGACACGGGGCTCGAACCCACGAACCGCGAGATCATGACCTAAGCGAAAGTCGGATGCTTAACCGACTAAACCACCCAGGCGCCCCAGAAATATACATTTTCTTTAAAAGTGGAATAATCAGCACATGGAATTTTAAGAAATAACGCAAAGAGATGCGTGGCACAGTTTGCCCAGTTCCCCCCAAAGGTAACATTGTGCACAACTATGTGTTGGTACCACAGCCAGAGCATTGACATTGATCCAGGCTATCGATCTTATTCTGATTTCTCCAGTTTTGTGCTCTTGGGTGTGTGTTAAGTTCTGTATAATTTTATCGCCAGTGTAAGTTTGTGTATTAAAAGGACACCTGGCCGGCTCAGTTGGTAGAGCACGTGACTCTTGATCTCAGGGTCGTGAGTTTGAGCCCCACATTCAGTGTAGACATTGCTTAAAAAATAAAATAAAATAATTTTTAGTAGCTTAAAAATATGACTATGAAATATGTATTATAGAAAAACTTAAAAATAGAAAACCGCACAAAAATAAAATTACCTGCAATCACATCACTCAGTAATAACCCGTGTTGGCATTCCACTCTTGTAGCAGCGCCTGGCCACACTGGATGGACTCTGGTTCACACAGTCTTCTAATCTGTTTTCCTGATCGCTCAGTTGTGCATTCTGGAAGTCATGAGGTATTCGACCAGCCTCACTGTTAGTGGCTCCAAGTCCGTCATGTGGCACTGCCACACTTCATTTAGCATCCAGTCCCCGTGGTCAGACGTCTACGTTGCTTCCAGCCTTTCACTTTCATAAATTGTAAATGTAGTGGGAGGAGATGAGCCTCTGTTACATTTAAAATTTTTAATTTTATTTATTTTTTAAGATTTCATGTTTTAGTAATCTCTGCACCCAACATGGGGCTCAAACCCACAACCCCAGGATCAAGAGTTGTATGGGCCACTGACTGAGCCAGCCAGGTGTCCCTGTTATATGTTTTTAAAGTTGATTCTCTCTGTTGAAATCTATGGTAAGGTCCTCTGGGAAGGTTTTGCTCGTCTGATTCCAGTGATAGTTCTTACCTTGCCAGTCCTGGGTATTATCACTAACATTTGTATTTGTTTGCAGATTTGATCAATGAGAAGTAGTGTCTCAGGATTTAAATATACATCACATTCCTTACACGTGACACTGAACATTTTTTATATGCTTCTGTCATTCATTGAACAGATTTATTGCGTGCTTACTATGCGCCAGAGCTTCCCTGTTCTAGGCCTGTGGGATACAGCAGGCAACGAAACAAAGATCCTTGACCTCAGGGAGCATACATTCCAGTAGGGGCGAGAATAATAAACAGTAAACATGAACACAGTAGATGATAAATTACGTCCTCGTGTGTTAGAAAATGACAAGTGTTATGAGGAAAAAAAGGAACAGGCTGACGGAGACCAGGGTTGGTGGGGACGTGTGTATATGGGCCGGGGGCACTTTTGACTAGGCAGGCAGGGTGAGCGTCATTTGAGCGCGCCAGTGGAAGGGGAAGAGGTGAGGGAATTAGTTTCGCAGCCCTCTGGGATTCTCCCAGAATTCTAGGCCGAAAGAAGAGAATGCAGAGGACCGAAAGCGGAGGGTGCCTCCCCCAGCGAGGGAGGGGAAGCGGCACCCAGCAGGCCGGGGCCTGGGGGCCATTGTTAGGATGACGCTCTACTATGAGTAAACTGGGGCGCGGGAGTGGGGTGGCGTGGCTGGCACGCTGTGGAGCGCGTACCTGCCGTGGTTTTACAACAGTCCTCGGGGGGCCAGAGGAGGCAGGGGGAGCGGCGGAGGGGCTTGCGGTCACTGGGGGAGACCTGGCGGCGGCGGCGGCGGTGACGGCAGCCAGAGCCAGAGAGGTGCCCCTCTGGCTGTGTTATAAGGTGGAGCCAACGGCGTCTCGTGCTGGACTGGACCTGGGCGGGGGCGTGGGGGTCGAGGAAGACTCCAGGTTTTTGGCCTAAGCTGTGGGAGGCCAGCGGTGCTGCCATCTGTGTCGGGCGAGGCCTGGGGCGGAGCAGGTCTGGGGGAAGTCAGGAACACAGCTACAGCCCTGGGCATCCCTGGTAGGACGCGGGCCACTCACAGCTCGTCTTCTGTAAATATCTTCCTTAGTTTGCTTTTTGGTTTTTAAATTGGTGTTTCTTAAGTTGGTAAAACTTACGTGTTTATGCAGTCCAGTCATTTTATCAGTTTTTCCCTTCGTTCATCCTGCCTTTTCAAAGTGTTAGTAAAGAAGCTTTTCCCGCTAAGGGAGCCAGAATATTCACCGTGATTTTTTTCTGTTGGTCATTTTGCTTGGTTTCGATTGTTTTAATTTTACCATTAAACCTTTAATCCATAAGGAATTTATTTTTTTTAATAGTTTTTATTTATTTTTGAGACAGAGAGACGGAGCATGAGTGGGGGAGAGGCAGAGAGAGAAGGAGACACATAATCTGAAACAGGCTCCAGGCTCTGAGCCCGATGTGGGGCTCGAACCCATGAACTTAGAGATCGTGACCTGAGCCGAAGTCGGGTGCTTAACCCACTGAGCCACCCAGGTGCCCCCATAAGGAATTTATTTTGATAGGTGATACAAGAAGGAAATTTATCCCCCCCACCCCCCTGCAAAGATAACCGTTTGAGCCAGAACTGTTTACTTCTTTCCTCACTAATTTGAATGGCTACCTTCATCATGTCGTAGGATTTTAATGTTTTCCGTTGATCTGGCTATTCTTAACCTACTAATGCGTTGCATCTTTTACTATAGTAGCTTTTTAATATGTTTTAGTATCTTGCCCTGAAAGCCTCTCTATTCGTGTGAAATCATAGCCCACACGCTGCTGAAGGCTGCCTGGGGTGGCTGCTAGCTGGGTGGGTGGCCACGTGCTGACAGAGGGTGCAGAGGGGATGGTCGGGTAAAGACCACGGGGAGGTTTATAGACTGTTCTTAGGAGCCCTTGATTTGTCCTGTAGTTAATGAGGAGCTTTTGAAATATATACCTTAAAAATTAGACTTTTTAAATTAATTAGTTTTTTTTTTTTTTAGTTTTAAAAATAGCATGTGTTGACTTTAATACAGAAAAGCGTCAGAAAGAAAACAATCATGGCTTCTATAGCCTCTGTTGACAAAAACATGCACATAATTAGAAGGTTCAAACAATGCAGAAATAAATAAAAAGAAAAGCATATGCCTTCCTTTGCCTTCTCTCCTATTAAAAATAGCTACCTAACCCGGGAGTGCCTCGTCCAGCCACAGTCGATGTGGCATCAGGTGTGGCATGCTGACCAGACACCGGCACGCGAGCGCCTGCTGGAGAGCGTGAGCAGGGCCCGCAGACCGCCGGGCAGGGAGAGAGAGGGCGGACAGCAGGGCCAGGGCCCAGACTTGTAACTGGCTTGTTTTTGTTTATTTGCTTGTTTTTAATGTTTATTTATTTTTGAGAGAGAGAACGTGACCAGGGGAGGGGCAGAGAGAGAGGGAGACACAGAAGCAGGCTCCAGGCTCAAAGCTGTTGGCACAGAGCCCGATGCGGGGCTCGAACCCACAGACTATGGGATCGTGACCTGAGCCGAAGTTGGACGCTTAACAGACTGAGCCCCGGGTGTCCCTATAACTGGCTTGTTTTTAATGTAAAAAAAAAAAAAAAATACACATTTGTGGTAACAAATTGGAACAAGTCAAAGTAGTCTATTGTAGGGGCGCCTGGGTGGCTTAGTCGGTTAAGCGTCTGACTTTCGCTTAGGTCATGATCTCGCGGTACGTGGGTTCGGGCCCCGCGTCGGGCTCTGTGCTGGCTGCCAGCTCAGAGCCTGGAGCCTGTTTCAGTCTGTGACTCCTTCTCTCTCTGACCCTCCCCTGCTCACGCTGTCTCTCTCTCTCTCCTAAAAATAAATAAAAACATTAAAAAAAAATTTAAAAAAACAAAAAACCAAAAAAACAAAGTAGTCTATTGTATGGAGCCAACCCCCCCCCCCCCGTTTCTTAGTGTCACTTCTTCATTGGTATTCAAGATTAGCATTTGCTTGTGTCTTATTTCAGAACATTTCTAGGCATATGCACATGTGTGTTCATGTGTGCGTGCAGCCTACGTGTACTTGGGATCATACGACCTATTATTCTGAAATTTGCTATTTTATTTTCAGTATGTCTTGAAGATCTTTCCACATGGCTTCATTGCCCTCATTCCTTTCCAGGCTTGAACATTATATCATTGTGAGAGTGAATTATAATGCTGAATGTTTAGATTTTATGTCCGCCATAACAAAAAAATGTTCCAATGAACATTCTTCTGTATACTGTATACCTTTGAAAACAGGGAAGGTAAGATCATAAGAGTGGAATTGTTAGGTCAGAGGTTATGGGCATTAACATTTTGATAGATGTTGCCAATTTATTTCTCCTGAGATTTCAACGATATCTACCCAAATCCCTGGGAGTTGATCTCTATCTGTGTTTACTTCTCCGCACACTTGCCAACACTAGACACGATTATACTTTGGACTGATTATACTTTGAACTCTTTCCCGGTTTGAGAAGTAAAACTTGGTGTTCTGAATGTTTCAATTTACATCTCTTTAATTATGGATGAGGCTGAATATATTTTCATATATTTGTTGGCCATTTATACTTTGTCTGCTCTCTATTTGTGTCCTTTCCTCATTCACCTGTTTTAAGCAAGAAAGTGGCACGATCAAATTTGCTTGTTAATGAATTGGTTCTGTGAGCAGTTCCAAAAGTCAAAGGAGAAGACAGTTTTAGAAGTAAAGGGTTTACGCAAAGTCTCGGAAGCCACAGTGTACTTTAGAAGACTAGAACTGAAAAGCGTCCGATGATTTTGACACATAGAAGGCCAGTGGTGGTGGCTTCTGCCACGTAAGTTTCCACAGAATGATGCGGCTGGCAGCCTAATTGCAACATTTTGGGAGGTCCAGGGGAAGTGAGACAGGAAATGTGGGCTGTTCTCTCGAGCACCTTAGCTGTGAAGGAAGAATCCTGGCAGGGTGGTTGATAGATGGCGACCTAGGGTAGAGAAAGAGGAAGGTACTTTTTAAATCTGAACTATATTTGGATGTGTTTTCAGGCTGTAGGTGGTGAAAGGTTGTAAAAGGAAAGGTTAAAAATGCAGGGTGAAAAAGGAACCTTTACATTTCGATACTGTGAGAATTCGGAGGAAATGGACGCAGGCCGATGGGGGCAGTGCCACCTGGAGAAGGGGCGACGCTGGGTCTGAGTCGCTCTGCATAAGCTGAGTGTCGAGGGATGAGCAGGCGTCTGCCGTGGGTGGACACAGCCTTCAATGTGTCTGAAGCCAACCAGGACTTTCCAGTGGGTAGACAGAGTCCTCCGAGGAGAGGGTATGCTCCATGTTCCCAGCGCTTTCTAACCCGTGAATGGGTGGAGGGGGCCTCGCATGGGGACCCCTGAGTGACGGTGGGAGTTCATCACTTGGCATGGGAGGCTGGGGAAAGGGAGGTTCCCCTCCCGCAGTCAGGCATGGGGGAAAAAGCTCTGGAAGAGAGCAAAGCGGTTAATAGTTACCTCCAGGGATTGGTTTGCAGGGAAGGATGGGACTGGGGAGAGGTTGGGGCACTTGTCCATTTGAAATGTACATTGTCTTTATAAAAAGAAAAGGTATAGGGGCGCCTGGGTGGCTTAGTTGGTTGAGCGTCCGACTTTCGCTTAGGTCATGATCTCGCGGTTCGTGGGTTCGAGCCCCGCGTCAGGCTCTGTGCTGATTGCCAGCTCAGAGCCTGGAGCCTATTTCGGAGTCTGTATCTCCCTCTCTCTCTTACCCTCCCCTGTTCACGCTGTCTCTCTCTCTCCTAGAAATAAATAAAAATATTAAAAAAAAAAAAGGTGTAGAATGAAAAGAAAAAATCCTGAGTTTCCCACCTGAGAGGCTGTGTCCTGAGTCACAGTAGCTAACGAGCGGGTGGGAGACACGCCCAAGAAAGGCAGGAACAGGGTGGCCTTGACGGGAATGGCAGCGTAGACGCCCACCTCAAGCACTTGATAAAAATGTCTCTGTCATTCATTGAGTAAGCACGTACGCAGCCACCTGGCATGTGCCAGGCACAGGCATGATCTCATTCACCCTGTCGCCGTGACCCACAGAAGCAGACATTATTCATCTCACTCAACAGGTCACAAGGCAAGGGGCAGAGCCGCTGGCTTTCCCGAGTCTTGGGCTTGAGCCCAGATCTTTAGATTTGAAGGCTGGCATTCTTTCGACCACATCATTGGGCACCGGATTGACTCGATTTCTTGCATTCATATACACACACACACACACAAATGGCTTAAAGTCTGTTCATTTTACATGACAGTGGGGGTACATCTAATGGACTTAGGTAATTTAAAATATGATACCATGATCATACCTGTAGCATGTTAGCAGTTTTTTCTGTCAGGCTCGGTGCTTTGGCTCCCAAGAGCCCCTGGGTTAATGCAAAATTCCGTCTCCATACTTTCCAGAAAGCCCGGTGAGAGACAGCTCTGATCATTGCCGGGGCCCCCTATGTCCTCCGGGGGGCTTCGTGCCTCTCACCAGCCACCCTCGTGTCCTCTTTGCAGATCACGCCGGAGTACCTGCAGAGCGTGTGCGTCCGCCTCTTCAGTAACCAGATGCGGCAGAGCCTGGCCCACAGCATGGACTTCACGAGGCCTGGGACGGTGAGGCTCTGTGCCCCGGGTCTGCCCCCCGAATTTAAAACAAGACTAGGCACGCCTGGGAGGCTCCATCGTTGGGCATCCGACTTCAGCTCAGGCCATGATCTCACAGCTAGTGAGTTCTAGCCCCAAATCAGGCTCTCCACTCTTACCACAGAGCCACTGCAGATCCTCTGTCTCCTTTCTCTGCTCCTCCCCTGTGCTCTCTCTCTTTCTCTCTCAAAAGTAAGTAGAATTAGCCTGACAGAGGCACCTGGATGGCTCAGTCAGTTAAGTGTCCAACTCTTTTTGATTCAGTTCATGATCTGGTTTGTCAGTTCAAGCCCTGTGTCGGGCTCTGTGCTGACATTGTAGAGTCTGCTTGGGATTCTCTTCTCTTCCTCTCACCATGTCCCTCCCCTACTTGTGTGTGCTCTCTTTCTCTCTCTCTCTCATTCTCTCAAAATCAATAAATAGACTTTAGTCTAACAAAAAAAGAAAAAGAAAAAAAGAAAGAAGGAGCAAGGGAAAATAACGTTCAGGAATCCGTGTTTCAGCGGGCTTCAGGGGTCTGTAAACTCCCAGAAGGAAAAGAAAGCTGTGTTTGAAGAGGGAGCAGCGGGGAGCTGGCCTCCTAGGCGTGCCGGGAGAGGCGCGGGCTGCTTCTCCATTTGGAGCCCTTTGGTGCCAATGGCTGGTACCAGTTATCAAATCAACGGGAAAGGAAGGAAATTCATTCTTTTTTAAAGACATAACTGCCATATTGGAAGTTGTACAGTCGAAGGCAGGCGCTCTCTTCTTTTTCTTATTTAACTTTTTACTTGGAATAATTGCAGACTTACAAAAAGTTGCAAAAATAGCACAAAGGATGCTTGTATACCCTTTATCCACATTTGGTGAGTGTTGGCATTTTATCCATTTGTTTACTTTGCTACACACACAGGCTGCTTTCTGAGCCATTTGAGAGTAAGTTACATATATTATGGCCTTGTATTCCTAAATACTTCAGTGTAGAGTTCATTTCTTAATAGAGATATTCTCTTATGTACAAGGATCAACTTCAGTAAGTTTAATATTTTTATGATACTTTAATCTGTGCATTTTCCAATTTTGTCAGTTGTCAATGTTCTTTATAGGTGTTCCCCTGTTTAAAAAACAGAACATTTCTCCTGTGTTTCATTTTTCCTCATGATTGGATTCAGGGTTTGCATCCCAGGGCAAAGTACTACATAGGTGATATTGTGTCCTTCTGAAGATACATCTCAGCTGGAGGCAGATGGTGTGGAGTTGGGGTTCTTAGCCAGGGGAGTGAGTATACCCATGTCTCCTGAGGATGTTTTCAACGTTCCTGAACCCATTTCCCGGGGGCAGACCCCAGCCTGCCGCCTGGGCCCCCGGCCGAATGGCAGAGCCAGATCTGTACAAGTAGGGAGAAGGTGTGAGGGATCCTGAGGCCCCCCAACCATGGGTCAGAGCTGCAGCTTTTAATTAAGGGGAAGGGTTTACACAATAATATTAAGGTCTTCATAAGCAGAGACATTTTTTAGTATTAAGAAAAAAATGTCTAAGCTACCTCATTCTCGAGTAGGTTTGAAACAGCTTATTGAGAAAACATACAAATATGAGAAATTGGAAAGAAGTAAACTGTGGTTAGAACTCATGGAAACAGAAAGTAGAGTAGTGGTTGCCAGGGGCTGGGAGGGGGTGGGGAGAGGGGTTGGTCAAAGGGTGTAACTTTTGGTTATGAGATGAATAAGCTCCGGGGATGTAATGTATAGTGTGGTGGCTATAGTTAACAGTGTTGTACACTTGAAGGTTCCTAAGAAAGTAGATCTTAAATGTTCTCACCACACACACAAAAGTATGTGGAATGATGCATATGTTAACTAACCTTATTGTGGTAATCATTTCACAATATTTACATGTATCAATTCATCACCTTGCACACCTTAAATGTACACAGTGTTATATGTCAACAACATCTCAGTAATGCTGAGGTCGGGGTTGCGGGGAGGGGGCCAGAAATTGTGATTAAGAGAAAACGAGGGTAGGGCGACATGACATGTGGCTATGGCTAGTATGAAACAGAAGCTGCTGGACGCTCGCAGAAGCAGGCACAGATCCGGCTCTGAGCTTCCTAGCGGCCTGTGCAACAGGGGCATGTGAGCAGTTACATGATATACTTACTTGCAAAGGAAGAGAGATGGTTATGTAATGTTTATTACGTATATTTGGGTATCTCACTGCACCTACAATGGTACATGGCCTGCACACACAACTCAGGAAGCACAGCGGTGGAATGAATGCCTGCGAGTCACGTTCCCCACACAGACCTTTCCAGAGCCACTGACGTGCTCTCTGTGCACGTGGGATGGTCCGTTTCTGTTGTGGATCTTCACAGAAAGGACACAGTAACGTGGTGGAGAGTAAGTGCCCTTGACCCCATCGCCCAGCTGCTCACAGAAGTTTTGTAGAGCCGTTGGTTGTGGTGGCCTCACCACCCACGGGCACGTGGTTATAGGAGCTGCACGGTCTGTGCTTCAGAATGTGGCCCCAGGCCGTAGCCTGCAGAGAGCTTTGGGAATCACCCATCTGTGTGTTTGGCGGTGGGGCATCGGCCATTTTTAAATGTCAGTAAAGCACACAGAGACGTTGGGGTCTCAGAAAACCCACTTCCTGGGGCGCCTGTGGGGCTCCATTGGTTAAGAGTCCAACTTTGGCTCAAGTCACGATCTCACAGTTCGTGAGTTCAAGCCCTGCATAGGGCTGTCTGCCCTCAGCACGAAGCTCACTTCGGATCCTCTGTCCCCCTCTCTCTCGACCCCCTCCCCCACTCATGCGCATGTGCGCACGCTCGCTCTCTCTCGCTCTGTCTCTCAAAAATGAATAAACATTTAAAAAACTTTACTTCCCTCAGGGCCCTCCAGGATGAGGAGCTTCATGCCACATCCCCGAAGACTGGCTGAGTGGACCCTCTGTGTGCCCTGTATGCTTAGCCGTAGGTCAGCTAAAGAGCAGAGCGTTTACCAGAAATGATGGCTTTCTGGCAGTAATTAGCATAACCGGATCTGTGTCTAACAGGACCATTCCTTTCCTCCCTGCCTTCCGCTTATTAGTTCAGCAAATACTTAGTGGTTTTCAGGTCTGTGTTATAAAATCTCATCCTATCTTACATATACAGGCATCCTTATGTTTCCATTTTCTGTTGGCAGAGTGACGCATCGGGCTTATTTAAAATGGATATCATGTTAATAAGGAGCAGTTAAAAGGGGGCGGCACAGCATATCTGATATTTGATCCCGTAAGACATTAATTTTTTGTCAAGAGACTAGTGCTACCATCCTTCCCTCTTACAGCCGTATTAAGGTACAGATTCTAGGCCTTAGAAACGAGAGGAGAGACCATGAGCTCTGCTTGTCTTACTTCCTAACCATTTTCTTTCTCCTGACTCACTGACTTAGGAACAGACCATAAAAGCTACAAACCATCTTTTATTATTCCCATAGGTTTCTGTATAAGATGATAAAAAGTGAATATGAGTCATTGTAGAAGTAGAACATTGTTGTAAAAGTATAACAGAACATGGTTGACTAAGATGTCTGCAGTCCATGTATAATAACAGATTTATAAGGGATGAAGAGGAAATGAGGGTGCAGTTTAGAGGGGATGCCTTGTGGTCGAACGGTATGATTTAGAAGAGAAAGGTCGCTTTCTTATTTGTCAGGAATATAAGTTCAGTGCTAGGTCCGAACAGAATGCCATCGGTTTCAAGATAAAGAGGCGGCCACGAACCAGCTCCCTTTTAGTGTGATCCTTGATTAGCTCCTCCTCAGTGTTGGTCGACCTTGACTGTTTGAATTCACTGTACCCTGTAAAAGAGCTGGGCCGGGTCCATCAGAACACTGCTGCTGTCCATAAAGTTTAGTACGTTTGATACTCGTTTTTAAAGAGTCTGGCCTTCTGCAACCTCACTCACTGTTGAAAGTTCAGAAGGACTGAGTAAATAACACTCTTCTGACCCCCGAGTTCCAAACTGCTTGAAAAATAAGACAAAAGAATAAAGGAAAGAGGAGTTGATATTGCCATCAACTCTGATGAAGCTTATATGAGAGAATGTGGATTTTATTTGTAGATAGGTGGGTTTCCTACGTTTAAACCCGGGAATTAAAGAAATGTGACTTCCCAGTCATGGCCAGCTCTGGCCAAGCCCCTCCCCTCCACCAACACCACGAGGACCTGCGGGGCTGACCTCTGCTCCCTCGTGGGGTGGGGTGGGGGGGGCGCTCATCCCCTCTGGGGAAGCAGGGAACAGGGCAATTCATGCCCAGTTCTCTCCCAAACGCACAAATCCAGAAATGAGTGCAGGGCCCTGCGGAGGAGACACCAAGAGTGGGGTCTCATTCATGTCCAGATGACTGTGTCTAAGCCTCCACTCACATTAGTGGAGCTAGCGGTCAAATGCGGATGTTCCCAGAAAGATTAATAACGATGGGATTGATATTTTGCAAAGAGAACTCTCCTAGGTGGCCTCTTCTGGTTTGATTGCCTGGTGCCACCCCAACCCCAGGGGTGTCATTCTGCAGGCCTTACCAACCCAGGCTCCCAACTATGGGGCTGAGTATCTGCTGGGATGCAAGATAAATCTGATTTTATATTCTCAGCAATCATAATCGTAAGAAGAGAACGTTCTCCCTCAGGGCACAAGAGGTAGGAATTTTTTCTTTTTTTTTTTTCTTTTTTAGTGTATTTATTTTTTCAGAGAGAGAGAGGGAGAGAACAGGGCAGAGGCAAAGAGAACAAGAGAGAGAATCTCAAGCAGGCTCCACTCTGTCAGTGCAGAGCCGACACGGGGCTTAAACTCAAACCGTGAGAACATGACCTGAGCTGAAATCAAGAGTCTGATGCTTAACCTACTGAGCCACCCCAGTGCCTGTTTCCTAAGATTGCATAAAAGATACACAAATGTGCCCATTGGAAAATACATAAGAATCTAACAGCAAAGTAAACACAAACCACTTCTTCCCTCACACCTGCCCCATGTCCTCTGCCTCCATAGGTAACCCTGTTGACTGCTTCCTATTCGTCCTTCCAGACCTTTAAACGGTATATAGAGTTAAGGTGTTTATTATACAGTTCACTCTGCAACTGTCTCTTGGAACTTGGTACATTTTAAGGAATTTTCTGTGTCCTTCTGGATTTATTCACATTTTCCTTATCTTTTAGAGTTTTAACTTGAGAACAGCAGCGTGATACATTTGGCCATTCCTCTAGCAAACCTCGAAGTGGCTTTCCCATTTTTCGCTGTTTCTAATGGTGATGCAAGCACACACCTTCCGTGCCACAGAATAGCCTGTGAAAGCACCGTGGTTTGTCTCTCTCCTTATTCCTCTGTGTGTGCTGGGCAAGCACAAATATGTAGAGACAGCCCAGGAAAGGGGCGCTGGGGCTGACGGCAGAGAGGGAGCTTCCATCCCAGGGCAGGAGTGGGGGTGGGGGGGACTGAGCACGATACAGAGTCCAGGGCATAGCCCCGCGGGCAAATCCCAAGCTCCTCCTGGTGGTACCTGTGGGTTTGGGGGTTCATTGGCTGGGGAAATTTCCGTTTAAGTGCATCCTTATTTGGAAAAACAGCTCATTTGGGAATGAACCCTTTTTTCAAAACTCTCAAGGAAACCCCACTGGGAGAATAGGTTAAAATACTGCCAGATGTGACTACATTATATATATATATATATATATTCAAGACCCCAGACACATGGGTCTTAGAAAGCATTTACTTCCAAATCAGCCATCTTTCTCAGCACTAAAAACCCACAAGGGGCTGGGACTGGCCGTGGCAGTAGCGGTGGTGACCCTTTCTCGGGATGGCCTTGTGCAGTTGCTCAGGAAACATTGCTGTGGCATTGCTTTGCAGAGGAGGATGCTTCCGAAAGCTTCCTGTTGTGTGGACCATGGCTCTGGCTTGAAGTTCAGCACCTTCAGCCCTTTACTTTCTCCATTCCATAGCTTTCAGAAGTCTCAGCAAGATGCCTGCCCTTTGCGTTTCTACTGCCTCACGGCAGCCTTTCTGGGTCTGGTGCTCACTGTCTTGAGGAGGACTTGCCTCCCTCGCCCCACTCTCCCAGCTACACCTCATGCCCCAGTGCCCATTGCGTACTTGAACTGGCCTTGGTGATGTGAGGGTTGACCCGATCTCAACCAGCTGCCGGGACCATGACTGGCAGAGAGTGTACCATCAGCTCAGATTTTTCTTCTGACTCCCAGACCCAAACTCACAAGCCTTCTCCCTGTGAATGTCTGACAAGGACACCATTTCTATGTCCAAAAACAGGCTCGTCTTTTCCTCCAAATGGGCGATCTCCCCTCCTGTGCTTCCTGTCTCAGTGAATGACACTCCAGAGAACACCTGGGAATCATCAAAATCATCGAAACCTCTTCCCTCTCTTTTGCTCCATGTTCAGGCTGTCCTTGGGATCTGAGTGGCTTCCTTCGTCCTGCCCCACATCTTTGTTCATTTGTGTTTGTTCAGGCTCTTCCTCTTTCTCTCCTGGCTAAAGCAACATTTCCTAACCGGTCTCAGTCTCAAAGCTCTCACCTGGCTGATACTCATTCACACGAGTGCACGGGTGACCTTTCTGGTTTCGTCTTATTTATTTATGCCCTCAAGTTTCAGGAAGGATTTAGGTACATCCAGTCATCGATCATGTTACTGTCTTGCTCAATACCTGTCATTGCCCCAGGTCCAGAGTGCTCAGCATGGAGTGCACGGGCTTCTGTGTTCTAAGGCCCATCCCTCTCACGCTCAGCTCTGCTCACAGAAAGCCCAAGCTTCCCCTAGTGCTCATGTTACAGGCACCTTGCCTCGCCCTGGGCTCTCCGATGCCTGCAGGCTACCGGGTGCTGAGGCAGGGCCTAGGGTGGGTCCCTCAATGGCCCAGTGAGCTGGAGAGGCTCTTGCCCGAGAAGCTTCAGAGGAAATGACTGGCACATTCAGGAACTGGGGCACTCCCGCTCCACACGCATACTTAGCGCCATTTCCAAATGGAGCTCGGCCTCCCCTCCTGCGTTTCCCCCTGCAGTCTCGGGCTGTGCAAGCACCCCTTCCTGTTCCACAGCCAGCTGTGACAGCCTCAGGGCCGCTCTGCTGGTCCCCGCCTTCTGTGGCCTCTTCTGACCCACAGCTGAGGCAGTTCCTCATGCCTCCTGCTGTGGTTATTTAACCTCTTCTAGGTCACCTCTCCCTTGAGGCCGCTCGCCAAGGGGGCCTGCCTTCACTGTTCACCTGCTCTCGGCCACAGCAGTCCAGCTGTGGCCCCAGGGCCAGGCAGGGGGGCTGGGGGCCGGGGGGCCTGGCCGGACGCTCCCAGCCGCAAACGGTGCCTTCTGCGACCTCAGGGGTCGGCAGCTGCTGCAAGTCACGGCCCCTTGTCTCCCCCGCCTCCTGGGCTGCACATGCCTGCTGCCGGCCTGGGCACCAGCCTTTTCCAGAGCCGGTGCCTAGAAGCACGAATCCCACAGCCTTTCCCCTTCCCCAGAGTAAACCGCTGATGTGTGAAGTTTGAGACGTGCTGTATTCTGAGAGTGAAGGTACGTCCGCGGACACTTTGACCAGGGGACACGTGGTCAGGTTACACCTCATACCGAGTTCTCAGAACACTGTCTGACGTCACATGTCATGGCAGAGCTCCTTGTCCCGCTGTTGTACATCCTCGTCCCCACCCCGTGACCGCTGGCTTCGAGAGCAGTCACGGCTGAGGGCCAGGCCCGGGTCCCTTGCCTGCAGCTGTGCGGTGATGGAAGCCTCATGCCGCCATGTCGCTCTCTGCTCGGGTAGGAATTCCTTTCTCCCACGTGCCGGGCTCCTGAGAGCCTTGCCCTGAGCCTGGCACCTGTAGGTGCTCCGTGAAGAAGGGACGGGTCAGTATACTCGTTCTCCTGGCTTCCGCCTGCACTCTGAAGGGTTCGTACTGTGCTTCCTTAGCCAAGAAGCCACTCCGTGTCCATTGACCTGTCTGCCGTGGAGCACACGGCTTCCTTCTGGTGCCCCCAGCCCATGGCGGCCTTTCCAGAAGCTCCCAGCATAAGATCTGGAAGTCACACAGCGGCCAGTGGGGCTGCAGCCAGGGCCTCTTTGACAATTCCTCAGCAAGGGGATCCATTCTGGGGCTTGTCCATCCATGTTTGCAATCCATTGTTAGCTCACGAGGGAAATTATTGTTATTCCGACTGTGACTGGTGACCTGGGAACTTCTCCCACCTTTCTCCTCCTGAGTTATTCTTTGCCATCCACACGGCCTGCCCACAGAGCGGCACCTGCAGCTGGTGGCAGTGGCTTTTAGAAATCTAGTCCAAAGTAAAGTTTGGTCAGATGATTGCAGCACAGCCCCCTTGGCGCTTCAATGTTACTAATAATGCCTCCATACAGCGGGTAGGAAGCATCAGCTCTATGTGTATATCTATATAGATAGATCTATAGATAGACAGATAGATAGATCCTACTGTGAGTTCTCCATTCCCTGCGCAAGCTTATCCTCAGGTGTCACCATTAAGGTCAATGTCAACTTCATAACTTAAAACAGAGCCCAATACTTTACAGCTCTGGCAGCCCTGCGGGTGGAAGGGAGCTCGGGGTGGATAGACAGGAAAGGGGGAGCGGTGCTCTCCTGAGGGCCCACAATCCAGTGGGGCTGTTATTGCCACCATTTGCCCATAAGGCACAGAGAGTTATTTAATCACTGACTCTCCCCGTTGGATTGTAAGCTCTCTGAGAAGGAGGCCTTGCTTTCTTCCTCGGGTATCGCTGTGTCTCCAAGAGACCCAGCAGGCGGGAGGGAATCAGAAAGTACTCACTGAACGAATGAAATAGCACAAAGCCCTCTCTCATTAAGAGCGTGCCCGGCTTTTCTTCCCACAGCTCATCTTTTTGGTTCTTTTGTTTTTTTGTTTTTACTTGATTGGATAATAAAATCTCAGTAATGTTTACCATGCTGCCTTTTCTCATGAAAGGGTTTGTTATTAGTGTTTTTCAATCAATTTCTTCACAGGACAAATAGAATGCTACAGAGTTTAGCAAAAGAGAAGCAGTGTTTTAAAAGATATAAAGGGGCACCTGGCTGACTGGCTAGCTCAGTCAGAAGAGCATGTGACTCTTGATCTCGGGGTTGTATGTTTGAGTCCCATGTTGGGCATAGAGTTTACGTAAAAATAAAATCTTTTTAAAATAAATGATAGAAAACATTTTCTTAACTGAAAAAAAGCAGGAGGTGTTGATGAATTTTATATGTGGATATATGATTAGCCGACAACAGTAGTTTAAAAATATCTTTATTTTATATCGCTGTGCCCTTATTTGATTCATTTGACTCATTATCTTGGCTTCTTGGTCTTTCTTAATGTGTTCAATGAGTAATTTAGATAACATTTCAAACTTGTTTTCTGAACTACTTGCTATTTAAGCCAATAACAGAAATATGCATTTCTGTTAATTAAAAAAAAAAGTCAAGGGTTAAAAAATATAAAACATGGTCATGAGCCCTTCAGAAATGAGGTTTGCGGTCTCCCAGGTGGGAATCTGTGTGGCCTGTAACTACTACCCAGGGAAGCAGTAGAGAACGGAGGCCTCAGCCAGGGCCAGTTTATTAAATTAGTCAAGGATTGTGAAGAGCTCACTGGGGGATATCAGCCTTCATTCATTCATTCATTCATTCATTCATTCATTCAACCGATTTGATCACATGCCTCTGTGTGTCCAGGCACTGCACCAAGCACTGAGTATATATATTGAAGGTGTTATATCCCCACCCACTGTGGAACTCCATGTCTACTGGAAGAGAAAAGCTCAGAAATAATTGTAAAAGAGTCACAGTTCCGTGCGCTACGTGTAGATGATGACCATTTGAGAGCTGTTGTGACACAGAGGACCGAGTGCCACCACCTTCCCTTTCAGGAAGGGCTCCATGGAGGGCTGAGATTTTTTGTCTTCTCCACTTAACTTTTTGTTCTTGGAGTTCCTTAAAACCTAGTCCAGGGGTGCCTGGGTGGCTCAGTTGGTTGAACATCTGACTTTGGTTCAGGTCATGATCTCACAGTTGGTGGGTTCAAGCCCTGCGTTGGGCTCTGTGCTGACAGCTCAGAGCCTGGATCCTGCTTTGGATTCTGTGTTTCCTCTCACTCTACCCCTCCCCGGCTCGCGCTCTCTCTTTCTCTGTCAAAAACAAACATTAAAAAAAAAAAAACCCTAGTCCAAACATTATGTCACTTACCTATAAATAATTCAATATATAAATCCAACTGATAAGGGCTTCACAAAACAAAAACCGAACATAACTATGATGCCAAATACAATTGGCATGAATTCTTCGGTGTCACACAGTACCAGTGCAGTTCATATTCATATTTCCCTTATTTTCTCAGAATGTTTTTTACAGTTGGTTTGAGTTAGTCCAAGTAAGCACCACACACAGCATTTGGTTTTTTTGTTTCTCAAGTCTGTTTTAGTATGTGTTTAATACGGCATTGTTTGTAGTGGCAAAAACAAACAATGAATGGGACAATGTGAATGTCCATAAAGTAGGCAGTGATCTGGCCTATAAATAAGACTAGAGGGGAGTGGGGTGGGAGGGGACTTTTCTATAAACACCTCTATAGTGTTTGACTTGGTACAAAGGGCGTGTTATTTTTTTTTTAATTTTTTTTTAATGTTTTATTTATTTCTAGGAGAGAGAGAGAGACAGCGTGAGCAGGGGAGGGTCAGAGAGAGAGGGAGTCACAGACTCTGAAACAGGCTGCAGGCTCTGAGCTGGCAGTCAGCACAGAGCCCGACGCGGGGCTCGAACCCTCGAACCGCGAGATCATGACCTAAGCGAAAGTCGGACACTTAACCGACTAAGCCACCCAGGCACCCCAAAGGGCGTGTTATTTTTATACTCAAAGAGAAAATCTTAGTAAAAAATCGGGATAATAAAATGATTTTCATTGCTTTTGTTCTCTGTGATATCTGACTAAGCAGCTTGAAGTGCCTCTCGAGTTTGGTCGGGGGGGAACCCATTCGTTTTTTTAGGGAATATTCCTTGGAGCAGAGCCACCAGGAGGCAAGGGTGGTGGGCAGCTTGGGAAACACATCAGTAGTGTGTTGCTTAACTTCAGTTTGGGCTGATTTTTAAATCACATATGATTATGGTAGGAGAATCCTGAAAAAGCTTTGCAAATCTGTTGATGTTATGTGAGTAAAGTGATTTAGGGTTAATGCATTGTTCTCACTGTTTAACATAGTCTCTCTTCTTTTGTTTCCATCCCCCACTCCCAGGCTTCAACCATGTTAAGGGCCTCCTTGGCACCTGGGTAAGTAATTGCCCTTGGGAATTGTTATTATGGAGAACAGCCCTGGGTAAACCTAGAATTCAAAGTAACTTTAGTAAACATTCATCCTAACAGCCTAGCTTAGAGGAGTGCCTTTGAATAGCTAGACCTCTGTATAGATATTAAAGGAAATGCCAGTAATTACAAGTAAGATTGTTAAACTAGAGGTATCTTTTAGTATTAATTCCGTTTATTTTGGAGAGGTAGCATCAAGTGGAAAAAAATTATTGAATTGCTCCTATGATGTTCTATAGAATCTTCTGTCACAGGGCAGTCAGCAGAGTGGTGCAGTGTCTAAATTTCATGTCCTCCGCTGGCTCACGCTGTGATCAGGGCCACAGGATAGCTTTGTATAGGCCTGAGCAATCCTATCCAAGTCAGTCAGGCTGTCACCCATGTGGGTGTCGGATGCAAGGGAGCTTCACCGGGCATGTATGTTGCAGTAGCAAGGAAGTTGAGGTATGAGGAGTAGAGTGGGTTCTGTTGGCCCCCTGAGCCCCCCTTGCTGTGGGAGTTTGGGGGATGCCATCAGGTTCCTCAGACACCTGAGAAAGACACAGACACAGCCTGCCTCCTTCCTCAGCCCTGCCTGAGTCTGTCACTGACTGTGCACTTTGTTCCCTTCAGGTGGTGGCCGTATAGTATAGGGCTTATGAGCACAGGCTGCCGGGGCTGAAATCCCACCTCTGCCACCGGCTCTGTGACCTTGGACCACTTATGTAACTTCTCTGTGCCTCCGTCTCCTCACCTTGTAAAATGACACTGATAATAACTTTCTTATAGGATTGTTGTGAGGACAAAAATGAGTTAATATGTATAAAGCACTTAGTACAGTGCTGGGATTTAATAAACTGCTTGGGGGGTTGCTAATGTTATTCCCAATGGTATAAGAGGCAAGGTCCCCTGCAGAGAGTAAAGGGGGGTTTGGCGGGGCGGGGGGGAGGGGGCTAAGAGGACAAAGGAGAAGGTAGGATACAGTCTTCTTGGACAGTGGGAGAGTGGCTGGACCGCAGAAATGTGGGGTTGCTGAGCAACTTAGTTGGCAATAAACTTAGTTGGTAATATTGCCATTATGGGCAAGTAACTGTGGCCCGCATAGTGGGTACTTCCCTCCAGTAGAAGCACCCCTGCTTTAGGACAATTTCAGACTTGGCTTTACAGATGGCCCTTTTTTTTTTTTTTTTTTTTGGTCTAGAACAAATCTTTGTTTAAATTTTAAATTAAAAAATCTTTTTTTTTCATTTTGAAATAATTTCAGAGCTATAAATATTGTGCAAAGAATTGTCCTATACCCTTCACCCAGATTCCCCATGTTCGTGTTTGATGCAAGCCCAGGACAGTTATTGAAATCAGAAAATTAATGCTGGTACCAAACCATGTAATCTACAGGCTTCACTCACGTTTTACCAGTTGTCCTGTCCTGTCCTTTGTCTGGTCCACAGTCAGCCCAGGATCATACATTGATGTGGTTGTCATGTCTTTGATTCCTTTCACTGGAAATCCTTCCTTAGTCTCTTTCATGGCCTTGACACTTTTGAAGAATACTGGCCGCTTATTTGTCATTGGAATTTTTAAAGTAGTCTGTGTTCATTTTTGAACACAGTGGTAACTGCCTCAGGAAGCTAAGTGTCAGAATAATCGGTGTGCACATGTGCGTGGCTTGGCCGTTTGATGTACAGAATAGGACAGGCTCCTCCCAGGAGTGTTTACTGAGATCTCATTTGTTGTCCTGTGTTCTGGCCTTTTTCCCTGGGCCCTTGAAGAGGATTCATTTTGTCTTGTAAAAACTTACATTTAAAAACACTAGCGTGTAGGGGCGCCCGGCTGGCTCGGTCGGTAGAGCATGAAGAAAACTGAGAGGACCCTAAACGCTGCCGCCTGGAGGTGTTCCCTCAGGTTCCATCCCAGCCTTCCAGACTAAGGAAACAAGTGAAATGGGTGAAGGAGACCGAGGTACAAACTTCCACTTGTAAAATAAAGTCCTGGGATGTAATGGACAGCACAGGAATGATGGTCAGTACTATTGAATTTGCCAGTTGACAAGTCACCAAGAAAGTAAATCTTCAGAGTTCTCAACACAAGAAACAACGTGGGAACTCTATAGTGTCAGAGGGTGAAGAGACTCGGCACGGTGACCATTTCGCACTGTGCACGAGTCAACATGCTGTACGCCTGCAACGAATGTAACATGCCCCAGTTACCCTTCGGTGAAAAGCAAGAGAGCCCTTCACCTTGCGTCTTTTCACCCAAGTGCTCCTGAGCCCCCTTAAGTGCTGTGCGGGGAGTGTTGACACTAATATTAACGTTCCCTGCACAGGATCGGGAGAACCATATTTTTGTTTTGCTTTTGGTTTTTACTTGTTTTATGTTGAAATGATTATGAGTCCCCAGATCCCCAGTGGTGACCTCTGTGACGGGTGTGACATCAAAACGAGGAAGTTAGTGCCGTCCGGTGCTGTAAACCAGACCATAGGCCCCGCTCCCTTCTCACTGGTGCTTCCTCCTGGCCGGTCCCCTCCTGTTCAGGCAAACAAACTGAAGACCCTGGGAAACCGGGCTTCCCCCCAGGTGTGACCCGAGTCCTCTCGGACAGGTTTGCCAGCTGTCCTGGCCACTGCCCATCTCACAGGCACACCCCGCCTCCTGCCACACCCCGCACCTGCTCCGGGGGCCGACCGTGCCCCGACTCTTCACAGGCGTTTCCGAGCCCGGGTCTGTCCTTCGTGTCCCCACAGTTTGGTTCCTCGCACTCGAGAGGCACAGTGACGCTTGGCCCTGCCGACACTAACAGTCTTTGGGCTGTGCTCCAGGCTCTAAAGAGGACTTGGAGCGGTGCCACTGCCTCCGAGGAGGTTTCATCCCCGTCGGATGCAGCCCGGGCCTAACGGGAACACTGTGGTTTCTAAACCTGGTTAGCCAGGGACTCCCTGTTTTAGGAAAGATGTGAAACAAGACCCCAGTACGCACACAGGGAAGACGGTGCTGGGCTTGCTGACGCTGGGGGTAGGGAGCCTGGAACCGGCCCTCTGGGGGGCATGGACCTAGTGCAGAGAGCGCAGAAAGCAGCTGGGCCTCCGCGAGCCTGTGCAGCTGGGGATGGGCGTCCGAGACTCAGGACTAGTGAACGTGCCCTTTTGCCCTTTTCTTTCTCTTCGAACTTGTATTGCTCAGCAGGAAGCTGAAGGATGTCCCATTACTGCCCTCCTTGGATTATGAGAAACTGAAGAAGGATTTGATCTGGGGGAGTGACCGCTTGAAAGCCTTCTTGCTGCAGGCTCTGCGCTGGGTACGTACCTTCCCCTTGTGATCAAGGGGGAAAGGCCGTGCGGGTTTTCCTGGCTGCCTAGACCGCGTGGGTCCTGTAACCCAGCTACTAGAAGTCTCCCCTCATGCTGCCCGCTGACACCGACAGCTTCGCAGGGTCGCCTTGGCCCCTTTGTGAAAGCCCCTGTGTTGACATCAGAGCGCCTGTGTGAGCGCCCAGTCATTGACACGTGACAGCTTCACCCAGACGTCTGCACCCAGTGTTGCCGTGTGGCCGCTGGAGCAGACAGCAAGGGTGGACGCCGACGAATGAGCCTTTAGGGGAAGTAAAGCCCAGTCTTCATCCTGGTACCACTTAAGCTGGTGGTTCTCAAGTTTTTTGGCCTCAGACCCCTTTACACTCTCAGAAATTATGGAGGACCTGGAGGACTTTCATTTATGAGAACTTTACCTACAGACATTTATAATATTAGAAATGAAAACTGAGAAAATGTTAAATGTTAATTTATTTAAGATGAACAATGAACCCAGAACATCACATAAATGACGTATTTTTTATAAAACATAACTATTTTCCAAGCAAATAAGTAGTAAGATAAGCGGCATCCTTATACATTGTTGCAAATTTCTTTGATGTCTGGCCTGATGGAAAACAGCTGGGCTCTCACGTTTGCTTCTCATTTGTCACAGGGTCACACCTCATATAGCCTCTGAAAAGTTGACCATGAAAAAGCTAAACCATGTCTTAAGATTATTATGAAAATAAGCATGACCTTGTAGACTCCCTGAAAGGGCTTTAAGGACCCCCTAGGGTTCCCCAGACTACACTTTGAGAACTGCAGGTCTAGGCCACCGCTGGTTGGCTCTTTAGCTGAATGATCCGTTCTAACTTACATAGGGTAGATCGTGTCCGACCCCTCCTAGATCCCTGAACTTCAGGTTGTGCTGGCATCAGAATGCCTTTGCGCAGTCTCCCCATCTCTGGGGAGGAAAAGGTCTCCTCACTCATGTTGGCCGTGCTTCCTGGAATATGGTCCTGAGGAGTGCTCCGAGGACGCCTCTAGCATCAGCGGGGAGGGTCCTGTGGTCAGTTGGCAATGCCTGCCTCAGTTGACGAGGGTGGGTGGGCAGCTGGAGTAATCTCGGGGGGCCGTCCCCGCCCCGGATGTCCCCTCTCTCTGCTCATGTCAGCAGACCCTTTCCCTGGCTCCTAGTTCGCCGCCTGGCACTTCCTCTCGGTTCGTGCTGCTGAGACAGGGTAGTCCTTTGCTGAGTGAATGACGTTGTCACAGAATAATCAGGAAAAGTAAACATGTGTCTTACGATTTTGTCTGCATCCCCCTCCCCTCCCACCTCTCAACTCCATCCCAGCAGCCCCCACGGTGACGCTCTAGGCACGCCCTCCTTTAATAGAGTGCTCTCTCCCCTCAGGGCCTCCCTGCTTGGCCAGGGGGCGCCCAGTCTGCAGCGACATGCCCCTGGAGGCCTCCACCTTTCAGTGCGGGGGGGTAGGGGGGAACGGAGGTTGGCCGCTCTTGTCTTCTCACCATGCTGTCCTTTACGTGCTAGCTCCTTCTTGGCCAGAGCAGGGCCTGCGGTCTCAAGGATCGTTAGTAGGATTTTCCTGGAAAAGCAAGGACATTTGCTCACTTTAGTTATGTGACAGTCTCATACTGTAATTCAGACCTGTACATACCCATGTGCGCCCCACACACACAGACACACACACATACACGCTGCCCATACATTTTCTTTTCTTTCTTTTTTTTTAATGTTTATTTTTGAGAGAGAGCCGAGAGACAGAGTGCAAGTGGGGGAGGGGCAGAGAGAGAGGGAGACACAGAATCCGAAGCAGGCTCCAGGCTCTGAGCTGTCAGCACAGAGCCCGATGCGGGGCTTGAACTCTCAAACCACGGAATCATGACCTGAACCGAAGTCAAATGCTTAACCAACTGAGCCACCCACAGCCCCACAACATTTTGTTCCTAGCCCTATAGACATTAAATTCTTCCTTAACCCAAGAGATTTACGGTACTCAAAATCTATCAAATTAGATAGATACACACACACACACACACACACACACAGATATTGCTGCAGTGGTCTGTATAGTAGAAAGTCTGATTTGTTGGCAATATATTTGCCCCAAGCTCTCTTCCACCTGCCCTTTGTCTGTGCCCACCACCCTTGAGCTCCACTCACCTGCACCCTGTAGTTTCACGTCTCCCTGACCTTTACCACACTTCCTCCCCCACCCACCATGCTCACATTCGCAAGTACTGGCTAATGGTCTGTTCTTCCTTCATGGGCCAGCTCTTGAGGCCCTTCCTGTAAAAAAAACCTCTCTAGATATGGGTGAGCTCCCCCTTACCTATACTCTTGCAGTCCGGGCATTTCACCACTTCACTTCTCTGGAGATTTCATGTGTGCAGATTGACTCCTACATCACCCATTGGGAAACACGACATTGTAACTGCTTGTTCACTGACTGGTTGGCTGGATAACTGATAGTATTTACTCTGTTTGGTTAAATGTGTAGTTACTGGTACTGCCATTTAAAAGATTCCCGCTTTATGAACATTTTTCTCCATATTAAGACAAATCTATTGCTTTTCTTTCTCTTTATTCTAGCGTTTGACCACATCCCATCCTGGGGAACAGAGGGAGACCGTTCTGGAAGCCTACATTGGCAACGACCTCCTGGACTGTCACAGCCATGGCCAGGTCCGCGAGAGGAGGGCCCGAGCCCCTCCAGGGTCTTCATTTCGAGGGGGTGATGTTAACAAAAGGAGGAGGCTTTACTTTATATGATATTTTCACCCTAGTGACAGTTTGTCAGCCTTGAGCTCCTGTTAGCTGGTGAGATTGCAATTCACCCAGACACCGGCCCACTTTTCACCTCTAGTCGAGTCCTAAACAGGTTGAACTGCCTGATTCAACCCTGGAGATCTTGCCTGTCATTTTTCCTTTTTTTTTTTTTTTTTAAATTTTTTTTAATGTTTTATTTCTGAGAGAGAGAGAGAGAGAGACAGCATGAGCAGGGGAGGGTCAGAGAGAGAAGAAGATTCAGAATCTGAAACAGGCTCCAGGCTCTGAGCCGGCTGTCAGCACAGAGCCCAACGTGGGGCTCGAACCCAAGAATCGTGAGATCATAACCTAACCCAAAGTTGGACGCTTAACCGACTGAGCCACCCGGGAGCTCCTCCTTTTTCCTTTTCCCAAAATTCCACCTCTTTCCCTGACCCTGCTGCTTAGCTGGGAGTCCTACAAGCTCAGCATGACTTCCGGCCCGCAAGGCAGATAAGCCAATGCAGTTGTTTCCCTCTGGGCCTGACTTGAAATGTGTTAACACTATGTTTGTAGACAGCTTTGGACCAGATAGGTCTGATGATTTAGTGGGAAAAGTATAGGATTCAGAATGAGATTAACTGGTTTCAAACTTCTGCCCTATGCCTCTAAGCCAGATTACCTGAAGCAAGTTACTCTTACTATCTCTGAGAAGGAGCCATCGCCTGCCTTGTGAGGATGTGCGGATGATTGTGTTTGGGCACATGTGGAAAGTACTTAGCCCAGTGCCCAGCACAGAGTAGCCACTATGTGGTGGTTCCCCTCCCCGCTCCTTTCCCCCTTACCTGCTGTCAGTACTGGGGCTTCGCTGGAAGGAGGAGGAGTGAGATCTTGAACATGGCATATATAGAGACACTGCATTTCATTATCTCCGTTGAGTGTCTATCCCAAATGATGTAAATACTTTATCTCCCTGTTGTTGAGCTTTACAGTGTGTGCACTGAGTGGAAATACCCATTAGGATCGCCAATGAAACAGCCCCCTGCAGAAACTAATCACATGGTAGTCTGTTGTTCACACAGGCATAGCGTTTGAGAATTCTGAGCTACCAGTTTTTTCTCTCAATGTAGTCTTACTATTCCCATGAAAGAGTTATGTTCCATTTAAAAATAGTCTCTCAAATTCTTATTTTGAATTATTTTCTTTTATTAAAAATTTTTTTTTTAATTTTGAGAGAGAGAGTGTGCCTGCATGCATGTGTCAGGGAGGGTGAGAGAGAGGGAGACACAGAATCAGAAGCAGGCTCCAGGCTCTGAGCTGTCAGTGCCCCAATGCAGGGCTCGAACTCACAGACTGTGAGATCATGACCTGTGCTGAAGTTGGACGCTTAACCGACTGAGCCACCCAGTTGCCCCTTTTCACTTCTGCTTATATTTGTAATCGCTTTGAAACCAACTTATCAGACATGAAGCAGCTGACAATATACTGTTATGACTTTACAAACTCAAACTCAAAGGGTAGATTCAGTTGACTCTTTCTGAAACTTTCTTATTTCATTGAATCTGAGATGCATTTCCCCCCCATGTGAGCATCTGGAAATTGGAATGTATCTAATAGGCGATGGCCTGTTGTAGTTTAACTGGCTTCTTTTCTTTCTTGGCTGTACATATAAAAAAATAATGTGTCCTCTAATGAAAGACGTCTTAGGTTTTGTGATATGTTGTTCCAATGCTGTGATCTCTAGAGCCATTGAAGGCATCTCATTTCTTCCCCCAAGTCATTATTTTTAATTGCCATGGTTTATTTTATAGTAAGGAATGAGCTGGAACAGTCTCAGGAGGTCAGAGAGTCTGCAGAGCAGGAAACTGCTTGTGCAACATGGATGCCGTGTCACCATGACACCAAGGTAAATGGGCCTTTTCAGCCAGGAAATTGGCCCGGATGGTCAGTGAGTTCTAGCTCGGCAGTTCTCAGAGCGTATGGTGTGCAGTCCTTTCACCGGGGAAGCTCATTAAAACACACATTCCTGGGCCCCTGCAGTTTCCATGTAGTAAGTCTGGAAAGGGGCCTGAGAATTTGCATTTTCAACAAGTTGTCAGGGGATGCTGCTACCGCTGGTCCAGGACCACACTTTTGAGACTGTCCTTTCTTATTCCCTTGGCTGGCGGAGCACGTCCCTTAGTTAATAGCTTCTAGAGTAAGGATGGGTGGGAAGTAGATTGTTTGAGATGATGTATGTCTGAAAATATCTTTATTCTTCGTACAGAATTCTGGGCTGTAAATAATTTTGAAGATCTTGCTCCATTGTCTTTTAGGTACCAGAGTTGCTCTTGGGAAGTCCAGCGGCATTCTAATTCCTGATCCTTTTTGTGTGTGGCTTGTTCATTTCTCCTTAGAAGCCTGTCAAGTCTTCTCTTTGTCTTTATTTAGTTTTGACAAATGTCCCGCTGATGTCTTCCGTTAGGCGTCTTTTGATTCATTGTTTTGAGTGTTTTGTGAGCCCTCTCAATCTGACAGTTGTAGTTCTGGGAACTTTTCTTGAGTTGTTTTGTGGATGATTTCCTCTCTTTGTTTTCTCTGTCCTTTTTCTGAGTATGGGGCCTCTTGAACTGCTTCTCTAATTTTATCTTGTCTCTCATAGGTTCCATATTTTTCTTTTTGGTTTACTCTTCGGTAGATCTCCTCGTCTTTATTTTCCAACCCTTCGGTTGAGGTTTTCATGCCCCGTTTTTATGGCATTCTGTTTTTTCATGGATACAATACAGCTTCTTGTATCCCTGAGGGTATTAGTGACACATTTGTGCTTATTTCTCGTTTTCTTTTCCCTACACAGTCTCGTTGCCTTCGGGTCTCTCCCTCCATTGGCTTTGACCCTGTCTGTTGCCCATATTGGAAACTTACCTTGGGTTGCTGGCAGACCTTGCTTATCTCAAACTGTTCTGAGTGGGGGGAGTGAAAGCCGATTGGAAGTTGTGACTGTGAGGGCAGGGCCTGTAGGCGCAGAGGTCCGTTGAGGGTGAGCCAGGTACGCTCTCTGTTAGGAACCTTTGATTTTAGGATCCCTGCTTCTTTCCTCCTGGCTGGTCATTTTCTTCTAGGAAGAGTCTTCTGTTCTCCTACCGAGAGGCTGAAGGCCTGGAAGCAGTGTTCTGGGAGCCAGATAGGAGAAGAGGACAGGGTGCTCTCTGCCCAGCAGTCTTTCTGCGTTTAGGCGCTGCCCCTTCCCCCCCTCCTGGTATAGAAGCCCTGCTCACTTGGGCTAGTTGTCTCCCCGCATCCCCCCCGCCCAGAGACCCTTTGTGCTGCCCTCGCAAGAGACCACTGGGGGGAAGCACACAGGAGGAAGAGGCGCAGGAGGAAGGGGCGTAGGAGCAACGGATCCTCCGGCTGCTGCTCTGACCGCTCGCATTCTTTCTTCTTTATTTTTTTCCCTTTTGAGGGTTAAGTGCTGTAAATTGGGTAACTCCTCATTGTCCGTGGCTGCCTTTGAGACTTGACATCCTTGGGTCGGCTAAGTCTGTGACCGCCTGCATTCCTGATTCCAAGATTGCATTGTTACATTTCTTGGGCTGTCTCTCTGTGCTTCAGAATTTATGTCTTTTTTTTTTTTTTTTTTTTTTAAATCCATTCACTGTAGTTTTACTGTGGTGTGCAGGGAGCAAACTTAGATGCGTGCATTGCATCTGTCATAATCTCTACGATTCTGTTCATGGGGCTCGAACCCACAAACTGTGAGATCATGACCTGAGCTGAAGTTGGACACTTAACTGATGGAGCCACCCAGGCACCCCTGTAATTCATTCTTTTAATTTAGAAGTCTGAATAACTTACTTTTGTCAAATCTCATAAAAAATCAGTTTGAGGGGCGCCTGGGTGGCTCTGTCAGTTGAATGTCCGACTTCGGCTCAGGCCATGATCTCGCAGTTTGTGGGTTCGAGCCCCACATCAGGCTCTGTGCTGACAGTTCAAAGCCTGGAGCCTGCTTCGGATTCTGTGTTTCCCTCTCTCTCTGCCCCTCCCCAGTTCGCATTCTGTCTCTCTCAAAAATAAATAAACATTAAAAAAAATTTTTTTTTAAGTCGGTTGGAAATCAAGACTTCCAGATGAAACATTGGCTTTAGTGCCTTTATTTCACCTCTAATAAACTGACACAGAGGAAGAGAACAGCAGACCCAGAGAAGAGATGTGGGTTTACCTGTCACTTTTCCTTGACCTCATCATTCCCGTCTTTTCATGTGTTTCTCCCACAGAGGACTGTGCTTCAGCTGCTGCACTCCAAGAGCGAGGTGGTGCGGCAGTACATGGCCCGGCTCGTCAATGCCTTCGCGTCCCTGGCAGAAGGTAGAGCATCAGCTTTTCCTCCCAGAGAACAGCTAGGTCTTATTAATGCGTTTCATTCCTTTGAAAATGGATGTTCCTCTTCATGTTTCTTAAAGACGCTCTGTGTTCCCTCATTTTATTCCTGTCCAGTATATCTAAGGTGTTTTGTGCAAATTGCTAAGTTTATGTCCGAGCAAATTTTGATGGTTTTAGAGTTTACTTTATAAGCCTTCTGGTTTTATTTTTATAAGCTTTCTGGTTTTAATACTAGCCATAGTATTTCAGTTGCTTTCAAGTATATAACAGGTAATGCATCTTCTATAGTTTTCTGCAAAATAAGATTGAGTGAAATAATCAAAGCTGATCCCAATAAGCACTGCATGATTTCCTTCAAAAGAGTGTAACCTCCAGGCACCAGGCCAGCTCAGTTGGTGGAGTGTGTAACTCTTGATCTTGGGGTTGTGAGTTTGAGCCCCGTGTTGGGTGGAGAGATGCTTAAAAATAAAATCTTTATTTAAAAAAAGCCTATAACCTCTTAAACCAAGAGGATTAGAAAATTCCAAAGATAATACACACCAAAGCTGAAGTCAAAATGATTTACAGGGTGCCATTATCTTCCATATGTTCTACTTTGTTTCAGCTTTTTAGAATGTGAAGAAAGGGAGTTTTCAAATTATGAATAGATGATACTCCAAACATTTGTTCACTCATTCATTTGCTTATTCTCCCATCTATTTAGCAGGCATTTATCATAAGTGAGGGTATGAATTCATGTCATCTGTATCAAGACACAAGTCTGTAACAGGCTGGTGATAGCTCAGGGATTATTGTAGGATCCCAGGTACGGTTCCCAACTCCTTCTCCAGGCCACGGCTATGTCTAGAAGGAACAAGGAGTGTGCCAGAAATCATTACTGCTTGGTTGCCTCTATTATAAAGACTAAGGGGCTCATAACATACAGATTCCTTACCCTCTTTCTCCTTATAGATCTGACTTTGGGTTCAAGATTTCAGGTAAATAAAAGAGCTCCCCACAAAAACATAGCGATGATTTCTGTGTAGATTACAAAAGGAGTGGTTTTCTCTTCGTTAGATAGCTGGTTGGATCAAACAAACTTTGCAGAAAAAAATATGTTTTAAGTTTTTCAGAACCTAAAATTACCCAAACTCCACGTATGTCACGTGCAAAGTGTTCATCCAAAGTGGTTTTGGAGCATGAACCTAACACAAGATAAATTCTTCCACTTGTGCGTCTCTGGCTGTATTATTAGGTCGTCTCTACCTGGCCCAGAATACAAAGGTGCTGCGGATGCTGGAGGAAAGGCTGAAGGAGGAAGACGAGGACGCCGTCACCCGGGAGAACGTTCTCGGGGCCTTGCAGAAGTTCAGCCTCAGGTGCAGACCGTGCAGTGGGTCATGGTGGCTCCCAACAGTTAGGCGTAGCCACAGTTTCGTCCCAAGAGCAGCCAGAGGGGCACATGACATTTTCAGTTAACATTGAGGAGAGGATGGACGACTTTCCAGGAGAGAGCTGGAAAGCCCGTCTCCTGTCCTCGAATCCATCCTGCTCAGGAAGCGCCGTCATGGCCTCCTCACAAATGTTAGCTGGGCGGGCGGGGCCGGACTGTGTCCTGGGCCATGTGCCGGGGGCAGAGATGCACACTCAGAGCTCAGCTCACAGTGGCTCGCAGCCCCGCTGTGCGCGTGAACGAGTGGCACAGTGGCTGTGGCGGCTATTTCCATGGAAGGCGGGCGGAGCCCCCGCTCCCCGATCCCTCCCTCCCAGCGGCCCATCCGGAGCCTCCGTCTGGACCCTGTTATGACTAGGAGCTTGTAGCTACCTAGAGCTTTTTTTTTTCCCCCATTAACAGCCTTACTAAGGCCTACTTGCAGAGCACAGAATTCACCCCTTTGAAATGCACCATTCAGTTATATTTTTAGTGTATTTATGGAGTTGTGCAGCCATCACCACAAGCTAACTTTAGAACACTTCCATCACTGCAATGAAACCTCCTATCCACTTCCAGTCCTCATTCCCACCCTCAGCCCCAGGTAACCACTGATTGGCTTTTTGTAGAGTTACCCATACTGGACATTTTAGATGAATGGGATCCTATAATGTGTCTGTCGTGACTGGCTTCATTCACTCGGCATCAGGTTTTGAGGTTCACTCGTAGCTTCGCACGTATCAGGACTCAGTTCTTTCATACTGCTGAGTAACATGCCATTTTGTGGACAGAACACATTTTGCTTCTCTACTCATCAGATGACAGATATCTGGATTGTTTCTGCTATTTGTCCAACATGCATAATCCTCTTATGAACATCTGCCTACAAGCCTTTCTGTGGACACATGTTTTCCTTGCTCCTGATGTGGTGTCTGGGGGTGGAATCGCTGAGTCATGTGGAATTCTTCCAGCATGTGGATCCCCTCGTGACCACCTCACTTTCTCTCGGGCTTAAGAAGAATTCTCAGCCCTTTCTGACCACCAGCCCTCTTCTGGACATACTTTCTTCCTGTCAAATGTGGTTAACATTTTTTCTTTATTAGAGAGAGTGAGGGAAGGAGAAGGGCAGAGGGTGAGAGAGAGAAATGTGGTCAACATTTGATTGGCACTCGCTAGTAGCCCAAAGCCTGCGAAGTGACTTATTCTTTTTTTTCCCCCTAAAGTGACTTATTCTAAGTGTGTGTGGCTTGTGAGGGAAAGCGGTAGGTTGTTAGTTCCTACTATTTGCCAGGTCTCTGCCAATGGAAGTTTCTCGTTCTAACTATGTGAATGGAGAAGATCTAGTAATATCCAGTTGCTATTTTCCTCAGATCATACGAACACTATGTTTCTCTTTGCTCATAAAGATAATTTAGCCTAGTGTTGACTGTATTTGGAAAATTTTTAGAAATTCAGTGACTAGAGTTAAGTAACAGAGATAAGATATAATGGAAAAATATGTCTTCCTGGTAATACAGTTTCTTATTGCCAGTTTTTTCTTGTCCTTCAAACAGTAATTTAAGCTTCTCTGTTCTGGAAAGATGCTTAATGTTCTTGCATTTGTCTGGGGTCTGTACAATGAATGTAGAGAGTTAGGATTACCAAGAGTGTGGCCTTCATTGTATTCTAGTAAATTTCACTGAGGTGGTGAGTGTGGTGTTTAAGAGTAGCACAGATGGGCACCTGGCTGGCTCAGTCAGTAAAGTATGTGACTCTTGATCTTGAGGTTGTGAGTTCGAGCCCCACACTGGGTGTAGAGTTTACTTAAAAATAAAATCTTAAAAAAAAAAAAAAAAGAGCACAAACAGATACTGTCCCAGGTAGGAGTTTTACCATAACCTGCTCACTAGGAGGTGTGCAGTGGTGGTTCCTTCATGGTGTTTTCATTTTCAAAGAATTTACATGACTTCCTGGAGATACCGTTATGCCTAATCCCCTCGGTTCTTCAGGCTGGCATGAAGACATTCACCATAACACACTTTGATGAGGTGTTGGATTTTGTAAGCTTTCATACCTGGACTTTGGGTGGAAAATCATTCTGTATAAATTACATTACCCACATCATTAAACTTCCTGTGGTTTATAGAGCCCTGAATCAAAATGGGATTGAGCTGGTCATCTGCTTTTCTTGAATTTCACACAGCTCAACTGCCTCTCTGGACTAGGGTTTACTGCAAACCTATTTATTGATGATGCACTATTCTTATGGCCGTCTCCTGGGTCAAGTAGACCAAAAGCTATCAATGCATATTTATGGAATATTGGAGGTAATATTCTGCTAATTTTAAATATTGAAAAAGAAACTTTCAAAGTAGGAGGCCTCCTGACTACCTTTTTCCTGTCTGAGCCCTGAGCAGTACCCTCGAAAGGGAAAGGAATTTATTGTTTCAGTTGTGCAGGTCTAACAACAAAATACCCTTCAGAGTCTGTACCTTCTGCACAATTTGTTCCGCTAGGCATGCACATCACCACGTACTCGTGCAGGGAACGTTTCTGGACAGCTTTATTTGACCTGTAGGCTTTTGCATCCTAGGCGCCCACTGCAGACGGCAATGATTCGAGATGGCCTCATCTTCTGGCTGATTGATATCCTGAAGGACCCCGACTGCCTGTCGGACTATACGCTGGAGTACTCGGTGGCTTTGCTCATGAACCTCTGCCTCCGGAGCACAGGTCTCGTAGCACCCCCCTCCACCCCATCCCCCATCCCTCTGGCTCGGGTTTGAACCCAGACTACCACCCAGCCTGCTGTGGTTTGCCTTTAGTCTCCCTCATAGAGAACTGAAACAGAAATAGGGTATAAAACATTTCCGACTAGTTATACAGCTGGTGAATCCCTAAAGCCAAATACCTTGCTGGCCTTGGAAATAACATTTTATGTGTATACAGTACCTCCATTAAGAGGAAATTAAAATAGTTTATATTTTTCTTCACTTTTACTGCACTATTCAAAGGCAGGAAGTTAAGAATTCTGATCCATTTTGGGGTGCCTGAGTGGCTTAGTCGGTTAAGCGTCCGACTTTCGCTAGGTCATGATCTCGCGGTTCGTGGGTTCGAGCCCCGCGTCAGGCTCTGTGCTGATTGCCAGCTCAGAGCCTGGAGCCTATTTCGGAGTCTGTATCTCCCTCTCTCTGACCCTCCCCTGCTCACGCTGTCTCTCTCTCCTAGAAATAAATAAAAAATATTTAAAAAATTTGAAAAAAAAAGAATTCTGATCCATTCTATCCTGAGACAGAGAAGTATGTTTCTAGGATTCTGCAGGGTTAAGTCGGCACAGCAAGGATGCCAGACCAGGCTCCCTGCTCCTCACCACAGCCTCACAGTTTCCCCACGTCACCCCCCGGAGATGGGATTTTCATGCGCACATCTCAGCCCATTTGATCAGTAAAGGTAGTGATCGCAGCTTTTCTACAGGTTCCATCCCATGAAATGATCTCTTACCTGGGAAAGAAGAAGTTTCTGTAGAAGTGCCAGGTCTGGCCTGTGGCTGAAGTCAGTCTGAGCAGCCCCAGTTTGGGGAGAAGAAGGTCACATGGCTAAATAGTGCAGGGGTATTTGTTAGAAGCTTCCCTGCCCTCAGATGCTTTGTAATCTGCACCGCCTGTGTGTTGTTGACTGACTAAATATTACTTCAGTCTTCTCTTAAAAAACAACATATGCAGATATCCCAGCTTTAAAACATTCATCAGATCATAATCAGCTTTTCTTATTATCATCAGTTTATTGCAGTGATTGTTACGATGACATTTGGATTTGCTAAAACACCTGTATGAGTTTTATGACGCTGGTGTGTGTGCCTGGGAGGCAGAACGTTGCCCCGTAATATATCGTGCGCTATCGGACATGAATAGCTCTGTGCTCTACCTATGCCGCTGTCCCCGAGCCCTCGGAGTGTACGTTCCTTCGTTCTGCATCACCTTTGACAGACATTAACAATCACTAAGAAACCCCAGGAGGAAGAAACTGAGGCCCAGATTGGTTAAGTGACTCACCCAGGGTCACACAATTCATAAGCAGAGGACCCAAGATTTGTTTTCACGTCTGCCTGGCTTGAAAGTGTACTTCTGAGCTTAGACATGACATGTTTTGTTCCGTTGTTTTTTCTAAAGGGAAGAACATGTGTGCCAAGGTGGCAGGCCTGGTGCTGAAAGTTCTTTCGGATCTGCTCGGCCATGAGAACCACGAGGTACAGGCTGGCGCCGCTAGCCCTGGGCTTGGGGGGGTGCTGGCCAGGTTAGTGAGTACATGCTCCCCCCTCCAAATTCTGCAGCTGGGAAGCCGGAAATCGATCCCCCACTCCTCAGTTCCTGTCTCCTGCCATCGCAGGTCCCTGCCAGGTCCCCGCCAGGCCTTATCCTGCTCGTCACGTGCCCTGCTTCATTCTGTCCCACCCTGACTCTCCCCAGGGTGGGTTTAATCTACGTCTGTGGACATGTATGTGGCCTGAAAATGTAGTTAATATTGTGTGGTGCGTGCATAATTGTGTAAATAGTACTGTGCTCCAAATCTCATTCTCTTCTTACCTTTTCACTGTGTTTTCAGGACTTTTCTGTGTTGCTTTGTATACATCTTGTTCCTTAACTCTCACTGCTGCAAAACAGCCCCTGTTTGCAGCACCCCCTACCGGTCCCCCGGGCTTGTCTACCTCAGTTACCTCCAGCTCTCAGTGTTCCTCCGCCACAGGGTCCTCAGTGCCGTCGCCACACTGGCCCCTGGGGTACAGATGCTTCGTCACTGCTGGCTCACCCCACATGCAGTCCCAGCTCCGAGTCCCGCCATGTTGTCTCGCAGAATGGCCGTCCCAGCTCCTGCCATCCCCCGTGGCCTCCCCACATTGAGGGATTTTCTGTCTTCTAACCCGTGCGCCACAAGCCCTTTTTTAATTAAGTAGAGCTCTTGATAAACTAACAGAAACTTATAAACAGAACAAGTATTCTCTAACCTGCTTTCTGTAGATGCCTGTGCAGAGACTGGGGCATCACTTTGCCCCTGAAGCCAAAATCTCAACAAATCCCTGGCCTCCCTAGCCAGATCAGGGCTGGGGTGTCTCAGCCAGATCAGGGCTGGGGTGTCTCAGCCAGATCAGGGACGGGGTGTCTCAGCCAGATCAGATTCAGGCTGTCTTAGCGGTACAGGTCTGAGAACCACTAGTCAGAGCGAGGCACTTAGTTTCCCTGTGTCCGTGCCTGTTTCATTCCTTCTGTTCATTTCTCACTTTACACCTTACAGTCCCCGGGCCCACCAGCTGAGTGACCCCGGCTGCTTCAGCTAGTGAGGGTTCGGTGGCTGTTACAGTGTGTTCTGTGCTTTTTATATTTTCAGATCAGGACCTCTTAATTCCTTCTAGACTCCATTCTCCATTTTATTCAACAGCGAAGGCGGGTGACTCCTGTGGGAAATAAATTCTGTCTCCAATAATAGCTGTTGGTTTCAGGTGTTGGCCCTAGTACGTTACCTCTGAGAACAGAATAGACCAAAGGATTTAAATCTTGTGATTGTTGCGAATCACAACAGGGGGATTTCCCAGTTTACCTTGAAGATGAGCTGGGAAATCCCCCTGTACACACGGTAGAGCCTAGAAATTGTTTGCCACGCAAACAAATGCTCCATGTGTGTGTCCTGTGTGGGATAGTCTGGGTCTTGAAAAACAAAACCCAAGAGCCATAAAGAAAAAGATGAGTATATTTGACTCTGTAAACAGTAGACTTTTTTGGTATGGAAAAAGAGGCCATGATAAGAGTCAAAGGACAAATGATACCCTAAGAAAAAAATTTGCCTTACCCGGGACAAGAGTTTACTATCCCTTATATATATGAAGAGCTCCTATAAATTGGTAAATACAAGTCAGAAGAGGGTAAAGGGCACACAGGGGCAGGTTACAGAACAGGAAGTCTGGATGACCAGTGTTGCCAGTGGTCAGGAAAATGAAAGTAAGAACAACCATAGGACGCCGTTTATTATCCTTTTTACCCATTAGATTGGCAAAGATTAAGGGATTTTCAAGGCCAGCACCAGGAAAGAATGGTGGGAAATGAGCCCTTCCCCACCGCTGCGGAGACAGTGTAGCACAAAATCTACTCAGATGGGAGCTCCCATTCATCAGCCACCTGCCATGTACCATGGCCCGTGTGGCCTGATGTAGGGGTTACCTATGTGAGTAACACATGGGTCCCGTCCTTGGAGAGCTCACAATAGGGGAAACAAGTATACATATAAAAATATACTGAATCCAGTACGGTAGTGGGGGATATGCAGGAAGCAGAGCGGAGCGAGGGGGCGTGGGGTGGGGCCGGAAGTAGTGTGTGATGTGTGCAGTGTAAACTTCACGGTGGCAGGAAGGGGGCAGCAGGGGGTATGATATTGAGGCCAAACCTCGAAGGATCCTGTGTGCTGTACTGAAGAGTTAGGACTTTCCAGGTAGGCTCTAGGGAGGGTTTCCAAGGTAGGAAGAGGGATGATTTGGCCCATGTTGTAGAATTTTGGCAACGATAGGATTGTTGGACTGAAGTGTGAACATCAAAAGCAGAGAGAAGCCCTTTGGGAGGATCGATGTCGCCCAAGTCATGGAGGATGTCTCAACAAGGACAGTGGCAGCGTGTGTGGAAAGAAGCATTCCTATCAAAGGCAGCTTGGAGACTCAACACTGGAGAGCAGGGGCGAGAACATTTGATGATGATTGTCGTGGTTCTAGCCTGAATGATCAGGATGACAGTTAAGCAGTGGAATATAGCAGGAGGGAGCTTTGCGAGCCAATGATGAACTTGGGTTTGAACTCTCAGTTGTAGCCGTCACTGGGACCTGCAGTGGAGATATCTGTCCTTCGGAAACATGCATCCTAGAGCTCAGGGAGATGGTGACGCTCACCCTCCTCGCTAGCCACATGGTTCTCAAGTGGGGTGATCGAGCACCGGTTGTACAGTATTGGACAACTTGTAACTGACTGCTTTTTCTCCCCTTAAAGATACAGCCGTATGTGAATGGAGCTCTGTACAGCATCCTTTCTATTCCGTCCATTCGTGAGGAAGCAAGGGCAATGGTAAGAAAAGGTGCTTGAGGGGCACCTGGGCGGCTCTGTTGGTTAAGAATCTGACTCTTGACTACGACCCAGGCCATGATCTCATAGGTTCATGAGTTTGAGCCCCGCATCGGGCTCTGCGCTGACAGTGCAGAGCCTGCTTGCAATTCTCTGCCCCCGTGTCATCTGTCCCTCCCTTACTCATTCTGTCTCTGTCTCTCTCAAAACGTAAATAAACATTTTTTTAAAAAAGGGAAAGAGAGGGGCGCCTGGGTGGCTCAGTCGGTTAAGCATCCAGCTTCGGCTCAGGTCATGATCTCACGGATCATGGGTTCGAGCCCCATGTCGGGCTCTGTGCTGACAGCTCAGAGCCTGGAGCCTGCTTCAGATTCTGTAGCTCCCTCTCTCTCTGACTCTCCCCTGCTTATGCTATCTCTCTCTCTCCCTCTCTCTCTCTCTCAGAAAAAAAAAGGAAAAAAAACATTAAAAAAATTTAACAAGCACTCAAAAAAAAAAAAAAAAAGGAAAGAGAATGTGCTTGAGAAATTTGTAAGCTTTGATCAGTGCCACAGTTCAGAAGCTGTTAGAGGTCTGAGCCTAGGCCCCGTGGCTTGCACGTAGCTTATGAGCTCCCTGGAATTGTACGCCAGCTATGTATTTGCACTTTTCTGGAGAGGGAATCTGGAGCTTTTATCAGACTCTCAAGGGATCCCTAACTCCTAAATCTTAAGAACTACTGGGTTAGAAAGTTCCCAGCAGGCTTAGTTTTTGAAAAGTTATAGACTTCTCTTTTCAGTGATTCATTTTAATTTGGGGCTTTGGGAATGCCTGCGATTTCATAGGAGGAGGAGCTTAGCAGGAAGACGGTGACATGGAGAAGGTGTCCCGGAAAGTCCCCCACAGGAGGGCTGGGGGGCTGGCGGCAGGCGTGAGCAGCGGTGCAGCACTAACTCTGGGAGCCTGCAGACCCCGCTGTCAGCAGCTGAGGGGGACAGACGCTCTGGTGAAGATGACAAACCTGTCTGGTTCCTGGTGTGGTTGGTAAATAGTGAATTCAATACTTGACGTGTTTACGTTAGTGCTTTATTGGAAGTAAGTATAAAACAAGCTTCAGGTGATTAGCATCGTTTGTGTTGACAAGCGTTTCTGGATCTATGCAGCAAAGCCACTGGGGTTTTGTCCTTTTCCCCATTACGTGTGGAACTAGCTTAACAGTGTGCATATTAAATGCCACAGTGAAGGGATTAAATACATTTCCACAGTCAAAACACAGGCCAAATTCAGTTTGGGACTAATGAAACATGGTTCTTCCACTTGATTTTGCTTACTTAGAAGAATTGCTCAACCTCCTAATTAGCCATCTAAAATTACATCAACAGCTATGCCAGAGATAAAAACTCAATTAGGAACCATTCTGTGTGGTCACACTAAACAATGGAGCTTAATTTATTGCTTTGGGGGGAAAAGATGATTTCAGCACAGAACAGGGAAAAATGAACTTGATTAAATACATTCTGCACTGTGGCCCTTCTGGTGAGAGGAACTCTCAACCAAGGGCGAAACCAAGGAAGAAAACATGTAGACTGAGGAAAAAAGAAGGTCCTGTGGATCAGACAGCCTGCAAGGCAGCTTGGAGGAGGGACGTCCAGGACAAGGGGCCGGGAAGGCAGGAGGGCACAGAAGCAAAGGGACAGGGACCAAGTCGAGACGAGAGACTCGCGGTTATAGGACGAGAGTGTGACCCTTAGAGATCATCCGGGCCAGAGGGAGAAAATGAAGGAAAGGGACAGTGGCTCCGAGACCTGGACGTCTCACACTTGTGTAACTGGACTCCCGAAAGGAGAGGAGAGAAGAATATGACATCGCAAGAACTCTGTTTTTGCAACCAGGTAAAACATTTGTGTGCTTGCGGAAAGTGACTAAGAAGACATAAAAATTATACCGGCACCCAGTGCTATAATGGTGATCTTATGGTAATACCCCCCCAAGATGGAGGAGAAGATAAATGAGTGCACTGAGGCCCATTTGAACTTCAAGAGGCTGCCACGGTCTGGGACAGGAGGGCAGTGCAGACCAAGAGGGCTGCCCCGCGCCTGTTGCAAAGCCTCCGCGCCCCAGGCTGGAGCAGCTGTTGGCCCTGAAGCTCTTCCCTGGGATTTAAACCCCAGCCAGACATTCTGCCTGGGCTCGAGTAGACTCCTGCCTCTTGGTACCCTCTTCTCTTGACTCAAAGACTAACCAGAGTTGTTCTTCCCTTCCAGACCACTCCTTCATGTTCTCCTCTGTGCACTTGCCTGTCTCTGCCTCTCTGTTAAATGTTACTGTTCTCGAAGGTGCTGTCACTTAGAACCTTGTTTATTCCCTTGGCCTCAGCTGCCAGATCTCTCTTCTGAGCCACGAATCCCTTCCAAACACAGCAAGCACAATCTTAACCATTTAAGTAGGCTTTATGCCCACTCAGGGCTTGAACTCACAACCCTGAGATCAAGACCTGAGCTGAGATCAAGAGTCAGACGCTTCACCGACTGAGCCACCCATTCTCCCCTTAACCATTTATTGAGCATCTATTATGTACCAGCACTTGGACTGGATGCTATTTTATACACACACACGCACGCACGCGCACACACACATATAATATACTATATAGTATATACTATGTGTACTATATATAAATATGTTATATATACTATATACAGAGAAAAAGCTATATATATATATACACACACACACACACACACAAACACATATATAGTTGAATGCAATTGACAAACATATATTTACATAACCAACACCCAATTACATGCTTTACCTTTTAAAGGTTTCATGTTAACTAGAGTTGTCATCCCTTTTTTCTAGTTGAGGACACAGGGTAGGAGGAACTAAGTAACGTGATCAAGGTCACACTGTTAATTCATGAGACGGCTCGGATTCCAATCCAGACTTAACCTTCCGGAAGGTCATGCCCTTCTCTAGACAATGGGAACTCACCATATCCAAAACTGCACTTGGCACTTCTTTGATTCAGTTAGAGCCGTTGACTCCAAACGGGCCTGCATTGAAAGTGGGAAATATTGTCTCCTTTACCTGAAAAGTCCAGGCAGAAGCATCAGGCAGAGCTTGATCAGAGCTCATGTGTTACTGGATCCATTTCTCTCTCGGGACCTCTGGACTCTGCTTCCTCTATGTTGGGTTCATTATTAGATACACTTTCCTCTTGTGGCAAGAAACCCTCATCAGCTCCAGCCGTACGTGCTCATTCAAATGCCTCAAGGAAAGAGGAAGGCAGGGAAACAGATACCTGTGCTAAGTCAGTGTCTTACATTTCCCTGCAGTTCTATTAGTCAATATTCAAAGTTCTGATATCAGTGTTTTGTAAGAAAGTAAGTATTACACAATGTGGGGACTTTATAATTCTTTTGATAGAAAAAGAATAATAGCTGTTTAAAAAGAGGTTCCGTTCGTTTATTTCTCTAAGCGTATGGCTTTACTCTTCATTTTGTCTCTGAAATCCAGAAGGAAGTGTATAAATGTAGAGAAATCACAGGACAGAAATTACCTCCCGAAACAACATATTGCCCAAGTTACAGAAAATACTTATGCAGTTAAATTTTACAATAGTTTTTTTTTAATTTATGTATTATCAGAGTATAGTTGACACACAGTGTTCTTTCAGTTTCAGGTGTACACTCATTGCTCATCAGAACAAGCAGTCACCATCTGTCACCATACAGCATGATTACAGCACTATTGACTGTAGTTCTGATTTATTCTTTATCCCTATGACAACTTACTTATTTTACAGCAGGTAGTTTGTATCTCGTAATCCCCTTTACCTATTTCACCCATTGCTTCACCTCCCTCTGGCAACGCCCAGTTCTCTGTACAATAGGTTTTTTTGTTTGCTAAATGTTGTATAATTAGGTCAGATAGCCAACCAAGAAGAAAGTAATTTCACTGTGAATTGTAAAAAATAACAAAAAGAATGTTTAGTACTGAGCAGAGGATTTTTATTGTGTATATCCCTTCCCTCCTGCCAAAGGCTTTTCATTGTGTGGTTGTTGTTTTTTTTTTAATTAGGTGAAGCTATTCTGTTGAAAACTGGTTTTCCCCTACAAAAACACTAAAATATTAACTCTTACTCTTTCTAATGCCCCTAGGGAATGGAGGACATTCTTCGCTGCTTCATCAAAGAAGGCAGTGCTGAAATGGTCCGCCAGATCGAATTTATCATCAAGCAGCTTAATTCAGGTCCGTTCAAAGCAAGAAGCTATCATCTACCGTTTGCATCTTTTCACATGTGCCGGAAAGATACGTGGGCTTTCTTAGGAGGGCTTGTCATATCTTGGAATTCATCCAAGAGGCTTTAAGGGAGGTGGGGAGACCCAACTGAGCCCACCAACAAGGTAGTCAGACTGTCCCAGGATCAATGATCTTTCACCACACTTTAGGCTTAGAGTCAACAAAAAGAATTCAAAAGCAATATCAGAAACCCTGCTCTTCCGTTACATTCCCTTTACGTGGACCCCCCCGCTCTGCATTCTTCCCCCATTTCATACGGCTTCTCCGGGGGTCCCAGGGTCTGATAAGGAAAACAATGGCGACCTCCCTGGCACCACCACAGAAAGTGTCACTCTCGCACGTACGTTCACACTTTCAAGAAAAATTAATGTTGCCCGCTGGTTCCATGGGAGGAGATGGTCCTCTTTCTCTCCAGCTTTCTCCGTTACCATGACAGTCGACAGCCATGGTAAGCAGGAGAGGAAGGGGCAGGGAGCCTTGGGTGGGACCAGGATGGAAGAGACTAGCTCTTTCTATGGACTCCTGGCACCTTGACCCTGACTTGTACCCGTGCCAGAGGCACCCAGCTGTCCACCTCACTCAAAGTCCAAGTGCACAGATCTGCTTAGCACATGAGTAAAGGTGAAGAAATGCATCTCCTGATCTCTACTCCCAAGTTAGCAGCTTGACCAAGGCCAAGAAACAGGGAGCTACCCGAAGCCATTCACGGGAGGAAGCCCGTAAGCTGCTCAGGGTTCGCAGCCTGGGCCGCACACAGCAGTCACCTGAGAGATTTGAGAGTCCCCAAGGCAGCACCCCATGCTAGTGAAGTCAGAAGCTCCGGGGGAACCCCACAGGTGAATAGTGTTTAAAGCTCCCAGGTGCTCCTGCATGCAGCCGGGGTGGCGGGTCCCTGCTTCTGAAATGGAGAGGCTTGAAAAGGGGACGTTAGAGGCTCCTGGTCAGTAGGAAACGGTGGGGAGAACAGCCAGTGAGATGGGCGCTCCCTCAGGCTGGGGTGCATTTCCATCTGGACGCCACCCTTCCCCACCCAGTGCTCCACACTCCCCCGCCCCCCTGCGCCGGGCTTTTACAAAGCAGAGATGATCCATCCCAAGTTCAGGTGCACAAGGAGTAGACCTTTACTTTCTGCCTCAGCTGCATTTCTGACTTGGAGCCCCCAGTCTGCTGGGCAGACGTGGCTGCAAAATATACTTCCTCCCTCGCCTGCTCTGGGCGTGAGAGAGGCCAGTGTTTGGAAAGGAGGGAGGCCTCCCTCCCAGGCCAGCAGGGGTCCTCTGTGGCTTCGGGTCACCTTTGGGCCAGGAATCTTCTTCAAGGCTGGCTTTGTGTTTCAGTCTGTCAAGACCCATGTGCCTCCATTTTCTTGTCAGTCTCCCCTCCTTCCTGGCAGCCAAGACACAGGGGTGGTCCCCCTTGCTCTCTGGCCCCAAACCGTCTCTTTGTCTTACTACGTAAAACTGGCCCTTGAGCTAACACTCTGAAGAATGTGAAGAGGGAGGGCCAGTTGACATTTCCGTGAGGGATGTGCTTTGTCAAGAAGCTATCATGGGTGGAGCTCTCGTATGTTCAGGAAGGGCTTGAGATACACCTGCTTTGCTCAGTAAGTTCCAGTTTAAATAATGAACGTCAAAGGGATTCCTTTTTTTTTTTGTTTTATCTCAAGCACTTCAGTTATTCTGTATCCATGGGACAGTGACAGGTCCCCAGAGACCCTATTACTTAGGAGTCTGATACTTTGAAACAAAATTAGAAAGTCATTGAACATTTGAATGGAGGTTGAGACATTAGGATGTGGATCATGAGCATCGAGTCAGAATGAATGAGTATACCAGCATCACTACAAAAGCCAGAGGGGGAGAACTGGACTTTCCACCCAGTTTGGACTTCATCCTCAAGTGGACATTAACAGTAGAGTATGAATTAGTAGTAGTTTCCTAGTGTAAGATATGTAAGGTGGTGTTGCCACAATCTTTACTTAGCGTATTGTCTTTCTTGTTCTATTTTAGTAAACATGTAAAACGTGTATGGGTTTTCATACATTCAAGCCCATCCCACTTCACTAGTCCTGTTTTCCTTATAAAGTTTTAAGGCTTCCAAGTACAAAACTTCCAGTGTATTTTAGGAACCTAACCCCACAGGTGGGGAAGGACTGCCCTGGGGAAGCGTAAGGGACATGGCAAGCAGAGGTGACCACCACAGGCAGCAGCAGGGAAACTCACCTATGACGCCAGCCCTCGAGGAGGGGGCCTGGCAGATACCAGCCACCCCTGACGGCAGAACAGGAGCAGAACAGAGCCAGCGTCCCCAGCTGGGCCACAGGAAAGGGGGGCGCTGGTGGCCCCAAGCACCACATATGTTAGCTACTGGGGTGAGGGCAGGTGGTCATGCCACAGCCCAGGGAACAGTGTGGGAAGCAGGGCTGATGTCTGCGTCACCCCCGGGAGGAGGAGCTGAGGTTTATAAGGTACTTAAATTCAGAGGACTGGATTGTTCTGTGGAATAGGAGCAGACTGAACCAACGGGCTCAGGGGAGAGGGTGTGGCTGGACCAGCCTTCCCCCCCTCCCCACGTAATGTCTAAGATTCATTGTTAAAAAGTGGGAGGGGGCATTTCTATGTTGGAAAAAGAAATGTCTACCATTGAGGGATCCAGCAGCAACCCCATTTTGGAAGCCACCTTCTTGATAGGCATTTACTGCGGGTGGAACGGAGCAGAGCTCTGTGTGCACTGGGAGCGGACGGAAGTTAGGTGATGGAGCTTCAGCTCAAATGGACAATGGATAATTTCCCCATCTGCAAAGTAGTTTTCTTGACTTAATAGTGTTCCATGACAGCGGTGGGGCCATGATGGGCATGGAGGCGTGCAAGCCTCTGCGGTGGGGGCAGAAGTCGGTGTCCTGCTGGCCTTGGTCCAGCCAAGCCAGTGGAGTCCTTCCTTGTAGACTGAGGGTTGTGTAGAGGACAGTGGGGGTCCCGGGGTTTCTACGTATTCTCTTCTATGAATGGTTTTGGGGTGCTAGCAGTCTCTTCAAGAATAACCTTTGGCTCCTTTCCTCTTACTTCCTGTCTGACTTCCTCTCCTCTTCTCTCAGGCTCTCTTTACTTTCATATCATCTGTTCAGGAAACGAGTGATCGTAAGGAAGAGGCAGAAAGGATAGAGGGATGAGTAAGCCGGGTGCTGTGTTCTCAGGGACTGACGATTCAGTACGATGCCCAGACAGGTCCATAGCCATTCATATGTGACTGAACTGCTCATCCCAAAGTGGCAAGTACTGTCAGACTACCATCTACTACTGGCTAGCACTGCTCTCTAATAGAGTGCTGTCTAGAGAAAATGCTGAGTGTGTTCAGCAGAAAGAGAGGTGACTGCTCAGTGAGGGATCAGGGAAGGCTTCATGGAGGAGAAAGTTACCAAACTTCTCTGTAATACCCGCTGTGTACCTGGCCCTGGGCCAGGTGGCTTAGTTCTGGTGTATTGTAAAGTCCCCCCAACAACCCTAGGAAGTAGGTGGTCTGATACCCATTTAACAGATGAAGAAACAGAGGCTCATTCTTCCTCGGGTTCCATTTTGCTGTTATCCCTCCTTTATAAACTCTTTTCAGATCTAGCAGTGCACCACGGGAGCCTTTAGGAGCCCTACCTGCCACAGCCGCTACCCCAGCCTCTGTGGGAAAATCATGGGATTTAAAAACAGACTTGAGTTGAATTTCAGCTCTGTTACGGGAGTGTGACTGTAAGCAAATCTCTTATCCACTATATGCCTCCATTTGCTATTTTCTATAAAATGAGGATAAGTGCCAACAAAATCTTTGTATGGAGGAAGGAAAAAACGCGTGTTCAGCATCAAGCACGATGCGTAGCAATACTAGTTCAGTGTCTTTTTTCCAAATTCCTCTCAAGTTATATGCTGGTTTTTAACTTTGCTCGGGCCACTACCAATGCGTTCTGGTAAAAGTGGGGGCAGAGATTTAAACTGCTTGGGGCAATCGCGGTTCAGGGCTACAGTGACACCAGAAACCGATCATTCTGATGGAACCTAATTTGCGTGTTTATGCATCTCTGCAGCAGCCAAAGGATTTTCTTGACCAAGACTCCCACCTGTGTTTGCAGCTATTCATTTACTTTTTTCTTTATAGAAGAGCAACTGGATGGTGTTCTTGAATCCGATGATGATGAAGAAGAAGATGATGAAGTAAGTTGGAGGCTCTTGACACCACATAGAAAACTTGTGCCAAACTATTGGGTCTCTTCCTTCCCTTGAAGAGTTAGTCCAGAAATGGAGGTTTTGATTCCTGCTGCATTATTTCTCACAGTTCTGGAGCTTGGCTAAGCTCGGTTGCAGGGGGCTTCAGCCAGTCTCCCTTGAGGCTCATGTGGTCCCACGTCTAAGCCGGCCTCACACCCTCCATGGCCTCTGCGCGTGGCCTCTAATCGCTCAGCGGTCAGGTTCACGGTTCCTCACCGGTTGGTGGCTGGGCTCCAAGGGGGAGGAAGTGAAAGCTTCCAATCCTGTTCCAGGCTCAGCTGTCTCAGAGCATCCCTTCTGCCGTGCTCTGCTCGGGGCACATCACAAAACCGGCCCAGACTGGGGGCGCGGCAGACTCCGCCAGCAGGAGGGTTCGAGGTGGGAAGGTGGTGGGGTGGCCACGTCTGAAGAAGCTCTCCTGCCCCTTGGATGGGTTTTGTGCCACACTCCGCGGCACTCGGGGCGGGGGCGCCTACGGGAGTCTGAAGACAGCAGTTCTTCAACAGGAGTCTTTTGCTTCGAAGGGGCGTGAGCCTCCCCTGGTCTCACTGTGGGAATCGCTAGGCTGAGAGGCTTGGGTCAGAGCAGACAGAACCAACCACTTGGCTCTTTTATCTGCATTGTTTCAATATGGGTTTCCTCGGCCGTGAAAAATCTGCTTACCTGGTTTTCTACAGCGAGAGGGTTCAGAAGTAACGTAGGTGAGTCTCATGAGGTGCGGAGAGAGAGTGGTGACCCACGGGCCAGAGCTTAATTCTTCAGATGATGAGCTTTTTCCTTGTTCTCCCTTCAGACCTAGAAAGCACATACACATTACTCCACCTACTTCTCGATCGTCATACATGGTTTGCCTTCCTTCTGTTTCATGGAGAGCAGTTACTCCTGAAGTGAGTGCTGGGGGAGATGTTTCTGCTCGGAGTTGTGGTCTCTCGGTTTAGAACGTCTGTAAAGTCAGGTTTTTGTCCACTGCTGGCACCAGTTGGGGGAGGTAGTTCATCGAAGATCCATCCACCGAAGAAGGCTGTGCCGAGGTCGCCCAGTGATCGCCCCTCCCTCAGGCAGCCGCCCGCCTGCCATTCTCTTCCTGAGCTGTAGGCGGCACTAGTGGGCATTCTTGCTCAGGCGGCTTTGTGGGACAAGTGCAGTTCTGGACCTCGGCTGGGGATCCTGGCCAGCACCTTCTCCAGGCCCCTTCCTTTGCAAAGGTGGATCCGGAGAGGGGAGGAGACCAGCCTAAGGTCACACAGAGTCAATGGCAGTAAAATCTGGTTTAGAACAGGGCTTGGCAGACTTCTTCTGTAAAGAGGAAAGTAGTAAATATTTCCGGCTTTGGAGGCTATGTGGTCTGTTTCAGCTACTCAAATCTGCTGCTGGAGTAGCTGTCAGTACATAGGGGGTGAGGGCGACTCTCTTCCCATAGAATTGTATTATTTCTGGACACTAAAATTTGAATTTCATTTAACTTTTGTGGGTCACTAAACTTTTCTTTTTTTTTCCAAATTTCGAAAGATGTAAAAATCATTCTCAGCTCGCTGGCCTTTCAAAAGCAGGCATCTTGGCCTGTCGGCCATTGTTCGCCAGCCTCAGGAGAGGACCCAGCTCCCCAGCACAGCCTTCTCGGCGCTGTGATAAGACACCGTCTTTGTTCCTTGCCCCATCAGTACAGTTTAAACTACATTTTGAGTTAATATCTTAATTATTTAATTCCATTGAGTTTTTGTCATGATGTCCAAAAGTTCTCCTCAAGATCTATTTGTCCTCTTCCTCAGTTATCTTTTCAGTCTGTTTTGTTTGCTCTGGATTTTTTTGTTTTGTTTTGTTGCCATTAAGCCCTTTGTCTTTGAATTGCAAGGGAAAACACATTTGGTTCCACTGTTCTATTATTAATGATGAAAATTCAGCTTTGGAAAATATACCTGTGGAAACAATTGTAGTCTACTAAAAATTAAGGAATATACAGATCTTTTTTTTTTTTTTAATAAGATTTTATTTTTAAGTATCCTATCTACTCAACACGGAGCTCCAACCCACAGCCCTGAGGTCAAGTGTCACATATCCACCGACTGAGCCAGCCAGGTGCTCCTATGGAGATCTTTTAATTTTCTGGACCTTTGGCTACCCTGTGCAGATTTTTATTTTAAGAGGCTGGTGTTTGTAAATACTTGTTGTGATAACTAGAACTTTCAGAGGACTCCTAAGAGGCGTTCAGTTGGGAAGTTGTAAGGAGCAGATCTGGCCTCTGGGGCCGGAACATGACGCTTTGCGACGCACTCCACTCGGCAGATCCTGGACTTTCCCTCTCTCTTCACCCCTGCAGACAGAGCACCACAGAGTGTTAGCAAGGGTGACCCACGGAAGGCTCCGGCCATCTGTGTTTTACTCAGCTGGCAAACCGAGAGTGGGTGTTACTTTTAAAATTCAAAAGAAAAAGGAAAGTGAAAGATGCTTAGGCCCAAGGAAAATTTCCAGAGATCACTAGAGGAAGGGGCAGTGTTGTCGTGACATGGCTACGGCCTCCCAAGTTGACAGCTTTGAGGGAGACAGCAAAAGTAGTTTCAGGACCTTTGAGTCACATGTCCTCTTGCTTAGCAATGTAAAAGTTTTTAAATTTCATATTGAAACCCCAAACACAGATAACGGAGCCCGGTGTGTTTTCAGTGAGCTACTCGATGCTTCTAAAAATAACATGGCTCTCTCTGGGTGGGGCTGGAAGCCAAGGGGAATTATTCTCCGTTTACCTTACATCCAGTTAAAATCTGTGCACCGGCAACTGCGGCCACTGGTCCAGCTGCCCTGGAAACTCCAGAGAACCCCCAGATGCCAAATCTGAGCTTCCTGATTTCTAAGAATGTAATGACTTGTCCTGATGTGCGAACACTTCTCTCTGATAGACATACATTTACAAGCCAAAATAAAAAGTTGTAAAGGTAGCATCAGGGATGTTTTTTTGACTTGTAGACCGCCTAGGGTATAGCGTCAAGTAGGAAAAGGAGATCGCAAAGTGATGTGAACACTATGATTCAAATTCAGAAAGGAAACAAACATAAATACACATCCTGATGAATGATGTATGTACTTCTGTGTGCATGTAGCAGAAAGGTGTGGCGAGATACGCCCTCTTTGTTGACACTGGAAACTACCTGGAGGCCAGGAGGAGGAAACGTGGGGGAGGCAGAGAGGTCCCGGCCAGCGGGGAGGGCCGCAGAGTCGCATGTGAAGTGAGAAGTGAGAGAGAGGGTGTGCCAGATTCAGTGGGTGGAGGGCAGAGGGTGGGTGCTGAGCACCCTTGAAGACTAATGGGGCAAAAGCCGCGCTGAGCAGTTGGGGAGCAGGTGGGAGGTGAGAGAAGGGAGCCGGTAAATATATGCGGCTCTTCCCACGAATCCAGCCGTGAGCACGAGAGCAGGTGGGAGAGCGGGTAAGCGGGGCAGTTGTGTTCCGTTCTGGTTTGGGAGACACCTAAGCTGATGAAAATACTGCTGGGAAGGACCCGGCTAAGAGGGAGAGGTGGAATGTTCTGGGCAGGAGCAGCGGGAAGAGATGGCATCAGAAGGCCAGCCGTTTTCATTATTTTCTAAATTGCTTCTGATGCTCTCTGGGCCCACAAGTCCCCAGACCCGTTTACACCTCCAGAGAAATAAAAGCATCATTAGATGGGCTTGGCCAGTGCATACACAGGAAGAGGCAGATGACAGCTACCGTGTAGGGGCTCGAATGCATCTCACCAGGTGCTTCAAAGACATGTGTCATCTAATACAATTTAGTTTTATTTTTAATGTTTATTCATTTTTCAGAGACAGAGACAGAGCATGAGTGGGGGAGGGGCAGAGAGAGAGGGCGACACAGAATCCGAAGCAGCTCCAGGCTCTGAGCTGTCAGCACAGAGCCCGACGCGGGGCTCAAACCCACGAACCATGAGATCATGACCTGAGCCGAGGTCGGACACTTAAGCGACTGAGCCACCCAGGCGCCCCGGATACAGTTTAGTTTTATGTTAAACATTTGCCTTATGTTCCCAAAGAGCTGATGATAAATCGCAGGGGTCAGGAACCCTGATTCCGTGTTCCCACCACAAACGGCTCACTTCCTGATTACAAGTCAAGGTGAAGTGTCTAGCTCATAAGTGTACAATAAAAGCCTTCTTGTGCTGTTTGAGAAGACCGAATTTAAGACAAATAGCCTCCCTTCTTAACAAAACAGGCTTAAGTGCCAGGTGAGATCAGCAGGGACGCTGACTTTCTGGCTGCCCTGGAGGTGACAAGCCTGCTCAGCAGTCTCCTTCTTTAGAGATTTCTCAACACCAAGAGTCACTTATTTATTCAACAAATATTTGGCATAACATCATTCTAGGAAATAATGAGGAAGGGATACAGAACAAATCCAGAAGAGTCTCTGGGCTTAAAATACCTCCAGGAGTTTTAACACTGGGATAAGTGAGATGATAAAATAATGATTCTGATCATCGCAGCTCATGGCTGTGGCGGTGCCGGGTGCCGGGCGCCGTTCGAGGCGCCACGCGTGCATTTGCTCATCTCCTCACCACAACCCTGCCACGGGTGCCATTGTGCCCATTTCACAGATGGGAAAACAGAAAATACCTCACTTAGCGAGTTCACACAACCACAGTAATGGAGCTTGGAATCGCACCCAGGGGTCCCACTCACCAGTCCACGCAAATGACCGCTGCATGATTTTGTCTCCTGTGAGACCTGTGTGAACACATGTAAACAACAAATAATAGAAAATAAATATATAGTTATAGGTTCTCGAATGTGATAGAAACGGGACGTGCTGTAGGAATTCCAAAGACCGCAAAAATACCGGGACATGGCTGTCCCTGGAGGACTTCCCCAGCCTCCCTAGCCTAGGGTGACAGGAAAGAGGAATGGAGTGACGACGAGAAAAATGTGGTCAGGGAAGCAGGAGAGGCGCCCTCCTGGGAAGACAGCAGGAGCTTATCCCTTGCTGTCCCCATGGCCCTTGTCACTATGTGTTTGTGCTTTCGTATTGTTCTTGTAAGATACACACACACAGTATTATACGTGTAATATTATACAGTATTATACATGTATTATACACATATATCCGTGTATGTGTTCATCAACACTGGTTTTTCAAAAGGAGGTAGCATAGATCATAGATATAAGCACACGCGTACGTGTTCTCTTTGCTCTTGTTAACGTTTTCTGGCAATCACTCTAGGCCAGCCAGCAGGGCAAACTGGGTCTTTTTAATGCCCTAGATGCACAGTTTTCCAGATTTTTGCTTTGTCAGACAATGCTGCAGTACATACCTTTGTAAATACACGCTTCTTTACTGGTGCTTTTGTTTTTACTTTTTTTTAATGTTTTATTTATTTCTGAGAGAGAAAGAGAGACAGCGTGAGCAGGGAAGAGTCAGAGAGAGAGGGAGACACAGAATCCGAAGCAGCTCCAGGCTCTGAGCTGTCAGCACAGAGCCCGATGCGGGGCTCAAACCCACAAACCGTGAGATCATGACCTGAGCCGAAGTCCGGTGCCTAACCGACTGAGCTACCCAGGTGCCTCTTTACAGGTGCTTTTATTTACATTGGCTTTTGTTGCTGGGTTGAAGCATATGTGTGTTTTTAATTGTAATAGATTTCTTCAGATGGTTTTTCAGAAAGGCTGTAGCAATTTGGATTCCACTAGCAGAGCAGGAGAGGCCCCCCTCCATCTCCACCAGCGATAGGCACAGTCACTGTGTTTGCCATTCTCAAGGTGGTAAAAGGGCCATCTCCTTCTTTTTTTTTTTTTTTTTTTTAAATGTTTTATTTATTTCTAGAGAGAGAGAGAGACAGCATGAGCAGGGGAGGGTCAGAGAGAGGGAGTCACAGACTGAAACAGGCTCCAGGCTCCGAGCTGGCAGTCAGCACAGAGCCCGACGCGGGGCTCGAACCCACGAACCGCGAGATCTCGGACGATTAACCGACTAAGCCACCCAGGTGCCCGGGCCATCTCCTTCTTATCCTAATTTGCATCCCCATTGTGCAGTGTGAGTGTCTTTCATGTTTATTTTATTGGATATTTGGATTTGCCACACTGTAATTTCCTATTCATGTCCTTTCCTTACTTTGAAAATTGTTTGTCTTGGGGCGCCTGGGTGGCTTAGTTGGTTAAGCGTCCGACTTTCGCTTAGGTCATGATCTCGCGGTTCGTGGGTTCGAGCCCTGCGTAGGGCTCTGTGCTGACTGCCAGCTCAGAGCCTGGAGCCTGTTTCAGTCTGTGACTCCCTCTCTCTCTGACCCTCCCCTGCTCACGCTGTCTCTCTCCTAGAAATAAATAAAACATTTTTAAAAAATTAAAAAAAAAAAAAAAAGAAAATTGTTTGTCTTTCCATAGCACTAAATGTGAATTCTCTGTATATTACAGGTATTGACCCTCTTTCACCTTCATTGCAAAACATGTAAAGATACATCTTTTATTCATTGGCTTATTTTTTATAAATTTGCCACAAATCTTTTAAAATTTTTGAGAAGATGCATATATTGACTTTCCTTTTATAACTTCTGGGTTTCTGTCCCGATTAAGGTTTCCCTGAATCTTAAATTTTACATTAGTCTCCTAGATTTTCTCTTAAGACTTTATTTTTCCATTTAAATTTTAATTATTAGATATACTTTTTTTTTTAAGAGAGTGAGCAAGAGAGCATGCGCGCATATGAGGGGAGGGGCAGAGAGACGGGGAGAGAGAGAATCCTAAGCAGGCTCTGTGGCGTCAACACAGAGCCCAACGCAAGGCTGACCTGAGCCCAAATCAAGAGTCAGATGCTTAACCAACTGAGCCACCCAGGTGCCCCGAGCATCCAACTCTTGATTTGGGCTAGGTGCTGATCCCAAGGTTGTGGCATCGAGCCCTGCATTGGGTTCTGGCTGAGTGTGGAGCCTGCTTAATCTATTCTCTCTCTCTCCCCACCACCCCCACTCATGTTCTCTCTCAAATAAAGAAACGAATGAAAATATTAAAAAAAAAAAAAAAAGATTAGTTGCAATGTAAAGTCAAACACCATACCCAACAAATCTTTTTCTATTCTGTTAAAATCTGTCCATCTCTTCTGCATTTTGTTAATCTTATTTTCTGATTGTTCATTGCTGGTGTATAGAAATACAGCTGATTTTAGTGTATCGATCTTGTATCCTAAAACTTTTACTAAACTCGTTTATTAGCTTTAAGAGTTTTTGTTTCTTTGTTTTGCTTTGTGATGGGTTACATGATGCCATTTCCTCTGTGAATACAGACCATTCCTTGCCTAACTTGCCCTGGCTAAAGCTTCTAGGACAGTGTTGAATAGACGTGGTTAGCGTGGATACCTTTGTCATTTTCCTGATCTTAGGAGCAAAGATTTCTGTCTTTTACCATCCAGTGTGATGCTGCCTGTGGGTTCCTTCTGGAGGCTCATTATCAGGTGGAGAAACTGCCCTTCTTCTCAGAGTCACAGTGCTGGGTTTTGCTGAATGCTTCCCCCACATTAACGAAGATGACCATATGAAGTCATTTTCCCTTTCAGTCCGTGAATACAGTGTATTACACTGATTGATTGTCGTATGTTAAACCACCCTGCCTCATTATGATTTATAATCCCTCTCATATGTTGTTGCATTTGGTTTGCTAGTATTTTGTTGAGGATCTGTGTGTGGGTATTTATAGTAGATATCACAGTGCAGTTTGACTTCTCTTATGATGTCTTTTTTCCAGTTTTTCAAAAATGTTCACTTGAGGTACAGTTGACATGCAAGATTATATTCGTTTCAGGTATATAACATAGTGATCAACAATTATATACACCTCTTTTTCTACTTTTATATCCGGGTGATAATGGCCTTGTAATGTGAGCTGGGACGTGTCCCTTCTTCTATTTTTGGAAGAGTTTATGAAGGCTGATGTTGCTAATTCTTCTTTAAGCGTTGGCTAGGCTTTACCAGTGCAGCCTTCTAGCCCTGGGTTTTTCTTTGCGGAAAGTTTTTTTTGTTTCTGATTCGATCTCTTTACTTGTTATAGGTCTATCTATTCAGATTTTTTAATTTCTTCTTGAGTCAGTGTCTATCATGTGTGTCTTTCTAGGAATTTGTCCATTCTATCCAAGACATCTAATTTGTTGATTCATGTACAAGTTTTCATAGTATTGCCTTATGATCTTTCCTTCTGTAAGATCAGTAGTGTCCCACCTTTTATTCCTGAGTTTAGTCATTTGAATCTTATCTCTTTCTCGAACAGTGCTGTGGACTGAATTGTGCTGTCTCACATTCATATGTTGAAGCTCCGACCCCCAGTGTGGGTGTATTTGGAGACAGGGCCTCTAAGGAAGTAATTAAGATTAAAGGAAGCCCTTTAGGGGTGGGGCCCTGATCTGGTGGGATTAATACCCTTCAGAGACACTGCCACCACCATGGGGTTAGAGGGGGGGAAGCACAGAGACCTCTCATCAGGAAGTGAAACACCCCCACATGCCGTGTGTCCTTGGACTTCCCAGCCTTCAGAGCTGTGAGAAATATGCTTCTGTTGGTTAAGCCCCCTGGTCTGTGGTGTTTTGCTCCGGCAGTCCGAGCTGACGAGGACAGTCAGTCTAGCTAAAGGTTCGTCGGTTCTGTTGATCTTTCCCAAAACCAACTTTTCATTTCATTAATTTTTCTCTATTCTCTATTTCACTTATCTCTGCTCTAATCTTTATTATTTCCGTCCTTCTGCTTTTCTTTTTCCATTCTCTTAAGGTGTAAAGTTAGCTTATTGATTTAAAAGCCTTCTTTTTTTCTAATGTAGGCATTAAATACATACATAAATATATATCAGTATAGTTGGTAAGGATGTGGTGGGTTTGCCCTGTTGGTGGGAATATAAACTGTTATATCCACCATGGAAAACAGTATGGAGATCCATCAAAAAAATTAAAAATAGAACTCCCCTACAATCCAGCAATCACAGTACTGGGTATTTACCCAAAGAATACAAGAATGCTAATTTAAAGGGATACATGCACCCCTGTGTTTATTGCAGCATTATTTACTATAGCCAGACTATGGAAGCAGCCCAACTGTCCATCAGTTGATGAATGGATAAAGATGTGATACACACACACACACACACACACACACACACACACACACACAGGAATATTATTCAGCCATAAAAAAAAGAGTGAAATCTTGGGGCACCTGGGTGGCTGAGTCGGTTAAGCGTCCGACTCGTGGTTTCAACTCAGGTCATGATCTTGGTTTGTGGGTTCAAGCCCCACATTGGGTTCCATGCTGATAGCAAGGAGCCTTCTTGGAATTCTCTCTTTCCCTCTCTCTCTGCCTCTCCCCCACTTACTCTCTCTGTCTCTCTTTCAAAAATAAGTAAACTTTAGGGGCGCCTGGGTGGCTTAGTCGGTTAAGCGTCCGACTTTCACTTAGGTCATGATCTCGCGGTTCGTGGGTTCGAGCCCCGCATCGGGCTCTGTGCTGACTGCCAGCTCAGAGCCTGGAGCCTGTTTCAGTCTGTGACTCCCTCTCTCTTTGACCCTCCCCTGCTCGCGCTGTCTCTCTCTCTGTCTCTCTCCTAGAAATAAATAAAACATTAAAAAAAAAATTAAAAAAAAATAAGTAAACTTTAAAAAAAAATTATTAAAAAAGAGTGAAATCTTGACATTTGCAATGACATGGATGGACCTAGAGAGTATTATGCTAAGTGAAATAAGTCAGATAACTTAAGAAACAAAACAAACAAGCGAAAAGGGGAAGAAGAGAGAGAGGCAAACCAAGAAACAGACTCTTGGATCACTTGGCTGACTCAGTTGGTAGAGCATGTGACTCTTGATCTCAGGGTTGTGAGTTTAAGCCCCATGTTGGGTGTATAGATTACTTACAAATAAAATCTTTTTAAAAAATAAAGTAAAATCTTTAAAAAAAATTTTTAAAAACCAGACTCTTAAGTATAGAGAACAAACTAATGGTACTAGAAGGATGTGTGTGGGGGTGTGAAATAGGTGATGGGAATTTAGGAGGGCACGTGTGATGAGCCCCAGGTGACGTGTGGAAGTGTTGAATCACTGTATTGTACCCCTGACACTAATATGACACTGTATGTTAACTACCTGGAATTTAAATAAAAACAGAGAGAGAGAGAGATCTGACAGGCAGATCTGTCAGAGAGAGGCAGAGGTACACGCCCAGCTCACCTAGCATGGGCTGTTGGGCACACCCTCAACCAGTGTAAAGTAGGTATATATATATATGTAAACACCCCACTATGAATTTCCCTCGGAGTACTGATTTTGCTGTATCCCATAAGTTTTGGAAAGTTATGTTTTCATTTCCACTTATCTCAAAATATCTACTACTTTTCCTTGCGATTTCTTCTTTGACCCACTGGCCATTTATGAGTGTGTTTTCAACGAGCCCTTGAGGACAAGGCTGTTGACACTGAGCAAGCTCTCAGATCAAATAAAGATAAGCCCCGTGAGAGGTGTTCCCAAGGACTTATCAGACAGGCACATAGTGACGGCTCTCTTGGAATGGGGCCTTCGGGAAGCTTGAAGCCCATCTGCTCCTTCCGGTGACTGCTTGGCTGTTGGTTTTCACTTTGATTACAAGGCTGGGGGTTTTCAAGGAGTTGGAGAGAGAGAGAGAGAGGACTAGGGAGGTGTAGATGCCACAACATTTGCTATTCTTACTGACAGTTAGCCTTTTTTTATTTCTTGAATAAGCACCCCGCAGATGGTCGTGCTTAATTTCCAGGGTTCTGAAAACTTTGATTTGAACAGTTTTGCCAGTGTTTTCATTGGATTTGTGGAGGAATGGATTGTTGGAAGTTCTTATATCACAGTTCCTGCTGGGATCCTGCCTAGTTTATGCCCGTGCATGATTTTGTATTTTCATGCATTGGCCATTTGGGAAATAATGGTTTTTCAGTTTTGCATTTCTTCCAAATGTGGCCGTATTTCATTACAAAACATCCAGAAGCTGCATTAGTTAATATTGCCTCCGATCTCATCAGAAAAGTCTTTAGAAGCTGCCTGGGTGGCTCAGTCGGTGAAGCATCTGACTTTGGCTTAGGTCATGATCTCACTGTTTGTGAGTTCGAGCACTGTGTCATGCCCTGTGCCGACAGCTCAGAGCCTAGAGCCTGCTTCTGATTCTGTGTCTCATTCTCTCTGTGCCCCTCTGCTACTTGTGCTCTGTCTCTCAAAAATAGATAAATGTAAAAAAGAAAAAAGAAAGAAAAGAAAAGCCTTTAGGTATTGGGGTGTTGGGGAAGCTATTAAGCTCACAGTATCAGGAGCAACTTTTTTAAAATGTTTGTTTTCTCTTGAGAGTTCAAATTTTATTATTGATAATAGACACTACCAGTTGTTTTCCTTGAAGTAACAGGCTCACCGCATTAATCTTTGAGAAAATGTCTGCCAACACCCAAGTCTGAAAAACCATAGTTTGTCTATCTTTCTTTCAAGGAAAAACGATGTTCCTTTAAAACAAATGCCTGGTTAGGCTTGCAGCTCAGATAATCTCACAAATGTTTTTCAAGATAACCACTATGTATATCCCATGTAGTCACACAGAATGTTAGAAAGACGGTCCGCCAGAGTCACGACTTATCAAATTCCTGCTGCTTCATCAAGGACATTCTTCAGTGAAACTCTAACATCTTTCTGTCATTGCTCTATAATTTTTCTGTCTGTCCATCTATTCATCCATCTATCTATCCATCTGTCTAGTGACCCGGGATGGCGGTAGAGACTGCTACTCCAGTTTGGCGGCCCCGCCTAATTAAGGCACCGGTGGATTTACCCTCTGTTGCCTCTGTTCCGTCACTGCAAATGTCAGCACAGGTGTCCTGGGATAAACCATGAAAGTCAATACATTAAATATTTCATCTGGCAACACTTGTGTTTGTTGTCAAGCAACAAAAAAGATCTCTATGCAAAAGTGTTTGATGACTGGTTACTGTTGATACTGGATGAATATAAGCGAAATCGCAAGTCCAGGCATACTTCTGCAGACGAGACATGTGTAAACACAGCCTTCACGTTTGCAGCTTTGTCTTTGATTCGAGGTGCTACTGTTTCATGGGACAGTAGCAGACTGTAATTTCTTTTGTTAACTTCCCATTCAGCAGTGTAAGCTCTCCGAGACTATTGGGTCTGTTTCTTCAACTAAGACAACAATTACCCTTCATAGTCCTTCAGTGACTCTGCTATTGGGTTTTTTTTTTTTTTTTTTAATAATTTTGGGAGGATAGTGTTAGGTCCGCAGAGAAAAATAATACAGAGTTCCTGTATACCCATTGCACACCTTCAGTGGCTTTTTAATTTCTAGTTTGAAAAAAAGTTAAGACAAATTTTGAATTTTTGACTTTTAAAGAACTCATCACAGGGGCGCCTGGGTGGCTTAGTCGGTTAAGCGTCCGACTTTCGCTTAGGTCATGATCTCCCGGTTCGTGGGTTCGAGCCCCGCGTCGGGCTCTATGCTGACTGCCAGCTCAGAGCCTGGAGCCTGTTTCAACCTGTGACTCCCTCTCTCTCTGACCCTCCCCAGCTCGCGCTGTCTCTCTCTCCTAGAAATAAATAAAACATTAAAAAAAAAAAAACGAACTCATCACAGCTATGTGTAAAATATTCAAATCCATTATACCTCAATTATCCTTAACTGTCATTATAATATCACCCAAATATGTTTTGTTACATAAGACAGTCAGGCAATCTGTTGACATCTACAAAACTGAGGGGAAAATAGCTTCCATGTAATTCCGTTTCTTATTTGAAGTCTGCCCAGCTTCTTTGGAATACATCCCTCCCTTCCATGAGCCAGAGGACCTCCTGATGAGTCCATTTCGTTGTTCTCGGCATCTTTTCATACAAATGGTGCAGCTGTGGGTTGAGAAAGTGGGGCCTCCGATCTCCCTTTTTAAGCCAACGATCCATCCTTAAAAATATAAGAAAAAATACTGTACAAACAAGTTTTCTTTTATTTTAGAATAAATAATTCTTAAATTTTAAAATAATGGCTTTAACAAAAATCTGAAAAGTTAGAAAAGATCTTGAAAAAATTATAAAAATACTATTCCAAAATAAAACAGTAAGTCTCCTTGTAGCCTGTTTCCACATGAGAGCAAGCAAAGATTCGACTTCAAAATAATAATGTACTGAATGATAATGAAGTTGTATCAGTTATAGTAGATGTGACCAAGATAGCTAGTGCAAGCACAAGAGAAGAACTGAGCACATATTTATACCCTGAGCCTTAGAAGCTTCTAGAAAGTACAAGAAAACTCAAGCATACATTCTGTTAGCTATCGGAGTGATATCATCACATGTCATGTAGCTCTAGAAAATTTCGCTGTATCATAAGAGAATGAAAGTAAAGAAGGCAAGTATTATTACTATTAAAATAATTATATATTTTATAAATTATAGTATAGAAGTATATTGTAGCTGTGAACATAGTTTAGACTTCATGGACCCCCTGAGATCTTAAGGTCTCCAAAGTTTCCCCAGATCCCACTTTGAGAACCAGTGGTTTACCATTTTGTTTTGTACAATCTTTATGAGTTTGAGTATTACAATGTAATGAAAAGGGGCGCCTGGGTGGCTCAGTCGGCTAAGCGTCTGACTTTGGCTTGGGTCATGATCTCATGGTTTGTGGGTCCAAGCCCCGTGTCGAGCTCTGTGCTGACAGCTCAGAGCCTGGAGCCTGCTTCAGATTCTGTGTCTCGCTCTCTCTCTGCCCCTCCCCTGCTCATACTCTGTCTTTCTGTCTCTCTCCAAAATAAACATTTTAAAAAACTTACCATTTACACTGACTTTGGTTTTTAAAATGGATAAGGGAGTTCCTTCATCTTTTCTTAAGGGCTGGACTTAGTTTGGTTTCGCTTTATTTTGCCTTCTCAGTCCTTCTGCCCCTACTGCATTCACCTAGCCCAGGGATACCTGCACGTTCTCTCCAGAGGAAATGCGGCTGCTCAGGTACAAGAAGGAGGATGGCAAGGTGGCCACAGTGAACTCAGACCCAGTGACCATCTCATGTGTGTGACTGTGACACAGAAGGGCTAGACTTTTTCTTTTTTGAAACTCTTATTCCCTGCAACATCCATGCAGAAAGCAGAAACCTGGGTCTTGTTGCTTTAAAAATACAAATTCTTGTCATTTTCAACATAGAACTCAGCATGATACTGTCTTTGGATGCATGTCACCAAACAAGGCCCTGGGTGGAAACAGTAGTATCCAAAGAAAGGTGGCAGGAAATGGCGCTGCATCGGTTGTTTCTGTAACATCCCCGCACGTTCTGGCATCACTAAGGGATAGTTAACATCAAATCACTCTTTGCAGTTTCTGGGACAACGTTAGCCCTTGGCTGAATGTTAGCTGTCATTATTATTGGCGTGATGATGATGATGATCGTCGTCATCATCATCAATATCCCCTCTGGCATCAGCTCCAAGCCCACCACGCCTGGCCGTGCAGAACCACATCTACTGGCATTTTTGCACTTGGCATTCCATCTCTGGCTGTGGTGGCAGCGTGGGTACCACAGAGGGGGCCCTAGATAAGGATATGGCCTCAAGTGTTTTAGAATACGGTATATTTATGGAAAACTTGAGGTTCAGTAAGGGTAAGAGATCAGAAGACAAGTGCCTTTGAAAACATACTTTGTTACAGTTCCTGAGAGCCAGGGCCATGCCACATCCTGAGGGGCTACGCAGGGAAGCCCCGGAGTCAGTCACGAGGCAGACAGAGCAAAGGAAAATATAGCCAAGAGCGTTTGTTGTGGTTTCCGCAGGAAGGAATGAGTGAGTCCCGGTAAGCAGGTTTAGGATCGGCTGGTTTGAATAGCTTCCCTGGGCTCTGGCGCTGAGGGGCTGTACCTGGTTGTCGGGCATGTGGTCCTGGGGTCATTAGGGCAGGTGGATAATGGCCCCGAGTGTGAGAGCCTGATAACAGCAGGTGGTTGGGGTGTGGGCTCTGGATTGGTCGGCTTGCCTTTGAAAGGTGTGCTCCCAACTGAGTTTTTCACCATCTCTGGGAATTGCCTTCTAGCCTCATCTCCCTGAAATGGACTCTCCAGGGTGTACAGGAGCCCCAGGGACCTTACATGGTCTCAAACCTTCCCTCCAAGTTACTCCTTCGGCTCACCATTGCTGCCACCTGCACGCCAGGGCCAGGACAGTTACCCTCATCATCCTATCTGGTTGTAAGATTCACTCTGATCCCCTTCGTATTGACCCCAACTGATAAAAGGCCAGAGTCTTTGAAAAGAACTTTTATTTAAAAACAAGAGGAAGAAACTTAGCAAATGAGAGAGGTGCTAGAGCTGTTAGGGTCCAGCGCTCCACTGCAGAGAGCTGGGCATCAGGCCAAGGAATGGCACGGGCCCAGAGCACAGGCCCGACCCGCCGAGGATGGCTCACTTTGGCCTCAGCATGGGCTGTGCAAACAGGAGGTGGGAGACAGCTGCCACAGTGCTGTGTGGCCAGAGTGCAGAAAATGGAGAGCCACTGAATTGTCGTATGCCCAGGACGGGTGTGAACAGAGCTGTGCGCCAGGAAGATTAATGTGGCATCAGTGTTCATGTTAACTGGAGATCCATAAAGCTTAGAACTACTTGACAGGAAGTATTTTCTGAGCAGTTACTATGTGCGGGACTGGGCCAAGAGCTTTACACGCTGTTTTCTGTTTATTCTTCATACTCCTGCTGTCAAGAAGGCTCTGTTACCAGCACTGTGTACTGGACGAGAAAACCAAAGCTTAGAGAGATTCAGGAACTTGCTCAAGGTTACACAGGCAGTAACTAGCTGAAGCGAGGTTGGAAGCCAAGCCCATGGACCACCGCATGCCCCACCTCCCCACAGCTGCACACTCTGGGCTCAGGTGGGGAGTGATGTTAAGCTGGCTGGCAGCAGGGAGGCATTGTGCAGGGAGTCTCTGCAGACAGAACCCTCACGAGTGCCCACTAGAACCGAAGGCTGGGGTGACCTTGGGAAGATGGTGGTGCCTGAAACAATGGGGCACGGCCAGGAGGTGTGTGTCCTGTGCAGGGTGAAACTGGATTTTACATGGGGAGATGCAGGGGCGCCTGGGTGGCTCAGTCGGTTAAATGTCCAGCTCTTGATACCTGTTCAGGTTGTGATCTTTTCATGAGATCGAGCCCCGCATCAGGCTCCATGCCGAGCATGGAGCTTGGTTGGGATTCTTTGTGCACTGCACGCACTCTCTCTCTCTCTCTCTCTCTCGCTCTCTCTCTGAAAACAAATAAACATTTTTTGAATAGATAAATGGAGAAGTGCCTACCATGGTCTAGCTAGAACAGAAAGCAATGGGGCCTAGAACCAGTCAGTTTCTACCCAGGCTCCCCTCATCACTTTGCATTTCACAGACAAAGACATACTGTTGCCTGCTTGGGCCATGACCTCCTTTTCTTCTGCCCCCTTCATATATAACCTGTAAAACGCTTCAGCCACCTGAAGCTGTACGTGTCCAAAGAGCCAACAGCAAGCGGCTCACCACAGATCATCTCTGATGGATCACCCGCTGTGGTCCGCACGCTTGGCATGGTGCAGATGTGCTTGTACTTCCCTGTTACCTAATTAGCCAAGAAGTGTCTGTCTGTGTCAGTTACTTGCAGGACCTTTCCATTATTTAACCAAGTCAATAAAGGAACCAGTGTTTCCCAATTAAGGCTTTTGCTTTTTTTTATGGTTCTAAATTCACTTATTTCTATAACATGGCTCCTGTGCTCTCAGACCTTGGCTGGGATGAACCACCCAGCAGGCTGACTCATGGCTACTGCCCTCATTTCCACTCTGGTTTCTATGGAAATAGACATCAGAAGTCTCAAAACAGGGTGAGGGCTCTGAGACACCTCATGATTCTGAGGCTTTTGCAAACCCTATTTGTCCGACATCTGTTGCCATGGAAACAGATGCAGAAAAGGTCAACCAGTGCTCTACAACAAACTTCTCTTTCTCTTATCTAATTTTTCACAAATCATCAAACAGTGCACATCTTTTTCACATGATCACAGAGGTTTTTAAGTTTATCTTTATTTATTTTGAAGGAGATAGAGAGAGCAAGGTAGGGAGGGGCACAGAGAGAGGGAGACAGAATCCCAAGCAGGCTCCGCACTAACACAGATCCTCCCTCAGGGCTCGATCTCACGGTTCATGAGATCATGACCTGAGCTGCAATTTGAGGCCCCTAGAAATAGTGTCTTAGGGGAGCATGGCTCGCTCAGTTGGTAGAACATTTGACTCTTGAACTCAGGGTTGTGAGTTCAAGCCCCACGTTGGGCGTGGAGGCTACTTTAAAAAAAAAAAAGAAAAAGAAAAAAACACCTAGTGTCTGGGTCTGGGAATATAACTGGAGAAAAACTGGTGCATGACCGGCCATTGCTTCCAGCCTCAGAATTACGTTCGGGTGGTAGCTGAGGCCCCCTCGCTTGGTCACTGCCGCTTGGCTGTGAGGGCTCAGGGTCTCTTTGACTCCAGTTGAGCCCACTTGTATCAAAATTCCATCTACCACATATGTTATACAAAATACTGAAATGTTGACTAACTGCAACTTAAATGAAAACTTGAAATTAAAAAATATGTATTGAATACGTATGCTATGTAAAACTTAGAAAGAGAAGCAATTTTCTGTTCTAGTGAGCGCAATGAGCAAGGCAAGACTCGTAAATTTTGTAAGATGACAAGAATTACGGAACTGACCATCATAAGCCCTCGCTGGGCATGGCGTCTCCATGACCTGCTGCTAAGAGCAGTCAAATAGATGCCAGTCAGGTTTCTGACGGGAAACGCTGAGTGAGCTTACTTGAAATAGAAAAAAAACAGAAGCAAAGTAAAAGTCCTGTGGGAACTATACTACGGAGAATTAGTTTCGCAATTCATTTGGCAGCTTTTCTTTAAGATTTTATTTTTAGGTATTCTCTATACCCAGCCTGGGGCTCGAACTCACAATCCTGAGATCAAGAGTCACACACTGCACTGACTGGCTGGCCAGGTGCGCTGGTGTGCTACATTATGGTATTTATTTTGATCCTATCTTTCATGATTGATTCATCTTTTTTTTTTAAGTTTATTTATTTAGAGGGAGAGAGAGAGAGAGAGCAAGAGAGAGAGACCAAGCTGGTGAGGAGCAAAGAGAGAGAATCACAAGCAGGCTCTGCACTGTCAGCACAGATCCCAATACAGGGCTCGAACTCTCAAACCGTAAGATAATGGCCTGAGCCAAAACCAAGAATCAGGCGCTTAACCGACTGAGCCACCCAGGCACCCCTCTTTTTTTTTTTTTTTTTTTTTTTTTGATTTGTCTTTTTTTAGCTGCTGTTTATTCACACTGCCTTTTATTCCCCAGGAGTGAATTAACTGTAAGTGCCACCAGGGGAGGGACAGTGTTAGCTTAGCTTTGTTCTCCAGGGCACCCCCGCCACTTGGCACGATACGCGGCCCACAGAGGCTGTGGACAGGATCTGCTGGCTAAGGGCTCACAGCAGACAGGTATGCAAGGATGCTGATCGTTTTCTTTCTGCAGGGAACCCTCCGGAGGAATGTAGCCAGGCAGAGGCATCTGCTTCAGGCCTTGGGGAATTTTCACGAAGTGCCCCTACCTTTTAGAACTACCCAGCTCATTAGAACCCACATCTTAGCAGTACCCCACCCCACCCTCACCCCCAGCTTCTGGCTCTGGTTTTGAAATATATCTAAATGGAATCATATAGTAGGATATGCTCCGAGTCTGGCCCATTTGCCAAATGTTATGTTTGAGGGCACGGCAGTTAGGTTAGGTTAGTTAGGTTAGTTAGCTAACTGATGCAAAGCACCCCAAATCTTAGTGGCTTAAAAAAGCAACAGCCTTGGGGCGCCTGGGTGGCTTAGTCGGTTAAGCATCCGACTTTCGCTTAGGTCATGATCTCGCGGTTCGTGGGTTCGAGCCCCCCGTCGGGCTCTGTGCTGACTGCCAGCTCAGAGCCTGGAGCCTGTTTCAGTCTGTGACTCCCTCTCTCTCTGACCCTCCCCTGCTCACACTGTCTCTCTCCTAGAAATAAATAAAAAAACATTAAAAAAAAAAAAAAAAAAGAAATAGCTTTAAAAAAAAAAAAAAGCAACAGCCTTTTGCTTCCGATCCCATGTCGGCTGGGCGGGTCCTCGGCTGGTTTCACTGGGCTCGCTCCCCAGGGTGCTCCTGGTTGGAGGGCAGCTGGGCGGGAAGGTCCGAGGTGGCCTCACAGTCTGACAGTCGGTACTGGCGGAAAGGCGTGTTCTCCGTGTGGCCTCCTCCGTGAGCTTGATGGGCACGTTCACAGCACGGTGTCACCAACTTCCAAGAGGCTGAAGGCAGAAGCCTCCAGGCCTCGTGAGACCTTGGAACTGCCTGGGGCTCACTTCTGCCACACCTGTCAGAGTCACAGCCAGCCCCACCTGGAGGGGTTACGGATGTGCACCCACCTCCGCGACGGAGGGCTTGCAAGGCACCATTGCAAAGGGTTGCTTGCTGGAGTAGGGGTGCTGTGTCCCCCACAGTGAGAGCCATCTCAGAACACACCAGTAGCCTCTGTGCACTAAACAAAATAACCTTTTATAGCAAAAGAAAAAAAACCCACAATAAACCAAGAAGTTCTCTCCAATTGAAGTTAAGAGTTTTAGCGATCTAAATTGCCATTTATTACCATCTAAACCTTACCCAACATGGGAAAATCCAACTGCCCGTTTCAATCCAAATTTCCTACTTTACCAGCCTTACTGGGGTTCACCTTCAGTTTTTAATTTCAGAAACTTAATTTTTTCCTAACAACCAGAGAGCAGTGCTGTCAGGAGTAAATGAGAGCACTGCGCTTGGCCCAGATCATCAGTGGTAGCTCCTCTGTCTTCTCCTGCATCGTCCAAGTTGACCCTGCCCTGGGAACCTCACAGAAGTAGGCTTAGCGAGAATTCATCCACTTAACAAACGCTTGTGGAGCACCCATTATATGCCTGGGGCTCTTCTATATCTTGACTGATTTTTCTATTTCTACCAGTTAGAGAGGAATATAGGGATCTCTGATGATAATTATAGATTTGCCTATTTTTCCTTTCACTTCCATACTTTTGTGTCACCTATTTTAAAGTTCTTATGTGTTCGGCATACATGTTTGTAACTGTTATGTCATCGCACAGGGCTGACCTGTTTATCATTGTGAAATACCCTCTTGGTCTCTCTGAATGTTCCTCGCCTGTCTTGTCTGTCTGATGTTAATATAGCCACTGCACTTCTCCCCTGCTCACCGCTTGCTGGTGTATAGCTTTTTCCATTCTCCTGCCTCCAGTCTGTCTGTGTCTTTGAATTTAAAGCGCTTCTCAGCAGTCACAGGAATGAAAAGTACAGCATAGGGATATTGTCCATAATACTGTAATGCAGTTATCATGATGGGCATTTCATACTGCGTATAATTGTTGAATCACTGTGTTGTACACCTGAAACGAATTTAATATTAACACTTCAATTAAAAAAAATTCTTTAGGGCTGCCTGGAGCATGTGGCTCTTGATCTCGGGTCATGTGTTGAAGCCTACACATTGGGTGTAGAGATTACTTAAATCTATGTTTAAACAAATTTTTTTAGGGGCACCTGGGTGGCTCAGTCAGTTAAGAATCCATCTCTTGATCTCGGCTCAGGTCATGATCTCATGGTTTGTGGGTTCGAGTCCCATGTTGGGCTCCATGCTGACAGTGTAGAGCCTGCTTGGGATTCTCTCTCTCCCCACTTCTCTCTGCCCCTCCTCCCCCTCAGAATGGATGAATAAACTTTAAAAAATTTTTTAATGTTTATTTATTTATTTTTTAATGTTTTTATTTATTTCTATGCGAGAGAGAGAGAGAGAGACAGCGTGAGCAGGGGAGGGTCAGAGAGAGAGGGAGTGACAGACTCTGAAACAGGCTCCAGGCTCTGAGCTGGCAGTCAGCACAGAGCCCGACGCGGGGCTCGAACCCACGAACCGCGAGATCATGACCTAAGCGAAAGTCGGACGCTTAACCGACTGAGCCACCCAGGCGCTCCTAATGTTTATTTATTTTTGAGAGAGAAAAACAGAGCGTGAATGAAAGAGGGGCAGAGAGAGAAGGAGGCACAGAATCTGAAGCAGGTTCCAGGCTCCGAGCTTGTCAGCCAAGAGCCCAACACGGCTCAAACTCATGAACCTTGAGATCAGGACCTGAGCCGAAGTCAGATGCTTAACCGGCTGAACTGCGCAGGTGCCCCTAAACTTGAAAAAACATTTATTAAAAAAGTGTTTTTAATAATAAAGTCCTTCTCAGGGCACCTGGGTGGCTTAGTCGTTTGAGCATCTGGCTTCGGCTCAGGTCATGATCTCACAGTTCATGGATTCGAGCCCCGCGTCGGGCTCTGTGCTGACAGCTAACTCAGAGCCTGGAGCCTGCTTCAAATTCTGTGTCTCCCTCTCTCTCTGACCCTCCTCTGCTCAAACTGTCTCTCTCTCAAAAATAAATTTTAAAAAAACATAAAAAAATAATAAAATGCTTCTCTGTGGATAGGATATAACTGGATTCTGGTTTTTTTATCCAGTCTGACAATCTTTGCTTTGGACTGGATTTTTATTTAGTGCATCCGTGAACACTTAAACAGTTTTATTGAGGTATAATTTACACACCATAACATTTATCTTGGGGCACCTGGGTGGCTCATTCAGTTGAGTGTCTGACTCTTGATTTTGCTCAGGTCATGTTCTCATGTTTTGTGAGTCTGAGCCCCACATCAGGCTCCACACTGACAGCACAGTGACTGCTTAGGATTCTCTCTCCTTCTCTCTCTGCCCCTCCCCTGCTTATGCATGCACATGCTCTCTCTGTCTCAAAATAAATAAACTTTAAAAAATTCATCTTTCCTAACTGTACAACTCAATGATTCTTAGTAAATTTTCAGAGTTGCACTACTGTCCCCACAATTCAATTTTAGAATGTTTCTATCACCCCCTAAGGGGTTTCTGCCCACCCTCCCCTTCCCCCAAGCCCCAAGTAACTACCGATCTGCTTTCCATCTGTATAGATTTGCCTCTTTCTTTCTTCCTTCCTTCCTCCCTCCTCCTTCCCTCCCTCCCTCCCTTCCTTCCTTTCTTCCTTTTTTTAAGAGTGAGGAAGTGTGAACTGGTGAGGGGCAGGAGAGGAAGAAATCTTAAGCAGGCTTCATGCCCAGTGCAGGTCTGACATGGAGCTCAATCCCATGACCCTGGTATCATGACCTGACCTAAAGTCAAAAGTTGGGACATTCAACCAACCAAGCCACCCAAACACCCTTAGACTTGCCTTTTCTGGACATTTCACAGAACAGGTCATCTTTTGCATCTGGTGGCTTTCATGGAGTGCACTTTTGAGGTTTAACCCTGTTCTAGAACGCAGCAGTACTTCATTCCTTTCTGTGGCTAACTAGATTTCCGTCATATGGCTATACCACTTTTTTGTTTGTCCATTCACTGGTTGATAGACATTTGCATTGTTCCCACTTTTCTTAGCTCTTACAAATAATGCTGCTATGAACATTTGTGTATCACTCTCCTGTGGTCTTATGTTTTCCTTTCTCTTGGGTAACTACTCAAGAGTGGAACTCCTGGGTCATATAATATAACAAACTTACGTTTACCTTTTGATGGAACAGACAGACTGGTTTTCTAGAGTGGCTGTACCCATTGCTACATCCTAGGCCCTCCCAGCAGTGTTCAGGGTTCCAGCCTCTCCACACCCTCCCCAATATTATTGTCTATTGTTTTAGTCATGGCCATCCTAGTGGCCTTCATCCTAGTGGCCTAGTGTGTTTCATCCAGCAGAAATGTATTGTCTCTTGTTCTGGAGCCTGCGAGTCCAGAGTCAAGGTGTCAGCGGGGCTGTGCTCCCTCAGGGCTCTAGGAGAGGGTCTATTCCATGCCTTTCTCTTAGTTCCTGGTGCTTCTGGAAGTCCTGGGCGGTCCTCGGCTTGAAGCTGCACACCTCAGTCAGCACCCCCCTTGTCGCACAGCCTTTGTATCTACCGTGTCTCCACATCGCCATATAGTAATCGATTAAGGGCTCCTCCGACTCCAGTATGACGTCATCTTGACTAATCACATCTGCAGCCACCCTATTTCGAGTTAAGATCACCCTCTGATTTATTACTTATTACTAAGATTTATTACTTACAGATCCCAGAAATCAAGGAGGTTGGACAGTGAGCCAGGGGAAGGGCAGTTCCCTGCCCCAAGTCACAAGCAGACAGGGGAGAGTGAGCAGGCTGGTTAGTACCTGCTGCTTGCAAGGTGGTTGGAGCAGAGGCCACTAACTTTCCTCAGACTTCACTCTAAGTGGTTAAGTGGGAAATTTAAAAGGTGCTGCGAGGGGCGCCTGGGTGGCTCAGTCGGTTAAGTGTCCAACTTCATTTCAGGTCATGATGTCACAGCTCATGGACCTGAGCCCTGTGTCTGACTTTGCGCTCACAGCTCAGAGCCCGGAGCCTGCTTCAGATTCTCTCTCTCTCTCTCTCTCTCTCTCTCAAATATAAATAAACATTAAAAAAAACTTTTTAAGGTACCTGGGAAAAGCAAAGCAGGAATTTATGGCAGGAATCCTAAACTCTAGTCCTTATCTAAACATCCAGACTCGGGGTGTGGGTAGAGTTATTACACTATATGATGTGCAGGTAGCGACTCAGTAGAACAAACGTTTTTCTCGTCACACTAAGGTGGTGGGGGTTAGGACTTCCACATATTTGTGGGGGATACACCATTCAACTATAACAGTAGATATTCATGTGTTATCATTGGTGAGGTAACTATGCAAATATTTTGCCCATTTTTTAAAACTGGGTTGTTTGTCATATTATTGAGTTGTGAGAATTCTTTATATATTCTGGATACTTTGGATCCTTTTTCTGATACATGACTTACAGATATTTTCTCCCAACATGTGGCTTCTCTTTTCATTTTGTTTTATTAAGTTCTTTATTTTAATTCCAGGATTGTGAACATACAGTGTCCTGTTAGCTTCACGTTCCTGTCTTTTCCTTTCCTTAATGGTGTGTTTTGAAGCACAAAAGCTTCGGCACGCCTGTGTGGCTCAGTCCGTTGAGCATCTAACTTCGGCTCAGGTCATGACCTCACAGTTCGTGGGCTTGAACCCCACGTCAGGCTCTGCGCTGGCAGCCTGCTTTGGATTCATGCCTCCTTCTCTCTCTGCTCCTCCCCCACTCACACTCTGTCTCTCTCTCTCTCTCTCAAAAGTAAATAAGGAGGACCATGGGGAGAAGAAGGGCGGAAATGGTGGGGGAAAGGGGGAGAGGCCAACCATGAGAGACTCTTGAATGCTGACAAAAACTGAGGACTGGTGGATGTGCGGGGGAGGAGGGGTGGGCATTGAGGAGGGCACTTGTGGGGATGAGCACTGGGTGTTATGTGGAAACTAATTTGACAATAAACTATTTGTAAAAAAATAAAAATAAAAAAACAAAAATAAAACTACATTTTAAACTCTAAAAAAAAAAAAAGAAAGAAATGGCCCAGAAAAAAAAAAGTAAATAAACATTAAAAAATTAAAATTAAAAAATGAAGCACAAAAGCTTTTTATTTTAATGAAGTGGAATTTATCTTTTTTTTTTAATGGTCTGTGCTTTTATTGTCACATCTAAGGACTCTGCCCCACCCAGAGCTTATTGGCCATGACACTATTGACATTTGGGGAGAGGCAGCGTTGCTGTGGAGGCGTCATGTGTGTTGTATGGGACGTTTCACAGCATCCCTGGCCTCTACCCCTGAGATGCCAGTATTACTTCCCCGCTCCAGAGTTGTTACAACTAGAAATGTTTCCAGACATTGCTAAGTGTCCCCGGGAGGGCACAAGATCACACCTATTTGAAAACCACTGGCCTAAACCAATTCTGCAAATATTTTCTCTTGTGTTTCCCTCTAAGAGTTTTGTAACTGTAGCTCGTACCTTTAGATCCAGGACCATTCTTAGTTCATTTTCATGTTTAGCTTGAGATAAACCTCTAAATTTCTCTTTTTGCACATGAATACTCAGTTCACCCAGGACCATTTGTTGAAAAGACTATGCTTTGACCCATTGAATTACTTTGTCAAATTGCACCTCTGTAAAAAAAAAAAGTAATTGGCATAAACGTAAGCATTTGTTTCTGGACTCCCACTTCTGTCCACCTGATGTATATGTCCGTGTCTGTGCTAGTAGCACATGATTTTAGTTACTGGGGCTTTAGAGTAGGTTTTGGAATATGAGTCCTCCAACTTCGTTCTCAAAAAATTTTTTAAAAATATTTATTTTGTTTAATATTCAGTCATATTTCATGCAATTATCCAATTGGGTTTAATTCTGCTATTTGCTGTTTTTTTTTTTTAATTTTTTTTAATGTTTTATTTATTTCTAGAAGAGAGAGAGAGACAGCGTGAGCAGGGGAGGGTCAGAGAGAGAGGGAGTCACAGGCTCTGAAACAGGCTCCAGGCTCCGAGCTGGCAGTCAGCACAGAGCCCGACGTGGGGCTCGAACCCACGAACCGCGAGATTATGACCCAAGCAAAAGTCGGACGCTTAACCGACTAAGCCACCCAGGCGCCCCTATTTGCTGTTTTCTATTTATGTCATCTTTTTATTCCTCTGTTCTCACCTTCTTTATACACATTGCCTTTCATATTAAACAGATATTTGGGGAGCACCTGAGTGGCTCAGTCGGTTGAGCGTCCGACTTCAGCTCAGATCATGATCTCACGGTATGTGAATTTGAGCCCTGTGTGGGGCTCTGTGCTGACATCTCAAACCCTGGAGCCTGCTTCGGATTCTGTGCCTCCCTCTCTGTCTGACCCTCCCCAGCTCACGCTTCTGTCTGTCTCACTCTCAAAAATAAATAAAGATTAAAAAAATATTTAAACAAAAACAACTATCTTTTAGTATACCGTTTTAATGGTATACTCGCTTAGCTTTTTAGCTGTATTTGCCTTCTTCCTTTTAACTTGGCTCTAGGAGTTACCGGGTGCATATTTTACTTACCACAGTTTACTTCTGATCAATACTCATCTATTTCTGGTAAAAGAGAACTTCGCACTAGTATGGCTGCATTTCTGTTCCTCTTTTGTGCTCTGTTGCCATATATACTCCATCTATATTTGTTACTGAGCCGATATTACAACTCTTCGCTTTAAATAGTCACATGTCTTTTAAAGATATTCGGGGAAAGTATGTATCTGTGTCTCCACCCACATGTTTACCATTTCCACAGCTCTTCATTCCTTCCTGTGTGAAGTTTCCATGTGATACTAGTTCCCTTTCGCAGGAAGCACTACCTTGATCATTTCTGGTAATTTAGGCCCGTGGATGGCAAGTTCTGTTTTTCAATATCTGGAGTTGTCTTTCCGTCACCTTCATCTCCGAGGGCTCTCCTCCCTGGATATAGGTCTCGTGGCCAACAGACTTTTCTCTGTCGCTTTGAACACACCAGTGCTTTGTCTTCTGGCTTCCAGTGTTGCCGAGGAAAAGCCAACTGTTCTGTTCATCGTAACACTTTGCACTGGGTCCCTCTACCTGATGGGTTCTTTTTCCCTTGCTCCTTGAGATTTTGTTTTTAATTTTGGATCCCAGCAATTTGATTGTGAGGTGTCCAGGGTGTGGTTTTCTCTGCACGTCTCCTGGTTAGTGTCCGTTGAGCTTCTTGGGTCTATAAATCTTGGTCTTTCACCAAATTTGGGGAGTGTTCAGCTATTATTTATTCAAGCATTTTTTTCTGCCCCTTTCTCCCCTCTCCTTCTAGAAATCCAATTACACATCCACTGGAATATCTGATACTATCTGACAGATCCCTGAGACTTCCTTCATTTTTCTTCAGTGTTTTTTCTCTCTGTTCTTTGAGCCGGATACCTCTGTCGCTCTGTCTTCCAGTTAAGTGATTCTTCCACCATCTCACGTCGATGCTGAGCCCGTCCACTGCGTTTTCCATCTCAGTTACTGTATTTTTCAGTTCTCGAATCCCATGTGGTCCATTTCCCAGTCAAGATTTTCTGGGTTTTTTTCACTCATTTTTAGTATATTTGCCTTTAACTCTTAAGCATGTTTTTTTTTAATTCTTTCAACATTTTCATAATAGCTGCTTTAGAGTCTTTGAGAAGTCCAACATCTGAGCCTACTCAAAGTTAGTTCTATTGGCTACTTTATTTTTCTGAGAACCGACCACACTTTTCTCTTTCTTCGCCGTGTCTAGTAATGCTCTTGGCTAAAAACGAGGCATCTAGGTAATATGTTGTGGCGATTCCAGATTATGTTTTGTTCTCCTGAGTATCGTTGTGCTGTTTGTTTCAGTAAACAGTTAACCTGCCTGGCCTCTGGCCGTACTGTCTCTCTCCCAGGTGGTCTACGACCAGTGGCCTCTCCGCCGCTGTCCCCACTCTGGAGGGTTCCCTGCGTAGTCTGACAGCCAGTCAGAGATGATGCTTACACACCTGAAGTCGGGAAGATTTCCACCTGCTGCCACTTGAACTGTGTAGGTTGAGGAACACATTTAAAAGTGCAGAAAATTTGCAAGTTGCCCCAAACCTTTAATTTTCACTGTCCCCTGCCCTTGGGGCCTTCTGCCTGTATTTGTAGCTTAGCAGGGAGTCAGAGGTGTGTGGAGATTTGTGTCTTATCTCAGTCTTTCTGTGGCTTCCTCGCTCCCAGATGCCCCCCTTTAGCTTCTGGCTGCTCTGCCACGTGGTACCAAGTCCACACCTTCAGCTGGTAAAGCACTGGGTTTCACTGCCCCAAATAGACAGGAACTCCCCCGGGCCAGTGGACCATAGACGCGCCATGCTTGCCGGCTGCAAGAGAGCCTCCCCAGTGAGCCAGCACCTCTCAGGTTGCTGCCTGCCCCTGGTCAGTTGCCAGTGTTCTGAAGTGATGGTTTTTAACGGATCTGTCACATTTTGTACTTGGTTTCTGGGGAGGGGGTTGCCTGACCTACTCGCCTCCTATTACCAGACACCAGAAGGCACTATTCTAGGCCCCGGTTTACAGCAGTAAGCAGAATAGATACTCTATCGGGAGAAAGCAGACTTTAAACAAATGAGCAGCTGGAGCTTTAATATGTCACATGGCAGGGCCTTGAAGGACAGTCAAGTGGGAAAGGCATGAGGGAGCAGGCCCCATGACCGTAGGGGCAGCAAATGTCAAGGTCCTGAGACAGAAGCATCCTTGGGTGTTCTAGGAACAAGGAGAGGGGGAGAGAATAGGATTTGGGGCAGAGAAAGTAGCAATGGCCGGATCACCAAGGGCCTTGAGAAGGACGCAAGCTTAATTTATTCTGAGAGGAAGGAAACTGTTAGAAGAGATTTTATGAGAAGTCACATTATCACTTCTCTCACATTAAGTGCAAAGGGTGCCCATTTACTGCTTCAGAATGAGAAATAAAACTGCCAGGTGAATTCAGTAAGTTATCGATGGGGCTGGGCTTTCCTGTACTTGAACTGAGCTTTGAGGCACTGAATTCTGGGCTGAGGAGGCATTGCAGCTTAAAAAAAAAAAAAAACATCACCCCTCTTAGAAGCAGAGCCGCTTGTTGGGGTCCTGACTGCCATGTACAAGGGTCAGTTTCTCTAAGCGGGCCAGTCGCTGGCTGCCCTGACGAGAGCAGCGCTCAAGCCGGCATCTAACCCATGTGATACATACTCGGTAAGACGATCTAAGTCGCATGTGAGCACTAACAAACCAGGAGGGAAGCAAATGGCCTGCGTGTCCAGTCTCCCAGGCTCCTTAAACGGCTAAGTGACCTGCGATTGTCCTTATCACTCATACCTTGTCATCATCTTCCAGAAACTGTAGCTCATCATTCTGAAGTCACTTTCATCTTCCTGTTCATTTCCTCTTCTGCTCCACATCCTTGCTTAAGCCTCATCTCCGTGCCCTGCTGATCGCTCAGCCCTATCTCTTTCTTCCCCGACCTGCATGTGGCCACCAGACCATCTCCCTACAGCAGGGCTTGGGGCAGGCAGGGACACGAGCGCTTGATTTCAAATTGGGGAACATTTTAATCTTTCCAGAAAGTACAGAAAATAATACAACAGACAGCAGTGGGCCCATCCCTTACCCCCTCCCTTTCTCCCAAGAATCAACCCCTGTCCTGAAGTTGGGTTCACAGTTCCACGGAGGATTCTGTGCTTTTATAATATTGTTATGTTTCTGTAAACAAATACGCTGTTGTTTCATGGGTTTTAACTTTTCATAAACGGCATCATCCTCTATGCATCATTTACCAATTTGTTTTTTCCATGTAATGTTACGTGTTAAGAGATGTACCCACACCGATACATGTGGCCTGGTTCATCCATTTAACTGCTGCCTGGCATTCCCTTGGATGCTTTTATCTATTCTCTCCTGGGAGACAGCCAGCTGCTCCTGTGTTTCCCACGGTGCAGCCAGGAGCTTCCTTGCACGTGCGAATGCTCCTCTAGGCCTTGGCTTGCTGCGTCCCTGGGTATGAGAGTCTCACCTTTACCAGATCCTGCCATACTGCTCTCCAGAGTGGCTGAACTCATTTACACATTTACGTGCTCCCTCTTAAAAATTACTTCTGGGGGTGCCCGGCTGGCTTGGGTGGTGGAGCATGTGACCCTTGATCTCCAGGTTGTGAGTTCGAGGCCCGTGTTGGGTATAAAGATGACTTTATTGTTTTTTTAATGTTTTATTTATTTCTGAGAGAGAGAGAGAGAGAGAGAGAGACAGCGTGAGCAGGGGAGAGTCAGAGAGAGAGGGAGACACAGAATCTGAAACAGGCTCCAGGCTCTGAGCTAGCTGTCAGCACAGAGCCCTTCGTGGGGCTTGAACCCACAAACTGCGAGATCATGACCTGAGCCGAAATCGGACGCTTAACTGACTAAGCCACCCAGGCACCCCTAAAGATGACTTTAAAAAAATAAAATCTTGGGGCGCCTGGATGACCCATTTGGTTAAGTGTCCAACTCTTGATATTGGCTCAGGTCATGATCTCAGTGTTTGTGGCTTCAAGCCCTGCTGTCCACATGGAGCCTGCTTGGGATTCTCTCTCGCTGCCCCTCTCTCTGCCCCTCTCCCACACATGCACACTGCTCTCTTTTTTTTTCTCTCTCTCTCAATAAATAAACTTCACAAAAATTAATAAAATCTTAAAAAAAAAAACTATTTCTGCATTCCCCATTACCTAATAAAGTGCTAACAGTGGTATTCAAAGCTCTACTCACTGAAACCCCAGTCTACTTTTATCTTTTCTTTCACTACTAGGCTTATTTCTTCATCTATAAAAATAAAGATAAACAATGAGTTCATCTGTGGCACATAATGGACACACGAAAATGATAGTTTCCTTTTCTTCCTTTCTGTCCAGACAGTACCCAATTTCTCCTCCTTCTGGAGTCATGCAGAGTAAATCTAACCCAGAAAAGCTGGGTGGGGTGGTGGTAAAGCCAGGCTAGGACCCTGTCTTGCTCTCGGATAGATATCTCCTTGGCAGGTCACTTGATTGTTGCAGCTCACTGGGGTCTTGGGTCAGATTCTTATCTCGTGTCTTGTGTGCTGCCCATATCTTCATTCCACGTCCAAGGTGACAGGGAATGGGTGGGGCCAGGCACAGAAGCCTCTCCATACTCTCCCAGAGACCCTAGGAAATGACAGGTGCTTACTGACTATGGGACAGCGATTGGCTAAATCTGAATATGGAGGAAGTGGTTCAAGAGTCAGACTGCCTGGGTTTGAGTCCTGCCCCATCACTTACCAACTATGTGGCCGTGGGCTAGTTGGTTAACCTCTCTAGGCTTCAGTGTCCTCATCTATAAAGGAGGAATATAAATACCCATTTCTTCAGTTGGTTGCAAGGATCACATGACATAATCCCTGTAAAACACTAGCACAGACTGGACGCATGTTAGCTGGTTTTAACATTAACATCATAATCCAGAGCAGGCTGGATTGGAGCAGTGCAGTCTTCCAGAGCAAGGGCTCATCATGTGTAGCCCGGCCAGAGCTGGCACTGAGGCTGGTGAGCGGGTGGCCAGGGTGGAGCTGGGGTGGAGAACAAGAAGAGAAGGTGGGCACCCTCGTGCGTCAACAGAGGGGAAGGAGCCTGTTGCCAGTGCAGACTTCCAGCAACAGAGGGCCTGTGAGACTTTTCCTGAAAAACTGAATGAAATCAGATTCCTACCTTGCCCTCTGTCCCTACCTCACTCTGGGGACTTTAGAAACACTGACAGAGTCTTACTTGTCTAATCTCCTTCATCTAGATTCTATGAGGACTTCAAGGTTTACCTAATGTTCAGAACATATGTGGTTTATTGAATAATAGTTTTTTCCTTATGACATTCTTGCTGACACATAAGAAAACACCTTCATTATGTCAGGGGCGTGGTTTCCACTTCTGGGGTGGGGGTTTCTTGTTGGCGAGCCCTACCCTTGCTCACTCCCATTCGGTGGCACACCCAGGCTTGGTCCTGGGGTCTCTTGCTCCCCTGAGCCCCCCACCTCCTGAGCATACTCATGGGACCCCTGTTTAGAAGGGACTACAGTTCAGGTTATCCGAGTCCTCTTGTCTGTGTAAGGCATGGGTCTCCGGCCCCTGCTCTGCCTTTCGTTGGCTCTGGTATTTGACTTCCAGCCCTATGAAGCCTCCAAGCCTTTTCTGATGCGATGTTCTCCATATCGGAATAAGCACGCTTTTCACAGAACAACTATGCCCCCTTCTCCATATATCTTGCCGTTTTGACTTAGACTTCAGAAAAAGTTTAAGCAAGCAACTTGAGCAGCTAAAGCAATGGATTAAAAGAATCAGGGAGGGGCACCCGGTGGCTCAGTCGGTTGAACATCCAATTCAACCGATTCAATGGGTTTCGGCTCAGGTCATGATCTCATTGTTTGTGAGATCAGGCTCTGCGTTGGGCTCTGTACTAACAATGCAGAGCCTGCTTGGGATTCTTTCTCTCTGTCCCTCCCCTCCCTCTCTCAAATAAATAAATAAATAAATAAATAAATAAATAAATAAATAATCAGGGAAGTAAAGGGTGTTGGGTTTTCTCTGGTTTCTATCTATCATGTGGTTTGTTATGAACTGAGCTGGTGGTTAGACCAGCTGTCATCACCCCAGGATACAGTCTGTGAATGAGGAAGGTGCTGTCTAGAACCACTTCTCAACATCACGATGAGTCCTCCAGGATCCAGGACCTACCTGCATCCGCAGTCCTGGGCACACACTCAGAGCACAGAAACGGAAAGTGTCCATGCCACTAGGGGAAATATGTTCATTATGCTGCCCGCCCGCTTACCTCGATCCACCCTTTCTCTCCCACGTGGAGTGATTTTCCCTCATTTTCACAAAGAGTGAGATTTACAATTCAGTGTTCTGAGAAGGTGTCTCAAATTTAAACTGCTGGTAGAAGTCTTGTAATTATTTCAAGTGGAAAACACACTTGATACTTTCACTTGTCATACGTAAAACCACTTGAATACATTCTGCTCTCTGCATTATATCTGGAAGAATCTGAGTTTTCAAATGCATTTAGTGTGGTCAACCTTAGTTTTGTTTTCAGGCCAATTGCTCAGAATCTGGTTTGTCTGGAGTATTATGTATCTAAAGCCTCCAGTTAAGAATCTTGTAGTGTCATAAGATCACCGAGCTGCTACGGGGAAGCTTCGTATTAGAACATCTAAATTCATCTCAGCTCAAGTGCCTTTTTTATGAGGCATTCTTCATTTTCTGGAAGTAATCAGTTATCACTGAGCTGCCCCTTTAGTAATCTGATGCATTCTGCTCAAGTACATAAAGACTGCTCAAGTAATTTTAGTAAAATTCCTCCCAACAATGGTATTTAAAACCCATCCTAATGAGGCATCTATTCTTGAAGCATTTCCTTATCCGTCAGCTCCTTGGTCCACAAAGTAGATTTCAAAATATGTTTAATTTGGAATTCACAAGCAGCTGGGAAAAGTTAGCAGTGTGGCTGGTGCTGTGTTTTCACAGGGTGCCTTCCGGCCCCGGGCACCCAGCCGCTCACACCAGAGCGCAGAGAGTAAAACTCTTTCCATCTAAAGTGGTGGAAACTAATGGAAAGTCGTTGCTTCGCTCCCAGTAGACCCACATACACTCTAATTATCACGGAACGTCTCCTGGGTTTCTCCGTCTCAAAAAGTTCTTCGACATCCTCAGTGGTTTCAATCCGCTTGGCACCCACTGAGAAAGTAGAGCAAGGGCCCCGCTATCAGCAAGCATCGTTTCTGGTAGGCTCTCTGCTTACATTTCCCACCGCATCTAGCGCTTTCCTCTGCCTGCCCAAATCTCCCTCTGCACATAGTTTCCCAAGTGCTGCCACAAACGGATTGAATAGCACTGAATTAAGCCTTTGCTTCTCTTTGTTAACTTGCATTTTCCGACTCAACTGGCCCGGCTCATTTTACGTGCGCTCTTTACATTTCAGAAGTCCCGACATGCCTCCGCTTCCTTTTCACTGATGGTAGTGTTTCTTAGGAAAACCATGGCCGCCACTCGCCTCTGTCTATACAGTATACGGACTTTCAAAACCGGAGAACTTAAGAAATGTCCTGTCAGTAAGTCGTGATTTTTTTTTTTAATGTCTTTTTTATTTTGAGAGACAGAGACAGAGAGCGAGCAGGGGAGGGGCAGAGAGAGAGGGAGACACAGAATCTGAAGCTGGCTCCAGGCTCTGAGCTGTCAGCACAGAGCCCGGCGCAGGGCTTGAACCCACAGACTGTGAGATCATGACCTGAGCTGAAGTCAGATGCTAACTGACTGAGCCACCCAGGCGCCCCATTAAGTTGTGATTTCCAACTGGGTGTTATGTGGAAACTAATTTGACAATAAACTATTTGTAAAAAAAAAAATAAAAAATAAAAAATAAAAATAAAAAAAAATAAAAAAATAAAAAGTTGTGATTTTCAAGGAGGCCAGAAGATGGTCTCACCCGACAGATGGAGAAACTGAGACACACTGACAAGAATCATGTCTTTCCGAATTCACAGCCTCAGTACAACACTTTCTTCACCAAGAACTATCAACTTAGCGATGATTGCCATGTCCATCTTCCTGCCTTTGTGCATTTTACATTAACCTAATATTCTTGGCGTGTCTCTTCCACATGCCGCCAGAGGAAACAAATTCTCCAGGCCAGCCGCAGAGCCCAGTTTCTTTCTCTGGCCCCGTACTCACATATTACACTGCAGTTCAGTTTAACTTCCATTGAGCTGTTTTATATATTAGAGACCAAATGTAGGAATTGCCCTATGTTTCTAGAAGTTGGGGGGGGCTATCAATTATTAATGAATTTTACTATAAATAGTTGTAATTGGGCACCTGGGTGGCTCAGTCAGTTATGCATCTGACTTCAGCTCAGGTCATGATCTCGCGGTTTGTGGGTTCAAGCCCCACATTGGGCTTTGTGCTGACAGCCAGCTCAGAGCCTGGAGCCTGTTTCAGATTCTGTGTCTCCCTCTCTCTCTGACCCTCCCCTGCTCACACTCTCTCTCTCTCTCAAAAATAAATAAAACATTAAAAAAATTTTTAAGTAGTTGTAATTAAACAACAACAACAGCAAAAACAGCTTCAACTTGTTTTAACTAAAAAAAGAAAACTGAATAAATATTTCAGTGACTCTCTTACTAGCAAGTTTAACTTGTGTTGAGAGTGTATGTGCTCGTTTGTGTGTGTGTGTGTGTGTGTGTGTAGGTTGGTTGGCAAGGGAGTGTCTTACACAGGTACTTGCTGTCCAGGGAAAAGAAACACCCTTGCTTGCACTGGCTGAGGTTAGCCCCGACCACTAATCCTTTCATCAAAATGGAATGTGGACGTTTGTGTTGTTTCCTAACGTTTCACATTCCACCCCAGCAGGGAACTGGTGGATCACCTGTACCTCCGTGAAACTGTGATTCATATGCCCATTTCCAGCCAGTGCCTGCAAGGCTTTGGTCCCTGGAAACGGGATGAAATACTACTCCGCTGCCCAGACCTCCCTTGTCACTCAACCCTGACCACAGAGCCTTCTGCTTTTGTTCACAGAGAACAGCCATTTTCCTAAAATAATCCTATAATGTACACACTAGTCGATCGCTAAGATGTTGGCATCTTAGTAGACCAAGCTCTAAGCCACGGCGGCACTGTGACTCTCACCTCGCTGTCCCAGAGCTGACCTCAGGCAGGGCCTCGCAGGTAGCATTACCTTTAAGGACCCCAAGTGGAATTTCAGGATAGCGGGTACACTAGCGCTGGGCTGAGGTGCCGACCCAGGCAAGGCAGTGGGAGGAGGAGGTAGGCGCCGCACCTGTGGAGAAGGAGTCCGGACTGGGGCTGAGATTGCCCGAGAAGCTGGTGTTCTGGGGAAGACAGGAGCGCATTCTCTGTTTGCGATTAGATGGGACAGGAAGGAGAGGGCTGAGACCAAGGGCTCCAGAAAGCCGCTGCACTCTCTGCCCCTTGGGGCTCCATCTCAGCCAGGCGTGGGGACCCTTGGGCCTCAGAAGACCCAGGTGATCCAGCCCCAGCCTCCTCAGAAACAGGCTTCTCTGCAGGGCCTCACATGGCCGAGTCCAAAAGATCTGGGCAGAAAGAGGCTGCCCCAGCTTAAAGTCTAGATTCCTGGCCTCCGGTCATGGTGGCCTGGTCACTTCTCTCAGGCTTAGGGTCCACACCAGACAAAATGGGTGAGTAAAAGTAATCCAGACATTCTCCGTGAGAGCTTAAGATGTAAAGTGGAATGGAAATAAATGCAAGGTGGGTTCCTCAATGGTGCTGCCATACGAGGGCATCACATAGATGCTGTCGTATGTGAGCTGGCGGAGGACGGGGGAGTGATCAGCTGCCCAGGCCACTAGTAAGACAGTGCTGACTGATAGAGAAGGCTCTGTGTCTTCGGACCACCTAGAATAGTCTAAACCCCTTTTCTTAAGACAGCCTGCCCTAGGTGACATTATCTAGTGATGGCAGATGGCACTGTCCATCTGTGTGCCAAACGGAACTTAGAGAGATGGCCTGTCCCCAACAACAGCCCTGCCTGGAGGCAGCCCTCGCAGGAGGGTGAGCCTTCAGATCCCTTGAAAACTGACTCATATCAATCAAATTCACAAAAGACCGGGGCACCCAGAATGACCAGAAATTGGTTGGAGAATAAGGACCAGGTGCACATGCTTGCAGAATAGAATAGAATGCTCTTTCTCCTTATTGGCAAGTTTAGAGGAGCCAAACTGCAGGTTGTTGAGTAGGCAAGGAATCGGGGGAAGGGTTGATTCGATGATCTCAGGGACCGTCGTCACCAGACCCGGGGCATCCCTACGCCCCAAGGCTGGACCAGCTCTCGGACTGCAAGCTTCCTCAGGGCCGCATCCTCCCCTTTCTCGCTTCCATCGTCACCCAGCCCCCTTCATCGACACATTCTTTCTTTAGGACATTGCAGGTCTGCCTCCCATTACCAGTTCCAGCAAATGCTAGCATCTTGGAAAACCGTAGTATAATATCACAGCCAGGGTTTCACCACTGAGACCCTCAAGACCCAGAGGACCTCCAAGACCACCAGGATCCCTTTTACAGCCACCCCTCCTTCCCTCCCACCCCCTTTCCTCCATGACCCCTGGCGGCCAGTAACCTGTTCTCCAGTCCCACAGTTTTGTCATTTTGAGAATGTCATGTAGATGGAGTCATATGGTTTAGAACCACGAGGAATGGCTTGTTTCACAAACTCCCTGGAGATTCATCCAGGTTTGTGTGTATAAGTAATTCCTGGTGTGGGTGTGCCGCAGTCTGTCTCCCCATTCTCCTAGGGAGGGACATCTGTCCTTCTCTGTTTGGAGTTATTGCAAGAAAGCTGTTATGCACATTCATGTGCAGAGCTTTGTGTGACCATAAGTTTCCCTTTCTCTGGGACAAATGCCCAAGATATAATTGCTCGGTTGGATGTAGTTGCAGGTTCAGCCTATGAAGAAACTGCCAGACTATTTTCCAGAGTGTCTGGACCAGTTTTGTGTTCCCACCAGCAGTGTGCGAGGGACCCAGTTTCTCTGCATCCTCTCCACCATTTCTTTTTTTGTTTTTTTTAAGTTTATTTATTTTGAAAAAGAGAGAGAGCAGGGGAGGGGCAGAGCGATGGAGAGAGAATCCCAAGCAGGCTCCGCACTCTTAGTGCAGAGCCCAAAGCAGGGCTCAAACCTACCAACCATGAGATCATGACCTGAGCCAAAATCAAGAGTCAGACGCTTAACCTACTGAGCCACCCAGACACCCCCTTTTGCCCATTTTCTAACTGGATTGTTTGGGTTTTTTATGTTGAGTGTTGAGAGTTTTTGGTATGTTCTATAATTAGATACTAGTCCTTTGTCAGATATGTGGTTCTAAATCTTTCCTCTCAGTGTACAGCTTTTTATCCTCTTCACAGGGTCTTGCAGCAAAAGATTTTTCATTTTCAGTTAAATCCAATCAATCAAATGTTTCCTTTTATAGAATGGGCTTTTGGTGTCAGGTGTAAGAACTCTTTGACTCATGGATCTTTGAGGTTTTCCCCTGTTTTTTTTTTTTTGTTTGTTTTGTTTTATTCTAACAGTTGGATAGTATTACATTTGAGTCCATGATCCATTTTGAAATAACTTTTAGGTAAGGCATGAGAGTTCGATTGAAGTCCATTTTTTTCCTATACATGCCACCTGCTTCAGCGCCATTTATTAAAAAGACAGCTGTTCCTCCATTGAACTGCTTTTGCACCTTTGTCAACAATCAACTGGGCAGGGGCCAGGGGCACCTGGGTGGCTCAGTCAGGTAAGCATCTGACTCTTGATTTTTGACTCAGGCCATGATCTCATGGTTTGTGAGTTTGAGCCCTGCATCTGGCTCTGCAGAGCCTGCTTGAGATTCTCTCTCTCCTTGTCTCTCTTTGCCCCTCCCCTGTTCGCACACTCTCTCCCTCTCACTCTCAAAAAAAATATAAACATTTTTTACAAATCGGTTGGACATGTTTGTGTGCATCTGTTTTGAGGTTCTCTGTTCTATTCTGTTGATCTGTATGTCTGTCCCTCAGCCACTACCATATAGTCTTGAAACCTGTAGCTATATAGTAAGTCTTGAAACTGGGCATACTGATTCTTCCCAACTTCTTATTTTTCAAAATTTTCTTAACGATTCTAGTCCTTTTTCCCTTTCTACATAAATTTTAGAATAATTTTCTGTATATCTGCAGAACAATCTTTCTGGGATTTTGATAGAAATTACATTAAATTCATATATCAATTTGGACAGAACTGACAATTGTGTTGAGTCTTCCAATTCATTAACAAGGTAGGTCTTTTCATTTATTTAGATCTTCAGTTTCTTTCATTAGCATTTGATAGTTCTCAGCCTTCAAGTCCCATACATGTTTTGCTAGATTTACACCTAAGAATTTTTATTTTTATTTTTTGTGAATTATAAATGATACTCTATCTTTAATTTCGATGTCTTAATATTAAGTTCACCACTAGTATATAGAAATTGATTTTTGCATATTTATCTTGTATCCTGTGACCTTGCTAACTCACTTCCTAGTCTAGGATTTTTGAAGGATTCATTCCGTGCGATTTTCTACATAGACCGTCATAGTGTCTGCAAATAGAGACAGTTCTTTTTCTTTTATAATGTTCATTTGTTTATTTTGAGAGAGAGAGAGTGATTAGGGGAGGAACAAATAGAGGAAGTTCTCATTCTTCCTCTCTGATCTATATGCTTTTTATTTCCTCTTTTTTTTTTTTTTTCTTGCCTTATTGCTCTGGCTAGAACTTCTAGCACTATACTGAATAAGAATGGTAGAAGCAGGAATCCTTGCCTTGTTCCCAGTCTTAAAGGGGACACATCCAGTCTTTGGTCATTAAGTGTAATGTTAGCTATATGCTCTTTATCGAGTACCCCTCTTTTCCTATTTTTCTGAGGATTTTTGTCATGTTGTTGAGTTTTTTCATGCTTTTTTTTATCCATTAATATGATTACAATTTAATATTTTTTTATATTTAATATTATGGATTACAATGTTTAAATTTTAAATATTGAACCAGATTTGCTCTGCCGGAACAGCCCCACTAGGGCATGCTATATAATTCTTTTAACATAATTGATCTGTTGCTCCATTCTACTTGTAAGGATTTTGCTCAGGATTTTTGTACCTTTCTTTTAACTTGATTGATAAGGATTTTTTGCATTGTTATTCGTGAAGGACATTTGTCTGTATTTTTCTTTATATGGTGCTGTCTTTGTCTGGTTTTGGTAACATAAACCTTCATAAAATGAATTAAGAAGTATTCCTTCCTGTCTTGTTTTGAAGACATATAGAATTGGTGGTACTTTTTTAAAAGTTTGAGACAATTCTCCAGCAGGACCATGTAGGCCTAAAGATTTCTTTCAGGGAAACTTTTAAACTATGAAGCAATCTCCTTAATAGTAATAGGACTTTTGAAGTTATCTTAAAATCATATCAAAATTTCATATTGAGAGGCTTGTGACTGTGTTTTTAATCTATGGTGTCAATCCTGTGTGTGTGGAGTTACTACTAGTGATCTCTTATCCTGTGATACCTGAGGGATCTGTAGTAATATCTCCATTTCATTCCTGACATTGGTAATTTGTGCCTTCTTTGTTTTTCTATGCTGGTCTTGCTAGAGACTTGATAATGTTATTAATCTTTTCAAAGAACCAGCTTCTTGTTTGACTCATTTTCTCCCTTGTTATTCTCTCTTCTTTTTCATTGATATTGGTTATCTTTATTATTTCCTTCCTCATGCCTCATGCTTGCTTTGAGTTTATTTTGTTCTTTTTCTATGTCGTTGAGATTTCCTAATTTTTCATTTGTTTCAAGAACATAATTGCTCATTGGAGCATTTTTGTGATAACTGCTTTAAAATCTATGTCAGATAATTCTAGTAGCATCTCCGTTGTCTTGATATTGGCATCTATTATCTCTTTTTGTTCAGTTTGAGAGAGCTTCCTGTTTCCTGGTTTAATGAGTGATTTTTGATTTAAACCCAGATATTCTGAGTAGCATAAGACTTTTGATCTAATTTAAACCTCCCGTTTTAGCTGGCTGCTTCTGATACTGCTCTGGCAGGGGTGGGAGCTCCTCCTCGTTGCCGCTGGGTATGAGTAGAAGTCCAGGATTTACACTCAATCTCTGCTGACACCCAGGGGTGGTGGGGGGATGGAAGGAGGGTCCTTGTTACTGCAAGACAGGGGTGGGAATTCTGGACCCCTGCTCGGCCTCTACTAGTAGTATCTCTCTAGCCAGAACAGGAAGGGGCACCTCATTACACTGCCCGCAGAGCCTCCCCTGACACCACAGAAACATGTGGGCAGTGGTGGCAGCCTTTCATCCCCACCAGGCCTCCTCTGACACCATCAGAGCATGGAGAGGGAGTGTCTCGTGACTCCCACGTGGAAGACGCGCTCTCCACGTGGTCTCCACTCTCACCTGGGAATGGGGGACCCCCATTACCGCCCAGCAGGGATGAAATTCCCCTTCCCTACGGGCTCTTCTCTCATATCAGCCCAGCTGGGGATGTGGGGTGCCTGATGACAGCCCATTGAGGGCAGAAGCCTGGGCTCCCAGAGGCCCTTGCAGGTGTGGTTGGGATGGATCCACTGTATTTTCTGTGGTGTTTGGTTATTTTCTAAAACTAATGTCATGCTAGGCTCTCCCTTCCTGTTCCTTCAGCTAGAGGAGTGGGCTTTGGGGGGACTTTTTGTCTTCACCTCTCATGTTGCTGGGGCGCTGGCTTCTTCAGCTCAACGCATGGAATCTGTAAGGAACAAAGGAACGCCCGGAACTCCGCACCTTTCACTCCTTGTGTCTGCAGGCACCCAGCCAGTCTGCCTCCTTCTCTCTGTCTTTCAGGGTCTTTTACGTTTCTTATATATATAACATCCAGTACTTGGAGGTTGTATTTAGTGGGAGGAATAGGGAGAAGTATAGCCACTCCATCTTCCCAAAAGCAAAACAGCTCTTCTCTTTTTGATGAGTCTTCTGGCTTACTGACTGTACACTGGTTGAGAAGAACAAGCCTAGCATGTACTGTTGCTGAAGGCCTGTGCGTGTGAAGATGCTTAATAGTTATTGGCAGACTGGCCTGGCGGTTCGTATGGCACCTTGACCTCACAGAGAAATGCTGAGAGCTGTGATGGTGGGAGACCGTTAAGTGTCTTACTGAACCTCTTCACACCTGTAGCCGTGGAGGTGTTTGCTAGGTGCCCAGCTTCCTAAAGGGGGGATCTGGTATTTTCCCTTACATCTTCACCGAGAGGTTATGAGCAGACGACAAACTGCTCCTGAAGCCGTTTGAAATGCAAACCCGTCCATTGCTGTGGTTGGGCAAATGCCACCTCGTTCCATGGTGGGGGGTCCCCCTGGGGAACCAGCCCTCTGGGGATGTGCGGCAGGGGACCCAGAGCACTGACCCCAAGTGTCCTTTGAAACAGGAGGACCATGACACTATGGAAGCTGATCTGGACAAAGACGAGCTGATCCAGCCCCAGCTTGGAGAGCTCTCAGGCGAGAAGCTTCTGACCACGGAGTACTTGGGAGTGAGTACCACATGACGCGGTGGGGGAGAAGTAGACACGGGCCATGGATGCATCAGCCTTTGCAATGACACATGACCGCGTGGTTTGGTCTGTTACTATCCTGTGTTTATTAACATCCCATGTTGGCCAGTTTGCTCCCAGCGTCCCTGAGCTGCACTGTGGCCCCAGCTACCTGTTACAGACAGAGCTGTCAGTGAACAGAGGAGAGATCAAGATATAACAGGAGGGCACGTGTCAGGAGCCTTCTTAACATCCAAAGGTGTGCCCGCCTCAGCAGACATCACCCACCTGTCCAGCTTCTTAATTTCCGTGTGCCTTATCTAGTAGAAGGGAAGATTGTGGCTGGTTTGGAAGTCATCAGCACACAGCTGATGGCTGAAACCATCAGAGCAGAGGGTGGAGAGAGAGAGAGTGAGGGGCTGCGGACAGAGGGCCCGAGCAGCATGTCAGGAGTGGGAGCAAGAAGAGGGGCCCCTGAGGACAGAAAGTGACCAGTCAGAGAGGCTTGGGGAGAACCAGGAGAATGTAGTGCCATGGGAACCAGAAGGTGGGGCGGGGGGCGGGGCGGGGGAGGCTTCAGGATGGATCGAGCGGTCAGTCCAGGCATCTAAGAGGCCTGTGGCATCACACATCTGACATGGGGCCCTAATCTGAGCTCAGAGAGCTCCCTGCTGACTCATGATCAGCCAACTCTGGGAGCCCCTGGTTACCACCCACCAGCTGAACAGGGAAAGGCACGAATGAGGAGAAGGCTGCCGATTGGCCAGGAGAGAACAGCAATGTCAGGGGCCCGCGGGTGTCTCACAAAACCTTGATCAGAAAGCACATCAGTGAACAGGTGGAATGTTGGAGTGGGAGGTTTCTGAAGAGGGGTGCAAGGGCTGGGGGCCCGTCCTCTCTGAAGCCCTGGGACGGACAGCGGAGCACACAGGAGTGAAGGCCATCGGCATTAAAAGGAACTCCTGGAATTTTGAAGCTGGTGTTTGACCGGGTCAGTCCCATGGACTCTGACATCTCCATCAGTCAAGTTATGGCTGGAGCAGAAGGCCAGGGGCCAGTCTCTCCACAATTGGCCGGCAGGGACAGTGACTTGAGAAGGAAGAGAATGTGGGTGCAGGAGGCATGAGCCTCATAGGAGTAGACAGAAGCAGAAAGTGCCTTCCCATCGCTGCCCCATCCTGGCCCTCCCATCTCACCCTGGGTACTGGTCACCTGCCCCTTCCTCACCTGCCAAGGAATTTCCGGGGCCCCAGGCTGGAGTATAGAATCTGCTGGTGGGACAGGATGTCAGAGGACAACCAGAGGCCCAACTGTGGGAGGTTTGTAGGCAAGGGTTTGGGATTTTCTCTCAGCCTGAGCTGGGAGAGTCCTGGAAGCAGGGGAGTGACTCAGTTTGACTTATTTTAATGGGTGAACTTCTATTTTCATTCGGGTTGCAAGACGGAGAACGGACTGTAGGGGGCAGGAGTGAAAGAAGGGAGGTGACCCAAGGAGGCTGGGGGTCCACCCTTAGCCCCGCACCCCCCTACCCCCACCCCCCGCCACCTTGCCTCTGGGTCATGGTCAAGGCCTATAGCCCATCACAGCCCTTAGAATGTCTCTAGGATCAAAGGAATCTAACTGACTGTGGAGGCTCTGTTTACTTTAAGTCAAGTGTAGGTAATCCGGAAGGGTTGGAAATGAGGCAGTTGGGTTGTTGATGGAAGTCTGGAGCCCTAACTAGGCTTTGTTCCCCTTTGGAAGAGCACTGGCTTTGGCAGGGAGGGACTGGGCTCAGTCTGACAGGATGTGCATTTTTAAAAGCAAGACTCTCCTGGGGCACCTGGGTGGCTCAGTCAGTTAAGGGTCTGACTTCCACTCAGGTCATGATCTCATGGTTTGTGGGTTTGAGCCCCACACTGGCCTCTGTGCTGACAGTTTGGAGCTTGGAGACTGCTTTAGATTCTGTGCCTCCTTCTCTCTCTGCCCCTCCCCTGCTCACACTCTGTCTCTGCCTCTGTCTCTCTCTCTCAAAAATAAATAAAACATTAAATAGATAGATGATAGGTAGATAGATACATAGATAGATAAGTAAAAGCAAGACTCTTCTGCTTCATAGACAGGAGATGAGGAGAAGAGGCCAGTGGGTGGGCCATCTTCGGAGGGTGGGCGCGAAGGCAGGGTTGGGACTTTTCCCACAGACACAGCCACGCAGGCATGTGATGGTCAGCAAGGACATTCACAGAGCTTGGTGAACCAAAACCAAGTACGAGTACTGAGCAACTTACAGCGCCTCTCCACAGTGAAGTGCTTATGTGATCTTGGGTTGATAATGGTGAAGGTTTTCAACAGCAACAAAAACCAAGTCACAGACCGTCTGGGACTCCCCGCTTAACCATGCAGCTCGGTGGGGCACAAAGAGGCAGAGCTTTCAGACCAACCAGTAACCCAGTAACCCAGGGTAATGGCATCTGGAAATGGTGTCATTTTACCCCAGCATGCAGCTCGAAACCTCCTCCGCGTATCTGCACTATCCTTTTACCAGGAGGAAATATTTGAATCCAGCAGAATAGTTCCCTGCAGGTTTGGTTTTTGTTACTTTTTGGTGGAGATATGAGTAATAGGAATGAAGTACAGGAAAAATTCGTTACCTAAATGTGAAGACCAAGTGACCAAGTGTCTTAGCTTCCTAGTGCGAGAGTGACAAATTAGCATAAACCAGACGACTTAAAACACCAAAAGTTTATTCTCTCACAGTTCTGGAGTCCAGAAGCCCAAAATCAAGAGGTCCACACAGCCCCACCCACTCTGAAGGCCGTGGGGGAGAGACTCCTGCTCCCCTGGCTCCCGGGCTTCTTGGCTGGTGGCTGCACCCCTCCAGACTCCGCCTCAACCTCCACCGGGCCTTCTCCCCTTCTCTCTTTCATGTCTTACAGGGACACTTGTCATGAATCTAGGATAATCTAGGATGCTCCCTTCATCTCGAGATCGCTGACTTAATTATATCTGCAGAGATTGCTTGTTCCAAATGTCACATTCACGGGTTGGTGGGGTTAGAACATGGACGTATCTATTTGGGGCCACCATTCAACCCACCACACCAGGTCACCGTAGGATCTTGTCGTGGAAGCAGTTTTAAAGTCTTGTTAGGGGGGTGCCTGGGTGGCTCAGTCGGTTAAGCGTCCAACTTGGCTCAGGTCATGATCTCATGGTTCGTGGGTTCAAGCCCCGTGTCAGGCTCTGTGCTGACAGCTCAGAGCCTGGAGCCTGTTTCAGATTCTATGTCTCCCTCTCTCTCTGACCCTCCCCTGCTCACGCTTTCTCTCTCTCTCAGAAATAAATAAAACATTTTAAAAAAATAAAATAATAAAATAAAGTCTTGTTAGAAAGCTGAACGTGGGGCAGCCCCCGGGGTTACTGGACCCTCTCAGTTTTGCTGCCTCCACCCATCAGGCTTGCTAAGCTGCCCTCAGTCACCCGATTTGGAACCGCCAGCCCGCCAGCCTCTGTGTGGGGGCCACTGATTTCAAAGAGGAGTCATACCCGCCGTGCCTTTGGCTCTAGTCCACAAGGCTCTGAGTTCACATCTTCGAAACTGTCTGTGCCCAGCAAGGGAGCCTGCGAAAAATAGAAGACGTTTCACTAGGGACTGTGCCCCAAATCATGATTCACACCTCCTCTTCTGATGTATGAGGTAGATTGTGGGTTTTTCAAGATCACTTGAAAGATACTGACCTTTTGAAACGTTGTATTAGAATATTGTATTCAAAACGTTTTTATTAAACTAGGGCCATTTGCCTAACACATAGCAGAATGCCGAGGCATTTAAGACCTTGCTGTCACTTTCGAGAAGTTTACGAAAAAAGACACAGAGCGGACGAAACTGTGCTATTGGTGAGTGCAGATAAGGCGAGGAGTGGCAAGTACGGTGGCAGATACCACCCTGCAGGACAGAGCGAGCCCAGGCTCCAAGCCCCAGACCCTCCATGTGGCCTAAAGGCAGAGTCTGGGACCTGCCTCGGGCCTCCTTACCGTAATCCCAGGAATCGGTTCTGGTACACACCACACCAGTGACTTAGAACCTGCTGGTGGGGGTGAGGGTGGAGGTGCAGCAGGGACAGCCCACCAATATTGGGGGATGGAAGGAAGCCACTCCCAGGATGCCGGCACCCAGGGGCTCACCCCCTGCTGGGTATTCAGAGCCACACCCTTTCCAGAACCCCACCACCACCACCATCCTGACCCTCCCAAGTACAAGTATACAGCCCCATGTGCTGCACAGGCCACAAACAAGGCTGGCAGCCACTGAGAGCTCAGAAAGTTGGGGACAAGAGAACTAGTCCCTTCCTAAGCTTGCATGAGCGTGGCAGCGGTCATGTGAAATGCGCCACTCACTCGCAATTCTGGTAGAAAGCAGCACGCCCCGTTTCTTCTTTAGGCCGTGACCGTCAGCAGGTCAAGACTAATGATTTGCCAACTTCTCCTTGCTTGGTTACTTCTGAATTTTTTTTTTTTTTTTTTTGTATCAACCATACTATGCTGAACAGTCATTTAATCCTTCCTGAAAAGAATGCCCTGATCTAAATAGCTTTGTCGCCTTGGTTAAAGGGGTGTAGATACGTATCACAGAATCACAGCTTTTTGTTTTTATATCAGAGTTTAAACCTATTATTAGTTACCTTTAACAATAGTCATGGGCACGTCTTAAATTAGCTCAGCACACGTCACAGGCCAAGCCCTGTGCAGACCGAATCACTCATCTGACTCCATTTAATCTGGTCCTCCCAACAAACTATGGGGAAAATCCTGCTAGGGTAGCATTTTCTCGACAGGAGAGCCGAGGCTGAGAAAGGGTACAAGACATTTTCCCACTAAGCTGTGCCACCTTCGGGAAGAAGCTGTCGATTTTCCAGTGAGTTGCTCACTGTGTCTGACAATTCAGAGAGCACCAGCTCTGGCATATCCACAGTTTCTATCTGGTCTAAGTTTCACGCATGGACCCATTTGGTGGTGGGGGTGTGGGAGAGAGGTGCCTGCTGTAAACGCTGATCACTTCCTTCCCACCCTTTCTTCCCTCTGTCAAATGAAGACCCAAGCTCAGTTAGTTTTCCAGAGATCACTTGAAGGACCAGTGAGCCCTGCCTCCAAAGACTGTGTGTATGGAGGCGGGCCTGGGAATCTGAATCTTTACTACCGCCGCCACCCCCACCCCGCCCAGTGATCCCAAAGCCCGAGTCTGGCCCATGGAAACTTTGCCTCCTGGGCAGTAGGCACAGCTGGCCAGGGTGCAGAGCCGAGCCCCTCAGAGGCGCAGGGCTCCAGGCCCCTGCCCTCCCAAACCCTCTATGGAAGCATCTGGCGCTCTCAGCAAAGACCAAAACCAGAGAAGGAAGGGCCTCAGGTTGCAATTTTGGCTTTTAGGGTTTTTTTTTTCCCCCAAATGTGTCTCCATTTTGGAGCTTTTTCTGTCACGTTTCAGTTATTCCTGCCTGGCCTGGCTGATAGTTGGAGACTCAGTGCCCTCTACATATCGGGAGGTGAGGTAGAACTGAATGTCCATATTCTTGCATGTGAAAACACAGCCAAACAGGTGAGGGAGAAAATCCCAAGCCCCCAAATATTCCAACTCTGTTTCTTATTCAGTTTGTTTCTTGTGTTCTTCTTTTTTTTTAAGTTAAAAAAAAAAACTTTTTGTTAACATTTATGTATTTTTGAGAGACAGCAAGTCAGAGCATGAGCAGGGGAGGGGTAGAGAGAGAAGGAGACACAGAATCTGAAGCAGGCTCCAGGCTCCAAGCTGTCAGCCCAGAGCCCGACGCAGGGCTCGAACTCACGAACCATGAGATCATGACCTGAGCCGAAGTTGGACGCTCAACTGACTGAGCCACCCAGGTGCTTATTTATTTATTTATTTATTTATTTACTTTATTTATTTTTAGCTAATGTCTATACCATATATGGGGCCCAAACCCACAACCTCGAGATCCAGAGTCACATGCTACTGCTACTGAGCCAGCCAGGTGCCCCGTGTACTCTTCCTTCTAACTATAAAAAAAATAGGGGCGCCTGGGTGGCTCAGTTGGTTGTCGCTCAGGTCATGATCTCACAGTGCGTAAGTTCAAGCTCCCCACCAGGCTCACTGCTGTCTGCGCAGCGCGGAGCCTGCTTCAGGTCCTGTGTCCCTCTCTCTTTCCCTCCCCTGCTTGCACTCTCTCAAAAATAAATAAAACATTAGAAAGAAAAAATTAAAAACATTTAAAAAAAAAAGAAATACATGCTTATTACATGAGTAATGTAAAGTCCAAATAAACCACTTAAACAACCATAATAACTCCACCCACCCAGAGATAACCTCTGTTCCTTCTGTCATTCTTCCCTTTATCTCTACACTTTCTCTTTCCTTTATTAGTTAGGACTGGCCCAGCTGCAAAAAGTGGAAGAGCTTGCCTTATCCATCCTGCTGATAATACTGAAGGACATTGACCCCAAGGCTCTTTCCTTGTCTTTCTACAACCTGCCTGTCAGCACTAAGGGAAGACCCAGATTTTGCGGGACCTCTGGCTTACAGGGTTGGGAAACCTTTAATTAAAGGAATACAAAGTTAGTTAGGAAGCAAATACTCAGTTTAAATGAGAATGAGAAAATGAATCACAGTAAAATTCAAATGTTAAGAATGGACATATACCACAAACAGAAAAATAATGTTTTTATTAATTAGCTGCCTTGGGTACCTTATAGGGTTTTTTGTTTATTTTTATTTTATGACTTTTATTGCCTCTACATATATGACAACGAGTCTGTAATGTTTTCTATAGAGAGAAAAGGAAATTAGTCCTTCTGTAACATATCTATAACAAATTTTGTTTCTTATTATTGATAGACTGGAAAATCTTTTGGCTTCATATTTAGTTTTTGGTAGTGCTGTATGCATTTTTAGGATTGTCGCTTATTTGAGAGCTCCTTCCTCAGGTGTCTTCCACAAAGAAGCTGGAAGTTTTCTTGCACACTGATTATTCATAAATACTCTGACAGCACAGGGAATTTCTAGAAGCCATTCCTACCCCAGGACAGCTAGCGATGGTTTGGCTGTGCACCACGATCGGGAATCATATGAATCTATTCCACGAAACCCGAATTAAATGTCATCTAGTTTCAGCATCCCCTTAGCTAAATCCCAAATCGTCTTTGGCCATCCAGCACCATGCCACCGACGCGAAGGGAAGTATGACCAGGGAAGTCATAGTAGGAAGAAACAGCAGAAGGGAAGTCAGAGTAGGAAGAAACAGCAGCATTAAGTGCTTGCAGTTAAAATATCGACTTTTGCAAATGTTACAAAAACACATTGCTAGGGCCTCTTCTGGGCCTTGAAGCTTCAGTGTCATCCACTCCATGGTAGTTCTGCCTCAGCACATGAGCCCTTCATTCACATGCTTGCGGCCTCTCAGTCAAGAGATGGTAGAGGTAGCTCCCGGCTCAAACCCACGATAAAGTCAAGAAGAAGGCCCAGCAGGCAAACCAGCCAAATCTACTCCTTCTACAGTGCTCTTTCCCAAGTTTCCAGCTGGTGACTTTCACTGGATTCTTACTGGTCAGAACTGTATCACATGACCCCTAGCTACAAGGGAGTCTGGAAAAGGGAATCTTTTTTTTTTTTATTAAAAAAATTTTTTTAATGTTCATTTATTTTTGAAAGAGAGAGGGAGAGAGAGAGTAGGAGAGAGAGAGAGAGAGAGAGAGAGGGAATGAGCGGGGGAGGGGCAGGCTCCAGAATCTGAATCTGTGCTGACAGCTCAGAGCCTGACATGGGGCGGCTCAAGCTCACAAACTGTGAGATCATGACCTGAGCCAGAGTTGGACACTCAACTTACTGAGTAACCCAGGAACCCCAAACGGAAGGATTTTTAAGAGGAAACGTTTGTGTGCTAATAAAATCAGAGCACCGTTGGTCAAGAGAGAATGAATATTGGGTGGACAGCCAGCAGTGTCTGCTTCAGCCTTCATATCATGTCCTACGTGGGTGGGTGGGTTGACGGATGGATAGACAGATGAGAGAGAGAGAGAACTGGTATTTTCTCACAAAAATTCATACTGCTTTATTAACATGTCACAACTTATGTGATTCACTAATTCTCGAAAACTGGTAAATGGGAAATAACATTTTTTACCTCAATCGACATGTGTTGACCATCTTTTACTACTGAATAGATTACATTCAGCTAAATCATACGCTGCATTTTTTTACTATGGCTCAATAAGCTGCATTTTTTTAGTAGCAGAAGCTTCTTTCAAATAAAATCTCCATCTGTCACACAGATGAAGGCTGAGTCCTCTGGACGCACCAGGTGGCTGCCAGGGACCCTTTCCATTCCCTCTCCCAGCTGCCATGGAGCACTTCTCCAGAACTCAGTATCGTCCGAAAGTTGTTGGACTAGTTCATCTTTTCAGATCTTTCTAGCCCAAAAGGGCGGCACTGAAACTGAGGGGCCCAGAGAGGGGCCTGGGGGCTACCAATGCACAGCCTGTTGTCAGGGGAGGAGGAAACGGGCCCCTCTGCGCAGCAGCTGCTCTGAGACGCTGGGTCCTGCACACTTAACCCTCTTCACCAAGGACCTTTCCGCAGGCGTTTGAGTAACAGACCGGACAGTTCTGGCCCACAGGCCAGACTCCATTTCCTGACCCACCGGAGAAGACAGATACCACCCACCTCAAGCTGCTTCTTAGGCCTGTGTGGCTGGGGCACCTGGCTGGCTCAGCCGTAGAGGGTGCGGCTCTGGATCTCAGGGCTGTGCGTCTGAGGCCCCATGTTGGCTGCAGAGATGACTTTAAAATCTTAAAAAAAAAAAAAAAAAGGAGATGGTATGGCTGACAGGGTTTTCCGAAGGCTGAAACACCCTCACACGTAAGCCATAGGTTCTCTCTCCTCTAGGAAGGAGTTGGGAGGGTGAGCTCAGAAGGACAGGGGAGTGGAGGGGAGGAGGAGCGAGAGGCTAGAAGGCACATATTCACCGTCTCCCCTTTTCCAGTAGCTGAGCACTTCACCTTCTGGGCCTTCTTTGAAAAGTCCCAGGCGTTCTGTGTGGAATAATGGAGGGGGAAAGAGAAGCCTGAGTGTTCCTGGGGTGCCTTTGAGAATTGGACCCGAGGGACCTGCTCCCCTGATAGGTAGCGCGGCCTGTGAAGTTGACCCCGGCTACTAGATGGGGCAGCGTGACCGTGACCCCAAGGGAAGTCTGAGGAAAAGCAATCAGGAGCCTGAAGTGATTGCAGTTAAGATAGCCTCTCACAGGAGATGCAAAGGGAGGTTTGGGGCGGGGGGGAGGGGGGGGGCTCAGTCTGTTAAGTGTCCGACTGCAGCTCAGGTCATGACCTCACGGTTTTTGAGTTCGAGCCCAGTGTCAGGCTCTGTGCTGACAGCTCAGAGCTTGGAACCCACTTCAGATTCTGTCTCTCTCTCTCTCTGCCCCTCCCCAGCTCACGCTCCCTCTCCCTCTCTCTCTCTCTCTCAAAAATAAACATTAAAAAAATTTTTTTAAATTATGTTTCATTTCCTTCCCAGAGGCTAAAAGCTCACAACTTCTCTTTTCTCCCGTCCTGCTCGCCTTCACACTCCCACCTGTCCGCCCCCTGTCTTCACCAGGCCAGGTGCGGCCCACCCTGCCCACCCCTCATCACTCACTCGTGCTGGCCCCACAGCACAGTGAGGCCCTTTTTTCCTTCTCCCTGCCTCAAACACTAGATAGACACTAATAACTTCTCAGCAAAAATCAAGAAATCAAAGGTGTAATTCCAATGTTTAAAAAAGCATCTGCTTTGTTGCTGTTTTTATTTTTTATTTTCAAATAATTCTAGAGTCACAGGAATTTGAGGAAGTAGTGTAGCGAGGGCCCACGTACCCATTCCCCCAGCTCCCCGGGGGTCCCGTCTCCTAGGACTGGAGCACCGTATCACGCGGCCCTGACTTTGTTCACGTTTCACAGTTTTACAGCAGTTTCTCTCTTAAACAAATTTACTTGTTAACATAATATAATCACAGTTGAGAACACTTAGAAAATAAAAAGGAGAAAAATTCCTCTTGGTTCTACTATCCTGTCTACCACTGTGTTCATTTTAGTGTTCATTTCCTTCCAGTCTTTTCTGTGCTTTTAGCATAATGGAAGGCATCATTTACATACAGTTTTATAGTCTTTTAGTAGATGTTTTCAAAAAGCGTGTTTTTCATAACCTAGTCTTTATCATTGTAAATGGCCACCTACTATTTCGAATGAATATGCCATATTTCACTTAATTCTTCTCCTGTTACAGGATCCCTAAATTATTCCAGTTTTACTCTGTAACAATTTTGTAACAAACAACTTTCTTTATTTGACGTTTCCCATATTTGAGGTTCTTTCACTAGGGTCTACACCCAAGGATGTGAACATCTTTATGACTCTTTAAAATACCAAATTAATGGGGCGCCTGGGTGGCTTAGTCGGTTAAGCGTCCGACTTTCGCTTAGGTCATGATCTTGCGGTTCATGGGTTCGGGTCCCGCGTCGGGCTCTGTGCTGACTGCCAGCTCAGAGCCTGGAGCCTGTTTCAGTCTGTGACTCCCTCTCTCTCTGACCCTCCCCTGCTCACACTGTCTCTCTCTCTCTCTCTCTCCTAGAAATAAAAAAAAAAAAAAAAAAAAAACACACACCAAATTACTTCCCAAAGTAATTGAACATTACTCATGCTACTAAGGTTTTTGATTCCTGCCAGCAACGGGTGGGGTCACTTCTTTAATTGTCACTCATTTAATAGTTGAAAGATAATACTTTTTTGTGTGAAGTTGTAGTTTCAACTTGTAAAGTTGATCATTTTTTTCCTTTATTTACTAGTGATCTATTTTGTGACTTGGCTATTTGAATTCTTTGATCAATAATCGACTGCTTCACTTAGTGGTTTATAAGAGATACTTATCTAATGAAAATCTTAACCTTTCGTCTGTTAAATATGTGCAAATATTTCTTCCCAAAGTGTTGTTTACCTATTCACTTGGCTTCTTTTTAATATGTATGTGGAAAGGTTACTTTTTTTAATTAAAAAAATTTTTTGAGGGGCGCCTGGGTGGCTCAGTCGGTTAAGCATCTAACTTCAGCTCAGGTCATGATCTCACGGTTCATGGGTTCAAGCTCCGTGTCTGGCTCTGTGCTGACAGCTCAGAGCCCGGAGCCTGCCTCAGATTCTGTGTCTCCCCCTCTCTCTCTCTCTGCCCCTCCCCTGCTCGTGCTGTCTCTCTCACACATACACACACAAATAAATAAAACATTTAAACTTTTTTTTTAAGTTTATTTATTCATTCTTGAGAGAGAGAGTGCAAGCAGGGAAGGGGCAGAGAGAGGGAGAGACAGAATCCCAGGCAGCTCTGCTATGAGCACAAATCCCATCACAAACCGTGAGATCATCACCTGAGCCAAGATCAAGAATCCAACGCTTAACTGACTGAGCCACCCAGGCACTGCTGGAAAGTTTTTATGAGACTCAAATCTGCCCATCTTTTTTTTCCTCTCACTTTCAAAAATCAGTCTTCCCAGAGATATGATTGTTTCTGTATTCAATTGTTTTCTTCTCTTTAACATGGTCTGATATTTTTTTTAATTTATAGTGCTAAATGATATAATCTGCAAACCTGAAAAAAATTTTTCCCCAAATTTCTGTTTATCTGAGTGATCTGTGTCCTGATCCTTCTTCACTTATTTGCTAAGCCTCTTATACCCATAGATTAGTTTATTACATGTAGTAACGCCTACCTCTAGGTCAGCTCGCAAGTAGACGATTTCTCCAGCCCGTCTCCCCTTTCCTTCCACCAGATCATGACCAACACAGGGAAGACGAGGCGGAAGGGCCTGGCCAGTGTGCAGCGCAGCTCCGATGAGCCCCTGTGCCGGCCCGTCACCCCTGGCGGCCACAGGACGGGGTACCCAGTGTAAGTCCAGGCTAAAGGAGGCGGGGATTTAACTGCAGTGTCAGATGTGTACATTTAAAAATTCAAAATAAAGCATTCACATTGAAAAGCATTCATCTCTTCATTGTTTATCTCTTGAGAATTTTTGAGGGGAAAGACGTTGTCTCCTTCCCCCGAGGTTTCTTCTTCCCAAAAATGAAGCGCTAGGATTTCAGGATCCCCAGCCTTTGCCCGGAAGAAGCCAAGTGTTGGCCAGTGTAATTGCAAAGCAAAGGACCAGAAGGAGCAGACAGGACTCTAGTAGCTTCTTGGCTGCAGCCTCCACCGTTTCCCCAGGCCTTTTGTTCCCGGCTCAGGGGCGCAGCACCAGAGATTAAGACACCAAATCAGCTTGTTTTTAGATAAACACACTCACTTTGTAAAGCAACTCTATGCCCCTTTAGCGGCCCAGCTCTCTTCATTCTTCAGAGCCTTGCGCCTACCCCATTTATGTAAACAAAACTTCAGTGTGGTTACCCAGAGCCTCTCTGATCTCCCTGGGAACCGGGGGCCTAGCCCCCCCGGGCTCTGGGGGAGCCCCAGGCCAGGCAGCCCACCTATCTAGAGAGAATAGAGAGAATGCGGGAGAGAAACAGGTACAAACGCGGGGGTTATAGAGAGCAGGCAGAAAACCTGCATTTATGCATTCATTCAACAAACATGGGCCATAAAATAGTTCAAGTGCACATGACATGTTTTACTTAGTTATCTCCTAAAACTCAGCAGTTTGGCTGTTTCCAGTTTTACACCATAGTAATTTGGGGATATTAGACCCTGGAGATACAGCCACAAGCCAAATGCAGAAAGGTTCTGTGGGTGGATCCTGGCACGCCGGGGCCCCCAGCACCCAGACCCTCCTCGCATGGTACACAACCTAGAAGTATTTCCAGGCCCATGCTGTGGATTGGCGACCTGTGGCATTTGATCTCAAAACTAGCCATCAGGTGCTTCATATTTCAGGGTTATTTTAAATTACTAACACCATGGCCTTTTTCTCTTAAACTTAGTATTTTTTAACTCAGCTTCCTACTATTAATGTATCGCCACCTTTTCATTTTCTCTCGGTCTCCTCCTACGTACATAACATATACGTGCATATGCATACTCATTTTGCTGAACTGTTAGGAAGAAGGTTGTGGCCTTGCAACAGGCATCCCATAAGAGTCAGAGCATCCTGTCCTTAACCACGTGGTCACACCTAAGCAAGTTAACCTTCCCACATTCTCTAATCGTCCCCAGAATGTCACTTATATCTAAGAGTTTTGTGTTTGCTTTTTGGATCTGGAACATAGCCAAGTGTCAACTACCAGTAAATCTAGCTTAAACTATATTTTTGAATGGAAGTGGTCACAGGAACTAATAAAATTTCATCTTGCCTAACATGGGAGAGAGGACACCAAATGATCATCTTGAAAAATTTTAAGATGATCTTTGGGGCGCCTGGGTGACTCAGTCAGTTGAGCATCCGACTCTTGATTTCATCTCAAGGTCATGATCCCAAGGTCCCAATGTACATAATCCCGATGTACTGGGTCAGTCGGTGGTGGGTGCGGGGTGCTCCCTGTGGTCAGCAGGAAGTTAACTCTCGGGATCGTTAGTCAAAGTTTCTGTGACTCCGTTCAGCCTGTCAGCGCTGATAATCTAGTATGGCCAGGAATGTAAATCGAGAATCTCAGTGATCTTGGGGACACCTGACAATATGGGCTACACCCACTGGGTACTACTACTTTGGAGTCAGTAATCCCACTGCTAAGATCTTATGCTGAGAAGTAATCAGATATTGACAGATATATGTACAAAGTATTTATTGCAGTATTATTCATGAGAAATAATCTACATGCCCAAAGGAAGAGGCTGTTTACATAAATTATATGTCCACACAAAATGGTATTGAAAGTGATGTTTTAGAAGAGTATTTAATACATGGGGAAAGCCTCACAATATATTGCTAAGTGAAAAAGCAAATTATAAACCAGGGTGGGCCCAGCCTGTTAGCCACTTATAGTGATCGCAGGTTGTATTTTTTAAAGTGTATATTTGCAATTTTTTGTTTGTTTTCTTATCCATTTTGAGAGAGAGAGAGAGAACACACACACACACACACACACAAACACACACACACACCGGGGAGGGGCAGAGAGAGAAAAAATCCCAAGCAACACACATCTCAGTCTCCCAAACCGTGAGACCATGACCTGAGCCAAAATCAAAAGTTGACCCCAACTGAGCTACCCAGGTGCCCCTGTATTTGAATTTAAGATATCAATTATTAGTAATGGTTGTGTATTAGAGGGCAGGACATTCTATATAGTCTATATATTTTCCTAACTTTTCACGATAAGCATTTAGCTGGTTTTTCTAATCAAGAAAAGAAAGGTTGAAAATAAAAAGACAGTCACCCTGCACAATTCAAGACCCTCTGTCCACCCCAGCATCAGATGTGTGCCCCCCACCCCTCCCTCAGCACCCCAGCCCCCCATCCCAGCCTCACCCCTCCATGGATTCTGGATCCCTCTCCTCCTGTCACTGTCCAAACTCAGAGCCATCCTTTAACACCTCCTATGTTTCAGCTTCAACCTCCCCTCCTGTTACTTTCTTTCCAGAGGCCTTCCCCATCCCCAGGCCCTCTCTGGCAGTGACTTTAGGTTACTGCTGCCACGGCCACCGGTGACCTTGCAGTTTCCAGCGCCAGGGGACGCTCAGCGTCTCTCGAGATTGCCCCTGCTGACCACCTCCTGGTCACTCCCCCACCCCCACACCCCACGGCCTTGTGGGCTTGGTCCCCAAGTCACCCTGCTTCCTCCTAAAATGCCCCGTTTCCAGTCCCCACCCTTCCTGCTTGTGCTGGGGTCTCCATTACACACGCCGACACCCAAATCCCACTCCAGTGCACACTTGCCCCAAGCGCAAGGTGCATCCGTGCAGCACCCTGAGTCTCGGCCCAAGCACCACCGCCCCGAGCCCCCTGTTTCAGGGAATGGCGTTCGCACCCCCAAACACCCAAGCCAGCCGTCCCTCTCCCAGCCCCGGCCCTTCCCCTCTGCCCTCCTGAGCCATCTCTTCTCCCTTAACGGTTCTCCCCTAACAACCCACCATCCACCACCCCAGAATGAGGTTTCTACCACATCGTCATGGAATGTCATTTCTGTGACTCCTGTTTCCCTTAGGGATCAGATCTAATCAAACCCTGGCTGACAGGATCCTTCTCAGTTGACCTCCCCACCCCGACCTTGGGCTTTGAAGCTCTTCCCCAGGACACCCTGTCCCCTCCAGCCTGCAAGTGTGTGTGTGCGCGCACGTGTGTGCGTGCGCGCGTGTGTGTGTGGTGTCTTAAATCTTTCTGTAACAATGCAGCATACGTGTATACTTTTGTTTTTTGTTTTTTGTGGTTTTTTTGCCTCTCCATCTGCCTCCCTTGTGGAAAATTTTCCCTCTTTTGGCCCCAGGCAGCCCTAGTTCAGAGTTCAGGACTGGCTGAGTGCCATACACACACACACACACACAGAGCCTTTCCTGCCCCTCCGGTGGCTTAACATCTACTTGTCTTTGCTACTGGAACTGACCTTTGAGAACAGCCATCTCAGAGGGCCCAACCCCAGGAAGAGCACCAGGTACTTGCCATGGTGTGTCTCCCACCAACGCCTCGCTGGGCAGGTGGCTAGCGGCTCCTGGTTGAGGACCTGCCCACCCGGAGAGGCTTCCTCGGATCAGCCTACGTCCCACCACCTGTGTGGCCGAGGGCCCCCTGTCTCCCCCACCTGGCCGGGTGTCCTGCACAGCAAGGCCCCCAGTGCGCGTCTGCTGAGTGAATGCGTCTCCCTGGGCCGGCTCCCCAGCCCCGGGTCGCTGTCAGGCGACGCAGGCAGACTTAGGTGGGGACACAGAGCCAGCTCTCCCAGCCCTGCGCCTGCCCAGCTCTTGTCATGGCTGACATGACACATCGTGTCTCTTCTGATGCCATTCATCCGTTCGCTCATTTGCTTCTTCCTCTGAGGAGAAGCCAGCAGACGGGGCCTTAAATGCTGGGTTGAAATGTCATGCGCCCACGTCCCCCACAGCCAAAAGATACAACTGTGTGTTAAATACTATATATCGCTGTACATTTCCAGGAGCTAAGAGGCTACATTCTAGTCTCTACCAGTACCTTTAAAAAGACCTCGTATCTGGGGCGCCTGGGTGGCTCAGTCGGTTAAGCGTCCAACTTCGGTTCACGTCATGATCTCACGGTGCGTGGGTTCAAGCCCCGCGTCGGGCTCTATGCTGACAGCTCAGAGCCTGGAGCCTGCTTCAGATTCTGTGTCTCCCTCTCTCTCTGAGACTCCCCTGCTCACGCTGTCTCTATTTCTCTCTCAAAAATAAAAATAAAAAACATTAAAAAAAAAAGTGAGAAGATTCTTTAAAAAAAAAAAAAAGACCTCATATCTGTTAATATCAGTTTAACAAAAGAACTCTAGGTACTGCCACTCCCTGTATTCGTTGATGATGCCTCCTCCCGGTAGGCAGCAAACCCCCTCCTCCCCGGCTCTCTGTATTTATTGCTGTTGTTCATTCTCCCCTCCAGGCTGGAAGACCACCCTGTTTCTCCCCAGATGGCCCAATACCCCGGAAACGGCAGCCTCCCGTCCCTGACAAGCGCCCACTCTCCAGTCTCCCAGGGGGGCCAGGCTGGTGCTTCCGAGACTTGTGTTTCCTCTTCACGGAAGAGCGCTGGCGGCCTGGGGGCTGGGCCGCGGCGGTCACACACCCAGAGAGGCAGCGGCAGTCACACCCTGATCTCAGCCCCTGCCCCGCGTCACTGAGGCCTACCGACCTGCAACCACACGGCCACACGTGGCCTGTTCCTCTAACTCCCCTTCCACCACGGCGTGGTGTGCCCTGCTGGCGTCCACAAAGCCGGCCACGCCCCGTTTCTGCTGGGGACAGCCGCATTTGATGTGCGCTTTCAAAGCAGTCCCCTCAGAAGATGATGTCGATTTACGACCAAGACCTCAGCACCCCAGATTCCGGTGCTGAGGTGCTTGGTCACACGCTCGCAGGCCGGCCTGAGACAGAAACGTCTGAGTCGGGGCAAAAGCAACGGCAAGATCCAAAACATCTGGAAGCATCTAGTTGGGTCCACCAGAGCCTGATGGGGGATAAAAGTATTTTTTTTTTTTTTAGATGCCAGAAAAAATATATATGCTTTGAATTGAATATGTACAAAGTTTGGGATTTTTTTTAATTTTCAAGAGGAAATTAAAAGGATATGAGCAGGCCAGATAAGAATGTAATCTCCATTCAAACGGGAAAAACAACGCAAGAACAGGTCAGATTCCAGCATGAGAAACATCTGAGAACTTTTATAATCTGCTCACAATTGGATTCCAACGCTCCCAAGCCCCAGTGCAAAGTGGGAGGCTGGTCACGGAGCCGGAGGAAAGCCAGGGTGTTCAGGAAGCCTGGGGGCCGTGGGGAGGTCTCCTGGTTAGGAACAGTTTTAGAGGCTTTGGCACCTTAGATCACGTGTTATTTTACTCACTGAAAGGAGATGAGCTCCCCGATTTGTCCAGAGACTTCTGCCACCAGCCTGGAAGTTGTAGGTGGTCTAACAACCGTCGCCAGTTTGGCCTGATGCCACTTGGGTTGAAGATGATTTTAAGTTCAGTAGGCCCGGACTTCCGAAAAGTTGCCTTTAGGGTCGTTTATTGACCAGGTATGTCCTTGTTTTACCAAAGAGACCGCCAGGGTGGCCTTTGTCTTGCACTGATCATCGGGGTGGTCCTGGATTTGGGAAGGATTCGGCACGTGTTACCTGTAGTGTGGAGGTGTAGACGCCACCGTGGATGGGGTAGCTGCGTGGCCGCGGACGATGGTGTTGCTGGAGAGGTTGAGGTCATTGTGATTTTCAAAAACGATTGATTTGGGCCCTGACAGAGTCGAGGCCCTGGCAAGTCCTGCTTCCTCACATGAAAACAGTGGGCAGCCACCAGGGGACCCCAGCCCGGACGATGAGCACAGTCCCCAGAGCCTCCCCCTGGGCCCCCTGGAGCTAGGACAGCTGCTCGGCTGGGGTTGGCTCTGATCGCTGACACCATGTGCCACGTGCCCTTCCTCCCACTTGCTCCTCTCTGCTTAGGCCTGGCAGGGGCCCAGGACCCCCACCCTGCTCATCAGCCCCCCTCTCGCCTCAGTGGACCCCATGGGCCAGCAACCAGGCCTGCCCGGCCTGCTCTCAGCCTCAGGGCAGCACCCCTAAATCTCCCATAGAACGCTGTTACTTGACCAAGGGTCTCCCATTGGAAGCCAAGCCTCCGGGTTAGTGGTTTTCCCGGGGTGACTGGGGGGCCTTTGGTGAGCATCTGTGGTGTAGATTCGGTTCCTCCCCCTGCCCTCCTTCAGGCCTGCCCAGGACCAGTGTCCCTGGGCCACCGGCCCGCTCCCTCTGCTGGTCTTGTGGCTGCCATTCCTCCCTCTTCTCACCCAGCCTCTGTGTGAGGATGGATGGCAAGCAGCCTTGGGTTTACGTGCTTAGAATGCACCTGACAGGGGGCCCCTGGATGGCTCAGTTAAGCGTCCGGTGCTTGATCTCAGGGCAGGTCTTGATCTCAGGGTTGTGAGTTCAGTCCCCATGTTGGGCTTCACACTGAGCATGAAGGCTGGCTGATTAAAACAAAAACCAAAAGAATGCATATGAGCAGCGTTGATACTGGTTCTGAGGCTGCATCTGGGCTCAGCAGATAAGAGGGCTAGAGGGGGAGACAGCAGTGGTGGGCTAGGTGGCCGCCCTGACCCTCGTTGTCTCCTGTGTAACTGCTTCCCTGTCAGAAGCCCGATCTGACTTCCTCTGGACCGCTCCGTCCACACAGTCCCGCCTCTCCGGCCTTTTCTCCCGCATTTGGGCTCTTGCTCACCTTGCCCCGTCCACCCCTCCCCAATCTGGCCTCGCCCAGCTACGCATGAGGCCCCTCACGCATGACTTGCTGCTGAGTCTGGCCTCCTGACCTTTGGTCACACGGGGAGTTCCTGCCACACCTCAGACCCAGCGTGGCCTCAAGCGCGTAAGCTCAGAAAGCCCCTTCACGCTTCTGCGTTCAGTCAATGCTAACGGTGAAAACTCATGATGAGGAACCTGCGGAATCCTCCATCCGCTTGAGCAGGTGACCGCAGGGCCAGAACGTACATTCTTTTTAAGCAAAGGGACTGGCCCCACAGAGCCAAAAGGAAATAGCTCCCAGAGGAAAAAGCCAAGAATGTGACTTAGAATTTTGTAAGACATTGACCTGGGGAAAGTTATTCTCATTCCCCCTCAACCAAGGCTATCTTGGATATCCACGTCACATGCCTTGTCAGTGGCCTGACGTGAAAATGCCCAGCCAGGGGCGAGGAAACAGTACTTCATCCCGGGAAGCCTCTGGTGCACCCATGGATCTGTCTGTGGCGGGAGCTCTGAACACCCGCATGGTGAGGGGGAGGGGTACAGGGGGTGACTGCTATTTGGCGACAGGACCAAAAAGATCTCAGAGGGTCTCAGGAGAGCTCAGCTTGGTCCCTCCTCCCTCCCGCCAGGGCGCTTTCCCGCCCAGCCCCCAACCTGTCCCTCCACCCACTCCCACCAGGAGGACTGCCTACCCTTGGGCGCCATCTTGGAGGAAACAGTAACTGCAATGGGATTTTCTCTCTATGTAGCCCACACAGCTGTATGTGGCTCCACTCTTATTATTTCTTCTAAATTCTGTCTCCAGGGCTATATTATAAGCCTGTGGGGCAGAGAACACAGACAGGCCAGTTGTTCACTGGAGAACAGATCCAAGAAGGCTGAATTTCCAATTCCAGCCCCAGCTTTAGGTGGAGACTGTCCTGTATGGACTGTAAATAAAGCCAACCCATTGGGCTCCACACCAGAAACAGATGCCCTGTTTGGGCCGAAAGATAGTTACCTGGAAATCAAAGCTGTGTCCCGTGCTGTGGGTTTGAGGAAACCTGCAAAGAAGATTGTTTATCTTTAAGATAAAGCAGAGACCACACTGCAGAGGTACCAGGGAGATTTTTAAATGAAAGGGCTTGGGGCGCCAGGGTGGCTCAGTCGGTTAAGCATCCAGCTCTTGATCTTGGCCCAGGTCAGGATCTTGCAGTTCATGAGTTCGGCCTCCCGGTGCTGATGGTGCAGAGCCTGCTTAGGACTCTGTTTCTCCTTCTTCTCCCTGCCCCTCCCCCACTGCGTGCGCTCACTCTCTCACTCTCGGTCTCTCAAAATAAATAAACTTTAAATGAAAGGGCTAAAGGGAGCTTGGACTACGGAAGTAACAAATCTGAACTCTGTCCCAGAATTGCTTCGACAGGGGCATGGATCCCTTTGGCTGTAGAACTAGAAGAAAAGTGGGGCCGGAGAAGAAGGGGTTCATATCATTTGAAATACAGAATAGGCCCCTCCCCAGGCTCTCCGGAGAGTTCCCTGGCAGTGTCGTCTGGGACTCCCCTGTCGCCTGCGTGTGAAGGTTCTCCAGGGTGGCACAGGTGGCCTGGTCCCTGTCCCTGATGTCCGCACAAACCGGCTGGCTGGGAATTAGGGCGGCTCCTGCCCCTGGGGGTGGACTGCGCGATTCAGGCCTGAAGGAGCCCCGGCAGCTCAGGGGGAAGAGGGCGCCACCTCTGGGGTTGCCAAATCTGGCAAATAAAAGTGCAAGACACCCCGCTGAATTTGAACTTCAGACGCACAACGAACAGTTGGTCAGCGTGTCTCCATGCTGCTCTGTGTTGGTGCCGAGCAGTGGCCAGAGGAGGCTACTCGCTCCACATCTGTCGGCTGTTCCCTGAGAGGCAGAGGGGGCCCAGGGAAGCGACGGGGCCGAAGGTCCATGGTTCCCCGTGCTGCGTGCGTATCCGGCCAGAGCGCTCACGCTGTGCGTCCAGGTTGTCAGCGCACCGGGCGGCCACCTGGAAAGTTCTCAGGCCACCTGGAAAGTTCTCACACGAGCAAGCAGGTCCTCACGCATAGGCTGCGGGGAGCTGCCAGGGGCTAGGGCTCCCGTGTGCTCTGCTCGGCTTTGGGGCCCAGCCCAGGGAGGAGCATCCCCAAAGAGGTCCCAGGGCCACGATCCACTGAACTCTCTCTCCTCCCCAGCCTCCGCGGACATCACGCCAGGAGAAGGGTTGCCAGCAGGACATCAGGGAGAGGTTCGCCTGCCCTTGGCGGGGGTCCCCAGCCAGGCCCCGGGCAGTGGAGAGGCCACCAGGTAGGGATGCGGTGGCGTCCTGGGAGGGCTCCTCTGTGCTCCAGCCTCTGACTCTGATATCACAGCAGCATTTCATCGGGGCACCAAGCACCCTACGGAGACACCCAGGGGAGTGTGGTCGCCACACCTGTTAACCTCAGAGCCCACGGGGAGGGGGCTGCCACCTGAGAATTATTGGTTGTCAGACCGGAAGGAAAGGAAACTCAGAAACACTCCCAAGGGACTAGTTAAAGAACTGCAGGCTGAACACGTTAGTGAGGGTGTGTGATTTGGGGTAACGTGGGCAGCGTCCTCTCTTAGCTGTTTGCTTTTGGAGAATATGGGGTGGAGGGGAGATAGACGGAGAACAAGATAAGTGAACTGGTTTGGCTCACAGGTCACCTTCCTATAAAGTTGTTTTTTTTTTTAATGTTTATTTTTGAGAGACAGGGTGTGAGCCGGGGAGGGGCAGAGACAGAGGGAGACACAGAATCCAAAGCAGGCCCCAGGCTCTGAGCTGTCAGCCCAGAGCCAGACACGGGGCTCGAACTCATGAACCATGGGATCATGACCTGAGCTGAAGTCAGACACTTAACCGACTGAGCCACCCAGGCGCCCCTCAGATGTCACCTTCCTAAAATAGACACGGGATCCCACTCAGAAAAGAAAGTGTTTTCCTCTGCACCAAAGGTGTATAGACTGGCCTTGATGGGTCACTTGGGGTTCTGGAGAAAGTCTGGGTCTCCAGGCCCCTTCTTTCACATCCGAGGAGACTTGCTCAGGGAGAGGGGCCTAGCCCTGGTCTCAGCCTAAGTGCCCGGGACCCCGGCCGCCCCCACCACATCAGCCTGGCCACGCAGTGCCCTGCAGCCCGAGTAATTTCAAGGTCGAGAAGCCAGCCTTCCGCACTAGAACACTGGACTAGAGCCACTTTTAACATGACTTCACCCTCGCAGCCTCTGATTGAGAGGAATTCTGCCATGGTGACTGGGCAGGCCTTCCGGGCCCCCACCTTTCTATAGAATTGGGAAGTGTTTCCACGACTGCGTCAGCAGTGAGCAGGCCCACACCCCAGCTGTGGTCGAGGCTGACCTTGGCCCCAGCAGGAGCTGCTAGAGCAGCAGAGCCTTGCAGACTCCAGACCCCTGCGGTGCGAAGCCTCCCCACCCCCTGCAGCGCTTCCCCCTCACACCGCAGGGGCCCAAGGAAGCACCCTGCTTTGCCTCCCCACCCCCGGGCCCCACCGCCGTCCCTGGGGGAAGCCACACACACAGGAGTCCCTGCTGAGCTTGAGAGGCTGGAGTGGCCTCTGCCCCGGAGCAGCAGACGGCCTAGCAGAGCCGAGCAGAAGGTCTGAGAAGGCAGGCAGCCAGAGGTGCTGTGGCCCATGCCCCTTTCTGGGCGGCTGGCACCCCTGCACCTTCCTTTCCCACTGCAGGCAGGTGGCAGAGACTGCTGCGAGCACGAGCACCGGGTAGAAGGGAAGTCAGCGCTTCCAGTGGCAGCAGGGCTGCGTGGAGCACAGCCAGAGGAGTCGGGGGCCTGCACTGGGGTGGGCGCCGGTCCTGGATGTCTCCACCTGTCAAAGGCTGTAAAAGGTGGCAGAGGCTGGGGGCGGTGGGGGGACCTGGGGAGCCCGGCGTCTGGTCTCCCCCAGCCCAGCCCCTGACCAGCCCAGGACCCAGGGACCCGCCTCTGCTACCTGGGCCTCCTCCCCCGTCTCAGAGTGACAGAAGGCGGGCTCCCACAGGCTGGTCCACAGCTCACGGATTCCCTGGCTCTTGGCACCTCCCTGAAGTGGGGGCCCCAGAATAAGGACGTCAGAGGGGTAAGCCAGAGCTGGGCGGAGGGTAAGCCACCCCCCTCCCCCTCCCCCCTCCCTCCCCCCACTGTGCTTGCCCCCTGCTGTCAGGGCGGGACCCAGATGAGTCTCAGGCAGGCCAGACTTGCTCTCCCAGAGCTAGAGCCGGTTCTTTTCCTTCCTGTAAAGGCAGGATTCGTTTCTGAGACTTATCAGCGAGGACAGTCCTCTCCCTGGAATAAGTGTTTCCTTTCTTTCTTTCTTTTTTTTAATGTTTATTTATTTATTTTGAGAGAGAGCACAAACCATGGGAGAGGGGGAGAGAGAGGGAGAGAGAGAATCCCAAGCAGGCTCCATGCTGTCAACGCAGAACCCGATATGGGGCTCGAACCCAGGCACCGCAAGATCAGGACCTGAGCTAAAATCAAGAGTCGAATGTTTAACCAACTGAGCCACCCCGGCGCCCCAAGAATAAGTGTTTTTACAGTAAGCAGGGGACCCCACGGGCTCTCCTTAGAAGCCTGCGCCCTGGTCACACCACATGGACTGACTGTGTCCAAGCTCCTTTTGGCCACAAACACCCCGTCAGGGTTAAATCCATGAGTGCCCTCGCCTTAACGTCAGCCATGTGAACCCAGCTCTGGGAAGGGGGAAGGGGGACTCTGAGGACGCGGAGGAAGGAAAGAGGGAGAAGGATACGGCTGGACCACCCACCTCCCTCCCCACTGTCTGTGTGACCCAGGCCAACAGCACTGTTGCCCGACCCCTGGCCTCCGCTTCACCGGCTGCCCCCCATCTCAGCTAAGCACCCCGTCCTCCTTCCTGAGCCCAAAGTCCAGTCACACAGCTGTGTTCCCTTGCACGGGGGCACAGAGCGCTGTGGTCACTAGGTCTGTGGCCGTCTCCCACTGTCCTGAAAGCTGGGGGCCCCAGGGAGAGGTTTTGGAGCAGGCTTTCCAAATATTTGTTGGATGGATCAGCTACAAGGGAGAGAGAGTGGCTCGCTGCATGGCCTGAGCGGGGAACATTTGTCCCTCTGCTTCTCCCAGCCCGTCTCTCTTAGCCCTTCGAGTGAGGACAGCACCTTGCCCAGAAGACAGGCCACTGGACGGGCCCTGCTTGGCTGCTGGTATCTCTGGAAAGCCCCTGGAGCCACAGCTTTGGGTAAATGGTAGACTGAGCCACACCCTCGTGGCTGAGCCCCAGATCGGAGGTGGTTTAAAGATCTTTGAGGCCCCGGTTCCATTCTCATGGCTTCCAGCAACTAGTCTTACCCCGAAACTGCCTTCCTGGAAGCCAGGGAGTCAATCGTTCAGACCTTGTGATCCCACTGTCTCCCTCCCCCTCCCCCACGCTAAGGGGTTCCTGTTCTGTGTTCTCGCTGCTTCCTTAGCATTGGGTGGCAGTGGAGGATACTGTTGGCCAGGCCGGCACATGGTCCTTGCAGAGAGGAGCTCAGAGGGACCGACCGACCGGGAGGCGTTTGCCTGGACGGTGCCTCCCGGTGACGGTGCCTCCCGGTGGCCCAAGGACGGGCGGGAGGATGGGCTCCTCAGGTCGGAGCGCTCACTGATGCACAGATGCCCAGGCCAAGCTCTGACGGCAAAGCTCCCGTCCTGCCACAGACAGGAAATGACTCTTCTGCAAGTATTATGGCTTTTAGGAAATAGAGAGGAAAGAGATTTTACATATATTTACACACATGCTTCATCCCCCTCATGTCTGTCCCCAAATGTGGCCTCTGTGGCAGCTGACGACAACACCACGGTGCGTCTAGCTGAAAGAAACTAGAACCTAAGAACCAGGAAGTCGGGAAGGAGCACAGGAGCCCTGCGTGTCAGCGTGCAGGCGTGGTCGGCGAGCCTCTGGGTCTGCCTTCGCCGGCTGGGTCCTCACCCCCGTCACCCCGTGCCCCTCTCGGGGTTCTGTTAGTGCACAGATGGATATCCTGAATCCTGATGAGCGCTGGGGGCACCTGGGTGGCTCAGTCGGTTAAGCGTCCGACTTCGGCTCAGGTCACGATCATGGGTTCATGGGTTCAAGCCCTGCGTCAGGCTCTGTGCTGACAGCTAACTCAGAGCCTGGAGCCTGTTTCAGATTCTGTGTCTCCCTCTCTCTTTGACCCTCCCCTGCTCACACTGTCTCTCTCTCTCAGAAATAAATTAAAAAAAAAAGCGAGCAGAGCCCGCTAAGAGGACCCCCCCAAGCACTGTCATGTGTGCCTTAGTGCAGACAGCGGCTCCGGAGAACTCAGGGGACACAGTCTTCTGCCCCGGGGAGTGCTCAGCTGCGAGATTATGACTCAGCCGCATTCCAAACACAAGTAAAGATTAAATATCTCCAGAACCCTTTTATGGCTCTTCCCTTCAACACAATGTTCTATTGACGAGCAGAAATCCTATAAGTGGCCCCTCAAATAATTGCCGATCCAGCAGGATGCCTCCCAACTTACACATGTAGTGACCTTGTCCTTTTCCCAAGACCCAGCACCGTTATTCCTGGTTCAGCTTTACTGCTCCAGTCACAGGTGACTGCCATCCTCAGGTTCCTGTCCCCGTGCTTTTCCTGCTCTGCCCTAATCTGGCCTCCTTTCCTACCAAACTGTCACCATTTCCTGGCTCTGGCTCCTCACTGCTCCGACTGCTGAGGTCACCATTCACGGGGGCTGGGGATCTGGACGCCAAGCCAACCCCCACCTGCGTTTCCCATGGTGCCCTTCCCAGAGGGCCTTGGTGCCGTCACCCGTGCAGAGGTCAGGGACCATGGCCGGCATCCTCAACACGTCAACACCACCACCCCCAGCAGCAGCCCCCGTCGTGGCGTGGGTTCTGCCAAGGGCCACCTTGTCCCGTGCTGGAAGGAGGAGCCAGAAGGGGCCCCTTGTCTGCGGGTGATCTTTTCCCGGGCAATGACACTACCATGGTCAAACAAAGGTTGTGTCCTAGGGCAGAGAGGAGGCTGGCTTTGACGGTGCGTTAGTCAGGGTTCTCCAAAGAGGATCAACAGGATGTGTGTGGGGTGGGGGCTCAGATATTTTAAGGAATTGCCTCACATGATGGCAGAGGCTTCGCAAATCCAAAATCCACAGGGTAGACCAGCAGGCTGGAGACCCAGGAAAGCGTTGCAGTTGAAGTGCAAAGGCAGTCTGCCGACATAATTGTCTATGTGTGCCTTCAACTGATTGGATGAGGCCCACCCACACTGTGGAGAGGAATCTGCTCAAAGTCTGCCTATTTAAATGTTAATCCCATCCCCCCCAAAAAACTGTGCAGAAATACCAGAATAATGTTTGACCAAATATTTAGGCACCGTGGCCCAGCAAAGTTGACACATAAAATTAACCTACACGTAAGAGTATTTTCATACACATTGCCAAATTGTTCTCTAAAAGGACAGGGCCCTTTTCTGGTTGCTACGGGGTTGAAGATTATAGATCCCTAGTCCTGTTACCCAGACTTTTCTCTCCCTTCACTTCTTACCAACGCACCTCAGCGTCCCCCAGCCCTGCAACCTGACCTTGCTGCCCACAGCCATCCTGGGCTTGCACAGCTCGCGCCTTCAAAGCTGGCCTCCCTGTCCCATGACCACGTGACAGACACCCCCAGGTCACCCACAGCTAACCCTCTGCCAGGAAGAGCTGCCCGTGTTCACCGAGTCATGTTTACTAGTTTCCTGCAGTTGTTCCTTCTTAAAATATAGTAGGGCTACATTCATAAATGGTCAGGATGGGGCACCTAGGGGGCTCAGTCAGTTGGGCATCTGACTTCGGCTCAGGTCATGATCTTGCAGTTCATGAGTTCGAGCCCCACATTGGGCTCTGTGCTGACAGCTCACAGCCTGGAGCCTGCTTCAGACTCTGTGTCACCCTCTCACTGCCCCTCCCTCACTTGTGTTCTCTCTCTCTCTCTCAAAAATAAATAAACATTTTTTAAAAATTTAACAAAAATAAGATGGTAATTTTTATATTGTATATTTTACCACAATTTGAAAATAATTAAATGCTATGACAATAATAAAAAATATCAAAATTAGAATAGCAAAATAGGAAAAAATCATTTAAAACAAATTAAAAAAAACACCTCAGGGTATTAGGGTGACTCAGTCAGTAAAGCGTGCAACTCATGATCTTGGAGTCATGGGTTCAAGCCCCATGTCAGTCACAGAGCTTACTTTAAAAAAAAAAGGAAACCACCTCCCTAGACCACATAAAATCTTTTTCATATGTATAAGAAAAGCATCAGCAATGTGACTTATTTCATTATTTTATCTTTGTTCTCTGGTCAAACTGCCCTACTTCTCTGTGAACTTCCCAAGAGCAGAAATTTGGTCTCGTTGACCTTGGATCTCCAGTGCCTGGAACAGTTCTTGGCACGTGTGTGTTACCAATGAATGAAGGAAAAGCAAAATGTTAGGGGGAGGCATAAGAAATTCCAGTATATCCATCAGATGAAATCGTATGCAACTATTATAAATAATAGTGGAGGCTGCTCAGAAGTATCAAGAGCAAACGAAATAAGAGCTATAAAATAGAGAAATGTAGGGCCCCTGGGTGTCAGTTAAGCTTCCAACACTTGATTTCAGCTCAGGTCATAATCTCACAGTTTGTGAGATCGAGCCCCAGCATCAGGCTCTGTGCTGACAGCTCAGAGCCTGGAACCTGCTTGGGATTCTCTCTCCCTCTCTCTGCCCCTCCCCCATCCATGTATGCGCTCTCTCTCTCAAAATAAATAAAAATAAACATTTTTTTAAATAGAGGAATATATTGGGGGGCCTGGGTGGTTCCGTCAATGAAGCCTCCAACTTCGGCTCAGGTCATGATCTCAGTTGGTGGGTTCGAGCCCCGCGTCAGGCTCTGTGCTGACAGCTCAGAGCCTGGAACCTGTTTCAGATTCTGTGTCTCCCTCTCTCTCTGACCCTCCCCTGCTCATGCTCTCTCTCTCTCTCTCCCTCTCTCTCTCTCTCAGAAATAAATAAAACATTAAAAAAACAAAATGTAAATAAACAAATAAAATAAAATAGAGGAATATAGTGCAGCATATAAGTATTGCTGCAAGTATGTGAAAACACACACACGTGTAACAGTTGCAACATGGAAAATATTCAGGGAAACACTATTATAAACGATATAAAAATAGAATTTTTTCTTTAAGAAAAAAAATCATGGGTCGGGGCGCCTGGGTGGCTTAGTCGGTTAAGCGTCCGACTTTCGCTTAGGTCATGATCTCACAGTTCGTGGGTTCAAGCCCCGCATCGGGCTCTGTGCTGACTGCCAGCTCAGAGCCTGGAGCCTGTTTCAGTCTGTGACTCCCTCTCTCTCTGACCCTCCCCTGCTCACGCTGTCTCTCTCTCTCTCTCCTAGAAATAAATAAAAATATTTAAAAAAAAAAAAAAAAGAAGAAAAAGAAAACAAATCATGGGGGCACCCGGCTGGCTCAGTTGGTAGAACATGTGACTTTTCATCTCAGAGTCATGAGTTCCAGCCCCACGCTAGGCACGGAGCAAGCTTACTTCCATGAGTGCATACATGCATACGTGTATACATACGTATATTCATATGTATATACATACATATTTTTCAAATAAAGAAAAAATCATTTTAAACTTTAATAAAATACTGTAGGGCTAAACCTCCCTAACCTTTCCAATCCAGTCTCAAAGATGTATTACCCAAAGCATGGGCAGTTTTTACAGCAGACTTGTCCTAAATTTGAAATGGGAAATTTTTCAGATGTTTAAGTTTTATCTTCCTAATGATTAGATAAAATAGTCTCAATGTTAGGCGCCTGGGTGGTTCAGTGGGCTCAGGTCATGATCTCACAGCTTATGAGTTCAAGCCCCGCGTCGGGCTCTGTGCTGACAGCTCAGAGCCTGGAGCCTCTTTCAGATTCTGTGTCTCCCTCTCTCTCTGCCCCTCCCCTGCTCACACTCGGTCTTTCTCTCAAAAATAAAGAAACATTTTTAAAAATTATTAAAAAAGAAAGAAAGAAAAGAGGGGCATATAGAATATAGAAGTGAATCAAATAGGAGCACCTGGGTGGCTTAGTCAGTTGAGCGTCCAACTTTCGCTTAGGTCATGATCTCGCGGTTCGTGGGTTCGAGCCCCGCGTCGGGCTCTGTGCTGACTGCCAGCTCAGAGCCTGGAGCCTGTTTCGGAGTCTGTGTCTCCCTCTCTCTCTGACCCTCCCCTGCTCACGCTGTCTCTCTCTCTCTCCTAGAAATAAATAAAAATATTTAAAAAAAAAAAAAGTGAATCAAATAAAAATTCCAGTTTCCTCCCAAGGCCCACTCCCCAGGAGCCAGAACCACCAGTTATGGGGCCCACGATTGGGCTCAGGACACAACCTCCCTTGCAGAATCATCACAGCTGCCCTACATTTTACAGATGGGGAAACTGAGGCTCCCCAAACGTCAGCAAATTTGCTTACGCACAGTCTCCGCATAGAGAGCAGAGCAAGACTGAGCTTCTGGGCCCTTCCAGTGAGCACACCCCCTGACCTCCCCGCTCTGCCTGCCTGCCTCCCCCTCCCCGCCCCCATGTGCACAAATACATGCACATTCTCCCTACCGTTCACCGCCAGGGACCTCACTTTCCAAGCTCAACAGCTGTTTCCTGTGCACCAGCTCTGTGAAGCCCATAGACTAAGGCACCCACTTAGGGAAGGAACACGGACCTGCCATTTACAGAACATGTGCAGCCGGGCTGATGCTTACATTAGCTCATTCAGTGTGATGACGACCCTGGGCGACAGCCTGGAACTCCAGTCTTCAGAGTTATAGTCAGGAAAATGGGCACATAGGCAGCAAGGGCCCCAGGAGTAGAGGAGGGAGCAGGGTGTATCCAGCTCCATGACAGGGAGACAGCAAAACACTGGATGGGGTGGGGGGGTCCCCAAACCCAGCTGGGTGGCTGGGAGGTCACAGAGCCACAATCCCACTCCCAGGACTTCTTGTCAAACAGCCTAGTTTCAGTGGCTGCAGGCCCTGGTCCCATGTCCTGTCCACCGTCTCTGTGAGGCTGCTCCGGGCGGTGGGGAGCCAGATACATCTGGAGAACAGCTGGCTGTAAGATCCCACTGGGCTCAAGCCTTGGCCTCACAACCTGCTTGTTGCGTGTGTGACCTCGGGAAAGTCCACAAACTTGGGGCCTCAGTTTCTACATCTGAAAAACGGGGCAGTAATGCCTGCCCCACAGCATCGTGTGGGGGCTAAATGTCACCTTCCCAGCACGGCCTTCCCTGGCCACCGCATTTAAAATTAATTTCCTGTTGCTGCTATAACGGGCGACCACAGATTTAGTGACCTGCACGCCACAAATTTATCGCCTTGTAGCTCAGTAGGTTAGAAGTCTGATGGGGCTCTCACTGGGCTGGAATGAAGGTGTACATAGGACACGCTGTTTTTCCAAGTTCTACGGAAGAATCTCTTTTCTGCCTTTCCTGGCCGCCTTGGGTCGTGGCCCCTGCTTCCATGTTCGAAGCCAGCAGCCTTGCATCCGTGTGCTTTCTTCTGTGGCCACACCTACTTCTCTGACTCTCTTCTTCTGCCTCCCTCTCCCACTTAAAAAAAAAATTTTTTTTTTAATGTTTATTTATTTTTGAGGGAGAGAGAGAGACAGAGCATGAGCAGGGGAGAGGAAGGGAGAGAGGGAGACCTGGAATCCAAAGCAGGCTCTAGGCTCTGAGCTGTCAGCACAGACCCTGACGCGGGGCTCAAACTCACAAACAGGGAGATCATGACCTGAGCCGAAGTCAGACCCTTGACCCACTGAGCCACCCAGGCGCCCCCTCCATTTCTCACTCTTAAGGATGTTGTGGTTTCCCAGGACTCACCCTGATGATCCAGAATAATCTCCCTAGCGTAAAGTCAGCAGATTAGCAACCTCAATTCCACTGCAGCCTTAATTCCCCTTTGTCAGAAAAGGCTCCAGGGAGTAGGATGCAGACAGAACGGGGGGCCGTTACCCTGCCGGCCACACCTTCCCTGGCCACCCTCTCACTTCCGTACTCTCCCAAGCCCCCTGTCCCCCTTCTCTGCTTCATCTCCTCCTTAGCATTTATTCCTTTTTTATTATCTCCCTCCTCCCCTAGGGAGCTCCATGGGGCAGGGACGTGTTCCTCCGGGTGCCCTGCTCCACCCACCCCTACCCATGCCCAGGACAGTGCCTGGCTGGCACCTTTGTGCTCACAAGGGCAAGTCCTTCCTTCCTCCTGTGACTCCTAGCCATGCAGCAGCCGTGACTCTACACTGCACATTTTGTTCCAGGGAATTTACCTCCGCCTCCACCTGCAAGCCCCGGACCCCCCGCAGCCCTGAGATCCTGGACCTGAATGCACCCAAGGCCAAGGCATCCACTCCGGCCCCTCAGGTCTCCTCGGGCAGCCCCCAGCAGGCCAGCCGCCCCGGCTCCATGACGTCCTCTGCGAGGGGCCCACAGAGTAAGTCAGACTGGAGGGAAGGGCACTGTGCTCCTCTGTGCCCGGCAGCCTGAAGGGAAGGGCGCTTCCCCTCCCTGCACGACCAGCACCCTAGCTTCTTGTGCCCTGGGGACCTGTTGTCCACTAGCCTATTTATGAACTTGCCATTGGCCTTGGTGCCTCATACACAAGCTGGTAAACTGACACTGTCCAGGCAGTGCCTCTAGGAGTTGAGATCGCCCCCCACCCCCACCCATCTGTAGGACTTGTGTGGTCGGCCTTGAAACCTGGACCCACTTCCTGGCTGGAGGCAGCCGGCAAAGACCCAGGCAGCCTCAAAACCCATCAGAAGTCGGTGCCTTGGAGGGAGGGCCACCAGAGGACTGTCGGTGCGGTGGGCCCGAGGTGGCCTCCCTCCTGCCATTCTACTCACTGGAAAGACCACTTCCTCTCTCTCCCTCCCCACTCCTAGCCTCACCCAGTTGATCACTGGAAAGACCACTTCCTCTCTCTCCCTCCTCCCTCCTAGCCTCAGCCAGTTGACCACACCTGACCTGGACCTTTGCAAAGAGTCTTACCTAAAACTCAGGGAAGGCCCCTGGCTGGCTGGCTCAGCCGGTGGAGCGTGCGACTCTTAACCTCGAGGTTGTAGGTTTGAGCCCCGTGTTGGGTGTAGAGATTGCTTAAAAATAAAAAACTGACTTCGGCTCAGGTGATCTCACGGTTCGTGGGTTTGAGCCCTGCATCGGGCTCTGTGCTCACAGCTCAGAGCCTGGAGCCTGTTCCAGATTCTGTGTCTCCCTCTCTCTCTGACCCTCTCCTGCTCACGCTGTCTCTCCCTCTCTCACACACAAATAAATACAAACATTTTTTAAAATTTTTTAATAAATAAATAAAATAAAAACTTTAAAAAATATAATCACATAAATAAATGTAATAAACATACAGGGAAACAAAAGAGAAACGGGACAAAAGAATGTCAAGCAGCAGAGAATCTGTCACACACAGGATATATGCATTTCTGCGGCTGTGCTGTCCCCTGCCCTCCGTGCCCTGCTCGCTTCCTGCCACAGCCCTGGGCCACTCCGGCCAGCGGGGACCCGCTGGGCTGGCGCTGTGGTTACTGGTCCGTGGCTGGAAAGCATGGCCGCCCTCCCGGGCCGCCGGCGCCCGTCTGCTGGGGAAGGCGGTGAAGCCCCAGCCCCATGTCCCCACCAGGCGCGTGGGCCAAGCTGTTTCCTCGCACGTGCGGGCCCAGGGGAGGCACCAGCAAACCCCAGGAGAATCGGCCCACGAGAGGCAGACAGGCCCGTTTGACCCCTGCCGGCTACCAGGCCGCACCAGGCCAGAGCCCCCGCGGGTCATAGTCGCAGTAGCCACAGCCGGTGCCCAATGGGCTCCCTGGGGCCCTGCCTGCACCTAGATTGCTCCGCTAGCAGCAGATTTATGTCCTGTGGCCTCGACAAACAACAGAACTATTGCCAGCAGAGCTCACTGAGCGCCCCACACCAAGCAGCCTGCTTCCTGAGAGGAAAGAACACGGCCACGTGAGTCCTGCCCCGGCCGCAGAGCAGGTGACCTGGGGGAAGGGAAGGCTCTCAGTATTCTGTTTGTGCAGAGCCGGTTGAAAGCAGGCTTGTATGGGACAGAGCGGACTCTGTGCAGACGCCGCCTCGGTGCTGGCAGCTTGCTCTCGCCTTTCTTCTCCAGGCAGCCAACCTTACAGGAAGTGAGGATGGTGGCTTCGCCCACGTCGCCATCCCATTGCCCGAGGACCAGCCGGCTTCCTTCCTCAGCCGGCCAGAAGCTGCAGGTGACAGATGTGACAGAGATCGCTGTCCGTGAGCCTCCAAGTGAGGCTGGCTCTCTGGGCAGCCTGGGGGGACACCGGGCCCTGTCACTGCACCTCACACACAGGAACAGACCCGGGTAGAAGGTGCGAGCTGCTCACGTCAGGAGCCTGTGCGGAGGACCCGGGGCCGAGAACTCAGCCAGAGCCGGAGCCTTGGCCTCAGTGGGGACCATTGCTCCTCTCTCCGTCCAACTAGAAGGAAACTGAAGAGATTTAGAATAAGGAAAACCCACGCTCAAGCCATATTCCTGAGCAGCAGATTTGATCTTTTTCTTCCTCTTTTAAAATCTGGTACGAGTGTGGTAGATTCCCATAGGCAGCTTGGGATGTATAGCTGCTTCTGACCTTCTGCACATGTGTCTTAAAGGCCTCATACAATTGACGCTGTTTCTCCCTCGCCTGCCTCCTTTAAGACCGTAAACACAAACAGCAACCCTGGCAAAATGACTGGTCCTCACGGGGGGGACGCCTGTGCTTGCCCCTTGCGGTGGGTGACGTCAGAGCCCATGTCATAGGGCGAAGGAGAGAACTTTGCCTGCAGGGCCAGTCAGGTCACCCAAACTAGTAGCAGGACCTGATGTCTCCTCAGATAGTAATATTGAAATAAAATTAATTAATATTTAGATGGTCCTTGGTTGTGGTATGGTGTGTGTGTGTGTGTGTGTGTGTGTGTGTGTGTGTGTGTGAATCAAGTCACACACTCTGCCCTAGGCACTCCATCTACCACGGCTGTGCCCTCTGGTGAAGACAGCTCTGTGGTCCCGCTGGGTGGAAATAGAGAAGATTTCCTTTTTCAGCAGCCTCTTATCTCCTCCAGAGATCAAGCAGAGGAGGGAAGCAGAGTGTGAGAGCAGGCCAGCCACCAGCCTGTCCCGGAGACATCCGTAAACTTGTCCCAGGCTAGGATCCTGGGTTAATCTCCGTAAACTTGCTGCTAGGATCCTGGGTTAATCTGGGTTTTGGCCGTAGCACGAGGCTGGGCACGTTAGAACTCTGTGGTTACGTGACTGGCCCAGAAGCCACATCTAGAATCTCTGGAAATGCATGCCCCGCTTTGTTTCTGGGGAAGAAAGCTGTGGAGAACAAGGCCCTACCTTCTTCCTGGGAATGTCCACCTGCCCGGCACTCTCCCCGACTCCTGACTTGGAGGCATTGAGAGAAAACACCAACGCTTATCACAGGTACTATTGATATGGACTGAGACCAGGTCCCTGAAATGGGGGCCACCCCTCGGTGAAACTATGGAAAGTGGTTGTGGAGGAATGTAATGGAAAACTCTCTCCTGTTCTCCCCAGTAAGTCCACTCCCCTTCAGATTCCTCAGATGCCGCTGACTGGCACGGCCTTCCCCCTGCCTTGGTGTGGGAGCAGGCCCGTCTCCAGAAATCCAGAGGGAGTGGAAGAATCCTCAGTGCCCCCCCTTCTCCATGGTGTAAAGGCAGCTGCTGTTTTTCCCTCAAACCTGCAGATGAGCTAAAGTCTGGTTTGTAAACGTCTGGTGACTTTAGGGGAGAAAAGAAAAAAAAAAAAAAAAGACTGTGTTTTAGAGATCCAGGGAGTATCCAGTTCTGGGTCAAACTACACTGAAGTCACCAGGTGTGGTTGGGGTGGTTCTTTGGGGAAAGTAAATACCGTCCAGCCTCGGGGCGATGCCCTGGGAGATTCCTCTCACCGAAACCACGTCCACATGCCACGGCCCACAAGAGGCCTCGTAAAATACCAGCAACAACTTCACAAATATCCCAGCCATCTGCTGGCCTCACTGAGTTTGCTGGGGTCGGAGGTGAACACGACCGACCTCCGGGGGAAAGAATCAAGTACACAAATGACCCCCAAATGGTTTCAAAGGCCATCTGGGCATCCGGTCATAGAGCTACTGGGATTTGCCCCTGATGCCTACCCAGGGAGCCCCGGTGGAGGGCCTGTGGAAACGCTGAGAAACATGGGCCTGTGGGAAGATCGCTTCTTCCCCTGGAAGCTGACTCCAGCTGTCCGGTTACCTGGCCCCCTGCGTCCTCCTGAGCAGAGCTTGGTCTCATTTTGCTTCATTCACAGTAACGTGCAAATGTCTGACAACAGCTTAAACTATGACCCTCACTGGGACCATCACAGGCAGGTAGAGGTCTGAGATTCAATCAGACACCAGCCATCAGTAGGTTGGGAAGGATTTAGCCCAAATCAAAAGCACTAAATAAAAAACATATACACAAATAAGACTGATGCGAAAATTCCATGGCAAAATAATTCAAGCCTTTTAATAAAAAGATCTGACCTTGTGTTTGTTAAATCCCACTGCCAGCCCCAATTCCAATACAGCTTTTTTTAGAGAAAAGCTCATGGGCCAGAGTGTGCTGATTTGATTTTGTTAATACTGCGTTAAAGTATTATTTGTCTTGGGGCGCCTGGTGGCTTAGTTGGTTAAGCGTCCGACTTTCACTTAGGTCATGATCTCGTGGTTCGTGGGTTCGAGACCCGCGTCGGGCTCTGTGCTGACTGCCAGCTCAGAGCCTGGAGCCTGTTTCGGAGTCTGTGTCTCCCTCTCTCTCTGACCCTCCCCGTCTCACGCTGTCTCTCTCTCTCTCCTAGAAATAAATAAAAATATTAAAAAATATATATATATATATTATTTGTCTTTTTTTATAGTTTTTTTAATCATTGTTTATTTTTTAGAGAGACACACACAGAGTGTGAGTGGGGGAGGGGCAGAGAGAGAGAGAGACACAGAATCCTAAGTAGGCTCCAAGCTCTGAGCTATCAGCACAGAGCCTGACATGGGGCTCGAACTCATGAACTGCGACATCATGACCTGAGCCAAAGTCAGGCGCTTAACCAACTGAGCCACCCAGGTGCCCCTATTTATCTTGATTACTAAGTGTTGGGCTACCGCCTACATTTTGTGTGTAAGGCGAGTGCCTCTCTTGCCTCCCCCTTATCCGGGCCCAGGACCCAGGGGATCCTCCGGGGCCCTCCCAGCGTGCCCGTAGCACAGCCTCAGAGCCAGACAACGGCCTTCCTGCCTGCCTGACCGTCTTCATCTCTCTGGAGACCGCTTGTGGTACGTTGTGCTGAGGAGCGGTTCCCTTTGCCTTGCGCATAACAAACTACCCCCCAAAAGTGACTTAAAACCAACAGTTGGTCAGCTTTACGATCATGAGGCTCAGCGATTGCAGCTGGGCTCAGCCGGGCTGTTCTGTTGGGAGTGGCTGGACCCGGGCATATGTATCTGTGGCCAGAGGGCAGCCAAGGGCCTCGCTCATGTCTGGCAGGGTCCCAAGTCCTCCTGCATGAGGCCTGTCGTCCCACAGCGAGCTTGCCCTGGGCTCCTTCACTGGCCGTCTCAGGGCTCCAACTGCCGGAAGAGAGATGAGGCCCAAGTGCTGCTCAGGCTTCCACCTGCGTCGAGCTTACTCTTCCCCCACTGGCCAAGGCAGGTCACACGGCCAAGGCCAAATGTCTGCGTGGAGAGATGGGGGTTCAGGGAAAGTGAACAGACCTAGCGCGATCCGCCATATAGAAGGTGTGTGGAACTTACTCCTTAGGGCCAAATCTTTCAAGGTTGTTTTCCCACCGGGCGTAACATTTAAATTCAGCTCAACAAACATCCTGACGCTACTCTGTGTTGGGACGTGGAATGTTGTGATTTTGTTAAGCTAACATTTGTTGGGGCGTGTGGGGGGCTCAGTCTGGCGTCTGACTCTTGATTTCGGCTCAGGTCAGGTTCCCAGGGTCGTGGGATCAAGTCCCACGTGGGCTCTGCACTAAGCACAGAGCCTGCTTGAGATTCTCTCTCTCTCTCTCTCTCTCTCTCTCCCCTTCTGTCCCTTTCCCCATCTCGAATGCTCTCCATCTCTCTAAAATTAAAAAAAATTTTTTTAAGTTTTTTAAAAACTGTCTGTTAAATGGGGCAACAGCAAGAGAAAGTGAAAAAGAGAAGTCGTTCCTCACAGGCCCTGACCCTGCGGAGACCACGCAGGGAGGTGGGCGGTGGAGTGTTTCTAGGGTTCCTGGATTAAGGCCGGGCTGGTCAATCCAAACCAAAAGGAGCTGGGGTTTGAGGAAGCTCACAGGGGTGCTGTCTAAGGGGCACATCGGGGAAAGAGCTGAGAGGCAGCCAAAGGAGAGACCGTTTGTCACCAGGGGCCACCAAGTCAGGTCTCTGCCTCTGCGGCTGTTACCTCAGGCGAGCACTGGAGGAAGGCCTAGCGCCAGCCCCACGCCCCGCAGGCCGCTTAGCCACACAAAATGGACGCCGCGGTGGCAACGCCGTGGAGACGGGGCAACGCTGCCCCTGGAGTTGCTGCCCACCTTCTACAGAGAATGCGCAACCTTTGCCACGGTTCAGGGCGGAGCGCCAGCGCCAAAGGGGAGCGAGGGGCAGACTTCCAGGAGGAGGCCATGGGGCTGAGAGAAAGTCCCGCCTCAAGCCTCCAACCCTGTCTAAGGGGACAGTTGAGGACCCGGAGTGGATGGGCTCTCAGAGGAGGGGACTAGAGAAGTAAGACACTGAGGGCAGAACGAGGGGTGAGAGAAAGAAGAGGGGGTGGTGCGGGAGATGCTCTCGGGGGAGGAGGGCAGGGACCCAGGAGGAAAGTAGGGCAGTCATCACGGGCGGGACAGGGGAGCCGGGCTGCTGAGACCACCTTCCAGGGAACAGGAGCCCCCGGGTGCTGGGCTGGAGGTCGGCCAGGCACCGGGAAAGCCCGCTGACGCACTGGGGTCAGCCGGAGCGAAGGCTGCAGGGCAGTGATCTTGAGGGGTGCTGGGGGGGCGGCGGACAGAGGGTCCATCTGGCCCTCCTCTGGTGCCCTGGCCCACGGCACCTTGTGCCAGCTCATCGGGGCCACGCGCTAAATTTTCATGGGCTCTGTGAGCTGCTGGTAAACATAACCACTAACAAAAAAATTAAATTATATAAACTTACAATTCAATAAATTCTATTTAATAAAAGGTAAGAAGGGGCACCTGGGTGGCATGGTTGGTCAAGCGTCCAACTCTTGATTTCAGCTCAGGTCATGATCCCAGAGTCCTGGGATCCAGCCCCACATCGGGCTCCGCATTCAATGTGAAGCCTGCTTGGGATTCTCTCTCTCTCTCTCTCTCTCTCTCTCTCTCTCTCAAATTAAATAAATAAAGTAATAAACATGCAAAACTCACACCTTCCTGATTGTTTTACTATGTTTACCATCGCCTAGGTCCTGGCGGTTATTTGAATCTGTTGGATCCGTTTGGGAGAAATATGCTATGACAACCGCTATACTTCCCTTCCCGACTCTGTTTGCCGATACCATTTCGACAGCCTGGAATCGGCCGTGTTGGGAACAAACACAGCGCAGAAGCTGGGAGACCTACAGGCTATGGCTTCTCCCCTCGCCCCCACCCCCGCCCACCGCACACTCCCCCCAGGTGTGAATCACCGCCAGCAGGAGTGTGCAGAGAAGTGCAGCTGGAGGCAGAGCGTCAGGCGCAGGGCAGGTCCCCTACGACGGCAAGCCCGAAGCGTGGCTTGCTGGGCAAGGAGGAGCCATTCCAAAACGCTCTGTCCACACCCCTGTCTACCTCTGTCTCAGCTTCCTGGCGTTGGCCCAAAGCGCTAACATCACTTCACTGCCAGGCCTTCACCTTGCAGGAGGCAACCCAGAGCCTTCACTCCTGGATTATGTGATCAGTGAGGGTGATGCCAGGTGACCCTGGGTGCGCCTCGTGGGGACTTTGCCGCTTGGCACACGGCTGCCGCTCGCACTCCTGATACCTGCGCTGCTCACAGACACGCCTGCCCTCCCTGTTCAGTAACACGGCGCTGCGCTGCCTGCTGGGGACCAGTAGCGGTGGCCACTCCCTAGGAGTGAGAACTCACTAGATACACAGCCCGCCTCCTAGGACTTCGTGTTGTGGTCAGGGCGGGGGCACCGACAGGTCTGAGAAGAGACAAGGGGGCCCTCCTCACACAAGCAGGTGCCTGGGTGGTGCCCGGGCCAGGCTTGAACTTGGACAGCAGCATCTTCCAGGGAGAAGCCAGGCAGAGGGCCTCATGACTTCACAGGTCCAGAGGGGCAGCGCCTGAGGTTTACTGGAGACACTGGGCTTACGGGCAGAAGGCAGGGCACAGAGCCTAGATCCAGGCAGGGGTGTGAGGTGAGGAACACCAGCGCCATTCCCAAGGCCGGTCTTCCAGGGCGCACACGGGGACCCGCATGATCAGAGGGCTTGCAGGGCCTCAGGGGAGCCCCAGCCCTGAGGCTTGCGGATCCATTAGCGGCCTGGTATGGGGACCCCAGCTGGAGCCCAAGTTGGGAGTCTCCTGCTGGGCCCCTTGGGGGGAAGCCGGTTTCTGTGCCCAGAGCGTCACAGACAGGACGCCGGGTGGCCCAAGGCAGTGGGGCCAGAGACCGGGGGAGTATTGGGTATGGGCTCAGGGGACAGTGGGGACAAACCCTGGCCAAGGAATCAGGGACTAGAACCCTCCTTCTACTAAAGGCATGGGGTGGCCAGCAGGTGGAAAAACACAAAAAAGGAGGCAAAAAAGGAGATTTCTGAGACTTTGTGGGACCCCCAAAGGAGCACATGGGAAGAGCAAGGGACAGGAGGCTGAGCTGGGCTGGGCCAGCCCATCCTCAGAGCAGCAGAGTGAGGCAGCACCCCACATATGGATGACCGTTCAGGTGGCTGCAAAGAGCACCCTCTCACCCCACCCCTGTGGCCTCCCTCCCCCCCCCCGAAATGGCAGGAGTGGCATTCTCGTCACAAGGGCTTCAGGGAGAATCAACTACTAAGAAAGGTGCAGGGCTGCCGCTGGTCCGAGGGCAAGACCCAGAGGCTCCAAGGGCTACATCACAGGCCACCCGACAGCCACAGCTGGTGACGCCACGGCAGCCTGCAGGCCCCATCTGTGGGCGCCGTCTGATCCCACAGTCACCGGGGTGCTGCCCCAGGAAGCCTGGACTGACCTCCCTCCCAGTGGGAGGCGGGCCCCCCCACCACGTGGTCTGAAGGGCAACTCCCATTCTCTTCCCGTCCCGCCCCCCCCCCCCCGGCACCTGCAGGGAGAGAGATGGACTGGACGTGCCACTAAGAGCCGGGAGCCCCTTTCTGGTGATGCCAGTGGCCGCATCCCCATCTGCAGGGCAGAGAAGGGGGCACCACGCAGAAAGGGACAGAGGTGACGCTGGCCAGGAAGGCTCCCTGGTAGCAGCTGTCTCCAGCCTCACCCTGACCTTTTCTGCTTCTCTGGCCCAATAAATCCCTGCCTCTTTTATGTTTATTTTTTTCTGTAACGACTCCTCAAGTTGAGGATGTCCCGAGCAACTGAAAGATTTGAGAGCGAAACGGTGGCCCAGAGCCTCCACTTTGGCTAGTGTGCACGTGGTCCCCAATATTCCTTCCAAACCCACCTTCAGTTAGCGGCTGGGCAAAAGTGTGACTCCAGCTCCAAAATGTTGTGTGGTGCAGCCACCACCACCAACCACCCCCTGCCGAGGCACATGCTCCTTAGCCCCGCCCACTGGCAGGGAGTATCTCAAATATTTCTCCTTCCAGGGAACCGTCATGTAGCTGGGTCCCTTTGGATTCTTAAGCAGCAAACAATTCTCTCACGTAGCTCCAGACCCTTCCATCCATCTGTCACTCTTATGGGAACAACTTTCCACCTTCACTGTTATTTCAAAATGGTGCAGGTCCCCTCTGTGATGTGTGTAAATACAAGAGTAAGAAGGGACAAGTGAGTAACCCTGAGGCCAGATGGCGGGGGCATCAGCAATGGCAGTAAAGGCAGGACAGACGGCGAGGTCACAGTGCCACACGGGTGGTCAGATCAGCCCTGGGCTCTGCTGGGGGAGCAGACTCGCCCCATAGCCTGTCATGAGGGTCAGGGTTCCTGCCAGGATTCTGAGGTCGCCATGAGGCAGGGGCACCTGCAGACCAAACTGGACCGAAAAGGTCAAGGTCACAGTTAAATACAACTCCTCAGAAACTGGCCCAGGCATGAAATATACCTCCATCTTTTCCCTGCACGCTGGTATGGCCGATAGAAAGTTTACTGCCAGAATGCGAGGCTCCGTGACTGCCGACTAGGGTGGGGATGGACAGGCCCTGAAATATGCCCCACCTGGAGCAGCTCAGGCCTCCATCTCTGTGGAGCAGGTGTCCCCGCGCTGGGCTCCGGGCTCGCCCCGCCCTCACTCAAGGCCCGTTTAGCTGACTTCTGCAAGATCAAACCCAGGACTGGGTTTTCTTTCCTCCTTTGTTGGTTCTCAAACATCTAGAACCAGTAACTCCTCACACCTGACATGGCCGTCCCATGTCATGGAAAGATGCTGGGTCCCAGTCTCCAGGATCATGGATCTCCTGGCTCTGAAAATGCCCGTTGCTGTTCTTCCCCTCATCCCATCCACTTACTGACCCTCTCCCTTCTGGGCCTTCCTCTCTCATTACCCAGGGCTCCTCTGTCATTACCCATTACTGATGACAGTCTGGGAACAGAGGACACCGGGGACTCCACACGGAGACAGGAAGATCAAGTGGGGATGGGGGGTCACCTCCTAGCCTGTATCTCTTCCTTCTCCCCGGGTGCCTTTGGCCCCATGAGGTCTTGGAAGAGAGATGGCATCCTGAGTCTAAGCCCAGCCTCAGACTGAGACCAAACTGAGATTCAGAACTATAGGCCGCGACTGGGCAAAAAGTGGCTTGAGTCACAAATCCAGAGAGAAGCACCCAAAGGAAAAATGATTCCATCAGGGTATCCTTTCCCCGTCTTGATGGGGAGGGGATAGAAGGACCCCTAAAGATGTAGGCCCCCCCCCCAGGCCCTGAAGTAGACCCGCTCAATCTCCTGCAGGGAGCCCAAGGCTGTTCAGGGGGGTGTCCGCGCATGACGAGGGGGTGAAAAGCTCCCCGCCGTCCTGCTCAAAGTCCCCTGGATCAAGCAGGGCTGGATGGGGGGTTCACCTTCCCAAGCAGGCTTCCCGCAGAGGGTGAGGGGAAGTCAGCACCACACTCCCGCTGGCCAGCTCCACAAAGGCTGCCCTCATGGCCTCATCCCTTCCAATGTCCAAAGCTTGCACCCTGAGGACAGCCAGGAGGCCCCCCAGGGTCCATCTCACCCACTCTGTCCTCACTACCTGTCACCTGGTGCCTTTCAACTCTCGGTACTTCTCACCTCTTGGCACTAGACAGAATCGTATCAGTCCCTTATCCCTGGCTGAGGGATGGCCTTCCACAGTGACCAGAGCGACCTGGGGTCTCTAGTGGGGCAGGGGCCCAGCCCCTGAGATGTGTATCTCACCACATCTGCGTGACCGCTTTCCAGGCAGAGTCCTGGGTTCTGAGACCCTGCCCTGATTGGGGGGGCGAAGGGGGTGCGGGGCAGGGAAAGCAAGACCAGCAGCCCGGCAATGGAGGGGGTGGGGGATGTGTGGGCTGAGCATATCCCAGGCTGAGATCAGGGGGGGCCCCCACCTTCAAGGAAGGAAGACTCAGCAGGCCTCCGGGGAGAAGTCAGGGTCAAGTTTCTGCCTCACCTTCCTGCTCTGGCCTCCATCTCCTGGCCGCCTACGCCCCAGGAGGACTTTCCTGCCCCCTCTCTGTCCCTGCAATGCCCCCCATCACCTCACAGGCACACTGTGGGGTCCTTGCCCGTGAACTCTGAGAGGGTGTGGAAGGGCCCGGACTGCTCCCCACAATGTCCTGTCTGGGCCAGGTGCGCGTCAGACCTGAACAGTGCGGGAGTTTCCTGGGTACCAGGGCTTTATGCAGGTCTCAGTTCAGAGCCCCATGCTGAGCTCCCCATGCCCAGGTTACTGTGGCCGCTGCGGGGTGTCCCCTTGCCTGCCCCACACATTTCAAATTCCCTTGGGGAGAGCCTGTGCAGAGCTGACTTCTACTTCTCTTTAACAGCTTTCCTGAGAACTGACTCCGGGCACCTGGCTGACTCAGTCAGTGGAGCATGTGACTCTTGATCTCAGGGTCATGAGTTCAAGGCCCACATTGGGCATGGAGTCTACTTAAAAATAAATAAATAAACAGAGGATGCCTGGGTGGCTCTGTTGGTTGAGTGTCCAACTCTTGATTTCGGCTCAGGTCATGAGTTCAAGCCCTGTGTCAGGCTCGGTGCTTGTATAAAGCCGACTTGGGATTCTCTCTCTCTCTCTCTCTCTCTCTCCACCTCTCCCCAGCTGACATTCTCTCTCTCTCTAAAATAAAATAAAATACTTTTTCATTAAATAAATCAATAGCAGTCTTACTGGGGTATCACTGACATTCAATCGACCGTATGTGTCCAGAGCATACAACGTGATAAACTCTGAGAGACGTGAGCGCTGTGAGACCAGCACCACGAGCGACAGAGTGAGAAAGCATCCCCACCAACACTTTCCTCATGCTCTCTCCCCCAACCTCTCCCCCATCACGAGGCAGCTTACTTTTTCTGTCATTGTAGATTTGTTTGTGTTTTCCAGAATTTTATACTTACAATATAATCATACAGTACATATTCTTTATTGTCTGGCTTCTTTGAGTCAGCACGATTAGTTTGAGATTATCCCTGCCAGCATGCGCCAGTCATCCAGTCCTTTTTTATTACTGAGTAGGATTGCGTTGTAGAGATATACCACCTTTGGTATGTTTGGCTACTACAAATAAAGCTGCTGTGAGTGTTTGTGTACAAGTCTTTCTTTTTTTTTAAATTTTTTTTAATATTTATTTATTTATTGAGAGAGACAGAGCATGAGTGGGGGAGGGGCAGAGAGAGAGGGAGTCACAGATTCCAAAGCAGGCTCCAGGCTCTGAGCTGTTAGCACAGAGCCCGACGCGGAGCTCGAACTCAAGAACCACGAGATCATGACCTCAGCCAAAGTCAGATGCTTAACCAACTGAGCCACCCAGGCGTCCCTCGTGTACAAGTCTTTGAATGGACATGTGTCTCTTTGGTAAATTTTTAGGAATGGAATGGCTGGATCATGGGCAGGTATGTTTAACTTATTAAGAAACTGCCCAAATGTTGTCCAAAGTCGACACACCAGCGCACATTCCCACCACCACTGCCCGAGAGTTCCAGGTGCTCCAGGTCCTCAACAACACTTGACATGGTCAGTCTTGCGAACTCAGACATTCTGATAGATTGAATCTCATTGTGATCTCAGTTCCCCTGAAGTCCCCTAATGACTAATGGTGTTGAGCATCTTTCATGTGATTCTTGGCCATCTGTAGATCTCTTCTGGTGAGAAGTCCGTTCAAATCTTTCATTTTTTTTTTCATAGAGTTGTTTGTTTTCTAATGATCCCATTTGAGAGTACTTTCTGTACTCGACATCCCAGTCTGTGACTTGTCTGCTCATTCTTTTCCAAATGTCTTTCAAAGAGCAGAAATTAGGTTTGATGAAGTCCGATTTATCAACTTTTTTTCTTTTATGAATCATGCTTTTGCTGCTGTATCTAAGAAGTGTTCCTTCCTGTTCCAGCACCTGGCAGCGAGCCTGTATGCCCTCGTTGCTCAATCAATGCCTGTGAGAAGCAGAGCTGGGGCGAGGCGGTGGGGAACGGGGACAGGTGCAGGGCAAGGTGAACCGCGGGCTGAGGAGCTTTGGTGCTAGATGTAGATTCTGGAAAACGGCTCTAGAGAGCTGCTTAAGGACCCACTGTGAACAACAACAAAAAAAAAGTCTGATGGTGCCTTGAGGTTTTCCAGAAGGAACTGAGGGTGGGAAGGAGAGTCTGGGATGGGGCGGTGGGCAACTTAGGGGCTCAGATGCCATTATCTCCTGTCATTCAGTGGAAAATGGCATTTCTCTTCTTCCTTCTGCCTGCCTTCCCTCCTTCCTTCCTTCCTTTCTTCCGTTTCTTTCCTTCCTTCCCACCTTCCCTCCTTCCTTCTCTCCTTCCTTCCTCTCTCCTTCTTTCCTTCCTTCTTCCCTTTCTTCCCTCCTTCTTTTCTTTTCCTCCTTCCTCACTTCTTTCCTTCGACCTCCTCTTTATTTCTTTCTCATTTGTCTGTGAGTTTTCTTTACATCTCCTTTAAGAACTGCTTCCTCATTCCCTTTGCCTCATTTCTTTCCTCGGGCCTTCCTGTTTTTCCTATCTGGGTGATCTCTGATTATATTGTAAAACACCAGCATTTCATGTCCTGTTGCTACAAATCTTCCTCTGAATCATGACTTCCTATGTTTTTTTTTTTTCAGCTTTATTGAGGTATAATTGACAATATAAAATTATAACGTATTTAAAGTATCATGGCGGTTTCATATATGTAGACATCGTGAAAGGCTTCCTTCTGTCTGGTAAATTAACACATCCATCTCCTCACATTTTTATCTTTTTTGGGGGGGAGGGGGTGAGAACATTTAAGTTTTACTGTCTTGGCAAATTTTAATCATACAGTACAATGTTGTCTATTATCATTGCCATGTTTTACATTAGATCCTCAGACCTTATTCATCTCATAGCTGAAAGTTTGTACCCTTTCACCAACCCCTCCTTATTTCCTCTGCTCCCCAGAGTTCCTGCCAACCACTTTTCTATCTGTTTCTGAGTTTGAATTTTGTTTTTTAAGAATCCACATATAGTGGGGCACCTGGGTGGCTTAGTCAGTTAAGCATCTGACTCCAGCTCTGGTCATGATCTCACAATTTGTGAGTCCAAGCCCTGCATTGGTTTCTGTGCAGACAGCTCAGAGCCCAGAGCCCGCTTCGGATTCTGTGTCTCCCTCTCTCTGCCCTCCCCTGCTCACGCTCTCTCTCTCTCTCTCTCTCTCTCTCTCTCTCTCAAAAATAAATATTTAAAAATTTTTTTAAAAAAGAATCCACATGTAAGTGATACCATGCAGTATTTGTCTTTCTCTGTCTGGCTTATTTCACTTACTGTAATGCCCTCAAGTCCCATCCATGTTATCATAAATGGCAGCATGTCTTCCTTTCTCATGTCTAGGTAATATTCCTCTGTGTGTGTGTGTGTCTGTGTGTGTCTGGGTGTGTGTCTGTGTGCACACATATATACAAGTGTCCGTTGATGGACACTTAGGTTGTGTCTGTAACTTGGCTACTGTGAATAATGCTGCGATGAACATGGGCGCACACCTATCTCATTGATATCCTGTTTCCATTTCCTTTGAATATATAACCAGAAGCGGGAGTGCTGAATCATATGATAGCTTCACATTTTATTTTTTTTTAAAAAGCTTCCAGTTTGCAACTACGTGGATGGAACTAGAGGGTACTATACTAAGTGAAATTAGTCAGTCAAGAAAGACCAATATCATATAACTTCACTCATATGAGGACCTTAAAATGCAAAACAGATGAATGTAAGGGAAGGGAAGCAAAAATAATAGAAAAACAGGGAGGGGGACAAAACATAAGAGACTCTTAAATATGGAGACGGAGCAGAGGGTTGCTGGAGGGGCTGTGGGGGACGGGGACGGGCCACATGGAGGAGGGGCATTAAGGAACCCACTCCTCAAAGCACTGTTGCACTATATGCTAACTAACTTGGATGCAAATTTTAAAACATAAAATAAATAAATAAAATGTCCAAAAAAACCCTTCCATATTCTTTTCTTTTCTTTTCTTTTTAGGTAATTTCTACACCCTATGTGGGGCTCAAACTTACAGCCCCCCAGGTCAAGAGTCACATGCTTTACCAACTGAGCCAAACAGGTGCCCCCACATTATTTTTATAGTTGCTATGCAATTTACATTCCTGCCAAGTATGAACAAGGAAAGGTTCCCTTTTCTCCAACTCCTCACCAATACTTATTATCTCTTATCTTTTGTGGTTTTGATTTTCCTTCCCTGATTATTAGTAATGTTGACCACCCTTTCAGGTACCCATTGGCTATTTGGATGTCTTCTTTCGGAAAATGTCTATTCAGTTCCTTTTTAATCAGATTTTTTGCTACTGAGTTGTAGGAGTTCTTTATCTATTTTGGATGTTAACCTCTTATCAGATACACGATTTGCAAGTATTTTCTCCTATTCTGTAAGTTGCCTTTTCAATTTTTGATGGTTTCTTTTGCTGTGCAGAAGCTTTTTGGTTTGATGTAGTCCCCCTTTGTTTAATATTTTCTAGTCGCCTTTCCTTTGGTGTTAAATTAAAAAAAAAAAAATCCAAAAAATTGTCAAGACTAATGTTGAGGAACTCACCCCCTACGTTTTCTTCCAGAAGTTTTATGGTTTCAGGTTGCACTTCATTCAGTCCATTTTGAGTTGACTCTGGGTCTAGTGTAAGATGAAGGTCCAGTTTCATTCTTTTGCATGTGGATATTCTGTTTCCCCAGCACAATTTATTGACGAGATTACCCTTTCCCCATTGTATATTCTTGGTTCTTTTATTGTAAATCAACTCACCATCATATGGGGGTTATTTCTGGACTCTCTATCCTGTTCCATTGATCTATGTGTTAGTCTCTATCCAATACCACAGTTTTGATTACTATCACTTTGTAGTATAGTTTGAAGTCAGGAAGGGGGATGCCTCCATCTTTGTTCTTCTTTCTCTCAAGATTGCCTTTGGCATTTCAGGGTCTTTTATAGTTCCATACAAATTTTGGTGTTGTTTTTCCTATTTCTGTGAAAAATGCCACTGGAATTTTGATAGTAGAGCCCTCGGGCCAGGTAAGAACTCTTTCTTTGTTTGCTCTAGTCCGGTCCATCTCACAGACACGAGCCTTATAGGCTTCCAGAGCTAGGTGTTCGGGGGGCCCATCCCTCAGGTGGAAGTCTTCAAAGTTGGGGTGCTGGATATCGGCTCCCTGGGGAGAAGTTGGAGCTGTGAGTCCCTTCTCAATTGCATGTCACCATGCCAGAGGTGACATATGCAATGAGAGTGTACATCAGACTTTTCTACCTTTTCAGTGTAGATCTTTTGTCATTCTCCTGAAGTATAAGTTATCGCCGTGCTGGTTTCTGAACTTCCATCGGAGGGAATTGCTCACGTGTAGCTGTAGAGTCAGGGTGTCCATGGGAGAAGGTGAGTTCAGGAGTGTCTTATGTTGCCATCTTGGACCAAAACCCCCTATGTCATGGGGCGCCTGGGTGGCTTAGTCGGTTAGGCATCCGACTTTCGCTTAGGTCATGATCTCGTGGTTCGTGGGCTCGAGCCCCATGTCGGGCTCTGTGCTTACTGCCAGCTCAGAGTCTGGAGCCTGTTTCAGTCTGTGACTCCCTCTCTCTCTGACCCTCCCCTGCTCACGCTGTCTCTCTCTCTTTCTCTCTCCTAGAAATAAATAAAACATTAAAAAAAAAAAAAAAAAACCCTACGTCTTTTGATCCTGCCAGCCTTTACAAGCTTGGACCAGGCCACCATAGAAAGTTTTTGGACAAGGCCTTCCTCCCTGGCTCCCACGCACTGGCTTTCTCCCCGTTGACCTCAGCCTTGCTGCAGGGAAGGGAGGGGTCCAGCGCGGTGAGGAAGGGGCAGAGCCAGGTCACCTGCGCCTTCTGGAAGAACCACCTCAAGCCTGTAAAGACCGTGAGGTCTGAGAGTACCTGTCCCTCCCACACTCTTTGCTCTCCTCAAGCTTGTGTGTCTGTCTCAAGTTCTCGGTGCTCTGTCTCCTACGTGCCTGTGAGGGTAGGCCGTGGAGGGGAAGCAGTGAAAGAGATAACAATAATGGCAGGAGTTCAAAGTCTTTCGTTGGGGGTGACCAAACACAGCAACAAAAAATTATTGCACCTGGGGTGCCTGGGTGGCTCAGCCCGTTAAGCATCTGAGTTTAGCTCAGGTCATGATCTCGCAGTTTGTGAGCTCAAGCCCCGCATCAGGTTCTGTGCTGACAGCTCGGAGCCTGGTGCCTGCTTTGGATTCTGTGTCTCCCTCTCTCTCTCTGCCGCTGGCCTGCTCACACTCTGTCTCTCTCTCTCAAAAATAAATAAACATTAAAAATTTAATCAAAAATGATTGGCACCTGTAACGAAATCAGGAGGCAAAGTTGCACTAGTTCTTAGGGTGCATATTATCTTCCTCATGCTGCTGGAACAAATTACCACAAACTTAATGGCCTGAAACAACTCAAATTTATTCTCTCACACTCCGTAGATCAGCTCATTTCTCTGCTCAGAATCTTACAAGGTCAAAATCAAGGTGTCAGCCATCTGGGCTCCTATTCGGAGGTTCTGGGGCAATGCGCTTCCAAGCTCATTCAGACTGTGGGCAGAACGCAGTTCCTCGTGGCTGCAGGACTGAGGTCCTCATGTCTTTGCTGGCTGGCAGCTGGCTGCTATGCCTCTCTGGTCTCTGGGCCGCAAGCGGCTCCCTATATTTCAGAACCCATAAAGACACACCAAATCCCTCTCGCCCAGAATCTCCTTGATTTTCGTATAAGCTGCATTTCTTCGGCTTTCAGCCAGGGAAGGTTCTCTGCTTCCACGGGCTCTTGCAATTAGATTGGGCCCACCTAAATAACGCAGGCTATCCACCCTGTAGGGTCATAACCTTAGTTACCTTTGCATCCTTTTTGCCTGTAACCTAACATGGGCACGGGTTCTGGGGATGAGGGCATGGATGTCTCTGGGGGAGGGGCTTTGCTGACCACAAGGTCTCTGGGTGTTGTTTTGTTCTCTCCACTGCAGCGTGAAGGGGGCACAGGGTGCATGTGACATGCTTCCTCCCCAATATGTTGATTCACACCCTCAAAACCCCCATGATCAGAGAGGAAAGGGGTGTCCCTCCACCAGTTCACTTTCAAACTCCCAAGGGCGAAGCCCTCACTGGGCCCGTGCAGGTCACAGGCCTGTCCCGTGGCCTGAGCACACTCTTGGGGCAAAAGAAGACAGAGGGGACTGTGACTGGTCCGCCCTGGTTGAGAGCCCAGCTCCAAACTGGAGGGGGACGTCTGTCCCCAAAAGAAGGGAGGGGTGCCGGAAGTACACCCCAGAGCTGCTTTTGTGACTCTCATAATGTGGTAGTGATTTGAGGAACCCTCCAGGGTGCCTGGCTCGGCCCCCTATCATGTGTAGTGCAATCCCGTGAGGTGCATTTTGTCATTAGCCCTCTCCACCAAGACTGGGTTCCAGCTCAGCCACTCGCCAGCAGGCTGACCTTTCTTTGGGCCTCAGTTGTGCCCTCAGTAAAATGGGAATAATAATAATAATCTGTTCCTGGCCAGATTCGTTAGGCCTGGTGAGGACACAGACAGGAAGGTGTGTGTGAAGAGCCTCCGTAGGTGTGAGGAGGCCTCTGCCCAGAGCCTGGGAGGCAGGGATTTCCAAAGCTGAGTCCCAGCGGCCCCTCTAGCTCTCGCGCCTCAGTGGCAGCCGCACCAGGGCCAACAGCTTCCTGGCCGACACTGGCAGGAGCAGGGCGCCCAGAATGCACCTGGCCAGGCTCTGAGCCATGAAAAGGCAGCCATTCAAGGCTGGCTTGGACAGGAGCCGGGTGACGAGAGACAGGGAGCCCTGTGCCCTGGAGAGGAAGGCGGCCTCGGCGTGGCCTCCCCGTGTGGCTAAGCTGCCAGGCTGGGAGGGCAGGCCGGCTCTGGGGAAGGGGAGGTGCCGGCGAGGGAAGACTAAGCTAGTGTTTGAGGCCGAGGGGCTGAAAGGAGGCTGTGTGTGCCCCGGCAGACCGTGGCGGGTGGGGATGTGAGTCATCGGTGGCCTGGGGGGAGGGGCAGCCCCGCTGCCCAGGACGAGGGGGCACGATGCCCACCCGCGCGTGAATGCGCGTCAGTGTGAATCTGAACGTGTGTGCTTGGGGCGGGGGGGCTGGGCTCTGCAAAACTGTCTGAGCCGCCTGGCCTTCCCGGGGTAGGCGCGCCCAGTCGTCCCCTGAACATGACCAAGGCAAGATGGTGCTTCTCCCTGCCAGGCTGCCCTCCAGGTGGCCAATGAGGCAGTTCATTCCCTCGGCTAGTCAACCGAGAGGCGTACGTGGCCCCCCTTTCCTCCCATGCGCACCCCGAAGCCAGTTTGGTCGGATCGATGGAGGAGGGACAGACGGACGTGATGCCGGCCAAGGGCACAAGCATCCACCCCAAGGGAGGGGACATTTGAGCCGGGTTTTGAAAGATGAACAGGAATTCACTCGATTCAGAAGTGGCGAGTGCATTTGAGCAGAAGAAAGCTGGGATCGTGGTAAACGGGAGAAGGCCGGGGTGGCTGGAAGACAGGCTGGGGGTAGATATGGGTGGTACAAAGGGACTGTGGGCAGTGCCCAGAAGCTCCTGGAGGCAGGGATGGGCACAGACTTGAGGACTTGGGGGCAGATCAAAAGAGACCATTCATGGATACAGTAGGGACCTGCCTCATCCTAAGGTGGTGCCTGTGGGCCTGCCAGCTGGGGTTTCACCGGTAGCAGATGAGGTGGTTAGGGGAGGCCCCTGGGAAAAACCTCGGGCGTGTGAGTGTATGTATGTGAACGTATGTGTCTCTCTAGTTGTGTCTCCGTGTGTGCTGAGTGTCCGTACATGTGTGTCTGTCCAGGTGCGTGTGTGTGTGTGTGTGTGAGCGCGCGTGTCTCTCCAGAAATGTGTATCCCTGTGTAGGGGGGTGTCTATGTGTCTTTTTCACTAGGCACACACATATCTCCGGTGGGTACGAATGAGAGTGTTATGCGTGTGTCTCTCTGAATGTGCGTGCTTCCGTGTGAACGCGTCTGTGAGTCTGTCCAGCTGTGTACGTGTGTGGTGCGTGTCTCGGAATGGACGCCCGCAAGCGGACGTACGTTCCTGGTGCCTGTGTGTGTTGCCTGGGTTGGTGTCGTTTGTCCGCCCGCATTGCTTGGCTCCGAGTGTGCACTCGCCTCTCGCCGTGTCTGTGTCGGTGAGAGAGAATGTGTGTCCGTGCGTGTACCCAGCACAGCCGCCCACAGGAGCTGGCCCTGGGCCAGCGCCGTGCTTGGGGAACGCACCTTCCGTTCTGGCCCGGCCCAGCTCCAGCCTCACCTGACTGGCTCCTACACCCCCAAAGCCGTAGGTGGCCGTGGCTGACCCCCAAACCAGCCAGTGGGGACCCAGGCGAGGGAAAAGTGCCAGAGAGTGGCCAGTCCTCCGAGGAGGAGCCGCGTCCACCCTCCACTGGCCAGCCTGGGGCCTCCTCTCTCCCAGGAGAGAAGGATGTGTCAGGAAAGCGTGGGGGGACATTTCCCGCACAGCCACCACCCCGTCTTTCTTCTTCCTTCTGCCCCCCACCCACCCCGGTCTTACGGGTTTGTTTCGGAGGGTGATTTGAGAGTCCGAGGGGATCTGGCACCAGTGAGAGATGCCCGTGTCCCTGCTTCCTTGATAAGAGCAGCTTCCTTTGAGGGACCCGCCCCTCCAGGTTGTTGCTGGTGGGGCTGCTAATCCCAAGGCCCTGGCCCACCGACCATAGCCATTGACCCAGGTGTGGGCATGTGACCAAGACAAAACATGAGACGCTTTCCCTGGAATTCTATATATGGAGGTTGAGACGGAGACAAAAAAGCCAAAACACCTCTTTCCTCTGGCATCAAGATAGAGTGACAAATCCTGAGGCCATCTGCATACCTGCCTCTCTCTTCCTCGTGGAAGGAGCCTGCGGATGTAGAAGAGCCAGGAGATGGGCCGGGGGTGTGGGTTGTGAGGAGATAAGAGAGAGCAAGAGAGAGGGTTTCCCATCATAGGAGCAAATACATTCTTTTTGCTTGAGCTAGTGTGAGTTGGGCTTCTGTCTCTCACACCCAGAAGAGCCCTAAAATAATCCTGGCCTCAGCCATGGGCCTGGGTATCCTGGGTGCACAGTAACACCCTCGCCTGGCACTGAACGCTCCTTGCTGTCCCTCCCTGGCTCCCTCAGACCCCACACAGAGGCCGTGGCCACCCTCTCCCCGTCGTCAAGCTCACAAACCAACTGGTGCTTCCTTAACTGCCACCTGCTTGGCTGGGAAAAGCGAATTCCTCAGCTCTCTCCAACTCTGCCCCCACTTTCCTCTATAGATGCCTCCCCCTCCTGGCCTCTGTAAGGCGCCCAAGACTCCCCACACCCGGCATTCAAGTTCTCTGGGGTCCAAGTCAGCCCCACTTTTTGGGGCGCCTGGGTGGCTTAGTCGGTTAAGCGTCCGACTTTCGCTTAGGTCATGATCTCGCGGTTCGTGGGTTCGAGCCCCGCGTCGGGCTCTGTGCTGACTGCCAGCTCAGAGCCTGGAGTCTGTTTCAGAGTCTGTCACTCCCTCTCTTTCTGACCCTCCCCTGCTCACGCTGTCTCTCTCTCTCCGAGAAATAAATAAAAATATTTAATAAAAAAAAAAAAACAAAGTCAGCCCCACTTTGTCCAGTCAAAGGCTGACCCTGGACAACCTCTGGCCTTTCAGATGTCTCCCCACACCCGAATCTCTGCAGGTCCTCATCCCCGCCCCGCCCCCCACCCGTCACCCCCGTGAAAGCCCATAGTGCTCTTGCATCAAACTAGCAGGATCTGGATTCCGAACAGTTCCAGAGGGTTGGTGGAGCAGCTGTAAAAGAAAGTGGGAATAGGAAAGGAGAAATGGAAATGGCAGAGGAAAGAAGGAGCAGGGATGGGGAGGGAGGGAGAGGGAAGGTGCAAAGGAGAGGGGGGAACGAGTGAGGGAAAGGGAGCTTCTCCGAGTTTCTCCCGCCTCAGGGCTCTCTGTGCTCCCTCTTCTGGGGCCGCACGTCGGAGATGGGGACAGGGACATCTAACCCGCTGCCACCACCGCATGGGACTCCCGCCGCCTATGCAACTACCCTTCCCATTCCCCCATCCTCTCTCCAGGCTACAGACAGACCACTCCCCATACCCAGCCGCACCCCAGCCCCCCCCACCGCCTGGGACCTGGGTTCTGCAGCTTCTAGAGCCTTCAGCCAGGGCTGTGGGGCTGGACAGAGTCCATCTGCAGACTAACCTCCCCCTCCTTAGGGGCCTTGCTTAACTGTGGTTTGAGATAAGCAGCAGGAATCCGTTGGGGCTCTGCCTGCAGGGGCTGGGACGGGTGGAATGAGCCAGACTAGGTGACCATCAGAGTGCTTCCTGATAGGGACAGGCCCAAGCAGCCTACGGGGTCAGAACTGAGAACTGACCAGGGGCTGGCCAGGCTCCCACACCCCCCACTGCGAGCCCTCCCCCTACAGTCAGGGACTAAATATTTAATTTTCATCCGTTCCCCGCCCCTCAGTTCCACTTAGGTACGCACAGATCAAATGAATCCACGATGACAAACTCTTCCTCTCAATGAACCGAATTCCACTGGCAAACATGCAGTTGGCCTTCAGCGGCTCCCCCCATTACCACCCCCGTGAGCCCCGGTGGGTTCTGGGGCCTTTGGGTCGGGCCAAATATTAACAATAAAATCAACAGCAGCCAACCTGTCATAATGTCACTGTGTAAGAGACACTAATCTACGCACCTCACATGCGTCATCTCGTGTAACCCTGTGCTAGCAGGAAATTGAGGTCTCAAGGGGATAAGCCACCTGCCCCTACTGACAGCCCGGAAGTGTCGAGCCCTGACACCACCCCCGTCCCTCTAGTCTCAGAACCCGACCTCCAAACCCCTTCCCAGGGGCGGCTGTGTCTGTCGCTCCCAGGCATCTGAGGAAACCCCACAGTGTCTGGATGAGAGATCAGTGCTGAGGCTGGACAGGCTGTCCCGGCCATCCCTCCAGACCACACTTGCAAGGTGAAGGGCCAGAACCCAGAAGCCCAGGCAGTGGAGAGCTGTGCCGGGTGCCCTGTGGGCCAGGGGCAGGCAGCCAAGCCAAGGAGCGGCTCTGGGCTGCAAGTCAGACCCTCCTCTGCCCCAGTACTTGGGAAGGGCCATTAGAAAGAGCACTGGCCCCAGGGTTCTTCTCTGGAATTCTGCCTGGAAGGCCCTTCACATTCTCTGATTGGAACTTGCAACATGCTGGCAAATTCTATTGCATCTTGGGGGTTTTTTCCTCCTCTTCCCAGGGGCCCTGGAGTCTTAAAGAAAGAGCTGGGGGCTCCTGGCTGGTTTTGTCAGGAAAGCATGTGATTCTGGATCTCAGGGTTGTGAGTTTGAGCCCCGTGTTGGGTGTAGACATTACTTAAAAATAAAATCTTAAAAAATAAATAAAATGAAATAAAGAGGCCCCTCCCCCCAGGCTCAGGGTCCGGGGACCCAGCTTGGCAGGAGCAGCCTCATCAGACTTCCTACCACCAGCCTCGGTACTCAGAGACCTCCGGCCCCTCGAGGCTACCCCTTAGGAGGAAAATAACTCCCTGCCGCTGCTGTCCCCTGGAGAAGGGCTCAGGACCTGCTTCCTGAGCCAGGCTGGACTCCTGGCTTTCTTTACTAACTATGAGACCTGGCGCACTGGGTTTTTCCCCTCTGGGCACCTCTATATCCTCCTTTGTAACTGGGAATAAAATAGTACAAGCCTCAGGGATTAACTGATTCATGTGTGAGCCTAGAATCATGCTTGGCACATTGTAACCGACTGATGAATGTTAGCTATTACTTATTGGACTGTTAAGTGCTTCCATTTCAATTCTATGGGCATTTCTGAGGTCCGAGGTCCGGCTCTCAGCTCAGCAACGGGACCTGAGCACGCAACAAGACTAGAACAGACCTGTGGGCAACCGTTTTTACCTGCTAGCCGATTCTGGAAGTCACCTGGATGGAAACACCCATCACCCCAGACCCTGCTGGGCCAAGACTGCCCCTCAGTGTCCTATGTCTACTTGAGCCTTCTCCCTAGGAGCCGCTGGGTCTGGCACACAAAGCAGATTAATGAAGGCTGAGGACAAAAAAGCGGTTTGAGTGAAATATTTGTTGATGGATGAAAAGAGAAGAGGTTGAGGCCAGGCAAGCAGACCTTCCCTTGGTAGTGAGGGGAGACCTCTGAGGCGAGAGGGACCCCAGAGCGGGAGAGGACCTCCACTTTGGGGCACAGAAAATGGCTTCCAGAGCTACGGCCCCTGACACAGGCAGCCTAGGCTCCTCATCTTACAGACACTGCTCCCTGCAGCCCCTCTTCCCCGCAGACTAGCCCTGCGCCGTAGGCCCTGGGGCCCCAACAGCGGGGTGCCGGGAGGCCTGCGTGGGAAGGGGGGAAGGGGAGAAGGCAAAGGCGTGGAGTGGAGGGGGGAAAGGAAGCTTTGTCCTCCCCTGCCTCCCCTACCACGGAAAAAAATCCTAATGGGGCCAGAGAGAGACGGTGGGGACCGCGGGGCGCCAGGAAGGCTGGAGGTGGGTGGTGTCCTGGTTCACAGTCGTCCAGAAGGGCCGACGACCCCACAGAAGCTCCGCGAAGGAAACCGAGTACCCGGGGTCAGGGGTGAGGGGGGTGGCCCCCGTGGGCTCCGAGGTCCCCCACTGGGCCACTCCCGGTCGGGCCTCGGGTTCCGCCTCTCGGAAATGGGCCACCGGCGATCGCCGCAGTGCGGAGGGCTGGCCCGGCGGCCGAGGGGCTGGAGGGCCGGGGGCGCCGAAGGGGTTAACGCACCTGGGCCGCCGCCGCCCCTCCTGGTCCCTCCTCCGGCCTCGGGGAAGAGGAAAGTGGCGGCGGGGGCGCGGCCCGGCCTTTGCTCCCGCCCGCCCCGTCCTCGTCCCCGCCCGCCGTCCCCGAGCCGCGGCGTCCAGAGCTGCGACCCGCGCGCCCCGCTCCGCCGCCGCCGCCCCGGCCCGGGCCGCCATGTCTCTGTGGTGAGTGGGGCCCCGCCGGGCCGTCGGGCGGGAGGCCGGGCCGGGGGCGCGGGGGGCCCCGGGCTCCATCCCCCGGGGCCGGGGATGCACGGGGGCGGGGGGAGCCGGGCGGCTCTCGGGGATGGGAAGATGCCGCGCCGGGCGCCCTGGGGCTGGCCTCAGTTTCCCGGGACGGACGGGCGCGGCGGCGGCGGCGGCGGCGGGGATGCCCGGGGGTGCGCGGCGCCGGCACCAGCCGGACGGGGCCGGGCCCCGCGGGGCCGGTGCGCGCTGCCCTCGCCGGCGGCCCCTCGGCTCTCCCCGGCCCGGGCCCCAAGGCACCCTGATCCCATCCGAGACCCCGGGCTTCGGGGACTCAAGGGCTCTCCGGCAGCCCGGTCGCGTCCACCATTCTGAGGGCCTCCTGCGTCCCGGGCGATCGCCGTCATCTCCCTCCATCCTCCCCCCCAGGGGCTCTCCTTCCTCCCGGGGAGCTCGGGTCTCCGGCCCCCACCACTCCCCTTTCCCCTTCTCTTTACTCCGCTGCGGGACTTTTGTCCTACAAATGGAGTGGGGCAGTGCTGGTGGACGGCCCAGGCAGGGTGGCTCCATCCCCTTCTCCCGGGGTGACCCCCGCGGGACTTCCTCCAGTCCCGACCTCCCTGACTTAGGGGAGGGGTACTTCGTTGAAATGCCAGGAGCAGGAGACCCTGACTCAGAACACTCTGCTGTCCCCCTTGGGAGGGTCGCGTCTGGGGTCACATCTGCCGCTCCAGCACCTGGAATGACCCAGTCTTCCTCCTGCCGCCTACACGGACCCTTGGGACTCCATGGAAAACGTGGCGCCAGGGGGGCTCAAGCATTCACTTGCCCTGGGCGCCTGGGTGGCTAGCCGGGCATGAGGGCCACCCCCAACTTCTCCAGAGTCCCTGTACGTAATGCCACATCGCAGGCTCTCTCTTCCATTTGCCCTGTGGCTCCCCACTGGAGGCTGGGGCTGTCTTCCTCTTGGCCTGGCCCTGCCTGTGCGGCAGAAGCCCCCAGCCCCTGTGACTCCACAAGAGAGACCGGGGCAAGGGGCCCGGCCCACCTTCCAGAGTGTGAGCTGAGGAGAGAGGGTCCCGGGGCCCCAGGGCTCAGTCTCCCCGCCTGGGGCCTGGGGCCTGGGGCCTGCCAGCGCCTCCTGCAAAAAACTCTAATTTCTGCTTCTGAAATGGGTGTAGGAGCTCTGTGGGCAAAGCGGGTCCCTGGAGAGCAGGGGTCCGGAGTGTGTTGCCTTCCCCGGGAAGCAGAGCCGGGAGAACTCCATCTCTCTTAATGGGATGTTAAGAGAGTGGGGCGCCGGCGAGCAGGGCCAGGAAGGGGGCTGGTGTCATGCCAGGAGACTCCTGTCCCATCCTCCGGCCTCGGTCACACATGAAGACAGCTCTTGTGCGCTGGGTCAGATGGATGGGGTGGAAGGGGAAGGGACAGACTTCTTCAGGTCCCAGGTTACATACTCTCCCCCGAGTCCCCCCCCCCAGAGGGTACTGAGCTCCCAGGCTGTAGCGCGGGTGCTGTCTCTGCCCCCCAGAATGGTTCACCCCAATGGGTCACCAGCCTTGCACAGGGAAATAAAAGCAAAGGGGGTGCCTTGGGGGGTTGGGGACTAGGCAGAAGTCTCCGCCAGAGGTCGTCCTTGTAGACGCACAGCGTTCCCGGAGTGCATACCCACTGGGTGCCAGGCACGTTAGCTAGCACTGCAGTTCCTCGTTAGCCTCGCGCAGGGGAAGGAGAAATCACAGTTTGCGGAGGTTAAGGGGGACCCACTCAGAGTCACGTAGCCTGTAAGTGGCAGAGCCAAGACTTAAACCCCAACAGCCTGACTCCGCGGTGCTGGTGCTTAAACGCTGTGCGGCAAGGTTTCCCTGGTGCTGGAAGAGGGAGGGCAGGGTGGGAGAGAGCACGCAGGACCCTCCTCTGACCACTCACCGGCTGCAGGAGCTGACTCGGTGTCCGGGCTCTGCTTGTCCCTCTGGGACTGCAGCCCCGAACGAGGCTGCTGGGAGAGTCACAGGGCACTCACGCTTTCCTCTCTCCTCTGTCCCCCCCCCCCGTCCCCTCACCCCCAGGAAGAAGACTGTCTACAAGAGCGTGTGCCTCGCCCTGGCCCTGCTTGTGGCCGTAACGGTATTCCAGCGCAGCCTGACTCCCAACCAGTTCCTGCAGGCACCCCCACCCCCCACTCTGGAGCCACAAAAGGCTCAGAAACCAAGCGGACGCCTGGTGAACCCCAACAGTTTCTGGAAGAACCCGAAGGATGCGGTTGCCCCCACACCCGTGGCCTCACGAGGGCCCCAGACTTGGGACATCAACACCACTAACTGCTCGGCCAACATCAACTTGACTCACCAGCCCTGGTTCCAGGGCCTGGAGCCACACTTCCGGCAGTTCCTGACCTACCGCCACTGCCGATACTTCCCCATGCTGCTGAACCACCCGGAGAAGTGCCACGGTGACGTCTACCTGCTGGTGGTGGTCAAGTCGGTCATCACGCAGCACGACCGCCGCGAAGCCATCCGCCAGACCTGGGGCCGGGAGCAGGAGGTGGCGGGCAGGGGCCGCGGCGCCGTGCGCACCCTCTTCCTGCTGGGAACGGCCTCCAAGCAGGAGGAGCGGACCCACTACCAGCAGCTGCTGGCCTACGAAGACCGCCTCTACGGCGACATCCTGCAGTGGGACTTCCTCGACAGCTTCTTCAACCTGACCCTCAAGGAGATCCACTTCCTCAAGTGGTTTGACATCTACTGCCCCCAAGTGCGCTTCATCTTCAAGGGCGACGACGACGTCTTCGTCAACCCCAGCAACCTGCTCGAATTTCTGGCCGACCGGCAGCCCCGGGAGGACCTGCTCGTGGGCGACGTCCTGCAGCATGCCCGGCCGATCCGCAAGAAGGACAACAAATACTACATCCCGGGCGCCCTGTACAGCAAGGCCAGCTACCCGCCGTACGCGGGCGGCGGGGGCTTCCTCATGGCCGGCCACCTGGCCCGGCGCCTGCACCACGCCTGCGACACCCTGGAGCTGTACCCCATCGACGACGTCTTCCTGGGCATGTGCCTGGAGGTGCTGGGCGTGCAGCCCGTGGCCCACGAGGGCTTCAAGACGTTCGGCATCTCTCGGAACCGCAACAGCCGCATGAACAAGGAACCCTGTTTCTTCCGCTCCATGCTCGTGGTGCACAAGCTGCTGCCGGCCGAGCTGCTGGCCATGTGGGGGCTGGTGCACGGCAACCTAACCTGTGCCCGCAAGCTCCAGGTGCTCTGACCCCGGGCCGGGCGCCGGCAGGGGCTCTTGAGCCCCGGGAGTCATGGGTCTGGAGCCCCAGAGCCAGGACCAGAGCCAGGACGTGGACCGTGGTCCCCCACAGGGAGCCGGAGGGCGGGGGCCGCATGTGCCCCTGGGCGTGATGGGGTGCAGGTAGCCGGAAGGGGGCCCCCCTGTGCAGACATCCCCTGGAAAGTGGAGCCGAGGCCCAGGACCGTCTGGAACCGCCCTGATGGCGGGAGGAGAGCCCTGGGAGCGAGGTCACTGGCCACTGGTCGGCCTCCTGACCTGGGTTCCCGGCTTGGTTCTCTGTGACCCGGTGGAGGCCCTGGTGGCCTCTGAAGGAACTCTGTGCTCAGGTGCCCGGGGGAGGCCCGGCCGCGCGTGGGCCTGTGCGGCCGTCTCATCTTCACAGAGAAGGTTCTCGTTCTCGCATGAAATGCCTCAGTCTCCCCTCCATGGGCCCAGGCTGCCCTTTCAGGAGAAGCTCAGCCCTGTGCAGGCTCACAGGCCCCCTGCCCCCATTCACAGTCCCTGCGCCTGGGTCTCCAGGAGACGGAACCTCAGAGGCCCTCAGTGCTGCCCGGCATCTGCTCCCAGGTGGCCTCGCTCCTGGCTGGGTCCTGTGATGCTCCATCTGCCGCTGTCTAGACGCGCGGCTGGCCGCTCTGACTACCTCAGCAATCCTCAGAACCTCTGGACGGGCTGCAGCACCCCCTCACCCCAGGCACCGGGTCAAAGAGCAGTGCTCCAGCCCCCACCCCGCCCCCACCCACGGTCACGGTGCTGCCCCAGCCGTCGAGGGCCCCGTGCGGTCCCACCGAGGCCTGGCTCCCCGGCCAGAAACCAGCTGGTTTGGCCCTGGAGATGGACGTTCCTCTATTACTGTGAAGTTTTATTTATGAAGAATTCGGAGGGAGAGAGTGCCAGACCTCAGGAGATGGTTGTATTCTTCCTTCCCCTTCCCGCAGTGCAGCAAGATGCCACCTCCCTCGGCCACTTGCCCCCCCACCCCCACCCCCACCCCGTGCCTGTCACGGCGTCCCCTCCAGAACCCCGCGCTGCCTGCACGCCTACTTCTCCAGGGCCTGAGCAGACAGGCGTGTGCCCCTGTGAAGGGATGGAGTGACCCTGGTGTGCCACCTTGCCCGGGGCCACGGGTCCTCATCCAATGGGTGCAGAAGGATGCCCCTTCTCTGCATTTCTCAGGGTGGAGTCACCTTGGAAGAGATTGCGGGATCAACTCTGTTTTCTCAATAAAAGGGGGCTGGTTTTTTTCGGGTGTGAAATTTCCTGTCACCGTTTCCTTCAGAGAGTGCCTGGGACCAAGGCTGCCAGAGATTTCTAAAGACACCGCTTGTTCCTTGCTCTTGGCTGGTGGGCACACAAGGACCCCTTGAAGGGCTTTAGAGGGATGTGGGTGCCAGGATTAAAGCAGAGACCACGGGGGCCGGATTCCAGAGAGAAGCCCCCTGGGCAAGGCGCTGGAAGGGGGGAAACACACCAGCTAACGGTGCGGTCCCACGGAACCTGCTTCCCCGTGAGTGGGGGTGGATGGGTGCATGACCAGCTGCTGGGGCCCCTGATGTCCCTTCAGTCAACCTGGAAGACTTGATAACGGTTGACAAGAAGCACGGAAACACTGGCTTTGGGGGGCCCAGGGGATCTCAGGGTAGGGGGAACCTTGACCTAAGCTGCTTACATCTAGGCTGCAGAGAGCAATTGTCCCCAGAAGAGTCACTGGGGCCGCAGTGAGCAGGCCAGCAGCCCCCTGCCCGCGCCCAGCTCCAGGCATCACAGGAGGGCAGAGACCCCGGATGCCTGCCCTGGGCCTCTCCTCCAGGGAGGTGTAAGGAATGGCAGGGTCCTAACATAACGCTACATCTAGGAGTGCGGAAGGGGACACGGGACTAAATGGGCGTCCCTCGTGGCCCCGGCTGCCTGAGTCCAAGTTGCCAGAAGAAGGAACCCTCCAGCTCTTCCTCCTCAGCCCAGACCCGCCCATGTCGCAGAGGACCCGCTACGTAATTTGAAGGGCGCAGTGCAAAATGAAAATGCAGGGCCCCTGGTTTTAAAAGGTAAGAATTTCAAGTTTGCCACAACAGAGTTAAACCAAGCACACAGCCCTCCGAGCCCAGGTCACACCCCCAGGGTGTCAGCCCCGTGTACTCTCATCCTCTGTGAAGCCGGGGCCGTAGAAAGCAGAGCTCAGTCTACAGAGGACAGGGGCATGGGGGGGTTGGGGACACCCGGGAGACTGGGAGCTGGAAGGACCATGGGACCAGCCCTGGGCGGGGCTCCAGGGGCAGCACTGGGTTCAGCTGGGGCCTGAATGAAGGGCCAAGAGAAGGAAGGAGGAGGCAGGTAAATCAGAAAAGAGCTCCTGTCCAGGGGGCTAGGGCTGGGGGGCTAGGGCTGGGGGGCTAGGGCTGGGGGCTAGGGCTGGGGGGCTAGGGCTGGGGGGCTAGGGCTGGGCATGAGAAGGGAGGGGCAGGTGCCTGGCTGGCTTCGTCAGTTAAGTGTACAGTTAGTTTGTGGGTTCGAGCCCCAAGTCAGGCTCTGCACTGACAGCGTAGAACCTGCCTGGGATTCTCTCTCTCCCTGGCTTTCTGCCCCTCCCCCCCACACACTTTCTCTCTTTCTTACAAAATAAATAAACTTTTTTAAAAAAATAGGAAAACAGACAGGAGGGGCGCCTGGGTGGCTCAGTCAGTTGAGCACCAGACCATGATCTTGCAGGGATCAAGCCCTGGGACGGGCTCTGTGACAACAGCTCAGCTCCAAGTCTTGAGCCTGCTTGGATTCTGGGTCTTCCTCTCTCTCTGCACCTCCCCTGCTCTCTCCTCCATTCTCTCTCTGTCTCTCTCTCTCTGCCCCTCTCCCACTTGTGCTGGGTCTCTGTCTCTCAAAAAAAATAAACATTAAAAAAGAAAGAAAGAAAAGAAACCGGACAGGAGCCTGTGTGGGACGAGGGACGCGGGACGCGGGACGCAGGGCCTGTTTTCAGGCCTGCATTGTAGGAACGTGTTCAGACTCGATCCTGAGAGCAAAGGGGCAGGGGGCAGGGGCCCTGGGTGCGGGCCCCCTTCCCCTGGGCTCCTGGTGCCTCCCTCTGGGCCCCGTGGACCGGAGGCTGTAGGTGGAGACCCCACATGGGAACTTCCTCAGCTGTGAGCCCCAGGGACAGCCTTGCTGCTGACCCCATTTTAGACCTCAGGTGCCCAGGCCTGGGCTGGCAGAGCGGGCAGTGGAGCGGGGCACCCGGTTAGCATGGCCGGAGGAAGGGAGGAAGGTCAGGGAGTCTACCTAAGGCGGCCGTGTATCAGGACGCCGCTGAACACAGGGTGGGGAGCCTGTGACAGCCCCTGGCGGTGACGGTGCCTCTTGTCCTGAAGGAGGGGTGGCGTTCCTGTGGCAGAAGGGCAAGGAGGTCAGTCCAGGCTGGGGGGGCGGCGGGGGGAGGGGGCGGGGCGGGGATACAGCAGAGAGAGCAAAGCAGCCTGGCGGACAGAGTTGGGGGAGAGACCGGGGTGGGGGTGACCCGGTGAGAGAGGCGCGTCTGCTGAGGGTGAAGGTGTCTTCCATGCACGTGGAGGGGTCTCACACCCTCCAGAGCCGGGAACAAAGAAGATCAGACGGGAACCCTCGACACATGTCCTTGACCCCAGTCCCGTTTGGGGAATGGGGAGGCAGCCAGTCCCCGATCCCAGGAACATGAGGCTGCGAACATGGAACACGACCCCGAGGCCTCCCCTCCGCTGTCCCTGGCTCCTCTGTCCCCTCAGCAGGAACAGGGCTCCACAAAAGGAGGACCTGGTGACCAGAAGCATCGCTGAGACCGTGCCCCCCAAGCCAGCTGTCCAGAAGAATGGCCCCAGCCTGGAGGGCACCCCCGCCCTCAGCCAGCTCCCGAGCCTGGCTGTGGCCCTTGCACTCAGCTGACCGTGGTTTCCTCAGTGGGCCTGGGGGTGTGACCTGGCTGCCTCCAAGGACGTGACCTTGGTCGGTTGCTAATCATTTGGGGAAACAGGGACAAAGGCCAATCCGGGGGGCCTTCCAGGTAACAGTGATGACAGCTGCCATTTTATGGGGCTGAGTCAATATGCCTGGCACCTCACATGTATAATGGGGATGACCATCCCTCAGGGTACGAATACAGGTACATTTCATTGTTTCTCAGTGAGTGATGGAGTGCCAGCTTCTGTCCCCTCATGGGCAGAAAATTGAAGCAGAGTATATGACATTCCAAAGTGTGCCCCTTTGGCATAAGAATTATCTGGAGCTGGTTATTTTGCAGAAACAGCGGACACAGGAGAAGCTCTGGAGAATGAGTGGATGTTCCTCTTCTGTAAGGGGACATTTAAACTTGTAAAAGAGATCTGCACTTGGGTCTGCCTCTCTGTACCAGAAAGAGAAAGATGGCTGGAAATCGCAAGTAGTACCGATGCAGAGGGCAGGGGCTTAAATCTGCCTAACGACCTGACCCTGACCGTGTTGGCTGTGCTTTTCAGGTATCTTCTCACAACTCACCACCCCCTCCCTGCCCCTGCACGCCCCCCCACTCCACCTCCGACGATGCACAATCTGTCCTAACCTCTTTCTCTTCTCTTTGGCTGAAGATGGTATTTAGGGTGGTGGCTTTGACCGATTTCGTGGAGCTTTACTCAGTTTTCCTAGGTTATCTCCCGTGCATACACGAGGCGCCCGTGTTGCTCAACTTCTGTTTATCTTTTATTACCGGGGAAGTCTAAGAAAAATGATTTTTTCTCCCTCTTGGAGCCCCCTTACTCCCAAATTGTACAGAACTTCTTCAGAACTTCTAAGGCTTCTTCAGTGAGAACTCCAAAAGTCCAAAGGCTTTGGAAAATCTGCGCTGCCCTCCTCAGCTGTCGCCTGCCCCTCCACACGGTGGCGCTGTGGGGCGCGGCCGGCGCAGGGCACAAGCTGTAGCGAGGCCCACACTTCACACAAAGTGATCCTTCTCTCTCTTTTAAAAAAAAAAAATTAACGTTTATTTACTTTTGAGAGAGAGACAGATAAAGTGTGAGCCAGCGGCAGGGGAGAGTGGGTAGGGAGGGGGGAGGGACAGGGAGAGAAGGGAACACAGAATCTGAGGCAGGCTCCAGGCTCTTGAGCTGTCAGCACAGAGCCCGACTGAGCCACCCAGGCTCCCTGAAGTGATCCTTCTCTTAACCACCCCCAGTAGCGCAGCCATCCTTCTGCAAAGAGCAGTCGCAAGTTAGGGGTACTGAGTCCTGTGGCTCTCGGTCACTTACACGCCCGCTCTCAGGCCTCTGTCCCTGGGATGCAAATTTCCAGGCCTCCCCTGACAATAGATTTTAGTCGGTCCTCAACTTGATCCTGGGGAGCCCGCTGCTGACGGGGGAGGGGGTGTCTCAAACTCCCCCTCCCCAAAAGGCTTTGAATACAGCCTGCTTTCCTCCCTCCCCTGTGGTGAGCTCTGCATTTCAAAGGCCCCCCACCACCACTCAGCCATGTTTACATAACTATAGGAGACCGCTCAGAGAACACTAGCCTTAACAAAGAAAGCTTGTTCCCAGGCGACTTACACTGTACTTAGGCTGAGAAGTGGTGAGAGAAGCTTCTGGAACCCCATTATACACCACAGTCAAGTGAAGAAACTGCTCCCAGGAGAAGGGCCCACAGCTACTGTGTGACAGAGCACGGCTTGAATTTAGGTCTGTGCTCCTTAAGCCCTCAACCTGCTCTCTCCTCAGAGCTTCAGCCCTTCCTTCCTTCCTTCCCTTAGTGGTAACTTCCAGGTGTGTTTGTTAATTTTTGCTCCAAAGCCCAGAGAGTGGAAAAATGTAATATCCAATGAGTGATTTGAAATCTGATATTTTGAGGTTTGGAGGAGCCCAGCAGTATTAGCCCTACAAGAGGAAAAAAAAAAAAAATCCAGATGGTTCTTAAAATACTGTGAAGAAAAACTTGTTCCAAAAATACATTATGCTTGGGACACCTGGGTGGTTCAGTCAGGTAAAGGCTTCAACTCTTTTTCTTTCTTTTTTTTTTTTTTTTTAATATTTTAGTTATTTTTGAGAGAGAGAGAGAGAGAGACAGCATGAGCAGGGGAGGGTCAGAGAGGCAGACACAGAATCTGAAGACAGGGTCCAGGCTCTGAGCTAGCTGTCAGCACAGAGCCCGACGTGGGGCTCGAACCCATGAACCGTGAGGTCATGACCTGAGCTGAAGTCGGACTACGGAGCCACCCAGGCGCCCCAAGGCTTCAGCTCTTGATTTTTGGCTCAGGTCATGATCTCACGGATCATGGGTTCGAGCCCTGAGTCAGTACACTGTCAGTGCAGAGCCTGCTGGCAATTCTATCTCCCTCCCTCTCTCTCTGGCCTTCCCCTGCCCTCACGCGTGTGCACTCTCTCTCTCTCTCTCTCAAAATAAATGAATGAATAAACTTTAAAAAAAATACATTATGCTTTAAAGCACAACCCCCAAGCTGTCTGCTTCTAGCCAAGTTCATTGTCCTTGAGCTATTTTGCACTTTTCTGAAAAATGGCAGGTACTGACGGCTTGTCCAGAAGAGCTTCCTTTGACTTCTCTCCCCCCTGTGGAAAAACCAGTTTCGCCTCCGTTTGCAATTCAATTCTGTCACTCCATATATATTTGCGCTTCTCAACATCTGTGAACCGGCTGTATTATCTGCTTGCTCTCATGTGAATAAAATAAATCTTAACCTCGGGGCTCATTTTTATATCTATACGAATTACAAATATTCTCTTTTTAGGAAAATTCTTTTAACAATTTTTTTAATATATTTTTTTTAAATTTATTTCTAGGAGAGAGAGAGACAGCGTGAGCAGGGGAGGGTCAGAGAGAGAGGGAGACACAGACTCTGAAACAGCCTCCAGGCTCTGAGCTGGCAGTCAGCACAGAGCCCGATGCGGGGCTCGAACCCACGAACCGCGAGATCATGACCCAAGCGAAAGTCGGACGCTTAACCGACTAAGCCACCCAGGCGCCCCCAATTTTTTTTTATATTAAAACGAACGCAAACTGGGGGCGCCTGGGTGGCTCAGGTCATGATCTCTCCGACTCGTGGGTTTGAGCTGTCAGCACAGAGCCTGGAGCCTGCTTCAGATCCTGTGCCTCCCTCTCTCTGCGCCTCTCCCGCTCGCTCACTGTCTCTCAAAAAATAAACAAACATTGAAAAGCAATTTTTTAAATAAACAAAATTAAATGGCACAAACATGTTATGGAGCAAAATGCAATTTTTGCGTGCATTTCTAGTACAAAATTTGCATCTTGGAACAAACTCGACACCTTCCAGGTGAGCCCAGGCACAGAGTCCAATCCTTTCCGACCGGACTCAAGCCCCAAGGCTTGTCCGAAAGGCTCCCCGGGGAGCTTTGAAAAATGCTCGCGTCCAGGCCCCGACCCAGGCGGGAACTTGCGAACCTCGGGAGTAGACGAGAAAGTCTGGGTGTTTTATTTTTTTAGAACACCCAGTTCTTTTTTTTTTTTTTTTAATGTTTTATTTATTTCTAGGAGAGAGACAGCGTGAGCAGGGGAGGGTCAGAGAGAGAGGGAGTCACAGACTGAAACAGGCTCCAGGCTCTGAGCTGGCAGTCAGCACAGAGCCCGACGCGGGGCTCGAACCCACGAACCGCGAGATCATGACCTAAGCGAAAGTCGGACGCTTAACCGACTAAGCCACCCAAGCGCCCCGAATCTGGGTGTTTTAAACAGCTGCCCGGGTCGCTTGGACAAGCACCCCCGGGGGGGACTAGTGGCTCGGACGGGCATTAACTGACACTGCAGGGCAGTAGGTGACCTATTAGGAATTTATTTTAAGCCGGTGCAGCCCAATCTTCCAGGAATGCCCGGAATTCTCGCCCCCGCCCCTAGGCTGGGCAGCCGTTCCCCCAGGGGCTCGTAATCGCGGTGCAGAAAAGAGGTGTCGGCGGGTGCGGCGTCCGAGGGCCCTGAGGCCAGCCGGCGACCCCGAGGCCGTCCCAGAACCTTCTCGGGCTTTAGTGGGGACAGTGGCGCTTTGCCGTCTTGGAGGGACGGCGGGGAGGGGGCGCGGAGAAGAGGGCGGTGAACGGGGGTGGCCGCCGCAGAACCGCAGGGGTCTGGGCTGAGGACGCGGGGCGCGGCGCTCCGCTCCCCGAGTAGGGGCGCATCCGGGAGGGACGCACCTGCCGGCCCGCGGCTCCGCGGTGGGGGCGGCGCGCTTACCCCGGGGGCCTGCTCGGCGGCGGCGGCCGCGGCGGGGCCCCGCGAGGGCCAAGGGCGCGGTGCCGGGGGCGGGGGGGGAGGGGCGGGGGAGAGGGCGGAGGAGGCCTCGGCCCCCCGGCAATCCCAGCAAAGGGCGGAGAGCGCCCCCAACTGACCGCGGAGGATACCGTGACAACAGGCGGCGAGGGTTTTGTGAAATCTGCATTACCTGCACCCCAAATCCCCGGCGTTACCTGAGGGCACGTGTGCCCCACAAACGCTGGAAAGCTCCCCACCAAACCGTGTCACAGGAAGTGTCTCCTGGGAGTGGAATTCCCGAGGTTTTATCCTTTTCCTTGGGCTTATCTGTGAGCAGGTATCACTGAGCTGATGAAGTTTAGGAGGCAGAAACGTGCCAACATCCTGACAGACACGGTGGCTTTGGAGGGAGGGAGACGGCTGTGAGGTCTCCTGGGCCACCTTAGGGCGGCTATTTCAGGGGAAGGAGGGCTTATTCTTGTTTCACCCACCAAGGAGATGAGTTGCAGCCCCTTACCGTCGACAGAAATCAGAGGCCAGGGCGTCTGGCTGGCTCGATCCGACTGTAGAGCAGGCAACTCTTGATCTCTGGGTTGTGAGTTTCAGTCCCACATTTGGCGTGGAGCCTACTTTAAAAAATAAAATGGAGGCACGTAGGTGGCTCGGTGGGTTAAGGGTTCGACTTCAGCTCAGGTCATGATCTCTCAGTTCATGAGTTCGAGCCCCACCTCAAGTTCTGTGCTGACAGCTCAGAGCCTGGAGCCTGCTTTGGATTCTCTGTCTCCCTCTCTCTGTTCCTCCCCTGCTTGCTCTCTCTCTCTCTTTCTGTCTCTCTCTCAAAAATAAATGAACATTAAAAACAATTTTAATAAAAAGATAAAAAGGGAGCCTGGGTGGTTCAGTCGGCTGAGCATCTATCTGGCTCCAGTCAAGATCGCAGGTTTGTGGGATGGAGACACTAGTGGAACTCCGCATTGAGCATGGAGCTTGCTTAAGATCTCTCTCTCTCTCTCTCTCTCTCTCTGTCTCTCTCTCTCTCCCCATCTGCCCACCCTCCCAGACCTTCTGAGGTCAGAATGAAGGTCTTAGATATCAGGGAATAGTTTGCGATCACTGAGATTATTTAGTGACTGAGCTCTCAGACACATGATGTAATTAATACTCTAATTTTTATGTAAAGTTAACATTCGATGTAGCCAACATTGGTTAGGATATGCTTGGTTGCAAGTGACATGACTTGGTTGCAGCTCAAGTAAAAGACCAGGCACGGGGCGTCTGGGTGGCTCAGTTGGTTAAGCGTCTGACTTCAGCTCAGGTCATGATCTCATGGTTCATGGGTTCAAGCCCCATGTTGGGCTCTGTGCTGACAGCCAGCTCAGAGCCTAGAGCCTGTTTTGGATTCTGTGTCTCCCTCTCTCTCTCTCTGACCCTCCCCTGTTCACGCTGTCTCTTTCTCTCTCAGAAATAAATAAAACATTAAAAAAAAAAAAAAAAAAAGAACAGGCACGATTGGTCTGATTCTGCTAATCATCCGGGAGAAAGACATAGGTCATTGGCTCCACCTGCTGAAGCCGACTACCCTAAGTGATGGAGGGAGAGCTGTGCTCAGGCAGCTGGGACGGACGCTGAACATCACCCGCCACAAGGAAGTCATGCACATGGTCTCGAAGACTTTGAGACAGGTCCAGAAGGAGCGGACCATCCACCAGAAATACCTGCAGTTAGCTAAACCCGGCTGCCAGTGGAAAGGCAGGACTCAAATCAGCCCAGCTCATCCAAACCCCATCAGACGTCTCTTGCTAGATTTGTTTTATGCCATTTAAAGCTGTGCTATTTGGTGCTTTAAAAAATAGAAAGCTCCTGGGGTGCCTGGGTAGCTTAGTCAGTTAAACGTCCAACTTCAGCTCAGGTCATGATCTCATGAGTTTGTGGGTTGGAGCCCCGTGTCAGGCTCTGTGCGGACAGTGCAGAGCCAGGAGCCTGCTTCAGATTCTGTATCTCCCTCTCTCTCTACCCCTCCCCTGCTCACTCTCTGTCTCTGCTCCCCTGCTCACTCTCTGTCTCTGTCCCTCAAAAATGAGTAAATGTTAAAAATGTTTTTTTAATAAATATTTAAAAAAAAATTTTTAATAGAAAGTTCCTTGAAGCACCTGGGTGGCTCAGTCGGTTAAGCATCTGATTCTTGCCTTCGGCTCAGGTCATGATCCCACAGTTGGTGAGTTTGAGCCCTACATTAGGTGGCTCAATTGGTTAAGTGTCCACTTCGGCTCAACTTATGATCTTGTGGTTCATGAGTTCAAGCCCAATCTGTGGCCTGCTTCAGATTCTGTGTCTCCCCACCCCCCCCCCGCCCCTCTCTCCCCCTGCTCATGCTCTCTCTCTCAAAAATAAATTTTAAAAATATTTAAAATTAAAAAAAAGACCCATGTCAAACTCTGTACCACATACAGCTTGTACTTCCATTTGCACATGAAACTTTACCACGTGTGTGTATTAAGAAGAAAGAAAACATCAAGCATCCTCCAAAGCAGAAATTCAACAGACCAAACACTATGTTCATGAAATTAGCCACAAAAGTAAAACAAGCAACAGGAACAATGACAAAAATCCTGCCTCCTTCTTAAGTAACTGTTGAGTACAAAGACAAAATAGAAACAATAATGGCTGGTTGTTTTGAACTAGGAATACCACATAATTATGAGATAATGCCAATTTACGTCATTATGACTTCAAAGGTGTTATAGGTCAGGCCTTGGCCCTAAAGTCGTGACTGAACATTGTAAAATTTACCAACCTTAAAGGCATTCGTTTTTGTAAGAAAAAATAAGAATATAAATAACAGACCTAATATTTCAACTCAAAATTTCAGGGAAAGAACTTTAAAACAGACTAAAATGACGCCAGAAAAAGGAAATAATAAAAGCATAATAAAGAGGAAAGTTAAATTTAATAAGTATGAAAGCAGTAGAATTGATAAATTCAAAAGTTGATTCTTTTTTTAAGATTTTATTTTTTTAATATCTTCAAAAAAATTTTTATGTTTATTTAGATTTGAGAGAGAGAGAGAGAGAGAAACAGTGCACGAGCAGGGGAGGGGCAGAGAGAGAGGGAGACACAGAATCCGAAGCAGGATCCAGGCTCTGAGCTGTCAGCACAGAGCCTGAGGTGGGGCTCAAACTCACCAACCGTGAGATCATGACTTGAGCCAAAGTTGGACACTCAACCGAGTGAGCCACCCAGGCGCCCCTCAAGATTTTATTTTTAAGTAATCTCTACACCCAACATGAGGCTTGAACCCACAATTCTGAGATCAAGTCACACGTTCCACCAACTGAGCCAGCCAGGTGCCCCCAAAAGTCGATTCTTTTTTTTTTTTTTTAAGGTTTTTATTTATTTCTAGAGAGAGAGAGAGACAGCGTGAGCAGGGGAGGGTCAGAGAGAGAGGGAGTCACAGACTGAAACAGGCTCCAGGCTCTGAGCTGGCAGTCAGCACAGAGCCCGACGCGGGGCTCGAACCCACGAACCGCGAGATCACGACCTAAGCAAAAGTTGGACGCTTAACCGACTAAGCCACCCAGGCGCCCCAAAAGTCGATTCTTAAACAAAAAAAGAAAGCACTTCAATAGCTACAGTTTCTGCCAAATTTCATAAAAGGAGAGGAAAGACAAATGTAATTAGCAAGTTAATGCAATTAGTGCAGATTATAATGTAAATTACATTTCCCATATGAAATTTTAAATTTTATAACATAAATTACAATTCCCATATGAACATGTGAATAGATTTTTAAATCTTATTGGAAAGTATGGTTCAAATTAATAAAAGAAACAGACTCACAAAGAAAAGAAAATCCGTATGTTCCCCTATGTGAGGAAGAACTTGAAAGCATTATCCAAAAATCATCTTCCCAAGGGGCACCCGGGTGGCTCAGTTGATTGGCCAACTCTTGATTTTGGCTCAGGTCATCATCTCATGGTTTGTGGGATCAAACTGTGTTGGGCACTCCCTCTCTCTCTCCCTCCTCCCCCCCTCAAAATAAATAAAGAAACTTTAAAATAAAATCATCTTCCCAGAGGGGCGCCTGGGTGGCTTAGTCGGTTGAGCGTCTGACTTTTGCTTGGGTCATGATCTCGCGGTTCGTGGGTTCGAGTCCCGCATCGGGCTCTGTGCTGACTGCCAGCTCAGAGCCTGGAGCCTGTTTCAGTCTGTCACTCCCTCTCTCTCTGACCCTCCCCTGCTCACACTGTCTCTCTCTCTCCTAGAAATAAATAAAATTAAAAAAAAGAAAAAAGTCTTGCTTTAAAAAAAAAAAAATCATCTTTCCAGAGTCTCTGTAGATCATTTGGTCCATAGTCCTTTCAGATTCCGAAGGAACAACTCACTCCGGCCTATGTCAGCCACAGCTGATGTGGAAAGGGCAAGTTCTCCAACCCCTTGTAGGGGGTCAGTACAACCCAGATGCCAAACGCAGGATAACGCAGGAGAGCGAGCAGAGCTGCACGATGCCAGACCCCCTTCCTGGTCTTAAGCTCCCAGGTACTTGCTGTCTCATTTGTCCCTAAATCCTGTTGATCAATAGTTCCCTTGGTCCAGGGCAGACCCAGCCTTCACATTGTCATTGGGACCCCTCCCCCACCACCACCACGTGCTGGATAATTCTCACCAGTGCTGGGTTTTGCTCACTGTCTTCCTCATCACTCTTATTGACTTAGACACGGTTAATCGACTCATCCAACACCCTGTGGCCACACTGCTAGCAGCCCATGGCCATTGCTGACCGGCTGTGGACCAGAAGGCCCCCTTGGGGGCCTTTCGCATGCCAGGGCTGCCTCTGCTATGTCCTTGCTGGAGACAGCAGGCTAGACAGTGTCCATCCTCCCCTTCTGGACATTGTCGCTGCCCTCCCCCACCTCTCCGTCCACCCCACAGCTGTCTCACCAGCACCTCTGCACCTGCACCTCGCTGAGACACATCTCCCCTTCTCATACCTTGTTCTGTTACTAGGGATGCGGGTCCCCCAGCAAAGTTACTCAAGACCCTGGGGGGATATGTTTCTTTCAGTAATGCCACAAACTTTCCCCTGTTCTGGTTGCAGTCGCTGGTAACTGACAGAAAGCCAACTCCAAACTTGGTCAAGAAAAAAAGAACTTTTAAGTGGAGGGAACAAATCTCTAGGGCTTCAGGCACAGCTGGATCCAGGTGCGTAAATGATTGCTTTTCATCTGTTAGCTCTTCTTTTCTCTGAGTTGACTTGATTCTCTAGCAGGCAGCTTCAGACGTAGGTGGTCTTTACAGATCACACTCCCAAAAGAAAACAAAAAAAAGTAAGCCGAGTTAGAGGTCTCTAGAAAAAGAAAGAGATACAGCTTTTGTGACACCAGAGAAGTCATTTAGACCCCCCAGCTATTTCCTGTGATTTTGCCCTACTTGCTCATGCATACTTCTTGCAAAGCTTCCGAGGAAGTGTCAGAATTGGGGGTGGGGAGTGCAAAACTAATAGTTAAGTATTTAAAGGGAATGAAAAAATGAATAGTCTCTACCAGGCCAGGAAATAGTCTAACCATAACAGAGACAATAAATCAGTGGTAAACTCTCAGTGCTCTTTCAAAGGGAAGCAAGGCTCCGCATTCCTTACCCAAGATAAGGATCCCCAGACCCCACCCAGTTTATGCCAGCTCTAGGCTCTCGGAGCATCCCTGGAACCCCTTCTCCTGGTCTGCCACATTGTAGTTTAAAACCTCTACCCAAGAAGGGACACAGACCTCATTAACATAACATACAATGTATGGGCATGTTTCTTCATTTTATTTTTTTTTATTTTTTTTATTTTTTTTTTACAAATAGTTTATTGTCAAATTCATTTCCACATAACACCCAGTGCTCATCCCCACTAGTGCCCTCCTCCATGCCCATCCCCCCTCCCCCCCACATCCATCAGTCCTCAGTTTGTTTCTCAGCATTCAAGAGTCTCTCATGGTTTGCCTCCCTCCCTCTCCCCCACCATTTCTCCCCTTCTTCTCCCCCATGGTCCTCTGTTAAGTTCCTCCTAATCCTCCCATACGTGCAAACATGTGATATTTGTCCTTCTCTGCCTGACTTATTTCGCTCAGCATAACACCCTCAAGGTCCATCCATGTTGCTACACTTGGCCAGATTTCATTCTTTCTCGTTGCCATGTAGTACTCCATGGTATAGATAAACCACATCTTCTTGATCCATTCGTCTGTTGATGGACACTTAGGCTCTTTCCACGTTTTGGCTATTGTGGAGAGTGCTGCTATGAACATTGGGGTCCATGTGCTCCTGTGCCTCAGCATTTCTGTATCCCTTGGGTAAATTCCTAGCAGTGCTATTGCTAGGTCATAGGGGAGTTCTATTGTTAGTTTCCTGAGGAACCTCCACACTGTTTTCCAGAAGGGCTGCACCAGTTTACATTTTGTGTGGGCATGTTTCTTTAAGACACAGATATGACCTATCCCCATCTCTACAACCGATGACAAAGCTCACCTTTCTGAATGTTCATCCTAAGCCTAAAGGAAAGAAACCCACTTACCCCTGCTCAGGGAGTCACATGGCTCTGGAATTTATTCCCCCTCCTCTCCTTATTCGCTGCAAATAAATTTTCCTTTCTGTGCGGTGGCTCCTCCTGGCGTAATCTCTATCTGTACCTCACCAAGGAATGAACTCTCATTAGTTCAGTTCCAAAATGAGGATCTTTCGGAGATTTCTGGCAAACACTTGAGGAGGGATTCTACTTAGACTGGCATGTACCATATGTCCGAGCAGGACTCAGTGTTTGTGGCAAGGAGAATGGGGTCCACTAACAAGGACATCCTGAGGCTCCAGGCAGGGTTAGTCCCGCCTGATCCACATGGCCGAAGCAGGATTACGGTGAAAGGGGCTGTCAGGGAAGGATGGATTCCCCAAGGAAGGGGTTAGGAGGAGATGAAAATTACAAACTCAGCCTGCAGCACCCCAGGCTGGGACAGATTCAAGTTGACCCTCACACTCTGCTCAGGATCTGAGATTTCCCACCTTGGTCCCCAGATGAGCCTGAGCCCTCCACCAAACCCCTTCCTCACCACTTTGTTTTTCTCTTGGGCATTTTTTTTTAATGTGACCTCTGGGGGCACCTGGGTGGCTCAGTCAGTTGAGCGTCCAGCTTTGGCTCAGGTCATGATCTCACGGTTCGTGGGTTCGAGCCCCGTGTCGGGCTCTGTGCTGACAGCTAGCTCAGAGCCTGGAGCCTGTTTCAGATTCTGTATCTTCCTCTTTCTCTCTGACCCTCCCCTGCTCACGCTGTCTTTCTCTCTCAGAAATAAATTAAAAAAAAAAAAAGTCACCTCTTTTTGTACCCAAGGTAGGACTTGAACTCACGACCCTGAGATCGAGTCACGTGCTTCACAGACTGAGCCAGCCAGGCATCCTCTCTTGAGCACCACTGATCCTTCTCCCAATCCGTCTTCCATTCTCTGCCCACCAGCGTCCATCAGGATTGTTGATTTGTGACTGTCTCCCAATTTAAATAGGGGTCACAGAACTTCCCATGGGGCTTTCAGGTCTATGCAATTCTGGAATTGCAGCTTGGACTCCAGATTCAGAGTGAAGGAAAGAGGAACCCAGGGCAGAAAGAATAGGAATGTCCATTCTCTTTCCACAAGAAGGGGGCCTTCTTTCCAGAACTGAACGTGGGCAGCAACCTAACAAACTATACCAAACCTTAACAATCCAAAACAACAAAAAATACCCCTGGAACTTGGGAGCGGATTAGGTGGATTCACCAAACACAAATGTTCTAAATGAAAGATTATATAATACAGTTTATTGGGCAAAGGATTTGAATAGATATTTCTCCAAAGAAGATAAACAAATAGCCAATAGGCCCATGAAAAGATAGTTAACATCACTAGTCTTTAGGGAAGCAAAGCAAAACCACAGTGAGAGATCACTTAGGATGGTGGTTATCCATTAGCATGGCTGTTAAAAAAAAAAACAAAAAAACCAGGGTTTGCCTGGCTGGCTCAGTTGGTAGACCACGTGTGACTCTTGAGCTCAGGGTCATGAGTTCAACCCTCACACTGGGCAAAGGGCCTAGTTTTGGAAAAAAAAAAAAAAAAAGGAGGAAAATAAGAAGTGTTGGCAAGGATATGCAGCGATTGGAACCCTTGTGCATTGGTGGGAAGGTAAAATGATGTAGCCACTATGGAAAACAGTTTCGTGGCTCCCCAGAAACCACTTGATCCAACCATTTTAATTTTAGGTATGCACCCAAAAGAACTGAAAGCAGGGACTCAAAAAGGTATTTGCACATCAGTGCTCTTGCAGTATCATTTACAATAAGCAAAAGGTGGAAACAGACCGAAAGTCCATCAGTAGAGGAATCGATAAAGAAAACGTGGTCTATCCATACAACGGAATAACTGAACGACATTGCTCCAACACAGAACACGCTGCAACATGGACGAACCTCAAAAACATCTGCTAAAGTGAAATAAAACAGACACAAAGGACAAATAGTGAAGGATTCCACTTACAGGAAGTACCTTGAGTAGCAGGATTCATAGAGACAGAGAGTGGAGTCGAGGTTACCGAGGGGAGTGAGTGTCTAATGGGCACAGAATTTATGTTGGGGACGATGAAACAGTTCCAAAGATGGATGGTGGTGACAGTCGGACAGCATCATAAAAGCATTTCATGCCACCGAACTGTAGGCTTTAAAAAAGTTAAGAAGACAGGGGCACCTGGGTGGCTCAGTCATGAATCGTGTGCTCCAGGGTGGAAAACTGAATGTTGTAAGAATATCGGTCTGTCCAAGTTAACGTTCAGGTTTTAATACAATTCTAGCCAAAAGATGGGGAGTCTTTTACATCGTTATTGAAATAAATGGACCTACATGGGGCGCCTGGGTGGCTTAGTCGGTTAAGCATCCGACTTTCGCTTAGGTCATGATCTCGCGGTTCGTGGGTTCGGGCCCCGCGTCGGGCTCTGTGCTGACTGCCAGCTCAGAGCCTGGAGCCTGTTTCAGAGTCTGTGACTCCCTCTCTCTCTGACCCTCCCCTGCTCACACTGTCTCTCTCTCTCTCTCCTAGAAATAAATAAAACATTTAAAAAATTATTTAAAAAAATGAAATATATGGACCTACAATAATTTCACATATTGAAAGTGGAGAATGTGATAAGTCTGACATGCATACTCATGTCAAACCGTGACCACAGGCGAGAGAGCAGACTAGCCGACACTTGTGCCCCTGGTCACTCTCTCCCTTCTTTCCTTCTTTGCCTCCCCCTCTCCCTTCCCTGGTCTTCAGGCAACTGCTGATCTGCTTCCTATCATCATGGACCAGTTTGCATTTTCTGGAATTTAATAGAAGTGCCATCATCTACACAGCATATGCGTTTTTTCATCTAATTGCTTTTACTTAGCACAATTATTTAGAAATCCACTGTGTGGATTCCGTCATGTATATCAATAGCTCCTTTTCAATCTTTTTTTTTTTTCCTAAGTAAGCTCTACATTGAATGTGGGGCTTGAACTCACAACTCAAGAGTCATATGTTCGGGGCACCTGGGTGGCTCAGTCAGTTGAGCATCTGACTTTGGCTCAGGTCATGGTCTCATGGTTCATGGGTTCGAGCCCCGTGTCGGGCTCTGTGCTGACGGCTAGCTCACGGCCTGAAGCCTGTTTTGGATTCTGTGTCTCCCTCTCTCTCTTACCCTCCCCTGCTCATGCTGTCTCTCTCAGAAATAAATAAAATATTTTTAAAAAAAGAGTCATATGTTCTAGCAACTGAGCCAGCCAAGCACCCCTCAGTAGCTCCTCTTCATTGCTGAGTGGTATTTCATTTCATGGATATACTAAATTTTAATCAGTAGTTGAATTTGCAAATATGAACTCTTAAGAATTATGAGGGTCAGCCGTATATTCTGAAATGTATTGCAAGGAGCGGCCTTTTACGAAGATCGTGGGCTCTGGCAAGCCCAGGATCCACTAAGGGCAAACCGTCAGGAAGGGCGGGCTGCCGCTCTATGCCAACAAGAGCTGAAGTACACAGGCAGAATTTCTTCTTTCAGGAATCTTCCACTCTGCCCTTTACAGCCTGTCAACTGTTTGAATTATGCTCCCTTAGATTATCTAGGATAATCTCTCTTACATAACATCAATTGCCTATAAACTTTTATCACCTCATGACAAAACACCTTCCCAGCAACACTGAGCTCAGTGTCTGACTACAGAACCGGGCCGTAGTCTGGGAAGGCTGACACATCAAAAGGCTATCACAGTCACTGGACGAAATCACACTACAGTTGGAATATTGAAGACAAAACAGAGGAGTGCGATAAAAACAATGTATTATCCAGTTTCACTTTTAATAATGAGCATGACAGAACACAAGAGCCAGTGTTTTTGTGCTGGAAAATTCTTTTTTTTTTTAATTAAAAAAAATTTTTTTTTATTTATTTCTAGGAGAGAGAGAGAGAGAGAGAGAGCCTGAGCAGGGGAGGGTCAGAGAGAGAGGGAGCCACAGACTGAAACAGCCTCCAGGCTCTGAGCTGGCAGTCAGCACAGAGTCCGACGCGAGGCTCGAACCCACGAACCGCGAGATCATGACCTAAGTGAAAGTCGGACGCTTAACCGACTAAGCCACCCAGGCGCCCCTGTGCTGGAAAATTCTTGCGAATGAATGGGGAGAATAAAACCAGCAACATTGAAAGAGCATGGCCCGCTGGCCCTCCTAAAAATGCATTTAAAGATGCCGGGGGTTTTGTTTAAGGAAAGCGCAATTCAAAGAAGTTGGAACATTCTCGACGCTTGGGTTGGCTATTCCACAATAAGCTTTTATTGAAGCGTGCTCTGAAACTGCTCAGCCAAAGACAGATCTCCCACGCTGTCGGAGAGACATTTAGAAGGCAAGGGCATGCGCACAGAAATTATTGGGCTGCTTTTTGGATTGGCTTAGAGGACAACAGTGGAAGCAAGTCCTTTGTCAGATGGTGTGGTATGTTCTAGAATAGATGACATTTCTTTTTACCAGTTGAAGCAGGTCGTTGTGGAAACAGCAGCCTTGTTTTCCCCTTGAGCAGGCGACTAGATGAAAGCACAGACCCTCTCAACGGGGACACCTTGCTTTTGGTCACTAGGGACGTGCCGACACTCTCCTACTTTGTGAGTCGCCCTGCTAACTACAAAGGCTGTCGACATTTTGGACGCACTAAAAAAGGCTTTTTGCCAAATCAACAGTGCCTGGAAAGAAACGCTTCATTCTCTGCCCAGATGGACCTCCTGCAAAGCTGACTTCGCAAACTAAAGTGATAAAGAGAGCTCTCCACGGCGTCATCACTCAGTGCTTTTTACACGGACGGGCCCAGGCAGTAAAGACTTTCCCCATATCTCTGCGAGAGATTTTGTCAACGTTCGTCAAAGTCATCAGCTCCATCAGAAGCAGGTCCCTCAATCGCTACATTTCAAAAAGTTTACGAGGAAATGGGAAGACAGTTTATCAAGTGCTTCTTTCGGGGCACCTGGGTGTCTCAGGCTTCAGCTCAGATCATGATCTCACAGTTCGTGGGTTCAAGCGCCACATCAGGCTCTGACAGCCTGGAGCCTGCTTCGGATTCCGTGTCTCCCTCTCTCTCTCTGCCCCTCTTCTGCTCATGCTCTGTCTCTCTGTCTCTCTCTCAAAAATAAATAAACATGTAAACAATTTTTAAAAAAGAATAAAATGCTCCTCACTGCCTTTCAAAGGACAAGTTTTAAGCATTTGTTCAAACTAACTGCAGAAGTCTTACTGTTTCTGAATGAGAAAGCAACCCCACTTCCGGAAACCTTTTGAAGGAAAAGATTTTATCCTCGGGCTGGCTTACCTGGCAGCTATTAACCGTATGAAGGAGATGTCTTCCTACCCAAGGTCCTGAAAAGACCATTTGTGATGTTCCTAGAAAATTTACAAGCTTCTTTGGTTGAACTGCCAATGTGGAAGAAGAAAACAGCCAAGGACATCCTTACAAATGATCAAGTGTCGGGTAAGCGTTTTACCAGGACAGAGTGCAGACGCAAGAGGCTCTAGCAATTTCTTTGCAGAGAGGCATTTTCTAACACCTGGAAATACTTCATAACTCTTTCAAAAGTTATTTCCATCTTTAGGGCATCAAAACTGAACCATAAATCCACAATTCTTTTCTCTCTGAGATAATATGCTTCTGAGTTGGGACCCAGCTAAAGATGAACTCATCGTTCTTGGGACAAAAATACTTATTACAAGTAGAATTTAACGAAAGGAGCCTTGAAGAATTTTAGTATTTTTATTCACTTATTTCTTTTATTTTAGAGGGGAGGGAGAAGGGCGGGGAGGGGGAGAGAGAGAGAGAGAGAGAGAGAGAGAGAGAGACTCTGACAAGGGGCTGAATCCCACGACCCTGGGATCATGACCTGAGCCAAAATCAAGAGTCAAAAAGCTCAACTGAGTGAGCCACCCAGGAGCCCCAAAATTTTACTATTCTTTGAGAAAACCCTATCTTCACCCAGTAAAGCAAGCCCTGGACGCTTAGATATATATCTATGCAAACCAAGATTTTCAGGACTTATACTGGAAAGAAGAAAGCTGCTACAAACATTTTCATACAATTTTGTGTGTGTGGACCGTGTTTTCATTTCTCCTGAGTAAATACTTAGGAAAGGAACTGGAGTCATGGGGTAGGTATATGTTTAACTTTACAGTATTATAAACTGTCGGTGTAGCTGTATGTTGAATTTTATAATAAACGGTCAGTTTCCAAAACGGCTGTACCATTTTACATTCTATCGGCATCGAGTGAAAGATCGGGCTCTATAGCCCTGACATTTGCAGTCAGTGGTTTTAACTGTAGCCATGCTGGTGGGTGGACAGTGGTATTTCTCTGACGCTTAATGATGTTGAACACTTTTTCATGTGCTTTTTCTTCTGAACCCAGATGTCTTCTTTTATAAAGTGTCTGTTGAAGACTAGTCTTTATTGGGTTATCTTTTTCTCTTGGAGTTGTAATCCTTTATATTTTATGGGTACAAATCCTTTACTGGGAATTCATTTGTGAATATTTTCTCCCAACTTACGGCTCATCTTTTCATTTTCTTAACAGTGTCTCCTGATGAGGGACACCCGGCTGGCTCAGTCGGTTGAGTGTCCGACTTTGGTTCAGGTCATGATCCTGTGGTCTGTGAGTTCGAGCCCTGCATCGGGCTCTGTGCTGACAGCTCAGAGCCTGGAGCCTGCTTCAGATTCTGTGTCTCCCCCTCTCTCTTCCCCTCGCTTGCTCTCTCTCTCTCTCTCTCTCTGTCTTGCAAAAATAAATGAACATAGAAAAATAAAATTATTAAAAATAAAATCTTTTTTTTTTTTAATGTTTTATTTATTTCTAGGAGAGAGAGACAGCGAGAGCAGGAGAGGGTCAGAGAGAGCAGGAGAGGGTCAGAGAGAGGGAGTCACAGACTGAAACAGGCTCCAGGCTCTGAGCTGGCAGTCAGCACAGAGCCCGACGCGGGGCCCGAACCCACGAACCGCAAGATCATGACCCAAGCGAAAGTCGGAGGCTTAACCGACTGAGCCACCCAGGCGCCCCAAAAATAAAATCTTTAAAAAATAATCACACACACACACACACACACACACACACACACACACACACACACACACACACAGTGTCTTCTGATGAGCAGACATTTTAATTTTGATGAAGTCCCATTTAACATTTCCCCCCATTTATAGTTAATATCTTTCGTGTCCTAAGAAATCTTTCCCTATCTTAAGTCATAAAGTTATTCTCCTTTGTTTCTTCTCTAGTTTTATGCTTTGTATTTAGATCTGTGATCTACCTTGCATTAATTTTTGTATATAGTGTGAAATAAAAGTTGAGGTTCATTTTTTAAAATATGAATACCTAGTTTTCTAAACACTATTTGTTGAGAAGCTTGTCTTTTGTGCTATTGAATGCCTTAGTACCATTATAAAAAAAATCAATTGACTGTGTATATGAGGAATTGCTTCCAGAATGCCGTCACTGTTTCAATGATATATGTATTTATCCTCATAACAATAAGGTACTGCCTTGGTTTCTTCAGCTTTATGATAAATCTTGGAATCATTTAACGTGGGTCCTCCAGCTTTGTTTCTTTTATTTTTCAAGATTGTTTTAACTATTCTAGTCCTTTGCATTTCTTTCTAAGCTTTTGAGTCATCTTGTCAATTTCCACTTAAAAGATTGCTGAGGGGGCGCCTGGGTGGCTTAGTCGGTTAAGCATCCGACTTTCGCTTAGGTCATGATCTCGCGGTTCGTGGGTTCGAGCCCAGCGTCGGGCTCTGTGCTGACTGCCAGCTCAGAGCCTGGAACCTGTTTCAGAGTCTGTGACTCCCTCTCTCTCTGACCCTCCCTGCTCACGCTGTGTCTCTCTCTCTCTCCTAGAAATAAATAAAAATATTAAAAAAAAAAAAAAAAGGATTGCTGAGATATGATGATTGGGTTGAATATATAAATAAATTCGGAGAGGATGACCTCATCTTGTGCTGCATTTATTTTGGCGGTGAGGAAGGTGCATGGGAGGAATCTCCCACAGGGAGAGTGGTGCGAGCGCGCAGTGTGGGAGGGAGCAGTGAGTAGCGGCCGCCAGGGCGGCGCCCGAGAGCGGGGTGGTGTGGGGGATTGGAGACCTGAGTTCGCACCCTTCAGCCTGCCCTTCTCTTCTGGAGTCAGACGCGCCACCATTGAGCCACGAGGTCCCACTGGGCTCGCCTGCCTTTCTCTTCTGGTCCCAACGCCCAGACCCGGGGCCGCATCTTGGGCCAAAATCAATGAAAGGGCGCCCAACACCAACCACAAGGGGGCGCACGAGCCCTCAGAAAAAGAACAGGAAGAAGCAATTGCACATATCGATAAAGTACAAAATGCAATAGACAGACTTTAAAAATGTTTACCTTTGAGAGAGATGGACAGACAAAGCATCAGCAGGGGAGGGGCAGAGAGAGAGAGGGAGACACAGAATCGGAAGCAGGCTCCAGGCTCTGAGCTGTCAGCACAGAGACCAATGAGGGGCTCAAACTCATGAACCATGAGATCCTGAGCTGAAGTCAGATGCTTAATCGACTGAGCCACCCAGGTGCCCCTGTAATAGACAGACTCAATGGACAAGCCAGTGAGGAGACTTTGAAAAGACAACAGAAATATATAACAAACCCCGCCAACCATTTTTTCAGAAGAGGTTGGGGCTGATGACCCAAATTCCACATTTGGGGGTAACGACATCTGTCAGCCATCCTCACCTATCTGCACTGCTTGGGGAAGAGGGTGAAGATGCGCCCACTGTTTGCCAAGAGTTCAAGTGACAGAATTTGAAGGCATTAAATCAGATTACAGAATAGATTTTTATTTTGGTGAAAACCCTCACTTCAAAAACTAAGTGCTTTCCAAAGAATTCCATCGGAGTGTTGTCCCACCCCCAGAGCTCACTGAAGTCAAGTGGAAATCTGGAAAGGATTTGACAAAACGTTCAAGTCAGATGCAGAATCAAGCCAGCAGGAGGAGACAGCGTGGGAGCCAGAGAGCTTCCTTCTCTGGTTTACTGACCAGTCTGTGCGGGTGCGCGAGGGGGGAGAGGTCATGAGAAACGATATGTGGCAAACCCCTGACAGCATTCCTTGGCTCCTGACATAGATGATGAAGAGGAAGGAGAAGGTGATGCTGATGAAGGAGGAGGAATGGAAGATATTGACGAAGAAGGGGATGCGGATGAAGGTGAAGAAGATGAAGATGATGTTGAGTGGGAGAAAGGAGCGAGGAGGGAGAAGCTGACTAACGGAACACGGATGGATGCCAGCCTTCCTTCTTAAATTTCCTCCAGTTCCTGGGAGTAAGTTGTAGACCACCCCCCTTTCTGTTTCCTCCTCTTGTGCTCTGTCGCCCTGTTCTTTGAGGTCTCTTTTCTCTCTTTTACACCAGTAAAGGCTCTCAACTATTTGGGGAGGAAAAAACCTTGAGCAGAATACATTGGGGGAAAAATATCTGCTCCTTTCTGTTCCAAATTCATTTTCATCCCTTCCTGTCTCAACAAAAATTTTATGGAATGATTTTATGGAATCAAAATTTTATGGACCACCATCGGTGGGGGGAGAGGGGTCAAAACCAAGCCACCTTCTGCTCCCTTAGCAGGCTGGAAGCTGGAGAGTCCTAGGCCCGTGTGTAGCAGTGCATAGGAGTCTAGCTTCCTATCTCTGTCTATGGGCTGAGAGATCACACCGTGTCTCCACGTGCATGTGGACAGTTGGCATTTTCCAACATGTATCTGTCCACTTTCTTTTGTTTGAAAACAAAATTTTTTACGGGCACGTTGGTGGCTCAGTTGGTTAAGCATCTGACTCGATTTCAGCTCAGGTCGTGATCTCACAGTTGGTGAGATTAAGTATTGGGCCCTACACCCACAGCCTTTTCTCTCTGTCCCTGCCCCCCTCCTCTCAAAATAAATAAACACTGAAGTTTTTTAAACTTTAAAAAATAGGGGGGGGCGGCACCTGGGTGGCTTAGTCGGTTAAGCGTCCGACTTTCGCTTAGGTCATGATCTCGCAGTTCGTGGGTTCAAGTCCCGCATCAGGCTCTGTGCTGACTGCCAGCTCAGTGCCTGGAGCCTATTTCAGAGTCTGTATCTCCCTCTCTCTCTGACCCTCCCCTGCTCACGTTGTCTCTCTCTCTCTCTCCTAGAAATAAATAAAAATATTTCAAAAACTGGGATTATGAAAGGTCAGCCAAGGGTGGATTTGAGAGGTTTGGGGGGGGGGTCAAGTAGGCATTTTGATATTTGGCTTCTCCTTTGGCATCTTTAATTGTGATGTGTTTTACTTTCCCAGGTTTTTACTTAAATTCCAGTTAGTTCACATACAGTGTAATATTACTTTCAGGTGTAGAATTTAATGATTCAACATGCACATGCAACAGCCAGCACCCATCACAAGTGCAGTTGTTAATCCCCATCACCTATTTAGCCCATCCCCCACCTACCTCCTCTCTGGTATAATCATGTTTAATGGACATCTCTGCAGTGTAAAATGACACTTTTGAAATAAAGTTTTCTTGGGGTGCCTGGGTGGCTCAGTTAAGTGTCCGACTTCGGCTCAGGTCATGATCTTATGGTTCTTGAGTTCAAGCCCCACATCAGGCTCTGCGCTGACAGCACAGAGGCTGCTTCAGATTCTGTGTCTCCCTCTCTCTCTGCCCCTGCCCTGCTCGCTCTCACTCTCTCTCTCTCTAAGATAAATAAACGTTTAAAAAAAAAAAAAGGTTAAAATTGTACAAGTATCAGGGCACCTGGGTGTCTCTGTGCCTGATGGTGCAGGGCCTGCTTGGGATTGTCTCTCTCCTTCTCTCTACCCCTCCCACGCTTGTGTGTGCTCTCTTTCTCTCTCTCTCTCTCTAAATAAATAAACTTAAAAAAAGTTTTTTTAAGATATCATCCAGTCTCGTATTTTTCTGATGAGAATTTAGCCATTATGCTTACATGTTCCTTTGCATGCAATAGGTCTTTACTGTTTGGCTGTTTTAAAGTTTATCTTTGTTTTTCAACAATTCAGTTATGATACGCAGAGAGAGGTGTGGCTTTCTTCTTGGCTCTGTGGGTTCTCATCTAATTTAGAAAATGTCAATTATTCTTTTTCAAAGAGAGATTGTTCAGCCCCACTCATGGTCTCCTCTCCTCCATGGATTCCATTACACATACATTAGGCGACTCAATATTGTCACCGAGGCTCTCTTCATTTTTTTCCCCAATCTTTTTTTCTCTTTGAGCTTCAGTTCGGATAGTGAGGGTAAGGGGGGAGAAAAGTATCTTTTTCCTCCACCCTTCTAAGTTCTTGGCTTGGAGCCCCTGCAACAAAAGATAAATTAACAAGAGGGGGAAAAAATCACACAAATTTATTTAATGTAAGTTTTACATGACACGGGAGCCTTCACAAGGAAATGAAGACTGACTAGAAAGTTAGACCTGTGTCGTTATGTTAAGTTTGACAAAGTGGAGAGCTGTGGGGACACCTGGATGTCAGTTAGGCATCTGACTCTCGGTTTCTGCTCAGGTCATGATCTCATGGTTCGTGGGTTTTAGCCTCACATCGGGCTCTGTGCTGACAGTGCGAAGCCTGCTTGGGATTCTCTCTGTTCCTCTCTCTCTGCCCCTCCCCTGCTTGTTATCTCAAAAAATAAACTTAAAGCAAAGAGTGGAGAGTTGTGGGAACACGGGATAGGACCAAAGAGAAGGTCTGACCTGAGTTCCCGAAATGGGGAGAGACAGCAAGTCCTGTCCTTCATCTCCTCTTAATGTCCCTGTTTTCAGAGATAAGGGGGCTCCTTTCTTCCAGGTACAGGGAGGACACCACTCACTGGAGGGCCTATGACCTGCTTCAGGGAAGGTCAGAGAGTCCTTCTGGAACCTATTTCTCACATTCCTTCAGCTTGAAATATTCAATATGCCAAGCTGCTGTATTTCGGGGTAGCGTGTCCTGAACTCTGTCAATAATTTCTATTGAACTGTCCTCTGGTTAACTGATCCTTTCTTCTGCTGTGAAGCCCTTCTAATGAACTTTTTTAGATATTTTGTTTTTCGGTTCTAGGTTTTCCATTTGGTTCCTTTCTTAGAGTTTCCATATCTCTCCAGAAATTCCATTTCTTTATTAAACAGACTCATCTTCTCCTGAACATTATTTAACATACTTATGATTGAAGTCTTTGCCTACATATTTCAACATGTGAGTTATGTGTTTATCAGCTTTATATCTTCATTGTGGACATTTTCATGCTGTATTGCAGGTCTAGTCATTTTTAAAACTTTTGTTAATGTTTATTTGAGAGAGAGAGACAGAGTGCAAGTGAGTGAGGGGCAGAGAGAGGGAGACAGAATCGGAAGCAGGCTCCAGGCTCCAAGCTGTCAGCACAGAGCACAACGCAGGGCTTAAACTCACAAGCCGTGAGAGATCATGGCCTGAACCAAAGTCGGACTCTTAACTGACCAAGCCACCCACGTGCCTCTCAAGTAATTTTTTCTAAAAAGTAAGCTCTATGTTCAATGTAGGGCTCAAACCCATAACTCTGAGATGAAGAGCCACATGCTCTACAGACTGAGCCAGCCAGGCGCCCCTAGCAATTTTTTGCTTACTGGACATTGTGTATGATGCACTGTAGAGTCGGATTTCTATTACCCTCCTCTGAACACTGTTGGGTTTTGTAGGCAATTAAATTCCCAACAGGTCATGTTGATCATGTGGGAGCTTAGTTTCAGGCTCAAGGCTTTGCTGGGGTGAGCCCATTTTGGTTTTGTATTTTGCCCCAAGTCCTAGACTCAGTCCTTAGGTGTGATACGGCTGTTACTTCTAACATGTAGCCAAAGTCTCAAAGGAAAGCTGGAGGTGCTTATTAAAAGGCTCAGCCTGGGGATGCCTGGGTGGCTCAGTCGGTTAAGCGTCCGACTTCAGCTCAGGTCATGATCTCACGGTTCGTGGGTTCGAGCCCCGCATCGGGCTCTGTGCTGACAGCTAGCTCAGAGCCTGGGGCCTGCTTCAGATTCTGTCTCCCTCTCTCTCTGACCTTCCCCCATTCATGCTGTTTCTCTCTGTCTCAATAATAAACCTCAAAAAAAATTTTTTTTAAATAAAAAAAATAAAAGGCTCTGCCTGGGCAGCACTTGAACTCAACTCTGTCTCCCCAGCACTCAGCAGCTGCTGGCATCTGTAGCCACTCTCTCACCTTCCCACTGTGGTTTTCCCCTGAGCTCATTAGACTCTTGCCCCGTGTGTACACAATTTAGGACCTGGCTGAGAATTTGAAGGCAATTAAGTGTGCAGACCTTATGGCTCAGTCTTTCTTATTTTCAGGAAAACTTCCAGAGTTAAACTGCAAACTGACTCCTCAGTGCAATAAGACAGGCCCCCTTTCTGCTTAACTCTGCATCTGGGGATCCATGCTAACTGGGGGGGGTTCGGACCCACAGGGGCAAAACTGATTAAACATGGATCTCACCCAGTACTCTTATTTTCTTTTTAATGTTTATTTTTGAGACAGAATGTGAGCTGGGGAAGGGGCAGAGAGAGGGAGACACAGAATCTGAAGCAGGCTCGAGGCTCTGAGCTGTCAGCACAGAGCCTGACGCGGGGCTCAACCTCATGAACCGTGAGATCATGACCTGAGCCAAAGTCAGACGCTGAACTGACTGAGCCACCCAGGCGCCCCTCCTTATCTTAAGGATGTCAGACATCTGCTCCAGTTTCTATCTGGTATCATCTGTCCAACATCTTTAAAAGCTGATTTATATTTTGTACAGTTTCTAATTGTTATCAACAGAACAGTTCGTCTGTTTTAAGACACTTCATCATTACCAGAACCGAACTCCTAACTTAACTGTATTTTAAATGCAAATACATCTTATCTACCGCCAATAGCGAAGACATATAGAATTGTATCACAAAAGTTGTTCTTAAATACTTTCAAGCTTACTTCAATATAATTGGTTTCCTTTGTGATCCTTTAAGCAAATAATTTTGAGAACTCGTTATTCTGAGAGGTTGGGCTTTACCAGAATCCCCTACACACAAATGTTAAGAACTCCTGGCCCAGATTCTCTCCCGCTATCATAGGTTTCCCTGCATTTGGGGGAAGGCGTTTCTCTGGGGTCCCTTCCTTTGTTCATCACACTTGTGGAGTATCTACCATGTCAGGCACTGTCCTGGGCCCATGGGACAGAACAGTGAACAAAATCAAGCCCCTCTACTCAGGCTGGCAGGGACACGTGCGTTCTTTCCATGTTTCCATAGGGAGGGAGCAACCGAGGAGCTCTCCAGGCCTTTTCCCAGAGTCGCTGGGTTACCCGCTCTGCGGGGACAGCCACTGGCTCCTATCAGTAATTGGAGAGAAGGAGCCTGTTGAAAGGCTCTAACCCAAGGGCTGTTTGTTCTTTTCTTCCCCTCTCCACCTCAGCCGAGGGTCACAGAGCACAGTCTGCCCGAGTTTTCTAAGGGCGGGGAAGGGAGTTTCAGGCAGGAAGGAGGGATCATCTGTCAGACGCAGGGCAGTGAGGGGACAGAAGCCACAATGCGAGGGAGCAGTGGGAGGCAGGAGTGGGGTCCCACTCAGCCTGGCAATGAAGGGAAGCGGCAACAGCTGGGTGGGGAGGTCGGTTCAGGGGACAATTCTTTTGACAAGAAAAGTTTGGGCGCTTTAGGCTGGGGGGAGACAGGCTGAGATACAAGACCATGAACGAAGCATATGAAAATGGGAGAAGTCTGAGAAAGGGTACAGGACAAGCATTCCCTAAAACTGAGTTCTCCACAGCAGGCTCCCAGGCCCCATCACTCAATCCAGGTGGCAATTTGAAGTCACACTGGCCTGGGGATGCCTGGGTGGCTCAGTCAGTTAAGTGCCCAACTCGATCTCGGCTCAGGTCACGATCTTCTAGTTCATGGGGTCTTCTGGCTGACAGCACAGAGCCTGCTTGGGATGTTCTCTCTGCCCTTCCCCCGTTTGTGTTCTCTCAACACAAACCTTGAAAGAAACAAAACACATTGGCCAGAAACGCAGCCTCAGCTTTCCATCCGTGTGGATGTGCTGCCACCTGCTGGAAGAACATCAGAGGCAGCGACAACCATTTGCTAAAGGGAACAGCTCTTCTAAAATGGCTGCAAAACCTTGACCCGGCCCAACCCAGACACCAGACAGGCATCAGGGAGGACAAGAATTAAGACGTTTGCAGGACTCCAGTCCCTGAAATGTAAGCGGAATTGCTCCTCTTTGGCCTTCCGGGGTGACAGAATACCCCCTAGCCTCCCCTCCATCCCGCGGCAGCTGGCACAGAGACCCTGGACACCCAGACAGGGCTGCCCGGGCCCCCTGACGGAATGGTGAGGAACCAAATAGCAGAAAGGGAGAGTGGACCGTGTCCTCCTGCCCACATCAGGCGTCTCGAGGGGCCGAGGGGTGCACACAGCCCGGGCCCAGCACTGGCAGCATTTGCTCTTAGTAAAGTACGTGTATGAGCAATTCTAGCTTTTATGTTCATTTTTGTGACACAGGGGAGAAGGAGCAGGGAGGGGGCCGGAGGATCCCAAGTGGGCTCAGGGCTGACAACGGAGCCTGATCTGGGGCTCAAACTCACAAACCAGGAGATCATGACCTGAGCTGAAGTCAGATGCTTAGTTGCGCCACCTGGATCCTCCAAGAGCAGTTCTAAGGGTGGAATAGGATTCTCTTCCCTCCAGCAAGGGAACCCACAAACACGCCACCCCGAGGGCTGCCCAGTCCTACTCAATTGCATTTAACCAGCCCTTAAGCACTGGCTGTGCTGGGCCTGGTCTTACAGCAACCCTGATTTCTGCTCCCAATGACCAAGGAGCTTTTCAGCTTATTTAAGCCTCTAGGCCTCCCAGGCAGAGCAGACAACCAGGGTGAGCACCTACATGAGAGCAGGCTGCAGGGTCACTAAGGTCCTAGAATCCTTTGCTAGGTCTCAGGAGTCCCAAACGCGACCTCACAGGCCTTGCTAGCCCAGCTTTTGGACACTGATTTGCCATGGACAGAAGTTCTGACATTATGCAGTCTGAACTCCACTGAGTGAACACAACACACCCTGTACCTGATGTGCTCCAACTGAACTTTTAAATCCAGAGAAACACAGGCTGCCAAAGTTTTTTTTAGGTTTTTCAGACAGTATCTGCTTAAAGCTGTCCTCTGTCTCCATAGGGCGTGGAACAAGACTGGCTTAAGTTGCAAAGGATATGCATGGAGCTGAGGCTTCCTCATCCCACAGTGATACTCAACCTGGCCTAAAATGAACTATCCATTTACTTAAAAAAAACTTTTAATGTGAGGGACAGAGTGGGAGACACAAAATCTGTGAAGCAGGCTCCAGGTTCTGGGCTGTCAGCAGAGCCCAGTGTAGGGCTTGAACCCATGAGCCATGGGATGACCTGAGCTGGTCGGTCACTAACTGAACCACCCTGACGCCCCTTCCTTTTCCCCTCACCATTAGAAATGTGTTAACGGTGCGTGGATGACAGTCCGTTAAGCATCACTACAGGCTGTCAGCAGAAGCTGCTTTGGATCCTCTCATCTCTGTCCCTCCTTTGCTCTCAAAAATAAAGATTTTATTTTGCTAAAATACAAAGTTGGTTGAATTTTTTAAATGTTTAGAGAGCAAGCACAAGCAAGGGAGAGACAGAGAGGAGCAAGAACCCCAAGCAGGCCCTCCACGATCAGTTAGAGGCTGATGTGGGGCCCAATCCCACAAACCCTGAAATCATAACCTGAGCCAAAATGAAGACTTTTTTAATGGCGCACCTGGGTGGCTCAGTCAGTTGAGCACCCAGCTCGTGATTTCAGCTCGGGTCAGGATGTCTGTGGCATCAAGCCCCAGGTCAGGCTCTGTGCGGACAGCTCAGAGCCTGCTTGGGATTCCCACACTCTCAAAGTAAATGGAGAAGCTTAAAAAAAGTCACATGCTCTACTAGCCAGAAGCCCATCCGTATTTGGCATTTTGACTAGTCTGAAAAGGGGGTTAGAGTCCATGGGTTTTTGCATCTGGATGGCTGTTTAACACCCCCACTCCATAGCATCTGGGGCGTAGTTTAGTAGTCACCCTGTTAATCTCCTGGCGTAGATCTTGGGGCCCTTCGTTATTAGTAGGTGGCAGAGGGAATAAGGAGTACTTAAATTAGTGAATACCAACCAAAGCCCTTTCTTGGTCAGTTTAACCAGAGGTTGTGGGAAGACTTACAAAACAGGAGGGCCCACCTACTGGACTGGTGGTTTCTTCCCCAGGTTCACCAGTCTCCAAGCCCCCACCGGTCCATTCGTTCAGCACAAATTCTATTAAATTATTGCCAATTCCAGAATCCACGCTCTCAGCTGCAGGTCTCAGGAGGCCTGACCAGTGTGCTTCTAGCCTCTCTCCAGAGCACTTCTTCGGCAACACCTGATCCTTAGGCCTGCGACAAACAGGGTAAGCCAGAGCAGATTTCCAACAAACCTTTCAAGTCACCAAAACCTGTGGCCAGGATTCTTGAAACCAATTTAACAAGCACTTCCACTGGGGGGGCAGGGGGGATCTGGAGCAAGAAAGCCGGCTATGCCACGCCCCGCCTGCAGCGGGGTTCCAGGAGACACACTCTAGGAAGTACAAGTCTGGCACCAGAGTTTAGGACTTTTAATTTGTCCCAAAGTTGCTGAAGCAAAAATCATGATAAAACATTCTGCTTTCCTTTACACCCCCCAACGCAAAAAAACAAAAACAAAACTATTTGTAGGAAAAAAATGGTTTTGTACATGGGAAGAAACAATATAAATTCAAAACTTACAGATAAGGATTAGCTCTATCACTCATCTCTTTAAAAAGTTTATATGAATATCCAGTCAAAACCAACAGGGTATCTCCTTTGAAATGTTATCTATACGAACTTCCAAGTAGACCACAGGACTGTATACTGTCTTGGAATGTCCTCAGAAGGCTCTGTCATTGATCAGGTAACAGAGTAAAAACCCCAGAGTCCTTTTCTTTCAAACAGAAGAGGGAAAAGACAGAGGGATGGAAGAAACTATTCAAACTTCGTCTTCTTTCCTTGTGGCTTGTGGTCTCCCCCTCCTCCTCTGCCGCCTCGGAAGCCTCCTCGCCCTATAGGAAGGCAAGACGGTAAAGAATGAGTGCAAAGCTGCCAGGAGTCCTCCCCTTCCCAGAATGATCAGTGACAACCTGGAGGCTGGTACAGGGAACCCTGCCTGGGCTCAGGGCACGTTCTGAAGTACCCGTTCCTACAGCGTCCAGTGTACACACGCAGAAAGGCCCCCAGGCTCCTTACCTCCAAAGCCTCCTCGGCCTCTGCCACCAAATCCCCCTCGGCCTCCTCTGCCGCCACCTCGGCCTCCAAAGCCACCTCTGCCTCCACCGCGACCTCCAAAGCCACCTTCACCCTTCGGCTTGGCCCAGTCCAAAGTAACTTTGTTTCCGTCAATTTCTCCATCCTCCATGGCCTCCTTGGCGGCTTTGGCATCTTCCTCACTGTTGAAGTCTACAAAACCGAACCTGGAAGAGGCCAAATGAGATTCATTACAGAACACACACTCCAAGCGGCAAGATAAACCTCACACGCCAGACAGGGACTCCATAGAAGTAGCTGTGCTTCGCTGAGGAAAGACCCAAGGGACGGAGGAGCTCCCTGTGGAAGGCTGAAACTCATTTTATCGACCCTCAGGAATGTCTCACACATCAGCAGAATATACCTCTGTGAAGACAGAAGATAAAATGCTAACTGTGAATTGTCTCTTCTTCTCGTGCGAATCCATAAACTGCCACCAATCGACAGAAAGGAGCTCAATGAGAAGATACACTAGAAAGGAGGTCTCCGCTGCATGGACGAGCATTTCCTTTCATCTTACCCTTTGGAGGACCCAGTCTCCCGGTCAGTGACTATCCTTGCCCGAACAGAACCATCGAACGACTCCTTTAATGTCTCTTCTGTGGTATCCTCAGACAGACCTTTGACAAACAAAGTCTTGGACGGCTCTATGGAAGAAAGATTGCACATTTTACCTAAAGCCATAACAACAACAACCGATGGTAGCTTTTACCAACATCCAGTATGAGACTACTTGTGGAGAATGCTTGGCTTAGCAGATGTTAGCCTTTCACTTAAATATCTCCGGAAGAAAGGCACATAAAAGCAATGTAGCAAACTAGTGCTCCATTAAAGGAAAAGGCATAGATCAATCATCTTAGTTTACACTGGTGACCACAGCAGCGGAGAGCCCGTCTCCTGCTTTGAGAAGCAGAAGCAACGCAAATAAGACCACAATCCCTAAACAAGCAGGCAGCTGTTACAATCATCACACAGGGCAGTAACCAGGGACAAATGTGCTGCTAGGAGACCTCGCTGGATCAGAACTTGACTATCTAGAGGAATTTTCTTGAGATTTCATCAGTTATGTTCTCAGATAATCAATCATCATATCCAGGATCCTTCACTCAGCAGCAACAGGAAAACAAACTTTCATCTCTAAACTGGACCAAAGAAGTAATGTGGCATAGCACTGAGTGCCGACCCTCAACACCTTGTTAAACGTAACACTTACGGCTTCTTGCGTTAGGTGATCCCCTGGGTCCCTGCAACTCCAGCCTGATTGCTCTGCCTTCAATTTCCCTTTTATTACAGGAATTTAAAGCTTCTTTAGCATCTTCAAATGAAGCAAATTCTATAAATGCATATCTGAAAACAATATTTAGAGTCAGTTACCAAGCACATGGTTGCTATGCTGCCATCTAATGCCACCAAGGAGATACTTTTACCTCAAGGAGATACTTAAATGATGCTCTTTATGTCCAATTTGTGAGCGAAAATGATTCAGCCTCCAGTAAGTAACAGCCAGGAAAACCTAATTCGACTTTTTTTTTTTAGATATACAAGGCATTCTTAAAGCCCGTAATTAATATCCTAAACATACTAATTATCTTACCCTTTAGATTTGCCATTTTGGTTCTGGGGCACTTTAATAAAAGTTGCCTTCTCAAATACTTCTTGAAGAGTTTCTTCTGTTGCATTGTAGGAGAGGTTGCTTAAAACCAGAGTTTTTGATTCACCTACAAAGGAAAAAAAAAAGCAACAAATGAAGACTCAAACAATGGTTCCCAAATTCAGTCATAGCTATAATACCTTATTCAAGAACTTCTATGACTAGGAGTTAACACGTCAACGTCCATGCAGGTGGACTTCCACTTATCACTCATATATGAGTACGTACCATGCACTGTTATATTCCTGTTACCTAGGTATGTGAAATCTGTTTGTTTACATGTTCCTAGAACAATATTCTAATTTTAAAATGCATACCATTTAAGTCATTTAAAGCATCAAACACACAAAGGAAGAGGTCTATGTTCTAATGCAAAATGACTTCATACAGCTCTCACTCAAGACACCGAATTACTATTATAGAGGTACACCTAATTTATTGGTTAACTAAAAAAAAAAGTTAAGATGCAAAGATGTCGCTGCATCAATCCTGGAACTCTGAAAATTCTTACCACTCCAAGTGCTATTCTTTCCACCTCTATAGTCTTGATTTTGACCTTTCTCTCCAGTATAATACAGGGAAATAGATCGCCCATCTATCTCTGTTCCCTGCTTTTCTTCCAATGTTTTCTCTGCATCAGCTTCTGTCTTAAATTCAATATAAGCAATCCTGCAACAGTAGAGAAAAAGAAAGACACGAACTCACTTTTTAAAACCCCATATTTAAAAAACAACATGTTAACACAAACGTTCTAATATGATCAAAAGAACCTTGTTTCAAATGAATACAATAAAAATGTTCTTAAGAATTAACTGAAATGTTCTGGTTTTCTGTCACGTTTCAGTTGCCTGTTACAGTTTTCCTTCCACTATAGAAGGTTGCCAAGCATACCTAGATAACTTTTTCATGGTAATGCCATCCCACTGCATAACTGCTATTATTTACAAAGCTACGTACGTTTCACAATACTTTGTATGCATTTGGAATCTTTTACAATCACCTATAGATTGAGTATGTTATCCCCACTGTACAGATTAAGAAATTAAGGCACTGGTTAAAGGTTATTTCGTGCCAAATCACACACTCAGAAATGTTGAGAATTTGAGAATTTCTTTTACAGAATCATAGAAATTCATTAATTTTAATAGACCTCAACATTTCTTACACACAAAACATACCCTTTACTCTTTCCATCCTTGCTCACTAATCTGATTTCCACAGCATCTTCAAACACTTCTTTTAATTCATCCTGAGTAACTTTGTAAGGCAGGTTTTTAGCCAAAAGTGTTCTTGCATCTCGATCTAGATATAAAAGACAAAAATGAAGCGTATGGCTTTAAAGACACACCCTCCCTCCCCAAAGATCAACTAATGGAAAAGTTCTGCTCAATAAATACCCTGAGCTCCTACAATACACAAGGCACGGTCCATGTACGTATACGCTTGTGTACATGTACAGAAATATGGAGATTTAGCAATAGCAAAAAAACACAAGCTGCTGTCACAACTGGAATCAAATTATATGTTGGATACTCAGAGCAGTGCTCAAACTAAAACAGGTGCTCAGTATTTTTTGAATTAAAAAAGATCGCGAACATTAAAATTTGAAATATGACAAGTGGAGAGACAAAAGATAAAGGATATAAAAAGAGTAGTTGGGATCTTACGTAGCTCCATTGAGTAGAGACCTCTCTTTATTAACCAATTTTTTTTTTTAAAAGAAGTCTACTCTTGCTCATCTGACCCGGGAATTTTAGAACACCAGCAAGCAGTGCATTTATCACTTGAACTCATTTAATTCTAAGGAAACTGAGGATAAAAGTTAAACTATTTACCCTGACCAACTAGCTCCCAACTAGATATACAACCATTAACAAGTTAGAAATCAGTCATTACAATTACCCGAAGCCTTACATACCTTTCTTACTGTCTTTTCCCTTTGGTTTTTCTAGTTTAATTTCATTGCCAAAGACTTTTAAACCAGTGAGTTCCAAAGCCTTTTCCAGGTCTTCAGCAGATTCAAAATCCACATAGCCAAACTTCCTTTAAGGCAGTAAGATGACAAGTTCAGAATTACGAATGGGAAAAAAAACCCTACAGAAACTACACAATACCTTCTGGGCAAGCAGTAACACTAATGTGATGATGCAAACAAGGTTAAGCAGAAAGAATCTATGGTATTAACAGAAGTTAAGGCTCTATAAAGTGCTGCTGCAGAGTGAGCTATCAGAAACTGATGCAAGTTCATTCTGAGATCATCTTTATTAGCCATATTGCTTGTTAACAACTAACAGCCACCAAAAGAACCTATTTTAGGAGTCCCCAGGTGGCTCAGTTGGTTAAGTGTTCAAACTCTTGGTTTTGGCTCAGGTCATCTCCCAGCTTTCTGTGTTTAAACCACACACTGGGCTCTGTGCTGGCAGCCTGGAGCCTGCTTGGGAGTCTCCCTCCCTCCCTCTCTCACTGTCCCCCTCTCCCACTTGTGCTTGTTCTCAAAACAAAGTTAACAAAAATCTTAAAGAACCACTCATTACAGCTCTTCAAATCCAAGAGTTTAAGATCTTCCTAGAAACACAAGATTCAAATCTTGTAACTCACTAAAAATTACTTAGTGATGCAACAAAATATAAGGGAGACTTTAGGAACTTCAATTTGGGATTTTACACTATGATAATCTAATAACATAATTCATTAATAGCTAATCTTTGAAAACTTGCAAACCCAGGAGTAACATGAAGAACTTCCCCATACTCACCTAGACACACCAATTCTGACATCCACAACAGCAAGATCATTTTTAGCAAAAATATCACTAATGCCGGTTTTTAATTCAGGAGCAGACTTGCTGAAGTTGAGGTTTCCAACAAAAAGGTTGAATGATGTAGTTGGTTCTGTACCTGTACAAAATAGGAATTCAAGTTAGCCTATTTGTAAAGTATGGCATGAAATTAAATTTCCAGTGCGAAATTTCTACACAGAGCACATCAGACATCACAATATCACATCAGGTTTCAGTATTAAGTCCCTTTGCTGTTCATCACTTGTGCAATCAGGTGCCACACAACCCTCCCCTACTCCCCATTCTGCAAGTTACCTTCTACTTTCTGTTTCTTGGCTTCAGGAGCTGCTTTCTGCTTGGCCATTTCCTTCTTTCGCTTTCCAGGTACTTCTTTGACAGGCTCTATACACAAGATTTTAAACAATCTACGTTACACCACTGAAGTGCTTCCCCTTTTTTCCCAAATAAACTACACATTTTTATCACTGTACTTCAGAATCTAACTTGATTACCTTCCTCCTCTTCTTCCTCCTCCTCCTCCTCTTCTTCCTCATCATCATCCTCCTCTTCCTCATCATCATCTTCATCATCCTCATCCTCATCATCATCTTCATCTTCATCCTCGGCTGTGCTCTTAGCCTTCACAGGAGCAGCTTTTGCAGGTGTTTTCTTTCCTTTGGCTGGTGTAGTCTCCATAGCTTCTTCTTCAGAGTCTGAAAGAGATGTAACTTAGTCAAAAACTCAAGAGAATTCTTCCCAAACCAACATTAGTTCTTGGAAAATCTAAAGGAAATATAATCCTATCCAAAGCAGCACCAACATGCAGAAAGGAGTACACGTATCAGCTGACAGCAAAATGCTACCTTATTAAAAATACTAATATAAAAATATAAAAATAATATAAAAAACAAAATACGCCATTTTAAACATTTTCTCAAGGACAGGCAATCATCTTGGGCAATAAGACTAGTGTACCACAAACACCCAGAAAGTCCCAGGAAGGATTTTCGTCTAACTTCTAGATTGTCCTAGAATATGTAGCATCACTGCCAAAACCTCTCCTCTGAGGTGTCGTATAAAAAAACAGTCCAAGAACAAAAGAACCCCTTACCATCGTCATCTTCATCATCTTCATCTTCCTCCTCGTCTTCATCCTCCTCCTCCTCGTCATCGTCCTCATCATCTGAGGCAGGGGCGGCGGCGGCGGCCTTCATCACTGCTGGCTCGAATTCGTCCTCATCTTCATCCTCGTCTTCCTCATCTTCCTCTTCACTGTCTTCCTCATCTTCCTCATCACTGTCTTCCTTCTTAGCATTCTTACCATTCTTTGCTCCCTTGGCTGGGGCGGCCACTCCTTTCTTACCAGGAGTTGCTACCAATGCCTTGCCCGGTGTCGCTCCCTTCTTGCCAGGTGTTGCTACTGCTTTGGCTGGTGCAACGGCTTTTTTGGCTGGTGTGGCTGCTGCCTTTTTGCCAGGGGTGACGACTGCTTTCTTGGCTGGTGTGGCAACTGCCACCTTTTTTGTTGGGGAAACCATCACCTTCTTTGCTGGAGTTGCTGCAGCCTTCTTGCCTTTTTTCTGAGGAATGATAACCTGAAGAATAAATAAAACCAAACATAAATCTGTTTCCAAACCCAAAAAGGGTGCCTCGGTCCCATGAGCAAGTAAAGTACTATTCTCACACTGGTTCTGGCTCAAGACCACATGCATTAGATGTGTATCAGCGTGTTAAACTACCTTCCATGTGCCTGAAGTCAAAGTCTTCATCTTCAGATAAAACAAAATACTGAAGCAAAAGAAATCACTCTTAACAGTTAAAATACCTCTGAATTCCTGTACTTCATCCACTATAACTGCATTTACAAATGTGGCACAGCCCAATATGGACTCTGACAACAGACTGTCTGGACCCCACCTGCCACTTTGACAGCCTTAGGAAAAGCTTAAATTTTAAGCCTCAACTCTTTTTCCTCTTCTGTAAAGGACAACAGCATCAACCTCTCACACGGTTAGAGACCTAAGAAGTTGGCATATCTATTAGAAGTCTTGCAATAAAAAGCTCTACTTGTTAAGTACATCATTTAGGGTTCTCACAGAGGGTGCTGGTATTAAAGCTCATTGAAAGCTCATTCTTAGAACTAGAAAATAAAATGAGTAACAAACAGACTGGACAGTCAGGCCCTGCAAAATTAATACAAAGAGTGAGCATCTTTTTTGATAAAAACTTCCATTCATCTACATGAAATTTACTCAAAGCCACTTTCTACTCACTGTTAGTTTTATCTGGTAATGAACAGTAAAACCTTTATTAAATTCTAAACGAATATGGGCACAAATATAGTGATTAGTGGTCTTTACAGTGAGCAAACAGTAGCCAGGCATGCTACCAGGTTAACACAAAAGAGAGGTGGCAACCCTCAACCCATACCAAGAGGTTAACAGTAACTAGCATTACAGAGCTCACAATCAATCCTTTTGGGGGCTAAGAAAGGAATCTGGCAAGGCTAACCTGAGACCTGAGACCTGAGACCAATGCTCAGCAATGCCACTTACTAGACAGTTAATAGTTCAGGCTGTTTATTCGTCTAGTACGTGGGCCTAACATACTGAAACCAGGAAAATATCACGATTTAATATAATATCTAACACCAAACTCTACAGAGAGCATAGAAAATGGAGACTCTAAATCTTTTCTGTCAAATTCACTCAAATACTTACCCTGTATCTCAACATGTCAATGAAGAGCTTGGGAGACAATCATCTCAGCAGGTCATGGATGAATGAATATAATCTGATTTTTGACAGTATTTTCAGACATCTGATACCACCTGTTTTAATTCTCCATTTCGTAGTTTAACACAACTCTGCATCAAGTTGTATATAATTACCTCTTCTCCACTGCTATCATCATCTTCATCTTCTGACATTTCTTCATCTTCACTGTCTTCCTCTACCTCCTTGGGGGGAGGAGCCATTTTCTTGGGGTCACTTTGATTTTTACCAGCCTAAAACAAACAATTAGCACATCACAACTCCCGACATCGCAGAACACTCATATTTTGCCATCATTCTTCAGAGTAAAGTCATCTTTTTTTTAACCCTATTTTCAGACTGCTGGATAAAAATATTGACACGTGAACTACTACCTAAACTAGTAAGTACTGAGGAAAACCGTAAGGCAGGAGACTCTGAACCCCGATCCCCCACTTTTCGCGTGGTTTACAAAAACCACCCAAGAATGAGAAAGACAACTTCAAGGAAATCATCTCCCTCCTTTTGCCTCCATGAAACACATCTGGTTTTAAAAATATACTTCCAAAAGCAATCGCTATATCACAGATGGTTCAAACAGTATAAACTACAACTGGCCCATTTTAACGGCCAACAATCCATAGCTCTTCACCGCGGGGGGGCGGGGGGAATGGGACGGGACTACCTTAAAAAAGGTTTTGATTCATTCTGGCACCACATCCTACACTCACCTGATTCCAAATTCGGGATGGGGAGGCTCTTTAAGACAACTTTTTTTTTTAAAAAAGCACGACTGGCCCTTACAACCTTCGGTCTCCCGGTGAAGTTCTCCTTTCCAGGGGAAACCCCGCCCCTTCCAGACCCGGCGGGGCCACGTGAAGACACCTCGCAGGTCACCATGTGCGCGCAGCACAGCACAGGAAGCACGAGGCAGGGCATCCTCCCGGAGCCCACCTCGCCCCCGCCCGTCTGGCTGGAGCCGACATCACGCAAGCCACAAGGCCTCCATCTAAAGCAGTCCCGCCGCTCCTCCGCCTCACGGCCAGGTCCCCTCAGCAGACGCCGGGACACACGCGGCGCGGCCCACGTGGCGGGCCGCGCGCTGGGGCACGTGCGTCAGGAGGCGGGGCCCCGTTCCGGCCTGTCGCAGGAGTTTGGCATCATCCCTCCGCCCCGAGCCCCAGCGCCCCCTCCCCACTCAGTCTCGAAGTCTTTCCGCGCCGCCACAACCACCCGCGAAACCTACCGAAGCCCCTTCACCTCGCCACCGAACAGCCAAAAGCCGCGAGACCTTCCCGCTAACCGCGCGAGATTTCCCGCAGCATGGCGCCCTCGAACGCGCCCGGGACGGCGCGCAGGCCCTCCTCCTCGCGGCGCCGCGCGCGGCCTCCTCAGAAAGCAGGCCTCGACGTCCATGCTTGCGCAAGCAGGCTTCTTACCTTTGCGAGCTTCACCATGATGGCGGCTTATGCCGGTGGAGTGTGTGGCGGGCGAGTGGCGCAGACGAGTCCAGAGGAACCCAAGCGACGGCGATGGCGGCCGCTGGTACAGAATATCCCGGAGCACGTACGCTTGGCTGCCAGCTAGAGCTCGAGACTGAGGCGAAAGACTGAGCCTGCCCAGTAATCGCCTCTGGAAAGGCGACGACGGCGCCCTCGTGACTCCGTCTCGACCAACTAGAGGTTGCGTCCGACCTATGGACCAATCGCGAGCCTTTACCCAAGAACGGCGTGGGGCGGGGCGCAGGCGGGAGTGGGCGGGCCGAGGCGGGCACGGGAGGGGGGAGGGGATTCGGTGGCGGCGCCCTGGGGGCGGGACTCGCTTTGTGCAAGGCTGGTGCTGATTGGCTAGTAGGCGCGCGGTTCCTGAAGAGCCTTTTCGTTGCCCGCGCTCGCGGCGCCTGCGCCGTGGGACGGACACTTTTGGCGCCGCAAGTTCCCGAGACGCGGGCGGCTGGATATGGGTAGTGTTAGGTTCCTGACTGTGTCGGTGTCCTGTCTACTCGGGGGCGGGGGCCTTGGAGATCTTGGGCGGCCCCGCGCGCGGCTCCAACTCGCTCTCCACTCTGAGCCGCCCGGCGGCCGTGGAGAGAGCAGTTCAACCCCAGTTTTCCTGTTGATGAGCCCGAGACCTCCGGAAATAAAGGGACCGCGAGGTTCAGAGCGCCCGCGTAGGAGGCGCACCTCAGCCTCGCCCGCCAATGAATCCGGGCCAGAAAATCCCCTTCCGCAGGTGGTTCTTCCCGGGCCACGTGCCTGAAACCGCCTCCTAAGAGCTGTTAATAAAGACAGTCGCGTGTGTCTGGACAGTGCACAGACATCACATTCAGTGTCAAGTAGCCTCATGAGCTAGGTATTTATTTCAATGAGGAACAGGTCCGGAGAGATAACTTTCTGGTGGTCACCGGGTGTTATAACTTGGGTGGGCAGAGGAACTTGGTGAGGCCAAACCACAGGCCAGCGCTTTGACCACTCACAAGTTCCCTTTTTGTTACTTGGGACTAAAACATAAATGAAAATGTGACTTGTTAGTATCGCCAAATGGTCCAGGACTCCATCAAAAGAGTCAAGGAAAGGTTCCCTCAATGGCAGAGGTACAGAAGGTTCTTTGGGTGGTGCTTTTGTCAGTTATTCTGATAGGTCACTGTGGGGAAACAGACTTAACCCACAGCACTTCCTTCAGTATAGAGCCTGCCTGGGATACATCCTGGATATCTGGTATCTGCATGTTTCTGCAAAGCCAGGATACCTTCAGCTATGATGATATTTCCCCAATTGAACTGATGGCCGAATTCCCTCCGGAGATTCTAATTAAAGAAGTTTAAGTTGGGGACCAGGATTTTGTATTTTAACAAGGGCCCACGGGGATTCTTGGGAGCAATCAAGTTATTTTGCAACGCCTAACTAGCATACTCCTGGGACTGAGGGTGTAGGAAACCCACAGCTAGCCACTGGGGCTCTGATCAGGGAGGAGGTTGGGGCCAGTCTGGAGTCAGCACCCTGCTTTCTGATCTATGGAGATCCCCTGAGGAAGTTCATATTTTGAACTCTGGGATGGGGACCGAGGGGACACTTTCTGGATTACGGAGCACAGAAAACAGCATGGGGGCAAGACGAGGTGGAAGAAGAAGACTCTGGTGTTTTCAAGCAATATGGCACAGAGCAAGATTAGGGTACTCATAGGAAGAGGCTGGAGAGAGGAGCAGTGGGCATGATCATGTGACAATGTTCTACAACTCTTGGTATGGCTGGCACCTTGTCATTCAGATCTCAGTTTATATCACCTGTTAAGAGGTTCTCCCTGACCCTCCAATGAAAGGTGTCACTCAGGGACTCCCTATCACATCGCCCTAATTGAGTCATCTGCAAGAACTTCTTACTGGCATTTTTCTTGGCTGTTTATTGTCTGTGTGCTCCCTCCTTGGCCATAAGAACATAGACTTTGTTCTCTGCTGTGTTTCTGGCACCTAAAGCATTGCCCTACACAAGTAGAGGTGAAAGGTATTTGTTAAGTGAATGAATGAATGAGGTAAAAGAAGTAGTGGGAAGATTCGGTGTTGTTTAGTGTTCAAGTGCCTTGCTTTGGAGTCAGTCTGGGATAGAAAAATAGTCATGCTTAACATTTATACAATGCTTACTAAGCTCCAAACACTAGTCCGGTTCTTTGCATATCGATTCATTTACTTTTACAAGAAAGTTATCTCTGTTTTACAGAATTAAGGCATAGAGAGGAAATTAACCTGTCCAGGGTCACACAGCTAGTAAGTAGAGGAGCTAGGACCATACGCTGCCATCCCAGGTTCTTTATCTATGAAACGGGGATAAGAATAGTACCAGCCTCTTGGGTCATAATGCGTATCAGGTGAGATGCTGCATGTCCTTTTTGAGGGCACATAATAAGCCCTTAGCCCTCAACTAACATTAGCCATTGTTATTGTGGACAGATTTGGTGACCCAAATAGAGAGGGAGAAAGGATCATTTACTGCTGGTATCTGTTGAGTGTGTGTATGTAAGTGGAGGGTACAAGCAGGGCCATGGGTTTGGGGGGAAGCTAATGAGTTCAGCGTTGGACATGTCGCATGCGTGAGGGATCCCCGCTGCTTCAAACAATTGGCTCTGCAGGGATGGTCACTTAGCCACAGGCACAGGTGGTACGAGGAACGTGCCCAGAATAGCAGCTATAGAACAAGGAGAGGAGGAGGCCAGGCAGCCCAGGCCCGGTGGTGAGAGACATCTTGGAGGGGGAGAAGGCCCCGAGGCAGAAGCAGAGCGAGATAGGGGAGTTTTAGAAGCCAAGGGATCAGCGGGTTTCAAAAAAAAGGAAAGAAAGATCAGTGTCCAGTGTCACAAAAGGGTCAAATGAGGTGACGTCTGAGGGAGTCTGCAGGATTTGGTATTGAGAAGTGACGGAGATTTGGGCAAGACTTGCTTCAGTGTGCGGGGGGGAGAGGCCACACTGCCTGGGATGGAGAACCGACTGCGCCCAGCGAGGGGGCCCGGTAGGAAAAGCTCCCAGGGGAGAGGGAGTGCTCCCTCTACTGCCGCTGCCAGGAGGAAGGCGAACGTATTTGTACGGCCTGTGGGGAAGAGGCGGTAGAGGGAGACATGGAAGGTCAGAAAGGAAATGAGAAGACAAGATTAAGTGAGGAAGAATTCTAGAATAAAGGAGCCGGCCACCCCTTGATACCGACCAGTTTGAGAGTAAAGGTAAGAGCACCTGTGTAGCTGCCCAGTAGGTGTAAACCGGAATGTGGGCTGAGGGGCGGGGGCAGCGAGGCTTAACTGTCAGTCCGGCACTGTAAGCACCTCCTGGGTGCCCACACAGTGCTGCTGCATAAAAGGTGCTTCGTAAAGGGGCACCTGGGTGGCCCAGTCGGTGAAGCATCCAACTTCAGCCCAGGACATGATCGATCTTGCAGTTTGTGGGTTCTGCCCCATGCTGGGCTCTGTGCTAACAGCTCAGAGCTTGGAGCCTGCTTCAGATTCCGTGTCTCCCTCTCTTTCTGCCCCTCTCCTCTCCCCTACTCTGTCTCTCTCAAAAATAAACATTAAAAAAATTTTTTTAAAGGTGCCTAGTAAATATCCACTCAATGAATCGAGTGTGGGTGTGAGAATCATGATAGCTCATGTCTGTTGTCTTCTAAAGGAGAAGGAGGGGCTGGGAGTTTATAGAGCACAGAGAGGAGGAGAGGGAGGGGCAAGGAGTTTATAGAGCACAGAGTAGTAGAAGAAAAGGAGCCACCCAGGTGCCCCAAAAATAAAATCTGAAAAAAAAAAAAAAAAAAAAGATTTTGCAAGGGAATGTAAATTGGTGCAGCCACTATGGAAAACAATATAGAGGTTTCTCAAAAAAGTAAAAATTAGAGGGGCACCTGGGTGGCTTAGTCGGTTAAGCGTCCGACTTTCGCTTGGGTCATGATCTCGCAGTTCGTGGGTTCGAGCCCCACGTCGGGCTCTGTGCCGACTGCCAGCTCAGAGCCTGGAGCCTGTTTCAGTCTGTGACTCCCTCTCTCTCTGACCCTCCCCTGCTCACGCTCTCTCTCTCTCCTAGAAATAAATTTAAGAAAAAAAAAAAAAAGTAAAAATTAGAACTACTGGGGTGCCTGGGTGGCTCATTCAGTTAAGCATCCTACTCAATTTTTGCTCAGGTTGTGATCTCATAGTTTGTGAGATCAAGCCCTGCATGGGCTTGGCGCTGACAATGTGGAGCCTGCTTGGGATTCTCTCTCCACTCCCCTTTCAAAATAAATAAACATTAAAAAAAAAAAATAGAACTACCATATGATCCACCAATCCCATTACTGAGTATATTTCCAAAGGAAATGAAAATAGGATCTCAAAGAAATATCTGCACACCCATGTTCATCACAGCATTATTCACAATAGCCAAGATATGGAAACAATCTAAGTGTCTGTCAATGGATGAATGGATAAAGAAGATGGGGTATATATACACAATGGAATATTATTCAGCCATAGGAAAGAAGGACAACATGGATGGACCCTGAGGTTATTATGCTAAGTAAAGTCAACCAGACAAAAACAAATAATGCATGTTATCACTTCTATGTGGAATCTAAAAACAACAACAAGAAAACCTCCTAGAAACATAGTCGAAAAGTGGTTGCCAGGGGGTGGGGGATTGAGGAAGTGGGGAGAGGTTGGTAAAAGGGTACAAACTTTCAGCTAGAAGATGAAGGTCTGAGGATCTAATGTAAAACATACTGACTATAGTTGATAATACTGTATTACATAACTGAAATTTGCTCAGAATAGAACTTTCATGTTCTCACCAAAACAGAAGAGACAAATATGTGAGCTGATGCCTGTGTCAATTACCCAGCTGAGGGAACCCTTTCACAATGTCTGCGTACATGAACTCACCCCATGATGCATACACTTTAAATACCTTACAATTTTAAATGTCAATTATACCTCAGCATTGAAATTTAAAGGAAACACAGAGCATCTAAAAATAAATAAAAAATAAAAGGTGAGTACATGCCATGTGAAATAAATTGCTTACAGCCAGAACAAGGAAGAGCAGACTATTGCTTTGAACACAGGATGACACACTTCAGGGTGGACCTCCCTAGCAAGGCCCAAACACATTGGACCTTAAATGATAGGAAATTGTAGTCTGAACCTGCAACCAGTGGCAAATATGAAATATGAAATATTGCCTCTTCACTCTGATCTTCTGCCTCTGTGTTTTTCATCTATTAAATGAAGGCAGGAATTATTTTTCCCTTTTCCAAGGATATGCCTAAGTATTTTTTTAATGTTTATTTTTGAAAGAGAGAGAGAGTCAAAGCATGAGCGGGGGTGGGGCAGAGGGAGAGGGAGACACAGAATCCAAAGCAGGTTCCAGGCTCTGAGCTGTCAGCACAGAACCCAAAGCAGGGCTCAAACTCATGAACCATGAGATCATGACCTGAGCCGAAATCAGACGCTTAACCAACTGAGCCACCCAGGCGCCCCGATATGGCTAATTATTAAGAGTAAAGCAAAGATGGCTCAAATCCACGTCCTCAGGGGTTCTAAATCTGAGATTCTGGAAAGGAAACCATGTCTACCCAGATGCCCAGAAACTTCAGTAAGGCTATCCCCAGTTTTATTCTCTTGCTGCTGTATGCCAAAGCTCCCTAACCTCTGTCTATCTCTAACCTGTAACCAGGACCCCAGAACCTACATAGAGTAGAGTAACAGAAGCACAGGAGTTTTGTTTCCAAGGGCAGCCTTTTTTTTTTTTTAAGTTTTCTAAAATGACTGCTTTATTTGTTGTATTGCAAAGCACACACACAGTATAAAGTTCAAAAAGATACCCGGTAAATGGTGTCCTCCCTCTCTGTCCCCTGGCTACCATGTTCTAAGACAGTGCCAGCAGTAGCCTCTTGTGTATCCTTCCAGATTCCGCCAATGCGTTTACAAATAGACACGTGTGTATTTATTATATTTTTAAAACATTTTTAATGTTTTATTTATTTCTGAGAGAGAGAGACAGCGTGAGCAGGGGAGGGTCAGAGAGAGAGGGAGTCACAGACTGAAATAGGCTCCAGGCTCCGAGCCGGCAGTCAGCACAGAGCCCGACGCGGGGCTCGAACCCACGAACCGCGAGATCATGACCTGAGCCGAAGTCGGACGCTTAACCGACTAAGCCACTCAGGCGCCCCTTTATTATATTTAACACAAATGCTATGTACATACTACACACTCATTTGAACGTGGCCTTCTGTTTTACTAACTAGATTTCTCTTGTGTCTCCGCATCAGTGCTCACAGAGCTGTCCAATTCTTTTCAAGAGCCCCGGACTGCTCTTCCTGTGGGAGGGTCCTTTATTTAACCATCTGTCCTTATTGCTGGGCATCTGGGGTTGTTTGCTACGTGGTTCTCCGACAAGACCGCCATAGTAAATAAACTTTGTACATACTTTATTTTGCACACATACAATTATATCTATAGAATAATTAACTATAGAAGAGTGGGCTCAAAGCCTTTCACATTTTGTCAGGTGCTTTCCCAAGTGTGGACTTTGGTTGGGGTTCTTGCAGGCAGCTCCAGCCGAGGGTGATCCCACCTGCCCTGGCCGGCTGGGGTTACCTGCTGCCGCCCCGAGCTCCAGGTCTGAGACAGCACCGTACACTGTTGCAGAGGAGGGATGAGATGGGGGAGAGGTGTGAGGTCACCACCTCCACTGGGGTACCACTCCAATTCTTTTCCTTGAATTTTCTTTTTTTAAATATTTTCTTTTTTTCCTGTTTAGTTTTGGGGTTTTTTTTAAATTTTTTAATGTTTTATTTGTTTCTGAGGGAGAGAGAGAGAGAGTGTGAGCAGGGGAAGGTCACAGAGAGAAGGAGATACAGAATCAGAAGCAGGCTCCAGGCTCTGAGCTAGCTGTCAGCACAGAGCCTGACGCGGGGCTCGAACCCACAAACCATGAGATCATGACCTGAGCCAAAGTCGGTCACTTAACCAACTGAGCCACCCAGGCGGCCCCATGTTTAGTTATTTTTGAGAAGAGGGGGTATAGAGGATCCGAAGTGGGCTCGATGCTGACAGCAGACGAGGGGCTTGAACTCATGAACTGCGAGATCATGACCTGAGCAGAAGGCAGGACGCTTAACTGACTGAGACACCCAGGAGCCCTTCCTTGCATTTTCATACTAGGAGTGTGACCAACTTCTGACAACAGCCTAGGGCCTCGGGTACTGCCTTGAACTGCCAGTGGCCACCTCTTCTGCCCACTGCCTGGCACAGACCCATTACTCACCCCCACTCCCCCCGCACCTGTGTGCACTGAGGTGCCTACTCTGAGCATCCACGGGCACTTCTGCACCCCAAGACCCAGTTGGCCACAGTGGGCCTCATATCAGCATAGGGGTCCCACCGCCCACCAGAGGAAGCCTACGCATCTTCGAAAGCGTAAATTCCAATTCCCAGATCCGGCCTCCAGGAACCCAATACCTCAGTTAGGCTCCAATGAGCAAAGAAAAATTTCCTCAGATATTTAAAACAGGGAGGTGTGTGTCTGTGTGTGTCTGTATATGTGTGTGTATGTGTGTGTATATGTGTGTGTGTGTGTGTGTGTGTGTGTGTGTGTGTGTGTTTTAAAACAGGGAGTTTAAAGCAGGGAACTGGTTGGCTGAATTGCGGAGAAGGCACATGGGGGTGTGGGGTGCAAGCAGGAAGCTGCAGCCACCCTCAGACCAGGGGCCCGTGGAAGGTTAGTCCACTGAAGGGCAGGCCACAGCGGAGGGACCAGGGGAGCAGCCCAAACCAGAGGGCCGGCACGCTGAGTAGGGGGAAGGAAGGGAGGGGTGCAAGACAGCAGAGGGCACCCTACTGGCCTTGAGAGGATTCACAGCCTCAACTCCAGGGCTCCAAGCTTGCTGTGAAGACGGGCAGAGCCAACTTCCCTTTACCAACCCAAACCCTGCTTCTGTTCCGCGGGGCCTTCAGATACTGTCCAGAACCCTTCCTCCCTCACTAGGCCTTGCAGGGTGTTTAGGCCAGTGTCCCCATGTGTGAGGCGACCTGTGCAGGGAGGCCACCCAACCCTTGTCTTCTCTCACAGCCCGCAGGCAGCCCGCAGCACCCACCTCACCGGTGGCCACCCTTGCCTCCGAGGAGAGGAATCCTGTATGACAACCGTCCCGGTCCCAGCAGGGGCCCAGAGAGTCTTCCTGGAGCTCCCAGGGCTCAAGGGCTCTCATTCCCACCGCCCTAGCACCTACCCCAGCCTCTTCTCTCCGGGGCCCCCCACATCCCTCCGCTCCCTCTGGACTGTTACCCTACCCTCCACTTCACAGAGAAAAACAGACCTCCCCACGGCCCTCCCACAGCCTAATTTACATCCAGCCAAGTCCTTAGCTCCCCTTCAAGGCTCCAGGGACACTGGAATCTTTTCTAAAACAACATCCTTTCTCCGCAGCCCCTCCCCGCCTTCTCCTGGGGGCCCAGGGCGTGATCTCCTCAGCCACACCTTCCGTTTCAGCACCTCCTCTCCTCTGCTGTCCTTCACTGGAGCCAGCTTCTGGAATCGTTGAGAAAAGATGCTGCCAGTCCCTCTCAGATCCTGCAGGGGCCTCCAGCCCCAAGCTCTGAGGGAACCCCACACGCCCTCTTGCTTGCTAGCCCAAAGGACACTTTAATTTATTTGTTTGTTTTAATGTTTATTTTTGAGAGAAAGAGAGAGAGAGAGAGACAGTGTGAGCAGGGGAGGGTCAGAGAGAGAGGGAGATACAGAATCTGAAGCAGGCTCCAGGCTCTGAGCTGTCACTACAGAGCCCAACGCGGGGCTCGAACCCGTGAACTGTGAGATCGTGACCTGGGCTGAAGTCAGACACTTAACTGATTGAGCCACCCAGGTGCCCCCCTAAGGACACTTTAGACCTTATCTTTCTGAACCTCTTTGTGGCTTCTTTCTCTTGCCCACAACCTCTCCTGCCTCCCTCCTCCATTCCATTCTCTCCTGGGATCACCTCCAGGTCCTCCATGGCCACAACTCCATTCTGTGTACAGCCCCGCCAGGCGGGGCACCTTCTCTGGTGACAGCAGCCACCTCCCAATGGAGGACTGCCACTCAATGATGTGCAAAGGGGGCAGGGTCTCTCCAGGAGCAACTTCCTCTTGAGCTCAGACTCATTAACCCTTTGTCTGCCAGGCATCTCCCTTTGCTCTCCCACACACCTGCAAAAGCAGAGCACCACAAACTGAACTCCGCTTCTCTCCCCACGCTGAGCTGCCATCTTTCATACCTCAGGAAATGAGACACCGCCAGCACCCCCCAGCCCTCCCAGCCAAGAGCCAGGTGTGTGGTAGACCTGCCTCTCTCCCTCAGCTCCAGCAGCCCACGCTTCCCAAGGCCGGGCCTTCCCGTGTGACTTCAGAATTAGTCTATACTCTTTCCACAGTGTCCCTCTCTTTAAGCCTTCATCACTTCCTGCCCGGATGAAGACCTCCCTGACATCACTCTTTCCCTGTATCTTGATCTCTCCATATAGTAGCCACCTCAGTTTTTTAAAAACCGTTTTTTCAATGTTTATTTATTTTTTGAGACAGAGAGCGTGCCCAGCCAAGCTGAGGAGGGGCAGAGAAAGAAGGGGAGAGAGAGAATCCTAATCAGGCTTCACGCTGATGGTACAGAGCCCAACTGGGGCTCGATCTCACAAACCGTGAGAGTATGACCTCAGCTGAAATCAAGAGTCGACACTTAACCATCTGAGCCACTCAGGAGCCCCACACCTTGGTTTTTTAATCAACAGATACAATGACTTCTGGGGCACCTGGGTGGCTCAGCTGGTTAAGTGTCTGACTCTTGATTTCAGACAGGTCATGATCTCATGGTTCCTGAGATCGAGCCCAGAGTCAGGCTACCACTGACAGGGCAGAGCCTCCTTGGGATTCTCTCTTTCCCTCTTTCTCTCTCTCTGACCTCCCCTCTCAAATAATAAATTAACCTCAATATAAAAGATTCCAATGACTTCTCATAGCCAGCGGGCAGGATAAAATCCAGCGCCTTAGCCCACGACTGAAACACAGGATCAGTAATACTAGTATTACTTTTGCCTTGAGCTCCACTATGACTGGTATAACACCGCAACTGATCCTGTCTTTATTTAAACTTTAATATTTTGTTCATCATGTATTTTCTGGCATTAATTTTGGTTTTTATTTTTATTTTTTAAATGCTTATGTATTTATTTTTGAGAAAGAGAGAGTGCAAGCGGGGGAGGGGGGGCAGGCAGAGAGAGAGGGAGACAGAGGATTGCAAGTAGGCTCTGACGGTCAGCACGGAGCCAGACACGGGGCTCAGACACATGAACCTGTGAGACATGACCTGAGCCAAAATCAAGAGTGGGACGCTCGACTGACTGACCACCCAGGCACCCCAATTTTGCTTCTTATTTATTTATATAAAACTTTTAAATGTTTTATTTACGGATTTTTTTTGTTGTTGTTTTTTTGAGAGAGAGAAAGAGAGTGTGAATGGAGGAAGGGCCGAGAGGGAGACAGTGGATCTGAAGCGGGCTGTGTGCAGACAGCGGACAGCAGCGAGCCTGATGCAGGGCTCAAACTCACCAATCGTGAAATCATGACCTGAGCCGAAGTCAGATTCTGAACCAACTGAGCCACCCAGGTGCCCCTAATTTTGGTTTTTATTTTATTTATTTTATTATTATTATTATTTTTAAATATTTTTATTTATTTCTAGGAGAGAGAGAGAGACAGCGTGAGCAGGGGAGGGTCAGAGAGAGGGAGTCACAGACTGAAACAGTCTCCAGGCTCCGAGCTGGCAGTCAGCACAGAGCCCGACGCGGGGCTCGAACCCATGAACCGCGAGATCATGACCTGAGCGAAAGTCGGACGCTTAACCAACTAAGCCACCCAGACGCCCCATATTTTATTATTATTAAAAAATTTTTTAAAAAATTTTTTACATTTATTTATATTTGAGAGACAGAGTGAGACAGAGGGTGAGTGGGGGAGGGGCAGAGAGAGGAGACACAGAATCCAAGGCAGGCTCCAGGCTCTGAGCTGTCAGCACAGAGCCCCACGCGGGCCAAAACTCACGAACCGTGAGATCATGACCTGAGCTGAAGTCGGACACTTAACCGACTGAGCCACCCAGGTGACCCTAATTTTGGTTTTTAATCCTTGCATTACAATATCAGAGTGGAGGTGCCTGGGTGGCTCAGTCAGTTAAGCATCCAACTCTTTTTTGAAGCATTCAACTCTTGATTTTGGCTCACGTCATGTTCCCAGGGTCATGGGAACCAGCCCCACATGAGGTCTTCACTGAGCATAGAGCCTGCTTAAAATTCTCTCGCCCTGTGCCCCTCTCCCCTGCTCCCATTCTCTCTAAATAAAAAAACAAAATATCATATTGATTACTGACGTTTCAGCCTTAAATTTTGCACCCAACTCCCTCACTTGCTTCACCCTCGTCCTGGTCCTGTGCCGGGTTATGGCCTCCAGGATTCAGCTACCTGGACTACTGTCCTTTTCCCAGTGGGCCCCGTGGGCTCTGGCCCACTGGCACCTTCTCCTGTCCCCTCCCCCACCCGAAATGACCTCCCCCATCTCTGGCCTCCTGGTCAGCCCTCAGGATTCAACTCTCTCTTCCACGAGTCCTCCTGTTACTCCCAGACTGCGTTGAGGGCTCCTCTTTGCCCCCAAAACACCAGCTGTCACAACACATATGGGTGAGTATGCTTATATTTCTGTCTCAGCAAAGAGCTTTTTGAGGTTACATAGAATTCATCCTAAAAGGATTCATCTTTTTATTGATACTCAATAACTGCTGATCCCATGAACGATGCCCACATGATTTAGAGCCACCAGAGAACCTTCAGGATCAGCTACGAAGATCCCCAGAATTCCAACATGGATTCTGGGAGACTGTGGGAACCCCAGGTACTCCAGAGAATAAGCCGGCTGCCTCCAGTCTAACCCCAGCCCAAGGCCACCTTGTCGGATCTGGGGCACCCTTCCCAGACAGGTACTGTCTTTCCAGAATCTCCAGCCCCCCCACCTGCCTTGGCCTCTGTTCCTGCCCACTTCCCCCGCTGTGCTCCTAGGTCTAGGGGACCGCAACGTGCAAAGGACTGAAAGAAGGTGAGGTTGAAAATAGATGAGGGTCTGGACCTTAGTTTTGTAGATTCAGAAAACCTGAAATTTAAAAAGATAGTGTAGGGGCGCCTGGGTGGCACCCCGCGTCGGGCTCTGTGCTGATAGCTAGCTCAGAGCCTGGAGCCTGTCTTCGGATTCTGTGTGTCTCTCTCTCTGACCCTCCCCTGCTCGCGTTGTCTCTCTCTGGCTCTCAAAAATAAATTAAAAAAAAACATTAAAAATTAAAAACCAAAGATAGTGTATACCTCACACTTAAAAAATAAAATGTGCTGAGGAAGATGTGGAGAAAGTGGACCCCTTGGGAACCGTGGGTCGAAATGGAAACTGGTGCAGATGGAAATTGCAATGCTGCTTCAAAAACTTAAAAATGGAATTACCATTTGATCCAGCCACCCTGCTTCTGTGGATAGATCCAAAATAATTGAAAGCAGGGCCTCAAAGACATTTGCACACTCCTGTTCGATAGCCACATCGGGCTATTATTCACAACAGCCAAAAGATCCCAATGTCCATCAACAAGTGAATGGATATATATATATATGCCACATATATGTATATGTGTTTATATACATATATATACACATAAATACAATGGAATATTATCGAGGTTTGATGAAGAAAGGAAATTCTGATGCCTGCTATAACATGCTGAGCATTGGAGACATTACGTTAAGTGAAATAAGAGAGGCACAAAAAAATACTGCATGCTTTTCACTTACATGAGCTATCTAGAGTAAAATCACAGAAAGAAAACAGGATGGTAGTTGCCAGAGGCTGGGGGCAGAGGGAATGAAGAGTTATTGTTTAATGAGTGTAGAATTTCAGTTTTGCAAGATAAAAATAGTTCCAGGGGCGCCTGGCTGGCTCCGTCAGTGGAGCATGTGACTCCCAATCTCAGGGTGGTGAGTTCAAGCCCCATGTTGGGTACAGAGATTACTTAAAAATCAAATCTTTCATGGAGCGCCTGGGTGGCTCAGTCGGTTGAGTGTCCAATTTTGGTTCAGGTCATGATCTCACAGTCATGAGTTTGAGCCCTGCATCAGGCTCTGTGCTAACAGCTCAGAGCCTGGAGCCTGTTCTGTGTCTCCCTCTCTCTCTGCCCCTCCCCGGCTCATGTTCTGTCTCTCTCTCAAAAATAAATAAATGTTAGAATGAAATAAAATAAAATGAAAACTTTGAAAAACTTTGAAAAAAAAAAAAAAACAAAACAGAAAAAAAGAAAAAGTTCCAGAGCTTGGTTATACAACAATATGATATACTTAACACTGCTGAACTTTTTTTAAAAAAGACTGTTGTTTTTTTTGGTTTATTCAATTTTGAGAGAAAAAGAGCGAGAGTGCGAGCAGGGAAGGGGCAGAGAGAGGGAGACAGAGGATCCAAGCGGGCTGAGCTGCTGAAGGCCAAGACCCTGATGTGGGACTCAAACTCACAAACCAGGAGATCATGGCCTGAGTGAAAGTCAGATGCTTAACTGACTGAGCCATCCAGGCGCCCTTGAACTGTAACTTAATGTTTAAGATGGTAAATTCTATTTTATGTTTATTTTACCATGATTTTTAAAAAGATAATTTAAGTTTTTGAATAAGAAATACATTCAAGAAAAAATAGGGGCACCTGGGTGGCTTAGTCAGCTAAGCGTCCGACTTTTGCTTAGGTCACGATCTCGCGGTTCGTGGGTTTGAGCCCTGCGTCGGGCTCTGTGCTGACTGCCAGCTCAGAGCCTGGAGCCTGTTTCAGTCTGTGACTCCCTCTCTCTCTGACCCTCCCCTGCTCACGCTGTCTCTCTCTCTCTCCTAGAAATAAATAAAGAAAAGAAAAGAAAAGAAAAGAAAAGAAAAGAAAAGAAAAGAAAAGAAAAGAAAAGAAAAGAAAAAAGAAAAGAAAAGAAAAGAAAAGAAAAGATATAAAAGGGTAGACAGTAAAAAGTGTCTCTTGCACTTCTGTCTCCCATTTTCCATGTTTCTATTCCTCTACCCTGCACAGGGAGCTGCTTCTTAAAAATTTTCAACCGTGAAGGACAAAAACCATATACTCATCTCAACAGATGCAGAAAATGTATTTTACAAAATGCAACACTCTTTCATGATAAAAGCACTCAACAAAGACATAGAAGGGTACTTCCTCAATCTGCTAAAGGGCATCTACAAAATTTCCATAGCTAACAACACACTCAGTGATGAGAGACTGAAAGCTCTTCCCCTTAAGATCAGAAACAAGACAAAGACTTCTACTCTCACCAGTTTTACTCAACGTTGTACTGGAGGTTTTACTCATTCGTTGTGATGGGGGTGGGGAAGGCACCTAGTTTGAAAAGGAAGAAGTAAAACTATCTCTACTTGCAGATGAGATTATCTTATATATGGGAAATCCAACAGGATTCCCCCCGACCCCCCCAAAAAAATTAGAACTAATGAAATGTTCAGCAAGACTGTAGAATATAAGATCAATGTGCAAAAATCAATTTTATTTCTATAAAATAGCAATGAACAATAAAAAATGGAATTAAGAAAACAATTCTGTTTACGCTGGAATTAAGGAAAACAAAACACTTAGGAATAAGTTTAACAAAAGATTGTACACTCAAACTACAAAGCACCATTAAAAGAAATCCTGGGTTCATGGATTAGAGTACCTAATTTCATTAAGATGGTAAAACTTCCCAAACTGATATACAGATTCAACACAATCCCAATAAAAATTCCAACTATTTTTGCAGAAATTGACAAACTAATCCTGAAACTCATGTGAACATGCAAGAGACCCAGAATAGCCACAAAAGTTTTGGAAAAGAACAAAGTTGGAGGACACACTTTGTGACCTCAAAACTTACCCCAAAGCCATGGTAACTAAGACTGTGTGGTACTGGCATCAAGATAGACATATAGTTCGGGGCACCTGGGTGGCTTAGTCGGGTGAGTTTCGAACTTCGACTCAGGTCATGATCTCACGGTTCGTGAGTTTGAGTCCCACATTGCGCTCTGTGCTGGCAGCTTGGAGCCTGAGGCCTGCTTTGGATTCTGTGTGTCTCTCTCTCTCTGCTCCTCCCCCACTCGTGCTCTGTCTCTCTCTCAAAAATAAACATTAAAAAAATTTTTAAGATAGACATATAGATCAATGGGATAGGTTTGAAAGTCCAGAAATAAACCCATATATTTATGGTCAATTGATATTGACAAAGGTGTCAAGACAACTCAGTGGAGAAATAGTCGCCCCAACAAATGGTGCAGGGACCTCTGGATAAACACATGCGAAAAAGTGAGACTGGACCCCTATCTCACACCCTTTACAAAAATTAACTCAAAACAGATCGATGACCTAAATGTAAGAGCTAAAATATCAAACTTTTAGGTGTGTGTCTTCCTGATCTTACAGGAAGCAGTGGTTTCCTAGACAGAACACCAAAAGTATAAGCAACAAAAGAAGAAGTAGATACACTGGACCTCAGGGGAAAAAACAGAAATATACCACCTCCAATAAAGTTGTGTGGCAAAGGTCGTGATCCAGAAAGTTGAAAGACAACCCACACAATGGGAGAAAATACTTGCTAATCACATATCTGACCGGGGTTAATATCCAGAATATAGAAAGGACTCCTGCAATTTCATATCAACAAAAACAAAATACTCAATTAAAAAATGGCAAAGGCAGAACACTTGGGTGGGTCAGGCAGTTAAGTGTCTGACTCTTGATTTCGGCTCAGGTCATGATCTCATAGTTGGCGAGATCGAGCCCCAAGTTGTCTCCACTGGCTTTGGGTTAGAGGCCCACGCTGAGGCCCAGTAATGGGATTATGCTGCTCAGTGTGGGCCTGGGCCACCTGCCCCAGCCCCGGGCCCAGGTGGGTCAGCAGTTAAGCCAGTGGCTACCCTCAAAAATTATTAGGGGCTAAGACAACAGAGAAAGGTTATGGGAGGCAACCACAGTAGTCAAACACTTGAATTCTTACTTTCATTTACTCATCTGTGCAGGGTATCATATCTACTTTGTGGGGTTGTAAAGAACAGAGAAGTTTAAATGTGACAGTGACGGGCTGCCGTCATCACTGGGGTGCTGTGGTTGGTGTGACCCCAGCAGAATGCCCATGGGCCTGTTTTCTCTTCAGTGAAGGAAGGGCAGTGTTGGTCACCTGGTCCTCACGGATCTGAGTTTCCCACTCTTTCCAAGGTCCTGTTCTCAGAAGGGAGGTGCAGTGGCATGATGTGGCCAGCAGGTGGCAGCGCCAAGGCACAACCTGGTTCCTGCCAAGCCTGTGAACCCGTTCTTGAGAGACCCTGCTGGCTTCTCCAGCCAGATCCTAAAGCAGCTGCGCTTTCTTGGGGGCCCCAACTCTCAGGTGGCAGCAGGGCCAGCTTCATGGGTGTGTGACACTTACTTTGGAGGTCCCTGGGACTAGTTTAGTGCTTCAACATCACTGTCTTGAAATCTTAACAATTGTTGAACAGGAGCCCAGCATTTCTGCACTTGGCTACACAATTATGGGGCTGGGTGGCGGGACTCCCTCGGGGATCCCCATCATTGCTATTTCTCAGAAATGTGCTGGGTCCTTCCCTTTGCAAAGGATGGCCTTGGCTCATTCTTCCTGGGGCCCCTGATCAGGCTTGTCTCCAGAAGCTCACTGTCTACTGGGAAGCTTAGAAAGGACAAGGAGCTTATATAGGGAGGACAGGACCCTAAATGGGGAAGATGAGAACCTTATAGGGGGAAGATGGCGACCCTACATGGGGAGGATGGGGACTCTACTTGGGGAGGATGGGGACTCTACCTGGGGAGGAGGGGGACCCTACATGGGGAGAATGGGGACCTTACAGGGGAAAGACAGGGACCCTACATTGGGGGAAAATAAATCTCACCAGTGAGGTCATCAATGGCCTCCTGGTTGTTACATCTGCTGGAAACCTTCTGGGTCTTATCTTAACTTTTTTTTTAATTTTTTAAAAATGTTTTATTTATTTCTAGGAGAGAGAAAGAGAGAGAGACAGCATGAGCAGGGGAGGGTCAGAGAGAGAGGGAGTGACAGACTCTGAAACAGGCTCAGGCTCTGAGCTGGCAGTCAGCACAGAGCCCGACGCGGGGCTCGAACCCATGAACCACGAGATCATGACCCAAGCGAAAGTTGGACGCTTAACCGACTAAGCCACCCAGGCGCCCCTGGGTCTTATCTTAACTTTACCCCTTTGGTATCTGACACTCAATCCCTCTATTCCATACAGACTCATAACTCACCTCATTCTCCTCTGGGCTCTCTCCTGCTTCAGGCTGCTTCACAGCCATCAGTGTCCCCTGGGCTTCCTTCCATTTTTAATTTTTTTAAATTTTTTGAGAGACGACAAGTGCAAACAGGGGAGGGACAAAGGAACAGAGAGGGAGAGAATCTTAGGCAGGCTCCACCCTGAGCTATGAGATCATGACCTGAGCTGATATTAAGAACCGACTGAGCCACCCAGGTGCCTCTCCTTCCACTTTTTAAGAAGTCACCTACTGGGGCGCTGGGTGCTTCAGTCCGTTAAGTGTCCAACTTCGGCTCAGGTCATGATCTCACAGGTCATGGGTTCGAGCCCCGCGTCAGGCTGTGTGATAACTGCCAGCTCAGAGCTTGGAGCCTATTTCAGATTCTGTATCTCCCTCTCTCTCTGACCCTCCCCTGAGCTCTCTCTCTCTCTCTCTCTCTCTCTCAGAAATAAATAAAAGATGGGGTGCCTGGGTGGTTCAGTCCATTAAGCATCTGACTTCGGCTCAGGTCATGATCTCACAGTTCATGGGTTCGAGCCCCGTGTCAGGCTGTGTGATAACTGCCAGCTCAGAGCTTGGAGCCTGTTTCAGATTCTGTATCTCCCTCTCTCTCTGACCCTCCCCTGAGCTCTCTCTCTCTCTCTCTCTCTCAGAAATAAATAAAAGATGGGGTGCCTGGGTGGTTCAGTCCATTAAGCATCTGACTTCGGCTCAGGTCATGATCTCACAGTTCATGGGTTCAAGCCCCACACTGGGCTCTGTGCTGACAGCTAGCTCAGAGCCTGGAGCCTGTTTCAGATTCTGTGTCTCCCTCTCTCTCTGACCCTCCCCTGCTCATGTTGTCTCTCTCTCAGAAATAAATTTTAAAAATATTAAATAATTTTAAAAGAAAGAAAGAGAAAACATTAAAATAAAAAGAAGTCACCTACTGAGGTGTAATTTACATACAGTAAAACTCAACCTTTTTGGGTGATAGTTCAGTGAGTTTTAGTAAACATGTGCAGTCATGGTATAGCCGAGAAAGAATGCTGCCAGCCCCCCTAAGTCTCCCCTCATGCCCTCTTATAGTTGGCCCCAGCCCCCACAAGCCCTGATCTACTTGCTATCTCTATGGTTTTACCTTTACAGGAAGGTCATGGAAATGGAATCACACAGCAGGTAGCCTTTGGGGCCTGCCTTCTTTCACTTACCATCAGGCACTCCCACTTTTGAATCTTATTTTTTGGTGTTCCAGGCACAGCCACAGCTTAGAGCACCACTCCCTGCTGATGACACCCACGGCCCACCACTGCGGGCCCTCCGCTTCCCTCAAACCAGCTCCTCTGTCTTCATTCTCTCTGCTGGCCCCCAAGCAAGAAGTCTGGGAGGCATCCTTGACTTTGTCTGGTGTGCCTCCATATCCAGATGTCACCCTCCCAACACTGCCTCTGTTCAGGCCCTGCGCACACCACTGCTAGGCTCCCTGCCTTCTCACCCCTACCCTGGCCCAGTCCAGTCCACTGGTATCAGCTCCCGAGTGTAGCGAGCCAGGGCCTTGGCCCCGTCTGGCCTCTGCCTGTCTCTCTGGCTTCACCTCCCATCACCTCCCCTCCTCAGAGCCTTGCACTGGCCAGATGTCCACCTCTCACTTCCTCCAAATAGTCCATGCTGTTTTTCATGCACAAGAGGCAAGACTATTCAACAACTTCGCAAATGCAGATGGTGAACTTGATGAAACGGAGGGTAGGTGAGTACGCAGCATCATAACATAACAGCTCACAATGTCTCCTAGCGATTTCCAAGAAACCATTAAGTATAAAAAGCAAAGTGCAAAGGCGATCTATAGTAGGCTTCCTGGCACGTAAAGAAGGGGAACGTGTGAAAAGAAATACAGTAGGGAGAAAGCAGACACTGACCGAGGTTGGGACATGGCTGTATAGTTCTGACTTTTCGAATCATTACTAATGTTCATACTGTTAAAAATATTTTTTAATCGACAAGGAATTGGGGAAGAAGAGGAGAGGAGACGACCCAAAGTGAACTATACACAGGAACAAATGGCCCCAAGTGTACCACAAATGAATAATAACCCGGAGGACACAGGGACAACTCACCTAAGCTACTTGAGAAACGAGTATTTAGACCCAATACTCGGAGAGAAGAGGAAAAACATGTACAATATTGTACCCTAAATAGTAGGTTTATTTTTTGTATCTGCACTAAGCAGATAAGAAAGTTATACTGACTAGGGCACCTGGGTGGCTTAGTCGGTTAAGCGTCTGACTTTCACTTAGGTCATGATCTCGCGGTTCGTGGGTTCAAGCCCCGCGTCGGGCTCTGTGCTGACTGCCGGCTCAGAGCCTGGAGCCTGTTTCCATCTGTGACTCCCTCTCTCTCTAACCCTCCCCTGCTCATGCTGTCTCTGTCTCTCTCTCCTAGAAATAAATAAAACATTTAAAAAAATTAAAAAAATAAAATTAAATAAATAAATAAATAAATAAATAAATAAGGGGTGCCTGGGTGGCTCAATCGGTTGGGCGTCCAACTTCGGCTCAGGTCATGATCTCGCGCTTCATGGGTTTGAGCCCCGCATCAGGCTCTGTGCTGACAGCTCAGAGCCTGAAGCCTGCTTCGGATTCTGTATCTGCCTCTCTCTCTGACCCTCCCCTGCTCACGCTGTCGCGCTCTCTCTCTCTCTCTCTCTCTCTCTCTCTCACAAATAAAAACATTTAAAAAATATTAAAATAAATAAACTTTTAAAATTATTTAAAAAAGAAAATTATACTAATAAAAGCAAGATTTCTCACTGTCAGAAAAATAAGTTAAAAATATGGAAAACGGGTAGGCTAGAATAAACACTGTGGTGTTGGACTGGAACCAGAGGCATCATTTTGAACTCATGGTTTTCAAAATTACAAACAGACTTGTCAAAATAGTTTTTGGTATCTATGTGTCTGTACATACATTTCCTGACCATCCACTAAGACGGCCTGAAGGTCCTAATGCCCAACATCAATGACCTCACCCAGCACCCAGGTCTTGGTATCTAATGCCATTCTGCAATGAGAGGCCCCAAGACTTCTTGGGGAATAGCCATATCTTCAGGGCTGTGGCAAGGAAATATAAGACGAACCTCTAACATCTCACGGTGCCAGAAGGTAAGGAAGGGTTCAAATAATAATGGGGACATGTGAACCCATGTCAGTGGACATAGAAGGCAATTTGAATGGGCCCCCATGCCAAATCTGGGACAATCTAACAGACACAATAAATAATGATCATAAAGGATTATAACCCTTAGAATAATTTATAGGATAATTTATAGGATAAAATTAGAATCTGTGAGTCCACATGGATACAAATACTTGAATGAATGAAGAAAAAATTAATGAGGGTGAAGGGAAAGGACTTCCTCACAGAATTTCAACCAATAAATGTAGAATGAGGAAAATTGAAAACTATCATTTGGCAAATAACCCAGCGGCAACTGTTTCAGGCAAGAATCAGCAATAGGTACTAAAATTAGTGGGGAAAAGTAGGATAAGAAACAGACTATTTAGAGAGTCTCTTAGTATCTCCCCAAGTGACATTATAGTGAAGGAACCTGACAGAAACCATCTTAACAAATTATCAAAGTTAATATCACTGGGAAGGGGGCAAATGGACTCCATACGCCTCCTGATATGACACACTGAGAAGGATATAACATTTTGGGAGTAAGGATATCATGTAAGTGGAAACAAAACAGGAGAGTGAAGGGTTGACTGGCGGGGGGGAGGTGGTCTTTTTTTTAAAGTTTATTTATTTTTTTAATGTTTATTCATTTCTTTTTTTTTTTATTTTTTTAATGTTTTATTTATTTCTAGGAGAGAGAGAGAGAGAGACAGCGTGAGCAGGGGAGGGTCAGAGAGAGAGGGAGTCACAGACTGAAACAGGCTCCAGGCTCTGAGCTGGCAGTCAGCACAGAGCCCGACGCGGGGCTCGAACCCACGAACCGCGAGATCATGACCTGAGCGAAAGTCGGACGCTTAACCGACTAAGCCACCCGGGCGCCCCTAATGTTTATTCATTTCTGAGAGAGAGAGAGAGACAGCGTGAGCAGGGGAGGGTCAGAGAGAAAGGGAGATACAGAATCTGAAGCAGACTCCAGGCTCTGAGCAGTCAGCACAGAGCCTGATGTGGGGCTTGAACCCACAAACCATGAGATCATAACATGAGACAAAGTCGGACACTTAACCGACTGAGCCACCCAGACACCCCAGGAGGTGGTCTTTCTAAGGTGGGTCAGGAAAGGCTTCTCTGAAGAGGTAACACTGAAGCTCTGACCTGGGTGGTCAGAGACCCAGAGACCCAGAGAGGAATATTACAGGAACAGCTATGCAAAGGACTTAAGGCACAGAAAGAAGGCAAGAAGTATCAGGTGTGCAGCCAAGTGGATAAGAAATCAGGGAGATATGAAAGCCCCTATTACATATGGCTTTGTAGACCCATTGTAGGTGAGGAGTTTTGGGGTTTTTTTTTCCTTTTTTAAAAAAAAATTAATGTTTATTTATTTTTGAAGGGGGGAGGGGAAGAGAGAGAGGGAGACACAGAATCCAAAGCAGGTTCCAGGCTCTGAACTGTCACCCCAGAGCCTGACGTGGGGCTCAAATTCACAAACTGCGAGATCATGATGTGAGCCAAAGACAGATGCTCAACCAACTGACCCACTCAGGCACCCTCCCCCCTCCTTTTTGTACTGGGCAAAATACAGATAACATTTGTCATCTTAATTATCTTTTTTTTTTTTCTAGAGAGAGAGAGAGACAGCGTGAACAGGGGAGGGTGTCATCTTTAATTTTTTTTTTAATGTTTTATTTATTTCTAGGAGAGAGAGAGAGACAGCGCGAGCAGGGGAGGGTCAGAGAGAGAGGGAGTCACAGACTGAAACAGGCTCCAGGCTCTGAGCTGGCAGTCAGCACAGAGCCCGACGCGGGGCTCGAACCCACGAACCGCGAGATCATGACCTAAGCGAAAGTCGGACGCCTAACCGACTAAGCCACCCAGGCGCCCCTCATCTTAATTATCTTTAAGTGTATAGTTCAATGGTATGAAATATATTTGTAATATTGTGCAATTACTAGCACCATCCATCTCCAGAACTCTTTTCATCTTGCAAAGCTGAAACTTTAGACCCACTAAACACGAAGCCCCCCTTTCCCCTCCCACTAGGATCCTGACTGACGACTCTAAGTTTCTAAGTGGAATCATTCTGTACTTGTTTGTTTTGTGATTGGCTTATTTTACTTAGCATGATGTTCTCAAGATTCATCCATGTTGGAACATGGGTCAGAATTTTCTTCTTTTTTAAGATCAAATGATATTCCATTGCATGTATACATCACATATTGCTTATCCACTCATCCATTGAGAGACACTTGGGTTGCATCCATGTTTTAGCTATTGTGAACATGGGTATACAAATATCTCTTCAAGATCCTGCTTTCAGGTCTTATGGGTATACATCCAGCAGTGGAATTGCTGGATCATATGCTAATTCTATTTTTAAGTTTTGAGGAATCACCATACTGTTCTCCACAGGGGTTGTGCTATTTTCCGTTCTCTCCAGCAGTGCACGAGGGTTCCAATTCCTCCACAGGCTCTCCAGCACTTGTTTTGTTTGCTGTTGCTGTTTGTGTTATAGTAGCCACCTAATGGATGTGAGGTGGTATCTCATTGTAGTTTCAACTTGCATATGCCTACATGATGCTGAGCATCTTTTCATGTGCTTTCTGGCCATCTGTACATCTTCTTTGGAGAAATGCCCACTCAAGTCTTTTGCCCACTTTTTAATTGGGTTGTTTGGTTTTTTTGTTGAGTTAGAGGACTTTGGCTTTTATTATAAATGACGTAGGGAAGTATCAGAGGCTGTTAAGCAGGGGAGTAATGTGACTTCATTTGAGTTAGTTTTGACTTATTTTTTGGCCACTCTATTGAGTGGAGACTGTTTTAAAAATGAAGAGCTGTATATGGGGAAACCAGAAGCAGGAGACCAGGTAGGGGCTTTTGCAGAAGTTTGAGCAAGACAGGACAATGGTCCTCACTAGAGTAGAGTTCACTACTAATAGGATTATAGAGAAGTGGGAAGATTCAAAACCTTGGTTAAGTAGTATAATCAAGATTTGGCAACTAAATAGAAATGAGAAGTAAGTTAAGGAGGAATCCAAGATGATTGCCAGGTTTCTGGCTTGAGCCAGAACTGGGGGGATGACGGTACCATTCACTAAAATAAAGAAAACCAGAGGACAATTGGTTTAGGAGTCGGGGAGAGAAATGATGAGTTCAATCATCCACACCATGCACTGCAAGGGCCTATGGGACATCCCAGTGGAGAGGTCCAGCAGCCTCCAGGCTGGCATTTAGAAGGAAGTGCAAGGCTGGAGATTCTACGCTAGAAGCTTGCACATAAATGAAGCCATGGGACTAGATGGCGTCAAGGTGGGCTTCTAGGGTCTGAAGACTTCCTGAAAGTATAATAAAAACACATGTGTAGGTACACGTGTGCATAGTTCTTGGAAGAGGGTTTGTATCTTTTGAAGTTTACTTATTTCTTGTGGGGAAGGGGCAGAGAGTGATAGGGAGAGAGAGAATCCCAAGCAGGCTCCCGACTATCAGCGAGTGGGTGGAGCCTGACCAAGGGATCGATCTCAGGATCCATGAGATCATGGCCTGAGCCAAAACAAAGAGTCAGAGACTTAATCAACTGAGCCACCTAGGTGCCCTGGGTTGGTATCTTTCAAGTGATGCTTTAAGAGAGCCCTGACTGACCTCCCCTGTCCCCTGCACCTCCAAAATGCTAAAAGCCACAGGTAAATTGTAGGGAGAAAAAGTCATTGGAAGAAAAATCAACATTTAATGGACAGAGGAAGGACCGGGCCTGAGAAGAAGCATCCCAAAAGGAAGGAGGAAAATGAGAGTGAAATTTCAAAGAGAGGGAAGGGGTGGGCAGAGGTGGCAAATGGTGCAGAGGTCAAGGTCAGATCTAGAACACTGAGCTTCTTCACACTCATCAATGGTCCCAGAACATCTGCCCACCGTCTGTCCTGAGTGTCATCAGATGCAGTCTGCCTCTCCTTCCCCAGACAGCAGGTGTTTCTCTGGCCTTCTCGGAGCCTGACAGAACAGAAAAACTAATCCTATAGCTTATGTGACACTAAGAGAACTTGCCCTAGCTGCCAAAGGCCCATCAGTACACACCTGACACAATCAGATAAACTCAACTGTGAGCTTGGAGGACTGACAGATGTTTAGGATTTCACTGTTAAGAGGAGGAGAAGGGGAGGGGGAAAGGGGAACAGAACACAAAATGATTTAGACATGCACTCAACCATATAAAATAATACTTAGAAAGTGAAAGGAAACAAACGTATCTAAATATTTTTAGGGGTTACCTTTGGTTGTTGAGATTATAGACTTTTCCCTCCAATTCTCTGTAGTCTCCAAATGTTCTACAATAAGTACGTTTCACTTTTGTAATTGGACCGATTATTTAAAATACAGTGTCTATAACAGTGAGCAGTCATGTCCCGATTTTACAGTGGAAAAACACATTTTCGGTCACAGACATCTGTAAGGGGCTGATGGTAGCTATGGGCCTTCTCCCTGGAAGAGTGCTCATAAGCTCTTCCATACACTGACCCCTCATTCTGCATCCCCTTGGGGGTGGCCCTGGTGCGGAGGAAATACCTATCCACACCTGTACGAGGCAGAATGGCTGTGGGACCAGCCACAACTTACACTAATGCTGACCAACAACGTTGAAATTTCAAAGAAATGTGTAAGTCCAAAATGGAAGCACAAGAAGAGAAGCTAAGAGGCCAGTATGGGCTATGCTGTCCCAGCTCTGTCCGGCGGGACAGGGGGGGAGGGGGCTTACTCTGGCCTGAGTCCCAAGATCCCAGTGGCAGGTCTGTCAGCCTTGGGGATAGAGTTGCTCTAGGTATCTAAACACCCCATTCATCCAGCTGACTCCCTGGTTCATGTCCCCAGCCCACCAGTGCCTTTAGGAATAGTGTGGCTGCTTTAAGGGCAGAGGTTTACCAACGCGAACCACTCTAAGGGCCAGAAAGGAACAGCAAGGGAAAAAATAAACTGCCAAGGTATAATCAAACTTTACTTTATACGTGATAAGGTACAAACGTAGGATGCCAGAGATTGTAGTTTAAATTTGACATTGAACAAATACAATTTGGAAATAGAAATAATCTGGGGCGCCTGGGTGGCTTAGTCGGTTAAGCGTCCGACTTTCGCTCAGGTCATGATCTCGCGGTTCGTGGGTTCGAGCCCCGCGTCGGGCTCTGTGCTGACTGCCAGCTCAGAGCCTGGAGCCTGTTTCAGTCTGTGACTCCCTCTCTCTCTGACCCTCCCCTGCTCACGCTGTGTGTCTCTCTCTCTCCTAGAAATAAATAAAACATTAAAAAAAAAAAAAAAGGAAATAGAAATAATCAGTTTCATAATGTACTACTCCTTAGATTTGAAATCCAAAATGTGACATTCCTTTCTTAAGCCCCAAGGTGTCAGTCAATGTCAGGGCGTGACTCTGGTACAGGAACTGCACCCTGAATCTTTAACTGAGGGCAGCACTTAGTTTTCTGTTGTTTCATGACTGAAAATAGCTGCTCACAAACGTAGGTACTTCCAAACATGGACAGAATCTTTACACAATGGTTTTTATATTTAGGGTAACCATTCCCAGGGTGTTTGTAGAATTCTAGGATTCCGACATAGTCATGTTTCGTTTTTGGTATCGTGTTGCACTGTATTCAATAGCCTCCATCTGTAGCTCCTCGCTCGCATCGTTCATGGTAATTGAGAAAGGTGAACTGAACAACCTCAGCTCGTTTTCATCAAGTTCGAAACCAGAGAACCGTTTTTGGAACTCAGTCTTCAACCCTGTAATTCTGGGAATATAGCTCAGGCCATCTCTCTCATGTTCGGAAATGAACTTCAGTGTAGGGAAGTGGGCCAGATTGCTCCCTGCCAAATGGGTCTCCCAAAGACACAGCTTCATTAGGAGGAAGCAAACTGAATCATACGTCTGTGTAACCACTTGTGAATGCCTTTGCAGGGAGATACCTGACATATTCAGGTAAGTCATAATGTAGACCAGAAAGGCTAAGTCTTTAACCCAATCTTTGCTAGTAAGCCGGGGAACAGATTTTCCTTTAGAAGACATGAAAAAAATCAATTTTTTCCAACAGTTCCAAAAACTGTCTTAGCACCATGCCACGACTCAGCCCTGTTAAGTCCTATGGAGGAGAACAGGCTTCCATATTGTGCATCTAACTCACTGAACAAAGCACTGAATTCTCTGTGGTCTGAGCCATGGGAACGTATAGAGCTTACCGTGTGAATTACCATGTCCATGACATGATCCATTTTTATCTTTTTAGCACTAAGTGACTCCTGGAGAATGGGGCCATGCCCAGACTTAAGCTCTGTGTCTCTGCAAAGCCCTGACACTTTAAATTTAAGTTCTGTAACAAGTTGTTCAACACCAGCCGGTGTAGAATTGCCATCTGTGCTAACACTGACTAATTTCGACCAGTCTACATTAAATTTTTTAAGACTTTCCTCCACACATACAAATAAATCATTTCCTGATGGGGTGCCTGTCATGGGTACCATGTCCAAAAGCTCTTCTGTCACATCAAAAGCTTCATCAACACCACGAAAGAATACAGCCAGTTGGAAGGCATTATCTCCATCAGCTCCTTCCTGAGCTGCAATGGAGAAAGCCACAAATGATTTACCTCTTCCTTGCAACTTGTCCATAAGTTCTCAGCCATCTCACCAACGTGCTGTGGAACAATATTAGCACTTAGGCTCATGTTGGCAAATGCTGGTCTCTGCTCAAGGCACTCCACAGCACTCAGAGACATTCCTTTATAAACTCGCCGTCTGTAAAAGGTTTGGATGCCCAGGCAATTTTCTCACTTAATACGTAACTGTATTTCGTAGCCGCATCACTTATTTTATTCATATTCAAAAGGGCATCATATTGAAATTTTAGTCTTTTTTTTTTCAGTTCATTTAGCTTTTTATCACGCATCTTTTCTGCGTGTGCATCATGGTTCCTGCTGTGGTTTGTTTCATAATGGCGTCTGGGGTTACGCTCCTCCCACACAGACACACCCTCTTTGCTTATTGAACCTGCGGACATTCTTACCCTCCACAAAGAAATAAGCACTCTCCCATTTTTCTTGAAATGTGTGGCTTTCTTGTTCCAGCTTTCAATTTCCCACTTTTGAAAGAGACACATGCAGAAGGAATATTAACAGGTCACCTTCACTAATAGGAGAAAAGTAGTACTTTGCAAGAGAAAAGAACTGATTCTACTCTCTCAAGGTGTTAAGTGTGCTGTTCGCTCCTTCCATTAGGGAGGAACTTACCGGATGGTGGGGGTTGTAACAAACAGCTAAGAGGAAGCCTCTGATTTTCCTGTGCAGGTGACTGGAGACATGTAGGAATGCAGCCCCAGGGCCACCAGATTTTCTGATGCAGCAGCAAAAGAAGCTGGAAATACAGATTTCTATGTGAAATTTCTTTATTTTTAAAAATATTCATAGTAAATTGGGTTTTTTTTCTCTGTAAATACTATAGAAGCCATTACGATTACTCATTAGATTAGGCAGATTAGGGACTCCGGTTTGGGGTCTCTGGTTCAAACCTGACAAAAACCCTACTTGAAGAGAATTAAACATCTGACTTCTGAAACCACAGCTTTAAGGGCCTGTCCAAACAGAATCCTATAGGACCCCCCAAGAAGGGGAGCTAAGCTGATGTATCACCTCAAAGTGACATGTTTTTGCAGACTTCAAGGTTACAGTTAGTTAGGACAATACTCGTTACGTTGATCTGAGGAGGATTACCCATTTTTAATACAGGGAGAAATTGTATTTAAGTGTCCCTATCCTAAGGGGTCCTGGGTGGCTCAGTCGGTTAAGCATCCGGCTCTTAGTTTCAGCTCAGGTCATGATCTCACGGTTTGTAAGTTTGAGCCCCACAACCGGCTCTGTGGTGGCAGTGTGGGGGCTGCTTGGAATTCTCCCTCCCCCCCCACCCTTCCCCTTGTCTCTCTCTCTCTCTCTCTAAATAAACTTTAAAAAAACAAAAGCTTCCCTATCCTGACTGTAGCCCCTCTCTGGGGAACACGGCTGATGACCCAACCCTGGCAAGTTTCAGTCTCCAGAGCTTATCAGCCCTTACTTCTCCACGTGCTATTCTTCTCGCCTCTCTCCTCTTGGCCTTGGCTTTTCCCTCCAACGTGGTCCAGAGCTATGGCAAGCCCTCCAATCTTTGTTCCTTGCTTCCCTTCCAAGGCTCTCTCTGCATCAGCCTGTGACTTGAAGTCAACATAGGTGATCCTGCAATTGTGGGGACCGGGTGGAGGGGAAAAGAAAGCATAGTCAGCATTCAGTACTTTTCTCTTCCAAATCAGTAACACACACACAAGATTCAAAAGGCAAAAGGTAGAAAAGGATACAGTGACATGTGCCTTCTGCCCAATTTCTATCCTCAGAGGCAATACGCTGTACATATAAAAGCAAATTACATATATACACACTCTATTTTTTTTTTTAATGACTTTATTTATTTTTGGGAGAGAGAGAGAGAGACCGACAGAGTGCTAGCAAGGGAGGGGCGGAGAGAGAGGGAGACACAAAATCCGAAGTACGCTCCAGGCTCCGAGCTGTCAGCACAGAGCCCGACGCAGGGCTCGAACTCAGGAACCATGAGATCATGACCTGAGCCAAAGTTGGATGTTCAACCAGTGGAGCCACCTAGGTGCCCCACGCTCGATTTTTTAAACTTTACTGAGATATAATTCATGTATTAGAAAATTCATCCATTTATGGGGCGCCTGGGTGGCTTAGTCGGTTAAGCGTCCGACTTTCGCTTAGGTCATGATCTCGCGGTTCGTGGGTTCGAGCCCCGCGTTGGGCTCTGTGCTGACTGCCAGCTCAGAGTCTGGAGCCTGTTTCAGTCTGTGACTCCCTCTCTCTCTGACCCCCCCTGCTCACGCTGTCTCTCTCTCTCTCTCTCTCTCTCCTAGAAATAAATAAAACATTAAAAAAAAAAAGAAAGAAAATTCATCCATTTAAAGTATAGGGTGAGGGGCACCTGGCTGGCTCCATCAGTGAAGCATGCAACTCCTGATCTCTGGGTTGTAAGTTCAAGCCTCATGTTGGGTGCAGGGATGACTTAAAGATGAAATAGTGCACGATGATTTCTAGTGTATTCATAGAATTCTATAGCCATCACGATAATCTAATTTTAGAACATTTTTATCATCTCCCAAAGTGTCCATCAGCGGTTACTCCTCGTTCCCCCAACTCATACCCACCCCGTGTCCCAACCACTATGTTATTTGCCTATTGTGGACATTTCATACAAATGGGACCATAGGACTATGCAATCTTTTGTGTCTGGCTTCTTTTATTTAGCCAAATGGTTTTCATATTCCTCCAAGTTGCAGCATATGTTGATATTTCATTGCTTTTTATGACAGAACAATATTACGTTGTATGGAAGGAGCACATCTTGTTTACCCAGTCATTAGCAGGTGGACATTTAGGGTTGTTTCCAGTTTGGGGCTAGTAGGAATGAAGCTGGTATGAACATTTGTAGAAATGTGTGGATATACTTTTTCGTCTCTTTTGGGTACACACCTAGAAGCAGAATTGCTGCACCACATGGTAACTCTATGTTTAACATTTTCAGACACCACCAAACCATTTTCCAAAGCAATGACACTATTTTACATTACAACCAGCAATGAATGAGGGTTCCAGGTTCCCCATATCCTTGCCAACACTCGTGATTGCCTGCCATTTTTATTATAGCCACTCTACTGGGTGTGAGGTGGGATCACACCATGGCTGTGATTTGCATTTTCTTAACAACTCAGGTCAAGCACCTCTTTGTGTTCTTATTGGGCAACAGTATACCTTGTTTGGAGAAATGTCCACTCAAGCGCTTTGTCCATTTTTTTAAAAATGTTTATTAAAAAAATAAATAAATAAAAGTGTTTATTTATTTTTGAAAGAGAGATCGCAAGCAGGGGAGGGGCAGAGTGAGAGGGAGAGAGAAAATCCCAAGCAGGCTCCACATTCATTCAGTGCATAGCCCAACGTGGGGCTCGATCCCACAACCGTGAGATCATGACCTAAGCTGAAGTCGGACAGTTAACTGACCGAGCCCCCGAGGTGCCCCGGTTACCACACTGGTCTAAGGGGCCAATTTAATGCTTGTTTTGCCACTTGTCCAGGCAAGTCAGCAAGGGTGCTGTTCTACTGGAGAGAAGAATGGTGATAATCTATGACTGAATTCTTCCAATCTTCAATCTTGAACTTGGTAGAATAAGCCTTCATTTCTCAATGACACTTTGACAGTTTTCTAGAAACTTCTGACTGTCCATTTATGATGCCTTCTTCAGTTTTTTCTGCCTGCTGGTAGAAAGGTTGGATAACTTCTCTTTTCTTTTCTAAAATCAGGCCTAAGTGATTTGGGAGAATGTAGTAAAATTCTGTTATGTCCGAATCCAGTAGAAATACATTCTTTTTCAATATAGGCACAAAACACATCTCGTACTCACCCCATACTTGCTCACCAAACTGATTTGAAAGGCATCCTTAAACACTTCTTTTAACTCATGTTGAGTGACTTTATCAGGTGACTTTATACTTGATGAAGAGTGTTTTGGTATTCCGAGCTATATAACACAAAAGAATATTTTCAGTCTGGATTCAACTCTAATAAGCATCAAAAGTTCTCCAAGGGCTCTGAGCTGACTGCCAGCTCAGAGCCTGGAGCCTATTTCGGATTCTGTGTCTCCCTCTCTCTCTGACCCTCCCCTGGGCACGCTGTCTCTCTCTCTCTCTCTCCTAGAAATAAATAAAAATTAAAAAAATAAAATAAATAAAAAAGTTCTCCAAGGGAGGAAAAATACTTCTCCAAGAGTTGGAGAGTGTTAATAGCAATATATATTCCTCATTTAACAACTATTTGAACACACATCTAGGTGAGGGCCTATGCTACATGGTACATCAAAATACAGACTTGGCCTCTATTCTAGGGAATGTGGCCTTGTTGGGGGGAAAGGCTAGTAAACATAGTCGCATAATTTCAAACTCTGGTTAAGTGCTAAGAAGGAAAAGTAAAAGGGAAATGAGAACATCTAGTAAAGACTTAACCTAGGGGAACCTGGCTGGTTTAACCGGAAAAGCACGCAACTCTTGATCTCTGGATCGTGAGTTCAAGCCCCACATTGAGTGGAGATATTACTTAAAATAAATAAATAGAAAAAAAAGAGAGGGGAGGGAAGGGAATTCCCCACCCTCCTCAAAAAAAAAAAAAAGACTTAACCTAGCCTGGAAGGGAAAAATTTTTCTTTTTTTTTTTTTTTTAATTTTTAATGTTTTATTTATTTCTAGGAGAGAGAGAGAGACAGCGAGCAGGAGGTCAGAGAGAGAGGGAGTCACAGACTGAAACAGGCTCCAGGCTCTGAGCTGGCAGTCAGCACAGAGCCGACGGGCTCGAACCCACGAACCGCGAGATCATGACCTAAGCGAAAGTCGGACGCCTAACCGACTAAGCCACCCAGGCGCCCCATGGAAGGGAAAATTTTTCTGAGCTGAGGAAGTGACCTTTAAGCTGAAATTCTATGGATGCAGGGACTGAGTCCCAGAGAGATCATTATGGCAGAGGAGGTAAGGGGTAAGGTACATAATGACAGAGAGTACAGTAGACAAAGGACGCTATGACAGGGAAGGTGAGCCAGGCAGCTAGAGCACACTGGGTGAGAGCAATGCAGATAAAGTTTGTGCTATGCAGGCAGGTGACCTGGTGGTAACAAAGTACTGGCACAGACGGAGAAAGAATCTGATATTCGTTCCTGACCCAGAGTCTTCTAGATACACAGGTATCTATAAATAAATTACCCTGTTAACATACCTTTCTTTACTCCCTTTCCTTTTGATTTTCTCAATTTAATTTCATTCCCGAGGGCCTTTGTCTCAGTAAGTTTCAAGGCTTTTCCCTGATCATCAGCAGATTTAAAATTCACATAACCAAATTTCCTACGGGGATGTAAAAGAAAGGGGAAAAAACAGCAAGTAAGATCAAGCGGCACAGGACTTCTGGCTGACTAGTCACACTGGCTGTGAAAGTAGAAATCAGCACTGAGTCACATTTACAACTTAAAACCAAGGCTCCACCAACTAGCAGTAAGAATGGCATAAAGTAACCAGAGAGGAGTGGTTCTCGCCTAGGGGCAAGCGTGACAATGTGTAGAGACGTTCTGGCTGTCACAACCGGGGGAGTGCTTCACTGCCCAGTGGGGAGAATCCAGGCACACTGCTCCATAGCCTGCAATGAACGGGACGGTCCCCCGCAACAAATTCTCCGGCCCAAAATGTCAACAGTGCCAAAATGGAGAAAGCTTGCTCTGGATCAAGGGCTAAAGTCGGTGCAAATTCGCCTGTTGAAATCTGTTTTCTGTTTAGCAACTGACCAAATTTAACCAAAACCTATAGGAAATGAAGTCTGAAATAAGGTTTCAAATTTTTGTTTTCAGAAAGAGCGATGTGCATTTGTGAATTAGAACAAAAAATATCATTCCTAATGAGGAATATGTTAGCGAACACAAGGGCTATTACAGAAAGTTTTTAAAAATTTTTCAACATTTATTTATCTTTCAGAGACAGAGAGAGAGAGACACAGCACAGTTGGGGAGGAGCAGAGAGAGACGGAGACACAGAATCCGAAGCAGGCTCTAGGCTCTGAGCTGTCAGCACAGAGCCTGACGCGGGGCTCGAACTCAAAAACCATGATGAGATCATGACCTGAGCTGAAGTCGGAGGCTTAACCGACTGAGCCTCCCAGGCACCCCTGTTTACTACTATTATCTTTTTGTTTTTATCTAAGACAGTCTGAGTACTAAAAAATATGCTCACATCCAGGAAATACGCTTCTGATCCAAAAGAAGTGGGAGAGATGAAATTCAACTTGGCAAAAAAGCAGAAGTGATACAGAACCTATTATTTGCCACCAAAGCTAGGGGGATATAATTAAAGGACTTAGTTTAAAATAATTCTGGGCAGGGGCACCTAGGTGGCCTAGTCGGTTAAGAGTTGAATTTGGTAAGACTATACTTTCAGGGATCATTTCTAGAATGCTGACAAAAACTGAGGACTGATGGATGTGGGGGGGAGGGGGGATGGGCATGGAGGAGGGCACTCGTGGGGATGAGCACTGGGTGTTATGTGGAAACTAATTTGACAATAAACTATTTGTAAAAAAAAAAAAAAAAAAAGAAAAGAAAAAAAAAGAGTTGAATTTGGTTTCCGCTCAGAATGTGACCTCACAGTTTATGAGTTTGAGCCCCACATTGGGCTCTGAGTTGATGGTGCAGAGCCTACTTGGGATTCTCTCTCTCTCTCTCTGCTTCTCCCCTGCTTGTGCTCTCTTTCTCTCAAAATAAATTTAAAAAATAATAATAAAGTGCAATAAAATAAAATAAATAAAATAAAACAATACAATACAATATAATTGTGGGCGAATAACATCACTTACAGTGGAAAATCATGAAAATATGTTTCTGTAAAGACAAGAAAAATCTCAGGATTATTTTAACATTTCAATTGGAAAAATAGGATAGTAATTTAATACAATGTTTTTTTCATATTTATTTTAATTTTTGAGAGAGAGCGCGTGCATGTGAGTGGGGGAGGGGCAGAGAGAGGGGGACATAGGATCTGAAGCAGGCTCTGTGCAGACAGCAGAGAGCCCGAGGTGGGGCCTGAACTCACAAACCATGAGATCATGACCTGAACCAAAGTGAGACGCTTAACGACTGAGCCACCCAGATGCCCCGATATAATGGATTTCCTAAGAGCCACTTCAAGTTTTAAATATAGTAGTCCCTCGGGGCACCTGGGTGGCTCGGTAGGTTGAGCGTCCGACTTCGGCTCAGGTCATGATCTCACAGTTCATGGGTTCGAGCCCCGCATCGGGCTCTCTGCTGACAGCCAGCTCAGAGCCTGAAGCCAGTTTCAGATTCTGTATCTCCCTCTCTCTCTGACCCTCCCCACTCACGCTGTCTCTCTCTCTCAGAAATAAATAAAACGTTAAAAAAAAATTAAAAAAAAATAAATACAGTAGTCCCTCTTATCCACAGTTGCAGTTACTCACAGTCAACTGTGTGGTCTGGGAACAGATGATCCTTCCGACCTAGCTTCAAAAGGTCAACAGCACTCTAATGCAAGGTCACAACCCATATACCATGCATCTCACTCCATCTCATCACGGAGGCATTTTGTCATTTCACAGCGACACAAAGGGGGTGTGTACAGTGCAGTAAAAATCTTTTGAGAGAGAGAAACCACATTCACTTAACTTTCATTACAGTATTCTGTTATAATTGTTCTGTTTTGTTGTATTGTTGACTTCTTAGTGTGGCTAATTTATAAATTCAACTTTATCACAGATATGTATGTAAAAGAAAACACATAGTATATGCAGGGTTCAGTACTATCTGTGGTGTCAGGCATCCACCAGGGATGTCAGAACGTTCCCCCCGCGGACAGGAGACGACTGCACTCACTTTGAACTCCCAGAGGCTGGTGTAACCCCCACTAAAGGGTGAAGAGTAGGTAACAGAAGGACCCGACAGGACAGAAGTCTGGTCACCCACAATGAAACAGAAAACTACTGGAACTCGTTAATTTCTCCAGGGATAATACTGCTGGGCTGATCAACTTCACATTTTTTTTTAATGTTTTATTTATTTCTGAGAGAGAGAGACAGCATGAGCAGGAGAGGGTCAGAGAGAGAGGGAGTCACAGAATCAGAAACAGGCTCCAGGCTCTGAGCTGGCAGTCAGCACAGAGCCCGACGCGGGGCTCGAACCCACGAACCGTGAGATCATGATCTGAGCCGTAGTCGGACACTCAACCGACTGAGCCACCCAGGCACTCCTCAACTTAACATTCTTAATCCATCGGTATTTACCTGGACAAGACAACTCTGACAACAACTGTGAGATCATTTTTAGCAAAACATTCATTGAGACCAGTTTTTAGTTCAGCAGCGGTTTTGTTGAAATTCAGGATTCCAACGAACAGTTTGAAAGTTACAGGCGTTTCAACTGCCACACAGAAAGGTTTAAAAAACAAAAACAAAAAACAAACTCACAGTTCAGAAACAATGATGCTAAAAGAAAATTCCATTGAAGATTCTGGCATATTGCAACGGCAAACTGCAATAAAAATCCCCTCGCTTATCACTTGGGCTTTCGCCTTGTCCACAAATATCATACCCACACTTAACCGATACCCAATCCTCCATGTTTTGTCTTGTGCCTTAAATCACAGCAAACAAGTTACCTTCCAATTTCTGTTTTTTGGTTCCAAGGGAAGCCTTCTATTTGGCAATTTCCTTTTTCCATTTATCAGGTTCTGTGGGCAAAAGCCAGAATGCTATATTTTAATGTTCTGTCTGTACCACTAATGAGTAAACTGGAAGCTTCTACTCTAATCACCAATATCATACCTAGGGTCTGCCTGCTCTTCACAAAACACAGGGGTCAGGTCTGGTCAGAGTACTTTTAAAAGCATTTATAAATTAATCAGAAAGTTCTCCAAATTCCTAAAAGAAATCCAACACCCTCTGCCCAAGGGCTTCCCTACAACTCGAATTCCTTGATATGGGCTACCCGTCAACCAAGCTGATTTAGGTCATTGTTGACCTTCCTCCTCCTCTTCTCCCTCACTGCCTTTTCCCTCAGTCATTGTCCCAACCCCTACAGGAAGGGCTTTCTCCCCCTGAACCATGTAGAATATGCATCTTCCTTTTCAGAATCTAAATGAAAACCCACCTAAACAATTACTGCCACACAGACTTGTTAAGAATAAGAATAACAGGGGCGCCTGGGTGGCTTAGTCGGTTGAGCGTCCGACTTTCGCTCGGGTCATGATCTCACGGTTCGTGGGTTCGAGCCCCGCGTCGGGCTCTGTGCTGACTGCCAGCTCAGAGCCTGGAGCCTGTTTCAGTCTGTGACTCCCTCTCTCTCTGACCCTCCCCTGCTCACGCTGTCTCTCTGTCTCCTAGAAATAAATAAAAAAACATTAAAAAAAAAATAAAAGCAACATATTTAAAAAAAAAAAAGAATAAGAATAACAAATTGCTCTTTCAGAAAAACTGCTCATAAGTCTGGCTATGGTACACAAACCTAAAAAAAATTCACTGCCACTTTGACCTCTTATTTTGAAATAACTTTACTGCTGTTATATTTTAATACAAATATTAATAATTACTTCTTTGGAAGCAATATTTTTTTTTTAATTTTTTAAGTAATCTCTACACCCAACATGGGGCTCGAACTCACAACCCTGAGATTCAGAGTCACATGTTCCACTGACTGAGCCAGCCAGGTGCCCCTGGAAGCAATATAATTTAAAATGTTACACAGGGGGCGCCTGGGTGGCTTAGTCGGTTAAGCGTCCGACTTTCACTTAGGTCATGATCTCAAGGTTCATGGGTTCGAGCCCCGTGTCGGGCTCTGTGCTGACTGCCAGCTCAGAGCCTGGAGCCTGTTTCAGTCTGTGACTCCCTCTCTCTCTGATCCTCCCCTGCTCACGCTGTCTCTCTCTCTCTCTCCTAGAAATAAATAAAATAATAAATAAATAAATAAAATAAAATAAAATAAAATAAAATAAAATGTTACACAGACTCCATCAAGACAAAAACAAAATCACTGAGAATTAGGGTTGGGGAACAATTAACCTGCATGGCTCATACGCACCACAACAGAAACAATCAATGTATGAAGTTTAGCAAAAACTCTGCTTCTGGTCATGGGGACAGCACAGGTCAACTGTCCACTGAGATTTCCTCATCAATGAAGCCAGGCCCAAAACATCAGCCAGGGACTGCTAAGGCCAACTTTCTGACGGGGGGGTGTCTTCACAGAATGCCTCTACAGCAATGTGGAACAGCATAGGGCTGACCCTTGCTATCTCCTGGCCACTGGCCAGAAACGCCTCTGGGAGAGGATCTGTTACTTTTCTCATCCTGGCCCAACTCAGTGTTCTTATCTTCTTCCTCCTCATCGTTCTCACTTCTTTTCTTGGCATGCCTCCTGTCTTTTGGCAACTTGGCCCATATGGCAGCCTTCCGGTGTGGTGAGGTTAGTTTCTTAGCAAACATGGGAGCCAGAGACGTTCTCCCCCTGACTTTATTTTCTGGAGCAGTGGTGATCTTCCCACCATTCTTCTGAGGGACAAAGCCTGGAGAAGCAGCAGCAACAATGAAAGCAGATCTTCCCCCTGCCCAAGAGGTTACAGTCAGCGAGGGCAAGATTTGGTCAGGCACACATGTCAACGTAGAAGATGAATTTCTCAATGTGCAGTAAGAGAGTTCCCAGCACCACCTGGCATGCTTGTCTTATGAAAAGGAAAAGAAAAACAAATTCCTAGACTTCACTTAGAGTTATCCACTCAGAATCTTTACAGGGAAGGAACTCATTTCTAGAAGTATACAAGTGGCTGCCCTAGGAAAATATGCCAAGTCAACTACTGTTTAGGTGGCTCCACACACCTTTAGAGTTGTGTACAAAGATACACCGAAGTGAAGAGCCTCCCACAACAGAAGACTGGAACATACACAGGAATGAGCGCCAAGCCCCAGAGATTGAGTCTCATGCTTCCTAATTATACCATCAATTCCCATCCCATGGCTACTAATAACTGGGCATGGTGTTATAAAACTAGATACCTAAAGATGACAATTTTAGCAAAACATTGAATGAAGTCTCACCATACACAAAAGAACAAGATGAAGAAATATGGGCAATTAATAGAAGCACTGTCTTTATCTTGCCAGTGTTAACTAGGACAATGTCATAACACAGGGAAGGCATTACTGGTGTTACGGGCTGAACTATATCCCACTAAAATTCATACATCAAAGCCCTAATCCCCAGTGTCTAAGAATATTACTGGGGGTGCCTGGGTGGCTCATTGGGTTAAGCATCCAACTTTGGCTCAGGTCATGATCTCAGGATCTGTGGATTCAAGCCCTCTGTCAGGCTCTGTGCTGACAGCTCAGAGTCTGGAGCCTGCTTTGGATTCTGTGTCTCCCTCTCTTTCTGCCCCTCCCCACTCATGCTCTGTCTCTCTCTGTCTCTCAAAAATAAATAAATGTTTAAAAAGAATTTTTTTTTAAAGAATATTACCGTATTTGGAGACAGGTCTTTAAAGAAGTAATTAAGTTAAAATGGGGTGGTTAGAGTCATTAGAGTAGGCCTTAATTTAATATGACTGCTGTCCTTATAAGAGATTAGGCCACAGAGGACAGATGAATGACCATGTGAATAAATAGTGAGAAGACAGATATCTGCAAGCCAAGGAGAGAGGTTTTGGAAGAAACCAAACCTGCCAACAGCTCGATCTTCAACTTCTAGCCTCCAGAACTGTGAGAAAATAAATTTCTGCTGGTTCAGCCACCCAGTCTATATTTTATTAAGGAAATCCCAGCAAACCAATACAGTTGGTGTATATATATAGCCATCAATTCACATCATAGGAAGAGATAAGAGCACTCAATTAGCATTACTGGTTATGAACACATTCATAGGCAAGCAGATGAGGGACCAGTTCATCTGGCATGGTAATGATATGGGATCAGGGAAGTTAGGTGAAAGAGATGAAGGCTTTTTGTTTTGTTTTGAACTTTTAGTAATCTCTACACCCAACGTGGGGCTTGAACTTAAAACCCAGAGATCAAGAGTCACATGCTCTTCTGACTGGGTCAGCCCAGCGTCCCAAAAGATGAGGGTTTTCATGAAATAATTTCAAGGAGCCAACTTTAGGGTCTGTTTACCCTAAAAGTTCATCTAATTGCAATAGTACTACTCAATGCTGCACTAATCAGAGTACACCGTTATAAGAACCACACTTTAGTGAACAATGGTGACCAGTGTGAACAGTCGAGAACTGCATCATGTGTGTATCAGCCTAAGAGAAATATAATGTGACTATCCCTGTTTTCCTCCAAGCCACCAGAGTCTGAGTTCCAAAGCAAAAGTTGCATTTACCAAGAACTTTCTGGCTGATTGGTACAGAAAGCTAATGCAATGTATAGTGTATGGCCTGCTTGGGATTGTCTCCTCCTTCTCTCACTGCCTCTCCCCCACTCACTCTCTATTTCTCTCTCAAAATAAATAAAAATAAACTTTAAAAAATGCTTCAAAGTCCAAAGATGGACTTATGGGTGCACTTTGTACAGGGCAAGCAAACTATTCCAATGCTGAACCCAAAGACCTTAGTCCCACATCAAAGGATTAGTAAATGAACATATATTTAACACGTTTTAAATTAAAATCAAAAGGTATGTATGGATAACTTACTTTTGATTGATTAAACTACTAGACTGAATAGGGCTAATGAAAGTTTCTATTACAACTGGTTGCTCAAAGTAGACAGTAAATACATGTTGGCTGCCTCTCAAAATGACTGCTTGGGGGAAAGAGAAAAATGAACCGGGAAGGGGTAAGGGCTTTGGATTCCACAGAACTATGGATAATCCTGGCTGTGTCGCTTATTAGGTCCAAAACCATGAGCAAGTTAGTTAATGGCTAAATCTGTTTTCCCATCTATAAAATGGAGCTGATGTCGCCTGCCTAATATGGTCGCTTAATGCATTAAGCCCTAGGGCAGCGGCTGCAGTGAAGCATTCACTCATCAGCCATGTACTCCCTCATCCACCTCAATTTTTTTTTCATCCACCTCAGTTCTTTTAGGACTCCACTTATTCCAATAAGGAATAATTTAGGACTCCCATCGATATTCCAATACCAACACAGAAGCTCCCTGCCAGAAGCACAGAATGTAGTAGGGATCTAAATATTTGTCAAAAGAATAAATATGGAAACACAGATGTTTGGCAAGCACACACACTAATGACATTTAATGGAGCAGCTTTAAGAATCAAGAGATTTTTCTTTTAAGCTGCTATTTCCAGGCAACCAAGATCACTTTTCAAACAAAAAACACTTTTGCAATCCCCAAAACAAACCTCACTTCTCACAATGGATTATATTATTATTCTTTTTACAGGACACTGGCATTTGATTCGGTAAGATTCTGTTTGGAGTTTTTGCATCTGTGCTCATGGGAGTGGACTGTAAATTTTTTTTTTCTAAAAGTGACTGTCAGGTTTTGGTACTAACTCTGAAGGGTGGGCTTGCAAAACTAGTCAGAAAGTGTTCAGGATACCACTTTTGAGATTCAACAAGGCAGTTTAACTGTTTTACTCTGGATTCTTATTCCCTTTTTTTTTTTTAATGTTTTATTTATTTCCTAGAGACAGAAAGACAGTGAGAGCAGGGGAGGGTCAGAGAGAGAGGGAGACACAGAATCCATAACAGGCTCCAGGCTCTGAGCTAGCTGTCAGCACAGAGCCCGATGCGGGGCTCGAACCCACAAACCCATGAGATCATGACCTGAGCCAAAGTTGGACGCTCAATCGACTGAGCCACCCAGGCGCCGCTGGATTCTTATTCTTGACGGCAGTGTCATTCTGCTGTGCGCTGTACATATAATTACCTCATCTCTACTTCCTTTGTTCTTATCTTCTGACATCTCATCTTCTCCATCTTCCCATCTCCTTCGGAAAAAGACTCATTTTCTTCAGTTCATCTTGCCTTTTTTCCTGCTTAAAACGGACAAGATTATTAGGCTCATCACAGGGCCTTTGACATTCCATGCAATGTACGTTTTGCCTCTAGTGTCTGCAGTAAGTTTCTATGTGTAAGAATTCTACTTGTAATAAAATTAGGCCTTATCCTAAAGTTAGTTACATTTGGCACATTTTGCTCACACTAGTGAATAGCAAAATATATCCAAAAAATTAATTTTTGTGAATGTTTGTAGGTCAGATGTCCCACACCGTGTCTTTTGCCAATATCTAGAAATGGTAACTGAAGCTTCCAAGAATGCCTCCCTCTCCGTCTCATCTGCTCCCTTCACCACACGTTTTCAAATAGTTTAGACGTTTTTAAAAATAAATTCCTCTACCAACTGTTCAAATGAAGGCACACCGGGCCAAAATAAAGCCTCCATACAGGCACAAAATCAGTACCTACGACTCAAATGTCTTTACCTTTCTGGACTCAGGACTCAGTATTAAGTGGGGCATCTCTACCTCCATCCAAATATAACACGAATAAGGAGTCTCACACCACAACCTACAGCCGCCACTTCTCAAGTTAAACCTCAGGGGCTCTTCCCTTCTTTAAAGGCGATCGCGGGGGTGCGGCCCCGCCCACCCAGGGCCCAGCGCGCCACCGCGCACCGCAGAGCCCCGCGGAAGGTTCCAGGGGTGGCCAGAGCAGCCCGCGGGCGCCAACACATCTGGAGCGCCCTCCCAGCGGCCGCCGGGACTCTAGACCCGCACACATTTCTCTCCAGGAGACAGAGCCCTAGTGCTTCCGCCTCGGCCAATCAGAGCCCGCACCGTCTCTGGGCCAATCCGAGACGCGAGCCCAAGGAGGAGGCCGAGAGCGCGAGCCTGGGGGCGGGGTCTCGAGCCAGGGCCTCCCTTGCTGCGCCTGCGCGCAGGGCGGACATTTTGGTCAGTTTGCGTCGGTCGTGGTGGGCCTGTTGTTGTTCGGTTCTGGTTGGCGGAGCAAAAGGTGCAAATCCTGCTAGGTTTGGGGACCTCACCGGTGGTCACACATCTTAGGACACCCCTGTCGGTGCCCCCGGAGAAAGTGAATAGCAGTCATTAAAGCAGCCCCTCGTTGCCGGCCCGTGAGCAAGGATAGATAGGTTCCAGGCGCTCGCGTCCGTTGACTCGGCGAGGCCGCCACTCGCTCGGAGCCGAGAGGGAGGCGTGGGCGTTCCGGCGCCGGACGGCAGGGGCCGGGACTCGACAGGAGGTGGTGATGGTTCTAGCCGAGCATTGATACCTTTTCCCCGCCATCGTTGCTTTTCACACATTGTATCATGGACTTCTCAAAACTTGAGATTTAGGCGTTATTAATAGTTAAGTTTTTTTAATGTTTACTTCTGAGATCTCTCAGGAGAGAGAGAGAGAGAGCATGAGCAGGGGAGGGTCAGAAACAGGCGGAGGCACAGAATCTGAAGCAGGCTCCAGGCTCGGAGCTGGCTGTCAACACAGAGCCCGACGCGGGGCTCGAACCCACGAACCGTGAGATAATGACCTGAGCCGAAGTCGGACGCTTAATCCGACTGAACCACGCAGGCGCTCCATAATAGTTAAGTTTTACATGTAGGGAAATGGAGGCAGAGGTTGAGGAACTTCGCAGCTATTGATTTGCTTCCTCAATTACTTAATATCGTTTCTTTTAGTTGAAACCATCATCAGTGTTATCTTTCAATCATCATTAGCACCAGTAGGCGCAGTAGTAGGATGAGAAAGTCTAGGAACTACTCCGCACTGGGATTTGAAAAGCACCTTGGGATAAATGTGTGTGTCGGGAGTGGATAAGGCTGGTCCTGAGTCAGGGACCTTGAGCGCGTCCTAGTTTCAGAAAGTTCTAAACTGGAAGGAAGGAGAATAGGAAAACCAATTTGCTTACGTATTTTAGATTTGGTACCTCACTAGCCACTTACCTTAACTAAACTGATCAAGGACAACTGAAAAGAAGCAAGACCCATTTCACTTATGGATAAAGATGCATGGTTCAAATAAAACATTAGAAGAGCATTGAATCAAGCAGTGTAGTAAAAAATATTGACCAAGTAAGATTTAACACTGGAATGCAAGGATGTTTCATGGTAAAGTAAAAAGGTCAAACTAACAGACTAAAGGAAGAGGAATACCATATTATATGAAATAAAGCCTATCTGTAAAAGTGAAACATATGATGACACTAATTAAAAAGCAGTCTTATTAAAATCAGGAATAAGAGGGGTGCCTGGCTGGCTCAGTCGGTGGAGCATGAGACTCGATCTTGGGGTGGTGAGTTCCAACACCGCATGTGGTCTAGAGTTCACTTAAATTTTATTTTAAATCAGTAATAAGAGCTTGGGACATGAATGTCATTCCCAAGGCACAAGGAGCAAAATCTGTGAATGAAACTAAGGCCTATCTGACCACATTACAATGTAAAACTTCTGGATGCAAGAGTGTCTGCAAATCTAAAATACAAGGAATAAATTGGGAAGAAATGTTTGTATATATCAAAAACCGAGCGTCAGAATATGAAAGAACTACAAATCAGAAAAAGACAAAAATGGACCAAGGATACAAAAAGCAATTTTCAGAAGAAATTTAAGTAGCACATAAAAACGTGAAACAATGCTCGACCATACAACCATCAGGAAAATACAATTTAATAAGATACCATTTGTACCCGTCAGATTAACAAAATTAACATCAAACAAGGATTTTGAGATTATGAGAAACTGGCAAATTGTTACTGTAGGGAAGAAAATGCATATTTTTTAAATTATTTTTTAAAGTTTTATTTATTTCTAGGAGAGAGAGAGCGTGTGAGCAGGGGAGGACCAGAGAGAGAGGGAGTCACAGACTCTGAAACAGGCTCCAGGCTCTGAGCTGGCAGGCAGCACAGAGCCCGACGTGGGGCTCGAACCCACGAACCGCGAGATCACGACCTAAGCGAAAGTCAGACGCTTAACCGACTAAGCCACCCAGGTGCCCCAGAAAATACATGTTTTGTTCTATCCTTCTAAATTCTTCACTGTGGTAAGTTTTATGTAACACGCGAGCCTTCGAAAGGAAGACCTGAAGAAGTGGTTAAGCCCGAGTGTTTTATGCTGTTTGATGAAGAGTGGAGACCTGTGGGAACATGGAATGGGACAAAGGAGTATGAGCTCAGTGTGGTAAATTGGAGGAAACAGCAAGGCCTTTTGGTTCATTTTTTTCTTGGTCTCTTGGAGAAAAGGGTGCCCCTTTTCTCTGCATATAGAGAGGGCACCTTTGCTCAGGGAAGGTCAGAGTCCTCTGTGCACCTGCTTTGTTCAAATTCCTTTAGCTTAGAATACTCAATATGCCAAGGTGCCACACTTCAGGATGGTGTGTCCTGAACCCCCTCATTACAGTCACCCACGGAGAAATTTGTCAATTTCCAGTCAAGGTAAAAATTCTTCCTTACATTTTGTAATTCCACTTCCAGATATCTAAATACTAAAGAAGCAGTCACACTGATAAACTTGTGCATTTTTAAAAATATTTCTTAATGTTTATTTTTGAGAGAGAGCACAAGAAGGGGAGGGGCAGAGAGAGAGGGAGACAGATTCCGAAGCAGGAACTGTGCTGTCAGCAGAGAGCCCCATGTGCAGCTCGAGCTCATGAACTGTGAGATTATGATCTGAGCGGAAGTCGGACGCTCAACTGACTGAACCACCCAGGTGCCCCCATAATAAAATTCTTTTTAAGTTTGCAATAAAGCTTCACATATTGGGGAACCTGGGGGGCTCAGTCAATTAAGCGTCTGAATTTGGCTCAGGTCATGATCTCATGGTTTGTGGGCTTGAGCCCTGCACTGGGCTCTGTGCTGACAGCTCAGAGCCTGGAGCCTGCTTTGGATTCTGTGTCGTCTCCTCTCTCTGCCCCTCCCCTTCTCTCTATCTCTCTCTCAAAAATAAATATTAAAGAAAAAAGGATTTTATTATGGACATTTCCAAACACTAAGTAGAGAGAATAAAAAATGAATCCACTTTTACCCATCAGCCTGGTTCAAAACTTTTTTTTTTTTGCCAAAAATTTTGTAACTATTCCCTGCCTCATGTTCCCCCCTCCTCTCTTTTTTTTTTTTCCTTGAGAATTTTAATGTGAATCCTAGGCATCCTGTCATTCCACCTATAAGCACTTTATTATGTACAGTACAGGATATTGGCTTGCTACCACTTAATAGCTAGCCTGTGTTCAATTTTCTGTCTCAGAAATGCCTTTTTACTGTTAGTTTGCTTGAATTAAGATTCAAAAATTTCCACACATTCCATTTGGTTGATATGTCTCAAATCACTTTAAATCTGTAATAGACAACCTCTTTTAAATGCTATTTGTTGAAGAAACCAAGTCATTTGTCCTATAGAATTTGACCTTATTCTGAATTTGGATAACACCTTTAAGGTATCTTTTTTTATGTTTATTTATTTTTGAGAGACAGCACTGAAGAGAGCAGAAGTGGTGGAGAGAGAGGAGAACGGGATCTGAGGCAGGCTCTACATTGTAAAGCCCAGTGCAAAGCCCAATGCGGGGCTCAAACTCACGAACCGTGAGATCATGACCTGAGTCGAAAGCAGATGCTTAACTGACTGAGCCACCCAGGCGCCCCTCTTTAAGGTACCTTGAAAGTATTCGTCCATGTTCAGTGTTCTTTTAAACTGGTCTTAGCCCTGGAGGCTCTGTTACATTAAGGCTCAGGCTGTTTTGCAGGAAGACTTAGTGGTTGGTGGCCTGTACTTCTCTCGCCTTCCTCTAGGAGTCACTTAACGTCTGGCTGTCCCACTTCACTGAAGTTAAAATCGACCAGACTGGGTGTTGTCAGCTTCATCACCCATTGTAACCATTAATCTTCTACCTGAAGGTTCTATGCAGTTTGTTTTGAAAAGCAAATGATTGAAAACAATCTGTTATTCATTATGGGGGGAGGGGATACGTGTGGGGACATGATGGGAATCAAATGGCCAGGATCCTAATAAGTGTTGGGACTAGAAGTATCAGTTTCATTTTGTATACTTCATTTTTTAAGATTTACTAAAATAGAAACAAAAGAATCCTGCCTCACGTGTCTAATGAAGGAAAACCAGCCAGGGAAAAAGACTGGCAGGAAGACTGCACATCCAAATCCAGGAAGGGCAGCCAGGAAAGCGTGGAGAGTGACAGCCACGAATGTGGGGCGCAGCCTGCTTTGCTTTTTTTTTTGCCTGTCTTGTGTCCCTTCCTCCTCCTAACGGCCTTCATCCCCTCTAGGGTCTCCTCCCTCCTCCTGGAGATTCAGTTTCAGTGGAATTGTCCTAAGAGATCCCCGGCCTCTCCTGGCCAAAGCTCAGAGGCCAGTCTGAACCCTTCTCCCAGCACGCTGGGTCTTGAGCGACATCACTTCCCCCTGGACACCTTCCCTGGGACAGGCGACCCTCTTGGGTGCCGCCCAGGATTCCAGTTGTCAGAGCTTCTAGGCCAATATGTCTGTACACCCCTGTCCTAGGCTCGTACAATGCCTGGCCCGTGGTGCTCAAGAGATGTTAGCTGAGTGACTGATGCCCACATTGCTTTCATGCTGATGAAGATACTTGAATAATGGATAAAATGATCCCAGCTACTCTCACAGATGTCCCAGAGAATGTAGTAGCGGCCTCGAGGCCGTCCAGTCTAGCGCCAGCCTATGGCCATGTCTCCTGAGCCAAGGTACTCTCACCCAGCCAGGTACAGCATTCCATGAATCCCTAACCTGGGGGCTACCTATGGTCAGCACAGAGCCTGCTGTGTCAAAGGGACACACGCACCCCGGTGTTTACAGCAGCACTAGCAACAATAGCCAAAGTATGGAAAGAGCCCAAATGTCCATCAGCGGATGAATGGATAAAGATTTGTGGTATATATATATATATATATACACATATATGTGTGTATATGTACATATATATGTATACACACACACACACAATGGAGTATTACTCAGCAATCAAAAAGAATGAAATCTTGCCATTTGCAACTCTGTGAATGGAACTAGAGGATATCATGCTAAGCAAAATTAGAGAAAGACAAATATCATATGACTTCACTCATATGAGGACTTAAGATACAAAATATAAAGGAACATAAGGGAAGAGAAGCAAAAATAATATAAAAACAGGGAGGAGGACAAAACATAAGAGACTCTTAAATATGGAGAACGGAGGGTTGCTGGAGGAGTGGGGGGGATGGGCTAAATGGGTGAGGGGCATTAAGGAATCTGCTCTTGAAATCATTGTGGCACCAAATGCTAACTAACTTGGATGTAAATTTTTAAAAAGTAATAAAAAAAACTAAAGCTCATTCTACACACACACAAACACACACACACACACACACACACACAAGCTAGTTTTAAAAGCGGTGAGAGAGAATGAGAATGATTAAGAAGTGTTATGGTAGTTTGGGCTTTTAACAAATCAGCGATAATATCTGCTCATCTTAGAAGTGTATAAAGAAAACCACTAGTAGAACAAACAGAATGCGTCATCTTCAAACCAGTGAACGGATGTATCTGCTCAGGTTCTTAGTTGCAAACAACAGCAAACAACTCTGACCGACTCAAGAAGAAAAGGAATTTATTGAAAAATGCCCAGTAGCTCACAACATCAGCAGGAAGGTCAGAACACCTGGCAGAGAAAAAGGGCAGAAATCAAGGAGCCTGGGTGGCGGAAGCTCCAGGAACCAGCCCAGATGGGATGCTGCTGTTGGCACTGTGGGCCTGGACGCCTGTCATCTGGGCCCCTATTGTCACGGGTCTTAGGACCCTCTGCTCCAGATGGGAGTCCCGTGTCAGATCAGCCACGGGACTGAGGGTTGCCTGAGGGCAAGTCATGGGCCACTTGGTGACGTCAGAGATAGAGAGTATCCGGAACCTTCCAGCTTCTGTAGCAGGAGCCTGGGTTTGGTCTCTGAAGAGAGTCACTCCCTGTCCTGAGGGACTCCTGGCCCCCCCACACACCAGGAGAGGAATACACTTGCCAGGAAGCCCCCAAAAAGCAGCTCCTCTCTATAAGGAAATCCTGGGACAAAGAAAACTTGGTGGATCCATTAGAAGGGAACATGGGGAAGGGAGGAAGACTCTGAGAAGTGTACAGAGTGAGGGGCGCCTGTGTGGCTCAGTTGGTTGGGTGTCCGACTTCGGCTCAGGTCACCTGACTTCAGCCTGAGGTAGGGCTTGAACTCACAAACCACGAGATCATAACCTGAGCCAAAATCAAGAGTTGAACACTTAACTGACTGAGCCACCCTGTCCTTTACATTTTCTGAATAGATACTTAAAAGAAGAAAGAGTGGGGGGCGCCTGGGTGGCTCAGTAGGTTAAGCATCTGACTTTGGCTCAGGTCTTGCTCTCATGGGTTCGAGCCCCACGTCGGGCTCTGTGCTGACAGCTAGCTCAGAGCCTGGAACCTGTGTCAGATTCTGTGTCTCCCTCTCTCTCTGACCCTCCCCTGCTCACGCTGTCTCTCTCTCTCTCTCTCTCTCTTTCTCTCTCTCTCTCAAAATAAATAATTTTTAAAAAACATTAAAAAAAAAAAAAAAGAAGGAAGAGTGGGAAAATGTGGCTTTGTTTGTTGAGACTAATCTTGGGACTGTGAATCCCCAGAGAAAAACTTTTCTTCTGAGAAGGATGATTCTAGCATGTTCACCTTGGCCCTTGGAGATACTGGCAGAGAAGGTTGTGTGTGACCTGCCAGAGAAGGACTGTGGGACGTAGGACACGTCCGAGGGGAGGTGAAGACGGGAGGAAGCTGAGGGACTGGAGGAAAGCAGAGCAGTCGAGAACGAGGAAGGCTAGATGAGGCAGAAGAATAAATTTGTCCTAGGGGAAGAGCAGGAAGGAGGCTGTCATGGTCAAGAGTTCCCCCTTCCAGAAATGGAAAGACTCCTGGAGGTCCTGGGAGTGAGGAGGTCACCAAGGAACCAAGAGGCGGGGTGGAGGAGAGGTCTCCAGAGCTGCCGGAAAGATCAGGAACTGAAACAAGGGCAGCAGTGGGACTTCCATGTGGACTTCGATGCCTCCCAGGATAGTGGCAAGAGTGGAACAGATGGAGGGGCACCTGGGGTGGCTCCGTCAGTTAAGCATCCGACTTCGGCTCAGGTCATGATCTGAAGGTCTGTGAGTTCAAGCCCCACATCAGGCTCTCTGCTGTCAGCACACAGCCGGCTTCAGACCCTCTGTCCCCCTCTTTCTCTGGCCCTCCCCATCACGCGTGTACACTCTGTCTCTCTCTCCTTTAAAAAAGGAGTGGAATAGACAGGAAGTAGAGAGAGCCCCAGGTCTTCCACGCAGAGGAGGAGGGATGTGGGTGACCGTAGCTGGGAGGGGAGGTGGCCCGAGCCCCAAGAGGCACCAGACACTTAAGAAGAGTTGGGGACCCTGGCCTGGTTGTAGCAGGGGGCGCTGCGGGGAACGCAGTGCAGAAGGGCCTGCTGCGGGGACTCCGCCCCAGAGGGACTGAGATCCTGCGGCCTTTCCACCTTCCACCTCGGTCCCTTTTGCTTCAGGGCGGAGCCCAGAGTCGGTTTGTTCCACTTTCCATGGTAACTGGTGACCTGTGACAAATGGGACCCAGCCAATGACATGCTGGGGGAGACACTTGAGAGACCGGCATTGAGTTCACACTGCGGGGAGCCATGCCTTCCCGTAAGTCGCGCCCCCACCTTCCCCAGTCAGCCCAGCGCTGCTCTGAGGCAGCCCTCTCAGAACCGCACGCTGGCCCAAGCTCCTCGGGACCAGAGGTCATCTCCGACAGTCGCTTAAGAAAGGCCGCTGGGAACCCACGGTTAGTCTTTGGGAACAACTACAGGCTCCGGCCTGGAGTCCGGGGTCTGGCTGCCCACCCCCCATCACCAGCCCAGGGCCCTAGGAGCTCACTTCAGAGGCAACTTTCTGCTCTGCTTCTTTTCACAGGCCCCCGTCTTTCTCTCTGAAAGCCCCTGTCTGTCTTCCATAGGGGGTTACCTCCCTTTCTCCCTCCCTCCCTCTCCCTCCCTCCCTTCCCTTTCTGAGAGAGAATGTGAGCAGAGGAAGGGCAGAGGGAGAGGGAGAGGGAGAGAGAATCCCAAGCAGGCTCCCAGCGTTGAGCCTAACGCACGGCTCAATCTCATGACCTGAGCCAAAATCAAGAGTCAGATTTTTTTTTTAAATATTTTTATTTATTTCTAGGAAAGAGAGACAGCATGAAGAGGGGAAGGTGAGGGAGAGAGGGAGACACAGACTCAGAAATAGGCTCCAGGCTCTGAGCTGGCAGTCAGCACAGAGCCCGACGCGGGGCTCAAACCCACGAACCGCGAGATCATGCCCTAAGCGAAAGTCGGACGCTTAACCGACTAAGCCACCCAGGTGCCCCCAAGAGTCAGATATTTAACCGACTGAGCCACTCAGGTGCCTCTAGCCTTAATCCTGCCTTTAAAAAAAATTGTAAAATACACATAACATAAAACTTACCATCTTAACCACTTAAGTGTACTGTTCAGTATTAAGCACAGTCACACTGCTGGGCAGCCATTCTCCAGAATGTGTTCATCTTGCAAAACTGAAACTCTGTACCCATTAAACAACTCCCGCTCCCCCCTTCCGCCAGCCCCACCGGCAAAGATGGTATTTAATCATTTAAAATGCACTCACTTTTGCTTATGCGTACTTTCTAATCTTTCTACAAAGAGCATTCGAAATGGTTATAATTGAATTTCAAAACTCCAGAACATTACGCACAACCCTGTACAGTCTCTCCACGTCACAGGGAGAACCTGGACAAGAGACCTGTGTCACGCTGCCTTCTTCACCCTGGGTACCCGCAGCACCCACCAGGGAGGCTGGGGTCCTCCCACAGCCGTCTTCTCTCAGGCAGGGAACGGGGTCCACAGACGTGTAGCTGGTCAAGTTCCAGCAACGGAGCGGGTCCTGACCGAGCCCGGCGCCAGCCCGCACGCGTTCGGGATGGGGCTCCGTTTCAGGACTTACGCACTTGTCCCTGTCTCTCTTCTCGCCTCACCCAGCCCCCAACAAAGGTGTCCTCACAGTCATTCCTTGTCCTTGGTTGGCCCATGTCTCTCACCTCTGGAATCCTCTGGTCCGCCAGGCCCAGGGTTCTCCCCTCAGGCCCCCCAACCGGCCCATGTGGAGGCAAGGCCTGAGGCAGGCAGGGGGCCTCACCCACACGCTGGCCCTCAGTTGGCGTCAACAAAGAACGTGCCCAGAGTGGCTCTCTGTGCAGGGGGTGGGGGCACATGGAGGTCAGAGAGGAAGTAGGAGTTGGGGGGTGGTGACGAAGTAGAGTCGTTTCTGCCTGGTCGATCTTGGGTTTTCCATCAGTTTTGTTACAAGCAGTGACTTATGCCCATGCACAGAAAACCACTGGCAAAGCACCCAAGTGTGACCCTATAGAATGTCAGGGTCCCTTTCATTTTTTTTTAAACAATTTTAATGTTTTTATTTCTGAGAGAGAGACAGCATGAGCAGGGGAGGGTCAGAGACAGAGGGAGACACAGAATCCGAAACAGGCTCCAGGCTCTGAGCTGGCAGTCAGCACAGAGCCCGATGTGGGGCTCGAACCCACAAGCGGTGAGATCGTGACCTGAGCCGAAGTTGAACACTTAACTGACTGAGGCACCCAGGTGCCCCAGGGCCCCTTTCATTTTGCGAACAAGGGACCAAGGCCTGGAAAGGTGATGCCGCACTGCAAGGTGGTGGCAGCAGGGCTGAGAGTGGCACCAGGCCCCCCGGATCCCTGACACCCCCGCCACCCAGCAACTACACCAGGTGGAGATCCAGACCAGAAGGGGCTGACGGGGGGGCCACGGAGGGCCAGGATGGTGGGGGCCCCAGGTACAGGCCAAGAACCAGAGAGGGCCACACCGGGCGAGGACCTGCAGAACCTCAACAAGAAATGGGAAGGAAAGGTGGGACCCCATGATAAAATTTCAGAAAATGGGGGTGGGGAGTGGGTTGGGGGAGAGCCCAGATGGAGGCTTCCTCTGCCCGTTAACCAGCTGCCATGTTTTGTAAAGAAGGACTTTGCCTGGGGGCCTGGGGCTCTGGAGGGCAGATAACGACCTTACCTCGCTTCCAAAACTTGGGTGAGGGTAGGAATCACTGAGGTGTCAGTCAGAGTTTATAGGCTGAAGTGGGGATGGGGCACAAAGGGGGACAGGCCATGAAGACACCCCAGCAGAGGAGGGTGAGTGTGGCTTCCCAAAACTGCGTGTGGCGCTCTGGTCTCTCTGGTGGAAGCTGCTTCAAGGCTCTGCTCAGAAGGGGTCCATCTCTTGCTGCCCCTCTTGGCCACCATTCTCAGTCAGAGGGTGGGCCCTGATGCCTGGGGAGCCCAGGTCATACAGGGTGCTGCCCATGGTCACCCTGCTGAGGCTGTGGGAGCTATGGCGGGGTCTGTGGTAGCGGCACTGAGCCCCCAAGCACAGGGCTTCCTGGAAAGTCTCCCTGAAGCGGCTTGACATGAGGTTGTAGAGCACAGGGTTAATGGCCGAGCTGAGGTAGAAGAAGACGCCGGAGATAACATGCACGTACTGGAAGGCCAGGTACACGTCCTCGGTCCAGCTGGACACAAAGCTCCACATGAGGCGATCAACGTGGAAAGGGGCCCAGCAGATTCCAAACACCACGACCAGCACAACTGCGGGGGCATAGAGGAGAGATTTGGTGCTTACCAGAGCCCTCTCGACTGCCTTTCCTGGGCTTCACGGTAGGCTGCCCACTCTCACCTCACCACCCCTGCCCATTGTCCAGATGGAAGTTTCTAGAAGTTTGCCTGCCCTGGCCTTGTCACCGCTTTCAGAGAGGCTGGTCCCACCACTGTCACTGACTGGGCAGTGGGCATGTGCTCTCCCCCGTCCCCCAACCAGCCACAGTCACCTGGGCCAGGTGTGGATGCCTGAGCCAAACTGGCCCAGTCAGGCTCTTCCACCACAGAGTTTGGAACTAGGTGACTGACTAAGAGTTCACCCAGCTTCCCAGAGCTTCCCTCCAGCTCTGGTGTTAACCAGCCATGCCCTTACTTGGGTCTCTGTCATGGGCTTGCCTCGATTTCTCTTTATTCTTTGTGTTTGCTTCTCTGACTCCCTATCTTTGCCCTGAGTGCCTTCCCCACCACACCCCGGCACGGTTTTCCCTCCTAATCCAGGATTTCCATCAGGATGCTGCTTACAACATCCCCACCAGGCCCTCGGAAAGTGAAGGTGGGGGAAGGAGGGGAGAGGCGGGAAGAGGAGAAGGCCAGAGCCCCAGCCCAGCAAGCAAGGTAAGCTTAAGGAAGCTCCCCAGCTTCCCGGGGGAGAGCCATCCCAGCTGAGCAGACCTGGCCCCCTTGGGGCAAGGGAGCAGAAAGCAGAGGCAGAATGGGCAGGAAGCAGGGGGTCACAGAGCTGAGGGGCAAGCTTGGAACTCTGGGCTCAGCCCCATTTCAGGGAGCAGCACAAGTGGCCTTGGGCTCTGGGACACTGTTTCTGGAGGACACAGGAGTGGGTCTCTCGCTGGGAATGGGGCAGTCCCCTATATAAGCCCGTGGCTTTGACCAAGGTCTCACTAGCTCTGTCTTGCCCTGGCTCACTCCACCTCCCTGATTCAGGCCCTGCTAGGGTAGGGCAGGATGGGGACGAAATCAGTGATTGGCTTAGTATCATTTTGTCTGGCTTCCCCAGGGCCACTGTTTTTGAAAAAGCACCAGATCTAGATGATAGTAACATCCAGAGCCCCAACCCAGCTGGGCTTGCCACGACCTGCCCCAATCCACACTTCTGCCCTGATTCCCCTGTGCACTGCACATTGCCCTTCACAAACACACCTCCTGATGAGCCTCCTTTATTTTTTTTTTATGTTTTTTTTTTTTTTTTTTATTTCTAGGGAGAGAGAGAGAGACAGAGTGAGCAGGGGAGGGTCAGTGAGAGAGGGAGTCACAGACTGAAACAGGCTCCAGGCTCCGAGCTGGCAGTCAGCACAGAGCCCGACGCGGGGCTCGAACCCACAAACGCGAGATCATGACCTAAGCGAAAGTCGGACGCTTAACCGACTAAGCCACCCAGGCGCCCCCTGATGAGCCTCCTTTAGACAGCAGTGGTCGTTCCTGTGGTCTCCTAGGAACCACAGATAGAGCGTGGGGGGAATGTGTCATCTTACCCCTCCAACACCTTGCTCCTCTACTTTGGGGAACTTTGCTTCCCCGCAGATCCCACCATGTGAGTCCATGGGGACTGCAAACCTCAGAATCCTGCCACTCTGGCCTGGTGGCGGGCTATGACCTAAACCCACCAATCAGAATCCTTCCCTGGGATTTTTCAACAGCCACTAAGGGAAGTAGGCAGTTCCTTAAGAAAGGAGAACTCTGGGGCTCCAGGGTGGCTCAGTTGGTTGAGCCTCCGACTTCGGCTCAGGTCATGATCTCATGGTTCGTGGGTTCGAGCCCCGCGTCAGACTCTGAGCTGACTGCCAGCTCAGAGCCTGGAGCCTGTTTCAGATTCTGTGTCTCCCTCTCTCTCTGACCCTCCCCTGCTCACGCTGTCTCTCTCTCTCAGAAATAAATAAAACATTAAAAAAAAATTTTTTTAAAGAGAGGAGAACTCTGTGCCCATGGCCATGTCTCCAAGCTGCTCTAGGGAAGGACAAATGAGCAAAGATGAAAGACCTGGAGACGCAGCTCCCACAGACAGCTCCACCATCCTGGAACCCAGCCACATGCCCCTGCCCTATCTGTGGATTGGTTCCCTGAGCCAGTGTGCCACCTACACATCTGGACGGGCCTCCATGCTTAGAAGGACCCTAGGCTGAGTGACTTAGTTTCAGCTCAACTATTGCTGTCTGGACAGTTTTTTTTTTAATGTTTATTTATTTTGAAAGAGAGAGAGTTAGAGCACGAGTGGCGGGGGCAGTGAGAAGAGGAGAGAGGAGAGAGAGAATCCCAAGCAGGCTCTGTGCTGAAGGTGTGGCCATGGGCCACAATGCGGGCCCATGAACCGTGATTATCACGACCTGAGCAGAGCTCAAGAGTAGGACGCTTAACCGACTGAGCCACCCAGGTGCCCCGCGATCTGGACAGTCTCAGTGATTTTTGAACAAGGGACCCTGAATTTTCATTTCACACGGGACCCCACAAATTATGTGGCCCATCCTGCCTTTTATCTTCGGTGTGAGTTTGTTACAGAGTAATCGCACAGGTGCATGCACACACACAGGACAGGGTGGGGGTCAGTGGTGACGACTCCAAACTCCACACTCAGCCTCCACCTTAAACCCAGACACTCAGCCCCCAGGTCCCGGAAGCACTAGCCCCTTACCCGGGGCCTGGCTCCATCCCTCTTCCCCGTAGCAACACTTACACAGCATCTTGGTCACCTGTGTCCGGCCCCGATCCTGTGGCCGCTGAAACCTGTGGCTGTCGCTGGACTCGGCCCTGCCCCTGGCCTCCTGCCTGAGCAGCAGCAACCTCTCACGCTGCAGCCGAAGCCCGATGAGCAGATAGAGCACACTGATGGTGGCCATGGGCAAACAGAAGAAGAGCAGAGTGGTGATCTGCACTACCAGGTTGTAGAGGGCCCGTGAGCGGACCAAGGTGCACACAGCTGAGTGGGGCACCGTGCCCCGGCAGGGCACCTCCAGATGCTTGATGCCGTGGAGGCTGGCGTTAGGCAGGGAACAGAGCACGGCGAGGCCCCAGATGGCTCCAAGTACACGGCGCACATGGACCCGAGTCATCGTGGATCTGGCCTGCAGCGGGTGCACCACGGCCACATAGCGCTCCACACTCAGGGCCGTGACATTGAGCACCGAGGCCAGGCAGACCGTCTCAAAGAGCAGCGTGCGGAAGTAGCAGCCCCCCGCGCCCAGCAGGAAGGGGTAGTTGCGCCACATCTCGTAGAGCTCCAGGGGCAGGCCCACGAGCAGCACCAGCAGGTCTGACACAGCCAGGCTGAGGAGGTAGTAGTTGGTGGGTGTGCGCATGGCCTTGTGGCGCAGGATGACGGTGCAGGTCAGCCCGTTGCCCACGGCGCCCACCACGAAGATCAGCAGGTACATGGCGCAGATGGGCACAAACAGTTCCGTCTGCTGGGGCCCCCAGTACTTGAGTCTCAGTTCCTCATCAGTCAAGTTCAAGTCCTCAGGGCCAAAGACCCCCCAGGTCCTACTGCCATTGCAGGGCACCAGGCTCCCTGCATCTGTCGGGGACATGTCTCCAGGGAGGATGGAGCAGTTGAAGCAGAGAGGAGTCTGTGGGACAGAAGAGAGAGACTCCCAGAAAAGTCACTCAAAGATCCCTGGTAATCCACTAACCCAAAGGTGCCAGCGACACTAAGAGGAACGTTATTTTATATACCACTGAGAAACAAAAAAATGTCATCCGTTGTAAGGTGTATAACAGTTTCAGAGATGTAAAAATGTACACCTTGACAATGATAAAAGCAGAACTCAGTCGGGGCGCCTGGGTGGCTCAGCTGCTTAAGCGTCCGACTTCAGCTGAGGTCAGGATCTCTGTGGGTTGGAGCCCCGCATGGGGCTCTGTGCTGACAGCTCAGAGCCTGGAGCCTGCTTCGGATTCTGTGTCTCCCTCTCTCTTAGCCCCTCCCCCACTCACACTCTGTCTCTCTGTCTCTCAAAAATGAATAAATGTTAAATATTTTTAAATTTTTTAATGCTTTATTTATTTTTGAGAGAGATAAGAGACAGCGTGAGCAGGGGAGGGTCAGAGAGAGAGGGAGACACAGAATCCGAAGCAGGCTCCAGGCTCTGAGCTAGCTGTCAGCACAGAGCCTGACACGGGGCTCAAACTCACAAACCGTGAGATCATGACCTGAGTCAAAGTCAGATCCCCAACCAACTGAGCCACCCAGGCACTCTGAGCAGCTTATAGCTCAGAGCCTTGGAGCCTCCTTCAGATTCTTTGTCTCTCCTTGTCTCTGCTGCTCCAATGCTTATGCTCTGTCTCTCTTTGTCTCTCAATAATAAATAAAAATGTTTAAAATAAAAATAAATAAAAATTTGTTTTAAAAAGCAGGACTCAGTTATAAATTTCACAATCCACCGAAGCTTTAAATAAACAATGGACCGTCTGGAGCATGGGCTTTGCGGTCAGCAGTCTCCCCTTGGGTCTGTCCTCTTTCAAGTCCTGGACTTTGGGAGAAGGACTCAGTTTGGGCATCTATAAAATGGGCATCTTATCAGTACGGATTTTAAGAACAAGGGCTCTGGAAGCAACTTGGATTCAAATCCAGCCTCTTCAGTTCTGGGCTGTATGACCATTTGTAGGGGAACCTCGCTGTTTCCTTACTACAAGGATCCAGGGAGTTTAATCTACAACAGATATTAACGGGGGGCCTGCTTGACCCACAGAAGGGCCTGGTTATCAGCCATCTCTCAGGGAGGACTGAGTCACTGTGGGAATCAAGCGAGGGGGGCAAAGGGCTAAACACTAGAATGCTAACCCCAAAGTTGGTTCTTGTTTCCGTTTCCTATCACCTGCACTGCTAAAAGCTGAAATATTTGACAACGTTGACAAAGTCACGCCAGTTTAGGGGCCCCTCGCCTCTGTTGGGTCCCTATGGCTGCCAGGCCACAGGATATAGTGGTTAAGGACCCAGACCACAGAGCTAAACACCCTGGCTTGGGGTCAAATGCCAGCTCGGCTACACTCTAGCCTCTGCAAGACCTCTCCTCACTGTGCCTCAGTCTCCTCATCTGTAAAACGGGGGTGTCCACAAAGCTTACCTCACAATTTCTGTGAAGATTAAAAGAGGGAACACATATAAAGTTCTAAGGAGTGTGCCTGATACCTTCTAGGTGCTCAGTATCAACGCATAGGAACACTTATCCTTACTTCCCACATGGAAAAGGGAAAATCGGCGCAAGGGAGGGGCACTTGGCTGGCTCAGTAGGTAGAGCGTGCAGGGCTGTGAGTTTGAGCCCCGCGTCGAGTGTGGGGATTACTTGAACATAAAATCTTAAAAAGAAATTTTAAAAAGGACAGTCCAAGGGAGATGGGGCGGGGGCCGAAATAGGATGTGGCTGGGCAGCTGGGTTGGTGGCACAGGCCAGGCGCCGGCGACTGTCCTCTGAGCGTCCCCGCCACCCCTCTCCTCAGAGCCACCTCGGATATTCAGGCTCCGTGCCTGGACCCTCTCCCCATTGCTTCAGCTCCATCTCCTCTTCTGAACGGGCGCTTGGGGCATTCCCGTTGCCCGTGTGCCTGCGCGGCCACATTCAACTTTCCTTCTAGGTCCTTTTCTGTCTCAGGAATGCTTAATCCGGAATATCTTCCTCCTCACCAGAACCTCCACCCAGAAGTCTCCCAGCCTGCCTGCCAGCCCCCCACCGGCTCCGCGCAATCTGGGATGGGCGCATTTTCACCCACCCGGGCGGTTCACCTGCCCGCCTCCAGGGCTGGGCCGGGGGCCGCGGGGAGGCGCTGGGGACGCGCGCGCGCCGACCAGGGTGCGAGGGAGAGTCTGCGCCACCGGGAACGGCCGCGGCGCCCGCCCGGGCGGGCAAAGAGACAGAAGTAACCCGGAGGCTGCGAGTCCTCCGAGAAGGGGGGCGCCTCGGCGGGTCCCTCCGATCCCCGCCGCCCTGGGGAGACCCTCTGTGCGCGCTTGCCAGTCCCGCGCCCCAGCCCTGTCCGGCGGCCGCGCCCTCGGCCTCGACGGTATCGCGTTCACCTACCATCCCGTAAGCAGCTGGAGACCTCGAGGCGCACGGCGGGCGGCGGAGACCGACGGGCAGACGCGCGCCAGGAGCAAGCGGACTGGCGGCGGGACGGCGGCCGGCTCACGAGTGGCCCGCCCTGTAGCCCCGCCTGTAATCGGGGTGATCCGGAAGGGACCGCCACCAGGGGGCGGTGCACCCCCCCACCCGCCTCGCCGCAGCGCTGGACCCAGACACCCTCATCTGCGGGTCCCCACACCGACGCCTGGTTGTGTTTGGCGTGACTCTCCCAGGAGCACCATTATGGAACTCCCACGGAACGCTAACGGAACCCTTACAACAACCCTTTTAAAAATGAGAACACCGAGCCTCGGAGAGATGAAGCGCCAGCGGTCTGGGTCTCACACCCTGCCCGGGTCTCCAGAGTGCTGACTTTTAGCCCAGCTCCTTATTATGGGGTCTCTCCGGCCCCCGCCTCCTCCTGCCGCACATTTCAGAGGCACCTGAAAGTCCACGTGCCCCAACGGGTCTCCTGTCCCTCTCTGGGGGGAGGGGGGCCCCAAGTCCCAGGGCGACAGTCCCCACCCCCCTGCCTGGGGTTCCCAGCCCCTGAGCGCATCTCAGGACTGCTGCCTGCTGGGGGAGCCCCCGGCCTCCCTCCCTCCAGCCTGTGCTCCCACTGCCCAGGCTTCTTCCTGAGTCCCCAACACATCACTCCTCTGCTGGAAAACGTTCCCAGCACCTCTCCCCCTCCCCCACTTTCTTCCGGGAAAAAGAACAGACCAAAGTCTAGCTTGGTGTTGGACCTCCATGCCCCACTTGCCTTCCTGGCCCCCCCTCACTATTTTCCTTTCCCCCAAATACCCTCCCTCTCATCCATTCAAATGTATCTCCATCCCTCTCACCCCACCTCAGCCCTCCTCCCCGACCCTGCTCCCCCCTCCCCTGGGAAAGGAGGGAACTATACGAAAGAGTCTGAGCGTCTTCCTGCTCCCCCAAGCAGGGAGCCCCTTCCCTGCTCTGTCCCCTCTTCCAAACAGCTCCTTAGCTGGAAGTTATTTCATCAGGAGCTTTCTAGATAGATGGATCTTACAGGCCCAAATGATGGCTCCTGGGCCTCTTCCCAGGGCCTGATTCATTTAGTCTGGGCAAGGTCCAACAACCTTCGTTTTCGACAAACACCCTCCAGGGAGCCCCAAGACCCAGAATCACACTTTGAGAAGCACTGGGAGGGGTTAAATACCCAGGACCCAGAAGGGCTGCTGTGAGCAGGGTGAATGGGGAAGAGGTCAGCCTCTCTGTGCCTTGATTCTCCTTCCCGTGGAATGTGTAACCATGCGTGCCTTGAAACATCAGTGCGGAGATTTAGCACAGGGCTGGCGTGCAGCCAGCACTCAAAAACATCTATGTAATGACAAGTGGAGGTGTGACCTTCTTGCTCCCAGACTTTCCCTGCCTCCCCTTCCCCCATGAGTCACTGTCTGGCCTTGGGGACTGGGAGTCAGACCCTCTCAGAGCCTCCACAAGCCCTGCCTTCCCAGGAACTCCACATGTAAACACAACCTCAGGCACAGGGAAGTTGTAGGCCAGTGCAGGGGCAGATGTCCCCGAGGAAAAGATTCTGGGGTATCCCTGAGAATTGACTACTCAACCCCAGATGCGTGATCCCATGCAGAACCTTCAAGGTCCGGGCTGCTATTGTATCAGAGGAGCAGTGAAGGGTAGGCAGCATCCCTGGGAAACAGCCCACCATGGGGTCACAAGCAGCACTTAGCATGTGATGAGCATTGTCGACCCCTGCCCCCATCACTGGACTCACACACACATGCTCACACGCACCACTTTGCACACGCTCCGAGCATCCTGAAACCTACTGTGGACCCCTTTGGAGAAGCTCAAAGCCCAGGAAAGGAAAGGGAAGGACCTATTCCCACCTTACAGAGGCAGAATGGCTCCTGCCCAGAGGAATTCGTTACAGCTGGCAGCATCATTCACAGCATTAACTGCAATCAAAGACCATGGCAGGCTAAATAAAGGGGTAGCGCCCCCCCAAAAGGGGAGGCCCAGTGGCCAGCATGGCTGTGGCCACCCCTGCACTGTTCTGAGGGCCCTGGGTGTCCCAGCCTCAGGCCTGAGTTCAAGACCGCCATGGCAGCATGGCCCCATCAGAACTGACGGTCTGCCACTGCCTCCCTGGCCCCTCCTGGGGCAGCCTCTCCAGGGCCACGTTCACTGGGGATACCGCAGGGCTGAGGCCTGGAGTAAACGCATCCTAAATTTTATGTGAGGTATACCTCAGTCTCCTGAGCTGGGCTGGCGGCCATTTGCCCAGACCAGGGTGTTAAGGGCCCCACTCTGCACAATCGCACTTGTGCTGAGGGAGGGCCTCTGGGTCTATGGGCAGCAGCCGGAGACCTCCCAAGTCCTGCAGCCTGTGCAGGGCTCACGGGGCCTGAAGTACATAGTAGCCCATAGCCCGCCCTCACCCTGCTCAGAGCCACAGAAGGGTGGCTGCCCCAAGCCAAGTTTTCACCAGCACCACCTGAGCAGCTTCTAGAACATTCACCATTCACCTCCACCCCTCCCCCTGCTTTACTGCCTACAGAGACCAAACAAGGAAGATGAGGTGAGCTTGGGGACACCAAGGGTCACTGGATGGGAGGGAGGAATTGTTCTGAAGCCTAGGCAGTGGGGCGAGCCCAGGACCCACCAGTAATCAGGCTCAGCAACCATGGAGAGCTGGGTATAGTGAACATTTAGAGTGGGGACAGTGGCCACGCTTACCTAGGAACTTCTCCAGGTCGGACACCTCTCACCTGGCTCTGCTGGGCTGGACCCAGGCCAAGCCATGGCCAAGGGAGAGAGGAGGAAAGCCCCGAGCCCCTTCAGAGTGTGTGTGGAGAGTTCTCCAGTGCAGGGGCTAGGATTGAACGGCAGGGAGCCACGCAGCCTGGGTGTGGTCATCCGCCCTCCCCAAGTGCCCAGGCCTGGATCTGCTCACAGAAACCAGCACTCTTCCCAAGGAGGGAGAAGGCAAAGGAAGGCAAGGAAGAGTGAGGCCTGCATGAGAACTCTTGCTCGCCCTGCCACAAACTGGCTGTGTGGCCTTGGACAAGTCTCCGTGCACTCCAGACCCCAGCTTCCTGGTCTGCAAAACAGCAAGAACAGCACTTGCTTCTCTAGATGCTAAGTGAGATAACATGGCTTAAAACACCCAGGGGTGACACACTCAAGAGATGGTAACTATGCTTGGAATTCTCTCGAAGATACTAGAAAGCTGCCAGGAGTCAGGGCTGGGGTGGAAGCTAGAGGACAGAAAAGCTTGCTCAGCAGGGCTTAGAAGGGCAGGGTCCCCCACAGCCTGGGGCAGGGAAGCTATGCCCCAGTGAGAAGAAGGAAAAGACAGACGTGTGGGGAACCTGGCCACAGTGCAGGGGGCCCAGCCCAGCAGATGGACCTCGGGGGTCAGCGGCTGAGACCTCAAGTTATCGCCTCTGCCTCTCCCGCCCACAGAGAAGGCCGCTTGGGACTAAGTGTCCGGCTCCTTGCCGTCTGAGGGTCATGCAGCCTGGTCCTCAACCATCCCGGTCTCTCCGGCAGGGTCTGGGCTGCAGAGTCAGTCCACTCGTGGCCAAAGGGAGATCAGACTTGGGTCACACATCGAGAGGGCCAGAAAATGCCTGGCGTGTCCTTGTCCTGAGTCCGCGTGTCCTTGATCCCACCCCGGGGTGGGGCTAGTTGTTACTGGTGCTCCCAGTACCCGCTGGTCCACACAGCCTTCTCAGCTAACAAACCACAGAGAGGCCCCTCCCGGGATCTTCCGTTATGAATGCTCACAGTTAGCTCAGAACCAAGGCTCCTGACCTCCAGCCGGTGACCGCTGTCAGAGGGCTTGGGGACTCATTAGTCCACATCGGTTTGCTGTGTGTCTACCTTAGTGTTTTTGTTTTTCCTTAGTTTTGTTTTTTGTTTTTTGTTTTTTTTTTATTTCTAGGAGAGAGAGAGAGAGAGACAGCGTGAGCAGGGGAGGGTCAGAGAGAGAGGGAGTCACAGACTGAAACAGGCTCCAGGCTCTGAGCTGGCAGTCAGCACAGAGCCCGACGCGGGGCCCGAACCCATGAACCGCGAGATCATGACCTAAGCGAAAGTCGGACGCTTAACCGACTAAGCCACCCAGGCGCCCCCCTTTGAGTTTTTTATACCTCCATAATCTGAGTCAGTTGAAGCCATAATGTCCCTTTACCACTAAACATGTCCCTTCTGGTTTCGTTTTGGTGTCCCATGAATATCGTTCATTCCACCTGGGAAGAGTAAGCTCTTCTCACTTAGCACATCTGATAATAGGAAGCAGACGACTTTCAGATGGTCTGATGACTGTCTTACATTTTGTCATGGTTATTGCCATTCCCAAGGCCGCCACAGCCAACAGATACAAAAGCAGCAAATATTCGAAGTGCTGGTAAACAGAGGCTCAGGATCCCAAAGGAAATAACCTGAAATTGGAGAAAATAAATTACAAAACCCGCAGGTAGTGGAAAAAAGACAGTTGCTCGTGCATATGGAATGAGTCTTTCTAAGGTTGTCTTGAGGTAAGTGAAAAATGCCAGGTGTATCCACCAGCGGCCATGAGGCTTAGGGAAAGGGACGGAACATGGGGACACTGGGAGTGTGCGGTGGAGGGTTAGGCACCATTATGGGCACAGCAGACCCGAAGTGAAAAGAAGGCAGGAATCTGAGCACTTGAAGACAGAGGCCCAGGAGATGCCACTGCCGAAATTCCTGCTGCAAACGATAGCGGGCTCTTGTGCCCAAGGTAAGGATCTGGGTTTGCAAATATCAAAACTGACTTGAGCTAATTTATGCAGAATTTCCTGATGACTATCAAGTAGCTGGAGGACCAGGGAGGCTTTGCGGCCCTGTGACCCACCGCCCCAGGCATGTAGCCTGAAGGCCTGGTGGTGTGGCCCTGCACCTCCCGGATGCTGGCCCTGGGGCTGGGACCACACCCTTACTTCTTTAAGGCACTCGCCTGGACTTCCTGCCCTGGGTGAGGCTTGGGATGCCGTGAAGTGAAGTCGGATCCGACCTGGTGTTCTCACTGCTTGGGACAGGTGAGCCTTCGGGCCTTCTGGAGTGGAAGAAGGCAGGTTCCCCCGCGTGAGTCATCCCTGGCAGACAGAGCGAGAGCCACGCAGCTGAGACAAAGCATGTGTGTCCCTGCCACTCAGGGGGTCAAGGGCCCTTCCAATGCACCAACCTCAGTAAAAGGGGCCAGCGGCTCATGTGGGCACAGTGAGGCCCGGCTTTGGGGGTGGGGATGGGGTTGTCCCAAAACCTTTTTGGAGAAAGATGCCCAGGAGAACATATATCTACAGCGAAGATAAGAGATTCCAGATTTTAAAACTCAAAAAGACCAGCTTTGGGGGAACCACATCCAAGAACTTTAAACTACTTTTCTGATCTTTTTGGACTCAAAAACCTCAAAAACCAAAACCAAAACCAAAAACCCAGCAGAGTTATAAACAGCCTGTTCTCAAGTAGAAAACGTCAGCTACTCTTGCCGGCTGCCTTAGGATGGAGGTTATGACAAACGGCCCTTAAACACAAGGAAGCAGCGAGTCTGAGGCGTTAAGTAACTTGTCCAAAGTCCCATAGCTAATAAGTGCTAGAACTGGCATTTGGAACTAAGTTTATCCGCATGAAAACCTTTCTACCTTTTACAGTTCTGACACTACACTCCTCCCCCCCATTTCCAAAGACAATCCAATTTCAAGAATCTAGGCTTAAAAAAAAGTCCACATGCATTATTCGCCCCCTAAGAGACTGGATTTTTGTGGGCATGCCTCGCCTGGTTCCACTCCTCAAGCCCACATTGCCTGGCCCTCACTGGGTTATGAGTTTTCTTCAAGAACCACCCTGCCTGATTCTTAGTGGCCCTGAACTGCTCATAGGTGGCACCTTCCATGGGCTGGTCTGTTTGCTCCATGTTCCCGGCCCGTGGGCAGCCAACTGAGCGCCTTTCCCTGGAGCATCGGTACCCATTTGCCTCTGGAACTTTTGGAGAAACTTCAAGAGTTTCCTAGTTAGGGCTTGGTGCCTTCCCAAGGGTCAGAACGTGTGGTTGCAGCTCAGAGGCTGTGAGGTGAGTTTCCAAGGATGCAGCTTTATGATCACTCTTCTTAAGCTCTTGAGGTGGGGGGCAGGGAGGTGCATGTTGCTTAGACTTTCTATGCCTCAGTTTCCTCATCCATAATGTGGAGATAACAACAGACCGACTCCTAAAGTCATGAGAGGATTAAATGAAATAATGGATGTAGAGGGCCCAGAAAGCACTTAGACGGCACTGGGTAACTTTTTCAAATAAAAGAAAGTAGGTGCTATCTCGGAAGCTTGGTACCTTCTCTGAGCAAAAATGAAGTGATTTTTAATATTTCTCTTCTTAGCAGCAAGAGACAACAATGTAGAGGCTTCTCTACCCCCCAGGCAGGGGCCGGGGGGGGAGTCCGCACAGAGAGGCCAGAGGAGTACCAGGAGGGAGGCAGCCCCATGCCCATGTAGGTGGCCGGGGCAGGCCTGTCTGCCCTCAAGCTAGTGTCCTGCCTTCCGGCCACTCATGTTCCCACGAACTTCTCAAGCGTGTTTGTGTGCAAGCACTGTAAACAAAGATGGAAAGAGCGAGCTGCAACGAGCAGGCCTTTATTAGGGCAGAACCAGTTGGGTCAGGCCGGGCCCCTCTACCTCAGGAAGGGGACCCAGGAGGACCCCAGCCCCCACCTGGCTCCAGGCTGGCTCTTCCCCTGAGCAGAGGTCATTCTGCGGTGAACAAAGGCGGCTGCAGCAAGAGCAAGGACTGGGATGTGTGACCTTGGACGAGTCCCTTCCCTCCCCCGACCTCAGCTTCCTCGTCTGCAGAATGGGGACACATAGGCCTAAGCTTCCAAGCTGTCCCTGCTTCTCCCCACCTTTATCTGGGAGGTAGGCAGGACACGCTCCTCCCTGCACGCAGCCTCTCAGAGGGGGACAGGCTTCCTCACCAGGGACGAGAATGACAGCGTTGCTGGAGACAAATTGGGCAGCAGGTACCAAAATGTAGAGATGTAGCCCTTTGGCCCTGCAACCCCACCTCTAAAAATGTATGGAAAAGAAGAGTAGCTCAGAGTCCACCTGCGGTCCTGAGGCTCCGGCGTGTTCACCCCGCTGAGCTCCTGCCCATGACCGCCGCAGCCGCTGCCCGGGGTCCCTGTCCGGGAGATGGTGACGTGCTCTGGCCACGAGGAGGCCCAAGCTGAACGAGCAGCACCAGCTCATCCTGTCCAAGGTGCTGGGGGAAGAGACAACATAGACTCCGTGAACTGCAAGGTCAAAGGTCCTCGTCGGGCTTCCTGGAGTATTGGGGTGTTTATTTGCATCAGGTGTGCTGGAGTCCATAAAAATCTTGGGGTTCGTATATCCAGGGTCAAGTCAGTCAACCCGGACCAGTGGACATCAGAGCAGATACAGTGCATGCAAGATATGGGAAATGCTAAAGCTAGACTAGTCTATAAAGCCAACCTTCCAGAGACCTTTCGAAGATCACAGGTATGTCAAGCAGTGGAATTCTTTTTGTCAGAGATAAATATGCAAAGAAGAAATGCTATGATAAAAATGCAATAGTTATTACAAATAAAGAAAAGAGGGGTGGGACAAGGAAGAGAAAAAGAGAAAGGCCCGCAAAACCTCTTACAATTGACAAGTTGCAGCAGATAGAAGATCAGCAGTTAGAGCTTTAAAAAAAAGTACCAGCCGTCGGGCGCCTGGGTGGCTCAGTTGGCTAAGCTTCCAACTTCGGCTTAGGTCACAGTCTTATGGTTTGTGGGTTTGAGCCCCGTGTAGGGTTCTGTGCTGACAGCTCAGAGCCTGAAGTCAGCTTCAGGTTCTGTGTCCCCTTCTGCCTCTGCCCCTCACCAGCTCACACTCTGTCTCTCTGTCTGTCTCTCAAAAATAAGTGAATATATAAAAATTAAAAATTAAAGTATCCGCTCTAAAAGAGCTGCAGAGCCCACTGTTGATTTTTTGGGACTTGATGCCCCTGCTGAGGCACCAGTGACCAATGGGAACACAACCACGGTGCCAGCCCTGAATGATGATCTGGACACCTTTGGACCAAGACTTCTAATCTCTTACCTCCAACTGTCTACACCCCCAGCTCTGCGGACGTCCTGTATACCTGCAGCTGCACCCCTGTCTCTATTAATATCTGGGGTTCTTGATCTGTTCATCAGCAAGCTCAAAGTCGGAAGAGGTGGGAAAGAAACAACGCCCCAAAGACCCCCATCTCCTCTCTGTGTGGTTCAGGAACCGTTCAGGAGCACAGTTCTCCTGGGGTGTCGATGGGACCCACAGGTAAGCCGTTTACCTCACAAGTACCGACTGGTTTTCAAGGCCTTCCATCGATGGGGACGCCTGTGCCTAACCTGCAGCTTCTCGTCTTCTAGAAAAAGTGACGGGACGAGTGCAAGCCCGATGGGGGGCACGCCCATGCCCAGAGGGTCTGTGGGAAACACACAGGCTGGTGTGACGTCACTTCCTCCACATGTGCTTGGCCCCCAAGGAGGAAGGGAAGGAAGGGTGGGTGCATCCCAGAGTGAGCTGAGCCTCCTGCAAGCTCGACAGCCCCAGCAGACTCTCTCGCAGATAAATCGGCAAATGGCTGGCGTGACTATCAGTAGTATGAACCCTCCAGTGGCTTTCGCCAGGCCCCCAACCCAGCGGCAGGCTGGGCCGGAAGCTCATCGAGTCAGCCCCTCAGGCACAGCTGTGGAAACGAAAACTGAAATGCAAGTTGCATCCAGAACCAGCACCTGACAGTCTTTGCTTAAAAAAAAAAAAAAAAAGCATCTCGTTCCCATGTTTATTCATGTACTTTTTTCCTTTCTCCCCATTTGTTCATATTAAGAATTATCTGACTGGGGCACCTGGGTGGCTCAGTCGGATGAGCGTCCAACTCTTGATTTCAGTTCAGGTCATGATCCCCAGGGTCATGGGATCGAAGCCGCGTTGTGGTCCGTGCTGAGTGCGGAGCCTGATGAAGATTCTCTTTCTCTCTCTCAGTCTCTCTCTCCCCCCACCCCCCCGCCTCTCCCCTGCTTGGGCACGCACATGCTCGCTCACTCTCTCTCTCTCTCTCTCTCAAATAAAAAAAAATTTTTTAAAGAAATATCTGATTGAGCATGTTGGTCTGTACCAATTAAATTTGATGTGGGGATGCCTGATTGGCTCAGTCCGTTAACCATGTGACTCTTGACTTGGGCTCAGGTCATGATCTCACAGTTTGTGAGTTTGAGCCCTGCAACAAGCCCCACTGCACTGTCAGTGCAGAGCCTGCTTGGAATTCTCTCTCATCCTCTCTTTCTGCCCTTCCCCCAATCATGCACTCTCTCCCTCTCTTAAAATAAAGTTTAAAAAAAATTGAGGGGCACCTGGGTGGCTCAGTCGGTTGAGCGTCCAACTTCGGCTCAGGTCATGATCTCACAGTTTGTGGGTTCGAGCCCCACGTCGGGCTCTGTGCTGACAGCTAGCTCAGAGCCTGGAGCCTATTTCAGATTCTGTGTCTCCCTCTCTCTCCGACCCTCCCCTGCTCATGCTGTCTGTCTCTCTCTCAGAAATAAATAAAAAACATTTTTAAAAAACAAAAATAGGGGCGCCTGGGTGGCTTAGTCGGTTAAGCGTCCGACTTTCCCTTAGGTCATGATCTCGCGGTTCGTGGGTTTGAGCCCCGCATCAGGCTCTGTGCTGACTGCCAGCTCAGAGCCTGGAGCCTGTTTCAGTCTGTGACTCCCTCTCTGACCTTCCCCTGCTCACGCTGTCTCTCTCTCTCTCTAGAAATAAATAAAACATTTAAAAAATAAATTAAAGGGGCGCCTGGGTGGCTTAGTAGGTTAAGCGTCCGACTTTCGCTTAGGTCATGATCTCGCGGTTCATGGGTTCGAGCCGCGTCGGGCTCTGTGCTGACTGCCAGCTCAGAGCCTGGAGCCTGTTTCAGTCTGTGACTCCCTCTCTCTCTGACCCTCCCCTGCTCACGCTGTCTCTCTCTCTCTCTCTCCTAGAAATAAATAAAAATTAAAAATTAAAAAAAAGAAAAAAATTAAATTAAATTAAATTAATAAAGTTAAAAAAAATTGAGGGGCACCTGGGTGGCTCAGTTGGTTAAGCGTCCAACTTCAGCTCTGATCACAGTTTGTGAATTTGAGCCCCACATCAGGCTCTGTGCTCACAGCTCAGAGTCTGGAGCCTGCTTCAGATTCTGTGTCTCCTCTCTCTCTCTGCTCCTCCCCCTATTCACGCTCTGTCTCGCCCTCTTTCAAAAATAAATTAACATTAAAATTTTCTAATCAAAAAATTTGATATGAAAAGCAAAAAAAAAAAAAAAAAGAATAGTAGCTCAGATACTGAGATGAGTAAGAGGAAACTAGGTACAGCCTTTCTGTAATAATGAAAAATTGGAGACAAACTCAATTTTCTTTGTCTTAAGTCCTGAAAGTAGGTTCTTTTCTTTGCCTTAGTTCCTGCTTGTCCGCCTCCCTAAACCCGTCTTCCTGAAGGCCCAGATAATTTATTGTTAATTGGCTTCCTCCTAGGGCTCTCAGCATCCCTGCAATTTCGCTGTGTTTGTACGAGAATCCAGAGTGTTCATGTGCTTCAGAGTAGGTCCTGGGGTGGAAGGTGGAGGGACAAGGCACGCACTTGAGTCGAGACACCTCCTCCCTGGCCACAGCTGAAATCAGAGTTAGGCCGAAGGGGGCTGGCCTTCAGTGTGATAATGTCTATAGCATGTTCTGGTTGAGGCCAAAGTGTCCAGGGACATAACCCCCAGGAGCCACCCTCCTGCTGAGGGATGGGAGTGGGCGGGGAAATGTCTCACACGATAGGCAGCTTCCAAGATGGCCTCCGATGATCCCGGTGTTCTGGGACTCACACCATGTGTAGTTCCTTCCCACACTGAAAATGGCTGAACTGTGCGATAGGATGTTACAGAAATGACGGCATATGACATCCAAGGCTAGATCGTAAAAGAACTGCAGCTCCTGCCTTTTCCCCTTTGGATCGCTTGTTCTTGGTGGAAGCCAGCTGCCGTGTGATGAGGGTGCTCAAGCAACCCGGGGGAAGGTGCACGGGGCAAAGCTCCTTAAGGGCTCCTGTCAACATCCAACACTCCCTCCTCAGGCAAGTGAGACAGCCATGCCGCCATGTTGGAAGTGGCTTCTCCAACACAGTCAAACCCTCAGATGATTCCAGCCTCATGAGAGACCCTAAGCAGAACCCTGAGGTAGAGGGGCGCCTGGGTGGCTTAGTCGGTTAAGCGTCCGACTTTCGCTTGGGTCATGATCTCGCGGTTCGTGGGTTCGAGCCCCGCGTCGGGCTCTGTGCTGACTGCCAGCTCAGAGCCTGGAGCCTGTTTCAGTCTGTGACTCCCTCTCTCTCTGACCCTCCCCTGCTCACGCTGTCTCTCAATCTCTCTCTCCTAGAAATAAATAAAATATATTAAAAAAAAAAAAAAAAAAGAACCCTGAGGTAGAATCTCCTAGATGAGCTGCTCCTGAATTCCTGACCCTCGAAAACTGTGTGATACAACAAACGTTTTTTTTTAATGTTTTTAATGTTTATTTTTGAGAGAGAGAGAGACAGCATGAAAGGGGGTGGGGCAGAGAGAGAGAGGGAGACGCAGAATCTTCAGCAGGCTCCAGGCTCTGAGCTGACAGCACTGAGCCCGATGTGGGGCTCAAACTCACAAATCATGAGATCATGACCTGAGCTTAAGTTGGATGTTTAACCAACTGAGCCATCCAGGCACCACCAAATGTTTGTTGTTTTTTTTTTAATGTTTTATTTATTTCTAGGAGAGAGAGAGAAAGACAGCGTGAGCAGGGGAGGGGTCAGAGAGAGAGGGAGTGACAGACTGAAACAGGCTCCAGGCTCTGAGCTGGCAGTCAGCACAGAGCCCGACGCGGGGCTCGAACCCACGAACCGCAAGATCATGACCTAAGCGAAAGTTGGACGCTTAACTGACTAAGCCACCCAGGCGCCCCCAAATGTTTATTGTTTTAACCTGCTAAGTTGTGGAGTGATTTGTTATGCGGTAATAGGTAATTAATTTTCTCATACAATCCTGTAGGAATGGAAAATGGCGCACCCACTTTGAAAAGCAGTTTGATGGTTCCTCAAATGATTAAGTAGAGAGTTACCATGTAATCCAGCAATTCCACCCCTAACTATAGACCCAAGAGAAATGAAAACTTATGTCCACAGAAAAACTTGTACATGAATGTTTACAGCAGGATATAGTCAGGATAGTCAAAAGGTGGAAACAACCCAAAAGTTCATCAGTGGACACGTGGAAAAGTGAAATGTGATATATTCATACAATGGAATATCATGTGGCCATAAAAGGGAATGAAGTAGTGATATATCCTTTAGCTTGAATGAGCCTCGGAGAGTGAAAGAAATCAGTCATGAGAATCCACATGTTTTATGATTCCTTTCATACAAAATTTCCAGAAGGCAAGTCTATAAAGACAGAAAGTAGGTTAGTGGTTGCCTCGACCAAGGTGTGGGATTGGGGAGATGGCTAAAGGGCATGGGATTTCTTCTTAAGGTTATAAAAATGTCCTAAATTTGACTATCAGAATGGCTAACATGTATTTGTGAGTAAACTAAAAATTACTGAATTGTCTTCCTTTAATGGATCAATTGTATGTATATGAATTACATGTTAATAAAACTGTTTAAAACGCTGCTAATGAAGGAATGCCTGGCTGCCTCAGTTGATAGAGCATGCAACTCTTGATATCAGGGTCGTGAGTTTGAGCCCCACGTTGGGCATGGAGCCTGCTTTAAAAAAAAAAATGCTGATAGCTTCCTTCCTCATTGGTGAGACAGCTCTGAGGAGTGTTCCACACAGTCTCTCAGAGGATCCCCTGTATGACTGAACCCAGTTCCCATGGCCACAACATGCCTGTTAATATGCACTCTCTTTTTGGGGCACCTAGGTGGCTCAGTTGGTTGAGCGTCCAACTTCGGCTCAGATCATGATCTCATGTTTTATGGGTTCGAGCCCCACGTCGGGCTCTGTGCTGACAGCGCAGAGCCTGAAGCTGCTTCAGATTCTGTGTCTCCCTCTCTCTCTGCCCCTCCCCAGCTCACTCTCTGCCTCTGTCGGTCTGTCTGTCTCTCTCTACATTAAAAAAATATGCACTTTCTTTTCTCTCCTTCCTTCTTGGTCTAATTTCTGCACCCCATGCTTTCTGGGACCACATCTCAAGTACACGACTTCACCCACTTCTTCTTTTTTTTCTTTTTAACATTTGTTTATTTTTGAGAGACAGAGAGAGCACAAGTGGGAGAGGGCCAGAGAGAGAAAGAGACCACAAATCCGAGCAGGCTCCAGGCTCCGAGCTTTCAGCACAGAGCCTGATGCGGGGCTCGAACTCACAAACTATGAGATCATGACCTGAGCCAAAGTCAGAAACTCAACCGACTGAGCCACCCAGTCGCCCTGACTTCACCCGGTTCTTGTCTCAAAGTTTGCTTCTGAGGGAACCAAACTAAAGCAATCATGGTCTTCAGGCTAGAGGTCAGGGTGCCCTGGCATGAGGCTGATTCTGCACCCATCCCCCGAGAACCCAGATGGAAGGATGGTGCCCACTGGCAGCCTGTCCAGGGTGAAGGCTTGAACCGAAGTCCAGAACAGTCACAGAGCTGACCTCTATCTCCCCGGCATGCCTGGCATCAGCCTGGCATGATTTGCACGCACACGTGCTTTGGGGGGTGGAGGGATAGTCAAACAACCCAGCCTGTCACTGTCACTGCCCTTTCCCCCAGAGTCAGGCTGCGTGGGACATGTTCATTTCCCCTTTGGCTTATTTTGCTTGTCTCTGTGGCTGGGCGTCATCTGACCACAGAACCACGAAGACAGAGGAGCCGGAGGCTGTGAAGGGCTGTGTGGAACTCCCTCTGGCAGACTCTGTAGGAGGGGTCAACCCTCCCGTGGTGAACCAGAGGTATCTGACTGAGGGAAAAGAAGACTGCTCGGCTAAGACTTGAAATTAAAGAAACGGGAACGTCCCTGGAGGCCTCCAAGGCAGAGGGGCCCGCGTGGTAAGGCGCCGCCCGCACAGGTCACGCTGGCTGTAAACCTCACCAACTGTCACTGAGCACCGACGGCCTGTCAAACAGGGCATGGAAGGTTTTTGGGCTTGACTTGGCTTCGCACAGCAGCCTCTAGGCCCCGATTGGGGAATGGGTGCCTGGAACTTTATGCTTTCCCCGATTTAAGCCTGCTCAGCCTCGGTCAAATGCCATCGTCTTCAACCAGAAGACAGCCGGTGGGTGCTAATCCTTTCAGCACTCACACACAGGGCTACCCAAAGCAACAGAACTAAAGAGTTCCGATTGGCTCAGAGATTTCATGAGAAATAAGAACTTGGATTTCACTTTTCGTATATTTTACGGTGATGCTTAGTATCGTGTGTCAAATGGGCGAGGCTACAGTACCCAGTTACTTATTCAAACGCTAATCTAAATGTTGCTGTAAAGGTATTTTGTACATGTGGTTAACATCTACAGGGAGTTGACTTTATTACTCTCCATAATGGGGGTGGGCCTCGTCCAATCAGTTGAAGGCAGCAACTGCAAATCTGAGGCTTCCCTGAGAAGAAATTCCGCCTCACGGTGGCAGCACCAGCTCCTACCTGAATTTTCAGCCTGCCAGCCTGCCTTACAGATTTCAGACTTGCCAGCCCTCCAGTTCACATCAGCCAATTCCTTTCAAAGAGAGAACGAAAAAGTATATATATCACCTATTGGTTTTGTATTTCTGGAGAGCTATGGCTGGTACATCCACCTTGAGAGGAAGGTAGGCCTGAGACGTGCTGTGTTGTGGGACATCAAAGTCAGAGAGGGGCGCCTGGGTGGCTTAGTCGGTTAAGCGTCCGACTTTCGCCTGGGTCATGATCTCGCGGTTCGTGGGTTCGGGCCCCGCGTCGGGCTCTGTGCTGACTGCCGGCTCAGAGCCTGGAGCCTGTTTCAGTCTGTGACTCCCTCTCTCTCTGACCCTCCCTGCTCACGCTGTCTCTCTCTCTCTCCTAGAAATAAATAAAACATTAAAAAAAAAAAAAAGAAAAAAGACAGAGAGTCCACATTTCAGGGGGCATGAGTGTCCGTCCTGGGGGAGACAATGCCAAGGTCACAGGGAAACAATAGGGGATTTGCTAAAACATGTCCTGTGACTCTGCACCCATAAATTGCATCTTGCTGTTGGTTTGACCAAATTGGCGAGGAAATGTAATTCCCACAAAGCTCTCCCAAGATAGTGCTGCAAGCAGAAAATGACACAAACCACTCAACGGTCTCACAGAACCCAGGTCCCACAGCCAACTCCCACATGAATCAGAGCAGGTCACAGCACTGCCTGATGAAAATCCTCCAAGGATCTTCCAATAAACCCAAGTTTAGCGCAGCCTGAAGCCCAGCCTTGTCCACTTCTGCTCCCCTTCTCCTTCCCTTTGCTCTGCCAGCCCACTCCCTGCCACCTCAGGACCTTTGCATGTGCTGCGAAACTCCTTTCTCCTGGTTCCTTGCTTGGCACCTTCTCATCCCTGGGGGCTCTGAGATGGCCTTCCTGACCACACATTCTGACATGCCCCCCCCTCCATCCCTAAAACCACCTTCTGCATCCCCTGTGTAGGCCCTTCATAGACTTACCCCAGTCTGGAAGGATTTTGTTTGTTTTCATGCTTGTTGTCTCTGTCCTCACTCGAGTCTGGAAGTTCCAGAAGAATGTGCCGCACCATCTCATTCTCTTCTGCCTTCCCCACACATCATGGGAGGCGAAGCCTGATACATATTGAGTGACTGAATGATTCCTCAGCTCCTAAACTCACTCACATGCAGATCAGGCCCCCTCCCCAACCCCTGCCTTCCCACAGTGCCCTGGGCTGACCTGTCAGCCAGGGTGATCCTCAGTAGAGCCAGTCTAGCTGCCCAGGAGGCCGGCTCCAGGCCTGGAGGGAGGGGGACGTGGATACTTGCACAGGGTTACAGGGTTGAACCTAAAGAGAAAGTCCTATCTATGAACCAGGTAGAAATGGACTGAGCCCTGAAGGGTGTTCCCAGCAGAGAGAACAGCAAGGAGAGAGGCCTCAGGACAGCATCTCCAGGGACTGACAGGAAGCCAGAGAACCAGCCTCTGTGAGCCAGGAGGAGGGTGGCATGAGCAGAGGGGGGGCGGGGCCTGAGGGCAGTCTGAGACCCGCAGGGGGCTTTTCAGTAAGGAAATGATATGGTCTGGTCCACACGCTGAAAATCCAGATCATTTCTGGGCTGAGGGAGTAAGGAGTAGGGATGAGAAGGAGACATTTTTTTAAAAGTTTGTTTTTGGGGCGCCTGGGTGGCTTAGTCGGTTAAGCGTCCCACTTTCACTTAGGTTATGATCTCACGGTTCGTGGGTTCGAGCCCCGCGTCGGGCTCTGTGCTGACAGCCAGCTCAGAGCCTGGGGCCTGTTTCAGAGTCTGTATCTCCCTCTCTCTGACCCTCCCCTGCTCACTCTGTCTCTCTCTCTCTCTCTCTCTCTCTCTCTCTCTCCTAGAAATAAATAAAAATATTTTTTAAAAAAGTTTATTTGTTTTCGAGAGAGAGAAAGAACAAGCAAACAGGGCAGAGAGAGAAGAAGACAGGGAATCCGAAGGAGGCTCTGCGCTGTCAGCACAGAGCCAGATGTGGGGCTTAAACACACGAACTTTGACATCATGACCTGAGCCGAAGTCAGATGCTCAACCAACTGAGCCACCCAGGCCTTTTAAGACATTTTTTAAGCTAGGATATCAGACAGACTGCTAGATTTTTTTTTCACTATGTACACGTATTGTCTTAAAATTTAAGCACACAGTCACCCTGGCTGATAGGTAGAGGCGGGGCCATGCGGGCAGAGGAGATTTTGGTGGGGGCCTGATAGACTGCCCGCCTGACGTCCAGTCTCTTCCCCTCCTTTCTTCACGGACGGACCTCACTGTCTGCCTCCCAAGCGACCGTTCACACAACAGGTGTCCGCCTAAAAGACCAAGCTTCCCAAAGAGCAGATGCCACTGAGTAGAAGTTGCTGAGTGGAACTTTCGAGGAAATTGGTTAAAAGAGGGACAGGCGACTGATAAGGGCCATTTTTACCCTGTTCTGCTTTCCTTGACTTTGACCCTTTGTGACCTCCACTTCATGGGGTTACTTTCCACGGGAGTCCCTCATTCCTGAGTCGTGGAAGCCAACCTACAGCTTTGCTTTCGCCCCTCAAGCCCCTGAGATTCGTTGGTTATGATGGTTTCCAGGCTTTCTGTGTAACTTTCGAACCCCTGCCCTTGGCTTTGAAGGCCAACATCTGTCTCCCAATCTCCATGACCCATTCCTACTTCTCCTCCTCACTTCACTGGCTTTATGTTCCCTCTGCATTCTTGGTGCCTGGGAGTTTCTCTCTTTGAGTTTAAACCTGGCTAGGTATTAAAAAAATTTTTTTACTGTATTTTTTTAATGTTTATTTTTAAGAGAGAGAGAGCATGAACTGGGGAGGGGCAGAGAGAGAGGGAGACACAGATCCTGAAGCAAGCTCCAGCTCTGAGCTGTCAGCACAGAGCCCAGAGTGGGACTCGAACCCATGAACTGTGAGATCATGACCTGAGCCGAAGTCAGACGCTTAACTGACTGAGCCACCCAGGCAGCCCTATTTTACTGTATTTTACTCAGCATCCCCATGTACATATAGTCACTTCGTGCATCCTGTCTTATCTTCTTGTTCATCTGTAGCACACAGTTCAACAATTAATTACTTCAGCCTGTATATTTTGTCTCCCCAACTATATGCAGACACTCCAAGTTACATTCCTGCAAAATTCATAATGAAGTTGAAGTCCTAACCCCCAGTTAGTGCTACTGTATTTGGAGATAAGGTCTTTAAGACATAGTTAAGGTTAGGGATGCCTGGGTGGCTCAGTCGGTGAAGTGTCTGACTTCAGCTCAGGTCATGATCTCAAGTTTCGTGAGTTCGAGCCCCGCGTCAGGCTCTCCGCTGCCGGTGGCGAATATGCCTGGGATTCCAAACGAATGTTCCACTGGGCTGCTGGTCCCCAACAGCTATTCATAACACTTCCCAGCCCTCTTCCACTTCAGACCCCGATCTCCAAGATGCGACCTGACCCCCTGCCGTCCGTCTGTACACTCACGCTCTCCCTCCCTGGGAGTGGCCCTCACCAAGGCTTCCTGGATCCTCCGTGAATATCTCCAGGCTCTGCTCTCCCTACCCGGCCCTGCCTTCTCTCCAGCCCTGCATTTCCAAACGGCCTCCTGGACATGCGCACAGGCTGGCCACCTTACCACTGTCCACATCAACAGCTTCTTCACGTCTCCAGCTCCAGTGAGCGAGCCTATTATCGGGCTACACTGGGCTTCGACTTTACCCTGTTCTCACCATCCATCCACCAGGTCCCGTTGATTCAGCCTTCAAACTGCCTGTCACCTCGGCCTTTCCACTCCACCCCCAGAACCCCGCTTGGGCAGGGCCCCTTTTCCCCTAAAGGTCCTTCTTGGGAGAACTCAGAGGGTTTGCTGAGCAAGTAAAAGGTAAAAGGGGCGCGGTAATAGCTAGAAGAGGGATGAGTTCCCCTCCCCCAGTTAAAGGGTAAGAGGGAGTAACAGGCAAAGGGAGGAGAGGAGAGGGAGGGTGGTGGGTGTGCAGGTAGAGGGGTCCATCTCCCGTGACCTAGCAGTGCTCGGGGGGGGTCGGGCATGGCGGGACCAGGAGAGGAATGCCATGGGGGCGCCTGCGTGGCTCACTCTGTTAAGTATTCAATTCTTTTTTTTTTTTTTTAATTTCTCACTTTATTATTATTTTTTTTTTACAAATAGTTTATTGTCAAATTAGTTTCCACATAACACTCAGTGCTCATCCCCACAAGTGTCCTCCTCCATGCCCATCCCCCTTCCCCCCTGTTAAGTATTCAATTCTTGATCTCAGCTCTTGATTCCAGGGTTGTGAGTTCAAGCTCCGTGTTGGGCTCCACCCTCTGGGTGTGAAGCCTACTTAAAAAAGAGAGAGAAAGAGAAGAGAGGAATGCCATTGGCCTGGTGCCCCCAGGATGATGGGCCTAGGGCAGCATCACGCAGAAGCCTGAGCCCAGAGCAGGCCACCCTCAAGGATTCGATAGCCGGGCAAAGGGAGTCCTGCAGCCACAGGTGGGTTATTGCCCGAGGACCCTCAGCCCGGGGTGCTGTAGCAGGGTGCACGGAGTGGGAGAGGAAGGGCTGAGAGAAACCCATCAGACTGGGGGCTGGGGGCCAAAACTAAGCAGGTAGATGGAGCTCCATATGCTGGAGATGCTGAACTTGATTTGGGTATTGCTGACACTCACAGGCTTGATATTTTTCCATGTATTTCCTAGAGGGAAAGTACAAAGACCCCAGCAGCCGGTTCCAGACCAGACACCAGGCGACTCTGGGCCGAGTTAAGGCTGGAGAGCCCTGCCTGAGCAAGCATCCCCGTCCCCCAGCCTCAGGTGCCACGCCCACCCCCTCAAAGGGGCGAGACAGGAGCAGCGTCCTCACCTGGACCTGGGGCGATCAGGGCAGTCTGGCTGGAGGTGGAGGTGGGGGACGTGGGCGTGGGCGGAGCAGCTGCTGGGGACGTCATGGAAGGCCAGGGGCTCATTAAGTCTGGCTCCAAAGGAATGTTTTTAATAGACTCTCATGAGGGACGCCTGGGTGGCTCAGCCTGGGTGGCTCAGTCTGACTCCAGCTCAGGTCATGATCACACCTAACAGGGGACCTCAGCAGACATCCAGGCGCCCACAGATGTGGGAGCACAGAGGAGCAGGGGACGATACCAGGCTTCAGGCTGCGAGGTGCAGGGAGGTCACCGGGCCCAGTGTATTTCCAAGGTGCTCGCCTTAGGACACAACTGACTTGCCCAGAAACTTCCCTTGGAGGGACAGTCTTTGGTGGGAGGGGGGGAATCCCATCCGACCCTGGGTGCTCCCACCCCCCATGACCTGGAACCCTTTCTCTACATCTTCAGATCCCAGAATCCCCCCTTCCAGTGCAGAAGCCCCCTTCTGACTTGGGGCCTTCCCTCCTCTGACTCACGTTCCTCCTCCTCCTTCTGACCCTAGATTCTCTAACACGTGTTCAGCTCCCCAGCTGCAGACCAGGGGCCCCCACTCATTGTGACCAAGAGACTCAGGCCCTTGCGCCAAACTGTCCTGCGGGCTGGTGGCACGGGAGTCTGTGGGCAGGGACAGGAAGGGAAGCCGGGAGGGACGGAGAACATCTCCATGGGCGTTCCCCAACCCAGCAGGGCAAGGAGACCAGCCAGACACCAGGAGGGGGACTACTCTGGCTAGTGGAGCCAGGTGTCAGTCTGTGGTGGCCGTCAGAGTCACCTCTTTACTGACTGCGACCCCAGAATTTCTGAGCCAGCAGAGCCGAGGCGGGCCTGAGAACGTACGTTTCTAACAAGGTCCCTGGCGAGGCGGCTGCTGTCCGTGAGGACTGGACTGTGAGAGCCGCTGATGCACATGGTCCGCCCCTCAGTTTCTGGCGTCTGTTAACCTGGGTTCCAGTCGCAGGTCTGCCCCCTGCTGGCAAGCAGCCTCTAAGACAAAGAAATTGCTCCTTCAGCCTAAATTTGTCTCCATCCGAGAGATAAATGTAATATTTATCTCCTGTGGTCGTTGTGAGGATTAAGCTGAAATAACTTGGGTAAATTATTTAGTATAGTTCTTGGCACAGAGTATGGGGACAAATCAATCCTTTTTCAGTTGGTCGCAGCGTGGAAATTTGGCGGAAGCTGCTGTTTGGGAGGTTTTGTTTTTTCTAAGCCTTAATGAATTATTTGACTTTTAAGAAAAAAAAATTTCTTTAAATAATCTCGATGCCCAATGTGGGGCTGAAACTCACGTGGGGCCTGAGATCAAGAGTTCCATGTTCCACCCACTGGGCCACACAGCCCCACCCCCTGCATTATTTGACTTTTAGAAACATGAGGGGTGGGGCGCCTGGGTGGCTTAGTCGGTTAAGCGTCCAACTTTCGCTTAGGTCATGATCTCGCGGTTCGTGGGTTCGAGTCCCGCGTCGGGCTCTGTGCTCACTGCCAGCTCAGAGCCTGGAGCCTGTTTCAGAGTCTGTGTCTCCCTCTCTCTCTGACCCTCCCCTGCTCACGCTGTCTCTCTCTCTCTCTCTAGAAATAAATAAAAAACATTAAAAAAAAAAAAAAAAGAAACATGAGGGGTGCCTGTGTGGCTCAGCCCCACTGACTTTGGCCTTGAACTCCTGATGGGGTGTACGTGACATGACCTGTGGCCAAGACTTTAAGAGCCATCGCTCATTTTCACCTGTCACCAGCTCCTGTCCTCTGCCAAAAGACTGGCATGTCCCTGGTGAGGGTTGTTCCTTCACTTGTATTCTAGAAGGAAGAAGAATCACAGCCACAGCCGACCCACAGCCAAAAGGAGCCAAGCAACAACCAAACTGTGAAGGAAATGTGTGACAGGCATGGCTATGCACCACTGAGATGTTAGAACACATTACTGCAGCTACACTTAGTGACAACTGAGTAAAATTATTCTAAGAGATACATCTGGCTAAATAAAGCATGATGCTTTATTTATTCCCGTCTATATGATGGGAATGTAGCTAGTAAGTTTAAAAAAAATTTTGTTAATGTTTATTTATTTTGAGGAAGAGAGAGACAGAGCACAAGCTGGGGAGGGGCAGAGAGAGAGGGAGACACAGAATTTGAAGCAGGCTCCAGGCTCTGAGCTGTCAGCACAGAGCCCGACACGGGGCTTGAACTCACGAACCATGAGATCATGACCTGAGCAGAAGTCGGCTGCTTAACCCACTGAGGCACCCAGGTGCCCCGCAGCTGGTAAATTTAAAGTTGCATTTTACTTATTTTTTATTACTTTTAAATGTTTATTTTTGAGACGGGGGTGAGGAGAGAGAGGGACAGAGGATCTGAAGCAGGCTCTGCACGCATAGCACAGACCTGGATATGGGACTCGAACTCACAAAGCACGAGATCAGGACTTGAACTGAAGTCGGACACTTAACTGACTGAGCCACCCAGGCGTCCCTTAAAGTTACATTTAGGTTATGTTAACTTTAAATTTATATTTAAATGCATGCAGCTGTTGAATTATATGTAAGGATATAGGAAATAGCTAAAAGTATCAATTTAGCAAGTAAACAAAGGCAAAATTTAAAATTGAAAGTGGGGCGCCTGGGTGGTTCAATCGGTTAAGCACCTGACTGCAGCTCAGGTCATGATCTCACAGTTTGTGAGTTCGAGCCCCTTGTTGGGCTCTGTGCTGACAGTTCGGAGCCCAGAGCCTACTTCGGATTCTGTATCTCCCTCTCTCTATGACTCTCCCCTGCTCATGCTGTCTCTCTCTCTTTCAGAAATAAATAAAACATTTAAAAAAATTTTTAACTGAAAGCAAAGTGGGATCCCAATTTTGTAAATAAAATAGATTTTATAAAATATATATCTTGTATATATTGTATATGTTGGTTGAGGTAAGTTGGCTGGTAACTTTTCCTAGAAAAAAAGGATTGGGGGGTAAAAAAGACACCTAAGTATTTTAACCGTAGTTATCTCAAGGTGGTGGAAATAGGGAGTGTGATTATTCTCCTTTTTAATTATCTAAACTTTTCAACTTGCCTGTAATAACCATGTCATCCTTTTATAATTTAGAAAAATAGTTATACTATACAGGTATGTTTAAAAGAATCAGTAGCCTAGAGGTGCCTGGCTGGCTCAGTCATAGAGCACAGGACTCTTGACCTTGGAGTTGTAAGTTCAAGACCCATGTTGGGTGTAGAGATTACTTAAAAATAAAATCTTGGCATCTGGGTGGCTCAATCGGTTAAGCATCGGACTTCGGCTCAGGTCATGATCTCGTGGTTTGTGGGCTCAAGCCCCGAGTCAGGCTCTGTGTTGACAGCTCAGAGCCTGGGGCCTGCTTTGGATTCTGTGTCTCCCCCTCTCTGCCCCATCCCTGCTCGCGCTGTCATCTCTCTCTCAAAAATAAACATTAAAAAACATAAAAATCAATAAATCAATAAATCAAAATAAATCAATTGGGGTGCCTGGGTGGCTCAGTCGGTTGAGCATCCAGCTCTTAATTTCTGCTCTAGTCATGATCCCAAGGTCATGGCATTGAACCCTGCATTGGGCTCCTTGCTGAATGTGGAGACTGCTTAAGATTTCTCTCTCTTGGGGCACCTGGGGCTCAGTAGGTTAAGTGTCTGACTTTGACTCAGGTCATGATCTCATGTTCATGAGATCTGCACTGGCAGTGTGGAGCCTGCTTGGGCTTCTCTCTCCTCTCTCTGCCCCTCCTCCACAATCTCTGTCTCTCTCTCTTTCTCTCCCAATAAATAAATAAACATTAAAAAAGAAAAAAGAATCACATGTTCTACCGACTGAGCCAGCCAGACACCCCAGTAAATTTTGTGTTATATGTATCTGACCACCAAAAACAAGCCTCCAAACTCAACTACAATGCAAGTCAGTTCTTATATGATTATATGGAACTCCCATTTAGGTTAGGATGCCAGTGAACTTCAGTGTATCTAATATGTTGTGAATGGACCCCAAAATAAAATTTCCCCAGAAGGGGTGGTGGTGGCTAATGATTCCTGTTTTCCTGTCACTAGATACCTTGTGGAGTGACAGTGAATGTGTAGCCTTGGGAGGGGATGGGAGGACTCCTTCTCAACTGGGGCTCAGACCCTGACCCGGAGATGGATTAGCCACAGAACCTGGATCCTGGATCAAGGGCGGCACCCTCCTGCAATGCCAAAGAATCGGCACTAGGGGACAGCAGATCGGCACTAGGGGACAGCAGATAGCCAGATCAGGCTGGGAGGGCGCCGGAGCTTCCCTCCCTGCATCCATCGCTCTCCCTGCCAGTCTCCTGCTTGGGACCATCTCTACCACCAAGACTGTAGCTACAGCTTAGAAGATGGTGCCATTTTTCAAAAGGGAATTGCTTTGCGAGTAAAATCTAAGTGTTTCACCAGCTCCTTCCAGTGGAATATTCAAGAATATTCAAGATAGGTCAGGATTGTTTTTTTTTTTAATGTTTTTATTTGTTTTTGAGAGAGAGAGAGAGAGCATGAGTGGAGGAGGGGCAGAGACAAGAAGACAGAATCTGACGCAGGCTCCAGGCTCTGAGCTGTCAGCACAGAGCCCAACGTGGGGCTTGAACACTTGAACCACGAGATCATGACCTGAGCCGAAGTGGGATGCTTAACCGATGGAGCCACCCAGGCGCCCCAAGATAGGTCAGTTTTTACACGTTTAACATAGTCAACCCTTTAAAACATGTTCTCAATTCCCCTGTAGCCAGTTTGTGGCTAATTTTAGGGACTGACCTAATAGAGTTAACATCTCATTTTTGTGGGGTATCAATTTAAGGTATTTTCACCTGATACTCATCATGCTGATACTTTTAAGAGGATAAAAAACTTTTACTAGCAAGACTGGCGGCAAGGACCATTTCTCTGTAACTCTGAGAAGGCTGACGTGGTGCAGACAGAGGCATCTAGAGAAGACTACCCTGTAGAAAGCTGCGACAATCATGAGTCCCTTCTCATTGGCCTTTAGTAACATGTAACAAACCACCTCAAAACTACGTAGTTTAATGCAATTAGTACTACTAGTAGTACTATATTTGAGGGCCAGCCTAAGTGGGTGGTTCTTCTGTGGGGTTTCCCTGGGTTCGCTATGTGGCTGCCGTCAGCTTGCAGGTAGGCTGGGAGCTGGGTGGGGTGGTCTGGGTCCCAGAAGGCACCACTCCAGTGTCTGGTGTTTGGCTGGGATGATGGGGGGCCATCGGGCCACCGTAATCTCATTATCAAACAGGTCAGATTTCTTCACTTGGCCTCTGGGCTCCAAAAGGAGCAAGAGAAGCCAAGCCCCCAAGGCAGAAACACGTTTTATGCCTCTGCTTTGTCATGTTTCTACTGTCCCCTCAACCAAACCAAGTCACACGGCCAAGCCCTGATCAGGGGTAGAGGGAAGCGGCTCCGTCTTTTGACAGGAGGGGCTGCAAAATATCGTGACCTTTAAAAAAAAAAGAAAGGATCTACTATGTGCTCTTTTTCCTCTCCTGCCACTACCAAGAACATCTTTACACAAGCAAGGATGGATGGCAGCTCCCTCCTGTCCCGCCCAGCCCCCCGCCCATTACCCCTATGATCAAGTTCAAGTCACTCCATGTGCCTTCCTCCATCTGTATGTGTGGCGCATCAGTCTCATGAAGTTAGATGTTATGGACTGAAATGTATCCCCCCCAAACTTGGTATATGGAAGCTCTAACCCCCAAGTGTGGCTGCATTTAGAGATAGGGCCTTCAAGGAAGTAATTAAAGCAGGCACGCGCGCGGACACACACACACACACACACACACACACACACACTCCTAAATGTGCAGCTGGATGAATATATAGATGGGGATTTTGTTTATTGGACTGAAGGTTTTTTAAATCCTTTTCTTTTTTTGTTAAATCAGAGCACAGATTTCAGCAGATTGTAGTTTCTGAAAAATGGCCACAGCAACATTTCCAGTCCTGCATGCTGGTCCAAAAACTTGTCATTCTCCCATGAAAGGAGGCAGCATATCAGAACCAGAATACAGACTCTGGGGGTACCTGGCTGGCTCAGTCAGGGGAGCATGCCACTCTTGATCTCAGGGTTGTGAGTTCGAGCCCCATGTTTGGCATGGAGCCTAATTTTTAAAAAAAATTTTTTTTTTTAAAGAGAGATGTGAGTAGTGGAGGGACAGAAAGAGAGGGGGACAGATGATCTAAAGCCCTGAAGTAGACTCTGCACTGACAGTAGCGAGCCCTATGTGGGCCTCAAACTCACAAACCATGAGGTCATGACCTGAGTCAAAGCCAGTTGCTCAACCGAGTCACCCAGGCGCCCTCCAAAAACAAAAAGGACTCTTAAAAAGAAAAACAATGCAGACTCGGAAGCCAGACTGTCCACATGCAGACCCAGAGCCACCATTTTCTAGCTGTATGACCTTGAGAACGATCTTCAGCCTCTATGTGTCCCTGGTTTCTTCATGTGCACATGGGATGATGATATGACCAACCTCAGAGGGTTGTTTTGAGGATTTAAAAATATATAAATTTTTAAAGTAATTAAAGTTAAATGAGTTCATAAGCTTAAGGACCTAATCCAATAGGACTGGCATCCTTATAAGAAAAGAAAAGACAGAGCCGCCTGGGTGGCTCAGCTGGTTAAGCGTCTGACTTCATTTCAGGTCATGATCTCACGATTCATGAGTTCAAGCCCCCTGTTGGGCTCTGTGCTGACAGCTCAGAGCCTGGAGCCTGCTTCAGATTCTGTATTTCCCCCTCTCTCTGCCCCTCCCCTGCTCTCTCTCTCTCTCTCTCTCTTTTTCTCTCTCTCAAAAATAAGTGAACATTGGGGCACCTGGGTGGCTCAGTCAGTTAAGCATCCCACTTCGGCTCAGGTCATGATCTCACGGTTCGTGGGTTCGAACCCCATGTCGGCCTCTGTGCTGACAGCCAGCTCAGAGCCTGGAGCCTGTTTTGGATTCTGTGTCCCCTCTCTCTCTCTGACCCTCCCCTGCTCATGCTGTCTCTCTCTCTCTCAGAAATAAATAAAACATTTAAAAAAATGTTTTCTAAAAAAAAATAAGTGAACATTAAAACAATTTTTTAAGAAGAGGAAGAGACACCAGAGTTCTTGCTGTCTCTGTCCATACGCACAGGGAAGAGTCCACCTGAGGACACAGCAGGAAGGCTGTCTGCAAATTTACCGGAAACCAACCCAGCCAACACCTTGATCTTGGACTTACAGCCTTCGGAACAGCTCACTCTGTCTGTGATGTTCTGTTACAGCAGCCTGAGCTAAGATGTAAGAGTTCCTGGATAAATTGTGTCTGGGAAGTGAGTATTCCATACAGATTCCCATCCCCCTCGGAAATTCATAAAGCTCCACAGCCTCTCAAAGGGCTCCGAGCAGCTCCTCAGAGCCTATAGTTTATCACAATTCCCCAAACTCACTCAAGCGGGAGATCCTTTTCCATCACCTACGGTCACCAGAAGACGTCGTGTTCGTTTCTAGGGCTGTGGCCATAAACCGGCACACACTCGGTGGCTTTATTCTCTCCCATTTCTGGAGACCAGAAGTCAGAAATCAAGATGTCAGCAAGGTTAATTCCTTCTGGAGCTTTGAGAGGAAATTCCCTGCATGCCCGGTGGTTGCTGGCCACCCTGGCTGTTCCCTGGCCTGTAAGACGCGGCACTCACTCCACCTCTGCCTCCGTCTTTAGGAGGCTCCCTCTGTGTCTCATCCGCCACTCCTTCCCTCTCTCTTCTAAGGACCCCAGTCATTGGATTTAGGGTCCACCTTAAATCCAGAATGATCTCATCTGAAAACCCTTAATTTTTTAATTAAAAAAAATTTTTTTTAATTTTTTATATATTTATTTATTTTTGAAAGACAGGGTGTGAGCAGAGGAGGAGCAGAGGAAGAGGGAGACACAGGATCCGAAGCAGGCTCTGACTCAGGCTCGAAATCACAAACTGCAAGTTCATGACCTAAGCCGAAGTCAGACACTCAACCGACTGAGCCAGATGGCCCTGGAAATCCTTAATTGAACTACATCTTATTCCCAATAAAGTCATATTGTGAGGTTACAGGTGGACATGACTTAGGGGGCACATTTCAGCTGACTACAAAAGGCCAAGGACCACCAAGGAGGCCGGGTGAGTGTGGACATGGAGCAGGAGCGAGTGCGACCCCTCCAGGAGACACAGTGGGGAGATCACTCTCTCCCCTTGACAGTGCCACTTCCCAGATCCGCATTTCCTAAACCCCTTACTGACCACCCTCCACGAACACACTCCTGTCTTGGGCAGCTCTGGATTTCCTGTTCCATTCACCCCAAACCTGATAGAACTTCCTGATCCTGCTCTTCTTGCTTTATCCTGGAAGACAGAGCCAGTCTTTTGGGGTTAACATATGCAAAAATGATGCTTGAGTATGGTGGGAATACGGCAGGCAGGCTCTCACAGGGCTTTGCTTTTCTATTTATTTATTTTTAATGTTTCTTTATTTTTGAGAGAGAATGAGAGTGCGAGCAGAGGAGGGGCAGAGAAAGAAGGAGACACAGTATCTGAAGCAGACTGCAGGCTCTGAGCTGTCAGCACAGAGCCGGACGCTGGGCTAGAACTCACAAACCATGAGATGATAAGACCTGAGCCAAAGTCAGAGGCTTAACCAACCAAGCCACCCAGGTGCCCCAGGGCTTCCTCCCTGCACCCGGCTTCCTCCATGCCTCCCTTCTGTCTAGAACCCTCCAACACTCCCTCAGCTTCCAGGAGGAAATGAGACCTCTTCCACCCTCTAGGGACAGCCTTCCAGGATCAGCCAGAGTGTTCTTACAGCTTCCCCGCAGGGGCCACTTCTTTCTGCCTTGGTGTCTTTCTTCTGGACTGATCCCTGCCCAGCCTCCCTCCACCTGTCTGCACCTCTGTTTGCCTAGAAACCACACAGCAGGTAAGTTTCATGGATATGCGGGCCCCTGGAATGCAAATAACCAGAAACAGTTCAAATCTCAGAGGCGGAGCACATGGGGTCTATGCATGTGCATTTTCCTGGGGAGGGACCTAAAGCTTTTCATCGCTTCTCCAAATCATGCCTTCCTGAGCTAAGGAGGCTCAAAACTACAAGTTTAGAACAAGAGAGCAGTGAATAATTCTCCCTTAGCGCAGCACCACTGGGAAGCCTGCTCTGAGGTAGAAGAACCCCTCTCCCAACTCGCTTTGTGTGAAGGGGCCCCTGGTAAGAACAGACAGCAGGCGCAGCCCATCCAAATGGGTCAACCATCCACAAGAGTCAGATGTGGCAACACAGCTCCGAGGATGCCCTAGGGATGGAGCAAAGCTGGTCCCACGCAGAGTGGCAGCTGTGAGCAGAGGGGTGGCTCAAGGCTCTGCCGTCTCCACACCCCGCTCCCCCAACCCCCCACCAGCCCTGTCCCCTGTAGATGCCTAGCAGATGGCTGGGGCTGGGAGAGAACAGAGAAGCCTGGGGGCAAAGCCCTATGCCCCCACCACCACCACACCCCAGGGTTTGGCTTCTGTAAGTCTTGCCAACATCCTAGATTCTGGGAACCTGCACTCTCGTGGGAATGTGCGCTTGGCCCATTGGGCTGTGTTGTGACATTAGCTCAGTGGCTTGTCTCTCAAATTGGGTAATACAGTTTTTGCAAGCAGACATCTATCTTTAACCTCTTTGCGATTCTATTAGAAAGCCCAATCCTGCTCTCCAGGACTCTGTATTAATCAGCAGGGGGCTGCCAGCACAAAGTTCCACAGGCTGGGGGTCTCGAACAACAGGAATGTATTTGCTCACAGTTCTGGAGGTACAAGTTCAGATATGAAGGTGTCGGCAGGACCCATTCCCTCTGGGCGCTGAGGCCCTTCCCAGCCTTCCCTTGGCTTATAGATGGTCTTCAGGCTCACATGCCATTGTCCCTTCTGTGTGTGCACCCAAATTTCCTCTTCTTATAAGGACAGCAATCATATCGGATGAAAGCCCACACTAATGACCACATCCTAACTTAATTACCCCTTCAAAGGCCTTATCTCCACATGCAGTTATGTTCGGAGGCTCTGGGGTTAGGACTTCAACATGCGAATGTTGCGAAGCTATAATCCAGCCCAGAACAGACACCCAGGAGTAATATGAGGGTGGATGGTGGGACTTGTGGGCAGAGATCACAGTTTGATTCTGATCTCTCAAACCCAGTCTGCACCAGGGGCCCCTCAGGACACTGCATGGCCACCGAGCCCAGCCTCTGAGGGGTCTGGATGGCCCTCCCCTCCACCCTGGCAGGCCAAACCTGAGGGTGGGGAAGCATCAGGGTGGACCCTGGCGATGGGGGCCAGGGCAGCTTGAGGGGGTGTACATGGGGCTTGGGAAGGGCTAAAGAACCCCTTTGTTTGGGAGATGGAGGTGGGAGGGATAGTCTCTCATTTCAACTGGCCTTCCTGCTCCGGAGTGGGTGTTTGGGTGTTCCCAGGAATCCTCTTCGCATACAGGGCGCAGACTTCTGGGAGGTTAGGAAGAAGGAATTTATTTTAACTTGCAAATTTGTTCTGTTACGTAAAGTGCTATTTAGTTGTTGTTGAAAAGACAAACGAAGAAGTTAAAAATGCACAAAAGCTTGAAAGAAAAAAACTGCCCACGATCCACTAGGACTAAAAGTCTCTGACACTGGCTAGTCATTTGTTATTTGACAGTATCATGTGCTTTCCAGATCTTCTCTTAATGCAAGTAATACATGATGTTACTATAGAAAAATTAGAAAATGAAGTTCACCAAAAGAAAGCAATGTTATTAAGTCCTTTAGAATCTCACTGGGGTGCCTGGGTGGCTCAGTCGGTTGAGCGTCCGACTTCGGCTCAGGTCATGATCTCACGGTTTGCGGGTTCGAGGCCTGCGTCAGGCTCTGTGCTAGCAGCTCAGAGCCTGGAACCTGTTTCAGATTCTGTGTCTCCATCTCTCTCTGCCCCTCCCCTGCTCATGCTGTCTCTCTCTCTCAGAAACAAATAAAACATTAAAAAAAGAAGTTTTAAAGAATCCCACTACCTAAATATACCTTGCTTTTTTATCTTATAATTCTTTGACTACTAATTCAGTCAAATACGTTCCCATGTTTATTAATTATTTAGATTTCTTTGGCAAATGGTCTTTTCTGGTCTTTTGCATATTGTGTTATTGGGTATTAATGGTGTCTTATCAGTCTGTTTGGAATCTCTATACAGTAAAAAGGTTCTGAACAAGTCTCCCACAAAGGTGCCACATTTGCATGTGGACTATTTTGAGTAGACAGCAATTGAGGCCATTTGGGCTCAAGAAAAACTTTTGACTCTTCATTAATAAACTAGAGGGATCTAAACTGGGGGCCTTTCCCAGAATATGAGTTCTCTTCAGAGATAAATCTCATCTGAGTGACCCATCTGTATGGCAGGGCAAACATCTAATACCAACCATCTGCTCTCCTTATTATTACCCTATAAATTGCCCACCTCCTCTCTGAAGCCCCTGGTCCATGCCCCATTCCTTAGCTCAGGATGGTGTATACACCTCATTTTACCTGTTTTCTAATCTGTCACGTATGTGGGATTTCTGCGATTAAATTTCATTTTCTCCTGTTCATCAGTCTCGTGTCAATTTAATTCTTAGACCAGCCAGAAAAACCTTAGGCGAGCAGAGGAAACTTTTTCCTCCCCAACAATAGTACAGATATTAACCCTTTGTGGTATTTGTAGCAAATATTTTTACCCAGATTATGGTTTACATTTCAGTTTTTTAGTGTTGTTTTGACCTGTGTCTTTTCCCTTTGGGATTTCTTTACTGTCTTTTATGTTTAAAAAATACTCTCCTTCCCAAAATGAAATATTTTCTTTTAGTTTACTTATAACTGCTCTCTTTTTTTCTTCTTTCTTTGCATTTTATCTCTTTATTTATTTATTTTTAATTTTTTAAAATGTTTTTATTTATCTCTGAAAGAGAGAGAGAGTGCATGTGAGCAGGGGAGGGTCAGAGAAAGAGGGAGATACAGAATCCGAAACAGCCTCCAGGCTCCGAGCTAGCTGTCAGCACAGAGCTCAACACTGGGCTCGAACCCAGGAACCATGAGATCATGACCTGAGCCGAAGTCGGATGCTTAACCGACTGAGCCACCCAGGCGCCCCTGCATTTATCTCTTTAAAATCTGGAAGCAAAAGAGAATTTTACCCAACGTTCTCCAAACACTTAACAGATTGTCCCACCACCACCGTGTGCCCAGGCCCTCCACTGTCCCTGCCCTGTCACCAAGGGCAGTAGCGGGTGGAGCTGGCCTAGAGGAGCATGCACCCAACCAGGGCCTGCGGTGTCCCGGCTGCGGGCGCTCACACAAAACCACTGGCAAACAAGTGTGATTTTTCGTGTTGTGGGGTTGAGGACTTTACCCTGGAGATCTCCACGCAAATAACTTAAAAGTTCCTTCTGGGGATTTCTGTTCTCCTGAGCCTCCCCTGGCTCTGCCCCCAGGGGGCCTGACCTTGCCTCCTCTCTCAGGGCAGCTGCCTTGCTGCGCCCTGTAAGTCAGCATTCATTTCTGAGAAACTTCAAACTCATTCCCCACTCCCTCTCTCCTGCAGAACAATCCGGCTGGACGCCCCTGGCCCCAACCCAATTCTTCCCAAACAAAGACCTTCCACTAACTGCATCCACCTCCTTAGAAAGCAGAGTAGCAACTGTTTTCTGTCACTTGAGAATTCCTTGGGGGTCTAAGTCTCTTCCCCATGGGGCTTATTAACCTATTTCTTCCAAACAAATCCAGTGTACGACTAAGTGACTAAGTGGAATTCCCAGATCATCTGCTAATGGAGCCCCAGGGTGCTCTGTCTCCTCAGTGTGTCGAACATGCGGGAAGTGTGGGTTCTGGAAGATGTAGGATCTGGACCACCCGCCACCTCGGAGCGCCAATATTCAGAGGCCGCCCTGAGAGCGGAGAGCTAGGACTGAGCAACTGGGGAGCAGCCAGGCAAAGAGCCAGACACCTGGGCCCTTCCCCGCTCCTCAGGGCAGTCTCACTGGCAGGGAGGGTCCACGTGCACCGCGTCCCTCAAGGTGGACGGGCTCCTGGGGCACGTGTGGGGCAGCCGAGCCCCACCGGTCTCCAGGCCCACACTCCCAGGAGCAGCCCCGGGACCCTGGTAGGAGCCGGATCCCAGGGGCCGCCCCTGGGTGGCAACAGCCAGAGCAGTGACCACAGTGAACGGCGCCATCCCAGCAGATGCAGAGAGTGGGTGGCAGCCTGCGGGACGCTGAGATAGCGGAGGGGACTGGCGCCCCCCATGTGAACACATGGGTTTGTGGAGGCAAATTCTGACCTGCTCTAAAGGCTTAGCTCACAGGATGGCACAGTGGTTAAGAGCAGGCTTTATGGGCTTGGCCAGATGGCCTGGCTCACATCCCAGCTCTTGCCCTGGCTGAGCCACACTTTCCTCATCTGCGAAATGGGATAACAGTACTTACCACAGGCCTTGTTGGGAGGATTAAGTAGCGCAGTGGTTGGGCAGCGTGTGTTGAGAGTGAAGAGTCAATCACTGGTCATCATTGTCAGCTGCTCCGCCAGCTTCCTGGAGCTGCTGTCACAAATCACCACAATGGCAGAGGTGGGGCCTTACAACAGCAGAAGGCTGTTCTCTCACAGTTCCGGGGGCCAGAGGGCCAAAATCACGGTGTCTGCGGGAACCCGCTCCCCCGAAGCATGTTCTTCTCCCCCTGTAGAATCCTTCCTTGCCTCTTGCAGCTTCTAGTGTCCCTGGTGTCCCTTGGATCACTCCAATTCATGCCTCTGTCTTCACGTGGCCGTCTTCTCTGTGTCCCAGTGCCCTCCCTTCTTCTCCCATAGTGTGTCATTTGTACCCGAGGGATTTTAATTTATGGAAGTGATTGAAAGATGACACAGTGGGGCGCCTGGGTGGCTCAGTCGGTTAAGCGTCCAATTTCGGCTCAGGTCATGATCTCACGGTTCGTGGGTTTGAGCACCGCATCGGGCTCTGTGCTGACGGCTCAGAGCCTGGAGCCTGCTTCTGTGTCTCCCTCTCTCTCTGACCCTTCCCTGCTCACGCTGTCTCTCTGTCTCAGAAGTAAATAAAACATTAAAAATTTAAAAAAAAAAAAAAAGAAAGAAAGAAAGATGACACAGAGAGGTCAATACCATTGAAAGAATTTATTATTTACACATCCTGAGCGAAGGGCGTGTCCCGCCTCACAGGGCCACATGGGAAGCACGGGGTGGGAACAGGAGGCAGAAGACAGGAGCAAGGAAAAGGCAAAGGCCAGAGCCTTTACTGGAGTGTCTGCGGGAGAGGCAAGGCAAGGCTGCGTAAAGACTTTAGGATTGGCTAGTTTGAGTAATCCCAACAGGCTTTGGGCTGTAGGATAGTCTTCAGTTGCTGGTACCTGGGCCTGGGAAGACTTGGGGCTGGAGCAGTGTTGGCTTGACGTGTGAGACATGAGGTGGTGGGTGGGGGCTCAGCCTTAGATAGCCCACCTGCACCGGAAGGGAGAGTCCCTGGAAAGCTAACTTGCAGGAGAGAGGTAAACACTGACCAGTAGCATGGCCCTGTGGTCGGCAGAGGACAAACAGACTTATAGAATCTAAGAAAACACAGAACACTTCTCCTCTCTTAGAAAGACATTACCCGGGGCACCTGGGTGGTTCAGTCGGTTGAGCGTCCGACTTCGGCCCAGGTCATGATCTCACAGTTGGTGGCTTTGAGCCCCACGTCAGGCTCTGTGCTGACGGCTAGCTCAGAGCCTGGAGCCTGCTTCAGATTCTTTGTCTCCCTCTCTCTCTGATCCTCCCCTGCTCATGCTGTCTCTCTCTCTCACTCAGAAATAAATTTAAAAAAACATTTAAAAAAAAGAAAGAAAGAAAGAAGGAAAGACATTACCCATTGCATTTAGGACCTACCCTAGTTCTGGATGATCTCAAGACCCTTAATTTAATTATGTCTGCAAAGACCCTCTTCCCAAACAAGGTCACAAAACAAGGTCACATTCATAGGTTCCAGGGGTTAGGATAAAGACATATCTGTGGGGGGCCCACAAGTCAACCCACTATGGATGCCAATTGACTAGACTGGTTTATAGTTCTGTTCCTTAGTGTAGACTCTAGGGAGAAATGACAGCTTTTGCCTCTTTTGATGAGCTCTGCAGTGTTTCTTCCACGGTGGTAGCATTAGCTGAGTGCCAGTACCAGGCAGGAATCCAAGGAAGGGTGTGGGAGGGGCCCTGCGGGGTGATTTCTGGATCATTGTGGACAGAAGTCTCAGGATGGAGAAGTCTGAAGCCTAAGCAGAAGGGAGATGACTTGAGAGCAGTGGCCATGATGGCCAGAGGACCCAGGGGGCTCTGGAAGACACAACAGTGGAGCCTCCATAGCTCAGCTTCCTTGGATGACTTTCAGGCTAAGGATGCTGTTCCTTAAGATGTCTTCGTTGCTAGTAACAACGAAAACCCTGGCTCAATTTGCTGAAACAACTTGCAAACAAATCGCCACTCATCATGGGAAACCTGGTGGCTGGGTGGCTACAGGTACAGTTTGATCAAGGCTTTGCTCTACTTTTCTATAATCTCCATGGTTCCACTACTCTCTGTGGGGCTTTTTTTCAGGACAGGTGCCCTCATGGTTACAAGAAGCCAAACGAAATGTGATCATGTACAAGAGCAGAGGAGGACTGTGTCTTCCTGAGTCTCCTAATGGGCGAGGAAACTTCCCAAAGTCTCTAGCAGGACTCACCCCGCTCTCATGACTCCATAGCCAGCATTGCATGAAGGCCTGATCCAGGGATCGCACGCAGAAATAGCTTAGACAGTCAGGCCCACCCTTACAGCTGGACTGGGGCCGGACTGCCTCCCCCGCTGTGTACCCTCCTCGCTACCCGTGCTCCAAATACATGATTCCCACCCCCCACACTAGTGCAACAGAGGGTCTAGGACGAGCCTACCTCAAAGGGGAGGGGTGCTCGGGAGGGGCGGAGTTGTTGCTGCCAGAATGCCTAGGGGGTCTGGAGGAAAGCGCATTGCCCCAGCCTCCCCCACCCCTCCCCGTGTGGACCAAGCTAATTATTCATTCATTGCAGCAACTAAGGGAATATTATACACGGGACAGGGGATGGATTTCTAGTGAGTGAGGTCTGGCAGACGTCCTGGGAGTCCCCACAGGCAGACATCCCCTCCAAGGGAATCTCAGGCTCACTTGGTGAAGAGACTCTTTGAAAGAGCAAATCAGCCATGAGCCCCGGAGTCAGGCAGCCTGTCCAAAAACGGCGGCTCGTCTTCCTCACGCTCATGCCGGCCGATGCTACGATCCTGCACAAATCTGTGCTTCCTGAGAACTTTATCTCCATCTCCTCCTTGCAGTCGTGCGTCGGGGCTGCTGGGCCGACGACCCCGGAACTGAGGAGTCAGCACAGACCCCACAGGGTAGGGGTTCGGTCCCCACAGCACTATCTACCCCCACTTCAGAGGCCAGCAGCAAACGGGTCCCCAGGCCACCTGCACCTCTGCCCCGCCCCCCTCAGGTTCGCTAGAACGAGTCACAGAACTTAGGAAAATCTTGCACTCGGGACTATAGTTCGGGACAAAGGATACGAACGAACAGCCAGGTGAAGAGGTACACAGGGTGAGGTCAGGAGGGGTCCTGAGAGCAGCAGCCTCTGCCCCCATAGAGTCAGGGTGGCCACCGCCCCGCACGTGGATGTGCTCACCAGCCCACTGGATGTGCTCACCAGCCCACAAGCTCCGTTAGTCTCCATGTTTGGAGTTTTTATCAAAGGTCCATTGTGTGGACACACTGATTAAATCACTGGCCTTTGGCGATTAACTTCACCTCCGGCCCCTTCCCATCCCCCCGAGGGAGGCCGTGGGGCTGGAAATTCCAACCCTTTAAACACAGGACTGGTCCGGGGCGCCTGGGTGGCTCAGTCAGTTGAGCGTCCAACTTCAGCTCATGTCATGATCTCACGGTTCATGGGTTCGAAGTTCATGGGTTCGAGCCCTGCGTCAGGCTCTGTGCTGACAGCTCACAGCCTGGAGCCTGTTTCAGATTCTGTGTCTCCCTCTCTCTCTGACCCTCCCCCTGCTCATGCTGTCTCTCTCTCTCTCTCTCTCTCTCTCTCTCTCTCTCTCTCAGAAACAAATAAACATTTATAATAAGTAAATAAACACAGGATTGGTCCCTCTGGAGACGAGTCCCCATCCTGAAGCTCCCTAGCCACCTTATTGACACAAACTCGGATATGGTCAAAAGGGGCTCCTTGCAAATGACACGAGACACTCTTACCACAAAATTCCACAGGTTTTAGGAGCTCTGTGCCAGAAATGGAACAAAGAGCAAATATATATTTTTCATCATACCATAGGTCAAGACTGCTATGACCCCATTTTACAGAGACACCGAAGCCCAATGATTTTAAGTGACTTGCCTTGGGTTACTTGGCTCGTCATCCCAGTAGCAGGATTTGAACCCAGGCAGCTCCACTCCAGAGGCCACAGGTTACCTTCAACACCAAGTGCCCTGCCGTGTGACACTCTGGAGAGTCATGGAAGGTGGCCTTCCTCAAAGGGGACGCCTGCGGGTTGTCCGCTGCAGAGGGCAGGGCGAACAGCCTCCCCGTTGGGAAAGGACTGCGATCAGATCCAGCAGTGTGCCGCTAAACCACCAGTTCACCGGGGAAAAACGAAACCCTGATCAGTAGCCATTTTCCAGGGTGTAAACAGCCCCACCAAGGCTGGCATCCGGCAGCCAGGCTGAAATCGCTGAGCGTGGAGTTGGGAAGAAACGCGCTGAGCCGGCTACCACAAGCCGCCGACAGCACCCCACGGAGCTGTATGGCTGAGGTTACGGGGTAGCTGTGTCCAAGCCCACCTCCACTCCTGGTTAAGTTTACCCTTCTGGAACCTGGAGATCTTCCCTTCCTCCTAGCTCAGCTCTGCAGTTACCCTCTTGTGAACAGTCCAATGCAGCATTTCCATGCGTTTGAAGGATGTGTGTGTGCGTGGGTTTCTATGTGCTGGGGTCACAGACTTCCCTGCTCACTGAGCCCACCATATGGCTCACAGTGAGTCTTCTTTTTGTTGTCATTTTCTTATTTAATTATTTCTGATATGTATTTTCTGATTTTGTTACAATAATTAGAATATCTTCGGTGGGGGCGGGGGCACCGGGACAGTTCAGTTGATTAAGCATCCGACTCTTCATTTCGGCTCAGGTATGATCTCACAGTTCGTAGGTACGAGCCCCGTGTGTGGCTTCGTGCTGACAGCGCAGTCGGCTTGTGATTTTCTCTCTCTCTCGTTCTCTCTGCCCCTCCCCTACTCTCATGCACACAAACGTGCAAGCTCTCTCTCAAAATCTCAAAATAAACAAACTTAAAAAAAAAAAGAATATCGTCTGGGCAATTTGCTTTGTTTCCTGCCAGGCTTTTCCCCAGTAGACTTTTTTTTACATGTGTGTGCTCGCCTTACAGTGGGACTTTTCTGTATTTCCCACCCAGCATCCATTTGCCTTCTTTTGGTTGTACAGCACCCCAAAATCCTTTGGGGACCCACTCCACTACCACCTACAGGCCTTAAGCTTCAGTGGGGCTGACCCCATGGCCTTACTCCAGGGCTGATCAGCCAGGATGTGGTCCCCGGGCCGTAGAGATCAGTTCAGAGAAGGGAACAGGGGCCCACAAGGCTCAGGCCTGAGGTTTGCCATAAATACGCAACTACAGCGTCTCTGCTCTGACCCACAGCCGCCAGCAGCCTGTGCAGGGAGGACTATCTGCCTACAAATCCAGCCTCAGTGAGAAAGGGGAGCCAAGGGGGCGGGGGGGGAGACGCCTGGGTGGCTCAGTCAGTTAAGCTTCCAACTTCAGCTCAGGTCATGATCTCGTGGTTTGTGAGTTCAAGCCCCGCATCAGGCTCTGTGCTGACAGCTCTGAGCCTGGAGCCTGCTTTGGATTCTGTGTCTCCCTCTCTCTCTGCCCCTCCCCTCCTCATCCTCTCCCCATCTCTCAAAAATAAATATATATTTAAAAAAAAGAAAGGGAGGGGCGCCTGGGTGGCTTAGTCGGTTAAGCGTCCGACTTTCGCTTAGGTCATGATCTCGCGGTTCGTGGGTTCGAGCCCCGGTCGGGCTCTGTGCTGACTGCCAGCTCAGAGCCTGGAGCCTGTTTCAGTCTGTGACTCCCTCTCTCTCTGACCCTCCCCTGCTCACACTGTCTCTGTCTCTCCTAGAATAAAAAAAAAAAAAATACAAAAAAGAAAGGGAGAGAGCGAAGACTAAATCTTGACATTATCATGGGGCCCCTGCTAAACCTTAGACTTTACAGGTTCTGTGAGCCAACAGATTTCTTTTATTATTATTATTATTATTATTATTATTATTACTACTACTACTACTACTACTATTCAGCTTAAGCAAGTCTGCACTGAGTTTCCATTACTTCTAGTGAGAGTGTTGGCAAATACGCATAGTGTGCATAAAATACTGTATCCTGCTTTTTAGACTATTATTGAAACATTTTTCCATGTGTCTATGTAGGCTTTATATGGCTGCATAAGAGTCCACAAACCAGGTTTACCCTAAAAAGAGAATATTTATTTACTTAATAGGAGAGTCATTATATCTACAAGATAGGAATGGAATAGAAATCAAAGGGAACAGTTTTTAGACTAATTTCCTCCTCTGAGCACTACTTAATAAGAACAAGGGGTGCCTGGGCTTCTCAGTCAGGTAAGCACACAACTCTTGATTTTGGCTTAGGTCATGATCTCACCATTCATGGTGTTAAGCCCCTAGCTGAGCTCTGAACTGATAGCATGGAGCCTGTTTGGGATTCTCTCTCTCCTTCTCTCTCTGCCCCTCTCCCACTCATGCTTACTGTCTCTCTCTTTCAAAATAAATATTTAAAAAAATAAAATAAAGGCAAGAATCTTTCAAACTAAATTAAGGAGAAAATCTCTTTTAAGTATATTTTTATATATGTCTATGTATATATTACATATAACAAAATAAATATATGTGATTTTCTACACCTGTATTATTTAATATTTATGTATAAATAAACAAAATTTTTGTCCCCAAATTTTAAGAATCCTCTCTGCTCTTTGACATTAATCCTTCTTTAGTCTACTTTACCTTTCCTTGGCACAGATTTTTATTTTGTTTATTTATTTTTTTTAAGTTGGCTTCGCACCCAGCTTAGAGCCTAACACGAGGCTGAACTCACAACCCTGAGATCAAGACCCTAGCTGAGATTAAGAGTCAGACACTCAACCAACTGAGCCACCCAGGCACTCCTTGGTTCAGATTTTTAAGGCATGTGAGATTTAACAAGGGTAAGTGTAAAGTGCAGCATATAGAATCCAAAATTGAATTCCAGGGCGCCTGGGTGGCTCAGTAGGTTAAGTACTCAACTTCAGCTCAGGTCATGATCTCACAGCTTGTGAGTTCAAGCCCCACATCTGGCTCTCTACTGTCAGCACAGAACTTGCTTCAGACCTTCTGTCTCCCTCTCTCTCTGCCCCTCTCCTGCTCTCTCTCTCTCAAAAATAAATAAACATTTTAAAAAGTAAATAAATAAATAAATAAACAAAATATTAAGACGTCCATACTGCCCAAAGCAATCTGCAGGCTCAATGCAACCCTTATCAAAATACCAACAGCATTTTGCACAGAACAAGAACAATAATAATAAAATTTGTATGGGACCACAGAAGACCCCAAATAACCAAAGCAATCTTGAGAAAGAAGAGCAAAGCTGGAGATATCACAATCCTAGGTTTCAAGATACACTACAAAGGTACAGTAATCATAGCAGTATGGCAGTGGCACAAAAAATAGACAAATAGATCAATGAAACAAAATGGCGAGCCCAGAAATAAATCCACACTTCTAAGGTCACTTAATCTACGACAAAGGAGGCAAGAATATCCGGTGGGAAAAGGACAGTGTCTTTAATAAATGTTGCTGGGAACACTGGACAGTTACATGCACAAAAACAAAACCGAGCCACCTTTTAACCCCATACACAAAAACAAACTCAAAATGGATTAAAAATTTAAATGTGAGACCTGAAGGGCACTTGGGTGACCCAGTCAGTTAGGCATCAGACTCTTGATCTCAGGTCAGGTCATGATCTCACAGTTCGTGAGTTCCAGCCCCACATTGGGCTCTGTGCTGATGGTACAGAGCTGGCTTGGGATTCTGTCTTTCCCTCTCTCTCTGCCCCTTACCCACTTGTGCTCCCTAAACAAACAAACAAACAAACAAAAACCCAAATGTAAGACCTGAAACCATAAAAATCCAAATACATCTCATTCTTTGCAATATGGATAGACTGAGAATTTTCCAGATCTCTAAGTTCTAGTTCCTTTGAGTTTAACAATTCTCCTTTCGAATTCTACTTTAAATAGTCAGAAGAGCCAAGCCACACCTTCAATATTTTGCTTAGAAACTGCTTCAATTTCTTCCGATTTCATCACTCACAGGTTAAGTTCTACCTTCCAGAAAATACTGGAACACTAACACAGTACGGCCAAGTTCTTTGCCACTTTCTAACAACCTTTCCTCCAGTTTCCAATAACATGTTCCTTGTTTCCGCTTGAGACCTCACCAAAATGCTTTTACCATCCATATTCCTCCCAACACACGGTTCAGGATTATTAGGGGTTCTCTAGGAAGACTGAGGCTTTCTCTCCAGAACTCTCCTTTTCTTGCTGAGCTCTCTCCAGAATCACCCTTAAAGATCCTCAGAGCAGAGGCTTTTGTGAGTGTGGGCTCAGATTCTTCCAGCCCCTGCCCGTTGCTCAGTTCCAGAGTGGCATCCACAGGTTTAGGTATTTCTACAGCAGCCCCCATGCCTGACTTCTCAGTACAATTTCTGTCTTAATCCGTTCGGGCTGCTGTTACAGAACACCATAGACTGCGGCGGGGGCGGGGGGGCAGGGGGGGCTGCTTATAAACAATAGATTTCTTTTAAATAAACTCTATGCCCAATGTGAGGCTCAAACTCACAACCCAGAGATGGAGGGTCATACTCTCCACTGACTGAGACAGCCAGGTGCCCCAACAGAAATGTATTTCTCCCGGTTCTGGAGGCTGGGAAGTCCAAGATCAAGCCATGGGTGGGTTCGGTGTCTGATGAAGACCTGCTTCCTGGTTAGTAGATATTGCTGCCTGCTTGCTCTGCATTTCACACGGAGCAGGGGACCAGGCGGCCACATGTGGCCTCTTTTAAAGAGCACCAATGCTGTTCGTGAGGGCAACACCCTCATGACCTAAGTGCCTCCCAAATCCCCCCTCCAAATACTATTAAGTGGGGATTAAGCTCCAACCTATGAACTCTGATGTGGGACATGAATATTCACTCTATGGTGCCCCACAGCCAACATGGTCATTGCTAGGAGCTGGCCAGGCCCTTAGCCTTCACTTATTTCTACTCACCGCAGCTGGGAAGCTGACTCTCGGCAGAAAGGCTGGCCAAGTCAGGGTCCTGAGTCACCAGTGTGGACAGAGAGGTGTTGAGGGTGGCTCCTTGCAATATTTTTTTAAAGTTTATTTATTCTGTGTGTGTGTAAGAGACAGAAACAGGGAGAGAGAGAACGAGCTGAAAAGGGGCAGAGAGAGAGAATCTCAAGCAGGCTCTGCGCTGATAGCGCCAGCTCCCACAAACCCTGAGGTCCTGACATGAGACCAAATCAAGAGTGGGATGCCTAACTGACGGAGCCCCCAGGAGCCCCTTACCACATTATCATCAACGTCTGCGGCCCACGCCTCCTATGAGCACCCGCAGCTGCCCCTGTATACACGCCTCCACTTTTTTCCAAAACATTTGCCTTCCTCTCCTTATGTTCTGGCAAGTTCAGCCCACTAGTGCAGCCACTCCAGAGGCTCAGGACCCTCTCTGTGCCAGCACCTATGACATCACCAGCTGCCTGCAGCTCCCTGTGACCTCACTACCTGGACAACTTGGCCCAGCAGAGCCATGGCCACTCCCTCAACCAGCACAAGTGACAGAAGGCCTAGATGACCACCGCACCCTTGGGAGAGACCAGAGCTCCCAGCGTCCCCACCCGTGGTGACAGCAGCTCCACGGACACTTCAACAGTGGGGTCCCAGAGTCAGGGCCCCCTCCTTACAGAAGTCCCAGCAGCTGACGGTGCCACGGTGCCACCTGAACAGCAGGATGTAGATCAGGCCTCCGTCGACCAGGTCACCTCCATGCCCTCATCAGCATCTGGGGACAAGGACAAGCATGAAGAAGCTGTAGGGGACAGCCAGGAGCCCAAGGAGGCCATGGCCCTGCTTGGCGACCAGGCCTCAAATGATCCACAAATGCCCACGAGCCCCCAGGACCCAGCATGGGATGGACAGGTGCGAAATGCGAGCACGGCTTCCAGCCCTCAGACCTTCCAACATGACTCCCTGGTGAAAGAGGAGACCCCACAAATGGCAGGGGTCCTGGACCGTGACCAAGAATTCACTCCAACTACGGCAGGTGTTAAAGCAGAGTTCCCCGGAGGGGTGGACAGTCAGCGCGCTGTGAGCCCTGCGCACTTGGATGGTCAGGCGGACACTGAGACCATCAGCACCACCACCACCACCGAAGGAGGAGCTCTTGAGGAGGAATCTGAGGGTCCAGAGACCTTGAACCCTGACCCAGAAGCTTCGACTACACCGGAGACCCAGGAAGTGACTGAGGGGGATTTGGTGGACGGCCCAGTGCATCTGCAGGCTCAGCCGCTCCCGCCCTCGCCAGGGGGCAGTGCCCCGCCCTCACCTGGCCCCTATGAGGTGGACGCGGGGCGGAGGTGCCTGGATGCCAGCCTTTACATGGCCGATGAGGAGAACAGCTACATGCGCTCCATGACCAGCTTGCTGGGCGGAGGTGAGGCGTCCATCAGCTCTCTGGCGGACATCCTAGTGTGGTCCGAGACCACCATGGGCATGGCCACGGCCTTCCTGGCTTCCGGCCACAGCTCCGCGACAGACGTGCTGCAGAGCACTGGGCCCAGCCTGCGCTCGGTCTCCAGCATCCTGGGGGGCACCTTCTCCTCTGGGCTGATGACGGGCACTAGCTCGGCCCTGCGCTCTGTCACCCACATGCTGGAGACGGTGGAGCAGAGGACCATAGAGGGCATCCGCTCGGCCGTGCGCTATCTGACCAGCCACCTCGGTCCACGCCGGGCCCCTACCGGGCCCAACTCTGACTAGAGGCTGCAAAGGGAGCCCCGAAGGACTGGCTCAGCCCCCTCCCGGGAACCTGGGACCCGCAGGCCCTGCCCCCTCGCCCACCCCTGCCCTGGCTGGCTCTCCCCAGATCTGGCAATAAATCACTGGCGAGCGTTTATTTTCTAAGCGCAGAAAGGTGTCCCCTGAGGGCTTCTCGGGCTGTCCGGCTCAGGGGCTGGGGGTTGAAGTCCGGATAGAGAAGAGGCTGGCAGGGCCCGGGGGCCAGGCATGTGGTCACAGACTTACAACCATTGATCCTAGAGGTCCCCCCACCCACATAAGTGTGTTCCTGAGGACGTGAGACCGGACCCTTCCCCAGAGCCTGCTGGGCTCGCCAAGTGGGACTGAGAACACAGTGTCAGACCAGTGTGAACTGGGGTTCACACATCAGTGCTCTTACTGATCCTGGGCAAGTCACTTTGCCCTCCGAACCTCTGGTTTTCACGCACAGGATGGATACCGAATCCACACTGTGAAGATGTTACGAGGCATCAGGGAAAGATGCAGGGCCTAATGCTGCTTAACCAGCTCACACACTGTTGGTTACGACAGCTCGTCATTGCCATTCTCCAGCGGGCTGGGGACGTAGTGGGAACAGGGACCTCGACGGGTGACCAACCGTCCTGTTTGCCTGAGATTAAGAGGGTTCCTGGGAGGTGGGACTTTCAGATTTAAAACCAGGAAAACCCCAGGGCACCTGGGTGGCTCAGTCAATGAAGCGTCTGACTTTGGCTTAGATCATCATCTGGCAGTTTGTGAGTTTGAGGCCCACGTCGGGCTCTGTGCTGACAGCTCAGAGCCTGGAGCCTGCTTTGGATTCTGTGTCTCCCTCTCTTCTCTCTCTCTCTCTCTCTGCCCTTCCCCCACTTGTGCTCTGTCTCTCTCAAAAGTAAATAAGAACACTTAAAAAAATTTTTTTCAACTAGGAAAATCCCAGGCAAACTAGGACGAGTTGGTCGCCCCAGACCCAGGTTTCTTTACGTGGTTTTGACTCGTCTGTGACTATCTATCTCGGAAAAGGGACGCCTGCTTTGGAAAGGCACAAGCCCATCCTCTGGCTGGATACAGGCCCGTACCAATCACACGACTTGATGAGAGCCCCCCCCAGCTGCACCTCAACCCCACTCCTACCCTTCCCCCGGTGCTTTATGCACATCACACACACACACACACACACACACCGCCCTGCACTCCGCACACTTCCTTGCCACAGCCCCGGCTCTGGGTCCTTTATCCATCCAGTCCTCAATCCCACCCGTCTCCAAGTGGGAGCCCTTGGCTGGAACCAGCCCACCCATCAATATATTTGTTAGCCCCATACAGTGTTTCTCAAATTGTGTATTAATCGCTAACACCTAAAAACCAGGAGACTCTACATAAAATTGTGGATTTTTAAAAAAGGTATTTCTGGGGCACCTGGGTGGCTCAGTCGGTTAAGCGGCCAGCTTCGGCTCAGGTCATGATCTTGCAGTTCATGAGTTCGAGTTCCAAGTCGGACTCTGTGCTGACAGCTCAGAGCCTGGAACCTGCTTCGGATTCTGTGTCTCCCTCTCTCTCTGCCCCACCCCTGCTCACATTCTCCCTCTCTTTCTCTCTCTCTCTCAAAAAAAAAAAATAAACATTGGGGCGCCTGGGTGGCTCAGTTGATTAAGCGTCCAACTTTGGCTCAGGTCATGATCTCATGGTTCATGGGTTCAAGCCCTGCGTCAGGCTCTGTGCTGACAGCTCAGAGCCTGGATCCTGTTTCAGATTCTGTGTCTCCCTCTCTCTCTGACCCTCCCCTGCTCACTCTGTGTGTCTCTCTCTCAGAAATAAATTATTTTTAAAAACATAAAATAAATAAATAAATAAATAAACATTAAGAAAAAAACTTTTTAAAAGATATTTCTGCTTCTCTTGAGAAACTCAGGGGCCTTAATTCTTCAGAGCAACCAGTAGCTGAGCTGCTGGGTCTAGAGGGAGGCTACCTGGCCCACATCTGTGATTGATGTCACCTCCCCAGAGGCACCCCTTCGCCACCCCTCCCCTGCAGATCACCCCAGGCCCCAAGGGGGTGCCCAGGCAAACCAGGTGTGTCTGCCCCCTTTCCTCAAGAAGCTGCCGCGTGCTATAGGGAGATTGGAAATGTCCTCCTTTTTTTTTTTTTTGAGAGAAAATAATTATTTTTATTTTGTTTTGCTTTGATTTGCTTTTTTTTAAATTTTTTTATTTTACAAATAGTTGGTTGTCAAATTAGTTTCCACATAACACCCAGTGCTCATCCCCACAAGTGTCCTCCTCCATGCCCATCCCTCCTCCCCCCCCACATCCATCAGTCCTCAGTTTTTGTCAGCATTCAAGAGTCTCTCATGGTTTGCCTCTCTCCCTTTCCCCCACCATTTCCGCCCTTCTTCTCCCCCTTGGTCCTCTGTTAAGTTCCTCCTAATCCTCCTATACGTGCACACATATGATATTTGTCCTTCTCTGCCTGACTTATTTCGCTCAGCATAACACCCTCAAGGTCCATTCATGTTGCTACACATGGCCAGATTTCATTGTTTCTCATTGCCATGTAGTATTCCATGGTATAGATAAACCACATCTTCTTGATCCATTCGTCTGTTGATGGACACTTAGGCTCCTTCTATGATTTGGCTATTGTTGAGAGTGCTGCTATGAACATTGGGGTACATGTGCTCCTGTATATCAGCATGGAAATGTCCTCCTTGTGAAAGCAAAGAATTCAGAGGAGGAAGATTGTCCCTTGAGATCCCAATAATCAGGGTCTTCCAGAGAATCACAGAGAGGAAATGTAAGGTTCCCCCCCCCCTTCCCTCCCCACCCTGGCAGAAAAAGCTGGGGCAGGCGTGAGGCCTGCTTAGTTGGGGAGGACGGCCGAGCAGCTCAACCTGACCGGAGCCCAGAGCAGAGAACACATGGCAAGGCCGCCTGTAGACCCCACATGCTTTCTACAAGGAATGGTTGAGCCGGGAAAGGGCCGCTGTCTGGCAGGCACTGCTGGAGAGAGGCTGCGAAGGTGAATGATAGATCCGAAGGGACAGAAACCAAACCTAAACCAGATCAGGTGAAGGGATTAGCTGCAAGCGCAAGTGCCAAGTGGGAGGGCCAGCCCGGAGCTCAGCCTGGCCCCAGGGCTCTGTTTGTGTCTCCTGCTCTGCTCACCAGCGTGTGCTGGCTCTGCTCAGAGGCGGCTCAGCCTTCTTCCAGGAAAGACAGAGGCCCTTGTTCTCACGAGCTCCAGCAGGAAAGGCCCAGAGTGCCGGCTTGGCTCCCTTGCTCTCTCCTGCCCCAATCACGGAGGCTTTGGAAATGAAATACCTCCTTACCTGGCCTGGGCCTCACGCCCACCCAACGCGAGGTGGGGGTGGGGGAGTGTCAGCCGTGGAGGTTCCCCCACAGGAAGGGCTGCTGGACCCACACCATTCTGTGTGTCAAAGCCGGCAGCATCGTAAAGAGTGTGGCCTTGGGGGCCAGGCTGCCTCGAATCCTGCTCTGCCTCCTACTACCTGTGTTACGTTCATCTCCCTGTGCCTCAGTTTCCTCATCTGTAAAATGTCAATAACAACAGTGCCTACTGCATCGGGCTGCTCTGAGGGTTACATGAGCTAATGAGTCAAGTGCATAGGACAGTGCCTGGCATGTGGCTGAGTGCTCCGTGGTAGCCATCGTTGTGATTATCATGACAGAGGGTTCTGTGGCACTCCGGCCAAGGGCTGACTTTCTCTGCTCCTTCCAGACTCCTCCTTTGCTGCGGGATGAACAGTTGTGTTGGCAAATCCTCCCGGAAGCACACCTTCTCTCTGGGTGGGAACCCCTTGCCCCAGGCATCCAGGTGCTAACACACCTGGGGAAAAGGTCAGGGCTGCACGCTGGGGGTGGACGGGAGTGGGTGCACCCCAGCTCCGGAGGACATGGCCAGGGTGATAAAGGAAAGGCCCCCTACCACAGGCAAGAGGAAGCCGTTCCCAAGATCCAGGTCGGCAAGCAGGACCGTCCAGCCCATCACGGCCACGGGGGCCACAGTGCCCAATGAAAACTGAACAAGGGGAGCACTACTGGGAAGAGACAGAGGGAACAGAGGGTGGTGTGTAAGAGGAAAAAGAATGAGCAGGCGTCGGAATCATGGGGTGGCTCTTTGTATTCTTTGGTATTGAGGATTGAGGCACAAAGTTATTAATTCGCCCCTAAAAAGCTAGCACCTCCTCATTCTTTCCCATTTATGCACTAGGACACCTGACAACTCTCAGTGCTCTCCAAGGTCAACAACTGTCTTCCTGGGCGCGTGTTCTGCCACGGAGAGACCTGTCTGTAAGCAGAGGTTCTGCTTAAAGAGACATTTAGGCCAGGTTGAGAGCCAGCGGGGTGGGCACCACATCTTGACGTCTGAGCCCGGCAGGGGCTTGGCTAAGGGAAGGGCACTGACGAGTCCCAGCAGGTGGCTTAAGGGACACTGTGGCCTCTCCCCGTGGCACGGTGGATGCTGTGATGGGCCATCCAATCCTCTTTAATGGAAGACTTGTTCCCCCAGCTGCTGGGAGTGCAGGCAGCACACAGCCTTCGGTGCCGACCCCCTTCTGAGAGCCGCCACCCAATGTCACGGCCAGGTCCATGCCAGCATGTAAGGCCTGACTGTCCAACTCCAGCTCCAGAGCACCCGTGGGACTGGCTGGTGTGAGCGGGGGTTCGCATTATAGACTTCGTTCCCCTCCACCCACTCTGGCTCAGAGCCTGCTTTCCACAGAACCCAACCTGTGACCACAGGCTACTGTTTTTTTTCCCCATCTGAGATTGTGTGTGTTTGCAGGGAGGTGGAGGGGGACCTACAAATTCAAACTGTGGAAAAAGTTCAAAGATCTTTTTTTTTAATGTTTATTTATTTATTTTTGAAAGAGAGAGCACAAGCAGGGGAGGGGGATAGAGAGGAAGAGAAAGAATCCCAAGCAGGCTGCCAGCGCAGAGCCAGCTGTGGGGCTCAAAGTCGCCAACTGTGAGATCCTGACCTGAGCCGAAATCAAGAGTCAGAGGCCCAACCGACCGAGCCACCGAGGTGCCCCCGAAGATCTTTTTTAAAAAAATCGTCATTGTAAGAAAAGGTAGAAGTTTGAGGCCATCTTGAGAATGGTAAAAGAAAAAGTTAAATCTTTGCCAGTGTTTTTACTTGTTTTGTAAGGACAATAGTATTATTTTGTCTACAGCCACTTGGCTAATTGATTAAAGTCGCCATGTGTTTGTAGTCAAGTTTATAGGTTTGGCTGGGTGAGACACAGATTCTATCCAGGAAAGAGTGTCTTCAGAAGACAGTGACCATAGATAAGGGCAGTCCCCCCAGTAGGATGTAAGAAAGTGTAAAGGTAAACTGAGGTCTTAAGTACACATTTACCTAATTAAATGAAAGACTGGATTCTCTCTGGGCTGAAAGGAAGCCCGGTTTCCCAGGCTGGCTGATCTTCGGCTTCTAGTCCCTAAGAGTGGAGAGAGCGCCCTCTGCTGGACAGAAGGCACCACAGGCCTGCCCCCAGGAGTGAAGAGAATGTTCACTTGGGGATTTGAGACACATTTGGGAGAGAAGTGGGGGTTAAAAGAAAATTTTCTCCACTCACAACACTTCTGACACCAAATGTGTAGGTTTTCCACACCAAGAAGTTCTCCAGTTCCCTGCAGACGCCCACCTGGGTGACCAACAATTCGATTCTGTCACTAACTCAAGTTAGTACAAATCCTACTAACTCGAGTTAGTACGGAGTTAAGGGCTCCGTCTCGCCAGAGTGCCCACTTCAGGTGCCAGTCCCAAGTAGCAGGTCCCGAGGTGCCCACACTTCTGTCTGATGTGGCTACAAATCAAGGGTTCCCTCACTCTCTCCTCGGGTTGGATAACTGGCTACAATAACTCACAGAACTCAGGAAGATGCGATCACTGGTTTATTGTAAAGGATATAAGAAAGGGTACAAATGAACAGCCAGACGAAGAGGTACACAGGGCAGGGTGCAGAAGGGTCTCCAGCACAAGAGCTTCTGTCTCCCAGGAGTGAGGGTGTGCCACCCTCCTGACACGTTGGGTGCTTTCACCAACCCAGAGGCTCTTCAAACTCTTCTGTTTAGAGTTTTTATGGAAGATATATTATGTAGGCATGACTGATTAAATCACTAGCCATTAACCCAATTTCCAGTCCTTCTCTTCTCCGCAGAGGTCAGGGGAGGGAAAGGGTTACTGAAAGTTTCAACTTTTTTTTTTTAGTTAGTTAGTTTGTTTGTTTGTTTGTTTTAATGTTTATTCATTTTTGAGAGAGAGAGACATAGCGTGAGCACTTCCAGGCTCTAAGCTGTCAGCATAGAGCCCGATGCAGGGCTCAAACTCACAAACGTGAGATCATGACCTGAGCCAAGTCAGATGCTTAACTGACTGAGCCACCCAGGCACCCCTGAAAAGGGCATATTATGAATAACAAAAGATGCTCCTCTCACCCCTAACACTCAGGAAATTCCAAGAGTTTTAGAAGTTCTCTGCCAGGAAGTGGGCTGGGGTGAGGCAGAGACTAAATACATATTTCTTATTATGTCACATGTTCAGAATAAACCCTGAGATACCAACAGTCGAGCTGACTCAGGCTGGAAAGGTGTCCCTAGGAAGTCTTTAGGAACAAGGGCAGGGGGGCGGAGGGGGACAGACCCTCCAAATGGAGTTACTGCCAGAGACCAACATCATGGCAATGTTTGTAGACCAGTGCTCCAAGACTCAGACCTCACAAGGCCCAGAGTCCTCCAGAAAGGATGCCATGGCAAAGGCCTTAAAGGGCAGGTCCTGGCTGAGGCGTCCCTGGAAGAGCAGTATCCCCTGAACTTGCACCTGGGAGCAGCTGGAGAGTCCTCAAGTGGACCCTGAGGTACTAGATGAAGGTCCTACTCTTTTCCAGCCTCAGTTTCCTCATCTATAACATGGTCTCCCATGTGCCTCACAGGGATGCTGTAGTCAATAATGCATACCCTTAAAAATAGTATATAATGGTGAGAATGGAGTTTTCTGCATTGTCTGCATATTGATCAGGAGTGTCTTAATTGGACGTGACAGAAGCCAGCCCGAAGTCGCTTATGGAGGCACAAACAGACTGAGGGCTAGGCAGAGAAGGGCTAGGAGAACTGATTTTGGAGATGCTCCATGTCAGGGACTCAAAGCCGCCAGGAGCCGTCTGCCTCCTCTGGCAACTCTGCCTCTCCTCCAGGCGTCTGCTCCTTGCAGCGGACATGGCTCTCAGAGGCTCCAGTTCCATCGACTTGCATTTCCAAGACTAAGAGGAAAGTTCTTATATTCTGGCGGCAGTGTTCTGGTCGACCCAGCTTGGATCACATGTTGGAAAGGCCTTCCTCATCCAGAGTTCCCAGGACCTCCCAGAGCAGGTGGCTCTAGGAGACACTACTTTGCAACTAAAGGACCCCAGCAGATAATAATCACCTTTCCCTCCAGTCTGTGACCGTTAGGCCCACAATCAAGTTTCCTCTGACCATGTGCTTTGGAAAAATCTGAGGCTTTTTTTTTTTTTTTAAATATTTTTATTTATTTCTAGGAGAGAGAGAGAGACAGCGAGAGCAGGGGAGGGTCAGAAAGAGAGGGAGACACAGACTCTGAAACAGGCTCCAGGCTCTGAGCTGTCAGTCAGCACAGAGCCCGACGCGGGGCTCGAACCCACGAACTGCGAGATCATGACCTAAGCGAAAGTCGGACGCTTAACCGACTAAGCCACCCAGGCGCCCCAAAAATCTGAGGCATTCTTAAGTGCGCTCCCTCTAACCCTACAAATTAAAAAAATATTCCTTTGCATCTCTAAATTTTAAATATCAACCAATGAGGAAAAAGGATTCGCTGAAAGCACCTGGTTTTGCTTCTGACCACCTGCGTTTTATTAGTAGTTGTCAAAATAGAGTTTGGGGTGAGGAAAAACACCCCCCACAGACGGCCTTCACCACATGGGACCTGAAGGAGATAAGCGAGGCCCTCTAGCAAGAGGAGGTAGTTAGGATTACCCAAAGATGGGTCAGCTGAGGCAGAGCCGGTCAGGGCATGGTGGCAGGTCACTGCTGGGCCCTGAGTGGTTCTGGGCTTCGGGGTTCAGCACCTGACCACCTGCTGTGGCGGGAAACAGAGATGGGAGAGAGAGCAGCCCAACAAGGCTCCCGCCAGACTCAGGTGCCCGGGCAGGCCCCTCCCTCCCCGCCCCTCACCCAGAGGCCGCCTGGTCAGATTGCAGCCAGGGCAAGGAGGCGACTGTCACCCAGACGTCAGGCGAAGGCGCGGGAGTCGGGAGCGAACCAGGGACGCGAGCAGAGTGGCGTGAGCAGGGCGCAGCGTCTCCTCCCCCAAGGCAGGTGGCCAAGCGAGGGAGAGATTTCCTGGGCGACCGGAGGGGAGGGGAATGAGACCTCCCCGGACGGCCACCTGCTCCTCGCGGCCCGAGCAGGAGCCCAGGTTGGGGCCTGGTGGGAAGCGAGACTGGAACGGAAAACTGGGGCAGCCAGACGGGGTGACGGCAAACAAAGGCCTCTCTCTGGGAGAGAAACGCCGGCTGGCTGAGGGTCGCGCTCGGGCCACGCGGGGCCCTCGCGGGGGGCCCGAGGCCAGGCGGCGCCGTGTCCCCCGCTGGGGCCGGTCCCCTTCCGCCGGGGGCGTGGGGGGTGGGCACAGCCGGGGGGCGGGACCGAGGGCGCGGCCGGGTGGGAGGGGGGCGACGAGGACAGCCACCGCCCCGCCCCGCCGTGTCCCTGGCGACCGAGACCTCGGCACCCGGGCGGGGGCCGCAGGCGGGTGAGTCTACGCCGGTTGCTACGCAACGGCCGGTGACGTCAGGCGATTGGGTTTGGTTCCCAAGGTAACTGGCCCGGCAGCTGGGCCGGGAACTATTTGTGTCTGTCCCCAGAGGGGCTGCGGAGCCTCCGGGGTCTGGCGCAGCGGAGGAAATGCGCCGCTGGCCCGCGGGCAGGCGGGGGACGGAGCACAGAGGCCCTTTCAGCTCCGGGAGCCGGCGACCCAGGCGGGGCGGCGTCTGCGCCCTACAGGAGGACGCCCCTCCTCCGCTCCCCGCCGCCCCGGTTTTCTCCCCACTCCTGCGGGGGTGGCTCCTGGGCCGCCAGGCTTTGTCCTACTTCTAAACGCTCCCCGGGGTAAAACTCCAGGAAGAAAGGGGCCTCTGTTCGCCGCAGCCCGGCCCGCGCCGCCACCCTCCGTGCACACAGTAGGCGCTCAGCACGGCATTCCCATGGGGCTGTGGACATTGTGGCCTTTCGGAGCTGCCAGTGGCCTCCAGCCCTCAGAACCCCGCGCCAAGTTCTGATCTCGGCACCTGTCCTCCGTGCCCTGGGGAGCACATCGGCCGACTAGCTCCCTATGTGGGGGCCACGGTGCAAAAATAAACTGAGAGGCCCCTTGTTCAAGAATGACTGAGGGGACGACGTAGGAAGCAAGCCCCAATCCTGCCCGCTGAGGATGAACTGCAAGAGAGTGAAAGTGACAAGCGCATGGGTAAACTGAGGCAGATGGCATCAGTCACGGAGGAGAGAGGGTCAGGTTCACATCTGGAGTGGAAGAAGCGAGGGACAAGGCACGGCGGGAGCAGAAAGACCGGCAGGTGTGCGAAATAAAGCGGTGACCTAAATCTGGGCCCGAGAGCTGGCGCCGGTTGGCTGGGGGCCCCTAGGGCTTCGGGCCGCTGTAACTGGGTCTCCGGACTAAGGCGATGCAGTCTGGCCAGGCCTCTCCGGCTCTCTCCTCCTCGCTGCACCTGTTGCATGAGGATAACATCAAGCGTCTTTTTTCTTTTTAATTTTTTAATGTTTTATTTATTTCTGAGAGAGAGAGAGAGAGAGACAGCGTGAGCAGGGGAGGCCAGAGAGAGAGGGAGACACAGAATCTGAAGCAGGCTCCAGGCTCTGAGCTGTCAGCACAGAGCCTGATGCGGAGCTCGAACCCACCAACCGTGAGATCATGACCTGAACCCAAGTCGGACACTTAACCGACTGAGCCACCCAGGCACCACAGTCAGTCTCCAGGGAGCCGCCGCGCCCCTCCCCCCAACCCAGCACAGGGGGCCAGGCCAGGCTGGCCCCAGGGACATGGGTATCTAGGCCCAGGTCTCAGAGAAGGCTGTGCATGCAGCACATCCAGAGCAGCTGGTTGCCCATGAGCCAGGTCCGCTCTGCCTGTCCCACCCCGGGGAGGCATCTGCACCGTCCCTGCAAACCTTCACTTCTTGTCTACAGTCTAATGGCTGCCCAGAGGCTCTGAGGCCCGGAGGCATCTGGTAGCTCTTGAAGAGCAGCCACGAGACCTTTCCAGGGCAGGGAATTCCCACAGCCGGATCCTCACTAGAGAAAAGCCTGCATGCAGCCCTTGTCTCCTCTCCTAGGTGTGAAGCAGGCTCCGTAATCCCAGTTTCACACACAGGATGGGTTCTAGAATGCCCCCTAGGCACCCCTCCCACCCAGATTTGCCAGACTGTCCCAGAGGATGTCTAGAGAACCGGCCCTGGGCCCAAGAACTGGAGCTGGTGAGCAGAACCAGCTGCATAATGTGTGGGGCCTTGGGCAGAGTGAACGTGCAAGGCCCCTTGTTCAAAAAGTGTTGAGAAGGTCAAGTTGGGAAGGTGTCTGGCTGGCTCAGTCAGAAAAGCATGCGTCTCTTGATCTCTGTGTCATGAGTTCAAGCCCTATGTTAGGTGGAGAAATTACTTAAAAATAAATAAATCAGTTAATTGTCTGACTTTGGGTCAGGTCATGATCTCACAGTTCATGGATTCAAGCCCCACATTGGGCTCTGTGCTGACAGCTAGGAGCCTGAAGCCTGCTTTGGATTCTGTGTCTCTCTCTCTCTCTGCCCCTCCCCTGCTCATGCACTCTCTCACTCTCTCTCTCAAAAATAAACACTAAAAAAAATAAATAAATAAACAAACTTAAAAAAAAAAAAAGAATGTCAGGATGGTGACAACAAAGCATGGGGCCCTGTGTGGCTGTATAGGTTGCACACTCACAAAACCCGCCCCGCCCAGCTGGCAAGTCCTAGACACCAAGCAAACCTCTTTCCTGCACAGAATCTATCTGTTCCCTCTGTCAAGGTCCACCTTGGCCTCTTCCCACACTGAGGCCAGCCATTTCCAGGGGGCACTTTCCTAACCATCCATTCAGTACAATCTGGGCATCCACAGCGTCCTCAGGCCCACCTGTATCACGTGGAGGGGATGTGCCCATTGCTTTCCCATCAAAGGACCAAAATCATAGAATAATACTTCCAGAAATGTTCGTTTATGCAAATGCTGGATGTTTGGTTCTCTATTTTCAGCTGAAGAACACTTGCTCTTGAAAAAATAGATAAGGGCCATCTCTGTAAGATGACGAAATATGAAATGTAGCAGCTGATTGATGAGGGTTTTGCAGTAAACAACATTAAAACAATATAAAAGAACAGAAGTCAAGGGCGTGTTTGCGGCCTCTTAAGGTCCAGGTCACGCCCATGATTCATCTCACTCTGCCCTCAGGGAACCAGGGGAGGGAAACTGCCACAGACCATTGGGTTTAGACCCTGCAGTGGGGACAATGGTAAAAGAACTCCCCTGCCTGGGAGCTCCCCGGGATCAGCCTGACCTGCACCCCCTCTTCTCTCTCTGCTTGCTTCTGCCACCTTCCTGACCCTTCCACGGATGTGACCCCAGGAACGTTCCCTGGGGTAAATTTCCTGTACACTAGTCTATGAAATCTCCTCACACCATGCGAGGCACCCCTGGGCTCCGCCCACCTATTTAAATGCCCTATAACCGTTGTTCTTTCATTCATTCTACAGACCTTCACTGAAGACCTACTACGCGCCAGATGCTGTTCTAGGTGCTGGAGGTAAAGCAGAACAAAGCAGGGAAACACTTGTGCCCTCATGGAGCAGACATAAAGCAACCAAAAAGACAAGACCCTAACATTGAACTTAGAATAATTTAAAAATTATTTTTTAAAATAGAACTTATTTAAATTTAAGTATAGAATTTAAAAATAGAACTATTTTTTTAAATTTTTTTTTAATGTTTTATTTATTTCTAGGAGAGACAGAGAGAGACAGCATGAGCAGGGGAGGGTCAGAGAGAGAGGGAGTCACAGACTGAAACAGGCTCCAGGCTCTGAGCTGGCAGTCAGCACAGAGCCCGACGCGGGGCTCGAACCCACGAACCGCGAGATCATGACCTAAGCGAAAGTCGGACGCTTAACTAAGCCACCCAGGCGCCCCAAAAGTAGAACTATTTTTTAAAACCAACAGTGATACCATAGAGAATACCTGATCTGAGCCAGAGGCAGCTACTTTAGATCAAATTTCCTTTGGGTCAAGGAAATTCTCTCTGAAGAGGCAATAAGAGACCATGCGCTCACCAGTTTGAAGGACAAGCATCGACCAGGCAAGTTCAAAGGCTCTCCGGAAGTTGAGATGTTGGGTTCAAAAGGACAAAAGGTGAGTCTAGAATAAACCGAGTGATGGAAGATGAGGTCAGAGGCAAAGCCAGATGATGCAGGACCTGGAAGAAGAATCCAGAAGAATTCAGCTTTTATTCTAAGTGTGGTGGGAGCCATTGGGCAGTTTTAAGCAGGGCGATTATGGGATCTTTACCTGTTTTAAAGCATCGCTCTGGCTACCGGGCAAAGAATGGATTCACTACACATACCACCTGCTGTTTGGCACATGTTTGCCCTTTGGCCTAATTGTTACTAACCAGCATTTGTGCAATAGCCTCTCTGCTCCTTGAGGCTAGAGGCCAGTCTTTGGACTTGTTTGGAGCCCCACAATGCCTTGCACTGAGTAGATGCTCAATAAATATCTGGAAGCCAACCAGATGACACTTTTGTGTCTGCAGCAATCTTCTGGAGTCTTGCCTCTCAGACCAGCATCGGCGCCACCTGGTAGCTTATAGGAAAGGTAGAATCTCAGTCCCCACCCAGACCTTCTGAATCAGAATTGGCAATTTAATAAGATCCCCAGGAAATTCGAATGCGTGGTAAAGTTTGAGAAGCTCTTGTAGAGAGTAGAATAACTGGAGAGCCAGAAAAGGGGGTGGGGGAAGCCCTGAGGTGAGCCAGGAGGTAAACCCAGGTGCGCACAGTGGGCTCACTTGGGAAGCCTCCCATAAAAGTGGCAATGGCCCTGAGTCACTGAGTCTGAGAGTAGCTGGACCAGTAATACAGCTAACACTGATCTGGTGCTTTCTATGCGTCAGACACTGGTTTCTCAATCTTTTACATGTATTAACTAATTTAGTCTTCACAACAGCCCTATAAAGTGGTGCTATGACAGTCACCGTGCCCACATTGCAGATGAAGAAACTGAGGCCCGATGAGGTTGATGCTATTCCAGAATCTTCAGCAGGTATACACGCATGTGTATGTACCGGGTATTTACAGCAGAGTCTGTTCTGATTGGTTCCTGCCTGCCCTACTGATTATTCAATGTTTTGAACGTCGCCCTGGTTACAGAGCTGGACAGAAGGGGCAGGATCCAAACCAGTCCACTGTGCTGGAGCTACATTCTAAACCACAATCCTTTATCCATCTAGTGCCATCACCACCCAGAAACGGCACTCCTCAGGGACAAGTAATGTGTGTCAAAGTGTTTTGCAAGCTATAAAACCCGGTATGAATGCCAAGTGCATAGACTCCTCCTGGGCAGAAGTGAGAGAAGCCTGTTAAAGCTGGAGAAGCTGGGTTGCCAGAGGTCAGAGGAGAGGTTGCTGTGGGGAAACAGCATCTTCTCTGCTTACTCCAGGGGGGAAACTGAGTCAGAAGGAACGGCTTTCCTGAGTGGAGCCCCCACGATCAGCCCTTGGGAGGCTCTAACTTACCAGAAACAGGCACGAACCAGGTTAGCCTGGCGCGGCTTCACGGATTGACTGGCCCCTCCTGATGCTGACCACTAGAGGGCGCTGCTCCCCAGCCTTCGTCCCACCGGACCCCACCTGCTCGCAAGAGACTAGGACTTGGAAGGGGTCCTCGTGAGCAAGCACCTCGGACTTTGAGAAGAGGAAAAGAGAGAGGAAAGGCAAGATGGATGGGGGGCCTTATACACACTTTCCATACCCGAAAACACCCTGGTGCAGGAGCTCTCGTTCCTATTTTACATGTGAGGAATTTGAGGGCCAAAGATGTTGGATAAGATCCCCCAAATCAGGAAGCTAGGGAGAAGCAGAGCTGGGTCATCGGATTTAAATCTCAGTTGCCAAGGGGACCACAAGTAGACGCCAGCTCATCTGACCCTGTCATGTCGCTGATGTCCCTGCTTTTGTTGACCCTGTATTCTGACTGGTGGCCAGAATCTCTACCTTGCTCTATTCCCTGCTGTGTTCCGGCAACAATTCCCCCAGCCAGCCTTCATAAAAAAGGCCCCTTCTTGAAATTTTTGAAGTCATGGTCTCCTGCTTCATTGCCCCCTGGCCTTCAGGGATCCCCACCTGCCACCCCAACACAGCAGCCTCCAATTTGGGCAGATTCTGGGGTCGCCTCTGATCCTAGCCTCAAATTCTATGTCCCTTCCGCACCCCAGGGACCCCACAGGCTCAGGCATTGCCCCCTGGCACCCCGCCGCAGGTAGCAGCACAAATAAACACGGGGACATTTGACCAAGAAAAGCCTGTGGTTGGGGCCAAAGATTTTTTTCTCAGCTCCCATCAACTCCTTTTATGGCCTCTGGGTCCAGTTCCTTCTTCATAATAAGTCAGAGCTGCAAAAGGCCTCAGGAGTCACTAAGTCCAACTTGAGCCAACACTTTCCTTCTCTACATACCCTCCCTGCCCCCCACCTTGCTGCCTCCCTGCCTGCAGCCAGGTTCACGAAACCAGGCCAAGGCAGGAAGCTTCCCGCACCGGAGGGAAACTCCAGGCCTGGGGCGGGACCCGGGCAACTCGTCGGCCCAGGTGGCCCAGCCCCGGCACCTGCAAAACGGAGGGGAGGGGGATGCCCAACCGCCGCTTCTACTAAGGCCCCGCCCCCAGTTTCTGAGCTTCTGTATCTAAACTCGGGGACCGCCCTGATGAACCTCTATTTCGGCCCCTTTCGCACGGCCCGTTCCCTTCCCTCTGCCCTGGGAGCTGTGGGCAGCTCGCGTGTCTGTGCGCACGTGCGTGTAAATGATCATGTGTGTGCAGGAGCGTGTGCGCCGCGGAACACGCGTCCGCGCCAATGCCCGGATCTGTGTGCGCCCCCTTCGGGCACGCCGCCACCGACTGCCGTAGCTGCCAGGTGGCCGTGTGCAGCGCTGCGTGTGCCAGGCGAGTACCAGCCTGGCCCACCCTTCCCTCGCCTCGCGGCCGAGAGCATCCGGACTGGGGGCGACTGGTTCTCTGTCCGCGGGCACGGGCCTCCCTTCCCGGTCCAGCATTTTCTGTTTTCCCGGGCCTCCCCGCTCCGCCAGCCTGGGGCGCTCCGGGGCGGGGGCCCGGGAGCAGCCCCGCCCGGGCCGCCCGGCGAAGGTGGCAGGGCTGCGGGGCGCGCGCCGCCTCTCCCCTGCCGCCCCCGCCCCGGCGCCCCATTGGGTTTTTCCATGACTGCATCCGGCCGCGGGCCGCCTTTGTTCCCGCCGTCCCTACGAGCCGGCCCGCCTCTCTTCTGCGCGCCGGGGTTTTTCCAGGGCTCAACTGGCGCATGGCGGAGCCGAGTCCTGCGCCCGGGTCGGGCCCCCGCGATCCCCTGCGGGAAGCCGAGCCCTCTCCGGACGTAATGCTCCGTCCCTGCTGTCCCCAAGGCCTGCGGCCCCTGAGCCCCACATTTGTGCGAAAAGTTGACCACCCTGGCCCGCGCCCCTCCGCTCTTCGGGATGCGATTTTGGCGCCCCACGTCCTTCGCCCGACTGCGCGCTGCGGCGCGGAGGTCAGGCTAGCGCGGTGTTTGCGCAGCCGGAGCCGGGCCGCCCCTGCCTCCCGCTGGTAGAAGGGCTTCATGTTTCTCCCACGGGTCGGGGGGCGCAGTCGGGGCGGTAGAAAGCCTGGCCTGGCCGACCCCACTGCAGAGGGGACCCAGGCGCGACACAGCCGGGCACAGCTGGGAGACATCGAGCGGTCCCCACCCCCCGGGAAACGGCACACTCGCGTTAGTAAGCGCCAGAGCGCGGGGGACTCCTCTGTGCCCTGCACCCCCTCTCCGACATCAGGAAGGAAGGGGAGATAGGCAGAAGAGCGGTGTTCGAGGCACGGGATCCTCGCGAGCCGCATGGGGACTGTGTGCCCACAGCTCCAGCCCGTCCACACTGCCAGACTGAGTCGTCTGCCCAACGCTGAGCCGCGTCCAGTTTGGTCTCTGCAACGGTGGCTTTATGCCCCCGGGGAGCCTCTCGGCTGTTACTCGGCCATGTTGGCGGGAAAAGTGTAGGAAACGCTGTGTTAAGTTTCGGAGTGAGGCTTGCTAACCCTACCACAGAAGCCAGAACGCCCGGGGTGGCCTCCAGGCCGGGGTATAGTGGTGAGAGGGGCATCTGGGCGGGGGAAGGGGTTCTGGAATAAGAGGTTTATCTGACTGTGTGCGGGTTTCGAAATCCCTGGCTGGCTCCTCCCCACCGCGCAAAGGGAGGCGGCCCCACGTGGCTACAGATCCAGAGGTGGGGTTGGGAGGAGGACGGAGGATAAGGAATATCCAGATGGGGGGGAGTGGGGGGGGGCTCTCGCCGCTGGAGGGAGGAGGGACGTGCCTTCAGCCCTCCGGGTGCCAGCTCCTCTCTTCCTGCCCTGGTGCTTAATCTTGTTTCCTAAGCAGTTAGGGGGAGCCTCGCTACCCTGACTGTAGGCAGGATGCAATCCAACTTCCCCCAACGCCGGCGTTCCGGCTTCTCCTTTCTTCTCCCCAGCCCTGCCAAGGGGTGCAAGTTGTGTTTAAGGTCTTAGACCACTTGTAAGTGGTTTAAATGGTAAACCACAGTTCTTACCAGTCCCACGAGTCCAAGAGTTGGTGGTGGGGACAGCAGGTTAGACAGAGAATCTGCTTGCCCTAGACTTCTGTTTGCTATGCCTTTGTCCTCAGTTGTCTCGTCCCTGTTCTTGACCAGGCTAAGAATCTTAATCCCGTCGGCGCCTGGGTGGCTCACTCTGTCAAGCGGAGGACTCTGGATTTCGGCTGAGGTCATGATCTCACAGGTTGTGAGACAGAGCCCGGTGTCTGGCTCTGCCCTGCCAGAGAATCTTGGGATTCTCTCTCTCTCTCTCTCTCTCTCTCTCTCTCTCTCTCTGCCCCTCCCCTTCTCACACGCATGTGTGAGATAAATAAATAAATGTTTAAAAAAAAAAAGGAATCTTAATCCCAGGACTTAACCATTATCCCTCAGCTCTCTCATCTATAAAATGGGGATACTAATGGTATCTATTTCCCAGAGTGGTTATATAAGTTAAATGAAATTATATAGCTTTAATATATGTAAAGAGCCTGGCACATAGCAAATACTAAACAAACGTTTGCTATCATTATTGAAAGTTAAGCTATGTGTCTAAGGTCACACAAAAAGTGGCTAAGTTTGATTCCAACCCAGGTCAGATGGTCCCAGAGCCTGTGCTCTTTTTTTTTTTTTTAATTAAAAAAAATTTTTTGTGTGTATTTATTTTTGAGAGATACAGAGTGTGAGCTGAAGGAGGGTCAGAAAGAGAGGGAGACGCAGAATCTGAAGCAGGCTCCAGGCTCCAAGCTGTTAGCACAGAGCCTGACATGGGGCTCGAACCCACGAACTGTGAGATCAGAACCTGAGCCACTGAAGTCGGATGCTTAACCCCAGGCACTCCCCTCCCATGCTTTTATATTATGCTATATATATATATACACACACACACATATATATATATATTTATGCACTAGCAGAATTGGGAAACTACTCACGTACATAGGTCCTCTGTGAACTAGAGGAAAATCATGGGTGTTGGGGATTAAGAGACATGCTTCTAGGGAAGGGCCACATTCATGGTGGTGACGTCTGACCTAGTTCCCACTTGGTGACTGTTTCGATTGTTTTATGGCTCCTTTAAATTACATATATTAATTGAGAAATTTATGACAAGCTGATAATTACCTTAAAGGTAGCAAACTCCAGGTCCTCCCAGCAGTGATGTGAAGCCTATGACATTTCACTTCATATTTATTGACTTGTTTTTACCCAGCATTGCAGCAGATGCCGTGGGGGCAGGGAGAGCATTCTTAGCAGGCACTCACTTTATGCCTTCTAGTGGAGATACGTATGTCTATGTAGTAGTGATATCTTTTTTTTTTTTTAACTTTTTTAAATTTATTTTTGAGAGAGAGAGAATGTGCACATGTGTGAGCAGGGGAGGGACAGAGAGAGAAGGAGAGAAAATCCCAAGCAGGCTCCTCGCTGACAGTGAGGAGCTTGATGCAGGGCTCAAACTAATGAGCTGCAAGATCATGACCTGAGCCAAAACCAAGAGTCAGACGCTTAACTGAGTGAGCCACCCACGTGCCCGATCTTCTATTTATTTTTTTACTTTAATTCTCTTAATGTTTGTTTATGTATTTTGAGAGACTGAGAGAGAGTGAGCATGAGTAGGGGAGGGGCAGAGAGAAGGGGGAGAGAGAATCCTAAGCAGGTTCCCAGTTGCCAGCACAGAGCCCGACATTGGGCTCGATCTCACAAACTGAGATCCTGACCTGAGCTGAAATCAAGAGTTGGACACTTAACTGACTAAGCCACCCCTTTAGATTTTATTTTTAAGTAATCTCCACACCCAACGTGGGGCTCGAACCCACAACCCCGAGATCAAACTCACACCCTCCACCAAACTGAGCCAGCCAAGTGCTCGTAATGGTGATATTTTTAACTGCCAAAAGGAGTTAATATTTCATGAGGGCCAGTGGTGAGCAGACTGAGGTGGTCCCAGGATCCTTCCTCCTAGCCTTCATGCCTTTGTATAAATGCCTCCCTGAGTGTGGGTGGGGTTTATTCTAGCCAATAGAATAAGTGTGGGGGGATCTTGTTCCTGAGTGTGGGTGGGGCTTGTTCTAACCAATAGAATAAGGTAAAGGTGATGGCATCGCTGTGACTATGTGCACCTGATTACATTGTAGAAGATCGCGATGACCATCTTGCTGAGAGACCTCCTTGCTGGCTTTCACGGAGCAAGCTGTCACGTTGTGGACCGCCTACAGAGAGGGTGGGAGACTGAGACACTGGCCTACACAGGCGAGAAACTGAGGCCTCTGTCTGACAGGCTGCAAGGAACTGAACTCTGCCAACAACTACATGCGCTTGCAAGCAGATCCTTCCCCAGTCAGGCCTCACATGAGGCCCCAGCCCTGACTGAAGTCTCCCAAAGACCCAGGTAAGCCTTGCCCAGACCTCTGTGAGAACCTGCCAGATGATAAATGGGTATGGTTTTGAGATGCTACGTTTGTTGTTATATATATACCAACAGAGAATGAATGCAGGGTCCATTAGGGGAAAGGTCCTACATGGTAATATGATGGGATACAAAAATGATAAGGGAGCCAGCATTTCAGGAGCTTCCAGGCAGCCAAGGTGAGAAAGGAAACCCAGCATGGTTTCACCATCTGCCAAAAGGAAAGAAATGTTTCTAAAGGGGCATCTTGGTTCCTGAGCCTAAGGATTTGTCACACCGACAATAGAATCTGTGAACGGAGTGCAGGGTCTGAAAGGCTGGTAGGGAGCCTTTCCCCCGGGGCTGAGGGACCGGTGTTTCCTCGCTGCCCCGGTGTGCCCTCCTTTCCTCCTGGCCAGAGAACAACGTCCCCTTTAATTTAAGCTGCAGAGAAAATGGCCTCAGCAATGGCCTGAAAAGTTGTGCCTCAGCCCCATAATCTCAGAGACCCTCCTGTGAAAGCGTCCCCCATCTGTCAGGTCTCCACCCCCAGACCCCCTAGAGCTGGACCGATTTTGGTGACCTGTCTTCATACCCATTTTTCCACTTCATCCTTGAATTTGGTGACCCGAATTTTGGCCTAGCGTCTTGGGGGTGGGGGGGGCTGGCGTTACTTTGACTCTCCTCCCCGCCCACCCTGACTTGGCATGAGGTTCTAGAAGGACAGCCTGCTGCTGCACTCTGTGCATGCCCAACCCCAAGCCCCAGTCCCAGGAAGTCACTCCACTGAGGCGCAGACATCTCTCCAGGCTCTGATCTCTTCCTCAATCGGACAGTTTGGCCCCAGGCGGTTTCCAGCTGCCTGTGTGGGATTAATAAACACAGCAGGAAGTCTTTGTTCTTAAAAAAGAAAGGTCTCTTTAAAAAAATAGTTATGCACATAACAAAAAATTCAGAAAGGGTGGGTGGAGGGAAGGGGAGGAAATTCTCTCCAATACCCATGTTCTTCAGTTCCTGCACAGGTAACTATTTTTGGAGATTCTTGTTTCTTCCAGACATTTCTAGGCACTCACCCCACCTCACCCTGTCCCCACCACCAAACACAAAGCCCTGATTGTACCATTTGCCAATTTTCATGGTGTAAATACTCCCACCATGGCTGATTTCAGGATACCAGCGTGATATCGGTGAGTGCAGAGTTAAGCAATAGGCACGATTAGCTAGGGACGAGAGGCAGCTCCCGCTCTGCGTGGTACAGTTACGTGTGCACCATTGAACAGGCAGCCGGACACACAGATGGAATCCCAGGACTCTTACACTGTCCTGAACCGGCTTCCCGGGGAGGTGAAGCCAAGGACAGCGAGCACCACAGTGGGATGGATGTATCAACCCATCTGTTCCTCATATAAGACAAGAAGTGGGGAGAGTCTGTCATTGAGACGCGTGGGGGCAGAAACCATGAAGGGTCATCAGGTAAACTACGGGGTAAGAGATTTTAAGAACCTAAATTAGTGGGGCGCCTGGGTGGCTTAGTCGGTTAAGCGTCCGACCATCGCTTGGGTCATGATCTCGCGGTTCGTGGGTTCTGAGCCCGCGTCGGGCTCTGTGCTGACTGCCAGCTCAGAGCCTGGAGCCTGTTTCAGTCTGTGACTCCCTCTCTCTGATCCTCCCCTGCTCACGCTGTCTCTCTCTCTCTCCTAGAAATAAATTAAAAACATTAAAAAAAAAAAAAAAAGAACCTAAATTAGTGAGACGTTGTTTCTGAAGAATACAAGTTTGCGGGGCACCTGGGCGGCTCAGTCGGTTGAGCATCAGACTCCTGGTTTCAGCTCAGGCCATGATCTCACAGTTTGTGGGATCGAGCCCCACATCAGGCTCCATGGTGGCAGAATGGGACCCGCTTGGGACCCGTCTCTCTCCCTCTCTTTGCCCCTCTCCACCCTCATACATGCATTCTCTCTCACAAAATAAATAAATAAACTTAAAAAAAGAGTAGGGGAGCCTGGGTGGCTCATTTGATTAACTGTCTGACTTCAGCTCAGGTCAAGATCTCACAGTTCATGAGTTTGAGCCCCGCGTCAGGCTCTCTGCTGTCAGCACAGAACCTGCTTAGATCCTCTGTCCCCCTCTCTCTCCTATCCGCCTCGTGCTCTCTCTCTAAACAAACAAACAAACAAACTTAAAAAAAAGAAAAACTTCAGGGCACCTGGGTGGTTCAGTCAATTAAGCATCTGACTTCGGCTCAGGTCATGATCACATGGTTCTTGGGTTCGAGCCCCGCGTCGGGCTCTGTGCTGACAGCTCAGAGCCTGGAGCCTGCTTCAGATTCTGTGTCTCCCTCTCTCTCTGACTCTCCCCTGTTTATGCTGTCTCTCTCTCTTTCAGAAATAAAAACATTTTAAAAACATATTAAAAAAAAAAAAGAAAGAGGGACGCTTGGGTAGCTCAGTCGGTTAAGCGTCCAACTTTGGCTCAGGTCATGATCTCACGGTCCATGGGTTCCAGCCCCACATCGGGCTCTGTGCTGACTGCCAGCCCAGAGCCTGGAGACTGTTTCAGATTCTGTGTCTCCCTCTCTCTGACCCTCCCCTGCTCACACTGTGTCTTTCTCTCTCTCTCTCAGAAATAAAACATAAAAAATTAAAAAAAAAAAAAAAAAGAAAAATTTCAGAGGGTTGATCAAATTTCCCAGCTAGAGAGAACTGAGGAATCTAAAAACTCAGAGAGAAGAGCCAGATGAGTGACGTCACGTGAAAGCATGTGACCTTGGGCTTCCTCTGTCCTCTTCAACCAGCCCTGACATCCACCAAATGACTCACTTTGGTGACTGCCCAGGACTCCCTCTGAGCTCCAGTAGGAAACATTAGTTTTTTGAAAACAAGCACTCGAGGAGGAGTCTTAGCCCCCTGGGTCTCTGGGTGACTTCCTGTGTGGCTGGCTCGTCCCCCTGCCTCCTGGCCCTGCTGTCAGGCATTCTGAGCTTCGGGCAGTCTTTGTCAGAAAGAGGATAATTGTGGCTGGCCTCCCCCTGGGCTCCGCTGGTCTGGGTTAGTCCCTGGAAAGCTGCTTCTCACGGACAGTGTTAGGACAGTGTTAATGGAGTTTTGTATACCCTTCAGATGACAGGTAACCCTCGGGGGCCTCGTGCTGTGCTGGCCTCTGTGAACCCCTCCTGTCCCTAAATCCCAGGAATAGAGAAGGGGACCCCATATTGAGCACTAGCACCACAAACTGTTAAGTTTGTGGGAAAGGAATACCTTCTAAAGTCTCCATCTTATGTCCTGAACTGCGAAGGGCTTCACTCGGAACGCTAAGATGTTCAAGTGTATAAAGAGCCGTAGATGTGGCCTCGGCCATAGTGGTACAGCAGGAGTTATGGATGACACCTCCAGTGGCACTCGGGGTTCCTCTTGCAGCATGTGGCGGATCCCCTTCGGGAAACAACCCTTCAGTCCCCATCATTGCCAGGGATACATCTTAGGCAAAGCCACTGCTAATGGGAATTTGGGAATACATAAGACGGGCACGTACAGCTAACAGAAATATAGAACGTTCAAGAGACTATGAGGCTGGAATCACATGGCTGAGAAATGTCCTTGGCCTATCACCCACACATGAGGACAATACCATCTCAGGGAGAAAGGGAGCGTTGTGAGGGCCACATTATGCAGAGATGACTTCCCTGTGCTGAGGGAGCTCAAGAGAGTTAGCCCACCACTGCCATTGGATTGGGGCCGTAGGGAAGGAAGGTGTAAAAACTTAGAACACAAGCATTTGGTGTCTAAAAGCCACAGGCTGATAAAGAAAAGAGGAAGAAAGCTTATAGTGTTGGGATTCCTTCCTCCACGTTGCCACATTCCAGGACACAGTCCGGCTCAATGGCAGCTATGTTTCAGAACACCCGTGGGGACAGGAAGAACAGACAAGCACGTATTCAGGAGGAGCTCGGGACTGAGTAATTCTCCAGTGGATTTGCTCACATTGCCCGAATGAGACTTGCGTCTTTCACTTGGGCTGAGGGGTAGTAATGCAAAGGCTTCGTTCCTCCCAGTAGACCATCTCAGAGCATTCCACGGCATTCTGTGGGGAGAGCAGAGAGCTGCAGAACCATGCTAGGGAAAGTTCTTCCAGGACTGGCCCAAACGAACTCAGTGTTGGCAGAGGGCTGGCTGGAGCGGGGGACCCAGGAGAGAGAGAACTGGGGGGATGGGGTGGACACACGGAGCACAGAAGGTGCTGAGTGCGTATGTCATTCAGGGCAAGATGGAGGAAAGGTTGCTGCTGCAGAACATTCAAGAAGAGTGGGAACAGAATAGGTTGACTGGAAAATAGGTAAGGAGGATGAATCTTAAAAAAGAGTAAATCTGAAAATACCAGATGCTGAGGATATGTGGGGAATGGGTATTTTTAAACGCTGTTGGCAGGTACCGTGGGACCGCATGGCAGTGCTCAGAAGCTGAAGGTGTGCGTACCCAGGACCCAGCTGTGCTGCTCCTGGGTGCGCCCCCACCGAGGTCTCCGGCACGGGCACAAAGATTTTTTTTGAAGCACTGTTTGTATTAGCAAAAGAAGTGAAAACAATCTCCCTCCAGGCAAAAGAAAGGACAAAACTCTAACTCTAACTTGCTCATGGGAGGTATTCTTTTTTTTTTTTTTTTAATGTTTTTATTTCTGAGAGAGACAGCGTGAGCAGGGGAGGGTCAGGGAGTCACAGACTGAAACAGGCTCCAGGCTCCAAGCTGGCAGTCAGCACAGAGGCCCACGCGGGGCTCGAACCCACGAACCGCGAGATCATGACCTAAGCAAAAGTCGTACGCTTAACCGACTAAGCCACCCAGGCGCCCCTCATGGGAGGCATTCTATACTGCAGTTAAAGTGAATGAACTAGATCTTCATGTATCGACACGTAGAACCTCAAAAACATATTGCGTTAGAAAAGCAGGTTGCAATAGGGTACACACAGTGATTCCTCTTACATAAAGTTTCAAAACACATACAAATGGTACTCTTCCGTTTAAAAATGCACTTAGGGGCACCTGGCTGGCTCAGTCTGTAGAGTGTGTGACTCTTGATCTCAGAGTTGTAAGTGCAAGCCCCACACTGGGTGCAGGAATTACTTGAAAATAAAATCTTTAGGGGCACCTGGGTGGCTCAGTTGGTTAAGCGTTCAACTTTAGTTCAGGTCGTGATCTCACAGTTCGTGGGCTCAAGCCCCATGTCTGGCTCTGTGCTGACAGCTCAGAGCCTGGAGCCTGCTTTGGATTCTGTCTCCCTCTCTCTCTGTGCCTCCTTGGCTTGCGCTCTGTCCTTCTCTCTCAAAAATAAATAAACATTAAAAAAATATTTTTAGGGGCGCCTGGGTGGCTTAGTCGGTTAAGCGTCCAACTTTTGCTTAGGTCATGATCTCGTGGTTCGTGGGTTCGGGCCCTGCGTCGGGCTCTGTGCTGACTGCCAGCTCGGAGCCTGGAGCCTGTTTCAGTCTGTGACTCCCTCTCTCTCTGACCCTCCCCTGCTCACGCTGTCTCTCTCTCTCTCTCTCCTAGAAATAAATAAAAATATTTAAAATATATATATATATATATTTTTTAATGTATTTATAATATGTACCAAAGACAGAAACATACATGGGGGTGATTTCCACCAACCTCAGGGAAGTGGTTACCTTTGAGGAGAGAAGGAAGCCACCTAGGGCTTTAGCTATTTTTTGTAGAGCTTTATCTCTTAAAAATAATAAATAAATAAATAAATAAATAAATAAATAAATAAATAAATAAATAAAAGATCTAAAGAAAACAAGGCAAAACACTGCATCTGTCTAATCTCAGTGTCTGTCTACAGATGTCTATCTGTATTACACTTTATACTTGTGGCAGGCTGAGTAACGGCCCCAGAGATGCCCCTCCATGTCCTAACCCTTAGAATCCATGCACATTCTACCTCCTGTGGTAAACACAACCTTAAAGATTTGAGTAAGTTAAGGATCTTGAAATAGGGAGATTATCCTGAATGATCTCGGGCCCAATGTGATCACCAGGGTCCTTGAGGCAGGAGAGTTAGTCAGAGAGGAGACGTGATCATGGACATAGAGGTTCGAGGGCTGTGCTTTGAAGATGGAAAAAGAGGCCACAAGGGGCGCCTGGGTGGCTCAGTCGGTTAAGCGTCCGACTTTGGCTCAGGTCATGATATCACGGTTTGTGGGTTCGAGCCCTGTGTCCGGCTTTGTGCTGACCGCTCAGCTCAGAGCCCGGAGCCTATTTCAGATTCTGTGTCTCCCTCTCTCTCTGACCCTCCCCTGCTCACACTCTCTCACTCTCTCTCTCTCTCTCAGAAATAAATAAAACATTAAAAAAAATTTTTTTTTTAAAGAGGCCACCAGCCACGGAATGCAGGCAACCCCCAGAAGCCAGAAGAGGTTAGAAAACGGATTCTCCCCTGAAGTTCCAAAAGAAATACAGCCCTGTCAGCAGCTTGGTGTTGGACTCTGACCCCCAGACCTGTAAGGGAGTGAATCTGGGTTGATTTAAGCTGCTAAATTTGTAGTAACTTGGATTAGCACCCACAGAAAACTAACACAATGCTTGGGGGGGGGCATTGTTTCATAATTCAAAGGTTTGTTTGCTGTTCTTTCGTGATAGTAAGTTGGGAGAAGAGCAGCAAAGCCTCGCCCTGTCTTCCTGTTCCTCCTCCTTTAGAGGCGGTTGAGCTACCGAGGAACCCTCTTCACCCCAGCCTCTGCGTTTAAGAGACTGAGCTGTGTGCCCACCTCCCGAGGGCCCCGGAGTTTCTGGAAGCCCTGGTTGTCAGAACATGCCCAGAGCTTTGGGGTGAGCCACACCCGGGAGAACTTTAGGCTCATTCCTCCCTCCCCGGAAGGCAAAGCAGCCAGAAGCCCACAGAAAGGTGAGGTGACTACAGAGAGGGCCGTGAGCACTGCGGAGGGAGCTTCCCCCGCGCTCCCCTGCCCCCTCAGTCTCTGGCAGAGGCCGCGTGGACTGCCAGGGGCACCGGCCAGTGTAGGGGTTTGCCTGGGAGTGGAGACTCTGATGTTGGATGGCCAGGCCCCCCTCCGAGGCCAGAACTCTCAGGCAGCGGGGCAGCAGCACTGTGCTAACAGGAGCCTCGGCGTGGGTCAGTGCCCTCCCCGGGGAGCTGAGCAGGGGCTACTGCCTGAGACCTGCTGGGTGCAGGTGTGAAGTCCGGCCAAGGGAGCCATTTGTTGAAGTTGCTGGAAGAGAGACTGATAGGAGAGGGGATTAAAGCATGGAAGGATCCAGAAAGACTTGTTTTCGGGAAAAGAAACATCTGGATGTATGTGTGCATGTGTGTGTGCATGTATAGATGGGGGGGGCTTTTGGGGGGGCGCAGTTCAGGTGGGGGGTGGAGGAGTAGAGGCCAAAGGCTGTGGGAGAGGCTGCAGGATCCAGAACATGGCACAGCCAGAGGAGTGATCTTGGGTGGAAGGAAAGATCTGGAAATTAGGTGAGAAATACATGGACAAGTGTCTGGAAGGACATGACACCCCAGCCACGCCAGGGTCAGCCTGGTGTGGGAGTGGGGGACAAGGGAGGATCAAGAGGCTTCATTCACTCCCTGTGGGTCACCTGAATTGTTTTACGGTATAGATGTATTCCTGTACTACCTGTGAGATTAAAAATAAATTTAAATAGGGGCGCCTGGGTGGCTTAGTCGGCTAAGCGTCCGACTTTCGCTTGGGTCATGATCTCGTGGTTCGTGGGTTCGAGCCCCGCGTCGGGCTCTGTGCTGATTGCCAGCTCAGAGCCTGGAGCCTGTTTCAGTCTGTGACTCCCTCTCTCTCTGACCCTCCCCTGCTCACGCTGTCTCTCTCTCTGTCTCCTAGAAATAAACAAACATTTAAAAAAATAAATAAATAAATAAATAAATAAATTTAAATATATTAAACCCAATGGGGCGCCTGGGTGGCTCAGTCCGTTAAGCATCGGACTCTTGATTTCGGCTCAGGTCATGATCGTGACTGTTCGTGAGTTGCAGCCTCGCATCGGGCTCTGCACTGACAGTGCGGAGCCTGCTTGAGATTCTCCCTCTCTCTCTCTCTGCCTCTCCCCTGCTCATCCTCTCTCTCTCAAAAATAAGTAAATAATCATTAAAAAAATATATTAAGCCCTATGAATATCATTGTCAGTTCAGAAAGTGGCAGACAGATGTAAGATTCGCTGCAGGGGTAGGGTGGGGTTTCCGGAGTGTAGGGGCCTCAGGGGGCAAAGCTGAAGACGGGTAACAAGTCCTCAAGGCTGCCAGACCCCATGGCCACGGCAAGGACCCTCCTGGAGAGGAACTGGCCGCTGAGGAGATGCCGATCAGATGCTCAGGGTCCCTGGGAGGCATATTGAAAGCACGGACTCCACCCCCACCCCCACCCCTGAGTCAGGAAGGCTGCCAGAGACTCTGGAATTCTCTTGCCTTTCTATCGACTCTATTTCATTTATATATTTATTTGTGTATTTATTTTTAGTTATTTTAACGTTTATTTATTTTGAGAGACAAAGTGTGAGTGCGAGCAGGGGAGGGGCAGAGAGAGAGGGAGAATCCCAAGCAGGCTCCATGCTCAGCACAGAGCCTGATGTGGGGCTTGACCCCCACAAACTGTGAGATCCTGACCTGAGCTGAAATCAAGAGTTGGATGCTTGACTGACTGGGCCACCTAGGTGCACCTATATATATTTAAGTAATCTCGGCACCTATAGTGGGGCTAGAACTCAGAACCCCGCGATCAAGAGACACACGTGATACCGACTGAGCCAGCCAGGTGCCCCCCACCAACTCCATTTTTTTTTTTTCCAACTCCATTTTTTTTAATGTGTATTTATTTTGGGCAGAGAGAGGCCAGGATAGAGGATCTGGAAGCTGGCTCTGTGCTGGCAGCAGAGAGTCTGATGTGGGGCTCAAACTCATGAATCGTGAGATCACAACCTGAGCCAAAGTCAGATGCTTAGCTGACTGAGTCACCCAGGCACGCCCCAACTCCATTTTAAATGAGGTTTCCTTTATACAGTTTCACGGGGTAAATCTGCTTCCTTGGCCACCTTGAGCACACAGCACTCTTGGGGGAGAGGATCCTTACAGGGGCCTGAGCGACACTAAGGAGCTCTGTCAACCCACAGAGGACAGTCCGGGTGATGTGGCAACCTTTCCATTAAAGGGTATTTGTATTCTCCAGGTCAATTTTCCTTTCCAAGAGACCTTCACCGGAAGGCCTGAGACGGCCCCTTGCCATGGCAACGGCAGGTGGATGACGGGGGAGGCACATGGACCCTGATGCAATCTGTTGGCACCCTCTCCTCCTATAAAGCACTTCTCGCCCCAGACATACGGCTCAGCACCATGGCTCTGGTTACCTGTAACCCAACCTGCAAGCTCCTGCCCAAGGGCCCCCCTCCGGCTTCTCTGCCAACTTCCCTCCACACGGCGTCCCTACCCATCTCCACAGCCTCACTTGACCCAAGGTCCTGCACACTCAGAACGAAAAACTGAAGGGGAAACCCTCTCATGGGTCGTGGGGCCAGGAGGGGCTGAGTTAACCCTCAGACTCACCCCAGCTCAGAATATTGGTTTTTTTTTTTTTTTCTTCAGATTTTATTTTTAAGTAATTTCTACACTGATTGTGCAGCCCAAACTCATAACCCCAAGGTCAAGAGTTGCACGCTCTACTGACTAAGCCAGCCAGTTGCCCCAGAATACTTCTCATCAACTGCAGGTTTTATTAAGGTAATAAAATACGAAATAACGTTCTAGCCTGGCATGTTCAGAACTTAAATAAATATAATATAAAACAGGTGAGGGGGTTGGGGCTTGGCTGACTCAGTTGCAGGAGCATGCGACTCTTCACCTCAGGGCTGCGAGTTCGAGCCCCATAGGTATGAGATTACTTTTTTAAAAAATCTTAAGGGGCACCTGGGTGGCTCAGTCAGTTGAGCGTCCGTTTCCTGATTTTGGTTCAGGTCAAGATCTTCCGGTTTGTGAGCTCAAGCCCCATGTTGGGCTCTGTGCTGACTGCTTGGGATTCTCTCTCTGCTCCTACCCTGCTCACATTTTCTCTCCCCCTCTCAAAATAGATAAATCAATCTTTAAAAAATCTTTTTATTTTATTTAAAAATATTTTTTAATGTTTTATTTATTTTTGAGAGAGAGATAGAGACAACATGAGCAGGGGAGGGTCAGAGAGAGAGGGAGACACAGAATCTGAAACAGGCTCCAGGCTCTGAGCTGGAGCCTGATGTAGGGCTCAAACCCACAAACCGTGAGATTGTGACCTGAGCCGAAGTCGGATGCTTAACTGACTGAGCCACCCAGGCGCCCCTGATTTGCTATAGTCTGATGGTAAAAGGGGAAATGTTTCTTTAAATGGTTTTATTTTGACTTCTTTATATGAAAGAGGTTAAACATTTTCTTTTCTTATTTCATTTGTTTCATTGTTTTGATTCCTCTATCTGCTCACATCATCCATCTACGTCTTTGGTGCTGTATACTTTATAAAAGTCCTTTGACGCTGAGGATATTTACCTCCGTTCCCACACATGTCTGGAAAACGTATTTTCCACATTTGTCTTTTGCCTTTAAATATGTTTTGCTTGTGGGGTGCCTGGGTGACTCAGTTGATCAAGCGTCTGACTCCTGATTTCAGTTCATGATCTCACAATTCGAGAGTGTGAACCCCATGTCAGGCTCTGTGCTGACAGCATGGAGCCTGCTTGGGATTCTCTCTCTCCCTCTCTCTGCCCTTCTTCCGTTCTCTCCCCCTCTTTTAAAATAAATAAATAAACTTAAATTTGCTTGTCGTTTTTGACACATAGAAATTTTTCATTAAAAAATTAAGTCTAGGGGCACCAGGCTGGCTCAGCTGGAAGAACATGCAACTCTAGATCTCAGCATCATGAGTCGGGTATAGAGAGCCCCATGTCGGGTATAGAGATTACTAAAGAAAATAAATAAACTTAAAAAAATTTAAATCTAATAGGCTTTTTTGTTGTTGGTTTATTTCTATTCCTGTCTCGAAGGAGGCACTCATCAATACTTCAGGTAATGAGGTACCATCGTCTCCCTTTAACCATGATTTCACTTTCTGGGGTCTCATTACCCAGTCAACCATGGCCTGGGAGGAAGGGGCCCTCCTTCTTGCACAGCGTCAGAAGGTCCGTGGTAGCCGAATGCTAATGTCACAATGCCTACGTCACTCAGCTCACTTCATCTCATCATGTAGACTTTTTATCATCTCGTAGCATCACAAGAAGGGTGAGCCTGGGGTGCCTGGGTGGCTCAGTCAGTTGGGGATCCGACTTTGGCTCAGATCATGATCTCACGGTTCGTGGGTTTGAGCCCCACGTCGGGCTCTGTGCTGACAGCTAGCTCAGAGCCCGGAGCCTGTTTCAGATTCTGTGTCTCCCTCTCTCTCTGACCCTCCCCTGCTCATGCTGTCTCTCTCTCTGTCTCAGAAATAAATAAATAACATAAAAAATTAAAAACAAAAAGAAGGGTGAGCCCAGTACAACAAGATATTTTGAAAGAGAGAGATCACACCCACATAACTTTCATTACGGTACACATATATTTTTCAACCTGTGGTATATTTTTACAATTGTTCTCTTACTGTGCCTAATTTATAAATTAAACTTATAAAACAAATCATTGGTATGTATGTGCAGAAGAAAGCATATATAGGGCTTGGTACTATTCAGTTTCGAGCATCCCCTGGGCGTGTAGGGAAGTATTCCTCACGGATAAGGGAGGGCTGCTGTATAAATAGTAAGAATAGAAAGGAACACTGAAGGAGGGAGCTGATGTAATCTCTGGAAGGAGGGGCTGAGTGTGGCAAGAGCCCTGTTCACTGAAGGTGGCTGATCCACGTTCACACTGGAATTCCTGTCGGAGGTTGAGACGGGGGGCTGCAGAGAGGGGGTGAAGGAAAGGCAAAGGGGAAAAGGGGCAGAGGAAGGAAGGGTCTGTAAGGCAGGGGAGGGCCTAGCCAGACCCCGTGTATAGACCTGAGAATGTCCCTAGGTTGGTCGTCCCTGGTGATGAGACTGGAGGAAGGAAACTGCTGTGGCCAGGAAGACCCGCTTGTCTCATCTTAAAAGCCAACACAGTGTCTGAAACATCCAGAGAAGGGAACAGAACCTACCCGGGGGGGGTGCTGTCCTTGGACCCGAGTGAGGACACAGCTGCCTACCAGACAGGCAGTCTAACCAACACACCGGAAGTTCTGCAGAATCAAGGTCAGATTGACCTTGGTCAAGGTGGCTGGGGAAACCAGGTCAAAGGCGTGTCCTCAGTTTACCCATCCCTAAGAAGTGAGGGGTGTCACCTTTTCCTGTTGCTCACTTTACAAAGACTCCAAAGTTGTTTTCCCGTTTGCCAAGTTCCAATTTTAAAAATCACTGAAGCCGTGGGGCACCTGGGTGGCTCAGACAATTAAGCGTCCAACTTTGGCTCAGGTCATGATCTGGCAGTTCGTGAGTTCGAGCCTCGCATCAGGCTCTGTGCTGACAGCTCAGAGCCTGGAGCCTGCTTCGGATTCTGTGTCTCCCTCTCTCTGCCCCTCCTCTGCCTGCACTCCTTCTGTCTGTCTCTCTCAAAAATAAACAAACATTAACAAAAAATAAAATAAATAAAAATCACCAAAGTCAGTAAACTTGCCTTTCTCCTACAAAAAGCTGAAAAACCCTCAAGCACGGTTTGTCTGTGAATTTTAAAGATTGTCCTCTGAGGGACGCCTCAGACGGCGCCCAGCATCTGACTCTTGACTTCAGCTCAGGTCATGATCTCATGGTTTGTGAGGTGGAGCCCCGCATCAGGCTTCAGGCTGACAGTTCTGAGCCTGCTTGGGATAGTCGCTCTCTCATTCTCTCTCGGCCCCTCCCCCCCTCAAAAAAAAAACAAAAACATAAAAAAATTGTCCTCTGAGTTTTCACATTGTGTTTAGTGTTTTACATAGTTGAATTTGGAAAACAAAGGTCAGAAGCATTCTTCCTGACTTACTGTAGACATTTCAAAAGAACAATCTCTGGCTAATACTAAGAAGTTACGGAAATAGACTGTTTGGTCACTGGCTACTTAAAATGGAAAAGCCAAAGTTTTTCCGAGAGGAAACAAGAGGAGGTAAGGAGTCTAGACTCTGACCATTCAAATGAGTGTGTGTGTGACTGAGTGTGAGTGGAAGTTTGGGAGGGGGGTGGCTCAGCACTATGTAAATCCAGTAAGCATTTTGGGGTGCAGATAGCAGGATCTGTAGCTGCACAGCTGTTTTTTGTTTTTGTTTTTGTTTTATTCTGAGATAGAGAATGTGTGCATGCTCATGGGGGAGGAGCAGAGAGAGTGGGGAGAGAATCTGAAGCAGGCTCCGGGAGCCCAATGCCGGGCTCAAACTCACACTGCGAGATTATGACCTGATCCGAAGTCTGCCGCTTAACTGAGCCACCCAGGCACGCCTCTGAAGGAAGGCGGTTCTCGGTGGCAAGAGGGTGTGCCTGGGGCAGCCGGCTTTGTGTGATCCTGCCCGTGTGGAAACAGTGTAAGTGTGTCATCCCAGTGAGGGTGTGTCCCTGGGCCTGGCATTCTGTGTTACCAGGCAACCGAGTGTGTCTGGATGAGTCCCCTTAGCGCTCGCTCTCCTCCTAAAGTCTATGGGCACAGCCTGCTTGGAGGGTGTCTGAGCTGTGCCGTCCCCACGTGATCAGGTCAGGGACAGCCTGGGTCTGGCCTCAATGAATACATGCACGAATACATGAGCGGTGTGTGGCTGGGGTTCTCCCAAACGGCTACCTCTGGATACTGTGGTGGAAACTAGAAGTTTCCATTTGGCCGTGTGTGTGTGCAGACCCCTCTGTGAGTGAGTGTTGGACTGTGTAAGGCTCTCGAGGGACCCTGCTTGTGGCTGAGGGTTTGGAGCTCCTCCCGGAGCTGCCGTCCCTCTCTGGGGACTGGCCTTGGGCATCACGGGTTTTCTGCAACAGTGGTGGCACCTGGCACCCTTTTCACTGTCCTTGCAGGAAACTTTTGAACTCAGTATTTGGAACCAGCCCCAAGTCTCTCAGTACCTTGGGCAGCAATCCCTCGAGGCAAAACTGAACCGTCTGGAAAAGTAACAAGGCAGACCTAGAAGTGCTTGAAACTGGTCCTTAAAGGAATTTTTCAGAAAGCAAAACAAAAAAGGAATTTAAAAATATTTTGAACAAAGAAAGAGACATCTTTGAAATAATCAAAGCACTTTCTAGGTGGATTCCTTTAGAGTTCTGTTCTATTTTGATTCTTAAGAGATCTATTCTAATATTAAGGAGGTAAAAAAAAAATGAGTTCAGAAAAGGAGATGATTTGCTCATGCCTCACAGGGAGGCGGAGACAGAGGTGGGACTAGAACCTGATCCCTAGGGTGTCCCCCTTTCCACCCACCCCCACCTCCCCCACCCTCCCCCAACCCCACCCCCGGTTTCCAGCCCGTTTCTGTTTCTGTTTACTGCTGTGTGTGTGTGTCTGGGCGTGTCCCCCTCTGGGCTGTGCACAAGCCGGCTCTAGGTGTGTCCCATCTCCCAGCAGCTGGGCCAGAGGCCAGAGGGGTGTTTCTCCACTGCAGGGAAATTCCAGGGGGCAGAGCTGCGGTGAGACATTATTTCCTTGGGAGGAAACCGGCTCTCGGCAGCCAGGAAAGAAACAGTTTCCATTCTGAGAGGCACGGGAGGAGGGAGGAGGGAGGGGGAAGGAGGCAAGGGGAGGCGGAGGGAGTGGGGAGGAGGCAGAAGGGAGGGGGGAGGGGGAGGGAGAGGACAGAGCCACCCCAGGGCCCGTAGGCTGCTGGCTCCCTGAAGCCTCCAGACGCGGTTTAAATTTAGCCCTTCTATTCTGGATCTGGTTCTGCGCTCCGCCTGCCTGCAGCCCTGCAGCTGGCCCAAGCGCCCCTGCTCCTCCACACAAGGTAGGGGAGGCATGTGTAGTTAGGCTCTTCTCCCGGAGGGGGCACCCCCACACCCTGTGGAACTGGGAGGTACAGAGGAATGGAAGAAACCCACCACCCTAACTCACATCCGGAACCTGGGGCCCCCAGGTGCGCTCCCCCCGCCCCCCCACTAACTCCACCGCCAGAAATGATCACCTGAGGCAGAGGCGCACCCAGTCCCCATTCACCGGCTACGGAAACTCAGGCAGAAGACACATGAAGAGGACATGCAGGAGGAACAGCAATGAAACAGAATCCGAGTTCCTACGCAACCACGTCCTTCTGGCCCCTGCTCAGATGTCCCTTCCCTGACCATCCACACCAGCCCCCACCTCTCCCTCTCTGCCTCTCACCCGCTTCCTTTTCTCCTGGTGTACGCGGTCAGCTGATGATGGCAAGTACACCTTTGTTCAACGGGTTCCTCTCCAGGAAGGAAGACCCAGAAGAGCAGGGGCTTGGCTTTGCTCGCTGCTGTGTCGCCCGAGTCCCCCGTGTCTAGAGAAGTTGGCTGTACTAACTGAACACTTGCTTTGTGCCAGGCACTGTGTCATGTGCTTTAGATGCTTTAACTGATCTTATCCTCACTATGATCCTGTGAGGGTTTTTACCCAAGTAGAAAAATGAAGCCCAGACACGTTGAGAATCTCACCCAAGGACATAGGATTGGACCCTGGCCCTCTGTGCTCCTACACGCGCCCTTGATCACCACAGTGACTTGGCCCTTTCCTCCAGCCTCTCGTTCTGCCCTTGCTGAGCTCCCTGTGCCAGTGTCAGGAAGGCTGGACCAAATCCCTAGCCCCGCAGCCCACCCAGCCAGCCTGGGTGAGTATGAGTTTGAGCCCCATGTCGGGCTTTGCACTGAAGGAGCCTGCTTAGGATTCTCTCTCTCTCCATCTCTGCCCCTCCCCTACTCATGCTGTCTCTGTCTCTAAATAAATAAACAAGCAAGCAAACAAATAAAGACAAGCCATTTGTTTTCCTATAAATGCCCTTCTCCCCCACCCTTCCCCTATTAAGATGGTATAAAAGCCCCCAATTCTAACCACCTCCTTGATTTACATTTTTCTGTGAACACACATGTATGTATATGAATTTTAAAATATCTTTCCTTTTGCGAATTTGTATTTTGCTAGTTTAATTTGCATGTTCCCCAGAACTGAACCTATGAGGGTACAGAAAAAAGTTCTCCTCCCAAACAATGCCAAGTTCAACCTAAAAGGAGAAACCCCGGTGATGCTGTTTTCCAGATGGAAGGTGACCGGCTGCCCCTGACCATTTGTTAGCGGTCAGGATGGATTTGTGCTGATTTTTCTTCTACCTGGTCACTCACTGCACATCCGGGGACACTACAATCTCTACAGCTGAGTTTCTTTCACACCAAAGCTAACAGATACCGGAACCTCCTTCCTCAGTCTCATCAATATGCTTCCAGCTAAAAGGCCCGCCAGAAAAAGCCACTGCCCCAGGCAGCAGAGTCGCTGGCCTCCGAGGGCAAAGCGGGCACTTTCTCTGGGGAAATCACTGTGGTCTGCAGTGCAACCCTTAGCTCTGCGGGCCAGAGAAGATTCTTTTGGCAAGACTGACTCTCACTAACCAAACTCACCAAGCACTGATGTAAAAAACCAGAATGCTATCTTCCCATGTTGCCAAAAGCCTGCCTGGCCCACAAGATGCTTACCTAGGCAGGTGTGGCTGTTCTCTCTTTCCCGCTGTGTGAGTCCACAGGAAACTACACTAGACTGGGAAGTGTAGTCGGTGGGCCTGAGATCTAGTGGTGTAGCCGGCGCCCCAAAGCCACGAAGGGGCCACCCTTCCATGAGAAGAAGCCCCCGCAGGACATGTGATTTGTTGGGAAAAAGCATGTCTTCTTCAGCTCAAAGCTGATTTCAGAGAATGACATGTTCCTGAGAAACCTGGAACAGCTCTCAGTGCGGGGAGAGGACATCTACCCGGCCTACCCCCGGGAAGCTCTGGGGAGCACTCATACCTTTTAGCATCTTTCTGAGGTGTTCCCAGCCAGTGGCGGCAGGCCTGCCAGACACATCTGGTGACAGAAGCTGGGGAAGAGAGCTGGTTGGCTGCCAGTAGGAGAGTGACATGTTATTATACAGAACCCTGTGGTTGGCCTGGGAAGACAAGGTCAGTCTCCGGACAGACGGACATCCTGAGCCCTAACTCCTGGATTTGGGACACCGCAGTAGTCTTCTACCCAAAGAGCAACTCACCTCTGACACCCGCGCCTCCCCGGCCCAAAATTTACCATGTAGTCATTTTTGGAGTTAAGGTACAACAGTTGTGCGAGGCTCCTTTTGAAATGCAGATCCTCTAAAAGAGGAATACAGAATTATTTCACCCAGGATCCTCCGAATTTGGTAGGTGGGTAAGTGAATTCTAGAATTACCCTGAAATTTCTGGCTGTATCTGAGTACTCCTGTTTCTGTGGAAAGACATTCTTTTTCCACAGACTGCTTGGAAATGACCAGAGAAATAAAAAGGAGAGAACCAGGAGGAAACTATTTATATGTAGATCAAAGCAATTTTCGAGACAATGTTGTTAAATAAAAAAGCCAGGTGCAGACCAGGTGCCTAACATATTTAAATAAGAAAAGGCAGGGTTCCAGCTCACGTTCATTTTCGCTTTAGATGTGGTGAGCAGCTCTGGAAGGAGGAAGAAACTGGTGAAGTCTGAGGCCAGGGGGACGGACGAGGAGGGAGAGAAGCTTCTGACCACATTCTCATTTCGACTTTGTGACTATTGGCCCATGTGCTCAAAGAACAATCGGGTTTTTTTTTTTTTTTTTTAATTTCTAGGAGAGAGAGAGAGAGCGAGCAAGGGTCAGAGAGAGGGACAGACCGAAACGGCTCCAGGCTGAGCTGGCAGTCGCTGACGCGGGTCTCGAACCCACGAACCGCGACACATGACCCAAGCAAGTCGACGCTTAACCGACTAAGCCACCCAGGCGCCCCTGAGTGATGTTTTTAAAAACCGATTCGGGCGCCTGGGTGGCAGTTGGTTAAGCGTCCGACTTTCACTTGGGTCGTGATCTCGCGGTTCGTGGGTTTGAGCCCCGCGACGGGCTCTGTGCTGACTGCCAGCTCAGAGCCTGGAGCCTGTTTCGGAGTCTGTGATTCCCTCTGCTCTCTGACCCTCCCCTGCTCACGCTGTCTCTCTCTCTCTCCTAAGAAATAAATAAAAATATTTTAAAAATTTTTTTAAAAATTCTGCTTTTTGGTCCCCTTCCTGCTTCTCCTCTTGCTAGCACCTGCACCCCCACCCTACGCCACACATGCCTCATAGTGCAAATAGCCTATGTCCTCCTTGTAAAGGTCGAGGGCTTCATGACTTCTCTAGAATAGGTAACCTCTAAGGACCAGGTGAGGACTGGAGGAAGCCATCGAATGCGTATTCCAGAGCCCCCCACGCCCACCCCAGCCGACACAGCTCACCGTCAAGACCTGCTGGTTCCGAGGAACAACACCGGGCCCCTGTTCTAACTGGATCCTGGAGGCCTGAGAAGACCCATATCCCAGACCCCCTCCTCAGTAAAAACCCCAGGCCCAGGAGCCTCCTCTCCTTTCCTTCCCTTTCTGAGCCTCCCAGACAAGCTGTACACGCCACACACTCTCTCCCTTCAGTAAACGCTTTTGCCTCCTGCTGGCTCGAGTTTGATTTCTCTCCTGGGAGCAGCCAGAGACCCTCTCAGCTGGTCCCAAGGGACCACCCCACACGCACACCTGGGTCCCCAGACCTGGCCTGCTGGCATTACCCGCAGGGCGCCATGTGGGCCCACCCCAGCAGATGGCAGCGTGTAGCTGACCTGCTGAGGAAGGGTGCCAGGCACACGCAGCACCCAGGAGTGGGGACTGGGTGCCCAGAGTGGACTGGCAGGGGGACTCTGGGGCCGGGAGGTGCTGTGGGCAAGACCAAGCAGGCCCCTTCATCTTTTCTGTTCCATAGGCCACTCTGGAGTCTGGTGGGGCCCTTGACCCTTTGCAGACTGAGACAAGAGTTGTTTGTTTTAAGTCATCTCTACACCCAACACAGGGCTCGAACTCACAACCCAGAGATCAAAAGTCACATGCTCTACGGACTGAGCCAGCCAGGCGCCTGCAGAGTAAGATTTTTAAATGCATAAAGTAAAATACACAGGATTACAAAGGAAGCAAATTATATTGAAATTCAGTATATTTCTGATAATTACTATGATTTTGAAGTCATGATGAGCATAGATATTCAAAATGTTGGCAACTGTGGTGTGATACGTAAACAGCTGTCACTCCCAGTAGGGACAAAGTCCCAGTAACCACCTGCACTAACGTGATGTGATATCTACACACACAATGGAAGGAAACACTAGATTTCAATGAAAGATTAACGAAAATAGACATGTAAAAATTTCCCTTCCAAAATCACAGACGTCCAGAACCTTCATCACAGGCTAAGAAACTGAGGAGTGAAGGTGTGAAGGGGCACCAAGTGGGGAGGAAAGTTGGTTCTCCAGCCGGGCTCTCCAAACCAGCGTGTACTTCTGCCCTTCAAAGCCAGTGTCAGAGGGCGCCTGGGGGGCTCAGGCTGTTAGGCATCTGATTGTTGATCTCAGCTCAGGTCATGATCTCTCAGTTTGTGGGGATCAAACTCTGAGTCCAGCTCTGCACTGACAGCGAGGAGCCTGCTTGGATTCTCTCTTCCTCCCTCTCTCCCTCTCTCTCTCTCTCTCTCTCTGATTTTCTCCATGTGCACGGCCAGCACACACTTTCCTTCAAAATAAAGACACTTAAGAAAAACAAAGTAAGGCAGCTCCTGGGTGCCTTAGTGCGTTACAGCGTCTGACTTCAGCTTTTAGGTCGTGATCTCCCGGTTCATGATTTCGAGCCTGGCATCGGGCTCTCTGCTCTGAGAACAGAGCCCACTTTGGATCCGCTATCCCCCCTTCTCTCTGCCCCTTCCTCTCTCTCTCTCTCTCTCTCTCTCTGTCTCTTCCTCTCTCTCAAAAAATAAATAAAAACATTAAAAAAAAAAGTGTCAGAAACAAACAAAAAAAAAGAGAGTGTCAGAGACACAAAAAGCCTGGCAGGGGCAGGGGAGACCCAAGTGAGGTCTGGGGACCGGGCTAGCTTCTGCCAGGACACTTGGCCCCAGCTGGACACGCCGCTGTGAGGTTAACTGGGGTGGATGCTCCGCCCCGCCCCCCAGGCCCTCCGGTGACAACTGAAAATCAGGGTCCCGCTGGGAAGACTGGACAGGGCATCTCTCCCACTCATTCTTCCATCTCTCCTCCAACCCCTTCCTGGTTCACCGCACTCCGGGGGAGACCATGCCTGAGGGGCCGGAAGCCTCCTCCCGTGGGAAGGTAGTTCACAGCGATAGTGGCCAACGGCAAGGAAGTGGGGGAGGCCCAACCTTCTGCTGGTGCTTCAGTCTTACCAGATGCTCTGAGTCTTATTAAAAAGAGGCACCCGGGAGCACCTGGGGGACTCAGCTGGTTCTGCCTCTGACTTCAGCTCAGGTCATGATCTCATAGTTTGTGGGTCCAAGCCCCACATCAGGCTCTGCACTAATAAGCTTGGAGCCTGGAGACCGATTCGGATTCTGTGTCTTCCTCTCTCTCTGCTCCTCCCCACTTGTGCTCTTTCTCTCAAAAAAAAATAAATAAACACTTTTTTTTCTTTATTTCTGAGAGAGAGAGAGAGAGACAGTGTGAGCAGGGGAGGGTCAGAGAGACAGGAAGATACAGAATCTGAAGCAGGCTCCAGGCTCTGAGCTGTCAGCACAGAGCCCAACGCGGGGCTCAACCCCACAAACCGTGAGATCATGACCTGAGCTGAAGTCAGATGCTTAACCAACTGAGCCACATAGGCGCCCCAATAAATACTTTTTAAGAATTAAAAAAAGAGATTGGGGCGCCTGGGTGGCTTAGTCGGTTAAGCGTCCGACCTTCACTTAGGTCATGATCTCGCGGTTCGTGAGTTCGAGCCCCACGTCGGGCTCTGTGCTGACGGCCAGCTCAGAGCCTAGAGCCTGTTTCAGTCTGTGACTCTCTCTCTCTCTGCCCCTCCCCTGCTCACGCTGTCTCTCTCTCTCTCCTAGAAATAAATTTAAAAAAATATTTTAAAAAAAAGAATTAAAAAAAGAGAAAGAGAAAGAAGCACTGGCCAAAAATGGCGACACCAGGCCAGGCCAAGTCACCAAACTGGGCTTAACACCTAACCTGATTGCAGTTTCAACCTCCGCTAGAATGGAAGTTTTAGGCTGTCGATTGGGACTTTTTTTTAAGTTATTTATTTATTTATTTATTTATTTATTTATTACACCCAACGTAGGGCTTGAATTCCTGTCACATGGGTCCTCTGCATCCCCCAAAGGAACATGAGATAATCCACCTAACAAGACCTTCCGTGCCCTTCCCCTTAAAGGAAAGTGACTTTGCCTCAAGCAATCCTTTCTTCTCTTTTGCTAATAACTTCCTTGCTCCACCCTCCTTCATATAAAAACTTTCCATTTTGTACACCTCTTGGAGATTCCCTTCTACTTGCTAGAGAGGATACTGCCCGATTCATCAGTTGCTGAATAAAGCCAATTAGATCTTCAATTCACTCAGTTGAATTTTTGTTCTTTAATAGTCTGAACCTAAAAACAGGGCAGGAGTGCCTGGGTGGCTCAAGCAGTTAAGCATCTGACTTCGGCTCAGGTCTTGATCTTGCAGTTAGTGGGGTTGAGCCCTGCCTCAGGCTCTGCTGATAGCTGGGAGCCTGGAGCTGCTTTGGTTTCTCTCTCTCACAAATAAACATCAAAATATTATTTAAAAAATAGGGCAGCCAGATGCAATTTACTGAGTCTTTTTTTTTTTTTTTTTACGGTTTTATTTTTTGTGGCGCCTGGGTGGCTCAGTCAGTTAAGCGGCTGACTTTCGCTCAGGTCATGATCTCACTGCTGGTGGGCTGGTGGGTTTTGAGCCCCTCATGGGGTTCTGTGCTGACAGCTCAGAGCCTGGAGTCTGCTTTGGATTCTGTGTCTCCCTCTCTCACTGCACCTCTCCCACTCATGCCCATGTCCGTGCATGCCCATGCTCTCTCCCTCTCTCTCTCTTCTCAGGTAAATAAACATTAAAAACAAAGATTTTTTTTTTTTGAGTAATCTCTACACTTAACATGGGGCCTGAACTCACAACTCCAAGATTAAGAGTTGCACGCTCTACCAACAGCCTGGGTACCGCCCCCCACCCCCTCCACCCCAAGTCTTATTTAATGTCTGGAGGCTTGGCATATTCCTTCCCAGTTTGCTTATTTGGTTTGTTTTTTCACCTGTGTTTTAAAAAATTTGAAACACACATGAAAATAGACAAAAAGGATGCCTACTTACCCCCTCAATTAGATTCTACAATTATCAATCTTTTGATAATTTCATTTGACCTGGTGGACTCACCCATTTTTTGAAAATCGGTGAATGAGTTTAGGTAGTAGAGAGTTGAATACTCAAGTAGTAATCTCTTAAGAAGGAAGTGCAAAAGGCTGAGAAGGAGAAGAGATAAAGTAGAAAGATTTCAGGAAGTGTGTACACGTGTGTGTGCGTGCGCGAGCGTGTCTGTGTGTGGTATTGTTAAATGCCAAGAGACAGATCTGCAAAGATACACAGCAAACTGTTGAAGGTACCTTGAGGGAAGCAGTAGCAGGGAGGGATGAGACACAGGCCTCTGCACTGTATCTGTACAGGTGCCAGCATTTTCCAAAAAAATTTAACCACAAGCATGTACTACTGTTGGACTTTTAAAAAATTATAAAATAGGGGCACCTGGGTGGCTTAGTTCCATAAGCCTCCGACTCTTGATTTCGGCTCGGGTCATGATCTCACAGTTCATGAATTCAAGCCCATGCTGGCAATGAGGAGCCTGCTTGGAATTCTGTCTGTCTGTCTCTCTCTCTCTCTCTCCCCCTCTCTCCCAACCCCCCATCTCTGCTCCTCCTACTCATGCTCTCTCTTTCTCAAAATAAACTTAAAAATTTTTAAATTAAAAATTATAAGAAAAAGTCTTTTTCAAATATTTTCTTTTTCTCAAGAACTGTCAGTCCACTGAAGAGAAGCTGAAAATGGGCTTATAATTAACACAGGAAAAGTCATCCTTAAACTTTAGCTTGAGGGCTTGGAATTTCCAGCAGGGACGACAGACAGGGGATATTCTCAGCAGAGTCTCCTGTTACGCTTCCACGTGCCACGCCCACAGGCTGCCCTTCCAACAGGAATTTACCAAAGCCTGAGAGAGGCGTTGCCAGCTGGTGAATGGATGGAGGCGAGGCCGGAAGACTCCCCCTCTGGGGTCTTTCCAAAGGGGTTGATGCAGTTTCTGATAAGGGATGGACCAGTTGCCTGCTAGCCCAGAATTGTTGAGGTTCCAGATTTGAAGTGATCTTGTCTCCAAAGGCCATAGTTGAGTGCTTTAGAGAAGCCCTTCTCTGACGTGACAAGTGCCAGGAAGCCTGAGAGGCGTTCTTAAAATGCAGATTATGATTCAGTAGCTCTGGGGTGGGGCCCAAGACTCTACAGTTCTTTCTTTTTTAAAATTCTTAAAAAATTTTTGAATTTTCTTTTTTAAAATTTCATTTATTTTTGAGAAAGACAGAGAATGAATGGGGGAGGGGCAGAGAGGGGGAGAAAGAGAGAGAGAGAATGAGAATCCAAAGAAGGCTCCAGGCTCTGAGCTGTTAGCACAGAGCGGGACACAGGGCTCGAACTCTTGAACCACGAGATCATGACAGGAGCTGAAGTTGGATGCTCAACCAACTGAGCCACCCAGGCAGCCCGAGACTGCATTTCTAATCGGCTTCATGGCCTACAGCCTTACTCAACTGAGTAGGGAGGTTCTGGCGTACTTGACCTAGAAGCCCTCTACCCTGTTGAACTTGCTCCTTTGAATCCACACCCCATTGACGTCCACTAAAATGTGGCTGCCAGACAGTTCCTGGTGCTGTAAGTATGAGCTTGACTGCTGCATCCCTCACCCGAGGGACACTGGTGTCCCTTTGTTTGGAGACAACTTCATCATGGTACTGTGCCAGCTTCCCAGAGTGAGCCTAGCCCACAGAGTGGTCAGGTGCAGAGCAGGGGTGAAGTACAGCCCTCCCTCCCCACCCTCCTCTTCCATGAAGTGCCCCAGCTGCCTAGGCAAGCATGCATTTCCCAACCTGCCTATGAAACCAGTTTCCCCAGATCCTTACAAAATGGTTCCTACCTATGCGGTGTGCCTCCCCCATCCAGTTGTGGAACAAAAACCATCTGCTGAGAATTGAAAAATGGGAATAAATGTTGTGGAATGTACATGAGGAATCATACTCTTCTACCTTTTTTTTTTTGACAGAGTGAGAGAACACAAGCAGAGGGAGAGCAGAGGGAGAGAGAGAGAGGGAATCTTTTTTTTTTTTTAATGTTTTATTTATTTCTAGGAGAGAGAGAGAGACAGCGTGAGCAGGGGAGGGTCAGAGAGAGAGGGAGACTCTGAAATAGACTCCAGGCTCTGAGCTGGCGGTCAGCACAGAGCCCGACGCGGGGCTCAAACCCACAAACCGCAAGATCGTGACCTAAGTGAAAGTCGGACGCTCAACCGACTAAGCCACCCAGGCGCCCCGAGAGGGAGAGAATCTTAAACTTAGTGTGGAGCCTGACTCCAGGGACCAGCTCATGATGCCGAGATCATGACCTGATCCCAAATCAAGAGTTGGACGCTTAATCGACTGAACCACTCAGGCTCCCCTCTTCTACCTTTTCATATGTTGAAAATTACTTTAATTTTTTTTAATTTATGGGGTTCCTGAATCAGCTAAGTCTCTGACTTTAGCTCACGTCATAACCTCACAGTTCATAACCTCACAGTTCATGAGTTCGAGCCCTCCGTTGGGCTCTGTGCTGACAGCTCAGAGCCTGGAGCCTGGTTTGGATTCTGTCTCTCTCTCTCTGTGTCCCTCCCCTGTTCACATTCTGTATCTCTGTCTCAAAAAATTAATAAACATTAAAAAATAATTTAAAAAAATAAAATTTAAAGCCATTTATTCTCTGGGGTGCCTGGCTGGCTCAGTTGGCAAGGCATGTGACTCTTGATCTCAGGGTAGTAAGTTCAAGCCCCACTTGGGTGTAGAAATTGTTTAAAAAAATAAAATAGTTTCTTAAAAAAGAAAGAAAGCAGTTTGTTCTTAAAGCAGATAACCTTAGAAGTACACATATAGGAAAAAGTCCCTGGGTTCATCATCACTAACAACAAATTTGAAAGTCTGCCCAACTATAAGATCCTAAATGCCTATGTGAAGGTGGACAAAATTTCCTTTTACCCTTCTAAGTTCTTTAGCTAGTCTAATAATTAAATTAAAATTAAACAGAAAAAAAACATTTAATATTGTATATACAAAAACCCTATAAAAATGTGATACCCAAGGGGCGCCTGGATGGCTCAGTGGGTTAAGTGTCTCATTTTGGATCAGGTCATGATCTCACCATTCATGGATTAGAGCCCCGTGTCCAGCTCTGTGCTGACAGCTTGGAGCTTGGAGCCTGGAGCCTGCTTTGGATTCTGTGTCTCTCTCTCTGCCCTTCCCCTGCTCACACTCTATCTCCCTCTCTTTCTCAAAAATAAACATTAAAACAATATTTTTAAAAAATGAGACCCAAAGTTAGTCAAGCAATTGAGGCTTACATGCCATCCTGAGCTAGGGAAAGGGATGGGGCTGGGACTTCAAAGGGGAGGAGGGGAATCTGCAGGAAGATGAGAAGAGCAGATGTTCCCTAGGCACATGTTGACCCTGCCATGCAGGTAAGTATTTCAGGTCTTATATATGGTGTGTGTGTGTGTGTATACATATGGTGTGTGTGTATATATATATATATATACACACACATATATATATATGGTAATAACTCTCTTTCTGGGTCCAGCTCCCCATCCAATCATCTAAATTTCTTTTAGGCAATTAAGGGAGAGGTAAACGTTTTTCTTGAACCTGCTGGGACTTGATCGCCTTCAGGTCAAAATAATCTACATGCCAAAGTGGCACACTTTGGGATGGCATGTCCTGTTCCTACCCAGTCCCATCTCTGAAACTTTCCCAAGAAGCTTTACAGTCCATTGGTTGAATTGGTAGGTTGACCCATCTCACTGAACCAGTATCTTGGTCCCAAGAATCGGCCACTTCTGTTAAACAGTTGTGCCTCATTTTAGGAGACAGAAATGCAGGTGGGTTGTCAAAGTTAGGCCTATCGTGCAAGCAATCAGATATTTAATAAGATGCATTTCTAGGGAAACAAAATAAAAACAATGGCGAAGGATTGGAGAAGATTACACTCCCAATTTCTGAGGTTTGAGGGCAGCCAGTTGAGATAATTTCTAGATACCTGGCTGGAAACTTCTTTAGATGCAGTCAGACCAAGAAAGATAGATTTTTCTAGTTGTCAGTGTTAAGGTCTCTGGTGGCCTTTCTTTTTTTTTTTTTTTTTTTTTTTTTAATATTTTTATTTATTCCAAGAAAGATAGATTTTTCTAGTTGTCAGTGTTAAGGTCTCTGGTGGCCTTTCTTTTTTTTTTTTTTTTTTTTTTTTTAATGTTTTATTTATTTCTAGGAGAGAGAGAGACAGACAGTGTGAGCAGGGGAGGGTCAGAGAGAGAGGGAGTCACAGACTGAAACAGGCTCCAGGCTCTGAGCTGGCAGTCAGCACAGAGCCTGAGGCGGGGCTCGAACCCACGAACCGCGAGATCATGACCTGAGCGAAAGTCAGACGCTTAACCAACTAAGCCACCCAGGCGCCCCATCTGGTGGCCTTTCTGAGTGGCCACACAGATACAGGCATGAAGACTGTCCTCACATGAGCTGGTGTGGTGAGGGCACCTGGGTGGCTCAGTCGGCTGGACGTCCGACTGCAGCTCAGGTCATGATCTCACGGTTCTTCAGTTCGATCCCCGCGTTGGGCTCTGTGCTGGCAGCTTGGAGCCTGGAGCCTGCTTCAGATTCTGTCTCCTTCTCTTTCCTTCCCCTGCTCACGATCTGTCTCTGTCTCTCAAAAATAAACATTAAAAAAAATTTTTTTTTTAAAAGACAAAAAGCTGGCATGGTGATTTCTTTGAAGTTTATATCAAGTTGTCTAGCTTCAGCTTGCTTGCGTGGCTCCGGGAAAGGGGGAGGTTTAGTCCTGAATGATTCCAGGCCAGAGGGTCAAAAAAGTGGAAGACTATCCAGGGCACCTGTGGGCTCGTTGGCACAGCATTTGACTCTTGATCTTGGGGCTGTAAGTTCGAGTCCCATGTTGGGAGTAGAGATTGCTTAATAAAATGTTGTTGCTTTTTTTATGTTTATTTATTTATTTTTTAAATTTTTAATGTTTTTATTTATTTCTAGGAGAGAGAGAGGGAGACAGCGTGAGCAGGGGAGGGTCAGAGAGAGAGGGAGTCACAGACTGAAACAGGCTCCAGGCTCTGAGCTGCAAGTCAGCACAGAGCCCGACGCGGGGCTCGAACCCACGAACCGCGAGATCATGACCTAAGCAAAAGTCGGATGCTTAACCAACTAAGCCACCCAGGCGCCCCTATGTTTATTTATTTTTGAGAGAGAGAGACAGACAGAACACAAGTGGGAAAGGGGCAGAGAGAGAGGGAGACAGAATCCGAAGCAGGCTCCCGGCTCTGAGCTGTCAGCACAGAGCCTGAAGCAGGGCTCAAACCCATGAATGAGATCATGAACTGAGAGGAAGTTGGATGCTCAACAGACTAAGCCACCAAGTGGCCCACTAAAAACTAAAATCTTTTTTTTTTTTTTTAACATTTATTTATTTTTGAGAGAGAGAGAAAGACAGAACACAAGTGGGAGAGGGGCAGAGAGAGAGAGGGAGACACAATCTGAAGCAGGCTCCAGGCTCAGGGCTGTCAGCACAGAGCCCAACAAGGGGCTCAGACTCACAGACCATGGGATCACGACCTGGGCCGAAGTTGGATGCTCAACTGAGACACCCAGGCACCTCTTAAAACTAAAATCTTTAAAAAAAAAAAAAAAAGAAGAGGGGCATCTGGGTGGCTCCAATGGTGGAGAATGAGGCTTTGGATCTTGGGGTCCTGACTTTAAGCTCCACATTGGATGTAGAAACTGAAAAAAAAAGTAGGGGAGCCTGGGGTGGGTCAGTCAGATAAATGTCTGACTCTTGATATCAGCTCAGGTCACTATCTCCCAGTCTTGAGATCAAGCCCCTCATTGGGTTGTGCACTGGGTGTGGGGCCTGCTTGAGACTCTCTCCTTCTCTCTCTGCCCTTCCCCCACTTATGCTCTCTCTCTAATAAATAATTTTTTTACAAAGTAGAAAAATATGATTCCTCGTGTACATTCAACAGTCAGAAAATTGGAAATGTTAGTTTGAAGAGCTATAGCCAAATATTAGACGAAACTAGAATTCAGGGCCCACGCCAGTTTATAAGTACAACAAAACCTGGGAGACAGTTAGCAGGACTAGAATCTGATATCCACAAGGGTGTTCTATAGTTTCCACTGAAACATAATTTTCTATTTTGTTTTATTTTTTTATTTAAAAAATTTTTTTTAATGTTTTATATATTTTTGAGAGAGAGAGAAACAGAGTGTAAGAAAGGGAGGGGCAGAGAGAGAGGGAGACACAGAATCTGAAGCAGGTTCCAGGCTCTGAGCTGTCAGCACAGATCCCAACACGGGGCTCAAACTCATGAACCACGAGATCATGACCTGAGCCGAAGTCGGACGCTTAACCAACTGAGCCATCCAGGCGCCCCATTTTGTTTTGTTTTTTTAACATTTATTCATTTTTGTGTCTGTGAGAGAGAGAAAGCTTGTGAGCAGAGGAGGGGCAGAGAGAGAGGGAAACAGAATTGTGCTGACAGCAGAAACATGATTTTCTCTCTATAGTCAGCCCCATTTCTACCAAAGATAACCACTGTAAGACTAATCTGTTTGCAAATTAAGTCTAGTTTGTATAACCGTGGCCTGATTATTTACTTAGGTGAATCAAGAATAATGATTTACCATATAGTCTCTTTCAAATCTGCTTTGCTGGAACTTTTCATAAGAAATCTCATATTGGACTTTTAAAAGCCCCTCCAGGCTAAGAAGCCAAGCCAATGACTCACCATCAGACTTCGCCTGCAATACGAATAGACTTGGGTGTATTCTTCTTCTCTTGAGGTCCCCAAAATATCCTAAGGTTCCTGAGCCTGTTGAGATTGACCTTTTTTATTCACTTAGTCAAACTGCTGGGAACCCTGTAAGCGGGATACCAGACCAATTTTTTTCAAGGGCTTTACTGACTCTATAAAGTCAACATTAGTTCCTTAAAGATGTCTGATCATATCTGAGACTATGCTTTTATCCTCAAATATGACATTCCAGTTCAAGTCTTGGTAATTTGTAACCAATGTTACCAATTGTGTCCTATTACAAGAGAACAGCCTCTTATTGAACTTAAGCAAATAAATATACTGTCATAAAGAATATTCGCTAAGTTTCCCAATACCAGAGGGATCAGGCAGGGAGAAAAAGTAAATGTTTCATCCTTGTTTACAAAGGTGTATTTTACCAAATTGCTATAAGTCATAGTTAGCTTAAGAAAAAAGTGAAAGGGCATGTGGGTGGCTCAGCTGGTTGAGCTTTTTTTTTTTTTTTTCTAGGAGAGAGAGAGTGTGAGCAGGGGAGGGTCAGAGAGAGAGGGAGTCACAGACTGAAACAGGCTCCAGGCTCTGAGCTGGCAAGTCAGCACAGAGCCCGACACAGGGCTCGAACCCACGAACCGCGAGATCATGACCTAAGCGAAAGTCGGACGCTCAACCGACTAAGCCACCCAGGCGCCCCCAGTTGGTTGAGCTTCTGACTCTTGGTTTCAGTTTGGGTCATGATCTCACAGTTATGAGACTGAGCCCTGCAACAGGCTCTGTGCTGAGTGTGGAGCTCTCTCTCTCTGTCCCTTTCCAGCTCTTGCTCTTTCTCTCTCTCTCTCAAAAAAAAAAAAAAAAAAAAAATATATATATATATATATATATACACACACACACATATATATGTGTATATATATATATACACACACACACATATATATGTGTATATATATAATTCTTTAAAAAAAAAGGGAAGCAAACAGAAAAAAGTTTCCTTAAATCTGGAGAAATAAAACATGAAGTAACCAGCAGTATTTCAAACAAAAAGTCATAAAAAATTATATTCGTCCTCCTCAGTTCATTCGGTCCCATGTTAATTCTTATTCTGCTTGAATCCAGTTTTTCCATTAGTTCTGGAAATTATCACCCAGGTCAGTCTAATGATCTTAAAGTTATCAGAAACCTATACTTGTCAAAGTCCTTTCTATGAATTTCCTCAAAGAAGAAGCACTTTTGCTAGAACATTTTTACGAAAGCATCAGAGTAAAACAATAACTCTCTGTAAATGACAAAGGCATATAATGACCAGGGTTAAAGATGTGAGAAGAATTCATTATAATGCAATCAACAAGGAAATGTGGTTATTTCTATGACACATGATATTTTAAGACAAAAACCAGCATTAAGCCTGGTAACACTATTCCAGGACATAACGGGATTTTGAGAATTTTATATAATTTCTAGAACACTTATGTTAACATATACCTTTACAAATACAAGGTAAAGAATATTTAGTAATCTTTTTTTCCCCATCTTTACTTATTTATTTATTTTTGAGAGAGAGAACACACAGGGGAAGGGCTGAGAAAGGGGGAGAGAGAGAATCCCAAGCAGGAAACACACCATTGTCGCAGATGTGGGGCTCAAACTCACATACTGTGAGATCATGACCTGAGCTGAAACCAAGAGTTAGACACTTAACTGACTGAGCCACCCAGGTGCTCCCAAGGTTTAGTATTCTTATTTGACAATGCTTCCCATATAATTTAAATTATCAAGTAAACCTAATTACTTTCAATGTCTCTCATTGTGTAAGGAGAGATAAGATGTTCCAGAACCCTCTTGGAAAATCAAAGTTACCTGCAGGTCAGAAAGACTTCATTTAGAATTTGTTTTTCGGAGATGTGTCCAAAATATCAAAAGACTTGAAGGCTTTAGCGGCGCCTGGCTGGCTCAGTCTGTGGAGTGTGTGGCTCTTGATCTTGGGGCTGTGAATTCAAGCCCCACTTTGGAGGTAAAGCTTACTTAAAAAAAAAAAAAGGCAAAAGATTTGAAAACTTGACTAAATAGGATCACAAATCATTATGAAACAATACTTATTTATTGATTTAACTGAAATGACAGGGGCGCCTGGGTGGCTCAGTGGTTAAGCATCTGACTTCAGCTCAGGTCATGATCTCACAGTCCATGAGTTTGAGCCCCGCATCGGGCTCTGTGCTGACAGTTCAGATCCCAGAGCCTGCTTCCGATTCTGTGTGTGTCTCTCTCTGCCCCTCCCCTGCTCGTACTCTGTCTCTGTCTCAAAAATAAAATAAAAACATTAAAAAAAAATGAATCAAAGGTAAAAAAAATTTTTTTAACTAAAGTGACAAAATATTTTGAAGGCAAATACCAAAATTTACATAGTTACTAGCAAAACTTAGAACTTTTTATATTGAGAAGACTTCATTTTCTTAAGTAATCAAAGACCTAATTAAGATAACATGAAGCATAGGAAATTATTTTGTTAAGACACAAAATCTTTGCCTTCCAGACAGATTACTTAAAAGGTAGTGAAAAACTTTTTACAATCTCTTATTGTGAAGAGCAGGCCAATAGTTCAGGAAAACTTTATTTTTTCAGTAGACGAAAGAAAAAGAAGTTCATTTTACATAAGTACACTATGAACATTTAAAGTTTATTTTTAGAAACCTTAAAATAATAATTCCATTTTAGCCAGCTGGTTTATACAAGGTAAAATTCTCGTTCCTTTTTTGTCTCTCTTCCTGACTTTCTATACCTTTCAGTCCTTTAATCCTCTTTCCTAATCTGAAATAACCAGTTTTACTTTAGGTTTACTTTTTTTTCCCTTAACAAAATGCATCTTCATATCTCATACCTCTTCTTACCAAAAACACCTCTTACTTTCCTTGTAGAGTTGTTTCCTTTATTATGTCTTGTAGTTTTAATATCATTTATTAAAATTTCTAATGCTATGAAACTTGAATTTCTAGTTGAAAACCAAGAGGTAAGCAATGTAAATTGGGTTTTTTTTTGGGGGGGTGGTTATGTTTTGTTTTTAATTTTTAAATGTTTTATTTATTTCTGAGAGAGAGAAAGAGACAGCGTGAGCAGGCGAGGGTCAGAGAGGGAAGCACAGAATCTGTAACAGGCTCCAGGCTCTGAGCTAGCTGTCAGCACAGAGCCCGACGCAGGGCTCGAACCCACGAACCGTGAGATAATGACCTGAGCCAAAGTCAAACACTCAACCGACTGAGCCACCCAGGCGCCCCAAACAATGTAAATTGTTACATAGCATTCTTTAGACTGGCAAATTTATAAATACATTTCATAATTCCTAGAAATATATGCCTTTTTTTAGTGCGATTTTCCAGTGTAGTAGTAACACATCCAAATAAATGGGTTTTAGTTTCTCTGTAATAAGAAGCAAAAAGTAGATAAACCCATGTTCAGTAATTAATGTTTCAAGATTTTCTCTTACTTGGAAATGATCTATATAATCAATGAATTTCTATCACTCAGCTTAGTAAAACTCTAATGGTGGAAGTTATTAAATGATTTTGGAAGGTATTTTTAAGTATACACACCACTAAATATAATTATGGCTGAGAAGTTCACCTGAAAGTTCTTATTCCAATTACATCCAAGTCACTTGTTCCCAACAATTATGCTTAGACTACCCACGAGAGCTTTATGAGACCTCAGTCAGCCATCATCCCAAACTATTTTTCTCGCTGACAAGTTTTGTAACAGAAATGACATAATTTTTAAAGTTTATTTATTTATTTTGAGAAAGAGAGAAAGAAAGCACGAACAGGGGAGGGGCAGAGAGGAGGGAGACAGGATCCCAAGCATGCTCAGAGCTGCCAGCACAGAACCCAAGGTGGGGCTTGATCTCACGAACCTGATATCATGACCTGAGCTGAAACCAAGAGTTTGACACTTAACTGACTGAACTACCCGGGTGACCCAGAGATGACATGAATTTTTTGACTAGTAAACTCAGATAAATAAAAGTTGTATGCCTGTAATATATTTAATGCTGACAATTCTGAAGACATTTTTTTTAAGCTCTATTTATTTATCTTGAGAGAGAGAGAGGGAGAGAGGCAGAGAGAGGGAAAGACAGAATCCCAAGCAGTCTTTGCACTGAGCCAAATGCAGGGCTCAAACCCACGAAGCCTGAGATCATGACCTGAGCCGAAATCAAGAGTCGGACGTGTAACCAACTGAGCCACCCAGATGCCCCTGAAAACATGTCTATTTTAATTAAACCAACAAACTTAAGGGGCGCCTGGGTGGCTTAGTCGGTTAAGTGTCCGACTTTCGCTTAGGTCATGATCTCGCGGTTCGTGGGTTCAAGCCCCGCGTCGGGCTCTGTGCTGACTGTCAGCTCAGAGCCTGGAGCCTGTTTCGGTCTGTGACTCCCTCTCTCTCTGACCCCCCCTGCTCACGCTGTCTCTCTCTCCTAGAAATAAATAAAACATTTAAAAAAATAAAAATAAATTAAAAAAAATAAACCAACAAACTTAAACCAGCTTCAGTTACTGAATATTTTCCCAGATGACATGAACTGGAAAAGCATTTGGAATTGTTTCTATTACATTTCTGAGGGTTTAGGAATATTTAATTCATATAAGTGCTTATTTCAAACCAACTGAATAGAGTTCTTTTACAAATTAATATTGACGATACTATCAGGATATAGAAAAACATCACATGTCTACAATATACAAATGCAGGCACACACAACCATACGGACTAATGCAGAGACCATTTATATAGCTTTCTTTCTAGAATTTTAGAGTCTGGTATGATAATTACAAAAGTCACTGATTTAGAAAAGAATAGTTGGATTAAAATTTTATTTTGGCAGTTGAAATAAGTTAAGTTCACCTGCTCAGAAGGCTTGAGCTTTTTTTTTTTTAAGGTAATCTCTACACCCAACATGGGGCTCAAACTCATAACCCCCAGAACAAGAGTTGCATGCTCCACTGACTAAGCCAGCCAGGCACCCCAGATGAACCCTTTTATTAATATTTGTGGAAAGAATCTTTAAGATTTTTCATTAGCCCAATTTACAAACAGTTCCTTTCTTGTCCTCCTGATAAGAAACCTCTCCCTAGGGGCATCTCGCTGGCTCAGTTGGTAGAGTGTGTGAGTTTTGATCTGGGGGTCGTTAAGTTTGAGCCCCACACTGGGTGTAGAGCTTACTTAAAAAATAAAATAGTTTTTTTTAAAAAACCTCCCTCTAAAGTGTGCATTACTTTTTTTTTTCTTTTCTTTTTTTTTTTTAATTTATTTCTGAGAGAGAGGGAGAGAGACGGTGTGAGCAGGGGAGGGTCAGAGAGAAAGTGAGACACAGAATCTGAAGCAGCCTCCAGGCTCTGAGCTAGCTGTCAGCACAGAGCCTGACGCGGGGCTCGAACTCATGAACTGTGAGATCATGACCTGAGCTAAAGTTGGACGCTTAACTGACTGAGCCACCCAGGCACCCCTAAAGTTTGCATTTCAAAAAGCTCGCTATCGGGTCCTAGAAAAGATGGGGTAGAAAATCTATATCACAAAGGCATAAAGGAAATATCCAAGTTTTCTCCAAGAAGTTTCGAGTATATTTCCCTCTTATCAAAGGTCTAGAAGAATTATTTAAATTTTTATTTTCTTTCTTAAATGTAGGACAATACTGTTTCCAATGTCCCAAATGTAGTAGACACAATGTGTCAGATATTATAGAAACAGTATCTGCAAGCATTTTGAGATGAATAGGAGAGCTTTGGGGGGTGGTAAAGAGAAGCTAACTTGACTTTGAATTATTTCTAGAGTTGCATTTGTAAGAAAAGGACAGTTGCTTTTAATTGCTCAAAGAATTGGGTTGAAGCCTAAATGATATTGAGGCGCTGATCCACCCATCCAACTATATTAACTTCAACTTGCTTCTTTTTATCAGGGAGATTTCCAAATAAGGTGGAAATCAAAAGATTTCTATGTTCTAGAGCTTCAGGGTTTAATGCAATATGCCTTTGAAAAGTCTGTACAAAGTGCTTTAACAAAGGCACAATTTCTGAGTGCACAATTCAACCTTGGACCAGTTCACCTTGGGGGGAAAACCTCTACTATTGGTTCTATTAGTCCCTGAACAACATTTATAGTAGTGCCTGCGAGAAATTCTGGTCATCTGTTTACTCTATGAGGGGGGTTTTCCTCAGAGAGCCAACCCGGTGTGTCTGTTAGCTACCGTATAATTAAGGGTGGGAAGAACACCGCTTAGCAGCTAGTCAAGGGCCCTGCAAGTGGGATTGTGAATGGCGAGTGATCTTTCTTTCTTTTAACAATTTTTTTTTTTAATGTTTTATTTATTTCTAGGAGAGAGAGAGAGACAGCGTGAGCAGGGGAGGGTCAGAGAGAGAGGGAGTCACAGACTGAAGCAGGCTCCAGGCTCTGAGCTGGAAGTCAGCACAGAGCCCGACGCTGGGCTCGAACCCACGAACCGCGAGATCATGACCTAAGCGAAAGTCGGACGCTTAACCGACTAAGCCACCCAGGTGCCCCCTTTTAACAATTTTTTTAATGTTTTTATTTATTTCTAGGAGAGAGAGAGAGAGACAGCGTGAGCAGGGGAGGGTCAGAGAGAGAGGGAGTCACAGACTGAAACAGGCTTCAGGCTCCGAGCTGGCAGTCAGCACAGAGCCCGATGCGGGACTCGAACCCACGAACCGCGAGATCATGACCCAAGCGAAAGTCGGACGCTTAATCGACTAAGCCACCCAGGTGCCCCTTTAACAATTTTTTAATGTTTTTATTTATTTCTAGGAGAGAGAGAGAGAGACAGCGTGAGCAGGGGAGGGTCAGAGAGAGAGGGAGTCACAGACTGAAACAGGCTTCAGGCTCCAAGCTGGCAGTCAGCACAGAGCCCGACGCGGGGCTCGAACCCACGAACCGCGAGATCATGACCTAAGCGAAAGTCGGACGCTCAACCGACTAAGCCACCCAGGCGCCCCTCTTTAACAATTTTTAAAGTTTATTAATTTTAACAGAGAGAGCGAGCGGGGGAGGGGCAGAGAGAGAGAGGGAGACAGAGAATCCCAAACAAGCTCTGCACTGTGCGGAGCCCAATGCAGGGCTCGAGCTCATGAACTGTGAGATCATGACCTGAGCCAAAACCAAGAGTCAAAGGCTTAACTGATTGAGCCACCTAGGTGCCCTATGAATGGCCAGTGATCTTTCTAGCTCTTCTCTAAATCTGGTAGGATATTCTGAAAGTGGAGGTAAGAAGATGTTTATAATTTAAAAGATCTGGGGCACCTGGGTGGCGTAGTCAATTAAGCGTCCGACTTTCGCTTAGGTCATGATCTCGCGGTTCGTGGGTTTGAGCCCCGTGTCGGGCTCTGTGCTGACTGCCAGCTCAGAGCCTGGAGCCTGTTTCAGAGTCTGTATCTCCCCCTCTCTCTGACCCTCCCCTGCTCATGCTGTCTCTCTCTCTCCCTCCTAGAAATAAATAAAAAATATTTTAAAATTAAAAAAAATAAAATAAAAGATCTGCTGCTTGTCTCTATATGCATGAATTGTTTGTAGTCAGGATCCAAGATATTCCAGCAAAGGACACTGCATAGGAAGACCCGAGGCTAGCACAGCCTGATTACAGAGCTTGGTGTTTCTTCTAAATTCACTCCCTGTTCCTCTGCTCCTCTGCAGTTACACGTAACCAGTGCCCTGGGCCTGAAGATCAAGCCAGAAGTTCTCTGTAAACATGATAGGGAGAGGGAAGCTAAAACAGGCAGACGGGGCAGGATTTTGAGAAGGGGAATTTACGTTGAATGTGGACTTTAATTTTTTATCTAAGTCTAATTTCTGTTCTTCCATCTTGTTAAGGGAGTCTTTAAGGCTAACCATTACATTCCTTTGTGTCTCTTTTTGTTTTTTTCCACAGGTACCAGTAAGACAATTGTAGATGAGAGCTCTCCAAAATTTTCACTTTTTTTTTTTTATGTTTTTTATTTATTTCTAGGAGAGAGAGAGAGAGAGAGAGACAGCATGAGAAGGGGAGGGTCAGAGAAAGAGGGAGTCACAGACTGAAACAGGTTCCAGGCTCTGAGCTGGCAGTCAGCACAGAGCCCGACGCGGGGCTCGAACCCACGAACTGCGAGATCATGACCTAAGCGAAAGTCGGACGCTTAACCGACTAAGCCACCCAGGAGTCCCCAAAATTTTCACTTTCAAATGCAGCCAATTCAGAGGATCCATTATCTGGCCATTGACAAGTAAGATCTTATATTCATCTCCGTAGTAACTCAAACCAGTAAGTCTTTTTATGGCTTAACCATGGATGCAAGAAGCATTCCAAAAGAGGGTGCAGAAGATTCAGTCCTCACAAAATCCAGAAAGTTCGCTCCCATAACTAGTCTAAGAAAGCAAAGACCTTCAGTGTCACAGGCAGTGAGAATGGTGCAGTCCTGGGGCTTCTGGGTGGCTCAGTCGGTTAAGCGACTGGACTCGGTTTCGCCTCGGGTCATGATCTCATGGTTGCTGAGTTCTAGACCTGCTATCTGTGATACTGGGCAGGCGCTACTGGTATGGGACTTTTCCATCACCAACAAGACAACAAAGGCCCCTTATAGGCTGGAATCCCTTACGACGAACTCCCTTAGAGCTGGCACCGTCACACAAAGACACTGCAGCTGTTCAGACCTGCAGCCTATCCGGCTTATGCCCCAGGCTTGCTGTACACGCGCCTTCCAGTGAGAATATTCTTGCTGGTCACAAAGCCGAGCTCTCGAGACATGGAACAGGATGAAAAGAAAACCTCATACGGGCTATGATTCTCCTTCTCATGACCAAGGACACAGGAGACGGTGACTAACTCTGGGAGAAGAGGGATTAACAGATGCAAGCGACCTCATAACAAATTCTTACCCGAGTCACCATACTCGAGGAACTACTTCACACGAATATTTTCTCTGGCTAACCTGAATTTAGAAAAAGGACAAAGGACTCTCACCACTCTCGCTTCCACTGGACTCTACGGGTGGGGATCCAGGAGACTGTCGTGGTAAGAATGCTTACCTTCTGCTGGCTCCCATCAGAGGCCGCCAGCTCTCTCTCGGCTGCAGCAGGCCTGGTGCAAGCGGTGTCCAGCCAGTGAAGGTCCCTTGCAGGTCGCCAAGCTGTCAGGGTGTTTCCTTGGCTGCTCTAATACTTAAATTGACACAAGATAGATTAATAGGAGGAAAACAAAGTTTATCTCACATGTATGGGAGCCCCATCAAAATACGAGACCCAAAGGCAGTCAGGCGATTGAGACTCACATGCCGTCTTGGGCTAAGGAAGGGACAGGGTTGGGGCTTCTGAGGAGAAGACAGCAATTTGCAGGAAGATGAGAAGAGCAAATGTTTGCTAAGCATATGTTGGCCCTGCCATGTGGGTGAGTCTTTCAGATGTTTAAAAAAAAAAAAAAAAAATTATCTCTAGTAATAGCTCTCTTTCTAGGCCGGGCTCCCCATCGAAATTCTTTTAGGCAATTAAGGGAGAAGTAAACGTTTTTCTTGAGTCTGCTGGGACTTGACTGCCTTCAGGTCAAAATAACCTACATGCCAAAGTGGCATATTTTGGGGTGGCACGTTCTCTTCCCCTTCACCTAAAAGAGGTGGAGAAACTGCTCTCTTCAATTTATTTCCTCTTATAGACAGATCTTGTTGTAATTTCAACTTCTATAAAGTAGCCGTGTAGCCATTTGGAAGATTCTGGAATAAAGGGTAATGTGGGAGTCAGTGGAGAGCTCTGCATCCGCCAGCCTATTTTTCTTCAGAGTCACAACTAGACTTTTACACCGGGAACTTTTCTAAGCCTTTTCAGTGTATGAACTCATTTAATTCACCGACTTTGTGAGAGTTACCACTGTTATCCCCATTTATGAGAGGAAAATGAGGCACAAAGAAAGTGATTTGCCCAGTAACACAGCCAGGGAGGGGCGAGGATGGGACTGTCCTACGGAACACAGCACAGCGCTTTCCACCCTGAGGATGGATCCCAAAGCACTCCCATCCCGGATACAAACACCTTCCTCTCAAGAGTCTTCTGAGACAGGGGCGCCTGGGTGGTGCAGTTGGCTAAGCCTCCAACTCTTGATCTTGGCTCCCGTCATGATCTCATAGATTGTGAGTTCAAGCCCCACATCGGGTTCTGCACTGAAGGCATGGAGCCTGCCCCTGCTGATGCTCTCTTTTTCTTTCTCTCAAGATAAAGAAATACACTTTAAAAAAAAAAAAGTCTTCTGAGGCAAAGCCACACAAGGAATATTATTCAGCCCTGAAAAGAAATAGGGCACAGTTACATGCCAGAATCTTCATGAACTTGTAAAAACATCATGCTGGGGGCACCTGGGTGGCTCAGTCAAGTAAGTGTTTGACTTCAGCTCAGGTCATGACCTCACGGTTTGTGGGTTCAAGCCCCACATCAGGCTCTGTGCTGACACCTCAGAGCCTGGAGCTGCTTCAGATTCTGTGTCTCCCTCTCTCTCTGCCCCTCTTGCGCTCACACTCTGTCTCTCTCTCAAAAATAAATAAATGTTTAAAAAAATTTTTTTTAACAAAAACACATCATGCTAAATGAAAGAAGCCACACACAATGAGCACACATTTTGGATTCTGTTTTTGCAAAATGTCCAGAACGGGCAAATCCACAGAGACAGAAAGCAGATTCATGGTGGGGCTGGAGGAAGGGGCAGATGACGAGTGACTGCTAATGAGTGTAGGGTTTCTTTGTGGGGTGATGAAGTGCTCTGGAATTTATGGTGATAGCTGCTCAACTCTGTGAACAGATTAAGAACTATTGAGTTATATACTTTTTAAAATGTTTTTTGGGGCACCTGGGTTGTTCAGTCAGTTAAGCGTCTGACTTCAGCTCAGGTCATGATCTCACAGTTCGTGAGCTAGAGCCCCGCATCGGGCTCTGTGCTGACTGCCAGCTCAGAGCCTGGAGCCTTTTTCAGATTCTGTGTCTCCCTCTCTCTCTGACCCTCCCCTGCTCATGCTGTCTCTCTCTAAGAAATAAAACATTAATAAGTAAATAAATAAATAAAATGTTTTACTCTACAGCCAACAGGCAACTTGAACTCATGACCCCAAGAACAAGAGTCACATGTTCTACTGACTGCGCAGGCCAGGTGCCCCGGAGTTATATACTCTTAAAGGGGTAAATTTTGCAGTATGTGGCTTATACGTAAAAAAAACACAAACAAACAAAAAACTGGTCTATTGAGAAGAATATTTAACAATTTAATCAATAAAAGCTGGAGAAAAGTCGTATAATATATCGCCTTCAAATATACTACATTGGCATAAGGCCTATTTTCAGTGGAAGGCAAATAAGAAAGAGCTCCAAGAAAAACTCTCCGCCCTCTTCCGACTCACCTAAAAGCAGGACATAACTTTGTGGAGTGTCCCCACTCCCCTATCTACCAGGAAGGACAGAAGTTAATCACCAGAGAAAACTCCAGACTCTTATCAGCCTGGAGACGGCACCAGAGGAACCTACATAACAAACCTGCTGAAACAGGCCACTCTCTACCATTAGTTCCCCCAGCACAGACATACCTTCCCACAATGTGCCGCTCTAGAAACTCAAGGTGTTTTTCCTTCGTCTTGTCACTTTTTTTTTTTTTTAACTCTTCATTTATTTTTGAGACAGAGCGTGAAGGGGGAAGGGCAGAGAGAGAGAGAGAGATTGGGAGACACAGAAGCCAGTCTCCAGGCTCTGAGCTGTCAGCACAGAGCCCGACACAGGATTTGAACCCATGAACGGTGACATCGTGACCTGAGCCAAAGTCGGACGCTCCACAGACTGAGCCCCCCAGGCGCCCCTCGTCTTGTCACTTCTCTGAAAATTTATTGTTCTCTTGTTAATATGCTGTAAGAAACCCAAGTTCTAGCCATTCCTTTGAATTACTTACCACTGGGTGCTCCCTTGTGTTTGTGTGATGTACATTTTAATAAACCTATTTTTCTCTTAGTAATCTGTGTTTGATAGTCTAATTTACAGGGCTCCAGTCAGAGAAGTTTAGGTGGGTAGAGGAGAAACACTGTTTTTCTTCTCCTATACTCCTAGACGAGAGTCCATAGTCTTTTTTCTGTGTCTCAGCTCCAGCCTTTCTCTCCCCTTAGCTCCCACGCGGACTTCTTCAGCTCTTCAAGTTTAATGCGCCTCTTGTCTCCAGAGTCTAAGAGAAGGCTCAGCTCAGCTGAGGCATCACTGCATCCAGGAAGCCTTCCTGGTTTTCTGCCTAATTCATGGCCACTGCCACCTCATGTAGCACCCCATCATCCTGCACTCACCACCACGGTCATTTGCTCAAGGTCTGGCTTCCTGAAGAAAAGCTAGGCTCACTGAAAGCAAGGAAGAGTTCTTTTGTTCACTATCCAACCCCCTGCTGCCAGCACCCAAACAGAGGAGGCATTTATAAATCCACTGAGCAAACCCAGGGCCCAGACACAGAACACTGTGAATTTCAGAGAGCCCTGCTGCTTTGAGAGGGCAGGGCTCCTTCCCTCTCAGAGTCCCAACTGATGTCAAGTCCTATCCTTCAGGCCCTTTCAAAAATAAGGAGTTCCTTACACGAGTCCATTTCACATAAGCCCTGTTATTATTTAATCCAGATAATGCATGTGCCTGATGCATCAAGCAAGCATTTGTTTCTGAAGTGAAATTTAAAACTTAAAAAAAAATTTTTTAATGTTTGAGAGAGAGAGAGAGAGAGAGAGAGTGTTTGAGCAGGGGAGGCACTGAGACAGAAGGAGAAAGAATCCCAAGCAGGCTCCTTGCTGTCAGTGCAGAGCCCAGCGTGGGGCATCTCATGAACCACGATATCATGACCTGAGCTAAAATTAACAGCCTTAAATGAGTGAGCCACCCAAGCCACCCAAGCGCCCCTCAGTTTTTTTATAGTCAAGAATGTTTCTTGGCTTCTCACTTTCTTCCTTTGCTCATTTATTTTTTAAATATCACATGAGTGGAATCAGAGGATTTGTTCTTCTCTGACTTATTTCGCTATTATACTTTCTAGCTTCATCCATGTCATTGCAAATGGCAAGATTTCCTTCTTTGTGATGACTAAATAATATTCCATTGTATATAAATACCACATCTTTCTTATCCATTCATCCATTGAACATCTGGGCTGCGTCCATAGATTGGCTATTATAAATAATGCTGCAATAAACATAGGGGTGCATGTATCCCTTTGAATTGCTGTTTTTCTATTTTTGGGTAAATACCTGGCAGTGTGATTACGGGGCACTAGGGTAGTTCTATTTTTAATTTTTTGAGGCACCTTCACACGGTTTTCCACAGTGGCTGCACCAGCATCCATTCCCACCAACAGTGCAAGAGGGTTCCTTTTTCTTTACATCGTCACCAACGTTTGTTGTTTCTGAGCAGTCTTGGATCAGGGTAGAACTGAGCAAAAGGCTGTGCTTGACAGGGAACTATTCTATATATTAGTCATTTCTCAAAGACAACCAGCTAGTTAATCTTGACACTTCCTTTTTTTTTTTTTTATATTTATTTTTGAAAGAGAGAAAGATAGCATGAGTGGGGGAGGGCAGGGAGAGGGAGACACAGAATCCATAACAGGCTCCAGACTCTGAGCTGTCAGCACAGAGCCAATGTGGGGCTCAAACTCTGAACTCATGACCTGAGCCAAAATCAGATGCTTAACCGACCGAGCCATCCAGGCACCCCAATCCTGACACTTCCTTCACACAGACTAGCAACCAAACACAACTGTTGCCATTTATTTATCAAGCACCAATTACGGTGAAGGCACTTTACAAATATCATCTCCAATCATCCCCCCAAAACTCTGCCAGAACATATTCTAATCCACATTGTGCACATGAAAACACAGAATCAGGAGATAAGTAACTTGGCAAAGCCACAGGCTGATACTAGTAAGTATTAAAGTACTTTGTTTTACACAACTTAAGAAATGGTAATTATCTAGAAAGCGTTTCACAGTCACAAACGTTTTGATTTTCTAGGAACATTTCAAAATGCTTTATCAGAAAGGGCGCTTGGCTGGCTCAGTTAATGGAGCATGCAACTCTTGATCTCAGAGTCATGAGTTCAAGTCCCATGTTGGTATAAAGATTACTTAAATACATAAACTTAAAAAATGCTTATCAGGGGGGCACCTGGGTGGTTCAGTTAGTTAAGCTTCCAACTTCATCTCAGGTCTTGATCTCACAGCTTGTGAGTTGGAGTCCCACACGGCTCTATCCTGACAGCTCAGAGCCTGGAGCCTGCTTTGAATTGTTTCCCTCTCTCTCTCTGCCCCTTTCCTGTTCACACTCTATCTCTCTAAAAAAATAAACATTAACAAATTTTAAAAGAAAAAAATGGAATGAAAGGATCCTGATAAGCAGATGAGTCCTTAAAGGATTAATGGTAATGAGGGGTATGCAGCCAGCATACCCTGTTTAAGAAAAGACCATCTTTCACTAAGAGCACCACCTACCATTTATCAGCTGGGTGTTGGGATCTATATATTATTAAAGTTTTTAGACATAAGAAGACATACAGGGACTCAAAAGATCCCATGAAGCTGAGGGCTTGAAGACTTGAGGTTGCAAGGCAGATGCCTCAACTTAGATGAAGTGTCTCCGCTCCAGTATTATTTGACGAACTCGGTCTAGACTTCCAGCCCTAAATCTCACCTGCTTCACCTGTGAATGAGGAGTTATGCTTGCCATGCTCTCTGTCTTTTTAAATCTTTATTCTTGAGGGGCGCCTGGGTGGCTTAGTCGGTTAAGCGTCCGACTTTTGCTTAGGTCATGATTTCGCGGTTCGTGGGTTCGAGCCCCGCGTCGGGCTCTGTGCTGACTGCCAGCTCAGAGCCTGGAGCCTGTTTCAGTCTGTGACTCCCTCTCTCTCTGACCCTCCCCTGCTCACACTGTCTCTCTCTCTCTCTCTCTCTCTTTCCCCTAGAAATAAATAAAACATTAAAAAATAAATAAATAAATCTTTATTCTTGAGCGAGAGAGCACGAGCGGGGGAGGGGCAGAGAGGCAGAGAGAGAGAGAGAGAGAGAGAGAGAGACAGAATCCAAAGCAGTCTCCAGGCGTCAGCACAGAACCCGACGTGGAGCTCGAACTCACAACAGAGATTATGACCCAGCCGAAGTCGGAAGCTCAACCAACTGAGCCACACAGGCGCCCCTGCCCTGCTCTCTTAATCTGACCTTACTCTGATCAGCGAAAATACCTTCCTTCCTCATAGGCTCAAATAAGATGGGGAAATTAAAGTAAGGCAATTACGACCTGAGAAATCGCTCTGTAGCAAAAGAGAGGAATGACACTTTTCCTAACTCCCAGAAATGGTCACGAGTCACGTGAATTCTCCACCATCACTAGAGGCCAACACTCTAGAGTTGGGGTGCTCCTCCGGCATCAGCCAGTGCTGTCTCCAGACCCCAGAGAACCAAGCTGCCCCCCCCCCCCCCCGGGAGAAACTGAGGAACCGGCACCGCCTGGCCCCTTTGAGCCTTTTGCATTCTCCAAACCACAGCCCTGTGATCAAGATGCCATAGGCTGCATGTAACTTGAACCAAACATCTTAACGGGCAGAAAAACACTGGCGGGAATCAGGCCAGTTTATGAAATCGTTGATTGTCTTGAAAGGTGGGTTTACCGCTTTTGGCTTTTCGCACTTTCCTGTACTTGAAGTACTTCTGTGTGCTTAACCTCGCTGTGTTCATTTCCCCATCTGTACCTGGTTAGGAAAATTATAGCACTTAAAACGGTCTGGCGCGTAACTATTCAGTGAGTGCCAGCCTTCATTTCTTTCGAAATGTTCTACGGCATCGATTATTTGTATCATGAAAACTACCTCTTAAAACTTCTATTATTGTTTTACATCCATAACGGAAAAAAATTTACCTTTTCAGCATTAGTATCCTCACCCCTTCCCAATTTGAAGTAGCAAGTTGCAAACTATTGTAGTAATTTGAGGAGATGTCTGCCTTTTTTTTTTTTTTTTTTTAAATCACATTCCAAACCCTTATAAAGAGCTACATCGGTCAACTCCCGCGCTACCGCGCGCGGACCGAGCAAAAGAGCTGGAGAGAAGGCCTCTGGCTTTCCCGGAGGCGAGCCGTTCCCTCCGCACCCGGGAAAAAGCACCCACTTCCGCCATTAGGGCGCGCGACGGAAAATGGAGGCTCCCGGCCGTCCGCGCGGCGGCCGCGAGCTCGGCGCCTGCGCCCTGCCTGCCCGCTTCGCCCCACCTCGGCTCGCGAGGCCGTTACGGCGGTTGAAGCAGGACGAGGGGAGGGGAAGGAGCGCCGCCCAACGCCCCACCCGGCGCCCCAGCGCGCGGTTCCGGCGAGCCCGGCTCCGGCCCCGGTAGTCCGCTCCAGGCCGCTCCGGACCGCTAGCCGCTCCGTAGGTGCTGGCCGCGCTCCGTGCTTTCCCTCCAGCCCTTTGTGTCCCGGCGCGCGTCGGAGGGAACGCGGGGACGCGCGCCGTGCTGTGCGCCTGCGCAAGGGGGCGGGACGGCGCGCCTTGCCGGGAGTCGGGAGTGGGCGCTGCTCCGGGTCGCCCCGTCCCGCTCCGCCCCCAACCGCCATTTCGTGCTTCGGCGCGCGCGGCCTCCGCGTGATGGACGCCCGGAAACAGGGACAACAGGGGCCGCTGCGCAAGGGCCGCGCGGCCTGCTGATCTTTCCGCGGCTCGCGGCGCGAAGATGGCGCCCAGACACTACGGCTGTACCCGAGTTTGGGGCGAAATGGGCGCCTCTTCCGTCTCTGGCTGGGCCAGCGAGCTGGCCGAAGCGGCCTGCAGGGCCTCGTGTGTGCACAGCCGTGGGGTGTGCACCTTTTCACGTGTGCACAACCTCGGGGACAGTGCACACGCCCCAGAATATCTCGTCTTGTGTTTGCACCATCCGATATGCATGAACCAGTGGGTTTCCACGTTTTCCTCTGTGCACGATCTCGAGGATGTGCTTTCCACCCGAGTATGCGCACACTTGAGTTTGCACCGATTGGCTGCCCACAGAGGTCCGGGTGTGTACGGACTCCTGTTCTCACGAACCTGAGATGTGCACAGGTGCACGGATTCATGAATCTGGTGTATGCACCAACCTGTGTTTGTCCTGGGGTGTGTGCAGACCCGTTAGTGCAAGCGCAGCCTGAAGCAGCTTCGAGAACTATCGTGTACCTGGCCTGTTTTGGATTCTTTAGCCCTCGCCGAGTTTACATGCGAAGAATAACCACCAGCCTGCTACTCTATGCCACTCTTTACCTTTCTTTTAATCTTTCTTCTTTCATCACAGCTCATGGGGCTCTTCCCACGTTGCACTGGGGCCACTCCGTGACAGCGATGGGGAGCTGGTGAAAGAAGACAAAGACATGGGCCGTTAAGGGTATGAAGTTGGGAAGGCGTCCCCTAGCCCGAAAGATTTAAAAAAGCTTTCTGGAGAAAGCATGAGCCAAGGCCAGGGCCTGGCTACAGAGGGAATCGGGTCAAGTCCCCGTTTCTTGCTCAGACCTGAGAACTTTGTTGTAGGAGGCATTTACACAGGAGTTGCCACCAAATTCCTTTTTGAGAGGATGGCGTTGAAGCAGAAGAGGCTGGTGATGGGAGGGCATGTGGTAAAGAGGCCCGTTTGTGGGGCCCAGGGGACAAAAGAGTGGGAACAGGCCCAGCAGGAAAGTGGGCTCCCCAGGGAGGGAATGGGGTAGAAAAGCAGGATGGGGGACTGTGATCTCCCCAGCTGTTTACACCTCCTGGTGTCTCAGGCTCTTTGGGTTCAGCACACTCTCTCCCCAGGGAGAGACCAAGTCGCAAACCCCAGGGCTGACCTTTACTGGCTGGGAGCCTGGGCAAGCACCTACATCCGTGGAGAGGGAGAGAGATACTGCCTGCAGAATACTGCGGGCACAGAGTAAGAATTCAATAAACATGGGATGTTAGCATTTATGCTGGGCTGACTTTCGAAGTTCCTTGTCTGGCACTCCTTGTCCTGTTATCAAAGAACCACCTCCTCGGTGTACATTTTGCATGGTTATGGATATTTTCCTGTTACGCTTGCTATTCCTAGGTACATTTTATGGGCATAAAAATACATCAACTCTAACATGCCTCTACATTCCCATTGAGAACCCCTCTAACAACAGCCCCAATATGTTATCATTGTGCCTCCACTGGAATGTGTCTCATGATGGAGAATGGATCACTTCACAGGACACATTTTCGGGGAAGCATAAAAAATTTATCCTTATGAGGCCCAGATCTTTGGGATCTGAAATGAAGGCTTTTTTTTTTTGTCACCCAAAAGATAACTTTCTTAGCATATGCTGTGTTATGCTTGTGTGAAGGCTAGGCATATAGCAGTGAAGGGGAGCAAAATATACTACCCCAAAATATGCCTCTTTAGCATAAGATTATTTTAGGCTGGTTATTTTTCAGAGATGGCAAACACAGGGGAAGCTCTGAAAACTGAGTAGAAGTTACCCTTTTGTAAGAAACATTTACATTTATAAGGGAAATCTCCATTTGTAAGGATGTCTCCTTTGCTGTAGGGAAGAGGAGGATGATTCTAAATCTCTAGAAACTCTTCTCAATGGAGAAGACAACGACTTAAATCTACACAACAACCTTACACTCGTTTACTGTGCTTTGCTGGTAACTTCCCATAATTGATTCCCTACCCCCAGCATCTTTTGTCTTTAGCTGAAAATGGTATCTAAGGTGATGGCTTCGGCCACTTGGAGGATTTATTCAGTTATCTATGTATGCTTTTGTTTTTCTCTTGTTAATCTCTCTTGTATCTGCTTAGTTATTAGGCCAGCTGAAGAAACTAGAAGGGAAGAAGGGAAAACTTCACCACCCTGCAGCAGCCAAACACAGTTCTCGCCTCTAGGAGCGCGAATAGACCCAAATCGCAGGACACTAGCATCCAAGAGCAAATAGCTTCTTCACACCTGATAGGATGCTGAAAGGCTATGCAGTGTGGATTACAGCCACTGGGCTGCCCCTTTGGATCTTGAATTAAAACTCTAGGAAGGAGCCGCCTGGGTGGCTCAGTTGGTTGAGGGACGTACTCTTGATATTGGCTCAGGTCATGGTTGTGGGATCGAGACCCACATCAGGCTCCACGCTGAGCGTAGAACCTGCTTAGGATTCTCTCTCCCTTTTCTTTTGCCCTTCCCCCACTAGACCACACGTGTGTGCGCGCTCTCTCTCTCAAAATAAATAAATAAACCTTAAAAAGTAATAAAACAACTCACAGACCCGGCTAGCTCAATCCGCAGAGCACAAGACTCTTGTTCTCGGAGCTGTGGGTTTGAGCCCCGAGGTTGGGTGTAGAGATTACTTCAAAATAAAATCTTTGGGGGGAGAAAACTAGGGAGCTGTGGAGGTGCCGACTGGATGGGTGCACAACGCCCCCTGCCCCCGCCCTACCACTGGGGGTTAACTTGTCAAACACAGTCTCTCTCTCCCATAATATTCTACAGCTGCCCCAGTCCTGGCCATGGCCCATAGTCCTTGCTACTGGGGGTGGGGAGAACTGACCTCTTAATCAGGAGCACCAGGCACTTTGGGCAGAAAGAACGACTAGACCTTCCTCACAAGGGCGCTGTGGGCATGGAAGCAACGCAGACTGTCTTTAGGGGTGGGGGCCGTCTGCTGGGCCCCCTTGGCAACCACTTCTGGGTAGCCCTGCCTGCCTGGGAGGCAGGGCCTGGGGGATAAATAGCAGTTATACCAGTGTCACTAAGGCAAGGGTGACATGCCACCATTTTAATCCACCAGGAGGGCTGGCTGTAAACTGTAGGCTGTTTTCATCTCCTAGGAAAACAAGCCTGAGACCTGATCTAAATCAAATCTCTGTGACCTGGAAGTAGGTGAGGTGGGCCCACCCCCCTCCTGCTGAACAGGCAGGTTGTACTGGATCACTGCTCTGCAATTCACACTTTTCCCAAAGGCCAAGGATCTGGGTGATATCATCCTCCCTCAACGGCTCTTTCTTGGAGTATGCTCCAGAGTCACGCTCCCCGGACCCCAGCCCCCGAGCAGAGAGCCAGAACTGCCCCTTCTAAATGCTGTGCAGGCATGGGGTCCGGCCCAGGAAACACCTGGTGGGGAATTTGTCTAGCTCCCAAAAGTGAACCACAGAGACCTCAAAGGCACCGCCCTTGGGCAGCTTCTTACCTCCAAGGGTCACATTTAAGAGAGGAGGGGGGGTCCCTGGAGAAATGAGACCGTTTGTAGAAAACTAAACGCGACTTGTGCCTGCCGACTTCCTGCAGAGGTCTGTGGGCTTGTTCGGGCCTGTGTAAATAATTTAATGGAAAACTCCAGAGGGAAGACTCTCCACGTGAGCCTGACCTTACCCGCCAGCAGGCAGGTTATAAAATGTTTCTCCTCTAAGGAGTGACTGGGAGTCAGGATGCCTCGGTCACAATCCAGAGAAATAAGACACTACCCTGGACTCCCGGGCAGGGACAGCTGGCCGGGTGTGCCAGCTTCTGACGGGCGGGAGGGATTTTCTTCCGGGGAACCATCCCTCCGGGCCTGGGTCACACACCCCAAGGTCTGAAATGGCAAAGGCATGTGCTCGCTTCGGCAGCACATATACTGAAATGGCAAAGGCAGGGGTGGTGGTCCCCACCCCACCCCCGCCCCCCCGCAGGGCAGCCGGGGTCCCAGCCGTCCGCAGAGGGGGCTGGGGCAGGAGAAGGCTTCCGGCCGGTCCCACCCAGCCAGGCAGGGCGTCCCCCTCGGGGGGCAGGGCCGCAGACCCCGGGAGCCGCCCTCCTTCTCCGCCTCCCCGGCCCGCGGGCGGCTCCTCCCCGGTGCGCGCGCCCCTGCCCGGCCCGTCCGGGAGGGAGGCGGGAGCCGGCCGCTGCCCAGAGGCCGCGCCGCCCAGGCACAAACATTTCCTTATGAGGTGGCTCCGCGGGCCGGGGCGGCGCCCGGGGGGGTGGGGGTGGGGGCTGCTGGGGACGGCGGACACGCCCGGGGCCTCGCGGCCACCCTGGCTCACTGGCAGGGCCGCCGCTGTGCGCGGGAACTTGGCCTCCTCTGATGGACAAGACAAAGCGGAAAGCCCCCCCTGCCCTGTTCTTTGTCCCCCCCCCGCCCGTGTCGCACGTTCCCCTAGAAGGAAGTGGTCACTGTCGGCCAGAACCCTCCCGCTCCCCGACTTCCCCTGCGTTTGTGGGAAAGGGGCCCTGAGATCTGAAGTTCAGGCGGAGACCTCTCAGGTCTGGGCGAGGAAGGGGCGAGGGGCGGGCTGTCTGGCCGGCTGCTCGGCCCCCTTGCCCGGCCGCCACCCTGGCCCCTCCTTGGCTCATCGGCACCATGCGGCACCCTCATTTGCCTCGGGAGCTATATTTGGCCGTGGAGGGATAACAGGGTGACTCACGGGACGGATGGCCCAGGGGCGGGAAGTGGAGGAGCGACCTGACTGGAGATGCCTGCAGCCGTCTGTTTTCTGGGGGCTTCGGGCTCCAGTCCTCCAAGAGCCCTTGGCATTGAAACTTGGGCCCCAGGGGCTGCCTTCCGGCCGCAGGGGCAGGTCTCCAGAGCCTGATTAGTGCACCCTGGCCCTGACGCCCCTCCCCCCCGCCCCCCCCCCAGCTCCTGAGGTGTCTGTTCTGACCCCCGAACTGTGCTGGATTCTGAAGCCAGTATCTGTGCCAATTAGAGCCTTAGAGCAAACGTTAATATCTGATCGGGCAGGTTCCCTGTGGGATATTTTGTAAGTGGGGCTTTCAGCAAGACGCTTCCCGCCCTAGTGGGTCTCTAATTGGCCTAATTTCAGGGAATATAATTTGAGGCTGCATCTGAGAGATAATCCTGGTCCTGGAGGCCTTCATCTGCAGCACCACCCCCAACCGGCTGAAGGAGAAGAAACTGCTTGGCTCCCAGACATCGCCCCCCTCCAGCTTCCGGTGACTTCCAGCCCTCCTCCTGTGGCCCCTAGACTCCTGGCTCCCTGGGGTCTGTCCCTGAGTCACGGGGCCCTCATGCCCAAGCAGCCTTCCCAACACCAGAAAATCATTTCCAGCTTCAGAGTCTCCTCCACCCCTGCCCCAGCCCACTCGCCCATGCTTGCTCAGTGCGACAGGAGTCAAGCTCCCCAGGTAGAAAACCAGCCTTCTATAGGATATAAGGTTCCAGAAACTGAAGAATCCTGTCAGTAGGAGAACAGTGGCAGTGGTTGCCCGTCAATGGATAGACTGTCCAGTTTTAAGATTCTCTTTTCACACTGGGGAGAAGCCCCAAGGGATCCGAAGAAGGGAGATGGGAAAATAGATACTCAAAAGCATGAGACACTCTATAACCCATAAATGGATAAATGGCCAAAGGTTTAGACATGATCTTTGTGTGTGTGTGTGTGTTTATTTGAGAGAGGGGAGGGGGGAGACAGGGGATTTGAAGTGGGGTTTTGGGGCTCCAACTCCTGAACCATGAGCTTATGACCTGAGCTCACGTCCTGAGCTGAAGCCGGACCTTAACCAGCTGAGCCACCCAGGCGCCCCAAGTTAGAAGTGATCTTAGTGGTAGTCTCTGTCACCTCAGCTACCTGGAGCAGACATCTCCCGGACTTTGTTCCTGGATTATTTCCAGTGGTGGGGAGTGTACTTCTTCTGTGTCTTCTGTCTTAGATAGAATTGAAATCTGCTTTCTTTAATGTCCATCTTCATAGGCCTCATCTGTGTGGCCATGTGTTCTATGAAGGCAGGCGCCTAGGGTCCCAGGGTCCCAGTGGTGTGCAGTGAATGTGTTGTCAGAATGAATGAGGAAATAATACTGAATGTTCACCAAAGAGTCATCCGCTCTGGGCTAAGCCACACCAGCTTTTCCCGCTGTTTCCAGAACACTCTTCATTCTTCCCACCTGGCTACCACATCACATCCGAGGTTTCTTGCAAACAGTAGTGTGTTCTGTTTCTACCTGTGCAGCCTGACTCTGTGAGGCCTTTATTGCTAGTGTCCCCCTGTGGCTGTGCCTCTCTCAAAGGTCACAGCTTTTGCTTTCACTTTTAGCAAAGGGGAGGGCTCCTTGCTGCATATGATGATAGTGTCATGCCCTGGGATGGGCCCTTGGTGCCAACTGGCATCTCGGGAGGCTGCGCTACAGGCAATGGGCAGCCCCAGTCCTCCTGGGTGGTATCTGCTTATGGAGCCAAGGCCCTTGGTTGTGGGCAAAGAAGATGCCAGAATGTGCCCTTCACTCGGCAAGCAACACCTGGCTTTGGGGCTCTCGCCAAGACCCCAAGCTAAGAGCAGTAATCAGGTAATTGGCAGGTACCTGACCACAGTTATTGAAGCTCCTTAAGGCCGCAGGGCCTCTGAATACTGTGGCTCAGTCTTGCCCCTTCACAAGCTGCACAGGTGCAGGGTGGCTGTGAACATACGGCAGCTGGGGGTTCATACATGTTTGTTGACTGACTCCTGGATGGCGAGGAGGCAGGGAGCAATCCCGGGCGGTGTCTACACTTTGGACATCCCTCCCTCCCCATCTCCTCTACAGTTTGGGGCCAGGGCAAACCCACACCTCCTGCCATCAGTTTGTGGATCTGACAAAGGGTGTTAAAATGAGGCTCTGGCCCTGAGGCTGCCTCAGCTGGACTGAGAGTCTAGCTGGCATCAGGCCTGCCGTGAACTTGCAGACCAAAGGTAGGTAGAAGGTGAAGTCCCCCAAGTTCCCCTAGAAAGGGACCGGGGGCCTCTGCCCAGAGAGGTTTTTCCTCCCCTGGAGGGACTTCATGCTGCAGAGTGGCCACCTTCTGGAAATGACCTGTCAGCCAGGGAGGGCCCAGGCATCACTCTGGGTGGTCCTGTGCCTGACAGTGCAATGGTGGGAGCCCAGGCAGAGCCAGGCCAGTGGGGGAGGGGCCCGCGGTGGGGGAGGGGCCTTGCCCCTGCTGTATCCCACTGAAGGATCACTGTGTGACAGAGAGGAAACCCCAGAAACCAACAAGGTCAGGGCAGGGCAACTGAAAGGAAGAAAAAATTCCCCCGAGTCTAAGAAGGAAAGGAAGGCTCAGGAGAGGCCCGCGTGATGGTGACTTTCCTGGTTCCTGAGTGCTCTGTCCTGGAGGAGGGCATGGAGGGCACTGGGGCATTGGCTCAGCCTAGCTCCAGGCGGACACCAGCTTGGCCCCCATACCACAGGGCTCACTGGGGTGGCCCAGATGTGCCAAGGAGAGCAGGACCCACACCCAGACCCCACCGTACACTCCCTGCCCTCCACCCAGCTCCAACACCTTCGCTCGTCACCACCTCCCCCACTGTGCTGGCTCTGAGTGGGGGGCAAGGACCCTCCCTCCCTGCTCAGGCTCAGACCCTCAGGGCCTGCCCCAGGCTTTAGAGAGCCCTGAGAGAGCTCCCTGAACCCCCTGGTGGTCTAGGGGTCTAAGGCAGGCTGCATGGGTAAGGAAAGCGCCCGGATGGGCTGTCTGGGGCAGGGTTGAGGGCCAACTCTGACCCTAGCTGGCTGGATGACTTCGGACAGCTCACTGTGCTCACTGGCCCTCAGGCCCAGGATCCCAGCTACGGTGGCCAGAGTGTGATTGTTCTGATTCTCTGAGAGTCGACCATAGGAGCCTTTCCTAGGTGGGAAGGAGGAGGGAGGAGAAGGTCAAGGCCAGAGCTTGGGTGTGAAATGCAAACAAGAACTCAATGTGTAAATCAGTCTCGATGTTTGTTCCTTCTCTTCAGACAAGGCCCAGGGAGACCCAGATGCTCTAGAGTGCCCGTGACCGGGCCTCTGGCTGTCCTCACAGAAAGCAGCAGGCAGGCCCCCTGGGGGGCACAGCGGCATTCACATGCTAGGGACAGGGCCCTGGCTGGAAGCCAGGCTTTCTGTGCCTGAGCCCAGGGCCCTTGGTCCCTGTCCAACGAAAGGCACAGCATTCTGTCCTTCCGAGGCCACTTGTCGGAGGGCCGAGGCCAACACAGACTGTTGGTGGCATGTACCCCTCCCCAGGCTCAGGGGGAATATCTTTCAGTCTGGGGCTGAGTTAGCCCTGTGGATCTGGTGGCTGATGTGGCAAAGACCTTTGAGGAGCTGCCTGGACACCACTATAACAGGGATAGTTGTGGGTTTGGCCAGGGGGTCTGTAAGCCAGGCCCCCAAGGCTCTTTCTTGCATGAAATATCTTGGGATAAAAGGGTGCCAAGCCTGGGATCCTGCCTCAAAGGATGGCAAATACTCAAATGATGCTGATCAGGGTGACACCAGCCCTGGGGGGAGGGGTGGCTATTTCCAGAGGCTGCCGGCCAGGCAGGCAGCTGGGCCACCAGGGCCCCGGGGAGACCCAGATGTTGTCTCTTTTCAGTTCACTGCTTCCCAAAATGGGAGGGGGGGATACAGGGAGGCCGCAAGGAGGAGCCAAGGGGCCCCCAGGGTTTACTGAGGAGCAGCCAGGGAGGGGGGGGGGGCATCTGTTCCCCAGGTTGTGAGCTTTAGGGAACAGAATGGGTCACATGGAGGGGCTTCCCAGCGCCAGCCTACGGGGCCACCCTCCAGGCCTCACTCCTCCAGAAGCAGGCTCCAGGGGGTTGTGGTGGGGACCCAAGTGGACAGCGGAAGAGATGGGAGTGTGCTAGGGAGAGGGACATGAGGCCGGGAAAAGATGGGAGGGCCTGCCCCCCAGGCCCCTCTCTCTGCCCACCTGCTAGAGGGCACCAAAATCATCTGAAACCTAGACCACCTGGCAATTTCAGGCCCAGGACAAGGACAGAAGGTTCCCCTTTTACTGAAACCCTTGTTTTTCACCAAAATCAGCGGGTCTCAGTTCTTGAAGGTCCTTAGAGTCCCCCTCTAGGGGGAGCTGGGTGGGAGCCTCAGGAAGGAGACAAAGGAGACAGACAGGTTACAGACCTGGGAGGCTGTCTCTGGGCACTGCCCCCTCATCCCCCGCCACCTCCCCGCCCCTCCTCCCTCCGCCCCCCCCCCCCACGCCAGGGTTCTCACATCTGATCCCCAACCCCCAGCTCTGAGCCAGCCGGAAAGCCCCACTCCCTCCTCCCTACCCCTCCCTCTTCTTGGCTCCCTTCCCCTACCTTCCGCGTCCCAGAGAAAAGAAGAGCCCCTCCTGCAAGTGATCTACTTCCTGTCTCAGTCACCTGCAAACAGCTCAGATCGCTGTCCCCAATGAGGAAGCAGAGTGGCTCCAGCCACTGTGCTGGCTCCCACCCTCCCCCACCCCTGGTCCTGGTTATCTGACTCCGGTTTATTCTCAGTGTTGGCTCCTTCCCATCAACACAGAAGCCACCAAGGCCCTCCATGCTAACCCGAGTGTCCTGAGCCCACCTCCCTCTTGGCTCCCTTTCCTCACAGCCACGCTCTTGACAGAGACGTCCACACCCGGCTCTACTTCCTCCTCTCATTCCTCAGCCCACGGCCACCCTGAAACCACTCAAAAGCTTGTCTCTTCAGTGCCACATCTGACTTCCTTCTTCTGCTCCCACCAGTGTCCACCTCTCTGGCCCTTCTTGCAGGTGTCTCTGTTGGCCTGAGAATTTTCCAGAAGTGGGGGGGAGGGCAGAGGGGGGCAGGGACGGGAATCAGACATCCTAGGTTCAATGAGGCCTCACTGCCTCCCAGCTGGGTGGCCTTGGGCAAGTTCTCTCTCCCTCTGTGCCTAATTCTCTTCACCTGACAAGGGGGTAGGGCCACATGGAAGTGGCCTCTCGGGTCCTGTGAGGATTTGGAAGCACGTGACCTCCCTTAGTGCGGGTGGACGCGGGCAATGCTGCTCAGAGGAGCCAGAGGGAGCACCTGCGCTCTGCCTCGTGGCCCCTGGTACTCAGTGACAGCAACGGGCCAGATGACTGTGCAGAAGGTTCACAGAGGGCTTCTCAGGGCTTCAGGTGGTTTGGCTGACTTGGGAATGCCAGTGATTTGAGAAGCCAAACACACACACACACACACACGTGCGCGCGTGTGTGCATTACTCTTCCTGAGCTTCAGGTGGGAACATTTTGTCAGGTTCAGTCATTTGCACAGAATTCCATGTTCTCCCCACTGCACTGCTCCCAAGGAGGTCAAATCCTCCAGGCAGGCCCCGCCCTGGCCATCTCTACTCAGAACCCAGACGCCCCAGGGGCCTAAGAGGTGGAGGCTGGCAGCAGACGGGTTAACTCCCGGCCTGGCTCCTGGAAGAGACGCTTTTTAGGGGGAATGGACAACTCACTCCACTCTTCCAGCCTTTCTTTCGTCCCCAAAGCAGCCGGCGGCCCTCCCCTTTTCACACATCCCCCTCCACTCCCTCTTCCGAAAGTGACAGAGGGCTCCCCCAGGTGGCCGAATGCGCCAAGATTAGAAGCCAGGCAGCCTGCAAGAACTCGCTTCAGACATTTTGCTCCTTTAGCCCCATAAATACATCTGCCTGGTCAGAACGGCTGTTCCAGTTTGACGGTGGGAAAATGAGGTCCCCCACACGTGTGTTCCTGTGTGTGCCATACGAGCGATGTGTGCAGTCTCGGTGTCGTAGATAGAGCCTTGTCCGCCGGCCTGTGGGCAACTGCTTGCAGCCATTCTGAACACGGGTGGAGGGCTATCTGCAAGGCCTGGCCCAACGCTTTGCCTTGTGCCCTGGGTCACAGGAGGGGGAGACATGGGGACAGGAAGCAGAGCACAGAGGCCCAGCGTGAAGCCAAAAGACCAGCGCCAGTAATCACCCCCATTTATTGCCTGCCACCTGAGTGTCTGTCATCATGACCCAGGCTTTCTATTCTTCACTTCCTTTACTTCCCACAACCGCCTAAGGAAATAGGCATTATTATTATCACCACTGAGCAAATGAGGAACCTGAGGCCCCGTGAAGTTCAATCCTCGTCTAAAAGTACACAGCTTGGGGGGCACCTGGGTGGCTCAGTCAGTTAAACCTCCGACTTCGGCTCAGGTCATGATCTCACGGTTTGTGGGTTCGAGCCCTGTGTCGGGCTCTGTGCTGACAGCTGGCTCAGAGCCTGGAGCCTCCTTCAAATTCTGTGTCTCCTTCTCTCTCTGACCGTTCCCTGCTCACTCTCTCCTCTCTCTCTCTCTCTCCCTCTCAGAAATAAATAAACCATTAAAAAAAAAAAAGTACACAGCTCAGGTAAGCCTGAATCTGGGCCCAAGCATGTCTAAGTCCAAATCCCTTGCTCTTATGCAAGTCTACCTAGGCAGAGGAAGCTAATCTGGCCAAATACCTGGAAGCCACACAAGCCACACAGGTAGACCCATGAGATACTCATGATGGCAATGTACAGCTCAGGAGCACACACAGCCGGTGGCCAGCAGAAGCAAGGGGAACTACGACAGGCCAGTAATACAAGTACAGTGAATCCTGAATGCGTACATGCGTGTGAGAGAAAGGGAGGCGCAAATCAGCTCCCCTCCAAGGTGCACACACAGGCCCAGGAAACCTGAGTACCTTTCGATGTGTGCAAGAAGACTCAGAGTTTGGGTATTGGACTTTCTGGAAGACGGAGACCTGGACACCATGGAGTTCACGAAGATCTAGAAAGTTCCAGTAGCAGGCTAGAGCCCACTCTCAGCTCACTGGCAGGCTGAGGCACAATGTTCTCAACCTAGACGGGGTCCAGTGATAGCCACACACAAGCAAGGGACATATACATGAGTGTGGGCTTGGTCACCCCCTCACTCACACACACACACACACACACACCTTCTGAAAAAAGAAACTGCTGCCACCATGTGTAGACATGGTTGAACTCTTGGCCTCTTGGGTGCACGGTCCAGCTCATATTGACAAATACGCGCACACACACAGAACTCTCAGAGAGAAGAGGTAGAAAGGCAGAGCTGTCCAGGGGGCTGATAATCCCTGCAGCTGCATAGACACCTGGGGCCTAAACCCTGGGATTTACCGTGGGTGGCAGCAGAGCTCTCCTCAGACCCCTCCTCCCACCTTCCCAGGCCTTGAAACTGCCTCCTGCCCTCCTGTTTCGACAGTCGGGCCAAGGCCTGGAATGCCCAGGATGGCCACAAGGGGGCGCATGAGCACTGGCTAATCCCTTCAACCCAGCCTCCTCCCCAAACCCTTTCACTGATTGCTAAATACGTAACAAGCACACATTCTTTGCTAGGTGATATGCCGCAGAGAGGGGAGGCAGAAGGTGGTTAGGGCAAGGGAAGAGGCACTTACCCATGCTTCAGTAGGACTGGAGGTTAGACCTGCGAACGTGTTAGCAGGAGGGGCTGCGTCAAAAATAACAGCTAGAATGTACTGAGCACCACCAGCTGTGCTCCAAGCTCTTCTAGATTTTGACATGCATTAGCTCAGGTAATCCACAACTGTATGAACTCGATTTTCCCATTATCCTACTTTTATTGTGGGTTTTGTGGGTGCAGTATGGCAAGCATGATAGTCACCTCATAGAGTTGTACGGGTTAAATGCATCAGGATGATTATGTGCAAAGCACCTGGAACACTGCCCAGTTGTTGGGAACATATCCCCATTTTACAGATTGGGAAATCAAGGCACAGCTAACAAGGAATGGCCTCAGGATTAAAGCATGAGCAGGCTGGTTGCAGAGTATGGGCTTACCCAGTTACCAGACCCCCTGGTAGGTCCAATCAGGGGATCCTGAAGGCAGATGGGGAGCCACTAGAGAATTTTAGCGGGGAAACAACAAAACTTAGTTTGCCTTGCATGCTGGCTGTAGAAGGGGCAGCCTGGTGGCAGGGTGATACTGGTCAGGTAGAGGCTGTCCAGTGGTCCCAGCTGTGAGTAGGATCGCAGTGCAGGTTGAAATCTACAGGCCCTTGGCCTGCCCTCTGGTCTTGACCTGGGTGAGGGCTCCATACCCTTAGGGCTGAACATTTAAAATAAAGAACCACATTGGGGCGCCTGGGTGGCTCAGTCAGTTAAGCATCTGACTTTGGCTCAGGTCATGATCTCCTGGTTCATGAGTTCAAGCCCCTCACTGGGCTCTGTGCTGACAGCTCGGAGCCTGGAGCCTGCTTCAGATTCTGTGTCTTCCTCTCTCTCTGCCCCTCTCTCATTCACGATCTGTCACTCCAAAATTAATAAATGTTAAAAAAAAAAAAGATTAAAAAAAAAAAAAGAACCACCCCTAGCTCCTTCTGTCCCATCCTTCCTGGAGAGCCTGGGGATGGTGTGATGCCAGGTACCTGAAACTCAGGCTCTCTTCTGCTCAGGGTCTAGGGGGCTCTGGGCTCCAGGGGGATGGCATTGGGCTGTTTTCCACCATCCGCCTTGGCACCTCGGCCCTCATCCCCAGGGCAGGACAGGAGAGTTTCACCCATCCTCTCTGGCTACCTACTGCTCAGCAGGGGACAGGATGATAACATCCTCTCCCACACACACACACGCTTCGAGGCTTCCGTCTCACAAAGCTACAGGATCTCATTTAATCCTCACCACCTGAGAGTCGATCCTTACTTATTACCTGCAGGCGCCACTTGGGAGGTGAAGGGCTTGCTCTAGGTTCACATAGCTTGTGCCTGGACCAGCCCTCTGCCAGGACTTCTGCTGCAAATCTGGGCTCCTGCCCCCTCCACGCTCAGCACCACCGGCTCTGGGTGGCCATGTTGGGGAGATGGAAGCCCGCTACAGCCCGCAGGTCTCCGTGCAGAGCGGAAAATGGGGCGGAGAGAGGGGCATGGTGTGGAGTCACCAGTGCCCTGGGGAAGACAAGGGTCCAGCGTCAGTCCCAGCTAGGGGAGCCAGAAGAGGAGGGAAACCAGGTGGGTAGGGGAGAGCCTTCCAAAGGGTGGGGGTGGAGTGGGACGCGTCTAGGCAGGCAAGTGGGGACAAAGAGGCTGCCAGGTGTGCAGCCGGCCCAGCCGCCAGCCCAGATTCAAACCGGAGCTGAGGCCCTGATTGGTGGCCCGGGCCCCTCGCCCCACCCCTCCTCTCTCACCTCCCAGGCAGTTGGGCAAGAGGGATGGGGTTGAGAAGGCCCCTCATCACGTAAATTCTTAAGCTAGAAGCGTGGCCTGGCTGGCAGTGAACTCCATTAACTTCCTCTCCTACCCAAGCCCGGACCCGGTCTGTATTCCGGCGCCGCCATCAGCCCCACTCACTCCCGGAGCTGCCAGGTTTGGGTAGCCCGGGCCTCGGGTCATCCAGCCCGCGCCCTCCACCCCTGGCCAGCCCTCTCTGAGTGTCTCCTGTCCTCTGACCCCTCTCCCAGCCTGGCCATGACGCCCGGGGCCAAGCTCCCGCAAGGGGCTGCTTCCTGGGCCCTACCCCCTTTCCACGTGGGCAACCTGCCCCGCCCCACCCCCAGTGCCGGGGGAACCCTGCCGTTCCGGCCTCCCCGCAGGGCCCAGGAGAGGCCCCCCTGCCGGGGCCCTTGGGGACCCGCGCGCAGCTGGGCCGGGGGCGGGGCTGAGGGCAGTTGGGTGCACAAGTTATCGGCTGCGCGGAGTGCCAGCCTATGGGGGCTGGGCGGGAATCCGACTCCGGCCTGCGCCCCGCCCCCGGCGCAGATGGCTGGGGCGCGGGGCGGGTCCCGGGCGGCCGAACGGGGCTCCGGTTTCGGCCGCGAGGGGCGGGGCGGGCGCGAGGGGCCCTGCGGAGGCCGCGGCCAATCACCGACCGGCCGGGACTGCCCCCCGCCCCCAGTCACCAATCACGACCCGGCCGGGCCGCCCCCGCCCCGCCGCGTCCTTTGTTCCCGCTCTCTCGGGCGCCCCCCCAGTGCCCCCCCGCCGCCGGGCTCCGGGCCTCCAGCCCTGCGACTTCCGGCGGTGTGGACCGGGCCGTGTGCATGCGCCCGTGTGCTTGGTGTGCGCGCACGCGCGTCTGTACGGGCCCGCTCCCGGCCGCCCCCGGGACACCCTGCGCCCGCCGCCAGGCACAGGCCTGCCAGTGTCCTTGCACACTCGTGTGCCCCAGGGGCCCCAGAGGTTCTGACCAAAGGCCCAGTAAAGCTGTTTGGAGAGGCTGAACTTTGACCGTGGGCAGGGGCAACGAGTGAGCACTGAGCGCCAGGGCCTGGGCGGTGGTCCCGCGCAGGCTGCCCCTTTCCTTCCTGGGCCCTGGCCTTCCTCACGCTCTCACGCTGCCTCACTCTTGCTCCGCCTGCTTCCCTGCTTGCTGCCTCGGATACATCCACCTGATGAACTCGGAGCTTTTTTTGCAGACTTATCTTAGGTGTCTTGGGGGTTGCATTCTCTGTGGCGCCCCTGGGAGTCGCCTGTGCCTCCAGTGGCCCCCCCTCATCCAGCACGTGGTCCCTCTGGTCTGGGTTTGTGGCATCTGCAGCAGCGCGGCTCCAAGGGACTCAGACTCAGTAACCCTAGCGCCTGGCAGAGCGTGGAGCTCCGCGCATGCCCACTCAAGGGACAGCAACAAGCTGTCATCCCAAATAGTTCCAGAGTCACACGGCACCTTCAGGCCTAATCTTTGTTCCACTTCCGACCGAGGCTTGTTATTTCAGGCCTGTTGTAAGGATAACAGTACTTAAATCTTTGAAGAACAGAGTGAGTACCTGGTAGGGAGTCATGCGTGGCACCCGGTCGGGCCACAGCTCCTGCCATACCTTGGACGTGCCCTCCCAGAGCCTCTGGCGCCTACAAGTTCCCAAATCCAGTGGATACTCCTACCCATGCAGCCATCCCTCCTCACAGTGCCCTCCCTTGACCTCTCTGAGCCTCTGTTCAGGACTCCGTCCTCAGTTGCCTTCTCCCCTTATTCCCTCCATCATCATCATCATCATCATCATCATCATCATCACCTTATTTTTTTAATAAATAGCTTCCAGGGCCAATGAGGGGCTTGAACTCACAACCTTGAGATCAAGAGTGGCATGTTCTACCAACTGAGCCAGCCAGGAACCTCTATTCCCTCCATCTTCTGTGAGCTCATCCACCCCTCAGACCTCCACCTGCCCCGATACAACCAGTCAGACTGGCTCCCCTGGAAACCTCCACCTGGATATCCCACAAGCAGCTCAACCCCAGTTTGTCTCAAACTTAAGGTCCTAACCCTGCCGCACCTGCTCCTATGTCTGTATCACCATTGCCGAAGCCAGAGACTTGGGTGTCGTCCCCACCCCTCCTGCACACCATCTACTGTGACCAAGCCTGTGCTTCCAGATCTGGCCTCCCCGTTGCCCTAGGGCCAGTACCTAGACCCAAGCTCTTCTTCATCTCTGCCTCCACAGGCTGCAGGGCTTGCTGCTTGTAAATTCCTTTCCCCATTGTCCTCAGCACCCAGTCCCTACTCCTGGTTATAACGCAGCACCCAGTCCCTACTCCTGGTTATAACTCCCAACTCCTGCCGTCTGGTCCAGCTGCCTTCCCATCCCAGCCCCAGGTACTCAGAATTACTTCAGTGGAAGCCCTTGACACAGGTTAGAAGGCCGGGAGTGGGTCCGTGTTCTCCGGGCTCCCTAATCGAAGTGGTGCCAGGCAGGAGGACACTGAAGGCAGGGGGTAGACTGGCTCAGCCACAGGCTCTGCCAACAGGCATACGTGGGTCTGGGTCCTGACTCTGCACTCGCTCACTCTGTGACTTTGCTCTGTTACTGGTCCTTTCTGGCTCTCGTGTCATGACCCAGATGAGTCTAGTATCGCCTCTTGGAGGGGCTGGAGGAGAACTTAGGACCAGGGCCAAGGCTGGCCCGGGGCCGCCTCCCCTACCAGGTACTCCCCAGAGCCCCAGCTCCTACATCACCTGGAGGGAGAGGCAGGGCCTGAGATGCAAAAGCCATTTGGAAGGCACTGGGGAGAAGGGAAGGGGCAGGGGGGAGGGGAGGCTGACAAAAGAGACCAGCTGCTGTTTGCACACAAACCCCAAGTTGATAATGAGGGGGGGGGCGGGGCGGAGAAATGTCTTGGCAGGAACCTCTGCCGGCTGAAGAGTCGCCCAGAATCGCTACGCCCCTCCCTCTGCCACCCCCCACCCTGGGTGCTCACCACTCACACCCGGCTGTACATCTGTGCCCGGGACAGCGACAGGGGAGGACAGGAAGAACCGGTCGTGGTCATCTGGCCCCTTAAGCCCAGGGCTCAAATCCTCCCCCTCAGGCCACACACTTCCTGACAGCAGCCCCAGGGAGGCCGCAGGAAAGACGGGAGCCCAGTGGGGCCCTAAGGCGGCCGGGGACTCGGAGCCGGCCCAGACTGTCAGTGTCTGGGCCCCTGGTCAACATGAAGGCCCTTGGAGTAGCTCTGAGTACCTGGAACTCAAGAAGAGAGGAGCCTCCCAAACGTGAGGCCTAGAAGGGTCCTCTGTCCCTGGGGACTACCCCACAGGGGCAGAGCCGCAGACAAGGGCTGTGCGGGGTAGACCAGGAGGCTCCCCTCGGCCCCTTGGCCTCGAGTAATGCCAGGGAGGCCCCTGGGTGGCCCATCAGAGAGGATGCAGATAAACAAGGAAGACCAGCCGGGACCCTGGGTGTCAGGGATGGGAACCCCCGCCACCATTGAGGAAGAGGTTCCTCTCCTGTGGCCCCGGGGCCATGTTCTATCTGTGCCCATCCTCCCCCCTCTGTTACCCCCCCCTCCCGCCCCCAGGGTCTGGCTGGCCTGCTCGCATCTTCCCTGGGCAGAAAGTTGCCCACGGCCGTGGCCACTCCTGCCGTGTGGGCTGTGGGTGCAGCTGAGAGGCTGCACCCCTACAAGAGTGTGTGCTCCTGCTGCTGCCGTGTGCCAGCCTAGCAACCGCTCCCAAGGGCAGGGAGAGGCAGCGCCAGGAGGGGACGCCAGCTCGCAGGGAGAGGCAGCGCCAGGAGGGGACGCCAGCTCGCGTGCACTTGCCTCCGCCTCCTCTCTTCCTTTGATGCTTGAGCCTCTGCCAACACCTGCTCCAGAGGAGGGTCGGCCTGCCCAGGACGCAGGCTGCAAGGACAGAGGCAGCACCGGGCGCGTCTCCGAGCTTGGGGCTTCTGTGGGCCAGTCCTGAAGGAGCCTGGGGCTGAGCTCTTCAGGGGGCAGCAGGGAGGAAACCCTCGCAGCAGGGCCATGAGCCCTGGGCCAGAGCAGTGGTGGGGAGACTGGCCCTTTCACTTTCAGCAGTTTACCTCTTCCTCTCCCACGCCCCATGGGACTGGGTGCGGTGGGAGGGACGAGAGGGCGGTCCCAGGAGGCAGGGGAGCCGGGCAAAGACTTGCGGAATGAGAGGGGCACAGGGGCATCGGCTCACAGTGAGGAGGAAGCATGGGGTCTGGTGACAGAGGGACCTTGAACACCAAGATTATCTGGAATCTATAGGAGCCACAGAAGATGCTGCGCAAGGAATAGGATGGATAGGACAGTGGAGAGCCCATGGCCACAGTCCACTGAGAGGCAGTGAGGTGTGTTGGACGTGGGACGGCAGTGGCCCGTTGTAGGGATAACGCCAGGGGTCACACAGATCTGGGTTCCAACCTGATCCTCAGGCCTCTCTGGGCTCAGCAACCTCAGCTGTAACTTGAGGGTCTGTTGGGAGGGCTGGAGGGTGTGATGCATGCAGGAACGCTTCTGAAAAGGGCACTATGGTCATTAGTGGGAAAAAGGAGTGGTTTGAATGGGGGCTCGGGCTCCTGAGTCACAGGCGGCCTCCATGTGGTCCGAGGAGCACACTGTTGCTCGCTTCCCTTCCCTGCGAGCAGGCTGAGCAGTGGTGTCTACGGTGAGAATATTGGTGGGCTCCCGAGGGGGAACCCGCACAGCAAAGGCTGTGCAGCTGGGGGCCGGAAACATGGGCCGTGTCCCTGAGCCCAAGCCCGGCCTGAGGCGGCACGTGGGTGGGCAAGAATGAGGCAGTGCCTGCAGAGACAAAGCACTCTGAGGGTCTCCGGGGCTCCCATACAAGGCCTGGGTACCACGTAGGAAAAGGCGGGGTGCAAGCAGGAAGCCAGCACCACACAAGGTGGTAGGCAGTGAATGGAGCTTGACATAAAAGGCCATTGGATGGACCCTGGGTGGCTGAATTGGTTAAACGGTGACTCGATTTTGGCTCAGGTCATGATCTCACTGTTCATGGGTTCTAGCCCCACATCGGGTTCTGCTCTGACAGCGCGGAGCCTGCTTGGGACCCTCTCTCTCTTTCTCTCTCTGCCCCTCCCCTGCTCATGTTCACTCTCTTTCTCTCAAAATAAATAAACCTTTTTTTTAAAAGGCCACTGGAGTGTAGAAAAATAGAGCTGCAGGTCTACCCCATATGCAGGGGTGTGTACACATGTGCCCATCATCTTGAGCCCGAATAAGTGTGTTCAGGGAGATTTTCCCTCAGCTGGATTTCATGAGTTACAGGATCGGCCTCGGGAGGGGGCTTCAGGATGGAGAATGGCCACTTAAGACCCTGAGGCCAGTGCCAAACAGGCCAGCCTGGTGCCACCCTGAGAGGGGACCGGGCTGGCTGGGGCCCAAGGCCTTACCCAGCCTACCCTCCCAGGCCCAGGCCACAGAGGAAGCATTGATGGCAAAAGAGGCTCCCAGAGGCCCCTGCAGCTGGTGCAGCATGGGCATCGCTGGGCCTCGGAGGGGAGGCAGGATGATCTCGGGGGCACCCAGGCCGCCACGGGGGCTCCAGGGCACCGCATCTGAGCATCAGTGGTTGGTGTGGGTGCCCTGGGCATCCTTGTCCTGAGGTACTTCTTGGTTTTATTTTTTTATTTTTTTTTTTAATTTTTAATGTTTACTTGTTTTTGAGAGAGAGTGGGAGCGGGAGAGGGGCAGACAGAGAGGGAGACAGAGGATTCAAGCAGACTCCGCACTGTCAGCGCAGGGCCCCATGCGGGCTCCAACTCAACCATGAGGTCACGACCTGAGCGCTTAAGCGACTGAGCCGCTCAGGTGCCCCGTCCTGAGGTTACTTCTGTGCAGCAAGCGGAACGGACTCAGGGCCTACACACCCCCGGAAGGAAAAACCACGGGCCTTCCTTCCCAGGTGCCGGCAGGAGGCAGAGGGCTCCGCACCCCCTCCCACCCGCCCCAGGGAGGCTCCGCATCCCCTGGCCAGGCTTCTCCAGGGACGCCGGGCAGAACGGGGGGCACGCGTGCCGGGCCCCCTCCCTGGCCCAGCTTTTCCCCACCGGACCCCTGCTGGACCTTATGCTTGTTTGTCTGGTGTGCGTGGTCCCTGCCCGCCTTCCCCCCCGGCTCGGATTCTCTGCTCTCTGTGCCCTGAAGCCTCCTCAGCCTTGCCTCCCCGGTGACACATTTTGGGACGACTCCAGGCGAGAGAGACCTTCCCAGGCCTACACCTGCGAGCGCAGTTATCCTGCGACATAGGACTGTTCACATGCGAGCTCCTGAGGCCGGGAACTCGGCTCCGTATCTTCCTCGCTCTCTCCTCACAGGCGCAGGGTAAACCTTAGGGTGGCCAGGGCCCGGCTCCCGGCCCCCCCCGGCCCCCCGGCGTCCGCTCCAGGGACCCCTGGCCAGGGTGGTTTCCGCCCGACAAACGCAAACCCTGCAACGGCTCCAAGCCGAGGCCCGGCTCCATTCACACTCCGCGCACCCGGGGCCCAGGCGGACGTGCGCGTCCACACAGACACGTGCACACGCAGACAGGCGCAGGCTCGCTCACGTGCATCCACGCAAATACAATCACGGATGTGCACACGTACCAACACGCACATCGCTGGGTGCTCACGCAGGCGCGCGCGCGCACACACACGCATGCCTCGCACAGGCACCCACAGACACACCCTCGCACACGCAGGTAGCACACTCAGCCAGGCGGAGCTGCTGCTCGCGGCCGCAGCCAACACCTCCTTCCTCCTGGAGACACCAGGCCAGCAGAGGGCGCCCGAGGCCCCTTCCCTCCAGGCCCAGGCCCGGCGGGAGGGGGAGCATGAGGTCACCACCCGCCCTCCCCCCTGAGGTCCCCCTTGTTTCCCAGCCCCGGAGGAGGCCACCGCGCCTGGGGACCGCCTAGTCACAGGGTCCTCTGGGCCCTGCTGGGTCTCGCTCACCTTGCCCCCAGGGAGGAGCTGGGGGGCCGGGGGCAGTGAGAGGGTTGAAGCTCAAGGCTGGTGCCAGCACAGGGATGGCTGTCGTGTGACAAGGAGGGAGAGCCAGCCCACTGCCCAGGGCACTTCAGGCAGGACCATGTAGCCCCCAGGGACCCCTCCCCATTATCTGTCCTAGAGTTTGTTAACAGGTCGTCTCCTGGGAGGAGAGCCCTGAATGCTGAAATGGAGCCTAGGACCCCAAAGGCAATCCTCCCCTCTCACCCGAGCCCAGCTCTTCTGGCCCCATCCAGCCACTGGTGAAGCCTTTGATTCCTCAAGAAATCGAAGCCTGAGGTTTTCCCAACCCCCACCCCTGAAACCCAGAGTCCTGTGCCGTGCAGAGGCTACGCCTGGGAGTCATTGGAGATCTGCCTCTGCTGCCTACGAGTTAAAGGCCTCGAGTCAGTGATCCACCCTCCTGAGCCTCATTTTCTCATCTGTAAAATGGGCATCCTTACCAGTCCCTGCCCTGCAGGTGTGTGCAAGGACAAACAAGGCGGCGCATGCAGAGACCTGGTTTGGGACCAGGCCCCTGGTGCGTGGAAGCTGGGTGTTACTCCCGCTGTGATTACTGTGTGCTGAGCCCTTTCCTGGCTGAGACGGGGTTTGGACGCCAGCAGAGAGTCACGCAGTATGTGCTCACTAAACCCTGGAGCAGGAACACGATAGGGGTCAGCCTGGGAATGACACACCTATGCCATCAGCAAACAGCATGCGGCAGGGAGAGCCTGGCAAGGTGCCAGGCCTTGTTTTCCAAGTGGTTTGTTTCTCAGGGACTTGAATGTCTATTCCTGGTGGGGCCGAGCTCTCGACCTGGCCGAACGCCTCCGCTAAATGGGGTTCCTCCTCCTCCCAGGACGGGAGGACTAGGCTAGCCCTCCCTGTCCACACTTCCATACCCGGTTCTTAACTGTCCCACCATACCAGGCTCTGTGGAGCTCAGGAATGGGTGTCTGTGCCTCCTCTTCACCCCCAGGCTCAGGCTGGTCCAGGGTGGGGGGCTCCCCATCCCTAGGGGCATTGCTGCCCAGTCTTCACCCCCAGGCTGAGCCTGTGCCAGGGTGGGCCCTCCTGTGTCCAGCTGCCCGGCCCCTTGCTTAGTGGTGAGCTGTGCGTGGGGCTCAGCAGGGCCCAGGCAGGCTGCTCTCATCATTAGCAGCCCAGCCTCGCTCCAAGTGAATTAGCTGGTCCTCGGGGAACGAGTGCTGAGGCCTGCAGGCTCCTGGCACCGGCCAGTGATTCATTCACCACAGCCTCACCCCCTCCAGAAGCCAGCGGTGTCCCTGCCCCCAGACCACCGGCCTGGCTGGCGGCCGGGGAGCGGGAGGCTGGTGCCCAGAGCAGCCCTGGCGGCCCGTCCATCTGCCCGTATCATCCTATTAATCAGGCTGCTCCCCGCTCCCTCGGGTGGCGCTTGCTTCCATCCGCCCACCCCTCCCTCATGCCGGCCCGGTGGCCCTGGATCTGTGCCCAGCCCCACTTCCGCCAATCTGGCCACGCTGCCAGGCTCTGTCTCCCATTCCCTCCATGGGAGTGACCCAAGGGAGACCCCCTCATCCTTTCCCTCTCCCTCTTTGCCTTCCCGCACCCTCAGCTGAAGCCCTGGTCTTCACTCAACCAGTCTTGATGAAAAACAGAAGCACTCACTGCCCATGTCTAGGAAGTTCCCAGTAACTGCCTGGGGCTGGTCCCTGCCGGCCTCGGGCTGGGTCTTGGCTTCAGGTTGAACTTGGATGAGGAAGATACCACCTTGGTCTCTACCCTGAAAGCCCTCAGGAGCCCACACGCCTCCCTTCAATGACACCCCACCCCTCATTTTCATTTACTCATTTACTGAGCTACATGTTCAGAACCAGGTGTCGATGAATGAATGAATGCCCTTCCCCACAGCAATGGTGACTTCTCTTCATCAACTCATGTGATTCGCACCTTCTCAGATCTCTGGCTTGAACACTGTCCTAACCCCCCTACAGAGCGGAAAGCACCTCCATTCTGTGGCCAGAAGATGCAAATTCCAGCCCTGGCCTGTTGTCTCTGTGCTGTGGGATCAAGTCTCCAAGCTAACAGGTCCTCATGGTCATGCTGGGCTGATCCCCCTCCCCCAGTCTCGCTCTGAGGATTAGAGGCGTTTTATCTTGTGTGAGGAAAACAGGGCATAGAGATACCACCCAAATGGCAGCCACGAGAGAACTCTGCTCAAAGTGCTCCTCCTGGGGGGCCTGCCCGGCACATATGTGTGCCACCTCCCCGCACTGTTCTATAATCCTTGATGGTTGCTCTGTAATTGCTCTCAAATGGTTGCATCATAATAAGTAGCATCTGCAGAGCAGTTCACAGTTTACAAACTGTAACTTTTTCCTCATCCCCTTTCCACCTTTACAAAAAGAAACTTAGGGGCTCAGAGAAGTTAATAGATTTCTGTAAGACGACACAGGAAGGAGGAGGCAGAGCTCACCTCTGTGGAGCCTGCTGGTCTCTGACTACTGTGTCCCCAGTGCCAGGCGGGGGAGGGAGGCATAGGGTAGGGGTGGGCAGGAGGCAAGGGGTCTGGTGGCCAATGGGGGAGGGGGCCTTTCCAGGGCAGGCTGGGCGCACTGGTGTCCGTGCAGGGCAGTGTGCTCATCTGTGTGTGCAGGTGCTCAGGTTGAGGCCAGGTGATCCCCGAAGGAGGCTCACGGAGGGATCATGTCTCCCAGGATGGGATGTAGAACTAGGTAATTTTCATAATCTCTTTCTGTTTTTATTTTAATTAAAAATTTTTTTTAAACATTTATTCATTTTTGAGAGACAGAGAGAGACCTAGCATGGGCGGGGGAGGGGTAGAGAGAGGGAGACATAGAATCCGAAGCAGCTCCAGGTTCTGAGCTGTCAGCACAGAGCCCGATGTGGGACTCAAACCCACAAACTGTGAGATCATGACCTGAGCTGAAGTCAGGTGCTTAACTGAATGAGCCACCCAGATACCCCATTACTTAATTTATTTTTGAGAGAGAGAGACACACACACACACTGTGAGCTGGGGAGGGGCAGAGAGAGAGGGAGACACAGAATCTGAAGACAGGCTCCAGGCTCTGAGCTAGCTGTCAGCACAGAGCCCGATGCAGGGCTCGAACTCATGAACTGCGAGATCATGACCTGAGTTGAAGTCAGACGCTTAACCAGCTGAGCCACCCAGGTGTCCCAACGTATTTCTTTACTTAAAAAAAATTTTTTTTAATGTTTTATTTATTTTTGAGAGAGAAAGATAGAGACAGCATGAACAGGGGAGGGTCAGAGAGAGAAGGAGACACAGAATCCGAAGACAGGCTCCAGGTTCTGAGCTGTCAGCACAGAGCCCGACGCGGGGCTCGGACCCACAAACTGTGAGATCATGACCTGAGCCGAAGTCGGACACTTAACCGACTGAGCCACCCAGGCGCCCCCCCCCCCAATTTATTTTTTTAAAGTAGGCTCCATGCCCAACATGGGACTTGAATTCATGACCCCGAGATCAAGAGCTGTTGATCTCTACTCACTCTACTGACTGAGTCAGTTACGTTCCCCCTTCCTTTCTGTTTTAGGCTTAGGTGACTCAGAAACTTCCAGAGAAATACTCACTCATTGGAATGAAATGTCTCCATTGGAACTGAAGTTCCATTATCAGGTAGATAAGCTACATTATTAGCTGTTTGTTTGATTTGCTTATTTTGTTTGGTCAGAAAACTGAGGCACCTGTCCTCAGAAGGACATGGTCCTGTCCCAGAGGTGCAGTGGGGTGAGGATAGGAGAGGGAGACAGCACAGCAAGGGGCTACGGGGGGCGGGGGGTCTCTGCGGCTCTGCTTCCGAAAAGTAGACAGGACAGGGGCAGCCATTGGCAGGAAAGGTCCCAATCTGCCCAGAGCAGCACCGCTCGTCATCTTTGGAGGAGTCCCAGCTCAGAGGATACTTCCTCCGGGAAGTCCTCCATCACTGCTCAGGCAAAGCTCATTGGCTCTCTCCTCTGGTTTCCTCTGCTCTGGCCTTGGGACCTGCCCCACTGTGCCTGCCTCCCTTGTTGGGTAGTGAGCAGGGCAGGGAGCGTGTGTGTGTGTGTGTGTGTGTGTGTGTGTGTCTGTGTTTACATTTGGGAAGGTTAGAAAAATACAGAAAAGTCCAGAGGAGGATGAAGCAGTCACCCACGCACTTGCAGCGTCTGGCTTCGTGCCCCAGTCCCTAGGTGGGAAGGGGGCTTACACGACCACTGGCGTCCCAGGCTCATGTCATGTCTGCTGGTGCACGGCCTGCACGTCCGGCCTGCACTCGTGAAGCATGTCGCCAACGTGGGGATGTGTTCATGGTTGGACTTACAACGCACGTGCACACCTGTAAGCCGGCAAGGGCGCCCATGGCAGAGAAGAGGGAAGCTGGACCGAGGCCGGGTGTGGCCGCTGCACGCTTGCCCCATCTGCTGAGGGTTCCAGGCCAGCTGCGCCTCCCTCTCTGGGCTTCTGTCCGGATAGGCGAGGCAGCACAACCTCAGCTACCCAGGGCCCACGCGTGAGCCGGCAGGGCTGGGGCTGCCTGACCCTCTTTCCGGGGTTTCAGGCTGCAACATGCGGCTCTTTCCCCGCCTTCCCTGCTGAGCCCTCTGCCAGACCCGTCCCCTGACCTCCAGCAGCAAAGAGGTAGCAGGCAGGTCTGTCTCCTGGATGACTTACCCACCGGGAGAGCAGATAAAGATTGAGGCCCCGCAGGAGGGGGACGAGAGGGCAGGAATCAGCGCCTTCAGGGCAGAGCTGGGTGACCTGACCTCAGAGCTAATACCACCAACCGCACTGCCACAGTTTCTTGAAAAGCAACAATCACGAGCTTTGTGCACGGAGAAGGGAAATTACCATCAAGTAATAATAACAAAAATTACCAGTATGTTCTAAGTGGTGGCTTGCTCTGTCATTGAGATGTGAGCAAAATGATTGCTGCCCAGTGTCCCGGAAGAGCTCACTGCCCCCCATATTCTGCAGAGTGGTTCAACTCTCCACCTTGACCCCAACTCAGCTCCTGGCCCAGGTGGGCACATCCTGAGCCTCAGGGGCTCTCCGAGGGCAGCTGGGGTCGTAAAGAGGGTCCTGTCCGCATTTTACTGGGGATTTGTGAGCCCCTCGGGGTCCCGGGCCTTCCCCAAGGCCATTCAGGGAGTGAGGGGTGCTGGGCTGGGTGGGTTCTCTGGAGGACCAGCCCAGGTGCAGCCATGGAACGTCCAGGTGGATGTTCCGAGGAAACAGGCAGGGAGGCTGTCGGCGCCCCAGTGTTTCTGGGAGTGTTTGGAGCCGCACCTCCTTAGGGCTGAGAAGCGTGGCAGCACTTGTGGGGACATGTGCCTGTCACTTGAAGGCCAAGTCTGAATTATTTGGTGTAAATGCCACGAAGGGGGGTCATGGAGAGGCTGAGTTTTCACTCCTCCTTTTTTTTTTTTTTTTAATGTTTTATTTATTTCTAGGAGAGAGAGAGAGACAGTGTGAGCAGGGGAGGGTCAGAGAGAGAGGGAGTCACAGACTGAAACAGGCTCCAGGCTCTGAGCTGGCAGTCAGCACAGAGCCCGACGCGGGGCTCGAACCCACGAACCGCGAGGTCATGACCTAAGCGAAAGTCGGATGCTTAACCGACTAAGCCACCCAGGCGCCCCTCACTCCTCCTTAAATAATCTGCGGAACTTTGCCATCTCTTGGAAAGTCCCCCCAAAGGACAAGAGAATGATAATGCGAAAGGGAAGGTGGGGCGGAAGTTAAGTGTCAGGGAGGGGCAGAATCACCAAATCACAATAGGGCAGGGATGCTGGGAAGGAGCCAGGGCCAAGGGCAAAGGGAGGAGGGGACTGGCAGCTGGGGCGGTGGGGGAGGGGAGAGGGACCTGCCTCTACCCCATTAGCACCCTTTGGGGGCCTCCATTTCTCCTGTAAAATGAGGCCCCCACCTGGATTGGGGTGAGGCTTAAATGGCATGGCCTGTGCGAAAGCGCTTTAGGTATAAAGGGCTCCAGCTTGTTTAATTACCACGTTATTACTTTTTAAGTTTATTTATTTTGGGAGAGAAAGAGCGCACATGTGCGTGCACGCATGCAGGCGAGGGGCAGAGAGAGAGAATCCCAAGCAGGCTCCTCCCTGTCGGCACAGAGCCCGTCGTGGTGTTTGAACCCACAAACCGTGAGATCATGACCTGAACCAAAATCATGAGTCCGATGCTTAACCAACTGAGCCACCAGGCACCCCAATGACTACTTGAATTAATTTAGGCCTCAGTTCTAAAGAATACTGAAATACCTAAAGGCCAACAGAAAAAGAATCATTGAACAAGCGAGGCTAAGGAAGTAAGGTAGCAAATGTGAGGAAGCCAGGCATCAGGTTCCTCTTGTTAACCAGGGTATGTTCTGGAACTCGGAAGTGCCCTCAAGATGGGTGCTGAGCTTCCCACAGCCCCGTCAGAGAGGGAAATGGGATTTGGTACAAGATGAGGGGCTATAACGACAAAATGAAACGTGCTACTCAAGTGGAGTCTTATGATGTTGTTACTGATTCCCATTTTACGGGTGAGAAAACTGAGAACCAGGGAGGCAAATCTTGCCTGAGGACCCACACTAAGCCACAGAGGTAGGCGGGGAGCCCTGATCCGATGGGTTCCTCCCCTCCCCGTCCCTCAGGGGGACAGGAAGGGGAGACCTGGGGTTTGCACTCCTAACCAGCAGGCCACACTGTCGTGCTAGTCCTGATGCCAGAGAGAAATTTGTCCCGAGGAGCACTGTAAAAGGAACATTGTGCAATGCTGTTACGTTCAGAGCCCAGAGCCAGGCCACGGTGAACGGCAACCTGTAGAATGTCTAATGCGGATGTTACCAATTGTCTACTGATGCCATGAAACAATTCAGTGGAACGTCCTGGAATGGTTATTTTTTAGTAGGCTAATATTCTCACGAGCCCTTGGCTACAAACAGTTGCAAAATGCCCTTCCAGCCAGGTCTCTGGGTCCCACCGGAAAAAATCTTGCCGCATGACCAGAAATCATGAATCTGGGGAAGACTTCTCTGCATCGCCTGCAACCTGAGAGACACCTGCTCGGGGGTGAGAGCCTTAGTGGGTGAAAATCAACTCCTTACCAATCAACGGAGGAAACCCCAGATCCTGTCCCTGATGTTTGAGGAGGTGGGGTGGGCACAGCCTGGCAGTGGTCGGGTGGCTTGGGACCAGTGACTTTTCCCTGTGGGAGACGGGGGCCTGGGGGGCTCTGGAGCCAGGCTGCCTGGTTTCAAATCCCAGCTCCGCCACTCACTTTGGGCCACGCCTGCCTGCTCTGTGCCTCGGTTTCCCCTTTTGTAAGGCGGGGATAACAGCAAGCCACACAGGACCGAACAAGTTAATTCATCTAGAACTTAGAATGCTGTCTGGCCCAGAGATTGTTCAGGAAGAAGGAGCTGCCATTCTCTCGTGGACTCTCTACTGCTTATGGCTACAATGTGCTGGGGTTGGGGCTACGGTCACTTACTGTGGCCCCGATGGGGCAGGTCTGCAGAGTGCCAGTCGTGCAACAAAGTGGAAGGGCACACTCGAAATGTCAGGTTTCAGAAGAGCCTCCTCTTCCTGGTGACCACGTGCTGTGTTTTCTCCTCACGCTCGCCTGGCTCCGTTCCATGCTGGAGCTGCCCAGAGTCTCACTCTTGCTCTTATGGGCACGTCCTACCCTGACTTCAGGCTCTTGCCGAGCCCTGCTTGCTCCAGGATGTACTCCCTGACCGCTCTGGTCCGCCCTGGTCTCTTGAGTTTCCAGAGCTAGTGTCGGTCAGGGCTCCAGTCATTCATTGAGAGGGAGGGCGGGAGGCACAGAGCCAGGGCCAAGGGGGTCTGTTCCCTGCCAGAGGCCGCTCTGCTGGCAGATCAGTCTCCCATTCTGGGTCCCAGTGCCTCCATCTGTAGAAGGGGGCTCTTTTCCATCCTCTCCATCTGCGGGGGTGCTTTGCCATAACTGCTTGAAGTAGGTTCAATTTTTCTCTCCTCCTCTGGCACGGAGCAGGCGTCAGCCCCCTGGCATGGGGCTCAGTGAAATGTCGAGCCCAATTCCATGTGGTTCAGAGCAACTGAACGGGCATTTCTGGATGAAGTACACCCGGGTATACAGGGCACGGGCCATGCCGGGCGGGGACACAGCCAGACCCGCCCTGCCACCACCAGCTCACGGCACATGAAGGGAGGTGGACACTTATGTGACTGTCCCGGCCCAGAAATCCCTTGGCATTTCAGCTCAATAATGGGAACAGGGTGGGGATGGTAAAGGGATTTGCTTAGAACCAATGTCATTGAGCCTCGGAGTCGATCCCTTATGCACCAGGCTCCTGCTGGTGACCCTGAGAGGAGGAGAGGCTGGGACTGAAGAAAGCAAACACGGAGAACCTCCCCCCCCATAACTAGATGACAGCTTTCCACGAAGCTGAGAGCTTTGAGTAATTACAAGCTGGGGTTCTGAGTTAAGGATGTTTCTTAACACTTGTCCCTCCCTGCTTTGAGAGCTGTTTCCTTTCATGTAGGCTCACTTATTTACATTTTTTAAAAGTAGGCTCCATGCCCAGTGTGGGGCTTGAACACACGACTCTGAGATTAAGAGTCGTGTGCTCTGCTGACTGAGCCAGCCAGGCACCCCCGTGTAGGCTCACTCATTAACGTTAATCATCAATTTCTAATTTCCCTTTTATGTGTTTCTGCCGGTATTCAGGACACATTAGACTTCCTATCATGAATGTCCCTGAATCTGAATTCAGCCTTTCTAGTAGTGGTGACTCCTGAAGAACGTTCTGGAATACATTTTTTCATCCTGAAAATCTCGATTGAGGTAGACCTCCAACATAGTGCCTATGGCCCGAGACTGATCACCACCAAGGTGATAGATACTTTGGAGGTGGGGGGTGGGGCTCAAGGCCACGCTGTGGCCAAGGACTTTGTCCCTCAGAGCGCTGTGGGCTTGTGAGCAGCCCCCGGGGCAGGAACGAGCAGCCATGCTGCTTTCTCCCTGGGAGCTGCGCCATGTTCTCTCCGTTTAGTGAGTGGGAAAACTGAGACCTTGCCAGGATCCAAGTGGATTGGGAGGTGTCTGGCTGATGCTTTTGAGGTAACACTCTTTTTTTTTTTTTTTTAATGTTTTATTTATTTCTAGGAGAGAGAGAGAGACAGCATGAGCAGGGGAGGGTCAGAGAGAGAGGGAGTCACAGACTGAAACAGGCTCCAGGCTCTGAGCTGGCAGTCAGCACAGAGCCCGACGCGGGGCTCGAACCCACGAACCGCGAGATCATGACCTAAGCGAAAGTCGGACGCTTAACCGACTAAGCCACCCAGGTGCCCCTAGAGGTAACACTCTTAAAGCGCCTCAGGGGCAAGAGATGGCATAATCTGGGGAAAGCCACTGAGCGCCATGCAAGGCCTGGCCCCAACCAAGCCATTGAGAAGGGGCCGCAGCTGGGGAAGGTGCTGGGGCCGCTCTCAGTTCAGGTGTGTGAACTCTAGCTTTCGTCTCAGGCTTTAAGTGCACGAGGAGCTCACGTTTCCCTGGGAAAGGGGCCACCAGCTGCCCTTCCCCGGGGAGGCTTGGGTTTTGAGGTAATGCTTCATCCCGCTTTGAGGTTTTCCTGCAGCATCGTCCCAGTGAGAGCCTTGCTTTTTCTCCCCTGTGAGATTCTCAGAAAACCTCTTGGAGGGAGTATTTCTTTTTCGTTCGTTCTTTCTTTTTCTTTTTTATTATTTATTTTTGATAGAGAGAGAGCGTGTGAACACGGGAGGAGCAGAGAGAGAAGGGGACAAAGGATCCCAAGTGGGCTCTGCGCTGACAGCCATGAGCCTGATGTAGGGCTCGAACTCATGAACTGTGAGATCATAACCTGAGCCCAAGTCGGACAGACACTCAACTAACTGAGACACCCAGGTATCCCTAAGGTGGAATATTTTTTTTATTAAAATACATTAAAAAATTGTTTTACATTTATTTACTTTTGAGATACATGGAGAGACAGAGCACAAGCAGGGAGGGGCAGAGAGAGAGGGAGACACAGAATCCGAAGCAGGCTCCAGGCTCCAAGCTGTCAGCATAGAACCCAATGGGGGCCTCAAACCCACAAGCCATGAGATCATGACCTGAGCGGAAGTTGGGCGCTCAAGCGACTAAGCCCCCAAGGCGCCCTGAAGGGGTCTGAGAAATCTCCTCTGTTCTAAAGACCCTGGCCTCCACCTGGGTCTAGAGACAGATTCCCATGCTCACCACTGTCACTGCGCATGTCAGCCTTCCCGGCATATGGCAGCTGAGAGCTCTCTCCGGAGGGTGCGGGAGGTCCTGATCCGGGCGCGGCCAGCTTGCTCTGTGATCTCCGTTAAGCCCCTCAGTCCTTCTGTTCTGCCATGTGCAAACCAAATGCTCCCAGCGTCACCCCGGGTCCTCCATGGCAAAGACAAGCAGAATCCAAGTGGGGGGCTGTTTTTGGATCAAGGGCCACAGGACCCTTCTTGGCGAGGCTTATAGATTTCTTCAGAAACGCCATTCTTACCAGCTTGTCGATAAGGACTGAACCAGTGTGACCAACGTGTCCCAGGGTGCCTGGGAGCTTCCGGGTTGTAGCGCTGTGTCCTCGAACAACCAGGAGAGCTGGTCACTCTGTGCTTCCATGTGCTGGGAGAGAATGAGTAAATTCTGGCTGGTGGTCGGGCCTCCATCCCTTACACCTTCTCCCCCCAAACAAGGCTGCAGGAGGCGTCTCTGCCAGGGGTGAAAGCGAGACCCATTGGAGACGAAGAGAGATGAGGAGAGCGGACACTCCAAGATGCCCGTCCCCAGCTTCAAGCTTATGTGGGCTGGGACTTCTGGCCTGGAGGGGGCACACTGACCCTCATCGGGGACCCCCTGGAGGCTCCTGTCTGGCTGGGTTCCTGTGTGGGGCCAGGTGGCAAGAAGGGACAGGTGTGGAGATGCCCATTTCACTGCCTCCTCATGTCACATAGGTGTTTAACCTTTCCTTGCATGCGCTGCCCTCACAGGCACTCACGGGCAGGGAGACCCAAGAGTGCCGCCACACGTGTTCCCCTCCCCCACCAAGCACCTTCACCTGCCAGCACGATGCCAGGCCCACACACTCACGACCGGTAACCAGAGCTTAAGCAAAACACCCACGGAGCTTGAGCTATGCAAATAGGCATGCGCGCGCACACACGGATGGACGCGGGGAAGAGGGGCTGGGAAACGGCAGGGGCAGAGGATTCCTAGAGGCAGCACGGGGGCGGGGTGGGGCACGAACACGGGAGTCCAGAACTTGGCACCATAGCGCGCGTCCGCTCAGGAGGCGGCGGTGGCCATGGACCCGGCACACGTGTCCCGCACCTCCCCCGGCCTCTCTATCTAGTCTCCAACCAGAGCCCCAGTTTGGCATCCGTTTGGGGGCAGGCCCTGAACGTCAAGAGATGGCCCCCACCCTGTCCCTGCTGGGCACGAGCCTCCCGGGGCTGCCAGACCCGTGTAGGTACCAGGGCCTCGTGGCCTGGCTCCCCGGGAGAACGGGCAGGCCCGGACGTGCCGCACAGGGGAGCAGGCGTGTGGGGGGTGGCTCTTACACAATCCCGTCCGGGCTCGGCAAGGCGGGAGAGTTGAAAGGCCCCTAGCAGCGACCCCCCCCCAACCCCAGGCCCTTCTGCCCCGGCAAGGAGACCACAGCCTGAAACGCCTGGGTTTCTGAAGGGCGGGAAGGCGGGATTTTTGGAGGCCTGCTCCACTCAGGCTGCCTCCCAGACTCTGTCATTCTTCTGAGGCCGGAGGGGCTGCCAGGCGTGACGGGCACCGAATCATCGGCTTCCAGAAACTCCGCTAGGCTGGTGCCCTCATCTCCCACCGAAGATGGGAAGAATTTGCTGAATATGGTTCCTTTGCCCAGAGACCTGCAGACACTGAAACCAATCCACTTAGGAACAGGCAACAGCTGGAAGATGGGGCCCCGAGAAGACGGGTGGCTCTCTGGATGTGCCAGACACTATCTGAAGCACCTTCTGGATATTAACCAGTTCAATTCCCACCATAACCCTGGAAGGTAGGCAACTATTACCGTCATCTCCATGTTTTAGAGGTGAGGAAGTGACTTGCCTAGTTTCACACAGCTGGCATGTGGCATGACTGGGATACGAGCCCAGGCAGTGTTACCAGCGTGTGTCACCTTTTCGGTGTTTTGGGAATCAAGCAGAATTGTGAGGCAACCAAATGAGGACTGCATTGGAAATGGCTTAGGAGCAAGGATTGAAACTTAAGTGCCCACAGGGCCAGACAGGTGAACTAAGTATGACTCAGAGCTGGCAGGAAGGCGCCTGGGGTCCCAAGTGGAGAATGTGTAGGCAACCCAGAGGTTGTCCTTATCCAAATTCCTTAAAAACAAAACTCGCCCGGAGGCCCTTTGGGGCCCCTGCCTTAGAGAAGGTCTAACCTAAGCCTAGGGCACCTCTGACATGGGGAAATGTGGCCTAACAGGGCATACCAGCTCGTCTTGGGAGGTCTGAAAGGTCACAGAAGCAGCCAAGGACAGAGAAGCATCAGTGAGTGGAAGTGACAGAGGACAGAAAGAACGGCCATTCAGAAACAGCGAAGATGTGAGCTGCCTGTCCCTGGAGGAAGGCAGGCTCTTGATAGCCTAATGACTCCATCACTTATGAGTGCAAGGAGGTCCAAGGAGGCCACTTCTGCTCCAGGATCCATCTATCAAGGCAGAGTCTTCCATTTTAGGATTTTAGCCCCAGCCTGGTGACCGATTCACTTGGTTACTTCAAGTTCCTTACTATAATCCTTAGTCTGCTCTTTTGACTCGTTACAAGTAAAGTGATATCATATTGGAGGCTGAGAGTACAAATTTGCTGATTTTCAATTGGTTTTCACCTACAAAAACATCAGTTTCATATGATTCAACCCTGTAATTGTCCTGTCTACCTTGCAAGGTGCAGAGGATAAATGAAAATGCTTGAAGCATGAGCCAAAGACTCACTGCTATGTACACAGCAGGCACTCAGTGAGTGCCTGCTGAATGTAAATACTGGTTCCAGAACCAGGTGGGCATGCGCCTTCCTTACTGCTTCTAGCAAAGCCAGCTGCTTGGGGGGACAGGGTCAGGCAAAGCAGTTCTTCGAGGGAAATTCACTCACCCAGCTCTTTCCAGATATTTGCCACATTGCCCGCCCCCGTCCCCCACTGGGCCAAAATCCAGAACAGTCATGTCCAGCTTTCAGCTTGGATATAGAGACGACTGACCAAGGTCACCATCCAGGGAGGTTAGAAGCTTCAATTGATTAGGTGTGGCACAGATCAAGCTCTCGCTGCATCTGGGTTTTGTGGACTGAACAATTCCTTCTAGGGTAAACCAAAGCTCAACGGATGCACGGAAGGTAGAAGGCGCTATCCCGCCTCATTTACGATGCCGCACGATCCTTCTTCTTCTTGGAGACTGTGGCACAAAAGGAGGAGGTCACAGCGGCTGCGGACAAGCCCTTTCCTTCTTCGGGGAGAAGGGCGGCCCCAGGTCCACGCCGCAATAAAGGCAGCTGGCCGAGAGAGGAAGGGACCGAACAAAGAGTTGGGACGCGTGGTCCTTGGGGATGCCATTGCGAGTCCCTTGGATTGGCGCGCGCCCACCCTGCGGAAAATCCCACTTCCAGCCACTGGGGTGCCTGGGGGCAGGACTGCGACCCGCAGACGCCCCCTCCGCTGCCGCGTACCCGGGACGGGATGGCGACTTCCAGGAAGCAGGAGGTGGCGCGGTGCTCCCGCCCTTTCCAGCACCTGTCCTACGTTTCTCCCGGCCAAAGGACAGGGAGCCCGGGCTTCTCTCTTCCCAGAGAACAAGTCGCTTGGGAAAAGCCTCAACGGCCAGAATGACAGATGTGAACCAGGATGCGGGCCTGACGCGTGCGGGACCGCGGAAGCGGGGAGGGGGCCCAGACCCAGGGGGCGCCCCGGCACCCCGCGCCTCCTCCCGGCCGGGCAGCGCAGTCTGGGGCCATAGGAGGCAGCCAGGCGGATGCGTGGTACGCTCAGCAAAGGGAGTCTCGAGGTGGGAACGAGATGTGCGAGCCCCTGACCTAAGAGAAACAAGAAGGGCGACTCAGTCTCTCTTCCCGTTCCTCACTTGAAGCTCTACTGGCTTTGGCATCCGTCCCTCCTCCACGGCTTAAGACTCCGGGTTTTCTCCATTCCCAGATCGGCAGCCCCAAGAGATGGACAGCAGAACCTGCCAATGGCAGGACGCAAAGCGTCAACTTTGTGTTCGCCCGCCACTCTCAGCCAGTGTGCGCCCGTTTCTCCGGAGTCCCGCCTTCCGTGTCGGGCGCCCCCTTCTGGCAACACGGGGATGAACCCTATCTGTCGCCATGTTGAGTGCGGCACAGCTATTTGTTTATTTATTTTTCTGGAACATTTCCTCACCTATTCTAATCTTTCTTCCTATACGGCTGGTTTCTTAGTTCGACAACCAAGTGCGGTTGCAATAAGGAGGGTGTAGCCTGCGGTTTTCGGATCTCCTGCATGGTCGGATCGCCACGTCACGCCACGCTTGACGAGCCCGGCGCCATCTTGAGTGTGGCGCCTTGATGGTTCCCTTCTTAAGGCTCCGCGTGGTTCCCTAAATGGCGCCCCAAACTTCAAGGAGTCCCCAAGGACTAGCCCAACTGGTCTAAAGGACGATTATTCCCCCCAGTAAGCTCTCAGTGTATAAGTCCATGTGCCCCTCGCAGCCCCTTATGTGCGGTGAGGGAGGGCAGACTCGATGGCCGGGCCCGGCAAGGAGGCTCCCCGAGGCTGTCACGACGGCAGTGACCGCTCGAGGGAGGCGCCGTCCGATGCCCTGGAGTGCGGAGACCGCGGTGTGGTGCGACGCCCGTGGGCTGTCTTGTTCGAAGGCAGGAGCCTGTACCGGCCCACGAGTCCCCGCGAAGCACGAATTCCCAGAGTGTGTACTTGGCATGGAGCCCGCTCGTCGGTTGGCTCAGGCGGCCAACATCGGGGCTGGTGGTGGGCAGAGGGGTCCCCTCTTCAGAGATTCGGGGCGTGAGGGGCTGGGCAGAGAATGTTGACGACGCAGAGACGGGGCGGACTAGGATCGTGGGTCTCGGGCTCGCGCCCTCAATGCTCACCGCAAGGCTTCCGCCCACTTGCCCTGGGACAACTCTTGAAGGTGCCCAGGGGCGAGGGGAGGGCACCTCCCCGGGCACTGCACAGGGCACCGCCCCGGGCGAGCGCAGCCCAGCACCCGGCCCTCCCCTCCCCCTCGCTGGCAGCCGTCGTGCGCGCCGGCCGCCGCCTCCCCCTCCCCCTCCCGCTCCTTCCCTCCCCCTCCCGCTCCTTCCCTCCCCCTCCCGCTCCTCCCTCCCTCCCCCTCCTTCCGAGCAGCAGCGGGGAGGGGAGGGCTGGGCGGGCAGCTTTGCCGCGCTTTGGCTTTCTGCGTCAGCAGCCCCAGCAAAACAGCTGCGGGAGCGCGCGCCCCGAGCGCGCTCGCGCGCCCCTCCCCCCACGGCACCGGTGCAGCCGAGACCCGACAAACTGAGGACCTGAATGACAGTGCGGCCGGCGACTGCGCAGCGCGGGACGCACGAAGGCACTGCCGCTTTAAGCACGCTTGCCCATTGTTCGGAATCGGGCCAATGAGCGAGCGCCCGCTCCCTGTGCTCGGCCAATAACATTCGGGCAGAGGAGGCCGAGCGCCGCCCACTAATCTATATTAAAGGTTCTGGCGCCGCGTGAGTTCCCCACTGGCTGCTCTGAAAAGCCATCTTTGCATTGTTCCTGCGTCCGGCCTCCCGTTCGCCGCAACCACCTCCGCCGCGCGCCCCCTCCGCCTCCCCGGACTCCGGCAGCTTTGTCGCCAGAGTTCTCGAACTCTCGCTTTCTTTTTAGTCCGCTGCATCGGATCACCGGCGTGCCCCATCATGTCAGACGCAGCCGTAGACACCAGCTCCGAGATCACCACCAAGGTGAGGCTGGACGCCGCCCGCCCCTTCGGGGTCTGAAGGCTGCCGCCGGAGCGGTGTTTGGCGCGCGGCGGCTGGGGTGCCTCAAGCTCGCTGTCGTTTCTTCGTGTGGAGAGACTGCTCGCCCCCGGCCTAGGCCCCCCAGCAGCCCACTCTTTTGTGTGCGGGGGAGGGGGCGGGAATCGCCGCGGGCAGACGTGATGCCCGTTGAGGAGTGGGCCGGGCGCCCTCGGGATCCCGGGGGCCGGGCGCGGGGGCTGAGGGGCTCGGGTGATGGGTGTTGCACAGCTCCTGAAACTTGTTTGTGACTCGTCTGAATGGTGGCGGGAGTAGAGGGGCCGGGCTGGGGGTCGTCAGCCCGTAGGGCGCACGGAAATAACTTTGAAACTCGAGCGCATTTGGAATCGGAAGTGCTGGGGGGGGGGGCGCGTTGCAGGCGCGGGTCGGCTGCGGGAAGTGGCGGCTCCGCAGCGAGCGCCCGCCGGCGGCGCTGCTCTTTGTTCGGAGCCGGGCCGCCTCGTTTCGCGCCTTGTAGTGGGTCCGAGGAGGTTTATCGGGACTAAGGTCTGATAACGCGGAGTGGGGCAGCGGGTCAGCCGGCCGCGACGTCGATTGTCTCCGCGGAGGTGTGATGGTCTCCTCCGCCCTGGGGGCCCTCGGGGAGGGCGGGGAAAGGCGTCCTCCGGGGAGAGTGCTTCGAGAGCAGCCGCCCAGCGTCAATTCAGCGGTGCCGGGTTTGGCTGTGGAGGAGGCGAGCCCACGCGCCGTTGGGGAGGAAACGGAAAGTGAAGGAACGGCGCGCCGGGTCGACGATGGGCGCCCCCCGCGGCTGCCCGGGAAGCACCGTGTGCGCGGCCGCTCCGGAGGCGACGCGGACGAACAAAAGCTGTGTCCGCGGCTGCCCTGTTGCAGGGTCGAGCCGGGCGCTGGGGGGTGTTCGTTCGGGAGACTGGTGCTGCGGGTTCACTGCCCGCGGTTTTGAGGTCTTGGCGCGTTTGGCGCAGTTCTGGTCCTGCGCGCTGGGTAGTTCCCGCGGCCCGCGCCGCGAGCGTCTCCGCCCTCGGCGGGAGCGCGGCACTTTAAGGCGGATCGGCTTTTTTACCCTGAGGCTCTTGTCCGCGCCTCACTCGTGCCCCTACGGGAACGGGGACGAGTCACCTTGGCGTCTCCTTAACCCCTGTGCCCCTGGCGTCACCTCTGGCTCTCTCCCAGGGGTGACTCCCCCTGCGGAGTGGAGCTGGCGACTGGGATCTCCGCAAGGGCTCCAGCCGGTCCCCTCTGGGCCCAGTCCGGGAACTAGTTGAGGGGTGGAGGGTCGGCCTTCCCCAGTGCGGACGTCCACGTTCGCTCCCCTTCCAGGTGACTTCCCTCCGGGACCAATAAATAGCGCGGGGAGCGCGTCCCCGACGGCCTCGGGCTGCGGGACAGAGAAAGCCCCGTGGACTTCGGGACGGTCTCCCGCGGGACTTTGCCCGCCAAATGCAGAGACGCAGGCCCGCGCGTCGAGGCCCGTGGTGGGGGCGTCGAGAGACCCGGAAAGCCTGGCGCGCCAGTCGCGTAGCGGCGGGACCAGCGCAGCCCGCACGCTCCGGGTCTCCAGGGTCAGGGGCGCACTCGGCGGCCCGGGGCCACGTGCTCCGCGCGCGCGGTGCGTGCCGAGGTCCGCGCGCAAAGCTCGCCGGGCGGGGGCTGCGCGCCTGCGCGCCGCGTTCTCCCCGCCCCCACCCGCTCCCCGGGGCTTCGGCCGCCAGGGGGCGGGAGCGGGCGGCGCCGGGGTTCTCGGCCCGTCGGCCTGGGGTAATGGGGCCGACAGGTGCCCCGGGGCGCTCACTGGACGGAGGGCGAGCTGCACGGGCGACCGGCCCGACGCCTGTTGGTGCTGGCAGCCGGATCGGCGGTGCCAGGTGGAAGAAGTTACGGGGCTTCGGGGCGCCCCCGACGGCGTTGCCCTTTGGACCGTGTCCACCCCTCGAGGTGAGGTCAGACACTGAGAGCCGCCGCGCGGACAGCGAGAAGCTGGGAGGGAGATGGGGAGCTCCGGGCCGCGCGCTTCTGAACGAGGGTCGAGTCGCCTAAGCTGGGGTGCATTTCGCGGCAACGGCCTGCGACGTTCTGGGGCGGTTGTCATATGTAGGTGAAGGGTGGGTTAAGACTTGCGCTTTTGCAGGCCCCCGCGGCCTTGGAGCTTTTAACCTCGGCTCTGAGGCGGCCTCCCCAGTTGTGCCTGTTGGCTGCCTCGCCTCGCCTTCCCAGGCTAACCCGCCCACGGGAGTCCTCCCCGCAGCGCAGGGCCCTCCCTCCGTTGCCTTATTTATTTATGGTGCATACCTGCTGTCTTCCAAGGAGGATTTGTGGGAGGCGGAGCTCCCTCTGGTTGGAAAGCAGTCTGTGATGGGTGTGAGAGTGAAGTGTTCCCGGGCTCGTCTGCCCGGCCAGACGGGTTTGAGGCTGTGGTGCCACATGGTTCTTTTCCTAAGAAGCGTTAGTCAGGGACAGTGGGAGCAACTGGACGGAGCTCTTTCTGGTGTGTTTCTTAAGGGTTGAGAAATCGGAGGAAACCCTGACCACAGGCACACTGGGTATCCTGTGGCCCTTCCTTCCATGTTCTTAAGTGTAATATGGGGCTGTTAGGACACCCCCGGCAGCACTGGGTACATGCTTTGAGTCCTGGGCCTCTTTGCCAGCCCTGGGTTTCTCAAAAGACTTACCGGTCTCCTCTTAACTTTTTGAAGGACTTAAAGGAGAAGAAGGAAGTTGTGGAGGAGGCGGAGAATGGAAGAGACGCCCCTGCTAACGGGAACGCTGTGAGTGTCCACCTTACCCATGATCCCTAGCGGCTCCTGGCCCCAGAAGGTCTCACTCCAGCTTGGGCTTAATCCCGGATAGGGGAGGAGGGCAGTTCCTGCGTGGTGGTGCCCTGGTGGAGGTTAGGAAGGTGGATTGAGGAGTTCTCTTGGCTGGTCTGGGGGTGTAGACGCATTGGTGGGGTCTGGAGGAAGAGATGGGGCAGGATTGATGGTCCATTCTCATTAACCTGGTTTACGTTTTCTGTCGAGGAGAATGAGGAAAATGGGGAGCAGGAGGCTGACAATGAGGTAGATGAAGAAGAGGAAGAAGGGGGAGAGGAAGAAGAGGAGGAGGAGGAAGGAGATGGTGAGTAGCCTTGTCGGTCTCTGCTTTTGGGGGTACCTTTCTCTTGCTTTGTCTAGGAAAGGGGCAGAGTTGGGGGTTCCTGGGGTTGGAGGCTGGTGGACCCCCTGTAGCCGGGTTTGTACTGTAGAGTTAGGATGCCGTTGCGGGCTTGTGAGGCGAAGCTGTGCCCCACACACCCCACACTCGGGATGCCTTCCACGCATAGATCTGTTCATCTGTGTGTCTTCTTGGGGTGCAGCTACTTGAGCCCGTTTTCCTCCTCTGAAGACCTGTGCCGGGGTGGGTGGCGCGGTGAGCAGGCGTCTTCTCTCCCCTGGCCGTTCTGTTAGTGGCAGACCCCTGAGGAGCTGTGGTCTTGTGTCCCCGTTCCCCCTCCCCCCAAGTTGTGGCTGTCACCGAGTGGGTAGGCAGCGCCCTTACCCTGGGGTTTGGTTCTGCAGGTGAGGAAGAGGATGGAGATGAAGATGAGGAGGCTGAGGCAGCTACGGGCAAACGGGCAGCTGAGGATGATGAGGTGGGTTCCGGCTTGGGTGGGGCTTGGTGGCTGAGGCCTCGCTGCTTGGTGGCTGAGGCCTCGCTGCCTGCGGGGCCGGTGGGGTTGGGTGGTGCGGTCCCGAAAGACTCCCTTATCTGGAGCAGGACCAGAAAGGAACCTCGGCCTCCCTTCCCAGAGCTCTGGAAGCCCCCGGAGTGCGGCCAGTGCCTGGCCCTTGCTTGGCGCTGCCAAGCTGCGGGAGGGCCTGGCGGGCTGCAGGGGCCTTGACGGTCTTTCTCTGCCCAGGATGACGACGTCGACACCAAGAAGCAGAAGACCGACGAGGATGACTAGACAGCAAAAAAAGGAAAAGTTAAACTTAACAAAAAAGGCCACCGTGACCTATTCACCCTCCACTTCCCGTCTCAGAATCTAAACGTGGTCACCTTCGAGTAGAGAGTCCCGCCCGCCCGCCCCACGCGGGCAGCGCCACCCGCAGATGACACACGCTCTCCGCCACCCAACCAAAACCACAACGTGAATTTGCAACAGGGGAGGAAAAAAGAACCAAAACTTCCAAGGCCCTGCTTTTTTTCTTAAAAGTACTTTAAAAAGGAAAATTTGTTTGTATTTTTTATTTACATTTTATATTTTTGTACATATTGTTAGGGGTCAGCCATTTTTAATGATCTCGGATGACCAAACCAGCCTTCGGAGCGTTCTCTGTCCTACTTCTGACTTTACTTGTGGTGTGACCATGTTCATTATAATCTCAAAGGAGAAAAAAAACCTTGTAAAAAAAGCAAAAACAACAACAAAAAAACAATCTTATTCCGAGCATTCCAGTAACTTTTTTTGTGTATGTACTTAGCTGTACTATAAGTAGTTGGTTTGTATGAGATGGTTAAAAAGGCCAAAGATAAAAGGTTTCTTTTTTTTCCTTTTTTGTCTATGAAGTTGCTGTTTATTTTTTTTGGCCTGTTTGATGTATGTGTGAAACAATGTTGTCCAACAATAAACCGGAATTTTATTTTGCTGAGTTGTTCTAACAAAGCTGTCTCAAGCCTGTTTTGTCTGTATTTCAATTTTCTTTAGACCCGAGGAGGGGGCGGAGATGGGAGGGGAGGGTCCGAAGCTCAAGCCCAGCTACCTTTCCTGGGGATAGTGGGCCGGAGACCCTAGCTTCCTAGGAGGGATGAGTGTGCCCTTTGGCATGGTGGGTGGCCATGGTCCAGGGCTGAGCTGTAGCAGGCCACCAAGACGAGGAGGGCACTGGAGTGCTGGGTTGAGGGGGGAGCTACTTAACCTGGGTAGGTCTCCTCAGTCAGGGGTCTTCCCAGCACCGGCTCATTGGGTGCCCCGAGGGTAATGTCTCAGCGCCAGGCCCTCCAGAGGAATGGGCTACGGGCTGTGCCCCAGACCCTAGTGCTGAAGTCTGCACGGGCTGAGTGAGCCCAGGGCCAAAACCCGATTGGTCCGACTACGGTGGCCCCCCCTGGTGGTGGCATGTGGCATATTCCGCTTCTTGTCCCTTTAAGCTCCAGGGTACTAAGGCAGCCTCGCCCTCATTCTCCAAGCTCCGGCCTGGGGAAACCAAGGACGACGTGGGCTAGGTGGGCGGGCCAGCCTGCCCCTTGAGCACTGCTGAAGGGGGGAAGGTGGGCACTAGAGATTTTCAGGCACAGGTTGTGAGCAGCGAGGAAGCTGAGGCGCGAGGGGGACCTTAAGCTCCAGCCCTCACGGAGAGGGCGCTGTAGGAGCCCAGGAAGCCGCCTGAGGCCCAAGATGGACTTTGCAAACAAGCCTCCTACAAGCGTGTGTAGTGTGTGGCCCTGAATGGTGGGTACCCATCCTCTGGGCGGTCAGCGAGGAGTGAAACCCTGCTGGCAAATAGGCTGCGGGGCCCGCCGTGAGGGCTGGTCTGTTCACAGCTTGGGAGTTACGGACTCTCCCGCCAGCTGAGGGGCCCTGGGACTCCCTGTGCCTCCTGAACACAGTCCAAGACACCTTTCTCTTAGGGTCCAAGTGAGATGACCTGGGTTGCCAGGGAGAGCGGGGCCACACTGAGGGGTACGTCTCAGGCCGGAGTCTATGCCACAGGCAGGAGTGGGCAGAGGGGGAGGTGGGGACGGAAGAACCATGCATCCTCCCCACCCACTCCTGCCTCCCCAAACTCGCACGTGGGAGTTCCTGCCTCACACTTGAGCTGCTTTATCCAAAGAGAACCCCCGGGGTCCCAGCCCCTCCTGCTGATCACCCCCATCGCCCGCCGGTCCCTCCGTCTCCGGCCCCGGCTCTGCATTAAGGAGGCTTCAAAACACGCATGGGCAGTGGGGCGGGGGGATGGGGATGTTAACAGGGATCTGTCCACAACTCAAGGAGAGTCTGGGACAAGGGGACCCTGAGCACAAGGACAAGGGGGCCTGACAGTGGGGGCGGGGCTCCCTGGGGAGGCAGCACTGAAGCTGAGACTGAGGGCCAGGAGGATGAAAAAGGAGGTGTGGGAGGGTTGGGGGGGCAGCGGTGCGGGGCCAGGCCCTGATGCAGGACGGTGCTAAGGGCACACGGGCAAAGGGGGCGGGCGATCTGTGGGCCAGGCCCTGAGGTAGGATTTGGGGGAGTCATGGAATGGCTTCCAGTAGGAACACTCCCTGGAAAGCATTGAAGTAACACCTGCAGAGAGAGGGGCCCTGGATGAAGGGAACGTCCCGGGTGGAAGAGAAACAGGTGCATTTAAGATACAGCCTGGGGTAGGGGCGCCTCGGGGGCTCAGTCGGTTGAGCATCCGATGTCGGCTCAGGTCATGATCTCACGGTTCGTGGGTTCGAGCCCTGCACTGGGCTCTGTGCTCACAGTCAGCTCGGAGTCTGAAGCCTGTCTTCGGATTCTGTATCTCCCTCTCTCTCTGACCCTCCCCTGCTCACACTGTCTCTCTCTCTCAGAAATTAAAAAAAAAAAAAAAAAAGATACAACCTGGGGTAAAGTGTCAAGACTCTGGGATCCATTGGATGTTAGAGGCAAGGATCCCCCCACCCCAGGCGGTCACCTGAGCCCTTCAGCACAGGGAGGAGCCATTTACCACACAAAAGGCTGGAGATGAAGGTCTAGAACCTTGCTGTGTTTCCGGGGCGCCTGGGTGGCTTAGTCGGTTAAGCGTCCGACTTTCTCTTAGATCATGATCTCGCGGTTCGTGGGTTCGAGCCCCGCGTCAGGCTCTGTGCTGACTGCCAGCTCAGAGCCTGGAGCCTATTCCAGAGTCTGCATCTCCCTCTCTCTCTGACCCTCCCCTGTTCACGCTGTCTCTCTCTCTCCGAGAAATAAATAAAACAGGGGCCTGGGTGGCTTAGTTGGTTGAGCGTCCGACTTTCACTTAGGTCATGATCTCGCTATCCGTGGGTTCGAGCCCGCATTGGGCCCTGTGCTGACTGCCAGCTCAGAGCCTGGAGCCTGTTTCAGTCTGTGACTCCCTCTCTCTCTGACCCTCCCTGCTCACGCTGTCTCTCTCCTAGAAATAAATAAAACATTAAAAAAAAAAAAAAAGAAACTTGCTGTGTTTCCAAGGCTGTTGGTGCACAGGCCCGAAGGGCAGGAGAAAGGCCTGGGCTGGGCCAGAGTAACTGAGGCCGAGGGATGAAGAAGATAGACCAGGACAAGGTCTGAGCAGGAAGACATAAGGTGTAAGTCACAGCAGGCAGCACAGAGCTGGGTGCCGTCTGTCTCAGTAAGCCCCCCACCCCCCGCCCTGTCCCCCGTCATTCCAGGCCCTGCCTCCCTTGCTCACCAGCACACGAACCTCCTTGCGTCCCAGGCAAGCCCGGTCGTCCCTCGGGAACTTTGCACTTGCCATTCCCGCCCCACGGTGGTCTGATTCCCAGACTTCTCATGACTTGATCCTCGGTCCTCGTTAGGTCTCGGAGCCAGTGTTCCCTCCTTAGAGACGGCCTCCCCAGCTCTGTCCCTCAGCCACAAAGCGGGTCTCACAGTGTGAGCTCGTACATTTTACTGGTTTTGTGTGGTTTTTGGCTGTCCCCCGTCTTGTGTACCACGTTTCCTTGCACACAGTATTCTACCCGATTCATTCATTCATTCATTCGTTCGTTCGTTCATTCATTAGTTTGTTCTTTCTTCTTTTTTTTCTCTTTCTTTCTTTCTTTCTTTCTTTCTCTTTCTTTCCCTCTCTCTCTCTCTTTCTTTCTTTCTTTCATTTGCATGTGCACCTAATGTTCTCTGGACACCACGGGACACCTCTGGGTTGTGGGACAGCATTCCACACCTTTGTCTCCCCCACCCTCATTTGTGGTTTCTGTTGGGCACCCCGTTGTGGTGGTGGGAAGGGGGGCTTGCCCCTCACAGGTGTTGGAGCCTGGGGAGTGAGGAGAGTGTGGCGTGTCCTCAGTGGGCTGCTCAAGCAGTGGGCTGCCTGTGGCCCAGTGAACTGCACCAAAACTGCTGCCAGGGTCAGGGTCAGATCAAGGCTTTGGTAGGAAGGAACTGACCCTGTGCGCCCACCCGATGTGTCCCTCACAGGCTGGGCTGCTGGCTTCCTGAGGCAAGACTGACCAGCACCAGGGCAGCTCAGTGCTGCAGATGTTCCCAAGGCCCAGAGCCCAAGGTGGGTCTGTAGCCCACATGGCAAAAGACCACATAGCAGGCAACCCATGGAGCTAGCATCCGGCTCCCAGGCTCCCTCCGGCTTGGAAGGAACTACTATCCTCAAAACCTCCAGAAAGGAGGTGAGAGGCTTAGCCCCATCCAGACAGATATGACCTTCGTGTTAATATGGGGCAAGCAACTGAACCTTTCCGGGCCTCCATGTCCTCCTGTGCGCAACGGGAACAAGAGCCTGAGTCATGAGCCAGGGCCAGGGCTGCCTTTTTGACGTCCCATGTCTGTACCTAGCTCCCTGCACCCTCTGTCCCAGCCACATAGCCTCACCACATAGCCTCACCCCACCAAAAGTTTGGCCTGGAATAGCCCTTGCTGCCTTTGGCAGAGCCCACTTTCCTCTAGCCCCTCTAAAGGCCAGCACACTATCCCTCCCTGGGGACCCCTTCTCAACCTGTTCTGCACACCCATCTTACTCCCAAAGTCCCACGGCCCAAAGTAGATTTGCAAGGGACGGGCTCCCCCTGGTGGACATAGAGGAACTGCAGGGGGCCGGGCTGGCTTCTGCTCAGTCCTGGAAAGAGCCCTTCCTTCAGTGGCCCTAGCCACAGGGAACGCAACCTCAGCCACCGCCACCCCACAATAAGACCTTCCTCCCTCTCTGTTTCTGGAGCCCCAGTCAGACATGGGAGTCAGTGGTCATTTCGCAAGCCTTCCCTCTGGGCAGCTGATGGACCATGGATCTGGTCCTTCTTTTCCTCAAGGGGAGAAGGCCTTTCCAAAGCTCAAGCTGAGGTCAGGGTCAAGTTCCTCCTGAGTCGCAGGTCTACCTTAGGTTCTGGCCCCCCGAGCTACCTCTTGCTTAATTCCGTTCAAGTGCCTGGTGTACACAGCACCCTCCGAGGGCAGGTCCAGCTCCTGGTCATATCTGCTGGCTATTCACAGTGACCACTGACCTAAGTCACAGTCCCAGGATCCTCTGCTCCTTGGAATTGGGGGCTGGAGGTCCAAGGCTCCCAGCGGCACTCCCTGGTGCTCTGAGCTGCCTGTCAGGCTGCCCCAGGCCTGAGTGCCAGGATCTGGTCCCACCTCTCCTTGGCTGCCAGTGCTGGCCCAGGGGTCCAAAGGCCTCCTAAGATCCCCAGTGCCCAGCATTTTCTGCCATGCTTCCTCTGTGGCCTCCAGCATCTTGGATACAGGCCAGCCCTGCTCACCTCAGGCCTTGGCCACTGTGTGGTCCCTGCCTGGTGAAAGCTGCTTCACCCGGACGGAAATCCTGGTCCCAGCTTTACTTGGGGTAGAACAGTTTTGCAGTGTGGCTGCTTGTCAACCCCTAGCCCCAAGCCCTTGAAGGCAAGGGTAGGGCCAGCCAGGGACGCGGGTCAGTGCTGTCCCCAGGCCTTCCTCTTCAGAGGCCTCAGCCTCTGCTCACGGGTCTGGTCTGAGTTCAGAGAGGCAATGAAAGCTCGAATTAGGAAACAGCTGAGACATCCTCAGGCCGCCTGCAGTATGGACCTTTTATACCAGGGGCACGGTACGCGCAGGTGCATGTTTACCGGGAAGGCCTAGCAGCCTGCGGCTGGCCGGGATTCTGTGAAGTCCTGAGCATAGTCAAGGACCCAGCTTGGAGGGTGTATGCCCTCATGAACTCTTTGTCAAGGCTGCTGCCCTTGGCAGTGGAAATGCAGCAACAAGAGCCAGTTGGTCACCTGAGACAACCTCATCTCACATGCGCCCATGCCGGGGCCCAGCTGTGCGGCTCTTGGCAGGGAGCAGATCTCCTGCACGAAGGAGCTGCTGGTGCAGATTCCATGAGGTACCGGGGGACATATGTTGTTTTTGTCACCAGCAGCCATCCCATCACCCTTCTCTTGGCAATAATCTCCTGAAATGGCGTCCAGTTTGCCTCCTAAAGAGCTTCTGCTCCCGCACTCTCAAATTCCACTGCAGAATACGTGACTTGGCCTTGACCAATCAGCGCCCAGGAACCCCTGGCTATACTGATTGGCTCAGGGTTGGCACATGACCCTAGTTGGTCCAATCAGAGACTTAGGATTAAAAAATTTATTTATTTATTTAATTTATTTATCTATAAATGTTTATTTATTTTAAGAAAGAGAGAGAGTGTAGGGGAGGGGCAGAGAGAGAGAGAGAGGGAGAATCCCAAGCAGGCTCCATGCAGTGCCACCAGCACAGAAGTGGACACCGGGCTCAAACCCAGCAACCATAAGACCATGACCTGAGCTCAAGTCAAGAGTTGGACACTCAACCGACTCAGCCACTGAGGCACTCCTTAAATGGTTATTTCTGAGTGAGAGAGAGCAAGCAGGGGAGGGACAGAGAGAGAAGGGGACAGAGGATTTGGATGATGCTCTGTGCTGACAGCAGGGAGCTGATGTGGGGCTTGAACTCACAAACTCTGAGATCGTGACCTGTGAAGTCAGGCACTTAACTGACTGAGCCATCCAGGCACCCTGGGATTATTTGTTTTTTAAATAAGCTCTAGCTCAACAAGGGGCTTGAATTCATGACTCTGAGATCAAGAGTCACAGCCGACTCAGCCAGCCAGGTGCCCCAAATCTGGGATTTTTTTTTATTAAGTTGCTGAAAAGGGAAGAAGCTTGGGCCTGGGAGGTGAACCTTGAACTTAGATTGATGGTGGAGATTGCAGCCCACACAGATAGAAGCAGAGTTGAGCCAAGAGGCAAAGGAACTCTAAGTTCTTTTTTTTTTAATATTTATTTTTGGGAGAGTGCAAGTGGGGGAGGGAGAGAGAGAAGGTGACAGAGGATCCCAAAGTGGGTCTGTGGTGACAGACTGACAGCAGTGAGCCCCCCAGGTTCAGCAGGGGCTTGAACTCACAGATTGTGAGATCATGACCTGAGCCAAAGTCTGATGCTCAACCGACTGAGCCCCCCAGGTTCTCGGAGGAACTGTAAGTTCTGATGACAATGCTTGAGTCTCTGGGTTCAGCTGTGCCTAATGCTCTACCAATGTCTAGACTTTTCCATTTATGCAAGTCAATAAATCTCCTCCTACTTTAGGCTGGTTCAGGTTGGGTTTTGTCTCGTCTTTAAATGTTTTTTTTTTTTTTATTTTTATTTCTAGGAGAGAGAGAGACAGCGTGAGCAGAGGAGGGTCAGAGAGAGAGGGAGTCACAGCCTGAAACAGGCTCCAGGCTCTGAGCTGGCAGTCAGCACAGAGCCCGACGCGGGGCTCGAACCCACGAACCGCGAGATCATGACCTAAGCGAAAGTTGGACGGTTAACCGACTAAGCCACCCAGGCGTCCCTGTCTCGTCTTAATGGAGTCCTATTTGAAGACAGGAGACTACGGGGCCCCAGGCTCTAATCTCGAGAGCCAACCAGGCCTCCATGAACAAGACGACAGCTTGTGGAGGGAGGAGCACAGAGGTGTGGGCATTGCTTTTCCGGTGTTTTTTCCAGGTTGAGGGGGACCACAGGGAGGTGACTCAACCTCAGAAGATACTGCGATGCTCATGTCCATCTCTCGGTAGGATCACGGAGAACTGCCTGGCGCATTCCCAGCTGGGTTGGGGGTGGGGAACACGGCCCAGCCATCTTGCATCTACTGCTTGGAGGCCCCCTTTCCCTCTTCTCCAGCCTGCAGTGCCCTATGGTCCTCTGGCTTCCCGTCAGCTCACTGAACTTAGTGTTCCCACCTATGCCTCATGGGCAAACACAGCCTCCTCGGACTCAGTCGCTGTGAGACTCCTGGTTAAGGTAAGGCCTTCATCTTCATGCAGCCGGGCACCTCCCAACCGTCTCTCTGCTCCAAGGTGTGCCTCAGAGGTGAGATCCATCCTGTGTGCCAAAGTGCGGAGGTAAGCAGTGTTGAAGGGTCTTCTTTCTGCAGAACAGGGCTCTCTGGGTCTTTAATATACAATGGAGTCTCTAAGAGAAAAATTTTAACATGTACCTCATTCCAAATTTGACCTGGATTTTTTTTTTTCCAGAAAGCCTATTAACATATTGAAGGACATTAGTGTCCAGAGAAAGCTGATCTTGTACAAGGACCCTCACCAGGGCTCAGGGAATGTTTGCAGAACTGAGCAGATGATAGGAAAGGATTCCTTTGGGAACTAGTTCCACAGTCTGGCTCATAGAACCCTGCATGGGCCTCTCTCAGGCTCTCTCAGCTGCAGGTAATCTGGGGCCCTGGGACCCTTGTCAACACAGCCCAGTAGGTGGTTGGCATCGGTAGATTTGGGTGGAGCAAAGGTTTTGGAAAGTGGTACAATCCTTTCTGGAAAGCATTTGGATCCTATATATCAAATTCAAAAAAATGTGCACATATTCTCTTGTCTTAGAAATTCATCTGTAACTCCATTCTGTATCCTGGGAAAACTTCTACCACTTCCCACAGGTATTCTCTGAGTCCTTCTCACCAATCTCCCCACCACGTCCCAAGCGTGACTCTTGTGGAAGAGTAGAGCCCAGGGCTGTGGCCTGCTGGGGAGTGTTGATGCGCAGACATCTAGTCCTGAAGATATTGAGGCTGGCTGGGTTCCAGCACCATGGGGGACGTGACAGTGGATTCTACAATTCTGACCCCTTTGTCACCATTGTCCCTGGCCAGCTTTGAGGGCCCGCTGGCCTCTCTACTAGTCAACCTCTCAGTAAACATCTTTCTCCAGGAGATGCTCATTTCTTTCCTTAGAGACAGTGTGGTCTGGACCCATTTTATTTATTTATTTAAAAAAATTTTAAAAAAAGTTTTTATTTCTAGGAGAGAGAGAGAGACAGTGTGAGCAGGGGAGGGTCAGAGAGAGAGGGAGACACAGACTCTGAAACAGGCTCCAGGCTCTGTCTGAGCTGGCAGTCAGCACAGAGCCCGACACGGGGCTCGAACCCACGAACCACGAGATCATGACCTAAGCGAAAGTCAGATGCTTAACCGACTAAGCCACCCAGGCACCCCGGTCTGGAACCGTTTTAAAGACCTTGGCATCAAATGAGTCCCATTATTAGGTAGGTGGGCTTTATAGTATTTTCCTGCTCTACTCAGGGGCCTGGTGAAATCACAAAGAGTGACTTAGCTTTTTAACGGTTAGTCTTTCGTGAGGCTCAGTTGGTTAAACATCCGACTTCGGCCTAGGTCATGATCTCGCCGTTCTGGAGGTAGGGCCTGCTTCAGATTCTGTGTCCCCCTCTCCTCTCTCTGCCCCTCCCCCATTCATGCTCTGTCTCTCTCAAAAATAAACATTAAAAAAATTTATAAATGATTAGTCTCTTGTAATGCAATGACATTTTTTAGATGTGGCACTCCCAGTGGCCCCTTGCCTCCCCAAGGAGGCCAAGGAGGTGCCCGTGGGCAGAGGCAAGGTTTTTTAAACCAAATGATTGTGTGCCTTCTTCAAAACACCACCAAATCCACAGTGAGGTCTCAGAATTCTGTGCCAGAATGATATCATTTGATCCTGGGAGTGTTTGAGGATTATGTAGCCATAAAACCACTTGAATATCATATAAGGTATATATATTTTGGGGCGCCTGGGTGGCTCAGTCGGTTAAGCATCTGATTCTTGGTTTGGGCTCAGGTTATGATCTCATGGTTTATGGGTTCCAGCCCCACATTGGGCTTGCACTGGTGATGGGGGGCCTGCTTGGGATTCTCTCTCTCACTCTCTCCCTGCCCCTCCCCCACTCACATGCATGTGTGCTTATGTATTCTCTCAAAATAAATAAAAGTGTCTACTTTTAGGAAGATGTAAACCCTTCAAGAAAAACCTTAACCTAATTGTACCAAATGTATTGCAGATCGTTGCTGAATACAAGCCAATTAAGAGAGAGTAACAATTATTATATTTTTTTAGATCAGCCTTCTACCCAGCACAGTTTTTATTTTTATTTTATTTTATTTTATTTTTTTTTTATTTTTTACAAATAGTTTATTGTCAAATTAGTTTCCACATAACACCAGTGCTCATCCCCACAAGTGTCCTCCTCCACACCCACCCTCCTCCACACATCAGTCCTCAGTTTTTGTCAGCATTCAAGTCTCTCATGGTTTGCCTCTCTCCTTTTCCCCCACCATTTCTGCCCTTCTTCTCCCCCTTGGTCCTCTGTGAAGTTCCTCCTAATCCTCCTATACGTGCACACATATGATATTTGTCCTTCTCTGCCTGACTTATTTGGCTCAGCATAACACCCTCAAGGTCCATCCATGTTGCTACACATGGCCAGATTTCATTGTTTCTCATTGCCATGTAGTATTACCCAGCACAGTTTTTAAAAAATGTTTATTTATTATTTTTTGAGAGAGAGACAGAGTGCAGAGAGGGGGGAGGGGCAGAGAGAGGGGAGACACAGAATTCGAAGTAGTCTCCAGGATCTGAGCTGTCAGCACAAAGCCTGATGTGGGGCTTGAACTCATGAACTGTGAGATCATGACCTGAGCCAAAGTCAGACACTTAACCAACTGAGCCACCCAGGCGTCCCAAAAGAGAATAACAATTAGACAATCTGCCAGAAGGGATTTGGATTCCAATCCTGACCAAAGGCTGGGCCCTGAGTAAACAATATACCATGAAAAGAAAATAAATGACTAATATCAATCTCTAATAACATAAAAAAGTGGAATGAAATTCCAAGTTCTGTAAATAGGTAGATTAGTCATGTACAGCTTAATTACACAGGGGTTCCCTGGGCACCATAAAATATTCAGATACCATACTGTATGGCTTTAATACACATACGTGAGCCCCAGATGAAAGGAATAATTATATATAAAACATTCATGTGATAATAATCTTGCTTATCCTCCTATAATTGAGAAGAGCTATTTAGAGGACGATTTGAATAAATCAAGTCACTTAAAAAGCCACTCTAAGAAATCTGAATAACTGCCTTCTTTTCTTTTGAAAACATTTCCTCTAATAAGTTCAAGAATTCAAAAGCATTCCATGGAACCAAGAGCCGTCTCAGAGTTTGGGGGTGGAGGGGGGAGTTCAATACTCAGTTGCTGCTATTGCCGCCAGTGCAGGTATTATGTACATGTGTTTCTAACCGTCTGAAATGTGGTTTATTTAATTTTATTAGTTTTATTTCATTTAATTATTTTATTTTAGTAATCTCTACACCCAATGTGGGGCTCAAACTCATGACCCCAAGATCAAGAGTTGCATACTCTACCGACTGAGCCAGCCAGGTGCTCCTGAAAGATATATATATATTTTTTTACAGATTTTTTTAAATGTTTATTTTTGTGTGAGAGAGACAGAGACAGAGAGTGAGCTGGGGAGGGGTAGAGAGAGAGGGAGACGCAGAATCTGAAGCAGACTCCAGGCTCTGAGCTGTCCGCACAGAGCCCGATGCGGAGCTCAAACTCATGAACTGCAGGATCCTGACCTGAGTCAAAGTCAGACGCTTAACCGACTGAGCCACCCAAGCGCCCCCTGAAAGACATATTTTTTAAACTAAGGGCTTAGGGCACCTGGCTGGCTGTTGGTAGAGCATTCAACACTTGATCTCAGGGTTGTGAGTTTGAGCCCCGCACTGGGTGTAGAAATTACTTGAGAATAAAATCTTAACAACAACAAAAACAAAACACCTCAGGGCTTACTAGGGATCCTTAAACTTTCTATGTCCACAGCACCCTTAGTGTCTCTGTTAATTTTTCATAACTAAACCAAAATAAACAACACTTCTCTTTATTATGTAGCGCATAACTACTTATATCCTAACCTAGTTAGTAGCGGTCATAATATTTTGGAAAAAGAAAAGCCACATAAATTGAGAGAAAAAATAGTTTTATTTTATTTATAATCACAATGACTTACTATTGGGATATGTGACTGCTGAGTACTGCTCAGCTTCTCAAACCTTGGAATTGGATTGGAGATAAGCACCCTCGTTTCCTATTCACATTAACTTTTAAGGGGTACTTATTTATCACCAAAACTTCCAAAAACGTAGTTTCCTAAAGATAGCTCATCAAAAAAAATGTAATTTGGTGTAATGTGATGCTGAAACCGAAATATCTTGAGTTCATAACGACCAGTTCATAGTGACCAGTGACAGATGTCCCGAATTGTTGCATTTCCTTTGCAAATTAAAATATCCTTGGGCACCCTTGGTGCACAGTTTGCGAACCAAATATATTCACCAAATCTCCACTTTTTACTCCATTCCATTTCACCCCTCAGTTTTATTCAAAACTACAGTCAAAGCTGCTGTAGCTTTGTAAAAGCACCGAAAATCTGCTAAGCCAGTTATGTTTTCACTTTCAAAATAACACAGAAAGCTGCAAAAACAACTGCCCGCTCACTAGCAAGAAATTCTAAAAATAAACCATTCAATCCAGAGGGATCAGCAACCAGAGGCACATTTGGGGGCTCTTTTTGGCCGTGGTGTGATGGATAAATCAAAGGGAGGCAAAGCAGCTGGACGCACCGGCCCTCGGGGGTTATGGGAACCGCAGCATGGGCAGCGGGGCAGCGGGGCTGGCGGAGAGGCCTGTAACGCGAGGCAGCAGGCTGGTCTGGATTGTGGGGTGGCCCATTCTCCCCGCCCACCTCCAGGAAGCGGGCATCGGCTCTGAAGCTCTCCTTCCCCACAGCTGGGCAGATGTCTCTGCCCGCCAGTCCCACCTGAGCCTGGGACGTGGGGGTGAAGGAAAGCAGGGACATCTGTGTGCACCTGACCTCTGTGGCCTATTTCTTCCTCGGTTCTCCCCTCCAACCTACACCAGGCTGGACGGGGCAGGTCCATTCTCACAAGGAGGGGTTCCTTGCGGTAAATTAGAGAACTGTGGGCGCCACACCAGGTTCCTGCACTGTTGATAGTTTAAGGGACTTAAAAAAAAAAACATCTTTTCGCATAAAAACCTGGCTTTCCAAGGCTTGCTGGGGACTCACCCATCCTGTTTTGGTGGTCAAAAGCTGACTGGTCGTTTGTTCCTTTTCACACCAGACCGATGCTGCCATTGCACTGTCCTATTTCTTCAGAGCATTGATCACCATCTGAAATTATTTGCTTCCGGTCTCCTTTCATTAGAATTGAGGGGTAGGGACTTTCCTAGTCTTGTCCAGCAAGTATCTCCAACAATTTAGAACAGTGTCTGGTGTATAAGAAGTGCTCAATACGTATGTGTGGAGTGAACGTATAGTGCTTAAAGGATTCACATATAGTATGTTCTTGATATACAACAGCCAGAAAGACGGAAAGACAGAAAGAAAGACAGAAGAAAGACAGAAAGACAGAAAGACAGACAGACAGACAGAAAGAAAGAAAGAAAGAAAGAAAGAAAGACATAAAGAAAGAAATTTCCACTAACAAATTTTTTAGGGACAATGTGGTAGGATGAAAATGAAGAGCCCCAAAGGAGCAGAACTCCCAGGAAAGGGGCTGCTAGAATCCAGAAGAATCTCCAGATGTCAAAAGGATCAAAGGCAGGTGACAAAGCAGGAAGGACCAGAAGGAGGCAGCGATCAGCGGCGTCCAGGGATGCACTGGCGGAGAGGAGGCAGCGGCGGAGCCAGATGGCAGTAGCTGAGGAGTAAATGGGAGGCAGGGAATGGAAGGAATGAGTGGAGACAATCCCAAGGAGTTTGGATCTGCAGAGACACGGAAGGATGGAGCAGAAACTGCAGGTGTGCAGGATTGGAGGAAAGCCTTTTAAAAAACTTATTTACTTTTGAACATGTTTTGTAGGCAAAGAGCTGAAGGATTCAAAGAGGGCTTTATTGATTTAAAAAAAAATTTTTTTTAAAATGTTTTATGTATTTCTAGGAGAGAGAGAGAGAGAGAGAGAGACAGCATGAGCAGGGAAGGGTCAGAGAGAGAGGGAGTCACAGCCTGAAACAGGCTCCAGGCTCTGAGCTGGCAGTCAGCACAGAGCCCGACGCGGGGCTCGAACCCACGAACCGCGAGATCATGACCTAAGCGAAAGTCGGACGCTTAACCGACTAAGCCACCCAGGCGCCCCTGGGCTTTATTGATTTTTCTGAATTGTGTGTCATCTCTTCTTCCTTTTTTAATTTTCATTTGATTCATTTTTTTAAAAAAATCTCTTCTTCCTGTATTTCTTTTAAAGTTGTACTTTTTGGGGCGCCTGAGTGGTTTAGTCGGTTAAGCGTCCGACTTTCACTTAGGTCATGATCTCGCGGTTCGTGGGTTCGAGCCCGCGTCGGGCTCTGTGCTGACTGCCAGCTCAGAGCCTGGAGCCTATTTCAGAGTCTGTGTCTCCCTCTCTCTCTGACCCTCCCCTGCTCGCGCTGTCTCTCTCTCTCCTAGAAATAAATAAAAATATTAAAAAAAATAAAGTTGTACTTTTTTAAGGGGCTCAAAGTCACAACCTCGAGGTCAGGAGTTACGCGCTCTTCCAGTCAGGCGCCCTGATCTCTCCTTCCTTTAAATTCACCCGTGCTTCCTTTATGGCGGGCACTTAGACTCGTCACATAGATTCTCTACTAGAGTTAGATCTCAGAAAGGCAGGGCTGTGTTTCACACACATACGCACAGTAAGGGTTTAAGTGTGACCTGAACGCGGCCTTTGGTAGACCTGACTTCCTGCAAGCCCTGCTTGCCCACCTCGGGCCGGACTCAGTGCTTCGCCACATGCCCACCACTGAAGTCCAAAAACACTGGCAAGTAACGCAGATGGAGACGGACGAGAGGCTTTACTACCCATCACACAGCACACCTCAACCAGACTTTTCTAAATAGAAATCTATGTTCGCAAGGGTCTTCTAAGTTCTCCCGCATCTTTCTCCCAGGTCGTCTGTCTTCTTCCCCCCGCCCCCGCCCCGCCACCTCCACAGACTGTTCAGGTCCTCCTCGATGCCCTCAGCATCTGAAGGCTCCCCCTCTGCCTGCACAAGTCAGAACCGGGAGCACGCTTTGTTCTTCAAGCATGCCGCCCGGAGACTAGTTTATCTTACAGCCATGCAGGTGGCTGTACACATGCGCGTCTCTAACGTTTCCTAAACGTCTCCACCAGTACTTCTCAGTCTGGTCCACAGACCACCTGCATCAGAAGCGCCTGGCGTGCTTCACAGGTGGGTTTCTAGGCCCCACGCCTCCCGAATCAGGGTCTCCGGGGGGTGGGGGTGGGGTGGGGTGGGCAGGTGCCTGTAAATGTTTGCGAGCCAGTGGCTGTGCACTGTGCTACGCCTGGGCAGTATGCTCTTTCATAACGTTCTGTGGCCTTCGATGCGACCCCGGACAGCCCAGCTCTGCAGGCATTCAGACCCGCGCCCGCTCTACCGGAGCGGACTTCCGCCTACACAGGCCGCGGCCCGGCAGCGCGGTCCTCCCCGTCTGCTTGTGCCTCCCGCTGCCGTGCTCGTCGCCCCTTCTCGTCCACCTCCCGGCCTGCTCCAGTCCCCCCCGCACAGCTCAGAGCCCTCCGTCACACTGTCCCTGGAGGACACGCTTTCCTGGCCTTAGCTGTTCCACGAGAACATGATCGGCACCGCCTGAGCGTCCGCGTTGCTGCCTGAAGAGACGGGAAGAGTCTCAGGCTGACTGGGCTGGAACTTTTCTTCTCAGAGCGGCTGGCAAGGAAGTGAGTCCCTGACAGTTCCGGCGCGGTGAGTGAGTGGGGAAGGGCAGTGAAGGAGGCTCCAAGCAGGTGGAGCAGCTTCCCGGGGCTGGCCTTGTCTCCACTAGGATGTCCAGCCCCCTGAGAGCCTTCCCCGACGGGGCTCTGGGGAGCACATACCGGTTACGAGAAGGTAAGGAGACGAGCTCACTCTGAGGAAGGAGACAGCATTTCCGCAAAGCAAAAGGAAATCCGGATTCATTTTAACTTGTTGTTGTTTTTAATCCAGTCTTGGTATTTAAAAATTAGCTTTTGAAGACAACAGCCCTAATGTGAGGAATAGAATTACCACCGCAAGACGGCGAGAGTATACTAAAAAATGTACTTCTCTCCCCATCCACAGATGCAAACAGACCCTCCGGTAACAGGCAGAGGGAGAGGAGGAATCTGGGAGCAGGGGCTACACACAGAGGGTCCTTCTTTTGGTGTAGGCTCCTCCCCTCTGGCTTCCGATCTTACTGCTGTGGCCACTGGAAAACTTTGAATTGTTGGTATTTTATAAAGGATAGTGAAGGCTGCGGGTAGGTCAGAGGTACGTTCCTAAAAAAGAGCCCTCCTCTCTCTCATGTCAGGCTTGCAGGCACGGCTGATATGACCACTCTCGCCCACACCACACCGATCACACCACCTCTTGACTGGGTTTTGAGGCCTCCCAGCACCCTACCCCATCCCGGATGTATTCCCATCGTTCTCCGTGTGACTTGAAGGAGCTTTTCTCTTCATTTTGTAATTTCTATTCTCTCACTTAGGAATATGAGTCCCTGCTCTGTCAAGGAAACCTCCTGAACAAATGTACATCGTAAAGGTATGAAAAAAGTTAACAAACAATGGGTGCATCTATGTTCCGGAAGAGAACCACTAAATACCATGTCTAAAAGACAACTGTTCACGCCTTGGGTCTTGTTTGGGTACGTTGTGACCTTCTTGGAAAGCAGCAACGGAAGCATTAGGAACCACAAGATCTGCCCGTCGATCTCTGGAGTAAAATATTGTTGTGATCCTGTGGTCTGATAAATGTCTTTCTTCCCACTCATGGGGCAGAGTTCATGTTCCAGGAAAAGTAGAGATGAAAGCAGTGCCATTCTAAAGACTGTAGGAATATTTTAATTCATATGTTTTAATTCATTACGTAATAATAATATCACAGTCTATTTTACAAGTTAGATGTATGAGAATGTATGAAATAGAAGTGGTAGGAAAAAAACGAAACATAAGCCAGGAATATGAATTTTTCCAAAACCAGGAGCCAAAGGAAAATGTGTTGCCTGCAGGGCCCAAGGAGGAGGCAGGGAGGGGTGGGAACAGCATCGGCTCTCGTGGTAAGCGTTTGTCCCTGTGTCATCCTGGGAAGGACTCGAGGCTCACCTTCTACCCTGGCCTGGGGTTGGGAGTTTAGTCTGTCAGTGGAAGATGGCGGCTTGGGAGGAAACAGCCATCTGGTTATCTACACAGAACTGGTCCACTGGTGGCTGCAGGTGGGTTTTGCCGTAGAGGGAATTAGGGGTGAAAGTGCCAAAAATCAAACGTGTGGAGGAAAAAAGTAAACAGTTTCCTCCTCCCCCCCCCCCAAACCCAAATTCTTGAAATGCACACATATTCTTCTCTCAAACGTAGAAAAGTCTCACTCTGGATGTGCTTACAAGAAGATCGTCGTCAAAAAACTTTGTCTCTATGATAACATTCCCACTATAAGTAAGAAGAGAGGGCAAAAGAGTGAGTGTGTTAGGTAACAGATTGCATCCTCACAAAGTGGTTTCAATTTGGGTCTGCCGGGCCCAGGGACATGCACCCACCTAGAACCTTGGCTTTGGGACACTAAAATCTATGTCTAAAGGGGATTAGAAGTCTAATGTGACATTTAACTTTTAACTTTGTGATTAGATTTTTCTTCAATTTCAGAAAACAGAAGGGAGAGCATACCTGAATCTTGATATATATACAGTCCTTAGTGGAGGACTCTGCACACAGGGGTGCTTATAAATGTGACTTTTTTTTTTTTAAATACAACTGACTTTTTGATACACCTGGAGACCTACAGGCCTCAGGGGCGGTATCTTCCCTCCAGCACCTGCTCTGGTGGACAGCTGAGGGTTGGCCTTGCCCGCATGTGTTCTCATCACTTTGGGTAAGAGCGCTCTGCTTTCCTTTTGGGGACCCACCCCATCTCCAGTCCATGGGTCAGTCAGGCAGCCCCTCCTTCACCTGGCGAAGAGGTGGGCACAGTATATAATTTGGGCCAATCAGACTCTCTCCGCAGAGCAGGATACTTCCTGCAGCTGCTCCTGAAGGAAATCATACACGGATTCCTGCCATCCGCATCTTTTGAGCCACCCAGGCCTCAGGACACCCTCCACCTGTCAGCTCTGTCCTATCAGCTGGAGTCACTTTCTATGGCTTGCAACCAAAGAACCTCAAATGATACACCTGGATTGCACACAGTGGAACTGCATTTTTCTTGGTGGGTATCTCAGTGCTTCCAAACCAAACCACTCTTGAACCAAGTTAAGGGCAACAGAGGAACTGATTTTGGGTTCCAAAAAGTAAGACATGACTGAAATAACCTAGATATAGCATCACAGACTTACTGGTTTTCATACCTGAAAGAAATCGGGCCTGGCCAAGGAGGAGCCAAATGAAGGTAATAAAATATAAAAAATGCCCTTCTATATACTACCCTGGACTTTCCCAGGGTAATTAATAGCCAGCAGATACATTTTTGCTGGTAATTAATTATAAAGTAGGTACATAAGAAACTCAAGATTTAAATGGCTAATAGGATATAAAGACACCTCCTACTGTAATTAAAAATCTACTAAGGACTTATAAACAACCTCTATGTTCAGTGTGGCTTTCATTAAGGATGTGTTTAAAGGGACAATCCAATATGAAACAATTATCTGTGTGAATAACTCACTACAACACAGTATTACTAGAACCTTTGAAGGACTAATACCTTTTTCCAAGAGACAATGGTAAGTGGTCTGTTACTGCCAGTGGTTTTGGACAAAGGACAAACTAATTATTCTTTGAGCAGGAAGCGTAGCTATTAAACATGGTAAGCCAGTCCCTGAAAAACTATAACCAAAGATTATCCTCTAAAACATAATTAGAACTTTGACAGATTCCATTAAAGGCCATTCAAAAAATGTACAGAGTAGCAGACATTTGGCAGTCGGGAAAGTGAGCAAAGGAGCACAGACTTAATATACAGCATATGCCAGTGCCCTTCCATATCATCTCCTTTTATCCTGACTCCACCTCTGTGAGATAGAATGATTCATTCTATGTTTAGGGAGGAGAAAAATAAGGCCAGGGAGATAAATATTGTTCAAGACTGCACAGCTAGTCAGGGTTAATCAGGAATTTAGTCTAAAGGTCTAATCTAAAGATGTTTATTTTTTCCATTTGATTACACTATCTTTTTCATATGACAGTAACCCATAAACCTGAATATCTCTGGATACTCTTTACCCTTATTTTCAAACCAGGCTGCTCGCTGGCCAGGACCACAAGCCCCCCCTCCACTGCCTGGAACGCCTGCTTCTAGAACCACTCCCCAGTCCCCGTGGTCTGCTCACTCACGTCAGCACGCTGGCAGGCATCATCTGGGACTCGGGTGCTGCCTCGATCAGGGACTGCCAGGTGTTCGTGGAGTTGGGGATCACAAAACCAAACTCGAAGAACCATTCTGAAGGAAGAAGGAAAAGCAGTAAGTGGGCGACCCACAGTCTCAGGACTTTGTCCGCATGCATTTAGAGTGAGCCTCTTACCCCAAGAACCATAAGTCCAGCCATCAGAAGCCTCTGGCGTCAGAGGCATAAGAAAGGACAGGGGAGTCCCCTCAGGCTGTCCTCGGAACCACACCAGAGGCTTGCTGCCCATGCTCCGGGGTCTAAAGGACGAGGACCAGGGGACAGATATGCATAAGCAACGCCTTCTTAGAAGGAGGCTGTGTGTAAATGATAGAGAAGGACAGGATTGGCCTTTTACTTGGAATTTCAGCTCTAACACACATACGTGCACTCTTACAGTCCATGGCAGAAACTCCGCGCAGAGCGGCCTTGCCAGTCAGAGCCGTACGAGGCTGTATGGAGAGCGCCGTACCAGGCCCTAATCGGCGGCTTCCTCGTGACCTCGTTACAATCCACCAGTGATAAAGCAGGCGCCAACCCAGGCCCGCCAGGGTCAGAAACCCTTTTGTTGGGCTCAAGGCCCCTTGTCGTCTGCTTTGTTTTTGTTTCTTTTTGCCGGGGGGGCCCCCAGTCTCACGGGGCGTAGGAATCCTGTCACAAGCCGGGTTGCGAAATGAAATGAATGTTACCAAAGCAATGCTTTAGCTCACTGGGTCTTGCTTTTTTCCCTTCATGCTTCTAGGCATGAAGGCCACAGAATACCTTCTAGGCATTGCCCTTTGAAGTAAACTTTTTGTTCCAGGCGGAATTTTTCCATTTGCTCTGCTGAAGAGAAGTTCAATTCTCGAGACACTGCCTTGCACTTCAGGATTTTCTTGGGAACACGGGCTAGAAGAGAAAAATAAATATTGAAGCCGCTCTCAGTGAAAATCATACTGATGCACTGGTCAAGTGCATCTGACTGGAAGAGCGTCGAGAAGCACAGATGTGGTGCCTCTAAGGACCTTCCCTAGCTGCTGTCATCAGGAAGTGGGCTGAATAGGCACCTTCTCTACTCGGTTCTGTTTGTCTTAACCCCTCTGTTCTTTTATTTCAGGGAGATAAAAACGCAAATTTTCTGGGGTGCCTGGGTGGCTTAGTCAGTTAAGCATCCGACTTTCGCTTAGGTCATGATCTCGCGGTTCGTGGGTTCGAGCCCCGCGTCGGGCTCTGTGCTGACTGCCAGCTCAGAGCCTGGAGCCTGTTTCAGTCTGTGACTCCCTCTCTCTCTGACCCTCCCCTGCTCACGCTGTCTCTCTCTATTTCTCCTAGAAATAAATAAAACATTTTAAAAAAAAACGCAAATTTTCTTTCTTTTTTTTTTTTAAAAAGGCAAAATTAAGATCTTAGTTTATAACTATAGGTATGTTCTGATGCTAACATTTCAGCACAAAGCAGACCTTGGGAAGCGAGAGAAAGAAATGTAGGAAAGGAACTAGAAAGCTCAGCAAGACACGCTGAGCCTGCAGGGGCTTGCCCCCCGCCCCCCCCGTTAGAATCTGCACTAATTCAGCTCCCTGATGCTTGGGCCCTGCTCCAGAAACATGAGAGCCTTGTGCAGATAAAGGCTTGGAGAGTACCTTCATGCTCCACGCCAGGGACTGACAGGTCTTCTGTTCCTTGCCACAGTATCTTCCCTGTCTCAGCATCTCGGAGGTTCATCCAGTTTCTGATCAAATATATTAAGGAACAATAATGCACTGAAAGTGACTCTTACTTTGTACTCTAGATGTGTTCTAGCTCTCAGATTTGCTCCTACCGACTCCTGTTTAGTTTTTAGCAAGTTGGCCTATCTGCTAAGTGCCATGAAAACAAAGAAGAATGTGCAGGAGGGTCCAAAGGACATCTAAAGAAAGACCTTAGCAGAGACCCAGTGGAGATATTTTTATCTACAACATAAGAACCAAAGACTGTATACACCTAGAAATTGCAAGAAAGGGGGTGAAAATAAATAGTGCAAAATTAGAAATTTTCCAACAGAATCAGACCAGCCAAGATAAAAGACCTCAAGAGGGGCGCCTGAGTGGCTCAGTCACTTAAGTGTCTGACTCTTGATTTTGGCTCAGGTCATAATCCTGGGATGGTGGGATTGAGCTCTGCACTGAGTGTGGAACCTGCTTGAGATTCATTCTCTCCCCACACCTCCCTCTCTCCTCTCCCTGCCCCCTCCCCTGCTTGTGTGCTCTCAATAAATAAATAAACCTAAAGAAACAGATAAGAGAGGTATCCCAGTAAGTGACTCATGCAGACCACTCCACAGTGAGGATCATAGCCTGTAAGTTTTACTCACAAGTCCGGAGCTTTCACGTACCTGTTTAGTGGTCTGCTCTTAAATACCAGAAAATAGACAAGGATCACCAGAAATTGAGGAAAGCATTTACTATTAAAGATAGACCAAAATAAGGAGGAAAAAGCAACTTAGAGGAAAAAAGAGAATATAGAGGAAGATACAAACTTTTAAAAAGACACATTAAGAACAAACAAAACAGCCAGAGATGACATAACCCTTACAGACACTAAAAATTATATAGAGTTGAATTTTGTATATTTTAGGTGATTTTCTCTGGCTCAAGCTTACAATTTTTTAAAAAGTTTATTTATTAAAAAAGTTTAAATGTTTTTATTTATTTCTGAGAGAGAGAGAGAGAGACAGTGTGAGCAGGGGAGGGTCAGAGAGAGGGAGACACAGAATCTGAAGCAGGCTCCAGGCTCTGAGCTGTCAGCACAGAGCCCAACTCGGGGCTTGAACCCACGAACCTTGAGGTCATGACCTGAGCCGAAGTCAGATGCTTAACTGACTGAGCCACCCAGGCGCCTCTATTTATTTATTTGAAAGACAGTGAGCAAGAGAGTGGGAGATGGATGGAGAGAGAGAGAGAGAATCCCAAGCACAGAGGCTGATGCGGGGCTAGAACTGTGAGATCATGACCTGAGCTGGAACCAAGAACTAGACCCTTAACCAACTGAACAACCCAAGAGTCCCAAACTTATAAATTTTGAGGTTAGTTGATTGATAATTTCTTTTTGTCATAAAATGCCTTCTAACTTAAGTAGTTATATTTTCTAGTTTCTGTATTGTTCATCATACAATAAATGAGTCAATAATAAATAGCAATGAAAAAAAGAACATTCAGAAAAAAATGTTAGAAATAATGTTAGAAAAAATACATATTTTATTTACTTATTCACATTTAAAAATGTTTATTTACCTCTGAGAGAGACAGAAAGCATGAGCAGGGGAAGGGCAGAGAGAGCGAAAAAGGATCTGAAGTAGGCTCTGCACTGACAGTGGAGAGCCTGATGTGGAGCTTGAACTTATAAACCACAAGATCATGATCTGAGCTTAAGTCAGACATTTAACTGACGGAGCCACCCAGGCGTCCCAGAAAAATACACATTTTGATAGCAGAACCAAACAACTCAATGCAAGGGTTGGAAGACAAAGCTGAGGAACTCTTTCAGAAATAAACATAAAAAGCCACAAGGATAGAAAATAGGAGAGTAAAGATACAAAAACTGGGTATCAGTCTAAGAGGTCCAACATCTAAATAACAGCAGTTCAAGAAAGTCAGAAGAGAAAGACCAAGGAGAGAAAGTCATTAATGAGTTAATTCACAAAAATGTCCCAGATTGAAAGAGCCCAGCAAATGCCCAAGTCACATCACAGCGAACCTGCAGAACATCAATGTTAAAGAGAAGCTTCCAGAGGGAAAACAAGCTGTCACATAAAAGGTCAGAATCAGAATGGGAAAAAAAAATCAGAATGAATTACACTTTTCAACAGGCACTCTGAAGGATAGAGAAAAAAATGAAGCAGTGACTTTAAAATTCTCAGGGAAATTCCTGAAACTAAAAAAGGATTTACTTTCTCAAGAAACTAATGATAATATGCTACTTGAAAATGACAGGTGAAGACTCCGGAAGAGGACGATACTGAATCCAGGAAGCAAGGGATCAGAAACAAGATACAGGTGAAGGGGTCCTCTGGGTGATTGTGAAGGAGACCCCAGAACAACAGCTCCTTAGCGGACCCAGAGGGCAAAGGTCAAGGGTCTAGATCAAAGCAGATCAGAATGCTGAGGGAGAGGGGTGCCCGGTTGGCTCAGTCCGTTAAGCATCTCACTTTGGCTCAGGTCATGATCTCATGGTTTGTGGGTTCAAGCCCTGCATTGAGCTCTGTGCTGACAGCTTGGAGACTGGAGCCTGCTTCCCATGCTGTGTCTCCCTCTCTCTCTGCCCCTCCCCCACTCATGCTCTGTCTCTCCCTCTCAAAAATAAATAATCGTAAAGAAGAAAAGAAAAGAGGGGCGCCTGGGTGGCTCAGTTGGTTAAGTATCCAACTTCAGCTCAGGTCATGATCTCACGGTTCATGGGTTCGAGCCCCCCATCGGGCTCTGTGCTGACAGCTAGCTCAGAGCCTGGAGGCTGCTTTGGATTCTGTGTCTCCCTCTCTCTCTGACTCTTCCCTGCTCACGCTACCTCACTCTTTCTCTCTCTCTCAGAAATAAATAAAAAACATTTAAAAAAAAAAAGAAAAGAAAACACTTAGGGAGAGATTTTAAGAAGATGAGATTCAAAGACTATCTAATGTGTTTATATGGAAAGATTTATACCATTAGGAGAGATTTGGGGGTTAAATTAGAAGCACAGAAAATTTAGCCAAATAAATAAAAAACCAAGACAATAACCATCACCAGGGAAAAATCAGAGGTACTATTGGAAGAAAAGAGTAGTTACGGTAGCAAGAATGTTGACAGAACCATAAACATAGATCATAGGCCATGGATCCAACACCATTATCTGAGAGGCTGGGAAAGACGAGCATGTATGTGATGAGGCAGAAAGTGCGGGAAAAGAATGAAACTCCTTTTCCAGAGTGGGAAGTTGGTAAACAATGCCAAAAACGGAAACATTAAGACACAGCCACAGGGTGCAACTCAGAAATATGAAGATAAATACCAAGTAAATCAGCTAGAAATTGAAACCAGTTTTCTCTGGGGAGTAGAAAGTAGGAGTGGGAGGGCACAGAACTCTGCTCATCATTCAAAACCAGGTAGAACTGGGACACTGAGCAAGGCACACATACAGCTGTGACAAACAGACTAAATTTAAAAAGATAGTCCTGAGTTTTTTTTTTTTTTTAAACAATGGACAAATAATTACAGAAAAAGAAAATTAATGTTATCTATCCATGGAGGCTAAGTCTGAGAGAAATGGTTAATGTTTGTAAAGAGACTGAGCTTCAGATATACACAGTTAATATGGTTGAGATGTCCTGTGTTTTCCCTTTCTGCTGTTTAGCAACCAAACCCTCTTCCCAACAGCACCCTGCAGCCTCCATGCCCCATGGGAGACAGCCAGTGCTCTGCATCACTGTCACAGAAGATCCAAAGCCTTCTCTTAGGAGCCTGGGACAGCAGGGGGTAAGCACATGACCTCGGCTTGGATGCCTGGGTACCAGTTCTGGATGTCTGGGTCGGCAGTTCTTGAGGAAGGGGCCACGGGTAGTGCTAACCCCACCTTTCCAGCGTGGCTGTTGCTGCAGGTCCTGGTCGTCTGACTGCCAGTCAGTTCTGAAACCCCAGGGAGCCTCCAGCCTTTCCCATCGTTTGGGTAGTTTGGGGTATTGAACCCTGAGCGGCACAAATGGTTAGCATTACTGTGCAGGTAATGGTATATTTAACCCTCTGGAGAGATTCTTTCTAGGTTTTGCTGCTGCAAGACAGAAGTCACAAAAGATAACCAAGAAGTCACAAAAGATAATCCAGTAGAGTGCCTTGAATGTGAGGGGAACCCTAGCTTCCTGTGGCACCCACCTGCTGTGCACTATCCCACCCCCCAGGAACCTCCCACTGCTGTGCTACTCTCCCGTGGGTGTATGCAATCCTAACAGTCTCCTTGTACGCTCATTATATGATCAGATATTGCTGCTCTTATACACCGGTGTGGTGTTCTCTTCTCTGCTTCCTATTCTGAAATTCCACTTTATCTTACTTTTAATGTTTATATATTTATTTTGAGAGAGAGAATGAGAGAGAGAGAGAGATAGTGAGAGCAAGAGAAAGGGGAAAAGGTAGAGAGAGAGAGTCCCAAGCAGGCTCTGCGCTGTCAGCGCTAAGTCCAATGCAGGGCTCGGTCTCAGGAACCCAATAGTCGGATGCTTAACTGACTGAGCCACCCAGGTGTCCCTAAAACGCCAATTTTTTTAAAATGTTTTTTTATTTATTTCTAGGAGAGAGACAGCATGAGCAGGGGAGGGTCAGAGAGAGAGGGAGTGACAGACTAAAACAGGCTCCATGCTCTGAGCTGGCAGTCAGCACAGAGCCCGACACGGGGCTCGAGCCCACGAACCGCGAGATCATGAACTAAGCGAAAGTCAGACGCTTAACCGACTAAGCCACCCAGGCGCCCCAAAATGCCAATTTTTTAAAAAAATATTTTTTTATTTATTTCTAGGAAAGAGAGGGAGAGACAGCGTGAGCAGGGGAGGGTCAGAGAGAGAGGGAGATACAGACTCTGAAATAGGCTCCAGGCTCTGAGCTGGCAGTCAGCACAGAGCCCGACACGGGGCTCGAACCCACGAATCGCGAGATCATGACCTAAGCGAAAGTCGGACGCTTAACCGACTAAGCCACCCAGGCGCCTCAACGCCAATTGTTTTTTTAAATGACTAAATTCAAAAGCAAGTCAAAAGTATACATACTTGCTTATTAGATCACTTTTTAAAAAAATTTTTTTAATGCTTATTTTATTTTTGGGAGAGAGAGAGAGACAGAGAGAGAGAGAGAGAGAGAGAGAGAGAGCAAGCAGGGGAGGGGCAGAGAGAGAGGGAGACACAGAATCTGAATCTGAAGCAGGTTCCAGACTCCATGCTGTTAGCAGAGAGCCTGACGCGGGGCTCGAACCCACGAACTGGGAGATCATGACCTAAGCCGAAGTCGGACGCCCAACCAACTAAGCCACCCAGGCGCCCCATAGATCACTTTTTTTTTTTTAAAGTAGGTTCTATGCCCAATGTGGGGCTTGAACTCACCATCCCAAGATCAAGAGTCAACTAACTGAGGCAGCCGGATGCCCCTGGATCATGTATTAAAATTACAATGACTACAAATACACTTATTTATTCTGAGGTCTCTGTATATTAAGAGAAAGCTTCCCCAACTGGAGAAATGAAACAACAGACACTATTGCTCTATCCGGCAAGTCCACTCTTGAGCTCAGATCTAAACAGAACTGCCTTAGACATTTAAGCCCAAGGTTTTCAGAAGACACAGTACTCATTTAACCTATTCTGTACATGCTTTTCATTCTTTCTCTTCAGATAGACACATGTACCAATATAGCTACGTGGGACACCAGATTTTCTTAAATTAAGCAATACTAAAATAATTCTTAAAGTTCGAGGCTCACACACAAGTAGGGCAAGAAAAGCCTCAGAAAAGGGGCTCCCTTCATAAAGCAACAGCTAGATCAGATCTAGCAGTTTCCAGAAAAAGCATTACTGCTGCTTGCCCAGGTCAGCAAAGAAAAGCCTGGCACCAGAACTTACTCTTCAGTCTATTAGAGGCTTGAAGGAAAATGAGTGTTCTTTCCGATACTTAGTCGATAGTGAATTCAAGATTTCTCCATTTTATAGCAAGGGAGATAAGCTGCTAAAAATATATGGCTTTTCTCCCTAACTTGAGCGCCTCCTCTATAAATAATCAGTTTAAGGACTTTAATTATCTTTTTGGGGAAATAGATTTAAAAAAATATTTTGGCTAGTTCAACAATTAGGCATTTCCTACATGTACCTTAATCTGCAAGCCTATCAGTGTCTATATCATGGCTTCATTTTATTTTTTATTTTTTATTTTTTTTTTAAATTTTTAATGTTTTATTTATTTCTAGGAGAGAGAGAGAGACAGCGCGAGCAGGGGAGGGTCAGAGAGAGAGGGTGTCACAGACGGAAACAGGCTCCAGGCTCTGGGCTGGCAGTCAGCACAGAGCCCGACGCGGGGCTCGAACCCACGAACCGCGAGATCATGACCTAAGCGAAAGTCGGACGCTTAACCGACTAAGCCACCCAGGCGCCCCGATGGCTTCATTTTATACTCCTAAGAAAACCTGTAATTTATATTCAATAAATAACACAAAATTGGAGAAATATAAACAGGGCTCCACCCAATGATGTTGGGACGGAGGCTGCTTAGAACCCCTCCAAGTTCTGTAAGTCAGGGGTATAAAGGAATACTCTTAATTCATGGCAGAGATGCAGCCATTTGGGAACAGGTTTATAAATCATAAAAGTACAAATCCATGACAGCCCAATAGCAAAAAGAAATAAAAATTATTATTATTATTATTTTAAATGTTTATTTACTTTTGAAAGAGAGACAGAGTGCAAGTGGGAGAAGGGCAGAGAGAGGGAGACACAGGATCTGAAGCAGGTTCCAGGCTCTGAGCTGTCAGCACAGAGCCTGATGTGGGGCCTGAACCCACCAACAGTGAGATCATGATCTGAGCTGAAGCCAAAACCTCAACCGATTGGGCCACCCAGGTACTCCAGAAATAAAAATGATTAAGGTGGGTATCTTAAAATAACAATGAGAAACAATGGTCCTCAAAAGAAGCAACATATTTGGCTAAAAATGTTGGAAATGAAAGGCAAATTTTGACGGCCGATCATCATCTGGCTGAAAACATTTTTAACAGCTTTTTGCTAACTAGATTTTTCAGAGAAAAAGAGCCTGAGTTTTAAGACTCAAAGGTCAAGTCACTTCCAATCTTGAGAGAAGAGAAGATTAGGTGGACAAGCTTTAAGGAGGGGGACTGGAGGACTATTTATAAATACCACCTCTGGGTCAGCCAGGTCTTTTCTCATTCAAAAGCTCCCAGGTGATTTATACCCAGGATGAGCACAAAGGAACACTCCTTTACTATGGGAATCCTCTCTCAGAGAGCTGTTCCTGGTAGATTCTTACTTGGAACCAGGCAGATAAAAGCAGCATACTCTCATATGTAAAATAAGAGCATCTTAAAAATAAGCTTCAGTCTGGAAACAATAAGCTCCCCCCCAAAAAAAAAAAAAAAATCAATAGATGGTAAAGTGTCCAGCCTTTTAAAAGCTAAAAAAGGAAGTATAAACTAAGATAAACATGGAAGAGTGAGAGTCACTTGGCTTAATACAGAAGGTTACATAAGTCCTCTTATGTTTTAAATAGCTGTGACCTGCTACGATTTTGGTCCAGTGCGGGGGCTGGGGACAGACCTGAGGTAGAGAAGACAGCCAGGGAGGTGGTGGTGGAGTGAGAAGTGAAGGCCTGGGGGCTGGAAGAAACCAGTCAGGTGAATGAGGTACTAGGTAAATTTCCTTGAAATGTGAAAAGAAGGAAATGGAATAAACGAATTTAAAATATTTAGTAACAATCATCTAGAAGCATTTTGGAATGACTACACTGGCTCTTGCTCAATTAGTTTTTTTTAAATAGTTTTTATTTATTTTTGAGACAGAGAGAGACAGAGCATGAGTGGGGGAGGGGCAGAGAGAGAGGGAGACACAGAATCTGAAACAGGCTCTAGGCTCTGAGCTGCCAGCACAGAACCCGACGCGGGGTTTGAACCCATGAACCTGAGCTGAAGTCGGACACTTAACCGACTGAGTCACCTAGGCGACCCCTTGCTTAATTAGTTTTAAATGGAAATGGCCAACCTCAACTTTTATATATTAAACAGAAGAGATCCACTGTACACTGCAGCACCTCACTGGCCAGTTGAGACGAGAGACAAGAGGGAGATCAGGAGAGGGGAAGAGAAGAGAGAGGAGGAATGGAGAAGGCAAAAAGGGGAAAGAGGAAAGAAACACAGAACACACAGACACACACACACAAGGGATGGAGTGGAAAAAAGAAAAGATACTGAGAAAATGAGACAAACAGAAATGCCCACATGGAGGGGTGCCTGGGTGGCTCAGTCAGTTAAGCGTCCGACTTCGGCTCAGGTCAGATCTCACAGTTCGTGGGTTCGAGCCTCGCGTCGGGCTCTGTGCTGACAGCGAGCTCAGAGCCTGGAGCCTGTTTCAGATTCTGTATCTCCCTCTCTCTCTGACCCTCCCCTGCTCACACACACACACTCTCTCTCTCAGAAATAAAAAAAACATTAAAAAAAAAAAAAAGAAATGCCCACATGGAACTGATAACCAAGAGACAGGCCCAGAACAGAAGGGAACAATAAGGAAGAGGCTCAGGAAGTTCAGAGATGAGAGTCTAGTTTTTCCTGCTAAAACCTTATATTATAGAGTTGTCTTAGTTAGTGGCTTCATAGAATGATTTGAAATTGATGGGTAGGAAGACTGCTTCCCTGAAAATGTTAATTGGCTGATTCATAGTTTCCTGTAATTTATCATCCAAACTTGTACTTTTGAGAATGAAAGAGGGTGCTAACTGGACAGCAAACTTAAATGAGTTTGTTCATGTAAGGTGCTTAGAACAGTACCCGGGCATGTAGGGAGCGGAGTGTTGTTACAAATTCATTATCATTTCCTGTCTAGTTTCCTGAGGGCTTTCCTTGCTTCCATTCTTGCCTCCTCTTTCAATCCATACTCCTCACAGAAGAAGGCAGTTGCTTAAAAACTGTGAATTAGAGGTCAATCTCTGGTTTTCCTTTGCACTTAAAAACCAAACTCAAGTCCTCTCCGTGGTTTCCAAGTTACTGTCACTATGTTCCAGCCATAACAGCCTCCTTTCTCTTTCATCAACATGCTAGTGTCTCTTCTGCCCATGATACCACCTGAGTGCTCTTGCCTTTGCTTCTCAGATTCTTGGGACCCACTCACTCAGTCTACAGTGGTCTCTGAATCTAGATTTGCCTCCTAAATTGGGGCTCCTTCTGTGCTCCCATGCCAACCTTGGCCACACCCTGGCCTCCCCTGAGCAGTCTGTGCTATCTCCATTTCCCCTAAGAAGAGACTAAATACCACTTCACCTTTGCTGTGTTACTTTCCTGGTCAAAGACCTTTGAAGGATCCTCACAGACTGATCCAGGTCTCTCCATATACTTGATCTCAAACTATTACTCCTTTTTTTTTTTGAAGTTTATTTATTTTGATATATATATACACACACACAAGGGCACAAGCAGGACATGGAGAGAGGGGGAAAGAGAAAAATCCCAAGCAGGCTTTGTGCTGTCAGCATGGAGCCCTACTTGGGGCTCGATCTCATGAACCACGAGATCATGACCTGAGCCGAAATCAGGAGTTGGACGCTAACTGACTGAGCCCCTCAAACTGTCCTTCATTCACTAAGTGCTTATTAACAACCTACTATGTGCCAGGTATTGACATCAAAATTGCATGTAAAAAATTTGGACAATACTGTTTCTATTCACCCACATTACTTTTAAGAATATTTTTTCATTGGAATGGTAAAAGACTGTCATATTCATGCCTTATATTTGGGTATTATTCTAATAATTTTGGGCATTAACTTAATATTCTAATACTAATCTATATAACACCAAAAATTTATTTATTCATGCCCTTCAAAACAATTCATACTCAAGCTGGATAATTCTCAGTGAGGAGATAATTCTCTAATAATATAACTCAGATCCTGATCACTAATCTAGGGATGGAAGATCTGTATCATTTCAATTCCTAACAATTCACCAGGAAGGGAACTGTTTTTATCAAATGTTATTCTGTTTTAGCTTTTTAAGAAGTAAGCTTTTTTAGATTTACAAAAAATTATAAAATAGTACAGTTCTCATATACCCCCATACCTAGTTTCCCCTATTATAGACATATTTGTCACAACTAACAGCTAATCTTAATACATTATCAGTAACTAAAGTCTACAGTTTGTTCAGATTTCCTTAGTTTTAATCTAATGTCCTTTTTCTATCCCAGGATCCAGTCCAAGATCCCACATTACATTTAGTTGTCATTTCTCCTGAAGCTCCTATGGGCCATGAGAGTTTCTCAGACTTCCCTTGTTTTTGATGACCTTGACAGTGTCTAGTACTGGTCAGGTATTTTCTGGATGTCTGTCAATCAGGGTTTGTTTGATGTTGTTTCCCTGAGGAGGCTGGAGTTGTGGGTTTTTAGGAGGAAGACCACAGAGGTAAAGTGTAATCTTCATCCCATCACGTCATGGCTACTATCAACATGACTTATTTCTGTTGATGTTGATCTTGATCACCTGGCTGAGGTGGTGCTTGTCAGTTTTCTCCATTGTAAATATACTTTTCCCCTCCTCTCCACATTATATTCTTGGCAGGAAGTCACTATATGCAGCCCAAACTAAGGAATGGGCAGTTATGCTCCATCTCCTTGAGGTAAGAATAACTATGAGTTATTTGGAATTTTGCAGTGAAAATGTCTCTTCTCCCATTTAAAAAAAATTTTTTTTTAATGTTTTATTTATTTCTAGGAGAGAGAGAGACAGCGTGAGCAGGGGAGGGTCAGAGAGAGAGGGAGTCACAGAGTGAAACAGGCTCCAGGCTCCGAGCTGGCAGTCAGCACAGAGCCCGACGCGGGGCTCGAACCCACGAACCGCGAGATCATGACCCAAGCGAAAGTCGGACGCTTAACCGACTAAGCCACCCAGGCGCCCCATCTTCTCCCATTTTTTTTAAAAAGTAGGCTTCACACCCATCGTGGAACCCAATGTGGGGCTTGAACTCACGACCCTGAGATCAAGACCTGAGCTGAGATTGAGTTGGACACTTAGCTGACTGAGCCACCCAGTCACACCTCCCATTTATTTTTTATTCAATTATTTATGTATATCAGGCCAGTTGGTTTTTTTTATCAAATGGCTGTGCTCTAATCCCCCAATTTTTATCTCCCAACATGGAAATATTTCAACACTAAGCAATCTGCTTAAAAATACTTAGTTAAGATGCTCATCTATATGGGTGCCAGGGTGGCTCAGCCAGTTAAGTGGCCGACTTTGCTCAGGTTCATGAGTTTGAGCCCCCTGTTGGACTCTCTGCTGTCAGTGTGGAGCCTGCTTTGGAACCTCTGTCTCCCTCTCTCTGCCCCTCCCTTGCTCACTTGTGCACGCATATATGTGCTCTCTCATAAAGAAACAAATATTAAAAAGAAAGATGCTCACTTATAAGTCTCAGGGATTCATCTGGGCTGTGGGAGGAAGATAGAGACCAGCATATAGTCACAAGGAAAGGCTGAGAGAGGGGAAAATAAAAATTGGTTTGGAGTAAAACACCTGGGTTGGAGTCTAGTTTCTATCGCATAATAGCTGTGTGATCTTTGATAAGTCTTTTAACTTATGAGAGTTTTAGTTTATAAACTACAGATAATACCAAGGCCTTAAGATTATTGCAGAATTATATGAAATGCCTACAAAAAATGGTTTATACATTATAAAACATGATGCAAGTGTTGGACATTGTATCATAATTATTCAGGATTAGAAAAGGCAAAAAAACCCCTTATGAAGTAACTTTTTATGAGCTATTTCAAATTCTCTAATAAAAGCACATAGTATCTTGGGGCTCAGTTGGTTGAGCATCTGATTCTTGATGTTGGCTTGGGTCATAATCCCAGGGTGGTGGGATCAAGCCCCACGTAGGGCTCTGAGCTGAGCATGGAACGTGCTTGGGATTCTTTCTCTCTCCCTCTGCCCCACTCCCCTGCCTGGCCTCTCTCCCTCAAAAAAAAAAAAAAAAAAAAAAGGAAATATTATCTTAAACATTCAATAATTTTCTTTTTTTTTATAACTTTAATTTTTTTAAATTTTTTAAATGTTTTTATTTATTTCTAGGGAGAGAGAGAGACAGTGTGAGCAGGGGAGGGTCAGAGAGAGAGGGAGTCACAGACTGAAACAGGCTCCAGGCTCTGAGCTGGCAGTCAGCACAGAGCCCGACGCGGGGCCCGAACCCACGAACCGCGAGATCATGACCTAAGTGAAAGTCGGATGCTTAACCGACTAAGCCACCCAGGCGCCCCATAAACACTCAATAATTTTCAATAAGGAAAAAGTCACCAAAAACTTAGTTGTATGAATATTTGACTTTGGTTTTATTCACTCAAAATCTTATAATTCCCAGAAAATATGCTGCAGTCCTGTGTTGCTCATATATTAATCTGCATCCCTTCATCTGTTTCAGAGTGCAGATGAGACCTAATTCTACTTTTATATTTGTAAAAACTCATATTCTACATATCAAATATAGAAAGAAAAATTGCAGTTGAGGCATTTGAGTTATCTTAACTGGAAAACAAATTAAAGGTAGGGATGCTCCCTAGTTTTGGCCTTTCCAATAAAACCTAACTTTAAGTCCTTTTGGGTTTTTTTAAATAAAAATTTTTAAATGTTTTATTTCTTTTTGAGAGAGAGATAGAGATAGCATGAACAGGGGAGGGTCAGAAAGAGAGAGAGGGAGGCACAGAATCCGAAGACAGGCTCTAGGCTCTGAGCTAGCTATCAGCACAGAGCGCGACACGGGGCTTGAACCCACGAACCATGAGATCATGACCTGAGCTGAAGTCAGACGCTTAACTGACTGAGCCACCCAGGTGCTCCAGTCCTTTTGGTTTTTACTTTACCCAGTTTCACACAGAAATTGGGACTGATATATATTAACTAAAATAGAGACTTAAGCACATTTCTTTGATTTCCCCCCAGTGTTGGCACTTATAGTTAAGCTAGTTGCCTTAAGGTATTTTTCTCTTATATATTGCTTAAAAATTTTTCTTGAGAGAGAGAGACAGAGTGAGAGTTGAGAAGGGGCAGAGAGAAGGAGACACAGAATCCCAAGCAGGCTCCAGGCTCTAAGCTGTCAGCACAAAGCCAGATGTGGGGGTTTGGACCCATGAGCCTCAAGGTCATGACCCAAATCAAAGTTGGACGCTCAACTGACTGAGTCACCCAGGTGCTCCTATTGTTGATATAATAGCCTCTCAACTAACTTATCTCCTTCAATTTCTATTGTTTCTCAAAGCCTAGTTTGATGATCTTGTTAAGAATGTTGTTTCTAGGGCTTCATCTCAGTCAAACCTACTTAATTAGAATCTCCCCAAGTGAGGCTTGGGAATGCTCATTTAAAAATATATGTATGTATGTATGTATGTATGTATGTATGTATGTATGTATGTATGTATGTAATCTTTATGCCCAATGTGGGGCTTGAACTCATGAGAGATCAAGAGCCACATGCTCTTCTGACTGAACTGCCCAGGAGCCCTGGGAATGCCATTGTAAAATGCAATGTTTGGGGCACCTGGGTGGCTCTGTTGGTTAAGCATCCGACTTCGGCTCAGGTCATGATCTCACGGTTCGTGGGTTCGAGCTCTGCGTTGGGCTCTATGCTGACAGCCAGCTCAGAGCCTGGAGCCTGTTTCAGATTCTGTGTCTCCCCCTCTCTCTGACCCTCCCCTGCTCATACTGTCTCTTTCTCTCTCAGAAATAAAACATTAAAAAAAAAAAGCAACATTTATGTGCAGTAAAGTTGAAGTACCACGCACCTAGCCTTTATAATCTAATACACAGTGACTAGAGTAACCCTCCTAAAATCCAACCTGAATCATATCATTACTTCCCCTTCAAAAACTTTCAAAAGATTTTCACTGAGTAAAGTCCTAACTTCTTAGCGTTTAAAGTTTCTTGTTTTTTGGGGGGCGCCTGGGTGGCTCAGTCAGTTAAGCATCCGACTCTTGATTTTGGCTCAGGTCATGATCTCACAGGTTCATGAGTTCAAGCTCTGCATTGGGCTCATCGTACTGACAGTGTAGATTCTGCTTGGGATTACCTCTTTCTCCCTCTCTCTCTGTACCCCACCACCACACATCCTTTCTCTCTTAAATAAACTTTAAAAAAAAGAAATTTAATAAAAAAATAAAGTTCTTGTTTTTTATTTTTTTATTTTAGAGAGAGAGACAGTGAGTACAAGCCGGGGAGAGGAGCAGAGGGAAAGGGATTCTCAAGTAGGCTCCACACTCAGCATGGAGCCCAACGCAGGGCTCAATCCCATGACCCTGACACCAGGACCTGAGTGGAAATCAAGAGTCAGATGCTGAACTGACTGACCTACCCAGGAGACCCGAAAATACAGTGTTAATCCTTTCTTAACCATTAGGTCACTTCAATTTCTCTTTCATTTTCTTTTTAGTGATGTTTTGGACCTGGATTCCTATCATTCTAATATACATTAGGAGAAGATTCCAGCAGGGTCCACTGATTTTGATCAGATTACCGTCAGCACCTTCTGCCATGTCAACTCTGGCATCACTGGTGTCGCTTCGCTGAAGGCAGAAGGGTGCAGCCTCTCTAAAGTGAGGGGCAGAATTACCAGGCCATATACTTGCACTTTCCAGCTAAGACACTATAATTCTACAGCTCTGAACTAATCAACACTGAAAAATCAGCTTCTACTTGCCAAATGGCCCCTCCTCAATGCCTGTTTCTTCTCTTTCTCCGATTTTCTAGTACTTGCTCCCTTTATACTTACTCAATACTCATATGCTCTCGGTGGGAGTTTTGTGTACTACTTACTGTCTCTCTAACTTGACCACACGCTTCTTGAGGGCAGAGTTTTTCCTCTCATTGAGTTGACAGCAAAAACAGGGAAATCTCTGACTATGAGTTTCTGGCATGTAGCTACATCAATCAGTAACTTCCTAGTGTACAAAAGTACTTACCAAAGATTTTGTTTTTCTTTTGGATAATACGGCCAGGAAGAACAAATGATAGAGAAACTATTTATAGATTATTAGGTTTAGGGCACTCTGTATAAGAATAGTCAGTATCAGTTTTTTCCAGGATATATTTTCTTAGGAAAGCCTTTCATTTTATTTCATTTTATTTTTTTAAGAAAAGCTTTTCATTTTAGAATTATGTTTGAATTAAGGCAAAAAGGGGACTGATTTCTTAATCAGTATTTTTTGTTTTAACTTTTTTAATTTTACTTTTTTATTTAAAAAATTTTTTTAATGTTTTATTTCTGAGAGAGAGAGAGAGAGAGAGACAGCATGTGCAGGGGAGGGTCAGAGAGAGAGGAAGACACAGAATCTGAAGCAGGCTCCAGGCTTTGAGCTGGCTGTCAGCAAAGAGCCCGACGTGGGGCTCGAACCCACGAACCGTGAGATCATGACCTGAGCCGAAGTTGGACGCTGAACTGACTGAGCCACCCAGGCGCCTCTAATTTTAGTTTTTTAAATTTAAGTTTATTTATTTTGAGAGAGAGGGAGGAGAGGGAGGGAAGGAGAACAAGTAGGCGGAGGGCAGAGAAAGAAAGGGGCTGAGGATCCAAAGTAGCCTCCGTGTTGAGAGAGAGCAGAATGTGGGGCTTGAATTCATGAAGTGTGAGATCAGGACCTGAGCCGAAGTTGGAAGCTTAACCAAATGAGCCACCCAGGAGCCCCTAAATATTTATTTTTTGAGAGAGGGAGGGAGGGAGGGAGAGAGCGAGAGAGAACAAAGAGAACAAGTGGCAGAGGGGCAGAGAGAGGGGGGACAAAGGACTTGAAGTGGGCTGTGTGCTGACAGCAGAGAGCCAGATGTGGGGCTCAAACTGACAAACTGTGAGATCATGTTCTGGGCCGAAGCTGGATGCTTAACTGATCCACGCAGACACCCCTAATTATTATTTTTAAGTTTTGTCAGATTCTAGAAATAATCCTTTCCTGCCATTTTAAGGATAGTTTTAGAATGATAAACTTTGGAAAATGAAATCTCTTAAAGATTCTACCAAAGTCAGAACAGGGGCACATTCCTAAAGCTATGCCAGAAAAACAAAGATCACTAGCTCAACTAGCATAAATATTTTTTGTTAAAGTTTATTTACTTATTTTGAGAGAGAGCAAGGTGTGAATGTGCATATGAGCAGGGGAGGGGCAGAGAGAGAGGGAGAGAGCAAGAATCCCAAGGAGGCTTTGTGCTGCCAGCAGGGATGTAGACTCTGTTTCACAAACCCTGAGATCATGAGCGGAGCCGAAACCAAGAGTCAGACACTTAACCAACTGAGCCATCGAGGCGCCCCTCTCCTGGCATACATCTGTAACAAGCACAAATAAATTATTATTTTCTTCTTAAATGTTTTTAATGAATAAATCTCATTTAGGATGATTTTTCCCATTGAGTGTAGAAATCAAACACACACAATCTTTACTTTATAAATGTCTTCAATTCACTTTTAAATAATAGGCACATCCATCTGGAAGTCCTTGAATTTTGCTGACATACATATTCAATAGGATTTTATGCTGAAAATCTTTTTGTATCTTTATTTACTTAACATTTATTATTGAAGTATAGCTGACATGCAACAAAGGGATCTTTTTAAAATGGGTATTGTTCTAAATAAATAACAGAGTCTCTTTAGATTTCCATACTATTTTTGGAGATTTGTTAGCTTTTATTTATTTATTTTTAAGTTTTTAAAAATTTTATTGAGAGAGAGCATAGATGCTCATGCTCACATGTGTGCTTGCAAGGGGGGAGGCAGTAGGGGCAAAGGGAGGAGAGAGAGAATCTTAAGTAGGGTCCATGCTCAGCATAGGAGACTCATGAGGGGCTCAATCTCACAACCCTGAGCTCATGGCCTGAACCAAAATCAAGAGTCACAGGAGATTTGTTAGCTTTTAAAAATAAATGGGTATATCAGCTTGCTGGTCATGTGAATGCACACTTTTAACTAGAAACAGGTACTGCATCTAAGAGCCTGTGAGATGTCTTAATATAAGAACACAGAGGGGTGCCTGGGTGGCTCAGGCGGTTTAGCCTGCGACTTTGGCTCAGATCATGATCTTGGGGTTCATGAGTTTAAGCTCTGCATCGAGCTCTCTGCTGGCAGCTCAGAGTCTGGAGCTTGCTTCAGGTTCTGTGTGTGTGTGTGTGTGTCTCTCTCTGCCCCTCCCCCACTCACGCTTGATGCCTCTCTCAAGAAAAATAAAAACGTTAAAAAAAAGAAAACAAAAAGAATGCTTTTTTTATACAGATAAATTTTAGCATCTTAAAACAGTTGGTGGGAGGGGCGCTTGGGTGGCTCAGTTGGTTAAGCATCTCTCTTGGCTCAGGTAATGATCTCACAGCTGATGGGTTCAAGCCCCATGTTGGGCTCTGCAACTCAGAGCGCAGAGCCTGCTTTGGATCCTCTGCCTCCCTCTCTATCTCTGCCCCTAGCATGCTCTCTTTCTCAAAAACAAAACAAAACAACCCTCCCCCCACCTTTGCAAAACCCTAAAACATTAAAAACAGTTTATGGGAAAAGAAAAAAGAAATGGGGAAAATGAAGGTGTTTTTGATTTTGTGTTCGTAAATTAAACAATTTAAAAAGCTCTGTTTTAAAAGAACCAAATGAGGGTGGCTGGGTGGCTCAGTCAGTTAAGCGTCTGATTCTTGATCTCAGTTCAGGTCTTGATCTCAAAGTGTTGAGTTCAGGCCCTGTGCCAGGCCTGGTGTTAGGCTCCACACTGGGCGTAGAGCCTAATTAAAAAAAAAAAAATTAAAAGTACCAAATGAGTTACCTAATCACATTTCAGATATTGAGTCCCCTAAAAAGCCAGACCTTAATTTGTCATACCACTGTAATATACCTTTCCCTGTCACACGGGACTTCTCAAAAAAAAATTCCTTTGATGTCTTTGTAAAGTTATTTAGTTTTTTTTTGCCAAAGAACCTGAAATGTAGCACTGTCATATACACCGATGACACCCATGATAAGCATACACTTCCAATCTTGCCTCAAGCAAGGGCCAAGACCAGACTACCTATGGGAAACTTCCAGGGCAGCACAAACTTTGTGTGACCAAGAGAACCTGACATCTAGGCTATATTAGTAACTGCTGGCAGATGCGGCCACTGTCAACTTGTTCCTGTCACATTATTTTCCTTTGCCTCAGTCCAAAGCCACAGGGGAGGGCTACGGGGTTTGCTTGTGACTTGTAACAACAGCAGAGGCAGTGGATTCCCTCCCCTGTCTAACCTGACTCCTGGCTCCTCCCCTGGAAACGGGACATACCAAACAGGACGAGTCATCTGCTAGTCCGTGAAAGTTCTGGTTGGCTACTTGGGGAACATGGAAACGTCTGTCAGAGGAGGATCAGAAGGAAATTCTGAAGAGCTGGCTTGGACAGCAAAGTCCACTAGGACCCTTATTACCCTTTGCTTCTTTGTTCAACTTCTCATTTCTTTCAATGCACATCACTAAGCCCGAATGTAAATAAGATAGTTGAAAAGCTGCTGGTTCCATGACTGTTTTGCATGGTTATTTGCCAAGTGAACTCTCAGGGTAATTCTAGAAAGCATGTTATCTAGGTAAAACAGCGGTTAATGGTATTGTACCACTGTCCATTTCCTGGTTTTGATTATGGCTGTGTAAGATGTTATCATTGAGGGATACTGGATAAAGGGTACATCGGAATTCACTGTACTATTTTTACAACTTCTTGTAAGCTAAAATTACTTCAAAATGAAGTTTAAAAAAAAAATTAACAAAGACACCCACATGGACACCCACATTACTAGTTTCTAAAACATTCAAGACAGCTGTGCTTTTCTTCATGGCCTTTAATCTCCCATTGTTGTTTTACTTTACTTATGTTTTAAACCTTATCACTTAGTTTTTTCCTTAGTAATATCAGAGTAAATGATATTCCAGTAGTATAACAAAAATCTCAATAGGAAAAAAAGGCAAAGAGAGGCCAGGAATATAATTCAAGTGAAATTAAAGCGAAGCTACAGAAAAGGCTACGAGGAGGGGGTTTCTTGTCCTCCCTTGACTGGGGGTTTATTTCTCAGCCTGGGTTTTGGGGGGAGAAAAATTAAGAGTTAATATTGTGAACAGTTGGTGGTGGTTTGGAACCAGGGTAGCTAGAAAAATAAGGAAACTTTATAAAGTTTACGAAATTCAGTGGGGTGGCTGGCTGTCAGTAGAGAACAGGACTCAATCTCAAGGTCATGAGTACAAGCCCCATGTTGGCATGGAGCCTACTTGAAAAGAAAAACAAGAATTTCAAGAGAGAAAACTGATTTTACTTTAGGGAGGAGGGTTTTGGAAAGGGCTGGTAAAGGAGGAGGCTAACGGAAGGCCCTCCACAAACCTTAAGAATGGAAAAAAAGAAAAGGTAATGTAGAACATGTAGGTGGTAGTGGCAGGAAGCACACTAAAGTATACTTTCCAAGCTACAATTAGTGTGGTGCTAGCATAAAAATAAATAGGCAGATTGATATACCAGAAAACTTAGCTGCGACCCGAGCATTTACTGACTTTTATATATGCTAAATTCCAAATCTATGAAAAAAATAATGATTTCACACTGCTTACTGTAATAGACAAGTTTCCCCCACTATCCAAAAGTACAGCGTTCCGATAAAACATTTTTGTAAGCCGAAATGGCAAAAAGCGAAGAAGTAATTACAAGTTATGTGGAAAAAATTTTAAGTGTTTCTACGCCTATAAAACCGTATCTCCTAGGCTTTTCTGATACCTTAGAACACATCTTGCCAACAGATACACAAAGTAAATCAAGAAAAAGCACAGATGCTCATAGACACAATTCAAAGCTATGGTGGGTATAGTTTCCAGGTAGAAGCTGGATGGTGCCGTGCTCACTGCTTGGGGTGCTTGCTGCTTGGGGTGCGTACTACTCAGGGTGTATACTGCTTGGGGTGCTTGCTGCTTGGGGTGCATACTACTCGGGTTGTGTACTGCTTGGGGTGCATACTGCTTCTATAATGGCTCAACACTATTGTTGCTTTTTGCCTTTTTCCATAGAAACGAAAATCCTCTTTGGATTTCTTTCAGTTAGTGAAAACAAGTACTAATATAAGGTCTTTCACAGAAGTGAATTGGCCAAACATGAACTTTTGAAAAAACGGGATCCTTTAACCCAGGTGGCCTCAAGAGTTAGATATAAAGAAAATAAAGGTGAATATTTATACGAACTAAGGATAATGATGGCCTTACTGGGCAGGAAAACAAAAGAAGAAATCATTTAAAAAAAACAACTAAGTACATATGATTCTATAGAAAAAGTTTAGAAACTGAGTGGTTTCAGTAGAAGGGAAAGAGGACTAGGGTTGGGTATATAGAGACAAAAAGAGACTAGTTTATTCAAACTGTTGCTAAGTTTTTACAAGGGAAATATATTTGTGTATTCCGAGTTATTAATTTTAATTCTGAAAGTATTTCTGAAAGTAAAAACAGAACACCTTCTACACCTCAAAACCATCATAAATCAAGTCAAATGAAAAACTAGAAAAATATTTTAATATGACAAGCAAAGGGAAAGGGTCTTTACTATACAAGGAGCATTTATATAAGAAAAGAATAAAAATGTTTCAGAAGAACATGGGGAAATGCAAATTTTCACCTGTCAAACTGGCCCCCTGAGCCAGGCCCTCCCCAGACCTCCCAAGGAAGCTGCCTCCTGGGGAAGGGTCAGGTGGCAGGAGGCAGGCAAATGGGAGCAAGGACTCTGTGAAGAGCCCCAGGGGGGAGGGGCTTTGTTTAGAATGGAAAAGGACATTCGGATGGGGTGCTGTTGGGGAGAAATGGGTGGTGTATAAGCAGAGGGATGAGGCCACCACGAGGGGCTGAGGCCCTGAAAAGCCTGCATTTTGGGAAGTACAGGAAGTTTACAGGAATGAGAGTCAGGGAGTCATTTATAGCCTATTCTCAAGGTTTCCAAATTTGACAAGGCTATTTTGGTGTGAAAATTGCCTGAGGGCTCTGTCTTTTGCGCACTGGCCTTCAAGACCTCCTGATCTTCCTTTGTAGTCAGTCACCAAGCCCTGCTATTTCTCTCATTGAAATGCATTTGCACGTTTTTTCAACCCAATCTGCACACTACTGCCAGCTTATTGTTTCTAAAATATCACTTGGATCCTGCCGCCTTTCTCCTCTAAAACCTTTCAGTGCTTTCTACTGTTGCTGATCAAGTATAGACACACGGCTCTCATCCAACACCCTTAACTATGAGGTGTCTCCAGTTTGCCTCAAAAACTATCTGCTCCAGTCAACTTGTTCAACCACTGACCTACCCCTATATGTGTCACCATCCCCTGAAACCTTTGCTATGCTTCCCTAAGCCCCTACACCTCACCTGAAACCTCCTTTTCTTTCCCTTTTACTTCTCCATATTCTAGCATTCTCTTATATTTGGTTCTGTTCCCTTGCTTCCCATCAGTGTAGATGTAGTTAAAGCACAGGTGTGGAGTCTCACAGCCAATGTTGTAACCATGGCCAAAATGTAATAAGTACTTAATGATTTTTCTGAAGATTTGATGAGAATTAATGTATGACAGTGCCTAGAACACAGTAAGTCCTCAGTAGATCAGGATTAATATTACTGTCCAAAAACACTCTCTTCTCTGAGTGTAAAGTCTCTTTTGGGGTGCCTGGGTGTCTCAGTTGGTTAAGTATCCGGCTTCGGCTCAGGTCATGATCCCAGTCTGTGGGTTCAAGCCCCATGTCAGGCTCTGTGCTGACAGCTCAGAGCCTGGAGCCTGCTTCAGATTCTGTCTCCCTCTCTCTCTGACCCTCCCCTACTCGCTCTCTGTCTCTCTCTCTCAAAATAAAGACATAAAAAAAAATAGTCTCTTTCACTAGCTGGTAATAGCTTGTGCGCACTGTTATTTTATCTCCCACTTAAACTTTTTATATTTAGGTCTTGTTTCCTTATACTATAGACTTCATCTCATTAACAGGCAGTGTGCCAAGCCCTGCATTAGGGGCTTTACAGACACAAAACTCCATGATTTAGGTATTGTTACCTCTATTGTTTCACTTTCTGGATGGGAAAATGAAGTTTTGGAGATATTAAAACCTTACCCAATATTAAGCAGCTAGCAAATAATGGGATAAAGATGCAAGTGATTTTTTTTGACTGCTTTATTTTTAAGATTAAAAATTGCCTAGGATTTCTACGAATGATCACTGGGCAGTCCTTACGAGCCAGTTCTGTCATTCTTCCCTTACCTAGACATTTCCCCAGGGAGAACTGAGCAGTGTCACTAGATCTGCTTCAACATCACTCTGCAAACAGCCAGAGCCCATGCTTTCCTCCAGGGACTGCTGTTACCCTTTGACTTTCTGACAGAGAACATACTAGAAGCATCATGTTTTGTTATAAGAGAGGAAGATCATTTCCAGAGTCAGAAATCATGCCATCAGGGATCAAGAACAAAAGCCGGTTTTCATCAGCAAAAGGCATCCTTTATCCTTCTTTAGTTTTCTGAGGATAAAAAAGAGGCTCTTAATACAAAGAGCCAAGCCTCCTGAGTACAGAAGAGGCCAAAATTTCCCAAAGGTAACATTTAAAAGAGTGTGAGTCTTAAGTCAGAGAGACAAAACCCTCAAGGGCATGGGAAGGACAGACAGACCCTACCACTGTGTATTCTTTACCCTGATCTATTACATGAGAATGCAACTATATACCAGTAGAATTTGGAGCTGGGGGCGGGGGGTGGGGGGGAGAGTAAGAATGGAAGGAACATAAAAATGAACCATTAACTGATATTGTAATTATGTTCACAAACTGATTTCCAATGGAATCATCATACATTAGGCTTCTTTAGGAGCCTACAGCTTCTAGACTGAAGAAGCATGGCCTCTAAGCTAAACCTGCACATTTTATCTTGCTAACTCTAAAACTGTTTTGGTTGATAAAGTTTAAAGGATTCCTCCAAAACAGACAAGCAAAAGAAACTACCAGCCATCAAACAAAATGGCAACAACAAAAAGCAATATTCTCATGTCCAGGAAAGTTAAAGTTCTAAAGGAGATAAAACCAAGCGGTCTGTCTACTTAGGAGACAAACATGCCACCACTGCTCTCCTGTGTCTGACCACACAGGATGGGATCCTTTAGAGGCCAGAAAGAGCAAAATATAAGTCCCCATCAGATGGAGACAGGCCCACTGTCAGCCTATGGAAACCCTAGCTGTGGATTCTCCAAGCTGTGTATGTAACCTCCCGAGCTGGGAGGCTGGGCATGATGGATGCCTAACGGGGTTCTGAGGGTTTTGTCCATCCACTTGTTCGATTTTCCCTGAAAGCTTTTTGTTATTCTCTCCTATAGATCAAAAAAGAATCACATGGATGGAACAAATTAATACTGTTAAAATGGCAATACTTCCTAAATTGATCTACAGATTCAGCTTTATCCTTATCAAAATTCTAGCTGGATTTTTTTTTTATGGAAATTTACAAACTGATCCTAAAATCATATAGAAATCAAGGGTTTCATAGGAGCCAATCAATCCCAAGAAAGAGAAAAAAGTTGGGTATCTCACATTTCCTGATTTCAAAACTTACTATAAGCTACAGTAATCAAGATAATGTGGTACTGGCATAATAATAGACATATAGATCAATGGAATAGAATTGAGAATCTACAGATAAACTTCACATATATGGTCAATTGATTTTTGAGAAGGCTGCCAAGATAATTCAATGGGAGAAGAGTCTTTTCAATAAATGGTGCTGAGACCACAGATACCTGCATGCAAAAACAAACTGGATTCCCAGCTCTCCCATACATAAAAATTAACTCATACATAAAAATGGATCACACTAATGCATACATAAAAATGGATCACAGATCCATATGTAAGACCTAAACATTATGAATTTGTTAGAAAAAACACAGGAGTAACTCTTTGTGATCTGGAGTTAGGCACAGACTTCTTAGATATGATAACAAAAACACAAGTGACCAAAAAAAAACCAAAAAAACCTGAACTTGTTCAAAATTAAAAACTCTTAAACTTCAAAGGATACTATCAAGAAAGTGGAAAGACAACCCACAGAATGGGAGAAAATATTTGCAAATCATAGATATGACAAGGGAATTGTATCCAGAACACATAAAGAATTCTTATAACTCAGTAATAAGCCAAATAACCCAATTAAAAAGTGAGCAAGAAACTGGACATTTCTCCAAAGATGGCCAATAAGTACATAAAAAGATGCTCAACATCATTAGTTATCAGGAAAAGGCAAATTATAACCATGAGATACCACTTCATACCCTCTAGGAGGGGTATTATCAAAAAGACATGAGTGTTGGTAAGGATGTAGTGAAATTAGACCCTTACCCACTACTGCTTGAAATGTAAAATGGTGCACCCACTCTGGAAAAGAATGTGGCAGTTCCTCAAAAAGTTAAACACAGAGTTAGCATATGGCCCAGCTATTCCACACCTAGGTATATCCCAAGGGAGATAAACATATGTTCACACAAAAACTCACATGTGAATGTTCATAGCAGCATTATACATAATAGTCAAAAAAGTGGAAACAACCCAGATGTTCATCAACAATATATAATTATTTTTTTAAATTACAGAACTATCAAAAAAAGGCTTTCAAAATTAATAAAAGGGTCATAAACTGTTTCAAAAGCAAAAATCCAATAAAGAATCAGAGAGACACTTGGTAAGCATGTGAAAAAGGGATCTATAGGAATGGGAAGGGTCTAGGACAAAGAATATATTCTTGGTCTGGATCTGTTCTGAAAAAAAAAAAAAGAAAAAGAAAAAACACGTCGATTATATTGTGATAAAACTGGAAAAACATTAAAAGAAAATCTAGGGAAAGTCTAACATAACGTGTTCCTACCTTTCTTGGCAGGATTATTGTATAAATTACAAAAGAGAGTCTGTTCTGCACATAGACTCTATAGATATACAAAAAGCTTAATGGTAATTATTTTTTATGCCCAAGAAAACCTTCCAACAGAATGTTTTCCAAACCATTGCTTTACTAGGTTTACTATGATTTATTATGCAATAATAAAAAGATACAGAATTGGTCTATCAAATCTAAGGCCATCAATGAAATCCATCATTCATTTGTATAGCACCTTAAAGTTTATAAATAATTTTTAAACATATTTTCTCAGCTGACCCTCTTGAAGCAGATATCATTCCAATATTAAAGATTAAAAAACAGGGGTGCTTGGGTAGCTCATTCGGTTAAGTGTCCAACTCTTGGGTTCAGCTCAGATTATGATCTTACAGTTCCTGAGTTCGAGTCCCACATTAGGCTCTGCGCTAACAGGGGGGAGCCCGTTTGAGATTCTCTCTCTCCCTCTCTCAATTGTGTGCACACTGGCATGCACTCTCTCTCTCTCTGTCTCTCAGAAAAAAAAAAAAGATTAAAAAACAGCCTCAGAAACATTAACAGACTCAAAACCTCATAGCTAGTGAGAGGCAGAAATACATTAGAACCCAGGTCTCACCTCTACTAAGTCACCTTTTAAGCTTATGAAGAACTGCCTTTTTTTTTTTTTTTAAATTTTTTAATGTTTTATTTATTTCTAGGAGAGAGAGAGACAGCGTGAGCAGGGGAGGGTCAGAGAGAGAGGGAGTCACAGACTGAAACAGGCTCCAGGCTCTGAGCTGGCAGTCAGCACAGAGCCCGACGCGGGGCCCGAACCCACAAACCGCGAGATCATGACCTAAGCGAAAGTCGGACGCCTAACCGACTAAGCCACCCAGGCACCCCAAAGAACTGCTTTTTTGTACAGAATATTCCTTCATTTTTAAATATTTATTTAAGTGATCTCTATATCCAATGTGGGGCTCGAATTCACAACCCCAAGATCAAGAGTCGGATGCTCTATTAACTAAGCCAGCCAGGTGCCCCAAGAATACTCCTTTATTTTACTAGTTTTTTCTTGGTGAATTTTCTCTTACATATAGTATTTAGAACTCATTATAAACAGTATATATACTAAAACAGTTAAAAATACAATACATATTCTACACTAATCTCTATCATATATTTCATTTCTTAAAAATAAAAACAAAAAGGGGCACCTGGGTGGCTCACTTGGTTAAGTGGCCGACTTCGGCCCAGGTCATGATCTCACAGTTGGTGGGTTCGAGCCCCGCATCGGGCTCTGTGCTGGCAGCTCAGAGCCTGGAACCTGCTTCAGATTCTGTATCTCTCTCTCTCTCTGACCCTCCCCTGCTCACGCTCTCTCTCTCTCAGAAATAAATAAAATGTTTTAAAAAATTAAAAAAAATAAAATAAAAACAAAAAACTATTAGGCTGAACAAATCCAAGCTGACTACCACAGATACTAATGCTTAAGAAATCAAAATAATGCTCTCAGGCAATAACTCTGCTAGGCATCCAAAAATCAAACATTCAATTTACATAATATATTAACATCAGTAGCCAGAGAAATAATTTTCTTTGTGTTCTCATTTTTTTTTTTTAATGTTTTATTTATTTCTAGGAGAGAGAGAGAGAGACAGCGTGAGCAGGGGAGGGTCAGAGAGAGAGGGAGTCACAGACTGAAACAGGCTCCAGGCTCTGAGCTGGCAGTCAGCACAGAGCCCGACGCGGGGCTCGAACCCACGAACCGCGAGATCATGACCTAAGCGAAAGTCGGACGCTCAACCGACTAAGCCACCCAGGCGCCCCTGTGTTTTCATTTTAAGAGTTAAATCACTATGAGGACAGTGCACTATATACACATACTCCAATACATGTTCATTCTGAACACATGTGGTCTAAAACTCAAATTCCCCAATTTTTTTGGAAGATTTTATTTTAGGGGCGCCTGGGTGGCTCAGTCGGATAAGTGTCTGACTTCAGCTCAGGTCATGATCTCGCGGTCAGTGAGTTCTCTTAAAAATAAATAAACATTAAAAACACCTTTTTAAAATAAAGATTTTAAATAATCTCTGTACCCAACATGGGGCTTGAACCACAACCCTGAGATCAAGAATTGCATGCTCCACTGACTGAGCCAGAGGTGCCCCCAAAGCCCCAATATTGATGTAATTTTAGATAAAAGGTTTCATAATTATTTTCCTCCAGAATAGTCACCAACTTTACAGTTGTTAATCACTTGCTGTCATTAAGTGATGATCAAGTTACAACCGGTAAAAAATAAAAATAAAAAATATAGCTAAGCCAGATTTAAAAAAGTTTTTTCTTTCCTTCTTTTTTTTATATTTCTATTTATTTCTAGGAGAGAGAGAGAGAGAGAGAGAGACAGCATGAGCAGGGGAGGGTCAGAGAGAGAGGGAGACACAGACTCTGAAATAGGCTCCAGGCTCTGAGCTGGCAGTCAGCACAGAGCCCGACACGGAGCTCGAACCCACGAACCGCGAGATCATGACCTAAGCGAAAGTCGGACACTTAACCGACTAAGCCACCAAGGTGCCCCTAAAAAAGTTTTTTCTTAACATTTATTTATTTTTGAGAGACTAAGCATGGGTGAGGAAGGGGCAGAGAGAGGGAGACATAGAATCTGAAGCAGGTTCCAGGATCTGAGGTGTCAGCACAGAGCCCGATGTGCTGTGAGATGGATGACCCACAGACTGTGAGACCATGACCTGAGCCGCAGTCAGACACTTAACCAACTGAGCCGCTCAGGTGCCCAAAGCTAACCCAGATTTGAATATGACCTAAGCATTTTGGATTATAGCAAGGCTGAATTGGACATTACATCTGTCCAACATTTACTGAAGATTTATAAGTGTTAGGCTCAGGGCTAGGATATACTATGATTAATAACACATAATACCTGTACATATTCCCTGGCGCTTCTCCTCCAGGTAGGGAAAACCACCAGGTAAAAGAATAATTACAGTGCAATGTGAGAAGGACTATTTACAAGGGAGGCTTGTACAAAGTACCATCTTCAGCTTACTTGTGATCAGGTCTTGTTAGATAAGATAAATATCAGTGTCTAAAACATGCCTCCAAAGCTGAATAGCCACTCACTCACCTGTATCACCTTGCAATACTGTGCTACACCCTGTCCCTGTGCTAGCTTGTCTCTTCCTGATTTGCATACTCAGATAAGATAGCCATGGTTGATAGTGTGCTATCATCTCAGGTTAAGGGGAAAACTCAGACCAACCATTAAGTACTTTAAAGAATATACATTGTCATGACCTCAGTTAACAGGTATAGCTCCTGAAGTCTTTAGGAATCTTTAGCTCCTGAAGTGTTTGGGAATCTGTCTCTCTAGAAGAAATGCTAAGTTTAAAAGCTCTGTTAGTTAGAACTCCAATTCTGCGAATAAAATATTAAGCTTGTTTCTCTGAAACTGCACATTTCTGAACCTTTTATATACAGATTTTGGTACAAAAAAGGTTAGGAGGTAAAGATGATGTCAAATAGAGCTTTTTTCCTGCAGAGCAAGCTACTGTGCATCTTTGAAAGTTTCCCCAAATGCAGAATGCGTCTTCTTTCTTGCAAAATTATTCTCTTCCTATATAATTCAACTGACTGGGTTAAGGAGAGAACAGTTTTAGAGGCAGTTCATTATTCTGAAGTTGTAAAACCAGACTTTATCCCTATGGTTTGGGAAAGAGGATGTACTTGACTTTCTTTGATTACATAGCTTTACCAATTCCACACCACTGAGGTTTCAAGATGTTGCTCTATGAATTTGCCAGCTTTCCATATCACAATGTACATATTAATAAAAAGGAAACTCACACTATAAGAGATATTGTCTTGAAGCACAATTCCAACTAACCTAAAAAGGAAGTTTAGAAATATAATTCCCCGGGGTACCTGGGTGGCTCAGTCAGTTAAGCGTCCGACTTCGGCTCAGGTCATGATCTCAGGGTTCGTGAGTTCAAGCCCTGCATCGGGCTCTGTGCTGACAGTTCAGAGCCTAGAGCCTGCTTTGGATTCTGTGTCTCCCTCTCTCTCTCCCCCTCCCGTTTGTGCTCTCTCTCTCAAAAATAAATATTTAAAAACAAAGAAATATAATTCCCTCCAATGCACACAGGTTGCAATCCAAACATCATTAAGAGTTCCCTGGGAGCAGCATGTTCCGCAAAGGTAAAGTGAAGTTCTATTTATTTGGGTTTAAGCTCAACAAAACTAAAAGGCAGCCTACAGAATAAGAGAAGATATCTGCAAATGACATAGCTGATAAGGGGTTAGTATCCAAAATCTATAAAGAACTTCTCAAACTCAACACCCAAAAACCAAATAATCCAGTGAAGAAAGGGGCAGAAGACATGAATAGATATTTTTCCAAAGAATTTTCCAAAGAAGACATTTAGATGGCGGACACATGAAAAGATGCTAAGCATCACTCATCACGAAGGAAGTACAAATCTAAACCACGATAAGATGCCACCACGCCTGTCAGAATGGCTAAAATGAACAACACAAGAAACAACAAATGTTGGCGAGAATGCAGAGAAAGAGGAGCCCTCTTGCACTGTTGGTGGGAATGCAAACTAGTAGAGCCACTTGGAAAACAATATGGAGGTTCCTCAAAAAGTTAAAACAGAGTCACCCTACAATCCAGCAAATAACTACTAGGTATTTACTCCCTATGGAAAGATCCCAAATGTCCACTGGCTGATGAATGGATAAGGATGTGGTATGTGTATGTGTGTGTACACTGATTTACATATACATGCTACTCTAAAAATCTAGGACACATTATAAGATTCATGTACAACAGTGGTTCTCAACCTTGGATGCATATTAGAATCGACCTGGGGAGGGGTGCCTGGGTGGCTTAGTCGGTTAAGCGTCCGACTTTCGCTTAGGTCATGATCTCGCGGTTCGTGGGCTCGGGCCCCGCGTCGGGCTCTGTGCTGACTGCCAGCTCAGAGCCTGGAGCCTGTTTCAGTCTGTGACTCCCTCTCTCTCTGACCCTCCCCTGCTCACGCTGTCTCTCTCTCTCCTAGAAATAAATAAAACATTAAAAAAAAAAAAAAAGAATCGACCTGGGGAACATCTAAAACTCCCAAAGCTGGGACCATTCCCAGATCGATTAAATCAGAATTTCTGGAGATAGAGTCCAGGTATTGGTGTTTTTCTAAGTTCCTCATGTGATTCCACTGAACAGCTAGGGTTGAGAACTACATGACAGCTTCTCCTAATGTGAACAAATCATGGTTGATAGCGGTGCTTTCTTAAACTTTCACGTGCGTACAAATCCCCTGGGGACCTTGTTAAACTATACATTCCAGTTCAGTAGATCTGGGGTAGGACCCGAGACGCTGCATTGCTAACCAGTTCTCAGGTTATGCCAAGACTACTGGCTCAGGGACCATACTTGGAGCTTTAGGGTTCTGGGAAAACAAACTCTTTTAAGAATGGATAGAACAACTGGTAACCCCTGGAGCCCACATTCTATACTGCAAGATCTATAGGGATGAACAAGGAACTGGAGCTGGTTGTTAAAAGATGTTTCTAGGAAGTTAAGATTTTAGAACACTGAATAAAAATTCAGAATAATACATTTTTCAGAGGGAAGACAGTCATTGAAGCTTATCTATTTTGTTTGCACAAAGGACAAACAGACGGGAAAGAAGAGAGGTGGGCAATGAGGAAAAAAAAGATCAAATGTCTAAAAGATTGTTATGGAACAAACAAAACCCTTGATGGCAGAGCTAGAAAGGGACAGCGAAACACTTCAAGGAGACCTGCAGAGTTTATTTCTCTGCCAAAAACATGTTTGGGAACCACGACAGCTAATAAACTGAAGTTGGGTTAGATTAAAACTGTCTTCCATCAACTCTCTCCTGGGGGCCCAAGAAGAGACCCCAAGAGTATTAAGTCTCCCTTAGCAGTGCTTTGGGAACCAACAACAAACAGTGGACTATTTGCCCAAATGTTTCTTTGTGCAGAGAAAGAACATCAAGAAACTCAAACGTGGGGTCTCTTTGCAGCTTCTCAGCAATACCCTTTGGATTTCTGAACGTCACTAGAGCTATAAAAAAAAAAAAAAAAGAAAAATTTCTTCTCCCTGAGGACTTTCCCATGGAAATTGGAAATGTTTAGTATATGTTTTTAGAATGACAAAGTAAATAAATACTTAATATAAAACTATTCATAAATCACTACCATGCTGTTATTTTTCCAAAATAATTTCTAAAAACATTAAAGTATGAAAACTTTCATATAAAATTATATGAATCAGCTGGTACACTTTATCAGACATGCCTTATTAAATGGGACATTTAAAAAAATCTTTATTTTTGGGAGAGAGGAAGACAGAATGTGAGTGGGGGAGGAGCAGAGGGAGAGGGAGACACAGAATCTGAAGCAGGCTCCAGGCTCTGAGCTGTCAGCACACAGTCCAACGCGAGATCATGACCTGAGCCGAAGTCAGATGTTTAACTGACTGAGCCACCCAGGTGCCCCTAAGTGGACCATTTTAAGTAAATTTTTGTTTAAATTAACATAAGAAACAAAAGGGGAAGATTTTACTAAGAAATCGCAATAATTCCGTTGCTAGATAATTCACGTTACACATTTCTTGACTGTAAGGATCTTCGGCAGAAACATAGACAATCATAACAGTACCATTGATCTTTACATTCAGCACTTATTTACTTTATAATGACAATGGCTAACAGGTACTGAGTGCCAGATATAGGGCTAAGTGCTTTATCCACATCTAAATCAATTCTCACAATGCTATGAAATAGGCATGGATTGTTATTAGAGCTCTTATGTGAATGAGGAATCTGTAGTTTAGGGATAGCAAGTACCTTGCTCAAAGGTCAGGGAGCCAGTAAGCAGTAAAGTTAGCTTTTGACCGTCTGATTTAAGTCCATATTCTTAACATTTATGAGAAGATCAGCTATCCTGCATGCCCAGTTTGGTATCAGGGAGAGACTATACTTAAGACAGGGGGACAGAAGATGAGTAAGTCATGATCCATTAGCTCATGGTACAGGATAAGCAGTCCCTCCAGGACAAGAGGCTAGAAAGGCAGCTCCGAACACTGCAGGATACAGATGTCTTTGGTATCAGAGAATGCCAGCTCAGATGCTGCTGCTAGTGTTTTCCCCAGGTCAGAATTAGTTTACTCTTGGGGTCCCTGATTTTCTCTCTTTTTTTTTTTTTTTTTAGGGAGAGAGAACATGAGTAGGGGAGAGGGGCAGAGGGAAAGAGAGAGAATCTTAAGCTAGCTCCATGCTCAGCACAGACCTGATGCACGGCCCGATCCCATTACCCCGGGATCATGACCTTAGCTGAAATCAAGAGTCAGGAAGCTCAACTGGCTAAGCCACCCAAGCACCCCTGAGGTCCCTGATTCTTGATCTTTTATATATCCTTGATGGGTAAAAGATTTATTTACAAAAAGGGCACATTGTGTGACTAGACACTATATTCTAGCTTAGTCAAACTTTTGGGAAATTATTGGACCACATCAAATTATATAAAATTGATAAAGCCACAATAATGTCCAAGTAACAGATCTAGTACCAGTTGAGGGTTGGTCTCTTCCACATTCAAATGCTTAGGTGTGTGTCCGGACCAGTTTAGTTAAGAGTGGGAAAACAGATCAGGCTAAGATTAAGGTTATAATCTCTCTTCTGAGTTCCTATAAAGTCTTCAAAGGATAAGGGAAACCTCACCGATTGAATTAGCCTAAGGATGGCTAAAAAAGGTTAAGAATTCTTTTTATTTTTAGGTTTTACTTATTTAAGTAATCTCTATACCCAATGTAGGGCTCAAACTAATCACCCAGAGATCAAGAGTCATATGCTCTTCCCACTGAGCCAACCAGATGTCCCAAGGTCAATAATCAATAATTCTTAATCAGTGCTTCATTACTAATGCAGACAAAGTTCTAACTCTTTTGCATTTCTCAGAGCTTGCTTCCTAACAGTCCTGTCTAGCTTAGTAATTGCTGACAGTATAAGGCCAGGGAAAAGGTAAACAGTATTTCCAGCCTTATCTGGCTGCTGGCTACATTCATTGCTTAAAGCTATTCCTCAAAGAAAGATGAGGCAGGGCAAAATAACTAATATTTGAGTACCTATGTTCAATATATATATCAAGCACTGTAGGAAGAGTTGTTTTTCTTTTAAATTTTCCAATCTTATCTCATTTAATACTGACACCCACATGAAAAAGTGGTGCTCTCAGAAGTTAAATACTCTTCTCAGCAACCCACAGCTAGTAAATAACATAGCTAGCATTCAGAGACATGTCTACAGTATACCCTCGTAGAAAGACAGTGGCTCCAGGCAGCTGCAGGGTCCGAGGTATTTTTTGTGAGAATAGGTATCCAGAGCTGGGAGAGCTGAGGGAATTGATAAGAGGGTGAGAAAGGCGGCTAGATCCCCAAAGATGCCACGGAAGTGGTCTTTTTGGCCTCCTAACAATATTCTCCTGGGGTATGTTTAGCAGAGAATGAGGATCATGTACTGAGTTACTGATGCTGTACCGATCCATAATGGATACAAAATTCTATTTATAATAAAACTTCCCTACTATAAGTGACATTCAAATATTATTTGAATTTGAACATTTCAGAATAACAATATCTTTCGAAAGCAGCCAAATATCTGAGTATTAAAAAGCAGACCTGCTTTTCTATCTTCTGAATGATACCATGAATCTCTGTTATTTAAAGGGGATTCAAGACCTTACAATTTGCTTTTAAGAACTGAGAACTTGCAGCATTGTAAGCAATCTAAAAGTATGTTATTTGACATTAAAGGCTGATATGTTACAAAGGTTTTGATAAGACTTCCTGGGGTGCCTGGGTGGCTCAGTTGGTTATGGGTCCCATGCCTGATCCCAGCTCCAGTCTTGCTCTCAGGGTCATTCATGAGTTCAAGCCCCACATTGGGCTCCAAGCCCAGTGTACTTAAAAACAAACAAACCAGCAAATAAAAAAAAACTCACCCCCCCAAAAAAAACCCTTCTTACCGTATTCAGAAGACATCAAAGGAAATGAAAATCTGAGCAGGGAAAGCATTTGGCGGTATGCTCCATTTTACAAAATGGAGAAATAATGCTTTGATTAGCAGAGCAGGGGTTAGCATTTAAAATCAATCCAAGCCAACTGTAGGCTTGCTCTGAGAGCTAGTTTGGAGACACGGGTTGACATCTTTCTGCAAACACTGAGTTAACTTTCGCATAATCAGCAAGATCAAACTCATCTCTCAGAAATCGACAGATTTACTAATATGTTTCTTCTTGCTACAGAAACAAAGGAATGATGTTCAGAGAGCGATAAGAAGAAATTTATGTGGAGGGTAACGTGCAGCATTCTTTCTCCCTTTATCATTTTCCCCCAATCCTCCAAAAAGAGCTGTTACTGTTTACTCCTTTCTATTGTAATCATGCTAACCATCTCATTCACAAACCGAAACATGCACTGAAGTCCTACTGTGTATGCACAAGCTGTATTTTTTTTTTTTAATTTACTTCTAGGAGAGAGAGAGAGAGAGAGAGACAGCGTGAGCAGGGGAGGGTCAGAGAGAGAGGGAGTCACAGACTGAAACAGGCTCCAGGCTCTGAGCTGGCAGTCAGCACAGAGCCCGACGCGGGGCTCGAACCCACGAACCGCGAGATCATGACCTAAGCGAAAGTCGGACGCTTAACCGACTAAGCCACCCAGGCGCCCCTGCACAAGCTGTATTGAGGATTCTACAGCTGTGCTGCCAAAAATGTGATCCACAGACCAGTGATGCTGGTTCGTGAATCGTCTGTTACCAATCTGTGGCAAGGGTAAGTGTTTAAAAACTTTAACAGCAGTTAAGCAGAGTAATTTGTTGATTCTAATAAAACTTCACGGCTTTCATTTTGTATGTCATTTTTCTAATAACTCATTTTTATTTATTTTGAAAATATTGGTCTGTGAAGGATTAGAAGTAAAAACCTGGATCTTTACCTGTGATAGTTTAAGGATTGTTCTAGATAGAAAGATAAGACCTCTGGTCCTGACATGGTCTCAGTATAATCCTGTGTGAATGTCCAATTAAAAAAAAGTCCTTCTATTTTCAGACATACACATCTCTGAGAGGCATATGAAGTTCAGGTTTTGTAAAAAACAGGTTTGGGAATGTTGATTTTTTAAAAACTATTTAGTGCTTATTCATTTTTGAGAGGGAGGGAGAGGGAGAGGGGAGAGAGAGGAGGAGAGGGAGAGGGAGGGAGAGGGGGGGGGGAGAGAGAGAGAGAGAGAGAGAGAGAGAGAGAGAGAGAGAGACAAAGGATCCAAAGCGGGCTCTGTGCTGACAGCAGCAAGCCCGATGCAGGGCTTAAACTCACAAACCGTGAAATCATAACCTGGGCCAAAGGCAGATGCTCAAATAACTGAACTACCCAGCTGCCCTATTTTTTTTTTTAAAGGGTTATGAGTCAATAATAGGTTAAAAGAACAGAGAGGGGTGAGATGGGAAGGTAATGTCAAGTAGAAAGGGCAATTCGATAAAGAAGAGGAACTCAGAGGGCAGCAGATGTAATTGAGTGCTATAACCCTGGGATAATGAAGTCAAGAGGGTAAATTAAGGTTTGTTGGAAGAAGAAAGACATGGAGTCTGGTGTCTGCCATTCATCCCATTCTTCAGCCCCCAGATGTATGCTTAGTTGCTACATTTCCTAAAGACGGTATATTCTTGTGCTTCAGAGAGCTTAGCACATACTGCTCTACTCCGCCTACAATAAGCTTCCCACTCCCAGGATGTTCCTTAAAGCCACAGTGCTATGTCAAGCTCCTCTCTACTTGTGGTCCCTGATATCCCCTGAGGCAAAGCTATTTGACCCTTCTCAGTGTACCTGTTGTTTACACCTGCATCACTGTACTTACCAGAATGCAGGTTAAATTCCATTGGCACAATATTATTTATCCCTTCTCAGTGCTCAGCACGTACTTGGCACTCAAATATGTGTTGAACCACAATGAGTATCAGAGAGCAAGTCAGCAGGGTTGACTAGAATTCTTTTTCTCAGGCTGAGCAACCAGAAAGCAAGGCTCAGTGAAGAGTATCCAGGAGCCAAACATGGAGAAGTGCTCACTGAGGACTCAGAAGGCTGTAGAAAGGACAACTTAGAATTGGAACTCGGCAAAAACAAGAAGGAAACCAACCAACCAATAAACCCCCCTTCTCCCTAAGGAGAACAGCTAAGTCAGTCAGCCAAATTGCAGGTAAAAACACATTAGAATTTAAAAGCCCATTCTACACTAAGTTGAATTCATGACTTGGCAGAGTATCTGTAAATTATACATGGGCATGCAGTTCATTACTTATAGTTTGAGGAATTTCAAGGTAAGTAGAATTTCCAGGCAAAGTGGCTGACTCCGCACATACTGATATATGCTAATACCTACTATGGTGGACTAGAGTAAAAGAAGGCAAAACTTCTAAACCAAGGTCACAGCCACGAAGAAAAACATCTCTCTCCTCATTCCTCCGGGCTGTAGCAGCTGCGGTGACCAATAATAAACAAAGGGAGTTTCTATTTGATGGTATCCTAAGCATTTTCATCATAGGAATGCCTTTTTTTGCTGTTTCCCTAGTTTTGGGTTGTGGCCTTTTTTCTTTCTTCTTCGTGCTTTCCTTTAGCACTCTGCCTTTGTGATCTCTCCCCTTTCAAACTCACCTTCTGAACTCACTTCCTTAACTGACTCCCACTTTCATTCTTTTATTTTTATTTATTTATTTTTTAAGTAATCTCTACACCTAATGTGGGGCTCAAAATCACAACCCTGAGGTTCAGAATCATGTGCTCTGACTGAGTGAGCAAGGTGCCCCAAATCTTCATTAATTTTTTTTAAACGTTTATTCATTTTAGAGAGACAGAGAGACAGAGTGTAAGCGGGGTAGGGGCATAGAGAGAAAGGGAGACATAGGATCTGAAGCAGGCTCCAGGTTCTGAGTTGTCAACACAGAACCTGACGTGTGGTTCGAACTCATGAACCACAAGACCACAACCTGAGCCAAAGCTGGACATTTTACTGGCTGAGCTACCCAGGTGCCCCGAATCTTCAATAAATTTTTAAATATCACTTCTTTCAAAGCCCTTCTTCTAGGTTTATTCCACACTAGCACTGGTCATACAGAGCATCCTGTACACATCCTTATGTGTATAAGAATGAATTCTAATTCACAGACACACATCTTCCTCTGCCCCAGAACTTCCCAGTGATTTTCCCTGTGGTATTTTTTCCTGTTTGTGGGGAACAAGGTGAGAAAATATAAATGGATCCCTGAGAAACCAGGTTTCAGTATCCCTGACACATAATATGCAGCACTGTAATCAGTGGTGATGATATCCCTGTGAAATAATACTCTAGTCCTGGCAAAGGGGCTGTGCTTGGAAAGCATACAATCAAAATTCAAACTGGCCTGGGAAACAGTGGAGGCAAGTAATTTAGTAATGAGAAAAAGATCACTATTTGAAATATAACACAGTCTTCTCACTAGCAAAGTCAAATGAAACAAACTCTTTCTCTTCTAATAGGTCTATTACTCTACTGATGTGTGCGGTTATGTGCCCAAAACTCGTCAGAAACAAGCAAGAATAGACATAGCCCTAGAGATTCTTGGAGATCCACTTTGCATTTTATTTGCTTCCTGGAACCTCCTGATTGAAGAAGAGATAATACAAGGTCCGTTCCCAAAGGTGTGTTCCTGAAAGTATCAGCCACTATTTCTTAGATATTATTTGGAGGCAGAGGGATATTGCTTTGAATCCTACCAAAGCCACATTCAGAGACCTGTGAATTTTATCTAGAGTTTTAAAAGTGCTAGTATTGAGAGGGAAATCAACTTCCTCAAGTTATAACCCTCTTTTTAAAAATTTTATTTTACTTTATTTTACTTATTTATTTAAAATGTTTTATTTAGTTTTGAGAGAGAGAGTGAGCGAGCGGGGTAGGGGCAGAGAGAGACAGAGGATCCGAAGCAGGCTTTGCACTGATAGCAGAGAGCCCAACATAGGGCTCAAAAACATGATCCCCAAGATCATGACCTGAGCCGAAGTCAGACGCTTAATGGACTGAGCCACCCAGGTGCCCCTAAAGATTTTGTTTTTTCAAGTAATCTCTACACCCAACATGGGGCTTGAACTCACAATCCTGAGATCAAGAGCTGCATGCTCTACAGACTCCCTCCTCAAGTTACAAGCCTCTTAAAAAATGAAAAGCAAAGGCAAAGACGATTTTGGCTTTCAAACAGAACATAAGTGTTATGTAGAAGGCTTCCTTTGCTATAACTCCAATACCTCCCAGAACTGTGGAATAAAAGCTTCAGATTTCTAAGCTAGAGTAAAAAAGAATCACTAAGACTCTGGCTTTTATTAATACCCTGAAACATGAGACCTACACATTTATAAAATAGAAAGCAGCCCTGAACTTTAAAGCAAAGATAAATAATTGAAACAATGCTATAGTAAGCATGATGCATTTGCAGAGCTATGGTTTTTAAACCAGGTTTAAAAATACATGGGCATGTATTATTTCACCTAAATTTCCTATCATCTCTGTAAAGCAGACAAAGCATTTTCCTTGTTTTATGGATGTTAAGCAACTTGCACAAAGCTGGATAGCTTAAATAAGTGATTTCTATTTTTTTTTTTTTTTTAAGTAATCTCTATGCTCAAAGTGGGGTTCAAACTCACCGCCCTGAGATCAAGAGTTGCATACTCTTAACTGAGCCAGTCAGGCACCGCAGTAATTTCCATTCCTTACTTTTATTTATTAAAATTTTTATGTTTATTTTTGAGAAAGACAGTGTGAGTGGTGGAAGGATAGAGAGAGAGGGAAACAGAATTTGAAACAGGCTCCAAGCTGTCAGCCCAGAGCCTGACACAGGGCTCAAACTCACAAACCGTGAGATCGTGACCTGCGCCAAAGTCAGACACTTAACTGACTGAGCCTCCCAGGTGCCCCTCCATTCTTTAATAAAGATCTATCTCTAAGCTACTTCTCATTCACTCATTTATTCATTTTTAAAAATTTCTAAATGTTTACTTATTTTGAGAGAGAGAAAGCATGTGCAGGCAAGCGGAGGAGAGGGGCAGAGGAAGAGAAAGAGAGAAAGAATCCCAAGCAGGTTCTGTGATGATAGTAAAGAGGCTGAGATGGGGCTCAATCTTACAAAACCATGAGGTCATGACCTGAGCCAAGATCAAGAGTCAGACGTCTGACTGAGCCACCTATGCACTCCATCATTCATTTATTTATTTTAGAGAAAGCATGCTCGAGCAGGAGGAGCAGAGGGAGAGAGAGAAGGAGAGAGAGAGAAAAAGAGAGAGAATCTCACACTGAGCATGGAGCCCAACATGGGGGCTTGATCTCATGACCCTGGGATCAGGACCTGAGCCAAAATCAAGAGTCAGAGGCTCAACCAACTGAGCCACTCAGGCTCTGAAAGCTACGTCTCTAATCTCTGTTTTCCTAGGTCACCAGATACCTTTAAAAAAGTAATCTATTCTTGAAGTGCCTGGGTGGCTCAGTCAGTTAAGCGTCTGACTCTTGATTTCAGCTCAGGTCAAGATCTCAAGGTTTGTCAGTTTGAGCCCTGGGCTGGGCTCTGTGCTGACAGCACAAAACCTGCTTAGGATTCTCTCCTTCTGCCCTTCCTCTGCTCACATTCTCCCTCTCAAAATAAATAAATAAACTTTAAAAAAAAAGTAATCTATTCTTGGTGATTTTATTTTCTCATCTATTATCCATTTTCAAATCTTGGCAGATTATAGTTAATTTGTTTCCTCAAATATCAGCTACTCTCAAAAAGATCACCAATGACCTATAAGGTATCACTGGATGTTCAGTTGAGTCTCAAATATTCATTCAGTCAATGAATACAATTTCCAGCAATTCAAAGAACTTGTTTTTGACCCTCATTCCTCCTCATTCTTGATCCTAAGACCCTGCTGAAACACTCTCATTCTGCATTTTTCACATCATCATTTTCTTCCTCTGTGACTCTCCGGTGTCTTCAAAATTAAACTGCTCAACACCTACTCATCTTTCAAGATCCTGTTCAAATGACAATTCTGAAGTCCTCCACAACACCTCCAGCAGCAGTCATTCTTCCTCTGAGACTCCACAGCACTTTATGCTACTAGGCATTTGTCACATTGTGTTCTGCCTGCTACTGTCCCTTTCTCTCTCCCTTATACAACTACTTTGGATATGAAAACTGGTTTATCATTTTGCATTCGGTTCACAGTTTACATGGCACTTATAGATCCTGCTAACAATGGCCAGTTAAGTGGCAGCGTAAGGCCAGAACTCCTCTGCTTTTGTTCTTTCCACAGAAGATGGCTGAAAAGCAAAGGCTTACAGTTAAATTCCTCATCTCTTATTCCATGAAAGTGACTGCGTTAGATTCTCGGACTTAGTCTCTTTTAAAAAATCTTTCATTTAGCAACAACCTGTCCATTAACCATCTTTTCCGAGTAGAATGACATCCAGGTAGTGGTGCCACACATGGTATAGTTATGCTCTTCGACAATCTGCCCATCCACTCTCTCTCCACCATGGAGGACACAGGGAGAAGGTGAATACAATTTCCAGCAATTCCAAGAACTTGTTTTTGACCCTCAAAGCCAGGAGAAGAGTCCCCTCTAGAAGCCAAATCAGATAGTATCTTGATCTTGGTCTTTCTAGCCTCTGAACTGCTGAGACATAAATGTCCATTGTTTCAGCTACCTAGTCTAAGATATTTTGTTCTAGCAGCTCTAACAGACTGATACATTGCTGCTTAAAACTTTCTGGAAAATGTCCTTTTCAAGTAACTCTAATCCTAAGCTAAACCTTGCTCTCTGTAACTGAGAGCTGAGGAAAAATGAAGAAGACCACAATAGAAAAGAATTATTTTCAAGTGAAAAATAAATCTGTGACCTAAACACTAAGGCAAGTTTTTAAACTCAAAATCAGTAATACAGAAAAAAATTCTCCAGAGACATCATGGTATAGTGTAGAAAACGACAATTTATACAAAGATAAACCAAGGTTTAAATTAAGGTTCTGCCTTCATCTCAGTGATAACCTCATCAATCTTTAATTTCCCATCTATAAAGTGAGGATAGTAATGTATAGAGTTGTTGTGATAATGCAATATATCAAAGTGCTTTGAAAAAACTGAAAAAGACTATAGGAAGGTCAGATATTATTAGCCCACCCCCTTTTCTTCTTGTAGCTATGTTTAAAGGGTTATTTACATTAGAGCTATTTTATTTAGTTCTCAGACTTCATCTAATTCAGATACAATTGCTCTCCATGACTCTGAATCAGTGGATCTGCAATGCCCTAAACAGAATACTTCATCAATACTGAGTATCTAATGGGGCGCCTGGGTGGCTTAGTCGGTTAAGCGTCCGACTTTCGCTTAGGTCATGATCTCGTGGTTCGTGGGTTCGAGCCCCGCGTCGGGCTCTGTGCTGACTGCCAGCTCAGAGCCTGGAGCCTGTTTCAGTCTGTCACTTCTTCTCTCTCTGACCCTCCCCTGCTCACGCTGTCTCTCTCTCTCCTAGAAATAAATAAAACATTAAAAACATTAAAAAAAAAATACTGAGTATCTAAGAAGAGAGTGCTCTGAAAAATAAAATGGAAATGATATCTTGTTTAATTATATCAAATCACAAAATATGTTTTGCCTATTTTAGGTGTAGCATATATCTGAATTGAAATACTTGCTGAAAAAAATCTTTGTTAATTAAGAATGACCATCACCAAATCAAAGAATTGTGGTGTTGGAAAAGGATTTGAGTCCTTCTGAAGACCATCTACTCTAACACCTTATCTGTTGCATATATAATTTCCCTTTGCAATATTCTTTTTTTAATTTTTTTTTACATTTATTTAGTTTTGAGAGACAGAGTGGAAGTTGGGGAGGGGCAGAGAGAGGGAGACAGAGAATCTGAAGCAGGCTCTAGGCTTTCAGATGTCAGCACAGAGCCTGACACATGGCTCGAACCCAAAATCTATGAGATCATGACCTGAGCTGAAGTCGGATGCCCAACTGACTGAGCCACCCAGGTGCCCCCCCTCTGCAATACTCTTCACGGACAGGAGTATCCATGTGCTGCTTAAAATACTTTCTGGAGGGGCGCCTGGGTGGCTTAGTCGGTTAAGCGTCCGACTTTCGCTTAGGTCATGATCTCGCGGTTCGTGGGTTAGAGCCCCGCGTCGGGCTCTGTGCTGACTGCCAGCTCAGAGCCTGGAGCCTGTTTCAGTCTGTGACTCCCTCTCTCTCTGACCCTCCCCTGCTCACGCTGTCTCTCTCTCTCCTAGAAATAAAAATAAAAAAACACTAAAAAAAAAAATACTTTCTGGAAAATGCTCCCCCCCCTCCCCCGCCCCGAGGTAACTCTAATTGTTAGAAACTGGGCTAAATAAACTTTGTCCCCTATAATGTCTAACATTGAGTCTCATACTTCTCTGAGAGCAACACAGAACATGTTTATTTCTTTCTCTTTGGAATAGTGTTTTAAGCTTCAGAAGAGAAAACTCACATCCTTTGCCTCATTTTTTATCTTTAGGTCAAACCTTCCCACTTCTCAGATCATTGTATGTATGACATGTTTCCAGTGCCTCTCCTCTGGGACAGCTCCACTTAGGCATGAGCCATGATTCCCTCATAGACTAAACAAAGTCTTCATGTGTGGGACTATTACCTTCTTCTTCTTTTTTTTTTTATGTTTTATTTATTTCTCTCCTTTTTTTTTTTTAATATTTTTTTATTTATTTCTAGGAGAGAGAGAGACAGTGTGAGTAGGGGGGGTCAGAGAGAGAGGAGTCACAGACTGAAACAGGCTCCAGGCTCTGAGCTGGCAGTCAGCACAGAGCCCGACGCGGGGCTCGAACCCACGAACCGCGAGATCATGACCTAAGTGAAAGTCGGACGCTTAACCGACTAAGCCACCCAGGCGCCCCAATGTTTTATTTATTTCTGAGAGAGATGGGAGAGAGAGAGACAGTATGAGCAGGGGAGGGTCAGAGAGAGGGAGATACAGAATCCGAAATAGGCTCCAGGCTCTGAGCTAGCCATCAGCACAGAGCCCAATGCAGGGCTTGAACCCATGAACTGTGAGATAATGACCTGAGCTGAAGTCAGATGCTCAACCGACTGAGCCACCCAGGCACTCCAGGACTATTACCTTCTTTGCCAATCACTTTGATCTTTATGGACATTGGACTGTAAGAAAATAGATTTGCCCTTCTTCTCAGCTCCAAAATTATCAGCAGGTCAAAAGCAAAAAAAAAAGGACACTGCTCTTAAAATCTTAAATATTTGAATTTTAAGTATTCAAGCAATGATTGGCCTTTAAACTACCTCCCTGTGATGCTAAAGCTCAGGAATAGGGACAAGTCCCTACAATCAGAAGTCAAGTTCTCCTCTCTCATGGGGATTTGAGGATGCAGAATGCTGACAAGGAAGGCTTGTGAGCCAAAAGTGAGGTCAAGTTTAATAACCTAGGGCTGCCAAACCTCAGTACTGTTGCTAGCCCTTTATCAAATACAGTGACAATAGAGCCAGAAGTTTTCATGGGAGTCTTACCATGTTCTGTTCCATTTCTCCAGAAGTTACTATAATTGTCACTATAAACCATATATAGAAACTTGAAAGAAATTTAGAAGGTTTGAAGAAGACTATAAATATCTAATTATATTCCAAATTCTTCCCCAAAATGTGAAAGTCGGAATATCCATTTTAAGATTCTAAATAACATGATCAACAGGACATTATCTTCATTTAATCCATTCATGATAATAATAACTTCTCAGAGTCAATGCTTGAGGATCCTGGAAAACATACTATCAATCACAATCTACTTGAAGTTTATGATTAGACAATGTGTGATCCACAGTGTTCACTGGCTATATGAATGCTATGTTTTGGTTGCTTTCCCAGAGCTTCAGTTGATAAACAAAACTATATTTTAGAAAATCATAAACCTCAGACTCATTTTTAACATTTGGCAAAAGCATCTATTAGGGACTACTGATACTCAAGAAAAGTTCAACGTTCTACTATTTTTTTTTTAAAGTAGGTTCTACGCCCAGCGCGGAGCCCAATGTGGGGCTTGAACTCATAACCCTGAGATGAAGTTCTGAGTTGGAATCAAGAGTTGGATGCTAACCAACTGAGCCACCCAGTGCCCCAGTCTACTATTTTTAATAAGGAAATCTAAGTGAATGGAAGATCTAAAGCCAACTATTTTTGACTGGAAGTAAAGTCAAAGATCAAGGTGCTATGAGAAAGAGGATATGGGAGGTCCAGGACCAAACTATGGAGAGGAAATGCCCAAACACAAGTGAAAGGTACTTTCAGAAACCTTCTAAGCCAAGCTAGCTCTTTTTCTGCTAAGCTGTCATCAATTGAAATGTAATTAGTTCCTAGAAAATAAGATAAACACTAGGCATACATATTTGCTTATTAACTAAATAATTTCTTCAAAGAGGCAAAACAGAAATATTATGGTTCCTCAATGAGAATAGAGAATAACAGCATGAAGGCATTGGTTTATCTCAGGAAAAAAAAATGGCTTTCCAGTAATATTAACATCATGATGTTACTAATTATTAATAAAACAAATAATAACAGTTAACATTTATTACTCACTATGTGCCAGGCACTGTACTAAGTACTTTATATATGCAGTCTCATTTAACACTCGTAACAACCCTCTGAGGAAATTAACAATTTGAATGTTCTGTCTAGGGTAATGATGGTCAAGGTCTTAAGTCTGAACCCAGAGTCCACACTCTCAACCACTGCTCTATGCTCTGTTGTAGTTACATGTAAACTTTGTAGATACCAATTATTTTCCATAAAAGCTACACACATATACACACACAGTAAATGAAGCGTCCCTTTCCACCAACAGTTGCCAATACTATTATTAATTGATCGATTATTTATTTATTTATTATAGACTCCATGCCCAATGTAGGGCTTGAGGTGTGCCTGGGTGGGTCAGGTAGTTAAGTACCCGTCTTTGGCTCAGGTCATGATCTCATGGATTGTGGGTTTGAACCAAGAGTCAGGCTCTGTGCTGACAGCTCAGAGCCTGGAGCCTGCTTGGATTCTGTGTCTCCTCTTCTCTCTGCTCCTCCCCCACTCATGTTCTGTTTCTCTCTCAAAAATAAACATGAAAAAAAATTAATAGGGGTGCCAGGGTGGCTCAGTCAGTTAAGTGTCTGACTTTGGCTCAGGTCATATCTCATGGTCTGGGAGTTTGAGCCCCATGTCGGGCTCTAGGCTGACAGCTCAGAGCCTGGAATCTGCTTTGGATTCTGTCTCTCTCTCTCTCTCTCTCTCTCTCTCCCCTTCCCCTGCTTAAGCTCTGTCTCTGTCTCTCTCTCTCTAGAATAAATTAACATTAAAAATATTAACATAAAAAGGAAAATCATAAGAAGAGAAAATACATTTATAATACTGTATATTATAGTTATTGAAAAAATTCTTGTATAAACGGATCCATACAGTTCAAATCTGTCTTGTTCAAGGATCAACTATATTTATTTTGAGGAAGAGCAGTTTGAATAGGTAGAACAGTACATTCTACAGACTACCCTAGTAAACTATTATAAGAGGACTGTAATGAGTTTATATCATGGAAAGCAATTAAAAGTAATTATCTTTGGAAATTATGAACATGGTAAATTCATTAAGTAAAAAAAGTAAGTTACAAAATAATGAATGCTTGTGATTCTATTTTTATAAATGCAGATACATTACATTAGCTACATTGAAAGGCTATATTAAATTATCAATAAAGGTCATTTCTAGATGGCTGGAGTTTGTAATAGAAATTTAAATACCATTTTACTTATTTTGTAAAGACTATATATATTTTAAGTAATCTCTGCACTCAAGGTGGGGCTCAAACTCATAATCCCAGGATCAAGAGACACATGCTGTAACTGAGGCAGCCGGGTGCCCCTAACTATTATTTTACTTTTTATTTTTTTTAAGCGGGCTCTATGCCCAGCCACCCAGGCACTCCCCTAAATACTATTTTAAAAGAGCACAAGAAGTTAGAGTTCTACCACATATCATTTGTGTAAATACATTCCAGGTGGATTAAAGAGCTAAACATTAAAAGAAATGAAAATATAGAATAATTAATCTTGGGATAAGGAAGGTCTTGTTTTATCGGTCTATTTAAAATAATTCACTTAATCTGTATGATTCGTATCAGTTTGAATATTACAAAAATGGATGGAAAATGAGAGTTGAGTGACTTGCCCGAGGTCAGGAAGGTCTTCTTAAGCCACAAAATGCAAAAGCCAGTGGAAAATATTGATGAATTTGAAATAACTTAAAATTTGTTTAACAAAAAAGGAGATGAGAAATATATTGACAGAAAACAGTTGCAATATATAGAACAGGCAAATGATAGATATTAAAATAAAAAACGCCTATAAACCAATAAGTAAAAGCTTCAATAGTAAAATGGGTAAAACCAAAATTAACAAGCAATTCACAGAAAGGAAATTGCCAAACATAGAAGATTTTGCAACTACTTTAACAAAAGCTAATATATAGTGCTTTACTAGGCATCAGGTGCTTTTTTAAATGCTTTAGCTATCAACTCATTCAATCTTCACAACATCCTAGAGAGAAGTACTATTTTTTATCCCTGATTATAGATGGGGAAATTGAGGCAGAGGTAAAAGGAGTTGCTCAGGAATACACAACTAAGAGTGCAAGGCTGGGATTCTAACATAGACAGTGTCTAGCTCTACAGTTCAGAACTCTTACGCACCATGCTATATTACCTGTCCGGGGATTTGGTACCCAGGGAAATACAAATTAAAACAAGATATCATTTGTCTAAATTGGCAAAAATAAAAAAGACAGACATAGTCAATGTGGAAAGTGAGTACTGTCAACACTGTCAGTAGGAGAATATCGAGGCTCTTTCTTTTCGTAGAAAAAAACTCTTACAGAAACAGATACAATGAAAGTTCAGGAAAACAATTTACCCAATAAAAGGTAGGCAATAGGTAGTTTGTTTTACTAAAATATTAATTGTTTTTTCCCCGAAGGTAGTAGCAAATTTTAGAACTCCTTTACTTTTCTCTCTTAATCCTCAGATGTCAATCAAGGCTACCAGAGGATGAGCATCTTACTGGTCCTATGCTAACTTTTTAATGTGGCTGTTTCCTTTGAGACTTATTCAGCTCAGGTTAAACCTTCTCCGAATGCCTGTTTCTTTTTTTTTTTTTTTTTAATTTTTTAAAATTTATTTCTAGGAGAGAGAGACAGCATGAGCAGGGGAGGGTCAGAGAGAGAGAGGGAGACACAGACTCCGAAATAGGCTCCAGGCTCTGAGATGGCAGTCAGCACAGAGCCCGATGCGGGGCTCGAACCCACGAACCGCGAGATCATAACCTAAGCGAAAGTCGGACGCTTAACCGACTAAGCCACCCAGACGCCCCATTTGAATGCCTGTGTCTTGATACACTAGCGTCACCACTGAACTGATTAATTCACCTGCCCTTCTAGTAGGCTGTCGCAGTTTTTGCTTTTTACTCTTTTCCCTATTTGTCCCTTAGCCTCTTTCTCACACCTTCAAGAGCCCAGACTGAGGTGAGAAGTTAAACTTTCCCCTTCTGCTTTGTCTGAAAGCCATTTGAAAAATTCTTTCTTGTTTTTGGCAATACGTTAATTCCAACTGGACAAAAACGTTGCTTCTGAAATCTCCCAATTGTCCCCGGTCTCTGGCTTTACTGTCTACGGCATACCTGTTAGTAACAATACAAATTACTTAAAGGCAAAATAAAATTTGTGTCACAGCTTTTCTAACACTTCAACCATCCCTATTTACTTATAGGTGCCATTATGAAGAGAAACACGGAAAGGTACATGAAGCTATAAGAGAGGCTGTGACTATGGGGCACCTGGGTGGCTCAGTCGGTTAAGTGTCCGACTTTGGCTCAGGTCATGATCTCAAGGTTCATGAGTTCGAGTCTGGCATTGGGCTCTGTGCTGACACCTCAGAGCCTGGAGCCTGCATTGGGTTCTGTGTCTCCCTCTCTCTCTGTTCCTTCTCTGCTTGTGCTCTGTCTCTTTCTGTCTCTCAAAAGAAAATAAAGATTTTAAAAAATTAAGAAAAAAAGGAGGCTGTGACTAAACTTCACCACTTAAAAGTTTGAAAGTTGACCACAAATGGCAGTACGCATACGTGACGATGCCCTCTTCTTTGAAAAGAAGCAATAGCAGGTCAGCTTCCACTGGAAACTTCTCATTTGTACACCCAAAACATCCTGTAACTTTTTTTGCATTTCGCGTGCTCAAACTCACTACCAAGTTGCTTTCCGACTAGGACAAAGCAATCAACATCTGCAGGGGTGAAGTGGGCATTGTGAAAACACACAGGCGGCTCAGAGGGCAGTCTCCCCCAAATCTCCGTTAGGGGAAGAGACCTACAGTGAGGACTACAATTTCGCTGAGAGAGGAATTTAAGAATGTTCCATATTGTATGCACGGGGTGTAAAAAAAGAGATTAGGGGTCAGCAGGAAAATGTGAAATTGGAATGTACAGGATTGCATTTTTTCATCCGCATCCTATGGTTACAGATTAACACTCCATTAGGACGCGAGGCTTCGTCACTACGTGAAGGAGAGAAAAGGCTACGAAAGCGGCACCACAACAGGTCTGAGGCAATGATTTCTATATCCTGCTAATTCCTACCATGTCCCCAACGTAATCAAATAATTGCGGGACAGCTCCACCCTGTCTACGCCTTAAACGCACCAACGCGATCGAGCAGATACCTTCGCCAGGAGTCCCAGTGCAAAACCCAAACACCTCCAGGCATCTCACGCACAAGTTTGGGGTCCTCATTTCGCAGGACAGACAAGTGAAAAGCGGAGAAAGCAGCAGCCACCATCCACTGCCTCAAAAGGCCAAGACAGAGTTAAGATAAGGTCGATCCCGGACATCTCCTTCCCTACCTTCCATCGTCTCCAGACCTGGAAGGAGCCACAAGTGAGGCAGAGAAGTTGTGGAAACAAGCCGGGGGTGGGATGGGATGGGATGGGATGGGATGGGGGAACCCGGGAGAGTTTCACACAAGCATCTGCATTTGTCCCACACAAGGTCAGTCTCTCCAAGCCACTTTTTCCTGCTCCCCAGGGTGCTTCCCGCCAAACGGGCTGCTGGGCTCCGAGGCCAGCCCACCGCGCCCCCTCCGTCCTCCTCCGCGGGCCGCAGCCCCTTCCCGGCCTCTGGGTGCGGGCCGAAGCTCGGACCCAAGCTAGCCTCCCAGACACCCGTTTCCGACTCCCCGCGCGTCTCCCAGCCCAATTCCCGGGCTCCTCCGCCTCCGGCCCCTGGGGCTCCCATCAACGTCCCCTTCATCCCTCAGGACGCCCCTTGCCCCGCCTCCAGCGCCCGGTCCCGCCAGGGGCACGGACGCCGTTCCTTCCCTCGCCTCCCACCGCGCTCCCGTCTGGTTTCCACCTGGCGCGACCCTCGCCCCCGGCCAGTCTCCCCAGCGAGCGACCGTCTCCCAAGTCCTCCCAGCCCCGCCCCGTTCCCGGGCGGATACAGTTTGAAGCCCCTCAGGATCTCCCTGGCCCGCTCGTCCTTGGCTGACATGATGCGGCGGCCGCCGCCCGCGGCTCTCCCACGCTGGCCCGGCGGAGCCTCTCAGACCGTGTCCAGGAGCCTAGGATGGAGCCGCAGCCCGGCCTGGAGACCTCGGGCGAGCAGCGGTAGCGGCCAGACCAAGACCGGCCTCTCCCTCCCCTCAGCTCCCGCTCCTGATCTCTTCTCCTTCCCCGAGCCTAGGAGCGCCCGCCCCGAAACCAATGGAAAGCCCGCCTCGCCGATTGGCATCCTGACCAGCCAATAGAAACACTCAGCGGCTTCGCGGGTGGGGGGGACAACGAGCGTCGGTGGGAAGGGCCCTCCCCGGGAAGTCCCGTAGGACAAATTGTTTCTTAGGTCTTGTTGCCTAGAGTTTGCCCCAGCGGAGGGTTGGGGTCAAATCTGCAGAGGCTCGAGGAGCCCGCTCCTGCCGCTAGGCACTCTAAGGTTCTGGGATGACTGCGGGTTGCACTGGGCGATGCGAAAGAGACTACATTTCCCAGCATTCCAGGAGAGTGCTCCGGAGACCACAGATCCCAGCACGCAACAAAGAGGCCCAGGGACTACAAATCCCAGCATCCCTTGCACCCCGTTCCTCTGTAACTTAGACTCCAGTGTGCCGCGCAGTGTGCGCAAATTCATAAACCGTACCTCCGCTTTGGGTGTTTCTGAATTCGGAGACTTCACACTAGGCGGGAAGACCCCCTTAACTCTCAGAAGAAGATGACAGCCCACAGAGAGGTAACATCTGTTTACATGGAACTCAGAAATCTCCTGCAAATCATGGTAAGGCTGCAAACAACAAACAAAAACACTGATTAAACCATGGAAGATAATGTAACAAAATGACTCCTTCAAATTGTGCTTGTTTGCCGGTCTGGGGCGCTTTTTACTTGTTTTGCAGGGGTTTCTGGTGTGCTCCTGCGTTGGACTGGGAGAGATATCGATTGTATACTCAGAATATCCATACCGGAAGGAATATTAAGATAATTTGCCAGTCCAACCCCTGTTGTTTTCCATATGAGGAAACTGAGGCCCAGAGAGGCGCAGAGATTTCCCACTGGCTACAGCAAGTTGGGATAGAGTTAGAATTCGGCCCTAAGTCTCCTGATCCGCAGTCTGGGCTGTTTATTCACACCACACTAAGGTGGCGATATTTATAGTAGCATGGGTATGTGATGATTATTCAACTTGGTGAAGTTTCCCATCCAGGTTGAAATAGCCAGAGGTTAGGTAAGCATTCATTTGGTGGATTTCCTGCAAGTGAAGGAGTGTGATGTTTATCTTCCAGTCTAGGAAGGACTTGGTGTTTTGATTTGTTCTTTGTTTGTTGCTCAAGGTGACATTTAGTGTGATTTCAGGAACTAGGTAAAATTGTACTGTAAGCTAAGGTTTCTTTAGAGATCTCCTATCTCTTTTCCTAGGCCTTCCTTCCTCTTCCTGTCCCCCTTTTACCCACCCAATTTTTCCTTCCACGTAATTCAACAAAGAGCCTTTTCAGGTTTCCGGTAAAGGGTGAAAGGCATTGTCAGTGCCACAAGGGAGATAACTATCTGGTTGGAAAAAAAGGAGACTCTGCTGAGATTTAAGATGGGCTTCAATAAATGTCATAAGGGAAAGGTCATCGGAATGCCACAGAGGTTCTGATGGAAAGATTTATTCCTGCTGGCAAAACTTGATGGAGGAGGTGGCATTTGAATTTGAAGGATGGGTGGGGTTTTTTTTTTCACTAAAAAACTTTATCTTAAATGATTTTTTGTTAATGAGGCATAGCATATGCAGGAAGGGCAGTTTTTGCATACGTATGCGCCTGTGTCCCCGTCCCCCAACCCGAGATTTCTAGCACCCTTGTACCCCTTCCCAATCAGCACTGCGTCCACCCACCCCAAAGCCACTCTTCTGACTTCTATTACCACAAATTAGTTTCGTCTTGAATTTCATTTAAATGTAATCATTTAGTATATACAGTAAGTGGCATTTTCACTCATCAGTTATTTTTGGAGATTCATCCATGTTATATGTAACAGAAGCCCTTTTTTTAAAAATTACTGGCTAGTATTCCATTGTATGTATGTAGCAGTATTTATATGTTCTGATGGGTATTTAGGTTGTCAGTTATCAGTTTTTGGCTTTTATTAACAAAGCTGCAATGCTCATTCTTCTAGGTTTCTTTTTGTAGACTGCACTCATTTTCTAGGAGAGGAGTAGCTGGCTTGTACAGTGTGCATATGATCAGCAACATTAGATATTGCCAGTTTTCTGAAGTGTTTGCGTCATTTTGCCTTCACCGGCAATGTAAAAAAACTCTAGCTGACTTTTATCCTTGTCAAAACAGGGTCTTATCAGTCTTTCTAATTTTAGCTATTTTGGCTAATTGTGGTTATCTTCTTTTTTTTCACTTTTTTTTTCTTTCATAGTTTATTGTCAGGTTGGTTTCCATATAACACCCAGTGCTCATCCAACAAGTGCCCTCCTCCATGTAAATGTGGTATTTTACAGTTTCTTCTTACATGGTCTTTGGTATCAAACACCTTTTCACGTGCTTTTTGACTATTTGAGTGTCCTCTTTTGTGAAGTGCTTATTCAAGTCTTTTGCCCTCTCTTTAATTTGGCTTTTTGTCTTCTTAATGATTTGTAGTTCTTTATAAAGTTTGGGTATGGAGTTCTTTGATAAAGGCTTTGCAAATATCTTTTCCAAATCTGTGGCTTGCTTTTTTGGTCTTGCACTGGTGTCTTTTGATAAACAGGAATTCTTAATGTAGTGCAATAGTTCAGTGTCTTCTTTTATGATTAGTGCCTTTTTGCATTGAAAATAAGAAGTCTTTGCCTACATGGTTGATAGGATTTTTTAAAATGTTTATTTATTTATTTAGAGAGAGAGCATGAGCAAGCTAGAGTGTGTGAGCTGGGGAGGGGCAGAGAGAAAAGAAAGAGAGAGAATCCCAGGCAGGCTTCACGCTGTCAGCACAGAGCCCGATGCAGGGCTCGGTCCCACAATGGTGACATCATGACCTGAACCGAAATCAAGAGTCGGATGCCTAACTGACTGAGCTGCCCAGGTGCTCCAGGTTGGTAGGATTTTAACAGGCAAATATGAGGGAAGAGCATTGCAAAAAAGGAGAGAGAGCTGGGACACCTGGGCATGCTGGCAGTGCAGAGCCTGCTTGGGATTCTCTCCCTTCCTCTCTCTCTGTCCACACCCCCCATAAGTAAATAAAACTTAAAAAAAAAAAAAAAGAAGAAGAAGAGAGAGCAAGTTTGAACACAGACCCTGGTGTCAGAGAGGAAAGGTACATCTCTCGTGTTGGATGTGGGAAGGCCTGGAGTTTGGGCTGTGAGAAGGGGGCGAGACAAAGCTGGAAATGTGGAAATGTTGAGGGACGCATACTGAGAAGGGCTTTCGCTGCAGCCTTGAAGTCTGGACACGATTCTGGAGGAAGTGGAGCCCTGCCAGAATATTTATGAACTCAAACAGAACTTAGCTGTCTTCCTTCCACCACCAAACTTGCTTCTTCTCTTCTGCAGCCCATTCACTTAACACCACCTCCAAGACAGCTCTGGCCTCCCCAGCTAGAGTCCTGGGTGATACCCTCCTCCCCATACCTGCGTTCGGCTGGTCACTACGTCCAATAGATTCTGTGGTCTAAATGTCTCCCAACAATGTCCCTTCTTTTCATGCCCAACTGCCACTGCCTTTGTTCAAGATCTCACAATCTTTTATCTAGACTGTACCCCCTCAAGAGTTTTCCTGGCCTCTAGCTCTTCGTGTATCCAGTCCATTCCTATAGCAGCTAGTGTGATCATTCTAAAGTGGCAATCAGTCATGCTTCTCCACAGATTAAAAATCCTAAATAGCTCCCCAAGACCCTTAAGGTAAAATAAAAACTCCTTTACATGGCTTACCCTTTTTGTGATTTTCTTGTCCATTTTTCCATGCTCAACCCAAGCCTCATTTCCTCTAGAACTGTGCCTTAAATCACCTCTCCCCACCTTATCTGTTATCACTAGGGTGTCTATGGCCACTGTCTGTCATAGCCACACAGGTCTGTCTTGCTCAGGGTCTGTGGGCTCTTCCAAGTAGGAACTTTGCTGTATTAAGGTTTTTGAAGGGTATAGTGCCTTGCATATGGTTTATAAGACCCTTGATGACCTGACTCCAGGTTGGTAGCCCTCATTTTTCACCCCAGAACCTTGGATTCCAGACACTCCAGGTTTCTTTTCTGCGTTAGTATATGCTACACAGAGCAAACCAATGTGACTGTGGTCTGGTGCTTTTTTGCCTTTATTTATTTATTTATTTATTTGCCTGGAAGATGCTCTTTTCTCTTCCCCAACACACTCATAACACATTGAAACTTTTTTTTTTATAAAAATTTTAAAAATGTTTTATTTATTTCTAGGAGAGAGAGAGACACAGTGTGAGCAGGGGAGGGTCAGAGAGAGAGGGAGTCACAGACTGAAACAGGCTCCAGGCTCTGAGCTGGCAGTCAGCACAGAGCCAGACGCAGGGCTCGAACCCACGAAGCGTGAGATCATGACCTAAGCGAAAGTCGGACGCTTAACCGACCAAGCCACCCAAGCGCCCCAACATATTGAAACTTTCTTTAAGTAGGTTTCATGCCCAACATGGGGCTTTAACTCACCACCAGAGATTGAGAATCACATGCTCTACCAACTGAGCCAGCCAGGTGCCCTACATTGAAGCCGTATGAGGGCAAGAAGCTTGTCTTCTCTTTATATAAATCTTCTAGAACACGGAAATTAGAACATCTTTTGAATAAATCAGTGAGTTGCTGCTAGACTGCTTTGCATCTGTCTGATTGCTGCACTCTAATTCACCAAAGGCAAACAGGGCTCTTCAAGCCCCGAAAGTCGGTGGTATATACTTTAAAGGAACCAGCTTAAGTGTTCAGCTGCCTAGCATTCCTTAGCCATCTGCCAGGAGAGTTGCTAAGTACCGAATGCAAGGGCCACCTCTGTCATTTTGCTCACAGAACCATTGTTGGCTCAACCCATCTCTTGCTTATTTTAAAACGTATTCTCAACAGAGGTCACGGATATGGTCATTGGGTTCCAAAGCAGCCTTTGCCACTTACTGGCTGTTGGATTTTTAAGCTTTGTTAACTCATCTGAAAAATCGGAATACTGCTACAAGCCATAGTTTTTATAATTCAACAAGACAATGTACACGCCTGGCACATGGGAAAACGGACAATAATCGGTAGTTGTTATTAGACTTAATGTGTCTTTGTACCCCCGCGTGGGTAGCCGCAGTCGCCGTAGGGAGCTCCTGAGGGGTAGCTCGGCCAAAGAGGTGAATTTCGGGACCGGGATGGTGATGGCGACGGTTTGGGCCCCAGCACCCCCCTAGACTGCGCACCTCTCCGCGGGCTCCTCTCGCCCCTGCTTCCTGGGCTACGACCCGCCTCTGACCGTCTCGCCCAGGCCCAAGCCGCTCGGGGTCTGCGGCTGCCTACGCCGCAGGGGGAACCTAGTGTGGGCGGAACTCGAGTGCAGCTGCGGGAGGCTTCCGGGGGAGCCGCAAGGGCAACGGGTCGGCGGAGGCAGAAAAGCGTCGGACGCCGGGCCGATCATGGACGCTTGACAACCTGCGGACAGGCGCCGGGAGGCCGAGCCAGCGACCGAGAGACGGAGAGGTGGCGAGGGTAGGTAGGGGCTGGCGAGAGGGCGGGGCCCGGCGCGCCAGGCTTGTCCCCGCCGCGTGGCTTCGCCCGGGCCCCCGGGGAAGCCCGCGGCCATGCCGCGCCGGCCCCGCCCCGGGGAGCGCGCCCCGCGGCCCCTCTCTCCGCACCCGCGGCCCTGCCTGGAGCACGCCGCCCGCCTGGACGTCCGCCCCAGCCTGCGACCCTCCGTGCCGAACCCGCGGCTGCTCTCGCTTCCCCAACCCCCACAGGCTGCCTCTTTGCCCCTCTGCTGCCCATCAAAATAGCGCCCCCCCACGACGCGAATTCACCTCCCCTGTGTCCCTAGCCTCCTCCTCCGGCCCTCCCACTTCACCAGAAAAGCGACTGCTCCTTCTCAACCTCTTTGCGCCTACAGGCTTTGCGCCTTAGGCCGGAATTTTTTTGAAGGACCGAAGTTTCTCCCTTTTCCTCCACTCCCTCTCCACCCCAGGCCTTTCCATTCAGTCTCCACACGTGTCCGCGTGGACGGGAGGGTTTCGTTCCTTCTCTCCTAACCATCCCCTCTCTCCCGCCTTCTCCCGCCCTACCCGATCCCTCTCCTCTTTTCCCTTTTCTCCTCAGCAACTTTTATTCCCTTAGCACTTGACTTTTTCTGTTTCCGACAAGGCATTCTTATGTAACCCTAAGTGAGGCGACATACTTGTTTCCCTCCTTCTCTGAAAGGGCTGTTGCTCTCCATGCCTGCCTCCGAAGGAAAGCTTAGTGTCTCTTGCACCAAACAGTTCTTGGAATTGTTTCCTTCCTTTTGTCTTAGTACCCCCAAAATGTGTCATTCTTGGAGGGGTAGTCTTTTCTGATGCAGGACTCCCGCAGTGGAGATCTGCAGTGTGTGCTCCCATACAGTCAGCGTATAATTGGATTGTGAAGTTGAGGGACTGGCCTCTCTGATGTCTTCAGGATGGCAATACAGTATCTTCATTGCTTCCCTAAATCTTTTTATTGTTTTCTTGAGATTTTGTACAAATTCTGAAATAACGGGACGCCTGGGTGGCTTAGTCGGTTAAGCGTCCGACTTTCGCTTAGGTCATGATCTCACGGTTCGTTGGTTCGAGTTCTGCGTCAGGCTGTGTGCTGACTTACAGCTCAGAGCCTGGAGCCTGTTTCAGAGTCTGTGACTGCCTCTCTCTCTGACCCTCCCCTGCTCATGCTGTCTCTCTCTGTCTCTCTCCTAGAAATAAATTTAAAAAACATTTAAAAAATGTTGAAAAAAAATTCTGAAATCACGTTTGGTAAAATCGTATAGCAACGGGAGGTCAAATAGAGGGATTTTCCTCATGGACTTAAACAGCATGTATTTTCTGAGTTTGGATGTCATGTTGCTTATCTTTCAATATGATTTCCTCCCTTTTGCTATGCTGAAATGACTTTTTTGGTTTAATGAGAGCTCTTGTCTACTTTTTGTGGCTTTCCTTATCTGTATCTGGCGGTAAGTGGGATTCCAGTGATATATGCTGGAAGCTGTAACTGATTGCTTTTGCTTGCAGCTGCCGCCTGTATGGGTGAAATTCTCTTTTCTACCTAGAGTCTGTCAGTGAGGTGAATATAAAACAGCTCCTGAGAAACTCCTGTGTGTTTCTTTGGGTCTGGTCAGTTTTTTTTTTTTTTTTTTAATTTTTTAATGTTTTATTTATTTCTAGGAGAGAGAGACAGCGTGAGCAGGGGAGGGTCAGAGAGAGAAGGAGTCACAGACTGAAACAGGCTCAGGCTCTGAGCTGGCAGTCAGCACAGAGCCCGACGCGGGGCTCGAACCCACGAACCGCGAGATCATGACCTAAGCGAAAGTCGGGCCTAACCGACTAAGCCACCCAGGCGCCCCGGGGTCTGGTCAGTTTTGAGGGCTTAGAAGGTGCTGCGCTGTTGGGAGAGGGTCAGATGGTGATGAAGTGGCTTTTCCTAAGTGTGTTTCAAACCCTGGAGCAAGGGGAAAATCCCTTTAACTCTGGGTGGAACCCTGCCCATCTCACAAAGTGGTCTTAGCATCTGGACTCGAGCTGTTTTACTTTTTGAATATTTATTTATTTATTTTTGAGGGGGTGGGGAGAGGGAGAGAGAGACATAGATGCAAGTGGGAGAGGGGCAGAGAGAGAGGGAGACAGAGTCTGAAGCAGGCTCTAGGGTCATACTTGTTAGCACAGAGCCTGATGCGGGGCTAGAACCTACAAATCATGAGATCATGACCTGAGCTGAAGTCGGACACTCAACCGACTGAGCCCACCAGGTGCCCCTCTTCTTGAATGCTATAAAATTAAAGTATTGCTAATGTCTGATCTGGCATTAAATAAGCATAGACTTTGCAATGGAGAAGGAAGAATGACTGAAACACTTTTCTTTTGAACAGATCTCAAGGCCAGAGAATGGCAGGTGAACAGAAACCATCAAGTAACCTCCTAGAACAGTTTATTTTACTAGCCAAAGGTACTAGTGGCTCAGCCCTCACTGCTCTCATAAGCCAAGTCTTGGAGGCTCCTGGAGTGTATGTCTTTGGAGAACTGCTGGAGCTGGCCAATGTGCAAGAGGTAAGAGCACTTTCCAAACAGTTTGTCTTCTTTGTTCTTTTTTTTTTTGTTTGTTTTTATTTTATTTCTAGGAGAGAGAGAGAGAGACAGCGTGAGCAGGGGAGGGTCAGAGAGAGAGGGAGTCACAGACTGAAACAGGCTCCAGGCTCTGAGCCAGCAGTTAGCACAGAGCCCGATGCGAGGCCCGAACCCACGAACCGCGAGATCGTGACCTAAGCGAAAGTCGGACGCTTAACCGACTAAGCCACCCAGGCGCCCCTCTGTCTTCTTTGTTCTAAACCTTCCTGTGATTCTCCAGGTTTCCAAGGAATTTCAGGGCTGAAGCTTTGTGGACCTGTGAGGTGCACTGTTGAGGGAGGGATGGGAATTTGGGGGATGGGGAAGAAAGGAGAGCAAGGATGATGTCTGGGGCTCCTTCTGGTCAATATTTTCATCTCAACGTGGGGTAAAATTAGACTCGGTTCCTAATAATTTGAAAGATAGAGGAAAAATCCAATTGAACCTGATATATAAGAAAAGTAGAGTATAAGCACTGGGTGATGTTAATAGAGGTTGTTTCAGGCATTTGTAGGGATCAAAAAACCTCTAGTGTAAATATAGACAAGAAAGACTGGTCAGGTATATACATCGGAGAAAATGGTTGCTATTGAATGAGCTGGCCATGGAGGAGGAATGTGTTGTAGAAGGAATACATTGTCCTGTTGAAAAGGGCAATGTTACGCTAAGCGGATATGTTAAAAAAAAAAATGACATGAAAAAGCTGGGAAGTACTCCTTTTTTCTCTGTTTACTTCTTTTTTGATTGTTGTCTTTAGAACTTTGGGTATCTAATTTTGGTTGCTGTGAAATGAGAAGGTTGGTGAAGAATGATGAGGTAGAACAAAGAGATGTGAAGCAACCTGTACTTTTCAGTCTCTCCTTCTCACTTTGGATACTTTTACATTTATCGACTGATAACTTTTGTATCGATTAATTGATTGAAAAATCTGGTGACATCTTCATTACTTTGGGGGTTGTGCTCAGAAGCTCTTGGATGGGGCGTGAGCTTGCTCTTCACCATCACAGCTTCCCTCTGGCTGCCTAGGGCAGCGCTGGCTCTGCAGATGGCCGCTGGCTCTGTGAATGGCCACCATGCACAGATCTGTGTGGTGCTTGTTCTTGTGGATTGTGTGCACTGTGCTGTTGAGGGTGGCCTGGGCATTCTTGTCGATGGTGGTCCACGGATAGGAGGTGGTTGGCTCTTGCTGGCTGGTTCTTCACTTCATGACCACTAGGACACCTTTGCTGGCAGTTGCTGGCTCGGTGGTAAATCAGCCCCTCGTAGGAGAGGTGTCGCCTTCAGGCTGTGGGACTCGCTGTTTCATATCTACTTACTCCTTTTGATTAGGAAACTGGAGCAGTTCCTCATGACCATCCATTGCTGATGGATGGACCTGGCGTCATCTTGTCTCCCTGTGACAGCCGGAGACCAAAAGAGCCGCTTTTATTTTTAATTGTGAATTTTTATTTAATGTCAGCCTTGCTTGCTGGACTGTAAGCTCAGTAAGCATAAGGTCGTGTTCTCCTCATTGTTTCCTTAGTACTTAATAGGTAGCTCGACACGCAGTTGGCTTATAGTAAAAAAAATTTTTTTTTAATGTTTTATTTATTTCTAGGAGAGAGAGAGAGAGAGACAGCATGAGCAGGGGAGGGTCAGAGAGAGAGGGAGTCACAGACTGAAACAGGCTCCAGGCTCTGAGCTGGCAGTCAGCACAGAGCCTGATGCGGGGCTCGAACCCACGAACCGTGAGGTCATGACCTAAGCGAAAGTTGGACGCTTAACTGACTAAGCCACCCAGGTGCCCCATGGCTTATAGTCAAATTTTAATTTACTGGTGATGTAAAAGGAATCCTGTGAATAAAATCTTTTAAAATGGTTTGTTTTGGGGTGCCTGGGTGGCCCAGTTGGTCAAGCATCTGACTTCGGCCTATGTCATGATCTTGCCATTCCCAGTTCGAGCCCTGCGTCAGGCTCTGTGCTATCAGCAAAGAGCTGATTACCAAATCCCCAGCCAGTGTGGAACCTACGGTGACACTTCATTATCACCCAAAGACTGTAGTTTACATTAGGGTTCACCCATGATTTGTACATTCTGTGGATTTGGATAAATGTGTAATGATGTGTGTCCACTGTTACAGTGTCATGGAGTAATTTCTCTGCCCTAAAGTTTCCTCTTTTCTACCTATTCATCCCTCCCTCCTCTCTTAATCCCTGGCAACCATTGATCTTTATACTATTTTCATAATGACTTTTCCAGAATGTCATATAGTTGAAATCATACAGTATGCAGCTGTTTCAGATTGACTTCTTTTACTTAGTGATACGCATTTAAATTTCTGTGTCTTTTTATGACTTGATAGCTCATCATTTTTTCAACAGAAGAGATGACAAAGGGGTAATATGCTTCTTTAGGTTCATGAAAAAACCTAAATGAATATGTCAAGTGGTTGTTTCAGAACTATGGAAGAATGGCTAAGAGGAGATGGATGGAAATTAAAACAAGGAAGACCTTGATTTAGGCCAGTGGGAGAAGTTTTGGAGTATCTACAGAAAATAGTCTTTTAGGGTTAGTTTTGTAATTGTCTGAAAAGTAGGGGCGAGGTTTGATGATCTCTTTCTCCTCTGATTCAGAACCTCAAGAGGTTCTTGATAACCTGAGAAGGTAGACTAGCTTATTAGGATGCCAGGGTTCTCATGGGGGTGCTGAGCAACTTACCTCTATCTCCCCACGGTTTGTTTTTTCCCATATGTGAACTGGAGCACTAGTTTTCAGTGGTCTGAAGTTATGGATGTAGTTCTTGGAACCTCTTTTTTTATTTTATTTTATTTTATTTTTATTTTATTTTATTTTATTTTATTTTATTTATTTATTTTTTAATATTTTATTTATTTCTAGGAGAGAGAGAGAGACAGCGTGAACAGGGGAGGGTCAGAGAGAGAGGGAGTCACAGACTGAAACAGGCTCCAGGCTCTGAGCTGGCAGTCAGCACAGAGCCCGACGCGGGCTCGAACCCACGAACCGCGAGATCATGACCTAAGCGAAAGTTGGACGCTTAACCGACTAAGCCACCCAGGCGCCCTTTTTTTTTTTTTTTTAAATGGTTTAGGGGCGCCTGAGTGGCTCAGCTGGTTAGGCAACCAACTCTTGATTTCAGCTCAGGTCATAATCTCATGGTTTGTGGAATCAAGCCCCACTTCTGGCTCTGTGCTGACAACATGGAACCTGCTTGGGATTCTCTCTCTTCCTGTCTCTCTGCTTCCCTGCTTGCACTTTCTCTCTCAAAATAGACTAAAAAAATAAAAAGACAGTTTAAATTAAGTAGTATTACCATCAGTGTCCACAGAATACCCCTTGGGTACTAGTGTACAGAGTTTGGTATATTGGAAGAGTAGTGGGTACACATTTGTGAGTAAAAGAAACATCCAGTTAAGTTAACCAACAACAGAGCAGGGCAGTTCCAGACAGAACAATATCTCCACTACTTCTCCAGTAGCTCTTTGTCATCTTAGTGAGGACTAGGTAATTTGGGGGAACATTTTTATTTGAATCTGCCTGATATTGTGGCTTCCTGTCCCACTGGGGCTCTTCTGTCACACTTGATGCTGTGCTAACCTCTCCTAGCGCTCCTTCTACTCTCGTGGTTCTGAACCTCGGAACCTACCCTACACTTCATTCAGGTTGGACTGATGCTCATGTTGTACCTGCTAATACGTGTGTAGACAAGGCTGCTCCACTCTGTTTTAGTGGCAAGGAAATTCTGAGAAGAACTGCACTGCTTCCAGTACTAACTGCTGTGTGTGTGTGTGTGAGTGAGAGAGAGAGAGACAGACAGAGACAGAGAGAGACAGAGATAGAGACAGAGACAGACAGAGGCAGAAGCAGTTTCTTGGGCATGCCGTGCGGAGTGTAAATCATGTATTGCTGAGAGAGAAGAATTAAATTTAAAATTAAACTTTATTTTTTTCCAAAGAATCAGAGTTGGAAGGGACCTCAGGGATCATCTAGTGAAACAGTCAACTGAGGCACACGATCATCACCCTTTGCTTGAGCTCTGCAGTGACTGGTAGCCACCTTGGTCTGTGAACTATTTTTTTTTTCTTCCTCAGCTTGCCGAAGGAGCTAATGCTGCTTATTTGCAGTTGCTGAACCTGTTTGCCTATGGCACATACCCAGATTACATAGGTGAGTTGGTTAAGATCCTCCAAACACTTTTCTTACTTATGTCTCTCTATTTGGTCTCCAGGGAATTTGAGGGGCTGAAGCTTTGTGAGGTGCACTGTTGAGGAGGAATGGGAATTTTTGGGGGCGAGAGGGAAAGACAGCAACGATGAAGTCTTGGGTTCTTTCTAGTCAGTATTTTCATCTCCACTTGGGTAAAATGAGATTGAGTTACTAATAATTTGAAAGATGGGGAAAAATCCAATTGAACATGCACTCCTGGGTTAGATGTTTCAGAATTTAGAATTTGGGGGACTCCGAAGAGGTAATATGATGCATATACCTTTTTATGTTAACACGCTTCAAGATTAGTGAAAACACATTCAGTTTTGCAGCTAAACAAATGGATATTTACAACAAGTGCTATTAAAAGCCTGTGTCAGTTCAGGTCAGGAATTGCCACGAGATAAATTTTCAGCACCATGATCGAGAAAAAAAATTAGTTTGGATTCACCTTTTTGGGCTCCAGGATTATGGATAAGGAATTCAAGGCATTCGGGATCTACCTTGCGAGGTCATTGTGAAGACTAACTGCATGTGTGTGGACACACGGCCTGTAGCTGCTGCCTTTGCTGCCATTGTCATTACTGAAATTTTGCCCAGCCTTCAAAGCTCATCTGAAACTCCATCTTTGTTTTCCTTTCTGTACCTCCTCAGTGTGATTGCACTCACTTCCTCTCTCCCTTTCCCTATTTCTTTCCTTTTCTCCCCTGCCTCCTTCCTCTCCCTTTCTGCCTCTGCCCCTCTTCCTCACTCTGTGGCTCTCTTCTGATAGTTTGTATCTTTCTTCTAGTAGTTCTGTCTTGCACTTATAGCTGTTGAAATATCCGATTGTAAGACTGAGGACAAGTCCAAGACGATTGAGTTGCACACGTCTGGTGGTTATTATCCCTGGGGTTGTGCAGCGCAGCAGCCCTGACAAAGCTCATTTATCCTTGACTTCTCTAGGTCACTTAGGACAGTGCACTGCACATAAGAGATTCCCAGTGAAGAAGACATGTTGAGCTTGGTTGAATGTCACAAAGGGCACAGATAATATTAGGTTAAGATGATTGTCCTGTCATTTTGTGCCTTTATGCCTGGCTTTTCAGGAGCACACAGTCTTCCAGAGAAGACAGGAGGTGCTCGTGGGACATTTGCCTCATGCATATGTCAGTGAATCAACAGTAGATTTGATGTGGGGGGTCGGTGAGCTTTTTCTGTAAAGAAATTCTAATTTATTTTGTGTCTTGATTTTTGTGGTGGGTGGGACTGAGCAGCCAACAAGGAGAGCCTGCCGGAATTGAGCACTGCTCAGCAGAACAAGCTGAAGCACCTTACCATCGTGAGCTTGGCATCGAGAATGAAGGTACAGTCCGGAACCCCTTCCTGTCTCGCTCCTCCTCACCCTTAGGCAGGCGTTGCACTGGCCTCAGTACGGGAGCTGCCAGCTTTGCACAGTAGTCGTGTCATAGATGTATAAAACTTGCTTGGCAAAGGACAAAAGTAGAAAAGATAACAATTAAAATAGTATAGACAACTACTCACCATTTCATTCAGGAAAAGTATGCCCAGGAGACATTGTGAATCAGCGGGTCTCAGTTCTGGCATGCCGTGGTGACTTGCTCCTCGTGAGCATTTTGCTGTACTAAAGGGAAACTCTTGTTTAAAGATCTGCAGTTTTTGAAACAGCAGAACATCTCGAGGCAGGCTAACCACTTCATCCATTGCCCAGTGCACAGCGGAGTGTGCCAATGACGGAGGAAAGGCTGGCTTTGTTGGACTTAACGAGAGTAGATTTTTAATATGTTGCCTTCTTCTGGGGATTGTCAAGGTTAATTATACTAAGCTGAATTTTTGCCTTATATGCTATCTTTAGACCCTAACCTCCTGTAAGATAACCACTCCATCATCTCTCTGAGGTCTCTGCGCCACTTGATTTAAAAGAGGCCTTGCAACCAGCTTCTCATAGCCATTAACAAAGACCAGATTCGGTTAATTTATAGTTGATTTTTGGCTCTCTGCTCTATCCCAGCATAACTGTCAAAGTTTTTGTGGGGCTTTGGCATCGGAAGAGATTTGCCCTTTACATTTCCTTTCTGCGACTGAGCTTGAGAGACATAGATTTGTTCTTGCGTTGCCATTTCAGTTGCTGAGATCATTTTCCCTGGTCTGATCACAAATTTCTGATTCTCAGCCTGGCATTTCAGGTGGGATGCCTGTTTTGTTAGGAAATGAGGACCTGATCTTTTTTTTTTTTTTTTTTTTGTCCTGATCATGGGCTTACCAAGTATAGCAAATTCTAGGAGTAATTTCTTTTCCTGTTTCTGCAATGTGTCCATTCTAAACTCATCTGTGCCTTTAGTTATTAAAAATCTCCCTAGCAATGTTTGGTGTTACTTTCTTGTTTGTATACCTCTTCCTCCTGTTTTTGCAGATTTCATTGCTGTATTAATACTAGTAGTGATTTGTCCACAAAACTGGATATTTAGGTATACAGTTGTCTTGGAGAAATGCAAAATATTGGTATACCCCAATAAGGGCCTGTTCTTGGGGAATCAACATTGGTTGCAAGAGTCTGAGAAAACAGGTGCAGTACCCACCGGCCACCTGTAGGTGGATATGTCAGCCTGCAAATGTGTTTTGCTTGTGCTGTCCTGGGCAGGTAGCCAGTTCTTTCTAGTATCTGAAATTATTTGGAGTTTTGTGATGATCTGGCATTTTAGGTCAAGTCTGCAAGTTTCCAGAAGGTGGCAGAGCGGCACACACTGAGTATTTCCCTTTCTTGTCTCAGACACTTTCTAAGAGGTTTCTATTTAGCTTGACAAATAAAAGCTAAAGTCTGGGTGAAGTCCAGCAGGTAGAAAATCTCGGAGTCTCGGACACTTTCTAAGAGTGCTTGACAAATGAAAGCTAAAGTCTGGGTGAAGTCCAGCGGGTAGAGAATTTAGGAGAATGCTTTTGTAGAGGCTCTGGGTCTTGTTTGGATCCTATAGGTCCCATAGTGCATTTATCCTTGTCTTATTGCCATAGATGTTAATAATTACCACCAGACTGCATTTCCCAAAGCCCTGAGGCAGGTGTACACCTGCATTATCTTTAGTGCTTGTCAGCAGTTTTTAAATATCACATGGCTTTATCTACAGTGTATCCCCTATTCCGTGCTGCTGAAGGACCTGGAGATGCGGAATCTCCGGGAACTGGAAGACCTCATCATTGAAGCTGTCTATACTGACATCATCCAAGGCAAGCTGGACCAGAGAAACCAGCTGCTGGAAGTGGATTTTTGCATTGGCCGTGACATCCGAAAGAAGGATATCAATAATATTGTCAAGACCTTGCATGAATGGTGAGACTGAAAGAAGGAGGGGTGTGCTGTTTGTGCCTCTGCCTGGGGAAATGTCTCCCACTATCAGCTGGGGCTGCCTGGGAGCTGGAGCCTTGGGACAGTAAGCCAGGGCGTGGGGCTGCATTTGCGACTAAAGCTGTGTGGCAGCAGGAATCACTGCAGGCCTCCCAGGGCCTTGGTTGGCCTGGTGCAGGGGAGACTGGGGAATAGTAGGCTTGGCAGGTGGAGCCTCTGAAACCTGCTTGTGTGATGTGGATCCGGTGCTTTGTAAACTCAGCCTCTGATCAGATTCCTTGGATAAGAGAACCCACGTTCAGCATCAGTAACCTTGGGCTAGCGTTGGCGAAACATCGTGAGGGATAATGAAGACAAGGCATGGGTTTTTCTAAGTTGGAACACAAGACGTACGCACAGACTATTTGGTAACAATATTCTGGTGTATAAAAAGTGGGACATTTGCATGTTCTGTATTTTATTTTGTTTTTGCATATTCTCTATGTTAGTGGGGTTTGATGTTTGCAATAGCTTTGCATGTTCTTTAAGGATTTGTTCTGGAGTTACTGAAATAAATGATTTGGAGCTTATGAAGCCACATGGGCCTAGTTGAAGAAGAGATTCTGGCTGAGTTTTGAAGGAAGGCAGGGTTAGGGCATAGTTGAGGGTCAGGACAGCATGTCCCCAGGCAGGCACGTGGTGTCGGCGATCATGAAGCAGAGCAGTGAGACTTGTGCAGGGGTAGGGAAATTGTTTTCTTTAAAAAAAAAATTTTTTTAATGTTTATTTTTGAGAGAGAGAGAGAGAGGGAGACAGAGCACAAGCTGGGGAGGGGCAGGGAGAAAGGTAGACACAGAATCCAAAGCAGGCTCAAGGCTCTGTGCTGTCAAGCATAGCCCGACGGGCTCGAACTCATGAACCATGAGATTGTGACCTGGGCTGAAGTCAGATGCTTAACCAACTGAGCCACCCAGACATCCCTGAAATTGTCTTCTTTAAAACAGACTGAAACTTTCCAGTCATGAATGGCTCAGCTTTGACTCCCTCCCACCCTATGTTCAAAGCCCCCCACATTTCCCGCATTGGACTACTGTTGGACCCCAGGGTATGTGCTGGCCACATCTTACCCCAGGTTCTGTCCCAAGTATGGCCCCAGACATCTTCTTGACACAGGCTGGAACTTTGAAAATACTGTAAAAGTGTTCAATCAGAATACATGGGGAAATGGGGCGCCTGGGTGGCTTAGTCGGTTAAGCGTCCGACTTTTGCTTAGCTCATGATCTCGCGGTTCGTGGGTTCGAGCCCCGCGTCGGGCTCTGTGCTGACTGCCAGCTCAGAGCCTGGAGCCTATTTCACAGTCTGTGTCTCCCTCTTTCTCTCTGACCCTCCCCTGCTCACGCTGTCTCTCTCTCTCTCTCTCCTAGAAATTTAAAAAAAAAAGAATGAATGGGGGAAAAAAACTTAGAAAACGCCCCTTGTGTGGAAGCGCCCTGGTGTGCACTCCAGGCCCCCAGTCCTCCTGGCGGTGGCTCTTACTCCATCTTTGAGATGTTCTCACATCCATAGTCTGGCTTCACTGGTTTTCCCCCTAGAGGTGCCATCCTAACCCCATCCCAAGATGTTTACTAGTCCAGATTCTTAAAGCTTATGTTAAAGCACTGGAATTAGATTTGGAACAAAATTGTTAGGTAGAACAGTACTCTAAATATGGCGTAATGTTTGCAGCTATTGACTTTTAGGTAGAGGGTAAATGATTATTCACTGTACTATTCTTTCAACTTTTTTTTTAGGTTTCAACATTTTCAAAATAAAAAGTAGGGAAATAAGAAGGGGGTGGCAATTAGGAAGTAACAAGCTTCTGAGAAAAGGAGGAAGCTTTAAAGTAGGCTGCTTCTAGAAAATCATTGTTTCCTTTCAGAAAAGCGGTGAATCCGTACCACCCGTAAGGTCTGTCCCAGTCCCTTTGTGGGCACATCCTGTAGACCTTTCCCATGGGAGGTGAAGGCTGAAATTCAGGCTGTGTCCTAGGATTCTAGGAAACTGTCCCACATCCTCCATGTCTGTCCAGGTGCCCTGTGTTTTATATTCAGAACCACTGGTCTTGGAAGGAGTGAAGGGCAAGAGCCTTCCTTGGCAGAAGGGTGTTAAAAGAAGTCCCCAAAGGGGTCAGCGATGGAGATTTTGGAGGCTGTCAGAGAGTTCCCAGACCTTGTGGTTCAGGGCCCATTATCTCCTTTATAGGTGTGATGGCTGCGAAGCGGTTCTGCTAGGCATCGAGCAGCAAGTTCTGAGAGCCAACCAGTACAAGGAGAACCACAGCCGAACTCAGCAGCAGGTAGAGGCCGAGGTAAGGAAGAGAACATTTGCTCCCTGCTTCAGGGTCTCCCTGTTTGCTCCTTCAGCTTGCAGTTCTTGGTGCAGGCACTTGGCTAGCGGGGTAGAGAGGCGCATGACATGGTCCCTGCGTTTGACGCTTTCCGTCTCCTTTCTGATTCCTGATCACCGGAGGGTGAGCGGGCTTGCAGAGTGGAGAATGTTGTCCTCTCACAGCACACCTGCGTTTTGCAGCTGTGAAGTAGAAGAGTCGAACTCGGGATGGGTCTTCAAGATGGGTGAGAGGGTAGTGGTTAGCGGGTGGGGTGGAGGAGGGGTGCAGTGGGGCAGGGGCATGCAGGGCATCAAGGCCCTGCCTTTGCTCTGCTTCTTAAAGCTGTGTGATAGGCTCGCAGTGTCCACTTTGTTCTTTAAACTATACACGTGATAACCTTGTAACATGCTTGATAGATTTCATATTGAAAAAGGAAGAAAGGGAAAACATTTGGCAGATGAAAAGCAAGTGAAGGTAAAAGTGTGTGATTGTGTTTTTAGTGACACCTGGTTGTTGCAGACATTTTTAGCCTCTGGAAAGACATAGGTTCTAGCCTTCTGATTAATGAGGGTTTGTGTACCTGTGGCCTAGAAACCTCTAGGGTGACCTCAGAATTTGGAGCCCATAAAGATAAAAATTTTAGCATTGGAAGTTATTTTCTAGTGTGATGGAGCTTGAAGTGTTAATCATATTTAATGGGTTTTATAAATCAGGTGTCCAAGAGTATGGCAGAATGGGACCCACAGTTATCCTTAAGAAACATAAATATATAGATGTGCCTTTCTTTCTTTTTAAAACGTTTTTTTTTTAGTATTCATTTAATTTTGAGAGAGACAGGGCATGAGCGGAGAAGGGACAGAGATAGAGGGAGACAGAGAATCTGAAGTAGGATCCAGGCTCTGAATTGTCAGCACAGAGCCAGATGCAGGGCTCGAACTCATAGGCTGTGAGATCATGACCTGAGTCGAAGTTGGACCCTTAACCAGCTGAGCCACCCAGGTGCCTCTCTCTCTCTCTTTTTTTTTTTTAAAGTTTACTTATTTTGAGAGAGAAAGCGTGAGTAGGCGAGGGGCAGAAAGAGAAGGAGAGAGAGAGAATCCCAAGCAGGTTCTGTACTGTCAGTGCAGAGCCTGATGCAGGGCTTGAACCCACAAACTATGAGATCATGAACCTGAGTCAAAGTCGAATGCTTAACTGACTGAGTCACCCAGATGCCCCTTGATGTGTCTTTCAGAGAGTGACTTGTGGAATTTGAAGTTTCCCTTAGTCTATTATATGTATTCCTTGAAAATAAAACACGTCTTATTTGTCTTTGTAAGACCGTCTCCTTGTCACATGCCTAACCCGTACGTAGCGGTGCCGAAATGTCTGTTGTACTGCACGTTTCTGGTACAGCCTGTGTGTTGGACTGCCGAGCTAGACTTTTAACGAATTGGAACAGATTTATTTTGGATACACACACACCCCTCCGTACATGTCTGTACATACCTAGCAAGTCTGTGAATGTTCAGTGCATTGTTTAGTTTTTAGCCCTACTTTTAGCCAAAGAAGTATAAACTACATTTGACTTAGCACTAGCCAACAGCAAATAAATTAGAACAGAAAGTCTACTGCTTCTCTAAGAAGCTGTGTAATTCCCCTCTTGAATATGGTGGCCTCTTCTCTGAGCTGGGAATGATGTCTCAGCAAAGTAGGAGGGGCTGTGCACTCTTTCCTAGCCTTCATTCTTCCTGGTAAATCAGACCCTGGAAGCAAATGAGGTTTGGAGGTGAAACGTGCCCCCCTGATGTGGGGTGGTCTGTGTGAAGCAGACCAGATGCCACCTGGTTGGTAGCTTGGGTAGAGGCTGGTCACTGCTGGCTGCCCCGTTGTGCACAGACCATTGCTGACAGGGTGGTAGGTGTTGGGCTCAGAGTGTGGTCACTGGTAAAAATGAATGATAATAACTTTAGAATTTTGAATGGTTCAAGTTTATTTTTGTGACAAATGGCATCTGATAAAGAAAGCACTGACTAATGTTGAGGCATGACCGATACTTGAGAACAGTGGGGGCTCTTTAAATAATGGTTATTAAAACAAAACAAACAAAAAAAAAACAAACAAGGGCACCTGGGTGGCTAAGTCAGTGACTCGTCTGGCTTTTGATTTTGGCTCAGGGTATGATCTCGGGTTTGCAAAGACGGAGCCCACATCAGGCTGTGCACTGGCAGCGAGCCTGCTTGGGATTCTCTCTCTCTCTTTCTTTCTCTCTCTGTCTCCCCTTTCTCCCACTCGTTTTCTCTTTCTCTCAAATAAATAAACATTAAAAAAAAAAAAAAAAAGAGCTTGTGCACATGGATTTGTTGGAAAACCACAGCTGTGGTTACCCTTGCTGGCAGAGCCTGATGCTGCCACCAGGTGGCGGTAATAATTTAAATTTTGAGAGAAATTTGAAAAAAATACCAAGGCTATCTCCACCACCAATTAAAACAGACTGATTCCTTAACAGTCTTTTAGAAAACCTGGAACAGACCAGTATGAGGAGAGAAGGAACGTGGTCAAAACCCAGAGCCTTGTCAGTTTTCCCTTTAATAAATGCATAATCTGGTTACCAAGTGTAGGATGCTGATCATTCCCCAGCTTAAGGTGCATGGAAGGCTAGCTGTTTTTTTTTTTTTTAATTATTTTGAGAGAGACAGTGCAAGCATATGTGAGAGTGAGCAGGGGAGGGGCAGAGAGAGGGAGAGAGAGAATCCCAAGCGGGCTCCATCCTGATAGGGCTCAGTCCCAGAAACCATGAGATCATGACCTGAGCCAAAATCAAGAGTAGGACACTTAACCAACTAAGCCATCCAGGCATCCCAGTTTGTTGACTAGAAAAGAAGACAAATCTACTAAGAATGAAGGTGTAATTCTGTCATATTCTGCTTGTATATATGCTTCTGTTACCTTTAACCCAACTTTTTAAGCCATTTTCTCAACTAAGTTGATCAATTTTTTTTTTTTTTTTTACTGTTTGTCCATTTTTGAGAGACAGAGCACGAGCAGGGCAGGGGCAGAGAGAGAGAGGGAGACAAAATCCAAAACAGTCTCCAGGCTCCAAGCCACCAGCACAGAGCCCAACATGGGGTTTGAACCCATGAACTGAATCCCGAGATCATGACCTGAGCCAAAGGCAGATACTCAACTGACTGAGCTACCCAGGTGCCCCATAACTAAGTTGATCTTTTATTTTAAATTAGGTTACTTGTTCTCAGAGAGAAAAACTTGATGTTTTTTTCCCCCAAATCTTACAGCAGCACCTTTTTTTCTGGTGAATATTAGCTTTAAGAGCCATCCCTATTAATAAAGTCAGTCCCATCATAAACTGCTTAGGAATCTTCTCTCTTTTCAGCCTTTCACAGAAGTGATGCATATTAGTTACAATTCCAGCATACCTGGGGGATATAGAACAGTAACATTGTGAGCTATTTCCTTATCTCCGAGCAAACACTCTGGATGGGAGGTGATGATTAGTTAAAGCCTCACAAAATAACTTCTCATTTATATTTGATTTTGGAATGTATCTTTCTTTGCATTTGAATGTGCTCATGTCTGACATTCTGTGGAATGTCTGTGGTATATAGCTCTTGCTACATTCACAAAACAGGCTATGTTCCAGGCATGTAGGTAATAAACCATAATTAGTCAAAGTAAGCTGCTTTCCATTCTGTAGAGAATCCCAGGGGTTAAGTTAGTCTGGAGCTTGAGTTTGGTGGCTACCAGGGTACAGGGTGCCCCTACTCCCTCCTGGAGGGTCATTCTCACCACCTCCCTGCTCTCCTCTTCTTTGACCTTCCCAGCTCTGACTTTGCCTCATCTTGTCCACCTTTGCCCCACAGCCAAAAGTTTTCCTCCCCTAGGAGGCTCTTCTCGCTCTATTTGCTTGACTATTTAAGGTCTGTGATGGAGTTAGGCTGCAGTCTTGTTAGTGGGTGCAGTCCCATGTGAAAGTTCCTGAGGCTCATGGTTTGAAGGGCTTGACAAACTCTAGGTCATCTGGGGTCATGAGATGCGATGGCCTGCAAGCTAACAATTCAAAGAAAATTAGAAGGGGCCAGAGACGTTTAGGCCAAAGAAAACAAGTCCTTGGGGATAGTTGTCATATTTGAAGACTCTGTGAAAGAGGAAGTAGACTTGTCCTGATTATTCCATGAGGCCAAAACAGGTTTAATTGGTGGGCCTACCTTGGCAGCCAAAATACGCCTTGAAGTAAAACAAACAAAACCTAAATTATCTCTTTCATAAAAATGGTAAGCCAGCCATTTGCTTCAGATTCTTCTCTACTGTTTCCCCAGGTAACTCTCCTGAACTAGAGACCCCAAAGCAGGCAGCGAGCTCCTGGGAGGTGGGGTGCCTGGGGTTCGAGATGGCATGTCGTAGACTGACTGGACCCAAGATGAAGCCACACTTGACTTAGGCTGCCCTCTGTCTTCACTGTCCCAGCCCACAGTCCTCTGTTCACCCTCCTTTCAGAAAGGTTATAATGTTGGTTGGGGTGACATGAGTTTAGGGCACGGCTGTTCTCCATTGCAACACAACAACGAAGTCCAAAGTAAAGCGTAGCGTTAATCTTGTCAGGGCTTATCCTGCACACGATAGACCTCCAGGACCCTGGCGTTGGCCTCAGTCATGGCGTTGTTTCATCTCTGTGCTGGAACTGCCTCTTACCCGCGCTCCTGATAGTCTCACTGCTGAGGACTTGTGACCCCGACAACTCCCTTCTTCATAGAAAACCAGGCCTGCTTCCCAGAGAACATGGGGGCCGTCAAACTGGGGAAGCACCTCTACTTTCTCTTCTTCCTTCCAATGCTTTTCCTCCCCTTTTTCTTCCTCTCATGTGCCTGAAGGGCAAAAGCATAAAAGGTCTTGAAGAATGGGTGGTGGGGAATGTGTATATAAACAGGCCCAGGAGGACACAGTTGGCACGGGTACAAGGTGGTACAATCTGTCTCCACGAGATAACGATAGGTGTTAAAATGTAAAATGTGCCAACCCTTTGATCTGGGAAGCTCACTTCTAGGAATATGCCCTCCAGAGCTGGTCACAAAAGTACAAACAGGTAAACATAGAAGACTGTTCATAGCAACGCTGTACCTACGTGAAAAGCAAATTGGGAACTAATTTAAAAATTGTAGAACGTTAGAGGGGCTCCTGGGTGGCTCAGTCGGTTCCGCGTCCGACTTTGGCTCAGGTCACGATCTCGCTGTTTGTAAGGTCAAGCCCCACGTCAGGCTCTGCTGACAGCTTGGAGCCAGGAGCCTGCTTGGGATTCTGTGTCTCCCTCTCTCTCTGCTCCTCCCCCCACTCGCACTCTGTCTCTCCCTCAAAAATAAATACGTATTAAAAAAAATTTTTTTCAAAATCCTAGAATGTTCTTAATAACAGTACACAAAGGATACGTATTCCAAAGTGGAAAATGATCAGAAGTTGCTTAAATATTTTTGAGCCCTCCTTTGTTAGGTGAAGAAAGGTATGCTGAAATCTGGTGTCATCATGTTTGCCAGGCCTTTTGTTATGTTTTCATCATTTGTCACTTGGTTGGCTGAATTTTATTCATCCTCTAGTTGTTTATTCAAGAAGCCTCATGGAGCTGTATTCCCAAAGTTCCTGTGAAAGTATTTTTAGTTTCCTCCATGAACAGGGATGAGCTGACTGTTGCATTGTGGGGACCTCTGTTTTGTTTCTAAGGCCGTTTTAACCTGGTGTGTTGTCCCTCTTTGTCAAATGGCCCACTTCCACTGGCTTCTCTCTCTCTCTCTCTCTTTTCTTTAAAGTTTATTTTACTTTGAGAGAGAGAGAGTGAGCAGGGGGAAGGGCAGAAAGAGAGGAGAGAGAGAATCCCATGCAGGCTCCATGCTGTTAGCATGATCATGACCGAAGCCAAAATCAAGAATCGACCGCTTAACTCGCTGAGCCACCCAGGCGCCCCTATTCCCTCTTTTCAACCAGGAAAGCCTTAGTTCCATTTTTTGCTTGACTCATTTCCACGTATCTTCTGTGAGTAGCCCCTGCTTGTTTCTCCTCATCTGGATTTCTGAAGGTAATGCCCGATTTTCTTGCAGAGGATTCTGGTTTCTTCCCTGGGTGGCCCCCAGTATAGGGAGAATGGGTTTCAGTGAGTTTCTGGCGCCCGCGGGCTGAGCACACTAATCCTGTTTGTCCCTCTAGGTTACCAACATTAAGAAGACGCTCAAAGCCACCGCCTCCTCCTCGGCTCAGGAAATGGAGCAACAGTTGGCTGAACGGGAGTGTCCCCCTCACGCCGAGCAGAGGCAGCCCACCAAGAAGATGTCCAAAGTGAAAGGTCTGGTCTCCAGCCGCCACTAGGGCTGGCTGGGGCAGCTGGCACTCACCAGGCCTGGGTCGGGTGGGGAGGGGACACCAAGGGCCTATTTCCTCCCCTCTCTACCTTCAGTGAGTTCCAGACCTGCCCGTCCCCTCACCAGCGCCTCCCACCCTGTTGGTACTGTTCCAGAAGAACCGTTAACCCTTCCCTCACCCCCTCTCTCCTCCCCCAGTTCCTTCAGACTCAGGGGCTCCACTGATGCCATCCCACCAGGGTCAGACACTGCCCAGCTTCCCTCCAGGAGGTTCTCGTCTCTGTGTAAGGGCTTGTCTCCCTCCCAGTTTTTCTTTCGCTCCATGTCATTTTGTCAGGCTGGTCACGAGCTGGGAGGCAGCTTTAGCGGCCCGCAGGATGACTGCGAAGGCGGCCCCTCTCCGTGAGGACAGGGGTGTGCCTTCTCCAGCCCCGGGGCCACGGTTCCCACACTGGTGCAGGTGATCTCTGGCCAGGTCCCAAATGCTCTGTTTCCCTCTCCTGCCTTATCCCTTGTTGGCAGCTCCGATCAGGCCACGGAGGGATGCGATGCTGGGCCATGTTTACTAAACCTGCGGGTTTTCAGCCTCTTAAGCCCAGCTCCAACCTCTCATTCGTTGGGAGCACTAACCTCTGGAATCTGAGCACCAGTGGAGGGTGCAGTGGGTCTGCTGGGTGGCAGAAGTTTCTTCCGGGTTGGTGTCCTCTGCTGGCCGCGCTGCCTGCTGCCCCTGACCACTCAGACTGCCGCCCAGGACTGTCTGCAGACACGTGCTCCCCCGAGATCCGTAGTCCCTCCCGGCTGTGTCCGTGCTGGGATGGCGATGCCGAGGCCCCTCTGTCTGGGGAAGGACCTGCTGCTGCTTCTGTCTCTCTCTCCCCACCCCTCCTTGGCTGGTGACCCAGAGCCCTCTGATGACGGCATTCTCCTGGCAAGAGAAAAGGACTTGACTGGCCTTTCTGAACTTGACTGTTTCAGGTTATATTTTAATTTTTTTTTTTTTTTGTACAGGTTCTGATTCTAATACATTTCAACATGCTTTTTTTCCCCTTGTGTCAATATTTGTTATAGACTAATCGCCGGAGATTTTTCACCTGGTTGGAGGGTGGCGTGCGTGTATGTGTGTGTGTGTTGTTGTTGTTGTTAAAGGGGAGGTGGAGGTCCTGGACTGAGTTATTCAAGTTCATTGAGAGTAAAAGCACATTTTAGAACAAAAAATAAAGGTGTAGATTTAATGTATGTGACTGTGGAGTGCGGGGTTGTGTGGCCGGTGGATCTTGAGGGTCTGGGGTTAAGGTGGTTCAGGGAAAATGTGATGCTGTGTCAGTGCTGAGGTTAAAAAATGGGTTTCTGCCTTCTCCAAACTATCCAGCAGGTGTTGTCTGTTGGATTGAATGTCAGCAAAGTGTTCTTGTTTCCCTTTTCAGCTGGTCTGTGTGCCCATATAATCCTGTGCCCAACTGGAGAGCTTAATTCCCAAAGTATGTTCCCGAAACCCCTTGACGGATGCTCTGTGGAAAAGGGGTTCCATTATTAAATAAATACGGCACATCCTCCATCTCACATCCTCATTGCAAATTCATTTTTAAGGTCTCAGAAAAGGCCCGAGTGAGGAAACCTATTCCCACACTGATCTCACCAAGTTCTTGGTAACAGCCAGGGGAACACATGTTGAGGAAATTTTTGGAAGCATCGGTTTCTCAAAAACACCTCCCAGCCTTGTAGGCTTTTACAGCTCTTCTTTTGGGACCCAAAATAGGCACTGTCGGTCACGGCAAGTGGTCTTTTCAGCCTTATCTTTCCCACTGGCAAGTAGACTAGGAAGCGTGGCTTGACTTGTGTGAAATGTGTGACCACTTGTTTGCTCCGGGGCCGTAAGGAGCTCTAGGTTCACCTTCACGGGTCTGCTGTTTGCCTCCTTAAAGCAAAGAACACGTTTTGTGAGGTGCTGTATAAAGTGTCTTCATGTACAATAAGCCATTGAGTACCTTCTACTCCATCTCCTCAGGCTGGTAAAGGGTGAGTATTACTACAGTCATCCTCAATTTCCATATGAGAAAATGGCGACCCAGAGACTTGAAGTACCCTGATGTAAGGTGGCAGACAGACTCCTAGATCTCCTGAGTCGTACATCTGCCATCTTCTCTGTGGTATGTTCTAGTTGAGCATCTGCTCCCCAGTGCTCGCATCAGCAGCACGTATACTGAAACTAGTCTGCTCCCCAGATGGACTGTTGGCATCATTTTCCTCCTTGTTCCTCTGGGGGCTCATCTTGTTTTAACTGACACCAAACACCCCACAGCCTCTGCTTCCCAAACCCACTTAGCCACTTTGTAAGGTTGCAGAGAGGATGGTGGTGGGTCCCCAAGAATTGTGGGAAGAGCTGGGATGTTCGTTGCTTTGTTGGGTTCTCCACTTGCCATGCTGTGATGGCTGGGCTTTGATCTGAAATAATCAGAAAGTTTTAACGTATGGCATTAGAAGAAGCGTCCTCATCAACAGGGCAGCATCTGAGGTGGGAGACACCGCAGCACGAAGCAGAGTCAGTCTGGCAGCAGTGCCTCTACCTACCTTCTTTCTAAGCTGTTCACTTCCTGAAGTCCTCTGGTCTTTACTGTCCACATGGGACGCATTCTGGTTCCTACCTGGGAAACAGCAGGGAGGTGGTCAGAGCCCCCCGTACGGGCCGTTCCTATGTTGTAAATGTGAGACGACCACCACTGATGGTAGATTTCTTTCACCCCATGCTTTTGAGCCTTAGAAAATGGGGTGGTGACCAAAGAATCTAAGGTGATAGCAGCTTGTGATATGCTGCGTATTTGCTGTCTTCTCTGTCTGATGTGCTGGTTGCTGGAAACCATACCATGTTCTGGTTGTTAGAGTCATAGTCTAACACCCTGAGACTTCAAACATTGTTTTGAAAATTGATTGATTTTTACTGGGCCTGAAGGACTGTCACATACTCCTGTAATTTGAATTTTGAGTATAGCATGCTTTGGTCATTCTGTGATTATACTGGTGTCTTCCTGGGGTTCTGTATACAGCTACGAGCATCTGACTGCTTCCTTAAGTCTTTTCTTGTAGTTATGCTTGAGACTTAAGATTGAAATCTATTTTTTATTATAAATTGCACTTTGCATCTTCTTTACGTTATCCTGAGGACCTTAAAAAGGATCTTTTAAACTTTATATTTGTTAGGCAGGTTATGTGTGACTTGACCTCAGGATGGTAAAGGTGGGTGTGGTAACTTTATTATCAAAAGGGAATGTTGGGTCTTCTAGAGATGAGAACTGTTGTTCTTGGTTAAGGATGAAACCCACAAGGCAGTAAGTGATGGGGAAAGGAAAGATAGGGTGCAGCCCAGCTCTTCTTGGGGTCATTTATGCCTGTCCTTATACAGCTTTTCCCTAGCCAGACCCCTCTATGCATTCATCTAGTTCCTCACCTTCCTGGATTGTCAAGTCGCAAGAAATGGGAGTGAATCATAGAACTTACAGAGAATGTATGTAATGGGAGTGAATCATAGAACTTATGGAGAATATAAGTAAAAGAAGATCCCCACAGGACCCTAGCAACACCCCCGGCTAGACTCTAAAGGAAGAGAGAGGGGCTCCCGGATCACTCAGTTGGTTAACCATCCAACTCTTGATTTTGGCTCAGGTCATGATCTCAGCAGTTTCATGAGTTCGAGCCCTGCCCACAGTGGGCTCTGCACTGACAGCACGGAGCCTGCTTGAGGTTCTCTCTTTCTTCCTGCCCCTCCCCTACTCACGTACTGCTTTTCCCAAAAATAAATAAGAATTAAAAAACTTTTTAAAATGTTACAAAATATAAAAATAAAGGAAGAGAGGGATGCCCCTGAAGAAATCTTAGAATGGGCAGAGAAACACAAGGAAAATCTAAAGAGATCGAGAATTCTTACAGCACCTCATACTGCTGCTGGGGAAGTTCCATGACAGCAAGGTGGTGCCGCTGCATGCTTGTCGCTAAAGGTAACCAGGTCCTCGGAGCTGGTGGGCCATCCCAACGTCTTTCCCACTGCAGCGCACGCTCATGGCCTACAGCTGTTCGAGTCTCGCTGTTCTCTTGAAGCAGCGTATTCCATCACCCCTCACTCTCAGCGGCAGACTGTATTTTCCAGCTTTGTAGTGGGAAGAGAACACCGGGGCCTCTCCGCCTGCCAGCCTTACCGCCTTTGTTCTTGTCACAGTGGAAAGGACGGCCCTCCTTCCACGTGAGTGTAATTCGTCCGCCTGTGCCGTATCCATCCACCTCTCTCGTCCCCGGAGTTTTCTGCCTCCGTCTCCTCTCCTCTTAAAGGCTGTGTGTGATGAGGAATTGTATACTTGCAGGGACTCTCCCTGAACCTGATGTCCCCAGCCACCACCTTTTTTCTCTTCGACAGTCCTGCTGGAGGGTTGCCTACCCCGTCTCTACTTCCTTCCTCACACCCACATTGTTTGCCGCATGCCGCCTCCTGCCAGCCACCTGCTGATGGATTTCTTGTCGAGGAGACCTCTGATCTCCAACTCCTTGATCGTTTCAGTCTTTATCTGCCATCGTCTTTATGTTACAGTTGGCACTGTTGAGCCCATTTATTTAAGCGTTCTCTCCATGTTCATGGCCCGTCTCTAGATTTGCCCTGTGCTCCCTGCCCCCCTGCCTGTTCCAGATTTTTTTCAGGAGCATCCCTTCCTTTGGTCTTAGTTGTAGGTGTTTGCTAGGCTTCCGTGGTGACCTTCTTATTTTACTTCTGTACGTTCCCCATAGGTTCTGTGACCCATTCCCATGGTTCCATATCTATTCATAACCCCCAAATCTGTCTCCACTCATTCTGCCGGCCGTGCGCCTCTGTGCGCGCTGCGCTCCAGCTCTACTCGGGCAGTAAATGGTGCCTGCCATTTGCCAAGTGCACTGTTTTGTAGGACTGACAGAATAGCACGGACTGGGGGCTAAAAGAACAGAAATTTACTCCCTCACAGTTCTGGAGGCTGGAAGCCGAAGATGAAGGTGTTGGCAAACTTGATGCCTCCTGAGGCCTCTCCCTTCAGCCCGCAGGCGGGCCCCTTCTCACCGTGGCCTTTCCTCGGTGCCTGTATATCCCTGCTGTCTCTGTCTCTTACAAGGACACAAGTCATATTGGATTAGGGCCCCACTTTTATGACTTCATTTAACCTCAGTTACCTCTTTTAAGCCTGTCCCCAAGTTCAGTCACATTAGGGTTAGGGCTTCAACACAGATTTGGGGAGAACGTACATTTTGGCCTCTCAGTTGTTCCGTTTGTGGCAGCAGCCTCTCCTGCCGTCAGTGTGGCCTCCCGCTGCCTCCCTCATCGTCTTGCAAGTAGTCCCTGTTGCAGACTACACGGGGTCCCCTTTATAAAGTCCAGGTTTTAGTCTGGTCTTCAGAGGCCCCCTCATGCTGTGGACCCTGACCCTGGCACGTGTGCCTCTCCTCCCCCCATACGCTCCAGTCTTCCCAGACTTCTGTGGTTCAGAAAGCACCATGCCCATCTGCACCGTGGGGCCTCTTCACCTTTGTGCTGTTTGCTCTGCCTCGGTCTCCTCCCTCCCCTGCCCCCGTGCACCTGGCAGACACTCATCCACAAAAGCTCCCTTTGCCAGGGAGAATCCCCGGGGGCACCCTTTGGTACCCTACACCCTTTTTGGTGTTCCCACCTGTATCTTGCATTACAGTCCTGGTGATCGATTTGCGCCCCCACCCCCACCCCTGACCATGAGCTTCTTCAGAGCAGGGGCTATGCTCCCTTCTCATGCCTCCCTCGTTCAGTTCGTGGTGCCCAGAATGCTTGTGCTACAGAAACTGGCAGAGGCACAGCACGGGGCAGGTGCGGGTGGAGGGGCTGCTGTGCTTCCCCGGGCTCCGGAAGGCCGAGTCACACTGCGCTGTCATGGGGTGCTAGCCGAGTGGCATCCTGCCGCTGCCCGAAGCACTCAGTAGGATCTTGGCTCCCAGCGTGCAGGCCTGAGTTAGTCTCGGCTTGTCCAGGTGGGGCAGCCAGCACCTATGTTCTGGGGGCTGGGGTGAGCACTTCTCAGGGGTGGCACACTGGGTCCTCCCAGCAACTGCAACGTGAGCACGATTGTGACCCTGGTTTCAGTCCTGAGGAAGGAGCTCTGAGTTACCTCGTGGCAGGGCTGGGGTTTACATATCCAGATCTGACACTCAGACAACACCTGAAGTTAAGGCATGGCCGTACCTCCGGGAGGCTGGGGGAGGCCAGCCCTGGGCCCCGGACTGGGTGTGCGCAGACGGCAAAGGGGCTCTTGCTCTCCCGGGCTTAAGGACACAAGTCATATTGTGTCTGTTCACATTGCTCTGTAACTTTTTTTTCTTTTAATGCATTGTAAACATCTTTCCATTTTGTGGTGATTTTAAAGTATGTCTACAAATATATTTGCTACTCCTCCCACAAAAGGTGGAGCCTGATTTTCCTCCTCTCGAAAATGGGCCCGTCTCAGTGACACACTGCTATTGAATGGACTGTGGCAGAAGCGATGCAGAGTGTCATCTGAGGTGAGATTAGAAGCTTCCCCCCAGCTCCTCCTTGGGATGCATGCCTTGGAATCCCTCGGCTTTGCTGATGCTGCCCTGCTGGAGAGTGCCTGCAGGGGCAGGAGGGGGAGGGGAGAAGGGGGAGAGAGATGCCAAGACATCTGCACAGTACAGGTGCTACCGGAGAAGGAGCAAGCCTCCAGGTAATTCCAGGGCCTCGCTTTTGAGGCTGGTGCCAAATGGAGCAGAGCCTGGCTCTCCCTGCCCAGCCCTCACAGATTGCAGACGGGTGAGGAAAATACGGTACAGATCTTTCTTGACTTACGTTGAGGTTATACCCTGTTACAATGGGTAAACCCATTGTAAGTTGAAAATATAAATTGAAAATGCATTTAAAATACCTAACCTACCAAACATCATAGCTTAGCCAAGTGTACCTTGAACGTGCTCAGGACACTCAGTGTTAGCTACAGTTGGGCAAAGTCATCTGACACAAAGCCTGTTTTATAATAAAGTGTTGACTATGTCATGTAATTCACTGAATACATAGTGAAAGAGACAAACATAAGGTTTGTATACATCAGTTGTTGGCTCTTCTTTTTTTTTTTTTTTTAATATTTTTTATTTATTTCTAGAGAGAGAGAGAGAGACAGCGTAAGCAGGGGAGGGTCAGAGAGAGAGTCACAGACTGAAACAGGCTCCAGGCTCCGAGCTGGCAGTCAGCACAGAGCCCGATGCGGGACTCGAACCCACGAACCGCGAGATCATGACCTGAGCGAAAGTCGGATGCTTAACCGATTAAGCCACCCAGGCGCCCCAGTTGTTGGCTCTTCTGATCCGGTGGCTGACTGGGACCTGCAGCTCACCGCTGCTGCTCGGCATTATGTGCTTGGCTGCACATCACTAGCCTGGGAAAAGATCCAAATTAAAAATTTGAAATACGTTTCCATTGAACGTGTGTTGTTTTTGCACCATTATAAAATAAAAAAATCCCAAGTTGAACTATCATTTATCGGGTACTGTCTATAAACGCTGCCATTGTTCAGGCTTCAAGCTTGGGAGTGACTTGTTACTCAGCATTAGCTAACTGGAATAGATGTCAGCAAGAACAGTGCTATGCCCTACTTTTGAATTCCATGATGTAAACGTATCAGTTTGTATGCCATTGGACAACTCATCACGCAGTGCTTATGTGAATAATATCCCTATTCAGGTAGAGTTTTACAGGTGTATAACACAGATATCAGCCCTTTGTCTTCAACGATTGTCCCCTTCACCTAGCATTTGGGGTTGGTGGGTTGCTGTCTCCTATCCACCTGGGCCAGTTCCTCCATGCAGTAACCGCGGCTCCTCCATTCTGATTTGGCTCCCCTGGGCCTCAGCTCCGTTCTACCCTATGGAACTCCTGGCCTGCCTTCATCCACGTGGTACTGTTCTCCTTGGGCTAGCACCTCTTTAGACATTTCAATGATCCCCTCTTTTTCCTCATCCCTCTGTGGAGAATTTGGCCTTGCCTACCTGGGTGCAGTGCTGAGGCCTCTAAATCTTGGCTGTTCTCTCCCTGCCTCTCAAGGAAAAATGCAGATTCTCAGCAGTAAGGAAGACTACTAACAACTAACAGTGATTGAGTAACTTTTCTGTTCACTTGGTTTGGCACTTTACACGGATCAGATAATTCGGTTCTGACTTTAACCTTTGGAAGCATGCATCTTTTTTTTTTTGAAGATGATGAAACTGAAGGTCAGAAAGGTGACACGACCCAAGGTCATATAGCTAGAAAATGGTGCAGTCTCTGCTCTCAGCAGCTCTGTAGAACTGCCTCCCTGGGTCTCTGTTAAAAGAATTCCCTAAACTCAACACAATTCCAGGGTAGGTGGCATTTGTCATTGCTAAAGAGCAGCGCGTCACCTTTATTCACCCTCTTGCTTCCAGACTGCACCTCATGCCCATAATTCACTCTACAAGTATTGTTTGTCTGTGGTGTGTCAGGCACCTTCTAAGTGCTGTGAAGGAACCAGAGGACTCCTCTGACTTCGCAGAGCTTGTGTTCTTGTGGGGAGATAGGCAGTAAAGGAGTAGAATCGGTAAAAACCAGCCTCATTACTGTGAGTGTGGGGAAAGGTTTCACTCAACGAAGACAGCCTCTTGGGGGTCAGCTTCAAAGGAACCACAGGCTTGGTTCTAATTCTGTTGTCTGTTGTGGGGGGCGGCGTTTAAATGTGAAATGGTTTTCTGGTTCGCTTCCAGGAGAAGAATGAGGGCATCTTGCCTGGGAATGTGGCAGTATGAAGGCTGGGTCCTCTGGTTAGTTTCTTCACTCAATTGTCTGATAACTTCCTTAGGAGAAATTCCTAGAGGTGGAATGTTTGAGATTCAGAGTAGCTGGACTTTTTAAGGTCATTGTTGCATAGAACCAAACACCCCCAGAAGGCCTTCTTGACTTATACTGTGTTCAGCTGTGCAAGCCAGAGCTTCACCACAGGGTGCCAGGGTGCCCGAGCCCTGGTGGTTTCAGAGGGTGCCCTGCTGGGGTTGAGTACTTTCTGTGTGTGCCTTGTGTGACAAGCCCTGAACAGCTCTAGACCCTGCCATTGTTTTCCATTATAGCCAATCTGATTAAGGGGCAATAGTATCTCTTTGATGTTATAGTTGGAATTTCTTTAATTACCAGTGAAGGTAAATATCTTTCATATGTTGATTATCCCATTGCATTTCTTCTTTTGTGACTTTCTTGTTCTTGTCCCTTACTCCTTTCTCCACTGGGGCCATTGCTTTTTTAGGATTTCTAGGTACTACCTAGAAGTCACCAGCAGAGGGCAGCAGTGCACCAGGGTGCCGAAGAAAGCTTGGAGCCTGAATCTTAGCAGTGTTATTTCTTTTTTTTTTTTTTCTTAAATGTTTTATTTATTTCTAGGAGAGAGAGAGAGAGAGACAGCGTGAGCAGGGGAGGGTCAGAGAGAGAGGGAGTCACAGACTGAAACAGGCTCCAGGCTCTGAGCTGGCAGTCAGCACAGAGCCCGACGCGGGGCTCGAACCCACGAACCGCGAGATCATGACCTAAGTGAAAGTCGGACGCTTAACCGACTAAGCCACCCAGGCGCCCCTTAGCAGTGTTATTTCTGACAGTCAGAGCCTAGGTCCTGTGGTGTTAGTATCAATGGGTTCAGGGGGAACTTAGAACAGACAAGATGGTTACTTTCCTATCCAGAGTGAATTATTTGTCTGAAGGTCTATGGGTGGGTTTGAAACAAGGTGACTTTGAAAGGCCACGACCCTAGGTCCCAGAGTGGTAAATGAAGTCTGTCTGGTAGGAGACATCCTTAGGCGGAAAGCACTGTCACTGTGGCACCGTGAGTCCCAGGTTGTTGCCAGAGTAAGGGTGTGTATGTGCACACGTGCATGCACAAATGTCCACCCCAGCCTCTAGAAAGGTAGCTGAATACACTTCCATGTATGCCAGGCTCTCTTTTTGAGCTGTCTTGTTCTCAGTCTCACTGAGAAACTGAAGCAGCATACTAGGCACGGCCTGGTGACGACTGTGGAAAGTGGAATTGTGAAGGGCAGGGGACTTGTGAATGCTGCCCCAGGAACTAGATGAGCCTCAGGGAGGTAGGAAGCCCTGAAATCATATGCAGAATTATCTATGCACCTACATGTCTTCTTTTGAAAAACACTTAACTTTGAGATAATTATAGATTCTACTGTAGAAGTAGTTGCAAAAAGAGTAGAGGCCCCCATGCACCTTTCACCCAGTTGCCCCCAGTACTGACATCTCCCATAACTTTAGCACAATATCTAAACTAGGAAATGGACATTGGTGCAATCCAGGCCTTATTCGTATGCTATGACCTTTACGTGCATTCATGTGTGTGCATGGCATTGCTGAGCTACGTGAACAGTCCTAGACTCCGTCTTTTGGGTTTCTTATTTTGTGCAATAAGTGTGCTCGTATTTGTTTAAGTCAAATGTCAGTAGCACTTTCTTTACTTTCAGCCATAACGTTCCTAACATACACCCCGTTGCAAGGAGCAGAAAATCTGTTGCAAACTGGCTCAATTTAAAAAAAAAAAAAAGAAGGGGTGCCTGGGTGGCTCAGTCAGTTGAGCATCCAACTCTGTTTTTTTTTTTTAAGTTTTTATTTATTTTTGAGACAGAGAGCAGGGAAGGGGCAGAGAGAGAGAGGGAGACACAGAATCCAAAGTAGGCTCCAGGCTCCGAGCTGTCAGCACAGAGACCGATGCGGAGCTCAAACTCACAAACTGCGGGATCATGACCTGAGCCAAAGTCGGATGCTTAACCAACTGAGTCACTCAGGCGTCCCAAGCATCTGACTCTTGATTCCGGCTCAGGTCATGATCTCAGGGTTGTGGGATCGAACCCTGAGTTGGGCTCTGTGCTGAGCGTGGAGTCTGAGATTCATTCTCTCCCTCTCTCTCTCTCTCTCTCTCTCTCCCCCCCCTTTCTCTCCCCCCTCTCTCCCCCCCTTCTCCCCCCCTCCCCCGTCTCTCTCTCCCCTCCATGTCCCTCTTCCCCACTCTCATGCTCTGTCTTTCTAAAAAAAAGGAAGGGGAGGGATATTGGTTCATGTATACAATCCAGAGGAATGACTGAACTGACCCCAGAAGTTCAGAATGTCATCAGAAATCTTGCTCCATTTCACTGGAATGTCCACGGCCCTGCATACTTTTGAGTTCTGGCTTTATTCTCAGGCACCTTCCCTCAAGATAAACAGAAGCTGCGGCAGTCCTGGACCTTTCATCCTCACTGCACATGACGCAGACGTGAGGGACCGGGGGAATTTCATCATTCCCTACAGGAGTTGTAAGGCTCATTCTAACTGGACCAGCTTCAGTGCCTATCCCTCAACCAGTCACGGGCCCAGGGAAATGACATTCACTGATGGGCTTGTGCCTGAACTCCTAATTGCTCCTTGAACACCTGGAGATAGGGATATTTTATTGGTTTGACCACATGGGAAATGGTAGGGGTCTGAAAAGAATTGAGGTGCTACTGCGAGATGGAGGAGAAATAAATGCTGGGCAGTAAACCATAGGGGCCCATTACCTCCAGCATGGGGCAGTCCTCTCTGGTCAGATCAGCTGTGACGGGGAGGACAGGATCGTACAGGTCAGACATGTCTACTGGGATGGGGATGCAGTTCTTGCATGAAGGGAGATGACCACTGGACAGATCCCCTAGGAGGTTTCCACCACCATAGTGGTCCATGCCTCCAAGTGCCTGTTCTGCAGGTCTCCACATGCCTCAGGATTTTAAGCTGGTTGTGGCACCTCTTGCCGTCTCCATGAGCCTAGTACAGGTCGGCTGGAGCCCGGTGGGCCGCTTAGGCGATGCTGTGGTTGGACAGGGCCTTGGGTTTCAGCTGCATGTGCTCGGCAGGCTTAGAATGTGTTTAGATAGGAGCCCTCCTCTCCCTGCCCCACCCCCTCTACACCACGTTCACTGGACAGCTGCTCTGGCTGGGCTCTTCCCTAACCGCACCATGAAGCCCCCCCCAGTCCAGATGGGCACAGAGGTCATTAGAAAGAGACTCCTGTGACAAGGTGGCTTCTAGTGCCTCTCAATACTTGGACTTATGGGAAAGCTCAACATTTCCCAAAGTGCGCTATTTTGTGCGATGGTGTTATGTGACATGTGCATCAGGTTTTTTTTAACATTCCTCTTTAAATAATCTTTTTACTTAATTTTTTTAAATAGAGATAAAGAAAAAACACAAAACAAAGAGCTTAATGACGCATAAGGCAAATAGTAACCCGCATGCTTTCGTAACCCAAGAGGTGGAATGTTGCAGCCACCCCAGAAGTGCCTCCACGTCCCCTGTCCATGTCCCCCTGTCCAAGTCACAGTCACACGCCCCTCCAGGAGTAACCACTACCTGGCTTCTATAGTAATCACTTCCTGTGTTTCTTTATGGTCCTAGCATCCAAGTGTGCATCTCTAGAAATGATGGCTCCATCTTGACCGCTTTTAAAAATACATCTTTACCTCCTTTTCATCTTTAGAGTCTTCTCTCATCTTTTTCCTTTCATTTTGTCTGTTGAATCCAGGTCATTTGACTGTAGCGTTTCCCACAGTCTGGGGTTTGTTTGCTGCCCACTCATGAGACATTTCAACGTGCTCCATTGCCCTTTGCCTTTGTCTCTCATCGTCAGCTGGATCGCGAAGCTTGATCAGACTCAGCTTCTGTCATTTTGGCAATACTCTAGGTGGTGACATGTCCCTTCATCAGGGGCCACACAATGTCAGGCTGTCTCTCCTTTGGTGGTGCTTATAGCTATGGATATTCGGTCCCTAGATCCATGAATTCCCTGGAGGGGTCCAAAATGGTGACATACATGGTTTTCACTGTGGTATGATTCACATTTTATTGCTTATTAATTTTGTCATTCCACACAATTTATAAGTAAATAGGCTTTGAGGAAATATCTTGAGAGTGTTAAACAGATGATGGCAGTGCTGATGAGACTGTCCCCGTGTTTTACATGAGGTAATGAGAACCACAGCTGCCACCACTTCAGAATGACGATATTTTAATTCCATCATTTCATTTTCATGTATTTGCTGGAATTCTTTATAAACAGATGCTTCCTTTCATCTACCATGAGGTTACCCAGTGGTATAGCTCATGTAGAAGAGGCAGGATAAATGCCTTTAGTCCATATATTTATCAGTTTGCAAAATAATAAACTAGCTCCTTATCCTCTGGAGGTGACTGGTTCAGTTTTTCAATATAATTATGAGCTCACGGATTTAAATAAATTTGGTGATTTTCCATTTGTTGCAATCCTTACTTTGTTCGAAGCTCAAATTGTCCTGTCTTTGGCCAGTGGGGGGGAACCCTTCTGTGTTCTTTTGACACTACCCTAGTCTACATAGAGCCTATGTATGATGGCTTGTGTGTATTATTTGTGTCAAGATGTTCCCGACTTCTTTTGTGTTTTCTCTTCTGACCTGCAGTCAGCCATTTCTCCCCGCAGCTCTGACTTTTAGCGGGAAATGGCATTTTATGAACACAGGGATGCTAGTTGCTACGAATTGGTCATTGTTCTCAAGGCTTTTCAATGGACAGAGCCATTCGATATAGATTAAATGGTAGATTAAAAACCTCATAAGTTCATACTGTTTTTCCAATTAAATTTCAGGACTATAGATTTTTTATTTAATCTTTTAAAAAAATTACAGCTGTCTCTTCTTTCTGCCACACTGAGAATCCTGATTTTTAGGACACAGGGGATGATAGTTAAAGTAGCTTGTAATTACTCATTTGTTTTAGGCTACATTACACACACAACAGGGAATATCAATACTAATGCTGCTACCACCAGAATAATAACTGAGAAGACTTTGAAAGTTCTCGTGCTCACTCTGGCAGCACATATGCTACAATTGGAATGATGCAGACCAGATTAGCATGGCCCCTGCACAAGGGTGACATACAAAATTTGTGAAGCGTTCCATATTTTAAAAAAAGTTCTCACCCTAATTTTTATAGCTCTTCTGTATTTAAAAACCTTTTTAATGTTTATTTTTGAGAGAGAGAGAGAGAGAGAGAGAGAGATGGAGTGTGAGTGGAGGAGGGACAGAAAGGGAAACACAGAATCTGAAACAGGCTCCAGGCTCTGAGCTGTCAGTACAGAACACAACATGGGGCTTGAACTCACAAACTTTGAGATCATGACCTGAGCTGAAATTGGATGCTTAACTGACTGGGCCACCAAGACCCCCCCGGTATTTTTTAATAAAATATTTATTTATTTATTTTGAGAAAGAATGTAAGCGGGGAAGGGGTAGAGAGAGGGAGAGAGAGAATCCCAATCAGGCTCCATGCTAAGTGTGGTATGCAGGGCTCAATCCTACAATCCTGGGATCATGACCTGAGACAAAATCAAGGGTCTGGACACTTAAACGACTGAGCCACCCAGGCGCCCCTAGCTGTTCTGTATTTATATCAATAGAGCTTATTGCTTTCATATACCATTTTCTCTGCCTTTTAAATATCATACAGTTTTGGTTCTACAATTAATTATGTATTCAGTGCTTTCTGCTAGTTCTTCTGATAAAGCTAGTAATTTTGGCAGTCTCAGGCTTGTGCTTTAGTAAGTTTCTATGTTTTTTTTCACTTCCATGATTAAAGATCTCCCTCCCCCCCACACCACACCTCTTAATATCCAGTAAATTTACTAATATGTCTTGGTGTTGCTCATTCTGAGTCAGTTTTCTCAAGCATATTGTATTCTTATATATATATAGGCACTAATTATTAACCTATTATGTCACAGCTTCCAAAACCATCTTCACTGTGGGCTCTGCAATAACAGAGCTAAACCAGATAGCTAGTTCTCCTTTGTGAGCTGGCCCAGTGCTAAACTTTGTCAGTAGAGGGCGCTGTAGGGGCACCAGAAGAAGATTCTAGTATGCCTCTTGCCCCAGGCTCACGCAGTGTCTGCCCCGCTGGCAGGCCACAGCACAGGGCGCCACCCATGGAAAGCTTCCCTTGGCATCCCCTTATGGTTTCAGCTTCAGCAAATCTCTCCCCCATCCAGTGAGTCACAGCTGTGTCTCCTACTAAGGTCTTGGTACCAACCCTGAGGAAGGAGGCCCTTTTCTTGGTTCCTCAGTCTTAGCCCTGGGTGTAGAGCCTTCTCCCTTTACCTACTACTTCTGTGTTCTCTAAAGTTTCTTTTACTCTTTACTGGCCATTCCTCCGTTATTCCAGCCTCCTGGTATAGTTAGTAATCCTTTATATGAAACTTTTCCTATTCAGATTCCTTTGTGGTTTCTTTTTTTCTTTCATTTTTAATTTTTTTTAATGTTTATTCATTTTTGAGAGAGAGACAGAGCACGAGCAAGGGTGGAGGGGCAGAGAGAGAGGGAGACACAGAATCTGCTGCAGGCTCCAGGCTCTGAGCAGTCATCACAGAGCTGGATTCAGGGCTCAAACTCATGAACCACGAGATCATGACCTGGGCTGAAGTCAGACGCCCAAATGACTGAGCCACCCAGGCATCCCCCCTTCGTGGTTTCTTTCTTCTAAATGGGTCCTGACTAATGCGATGTAATATCAAATCTCTGCCCCCCCCCTTTATTTTTAATTAATTTTAATTATTTTCAGTATTCTTCTGTTATGGCTTTCATTTTCAGGGACTTCTTTGTATCCTTTGTGTCCTTTGTGTACTTTGTGTACAGGGACTCCTTTGCCATTTTCTCTTGAATTCCTTTATGTGTGCTTTTCTTTTCTGATTTAAAAAATTTCCTCTTCTCTTCCCGTGAGCAACCTGAGGTGATCTCTGAAAAATGGTTCGCTATTCACTTGACCCAGAAAACCTGACAAAATCATGCAAATCAAGAGATTCAAATCTTCGTGTTCACTTTAAGAACACACGTGAAACTGCCCAGGCCATCAAGGGTATGCATATCCGAAAAGCCACCAAGCATTTTAAAGATGTCACTTTGCAGAAGCAATGTGTGCCATTCCGACGCTACAGTGGTGGAGTTGGTAGGTGTGCCCAGACCAAACCGTGGGGCTGGACACAGGGTCGGTGGCCCAGAAAGTGCAGAATTTTTACTGCACATGCTTAAAAATGCAGAGAGTAATGCTGAACTTAAGGGTTTAGGTGTAGCTTCTCTGGTCATTGAGCACATCCAGGTGAACAAAGCCCCCAAGATGCAGCGTAGAATTTACAGGGCTCGTGGTCGATTTAACCCATACATGAGCTCTCCCTGCCACATTGAGATGATCCTCACTGAAAAAGAGCAGATTGTTCCTAAACCAGAAGAGGAAGTTGCACAGTAGAAAAAGATATCCCAGAAGAAGCTGAAGAAACAAAAACTTATGGCCCGGGAGTAAATTCTACATAAAATACATGCAAATAAAAGTAAAAACAGAAAAAAAAAATTCTTCCTTTTCACATTTTGTCTCATGAGACATCATCTTATTTGCTCTTGTATTTCTTCTAATTCAGACTTCATATCTGAAATTATGGTTTCTTTTATTTCCAAATCTATCCTAAGTGCTATCATCTCACTTCTGAGTTTTTCTAATTCTGACTTTTGTAATGTCTTTTTCTTGACTTGGGATATTTGGTATCATTTCACATTGTCTGTATGGATGATATTCTTATTATCTTTTTTTTTCTTACAGATACTTTGGGTGGGATTTTTACATTGATACTTTGTGTTGCTCATTTTTTAAAAAAATTTTTAATGTTTTATTTATTTCTAGGAGAGAGAGAGAGAGGGAGAGAGAGAGAGAGAGACAGCGTGAGCAGGGGAGGGTCAGAGAGAGAGGGAGTCACAGACTGAAGCAGGCTCCAGGCTCTGAGCTGGCAGTCAGCACAGAGCCCGATGTGGGACTCGAACCCACGAACTGCGAGATCATGACCTAAGCGAAAGTCGGACGCTTAACCGACTAAGCCACCCAGGCGCCCCATCATTTTTTTTTTTTTTAATGTGAAATTAGTTCTCTGAACTTTTGGAATGAAGCAGGTTGAGGAAGATTTCCTGACTTCTGTCATTTTAATATTGTGTTTTTTAAAAAGAGTTATTAGAACTAATAAACAAGCTCAACAAAGTTGCAGGATACAAGATTAATATTTAAAAGTCAGTTAAATTTCTATATACTTGTAATGCATAATCTGAAAAAGTAAGAAAACAATTTCGGGGCACCTGGGTGGCTCAATCGGTTAAGTGTCTGACTTCAGTTCAGGTGATGATCTCACAGTTTCTGAGTTCAAGCCCTGAGTCAGGCTCTGTGCTGACAGCTCGGAGCCTGGAGCCTACTTCAGATTCTGTGTCTCCCTCTCTCTCAGCCCCTCCCCCTCTAGCACTCTGTCTCTCTCTCTCAAAAATAAACAAACATTGAAAAATTAAAAAAAGTTAATTTACAGTAACACCAAAAAGAATGAAATGAATAACTTTGACAATGGAAGTGTAAAAATTACACTCTTAAAATTACAAAATGTTGAATTTAAAAATTCCAAATGGAAAGACATCCTATGTTTATGGATCAAAAGGCTTAATATTATTAAACTGATAGTACTCCCCAAATTGATCTTAGACTCAATGCAGTCTCGGTCAGAATTCCAGCTGGCTTCTTTGCAAAAATTGACCAACTAATCCCAAAATTCATATGGAAACTCAAGAGGCCTAGAACACCAAAAATATCTTGAAAAAGAAGAAACGTAGAGGACTTTACGATTTCAGAATTTACTAAACAAAAACAAAAACAGTGATTAAAAAACGTGGTAGTGGCATAAAGATAGACCCATTGATCAATGGAATAGATTTCAGACTCCATAAATAAACCTCACATTTGTAGTCAATCAATTTTTTTAACTTTTTTTTAAAAAATGGTTTATTTCTAGGAGAGAGAGAGAGAGAGAGAGACAACGTGAGCAGGGGAGGGTCAGAGAGAGAGGGAGTCACAGACTGAAACAGGCTCCAGGCTCTGAGCTGGCAGTCAGCACAGAGCCCGACGCGGGGCTCGAACCCACGAACCGCGAGATCATGACCTAAGCGAAAGTCAGATGATTAACCGACTAAGCCACCCAGGCACCCCTGTAGTCAATCGATTTTTGACAAGAGTATCAAGACAATCCATGGGGGAAAGAATACGCATTGTGTGTGTGTGTATGTATGTCTGTGTGTGTCTGTGTGTTTTGGTTTGTTTGTTTCGAAGATCTAATTGGCTTTATTTTATTTTATTTTTATTTATTTTTTTTTTTTAAAGATTTTATTTTTTTTAATGTTTTATTTATTTATAGGGGAGAGAGAGAGAGAGACAGCGTGAGAAGGGGAGGGTCAGAGAGAGGGTGTCACAGACTGAAACAGGCTCCAGGCTCTGAGCTGGCAGTCAGCACAGAGCCCGACGCGGGGCTCGAACCCACAAACCGCGAGATCATGACCTAAGCGAAAGTCGGACGCTTAACCGACTAAGCCACCCAGGCGCCCCGGCTTTATTAAGTGATCCATGAATCAAGCAGCATCCCATCCAGCAAGTAGAGAGGTACTCCCAGAAAAGGGTTTTTAGCTAATGGCACTGGGACAACTGGATATCCAGATGCAAAAAAATTGAAGTCGTGTATCTGTCTCACACTCAATACAAATTAGCCCCAAATAAATCTTAGACCTAATGTAAGAGCTAAAACCACAAAATTCTTAGGAAAAAAATAGGGATAAATCTTGTCACCTTGGATGTGGTAATGGCTTCTTAGATGACACTAAAAGCATAAGAAACTAAGACAAAAAATAGGTAAATTGGACTTCATCAAAAGTAAATCTTTTGTTCTAAAGACACCAACAGGAAAGTTAAAAGACAGCCTACTGGGGCGCCTGGGTGGCTCAGTCGGTTAAGCGTCCGACTTTGGCTCAGGTCATGATCTTACCGTTCGTGGGTTCGAGCCCCGTCTGGGGCTCTGTGCTGACAGCCAGCTCAGAGCCAGCAGCCTGCTTCAGATTCTTTGTCTCCCTCTCTCTCTGACCCTCCCCTGCTCATGCTGCTTCTGTCTCTCTCTCAGAAATAAATAAAACGTTTAAAAAAGAAAAATTTAAAAAATAGATTTACTTTAAAAAAAAAAGCCTACTGAATGGGAGAGATTATATATCTGATAAGGAACTGATATCTAGATTGAATACAGAACTCATAACTCAATAACAAAAAGGCAAAAAGCTGAATTGTGGTATAATAAGAAAGATACTTGGTGATTGTGTTTAGTTCCTGGCACAATGTTCCTAAAACACTTGGGATTTCCTGAGTGAAAGGTGTGACACGAGCGTCTTTTGTTCTAATGGTGTGACTCTTCGTCCACCTCTAGGTATCTTTTTTTCCTAGTCCACCAAGCGATTCTATAGGTTTAAGATGAGCTGCATATGAGGTGATAAAGCCATTTGGAGGGGCAGGAGGTGGGGAGGCACAGGATTCAGGGCCCATGTCCTCTATACTGAAGCTGTATCCCTAGTTTTGGCATCTCTGGTCAGGCAGGGCTGGCCTCTCCATAGATCCCACAGCAGACAGGCAGATAAGGTTGGGGAGGGAGAGTGGGGGAGAGAAAGAGAGAGAAGCAGAATATGGTATGGGTGGGTGTGGGGGTGGGGAGCGGTACAGAAAGATGGGAAAGGGATCTGAACAATAGGATTCTGGGTATTTGTGAGAGAAAGAGAGAGTAAGACTGAAAAAAAGGAAAAAATGGGGAAGACAGACCCCACTCTCCCCTTAGAGGAGCCCATTCTCCCTGCCACGTAGTCAGCACAGCACCCCCAGCACTGAGAGAGTCTGGCTGGGGAAGGGATGGCCCCATTCGCCTTTCTCTGTCTTGTGCTGTCTTGTGTCTGGGGTTTGTCCCTTGGATGCCTGCGTCCTCTTCAAGAGTCGCCTTGTGAGCCCCCACTCCTGTGGCCCTGAGGGGCAAGATCAGTTGGAAGTGTCAGAGTGAATGCTCCCTGGTCCCTCAGTCAGGGACATCAGTGAGGACGGGCTTACAGCCTCCTGCCAGCCACTGTTTGCCCTCCCTTCCTGAGGGCTGCACATCTGGGCTCCCCCAAGGTTATCCCCGTGGTCCCCTGGCCCCACTGAGTGTCCGAGTGATTCCACTGGGAAGCAGGGTAGGCATCTCCATTGAGCCCAGGCATCCCCAGAAACATGTCTCCGGAGCCTGAAAGATTGAAAGAGCCACCAGAGCCTGCAAAGGAAGGGGTGTCCTGGAGCTGATGCTGCTGTGCCCCCCCCACACCCCCCGGATGACCGACACGGAGTCTTGACATCATAGATATCTGCCTCTTATTGGAATTTAACAGTATTGTTCTTATACCGAATCCGCTTGGTGCCAAACCGGCTGGAGACACAAGAGATTTGCACACTTCTTGGCAAGCTCCTCCTTCGCTTCCTCACTAGGCTCCAGGTTACTCGGATGCTAGTAGAAATACTCACTGACGACCTCCGTGGCCTGTGTGCTGAAGTTGCGGCCTTTTCGTCTGGCGTCCAAGAAGCAGGAACGCAGGGTCGTGACAGCCTCACAGGTGCTCCACCTGAGTTGCATCTGGAAGGCACCGAACTCTCCACGGATGGCATGCGCTCCATCTCCTTGGGTGCAGGCCCAGTGCGGCTCTGTTCCCGCAGCAGGCTTGTGACGTGGGGTGTGAACTGTCACGTGCCTGGCACGTGTCTCCAGCCCCGAGTGGTAGATGTGGCAGATCTGAACAGGTTTGCTGTGACAGCCCAGTTGTCGGGGGACATGCCGCCCCTGGAGGCATCCTTGGTTTCACACAGGACGCCAATGAGAGCAGGCTTCACACGGTGACAGTCAAGGGCGTGTTTCTGGGCCTAGGCCTCATCCAGGCTCTGGTCGGTGATGGTCATCATCTGCTGCAGAATGTCCCGGATGTCTTGCTTCCCTCAGCCTCCCGGGGCCCTTCTCCCCCCTCCCCCCCCCACCCGGGTCTGGGTCTCCGCCACTGCGGGGCTCACCAGGGCCCTCAGGCTCCTCACCCACCAATCCCAGGCACCCCTAGCCCCCTTCCTGCTCCACCCCTGCCCCCTCGCCTGGTTACTCCCCCCACCCCAACTCAATGGGGCCACTTCTCCCTCTACCCCACCCCTCGCCTGTCTCCCCCAGTCCCTGGAGGGAGAGCTGGGGCACTGGCTGGGCCCTCCACAGGAGACCCGAGCTCCTGGCAGTGGCAGAGAAAATGGAGCCAGAGAGAGGAGGCCCAAGGCGGGATGGCTATGAGAGAATGAGAGGAGCGAGGGAGGAAACTGGAAGCGAGAAGAGGGTATCGCCTCTAGGTATCTTTAGGACAGGGACTGGTTCCCAGAAAGACCAAGCCTTGTTTAGAAGCTTGGAACTTTCAACCCCAGCCCCCAGCCTCCAGGGAGGGGAGAGGGGCTGGAGATTGCGATAATCGCCAAAGGCACAGTCATGCGTCCATGATGAAACCTCCATAACAACCCCTAAATGACAGGGTTCGGAGAGCTGCTGAGTAGGCGGACACACCCACATGTCAGGAGGGTGGCACAGCCCCACTGTGAGGACAGAGGCTCCTGTGCTGAGGATTCATTGGAGTTTTCCTAGCAAATTAGTGAATCCGGGGTGGGTGGGAACCCCTGACTTTTAGCCAAGTTGGACAGAAGTGTAGGTAACCTGGGGACCTAATACTTGCCGCTGGCTTCTGAGGTGGAGGCACTCCTGTGGGACTAAGCTCTGAACCCTTGGAGTCTGGTGCTAACTCCAGATAGTGTTAGAATAGGATTGAATTGTGGGACACCCACTTGGCGTTGGAGAGTTAGAGATGGGAGGTTGGAAAAGACACCATGTGTCTGGTATCAGGAGAGGGGAAGGTAGCCTCTCACCAATTAAAAAATGGGCAAAGGATCCAGATGGATATTTTTCAAAGAGACATACAAAGGCCAATACACGTGAAAAGATGCTCGACATCGTTTATCAGGGAAATGCAAATCAAAACCACAATGAGATACCACTCCATGCCCACTAAAATTGCTATAGTCAAAAAAGACGGAAAAAAACAAGTGTTGGTAAGAATGTGGAGAATTTGGAGCCCTCATACACTGCTGGTGGTAATGTAAAATAGTGCAGCCATTTTGGAAGATGGTCTGGTGGGTCCTCAAGAAGTTCAACATAGAGTTACCATTTGACCCAGCAATTTCACTCCTAGGTATATACCAAGAGAATGGGAAACATATGTCCACACAGAAACCTAACACAAATACAAGCCATTCTTTCTGTTGGGGTGGGGGGAGGCGGTGTGGTGGTCAGACATGGGTTAGGTGGAGTCCTGACTGGGTATGCTTACAAGTCTCTTTTTGATCACTCTTGGAGGGCAATCTTTTCTCCCCTTCTTGCACATTTTCGGAGAGTTGGGGGAAGCCTTATTGTAAGCCCCAAAGAGTACCATCAAACACTAATCCATAATTAATCTACCTCTACAGCAGCGCCTCTGGGTATGGGGCCTGAAAGGTGACTATAAGCCTATGAAATCATTAAGTACGACTCCAGGCATGGGCACTTCTCACTGTCTGGTCAAGCATCCCAAAGAGACGGGAGGGTGATGATTAGTCATTCTCTGCCATGAAGAGTGAGTCCATGGACCTCCACTCTGCAAAGTAAGTTTCTTAGCAAGTGCTCTAACACAGGAATGGCAGACCATAGGTGCTTGTCCAGCCATTTAGGCTTTCCTCTAAGAGGCAGCTGGGAGAGGATTAAATTCCATGCATGAGATACTTATTCAGAAACGTTAGTCAGTCCTGACATTACATGACCTCATAAAAATGCTAACACCCTTTTTTTCCTCCATATATAACCTTTAGAAAAATTAACCTGGCCTCAGCCATAATTTACATGGGCAAATAATGCTCCACTTATACTTCAACATTGTCATCGAGAAACTTCTTTATCTTTGTCACTAAGTGACACATGTTTCTTATCTGCCACTGAAGGTTTCTTTTTATGGCTCTTTGAAGATAGATGGCTCTCCAATACAAACAGGAGAGTCGGAGCGCTACACATCAAAACAGCCAACTTTCACGGAGAGTATGCTCCCGTCATAGCCTGATGCTCAGCAAATATTTGTGGAACTGCATCCTCTTCCGTGGGAAATGCCTGAAGTCACACCTAGGAGTTAACAACTGGGACCACTTTCAAAGCTCAGGGATTGTAAGGCCTGGTAGTGGCCAGTCCTATGTCCCTACCTGCCTCTCACCCCTGCTTTTTATGCCCAACTCTCCCAGCCCTGACCTCCTCCTCTCCAGGAGACCTGGGGAGAGCTGTGTCTCTAGTTTTCCAGAGGTGCTTCAGAATCACGGGCCACATTTGCTAGACATTTCCATTGAGATTTTGACTGGCACTACTTTAAGTATATACAATCAATTTGAAAAGATTCAAATCATTACAACTATGAGTCTTCCCATGAACATGGCATGTATTTTTTATTTTCTTGTCTTCTTTTAAAACTCAATTTTTGTATAGTTTCTGCACATTTATGGTTAAACTAATTTTAGGGTATTTTATTGCAGTTGCTAATAGTGTGTGTACTTTTCCAGTTCCCCCACCTTTCGCTTTCTGATTGTTGGTACAGAGGAAAGGAATTGATTTGTGAATTAGTTGGTATCCATTCACTTTAATTAAACTATTATTAGTCCTAAGAATTTCTCATCTGGTAATTTCAGGAATAAAATTGCATTATCCATAAATGATCGTTCTGTCTCCTGCCTTTCCCTTCCTTTAGCTGAACCTCTTGTTTTTTCAGTTGTTTCTTCTTGCGTTCAGCAGAGCGGATCCTTTCTTAAATAAACCTTTCGTTAGGGAAGACATTTAGGACTCCGCAGAATATTTAAAGAAAAAAACCATGGAAGTGACATATCTCAACTTCTGGGATGCTGCCAATGCAGTACTTAGAGGAGATTTATTGCTCCCAGTGCTTATATTATGGAGAGAAAAAAAGAGAAACAATAAATCAAGTCCATACCTGATGAACTTTGTTCCCTTTAAGTTACAAACCAAGAGAAAGGAGAAAAAGGAAGTAATAAATTTAAACAAAATGAAGAAGAGAGAGAATTGATAAACTTAATCAATAGCACGTGGAAGGAAATGGCCCTTCTGCAGAGAGGGGCAAGGTGGGACAGGATGCAGGAAGGGGCCCGGGAAGCCAGCTCTTCCTTCCCATCAGATACCTGGGGGCACGTGGGCTTGGGGAAGGGGATTCAGTTGGCCCCACGGCCACCCACTGGCCGTGGACTCCTGACGGGAGTTCTCGTCCTAATCAGTATCCCGGAAGTACTTGGAATGGGATAGAAAATGCTCAGAATTAGGAAAGCTCCCAGCAGACCCTGCAACCAGGGCGAGGGAGGCACACAGCTTGAGGCAATGCACCCTGTCATGGGACTACACCCCTACTTCGTAAATCCATGTGGCCCCACACTGTTTAAGGGTCCTCCTTTCCCTCTGTCTTACCTGTTTTTAATTTTAAGGAGAAATTAAATTTCATCTTGATTGAGGAAAGAACACGTTACTGGTTTTGCCTGTCCTCAGGACAGAGCATTTGGGGATCGGATACCACCAGCTGGGTGAAGTGGGGGCACAGGCGACAAATGTGGACACAGAGCAGGGAGACTGGCTATGCTGGGCTCACAAATTCTTTTTGGGCTGGTGCTATAGGGGATTTAATATTATGGGTATTTGAAGGGGAAGTTCCTTTACAGTCAGTCTTAAAAAAATTAATAAGCCATTAGCCAAATTCTAAGGAGCGAATGCAAATTAATATACTCTGGGAAAAAGCATGAACTAATACAAAACATGTTTTACAAGCAAAATGAGGGGATCAGATTCTCAGCAGTCTGCTTGGATGTTTTTGTAACAAAATAGAAATTAATATCTTCCCAGGGGCTCATCATCTATTCCCTTCAACTCAATGTAATATGCAACAATTTTTTTTTTTTAATAGAGAAGAAAAAGCTCCAGCTGCTTTTTTGAACAAGCCGAAACAGAAGGACATCTTAGAGTCGATCTGGATCTGCAGAGAGTCACTGGGTGGCCCCTTTGTTCTGCAGTGGAAGGAGAGCGGGCTCTCATTTTCCAGGTGGGGGTCAGTGAAGAACAGGCTTAGCAGGTGCTGGCCTCCCTGGTGTGCAGCGTTCTGGCACCCGCAAACCAAGAGCCTGCGGGGAGGAAAGAACTGAGACCCGAGCCCCTTCTCCCTGAGATTTGAAGCTAGGCAGGCCTGTGGGGTCATCTAGCGGACTCTGGCCTAGGTTGCTGTGCTGACAGGGCCGTGCTGCTCCATGCACGGTGTAGGCTGAGCCTGGTGGTCCCCAACTCAGCCACCCAGCTGACATGGAGGTTTGGGCAGAGTCCCAAGCTCATGAAGATGACCCAAGGAAACTGAGGCCTTGGAGCTCAGATGAGGGTCAGGATAAGCAGGGGGCTTCAGTGTAGTGGCCCATAGCAGCCTGCAGATTTGGGGACCCACCGGTAGCAGTGACACTGGGCGGTAGCATCAGAGGTGAAGATGGCAGTGATTCTCTTTGGCTGCTGTCAGATATGTGTTGGGGAGGCCTCGAGATGGAAGTACCAAACTTCCTGCTAATAGGAGCTGTAGACATATAATTAGAAATTCAAAAGAGATGTGACTCTCTTTTTATCCTGAGCCGTTGAAGCAAGACATGCTATTCCTCTCCATGAATGTAGCACCATATATTGATGTTTAGGATTCAGCAAAATCAAGTCGATTTGTGCAGCTCTAAGAAAGGAAACATACCACAAACACATCTAAGCTTCAGGTTCAGCAGAACAACATTTTCTCTAACGGCCAAATAGATCTTCCAGTTGGCTTCACTTAAGGGCATGCTAGCTGCTGTAACAAATAAGCATGATATATGGGGCTCAAACGTAATGGAAAGTCCAAAGTGGGTGTTGTGCTTGGCAGGTTGGCTCTCCTCTAAGTGCTGACTCTTGGGGCCCGGAGCCTGACATCTTATGGCCTTGCTATCTTCAACATGTCACTTCCAGGGTCACCATGCTTGTCCTCATCAAGCTGACTGGTGGTGTTTGGGTGGGGGGTTGGGGGAGGATGAAGAACATGGAGGATCACACGTGGGAGATTTCCATGGGCCACCCTGGAAGTGGCACATGCCACTTCTGCCCACATTCCTTTGATCTGAACTGTCACACACCCACTCCTAACCGCAAAGGAAGCTGGGACGTGAAGTCCAGATGAAGTGGAAATCATCTAGTGAAGAGATAACAGTTTGTGTCTCAGGCAGCACTCTGATTATTACAGCGTGCCCCTCGCAAGAGTTAGATTGGAGATGCCAAGTTCAAGGTGAAAATGTCAAAGTCTTTGAAACATGTGCAGGTTTGTCTGTTTTTGTTGATGAATGAATATGTGAATAGTACATTTCTCTTGTAGAGAAATGAGTTTATGATTGTGATCCTTGCACTAAACTCACCGGCAGCACCAAAGCTTGCTCCCTCATGCTCTGCCTTGACAGCCTTTCATCTTAGTTGTCCTGAGAGTTGAGGTCAAAGAGTACGAGGATACATTCTTCAACACTCAGCTCTGAACCACAAACCTCTCCCGTGTCATCTGCCCAACGATGTGCACACTCAGGCAGCTTTAGGCCCTCGAGATGTACAGGGCATTGAAGGCCGTGCTGAGATGCCAGTGGTAGGTACAAGTGGGGTGGCTGTCACACACCCTGCGGGAGCTGAATGGGGCTGTTCAGGAGCTCATGTGTGATTACTCTGTGGCCTCCCAGAAAACCCCCCAAGGGCCCTTGGGAATAAATGGGGTTGTCCCCATGGGAGCACAGGTTACTTCCATGCCTGTGATGAGGCCCAGTGGGGCTGGGAAACTTGGGCCACACAAAACCCAAAGCTCATTTGTCTTTCAGGCGGTACTGTGGTCCCTTCAAGGCATTGATCACCCAGTAAAGATACCTCTGGGCCATTTCATCTTCTCCTGACAAATGTGGGTGTCCCCTCAGCCCTCGGGTCAACAAGGCTCTGGCTCTCAGCCCAACAGGAAGCCCTAGCTCTGTTTCTGCATTTACTGCGTGTTTCTCCCAGTGAGCACTCGGGGGTCGGGACTGATGACTTCTGCATGATGCCGTGGGCTGCACCCTTCCCCTGTGCCAGGCACCGTGCTGGGCACCCAGCCCTTGCAACCTGCTGCAGGAAACGTTCTGTGGCAGACTCTTCTGGTTCTAGAAACAAGAGGCTCACCCAGCTCCTCAGGCAGTGGGTGTTCATTGAGGGATCCAGAAACCCCCAGGTGCCCTGTCTTCTGGGGTATGTTCTTTTTTATTTTTATTTTTTTACAGATAGTTTATTGTCAAGTTGGTTTCCATATAACATCCAGTGCTCATCCCCACAAGTGCCCTCCTCCATGCCCCCCTCCCCCCTCCCCCCACATCCATCAGTCCTCAGTTTGTTTCTCAGCATTCAAGAGTCTCTCATGGTTTGCCTCTCTCCCTCTCCCCCACCATTTCCCCCCTTCTTCTCCCCCATGGTCCTCCATTAAGTTCCTCCCAATCCTCCTTGGGGTATGTTCTTAATAGATACTTTGTGCTATTTCACTGGCTGTGTTGAATGGTAAAAGGGGTTTCCCCTCACAGGAATGCAAACTGTTTGACTCAATATTTTTATGGTCTTAAAAATCCTCTAGGTCTCCATCATTAGGAACTTCCCCTGTACACCTCTCTTGACAGCCTGCAGCCTTCTGGACATTTGGGAAGGCGCCCCCAACATGCTCTGGTTCCATTTTGGGGGGTCCTTTCTGTGCCTCCTCCAAACTCCCCCTCTTCATTGTGCTGAGCAGTTTAATTTCCCTTCTCACTGGGCTCAGGGCCTCCCTGGGCAGCCCCAAACCCAATAATATTCTCTGCTAAACAGAGTATCTGTTGAGCACACACCTTGGAAGGGAAATAAAGAACTACCAGAGGCATCTTTCTTTTTTGCTTTTCTTTGTCCCTTCCCCACAAGCCGCCATGAGGAGCGGAGAGCTATGTAAAAGTTTCTTTCCCTTCTGATAAGAAGTGGGCTGCCTCCGGGGCGCCTGGGTGGCTTAGTCAATTGAGCGTCTGACTTTCGCTTAGGTCATGATCTCGCGGTTCGTGGGTTCAAGCCCCGCGTCGGGCTCTGTGCTGACTGCCAGCTCAGAGCCTGGAGCCTATTTCAGAGTCTGTGTCTCCCTCTCTGACCCCTCCCTGTTCACGCTGTCTCTCTCTCTCTCTCTCTCCTAGAAATAAATAAAAAAATATTAAAAAAAAAAAGAAGTGGGCTGCCTCCTTCATCACCTCCCATCCCAGGCAAACATGGCTGCAGCCTCCTGTTTTCTTTTATAATCAGATGGAGAGGTGCCCCCCAGCATTCTGCCATGGGGCCCTGGGGTCCCTACCATGGGGTCCCTGCCCCCTGGAGATGAGTTGTGGATTCAAGGTATTCTGTCGTCTGATAAAAAGATGATCTAGGGGCACCTGGGTGGCTCTGTCGGTTGAGCGTACGACTTTGGCTCAAGGTTGTGGTCTCATTGTCCGTGAGTACGAGCCCGGCATCAAGCTCTTTGCTGACGGTTCGGAGCCTGGAGCTGCTTCAGATTCTGTGTCTTCCTCTCTCTCTGCTCCTCTCCCGCTCCCGCTCTGTCCCTCTCTGCCTCTCCAAAATGAATAAGCGTTAAAAAAAAAATGATATGGAGCTTCCCTACCAGGTTTCACCACTGCCTAAGGAGGCCCAGCTGCTGTGATTTGCTTCTTAGTTTCTTTCTTTCTTTTTTTTTTTAATGTTTATTTATTTTTGAGAGACAGAATATGAGCAAGGAAGGGGCAGCGAGAGAGGGAGGTACAGAATCAGAAGCAGGCTCCAGGCCCTGAGCTGTCAGCACAGAGCCCCACATGGGGCTTGAACTCGCCAACCGAGAGATCATGATTTGAGCCCCAGCCGAACGCTCAACCTACTGAGTCACCCATACGCCCCTCTCAATTTAGGTGTCTGGAAGGGAATCTCACTGGCCTAATTCATTTCCACTCACCTTTCATGCTAGACATTCATAGGTCAGATGCCCACCCCAGCCAATCAGCTGTGGCCAGGGCAGTATAGAATACCACTACCTTAGGAAGGACAGAAGGGACAAAGGGGGCGGGTAGTCCCTGCTGCTCCTGGGATAGACCATGGGGTACCGTCCCCTATTTTGCTCAAAGTCATACAGCTGCATGTCAGAGGCAAGATACAAATCCAAGTCTGTTCATGCCAAAGCCACTTAACCATCACCCCTTTGTTCTACATTCACCTGTCAAAGGCAGAGGTGGGAGACGCAGGAAGGTGGGAAGGAATTCCTTGGCCAGGACTAAAATACACCCAGTGTGGTGGAAATGGAGCGATCACTCCTACGGTAGATACATTTACAACCCTCCTATCAAGAACAGTTATCAAGCCCTTAAACCAAAAAACCCCTCACACGGCAGGATAGTGCAAGAAAAGAAGCCAATAAATCATTACCCCAATTTTTGAAAAATGGCGTGAACTGCATATTAAAAAGTCAAGGGAATGGGGTGAGGTCATCTTCAAATGGCAGAAGGCTCCTCAAATGAGAGCCAGCTGTGCTCGGGCTCCACACCTGGCTGCACACACGGGCCAGTCCGCGTGACAGCAGACAAGCTGGGAACAGACTAGAAACCATCCCAGGAACCCACAGGAAATGCAAGTCCCTCGCCAGGTAGGAGCCGAAGTAGGAACGCGAGGACATTAGCAGCCATTTCGACTCTCCACACGGTTCAACACTTCAGAGAAATCCTCCAGGGGTTTTAAAGCTTTCCACCCTTGTGTTTTATTTTAGGAATTTTAAAAACCGCCTTCTTCCACTCAGTCTCTTTCTCCTCCTCGGGCCTCATGATGACTTCCTGTTGCAGGCACCTGCAAAATAGCCCCTGTTTCCCCCCGATTAAGACCTCTATTTGTCCTGAGTCCCTCCTGCAAGCTCCGTACCCAGGGCATCCTCTCTGAAGGATGGTTCATGAAAGGATTAAATGATTCCAACAAAGACGACTCTACTCGGGTTTAGATCCTGATTCTAATCTTCACCCACCTAGTGAGCTAGCATCTATGCCTTGGTTTTCTCCTTTATAGAATGGGAATAAATACAGTAATCACCCAGTAAGGATTGTTGTGGGGATTATATGAGATGATTTATGTTAATTATTGGAAGAGTGCCCAGCACATAGTAACTGCTCTGTGAATATTAACTATTTTTACTCTGAAGTAGAAGATAGGAGAGAAGTTAAATGGCATTTTTTGGGATAACAAACCTTAGCCATATTGGTCATTCCAGAGAGAGGCACAGAAAGGAATGCCATGGGGCTACCTTCTCTGGGACTTAGGCTATCCACACCGGCATCCCTGTGTGGGTCTGGGTCCCCTCCAAACATCATGGCTGAGAGTCATTCTATGAACTGTTGTCTTTCTACCACTGCAATGATAGATTTTTCAGTGCCCTTCCGTCCATTTGTCATGGCTACTTGTTAATGGCCGCCCCATATCCATTTCCCTTGATCTCTTTGTGGGGAGAACACCCCTGTCCCACTGGGTGCAGTCTTTGGGAAGCAGTAGAGCAGGAAGTTCCCAAATGGATTGCTGGAGAAACCAACAAGGTCTTCAGATGCCATCACAGAACTCAGACTGCCCGTGACTCCTTGGGTCATAGGGTCCGTGCTCCATCCATCAGACTCTCTTGGCCTCTGAGATTCGAGGACAAGCAGAGGAGCCCGGGACAGAAAAGAGCCGATGTTGGCTCATTGCAGGTGCACTGCCACCCTGTCCCCTGCTGTTTTCGAGCTTGTGTCTTTTGCTTTCCCATCAGCCTTCTGAGTTATCTGATAGCCTTCTTATATGCTTCTTTCTGGCCAGACTCACAGACTCCCTTGTTTGTAATCAGAGACCTCCAACACTCATGTGCTGAATTTCACTCATTGAGAGCTGTTCGGTTTCACAACTCTGACAGATTGAAGGTATGAAGGCCACTATTGGTTTCAAAATAGCTCCTGACCCATGAATTGGAATCCAGATTGAAGGTTAGTGGAATGATAAAAAGGTCACAGAATTTAGTTTGTATTCTGATTCTTGTTCATCTGCTCAGAATACGTAGCAGTGATTTCTTGGGCCTGCTCTCTTTCTAAAACGTTCCATATGTCACATAATCTTGGTTAGGAATCATTGCACCTGGGATTGGCATAGTGTAGAAAACTGGCCCATGGAACAGGAATCAAATGTACAACCTTGCTTATCAACACCAGAATCTCCTTACCACCTAGCTTTTTTCTTTCTTAACACTCTGCAGACTCGCTCCCCCACCTTGCCACTCAAGGTCTGCCCTCCTATATGTTCGTCTCATGGTCTCCAGGCTCTGGTCTGCACCGCTACCAAATCCATCATGCTTGTGGCTGTTGGAATCGTCTGAGCATCGAAGACTCATGATGCCTGGAGCTGGAGAAGATCTTGAAAAGCAGCCAGAAAAACCATTTTATGTGGAAGAGGGGGGCATTGAGGGTCTTTAATACTAAATGCCTTGTAGATTTGGGGTTAGAGTCCAGGACCCCAGACCTTATTCATCACTCCTATTATGGCCACTCGTGAACCAGGAGCTAAAGTTGTTGAAGAAGTTAGTCGGTGCTGGTGGTAACCAAATCATTGTTTCCAGACTTACATCCACGCTCTTGCTTTGAGGTGCTGAGCTGCCTTCCACTAGAGTAAGCAAAGTGTATTTCTCCGCTCGGTGAATGTTGGGCTTGGCAAAGGGACCTGCTCTGACAATTGGAATCTGAGCAGAAGTGACAGGTATTCCAGTTCCAAAGAGCATGTGTGATGCTACCCACCTCTCTTACCCTTTCTGCTGTTCACCACAGGAAGAATATACATCAGGTGACTGTGTCAGGAGACACGGAAGGAAACTAAATGGAACCCAGAGCCTGAAGTAGAGCTGTTTCAGACAACCTGCAGATCTATGAATGTGAAATAGATGAGTGCTGCTCTAAGCCACTTGGGTTTCTGAGTTCATTTGTTACCCAGCACGACTCACCAGAAACCTTCCTGATAAACTGTTCTCAAGCTCAAAGGATGAGCAGGGTGTGAAGAGCATGCATGGCTCCAGACAACTGTAAGCTGTTGCCCAAATAGACTTCTTGAGTTACCCCTGTTCCCCAGTGCCTGATAACGAAGTCTACTCTCCTTGGCTTGGCAGTGAAGGTTCTTCCCACCTGCGCTGCAACCAATACTTCAACCCCATGTCCCTCTTCTTCCCTTCCACTTGGTTCCTTTCCCTAACCTTCCGTTCCACATGCACCCCATGCATATTCCTACCCCCAACTCCTCTACTCCACCTAGTTAAGTCCTAGGCTTTATGAAGACACTCAACCCAGGACCATTATCCCTCCTCTCTCCCAACACAGATCATCAGCGACAGCAGAGAGCTCAGTGACGCGTCCGCACTCTCACACACTCTCCCCCACCCTGGTGCCCCACCCTGGCCCCCTATCCTGTGTCTGCCCTCCCTCTGTGTTAGAAGTAGTGTCTGGCACAGCCCTACCTGCTCCTAACCCAGACTCTTTGACATGCGGTCCCGGCAGTCCCGTGTCACCCCCAAGCCACCTCTGGGCACTCTCCATGGTCCATCCTCATGCTAACAGGACCTAGGGGACTCTTGATACAGAGAAGAGGATACTGGAAGCCAAGGGAAAAAGACCTCACAGGGTGACTGAGACAAAGAGAAGAGACCAAGCAGCCATCGGGCTTTGGCAAGACTGACTTGGATGGCAGAGCGTTTTTTTTTTTTAATATTTTTATTTTATTTCTAGGAGAGAGAGAGAGAGACAGCGTGAGCAGGGGAGGGTCAGACAGAGAGGGAGTCACAGACTCTGAAACAGGCTCCAGGCTCTGAGCTGGCAGTCAGCACAGAGCCCGATGCGGGGCTCGAACCCACGAACCGCGAGATCATGACCTAAGCGAAAGTCGGACGCTTAACCGACTAAGCCACCCAGGCACCCCTGGCAGAGCGTTTGTTAACTGAACCTGAGAACCTGCTGAAGAAAGCCTTATAAAGCCCCAGTAACCTTGACACCTGGGGCTGGCTTGAAGCTCATGAAGGCCCTTCCATCCCTGGCAGGTGGACCTCAAGAAGTCAGTGTGTTCAAAGGATGGGGGGTGAGGGGGCGCGGCGAGAGAACCTGCCGGACAACAGCAAAAGAAAGTAGCCACCTGTGTTTTTTTGCCCAATGGTTCACTGAACATATTTTACCAACTGACACTTTTCCTAACTGGCAAGAGTGGTCTAGACGTGGATCACTCAAATCACGGAGGGAGTCCTTTCTGAGGCCAGTGCAGTTGCTGCTGCCCTGAATCAGAACCAAAACCACCACCGGAAAACCTGAACACGCAAGACCACGGTCTCCAATTTAGTTAAGAGAACCTGCAGCCCTCGGGGCCGAAGCCAGAGAATGTGCCGGAGGAGAGTTTTATTGCAGGGGCCTGAATTTAACCAGCTGGAGCTCTCTTTAAACAATCATCCTATTCATATATTTAAAATAAATTGTGCATCTTTTAGCGAGCCGTCAGCGTTTCATTATGAAGATGGAAGAGGGAACAGAGTGTTCCTGGCCGGATTGTTCCCAGAGCCCTAGGCTCCTTTTCAGGACTTCTCAGCATGTGGTAAAGACATTTATTAAGGTAACTGTGCTTCAGGCCTGACAGATTGGAGGCCCACATACCTACACGGCAAGCATCTGCCAGCCAACAGAGTGGCTCAGAGTGAAACCTTTCCGAAGTGATGTCACATCTCCTGATGTTCTACCAGACTCCTGGAGGGAGCGACACAGTTAGAGACAGAAGGGAGGTGTCAGAACGCCCAATGGATTTACCAAAATCTCTTGCTAAGAGATACTAAGACGCTGTCCAGAGCCGATAATTAAAATAGCGTGAGATGCGGGCTCCTGGGTGGCTCGGTTGGTTAAGTGTCCAACTCTTGATCTTGGCTCAGGTCACGATCTCACGGTTCGTGGGATCAAACCCTGAGTCGGGCTCTGTGTTGACAGCACGGAGCCTGTTTGGGATTCTCTTTTTCTCCCTGAGCCCCTCCCCCACTCTCATGTCCTGCACTGTCTCTTGCACTATACTGTCTCTCAAAATAAATAAATAAACTTTAGTTAAATTAAAAAAATGAAATAGCATGAAATATTTAATAAAGAATTTCTCAAAAATAGATTTGGAGATACATGGGACATCAACATATATTAAAGGGGGAAAAAGGAGCTCATTCCTTGAAAGGATCAACAGATGATGAAACTTTCTGGCAAGTTTCGCAAAGAAAAAGTGCATATAATTAGGCATGAATATGGAGGAATAACCCTTGAGGCAGCCCCTGCTACTAAAACCTGATAGATCAGCACAAAAAGATAATATGGATCAATCTCTTCTGAATATTGATATAAAATCTTAAATAAAATATTAGCAAAGCTGATTCATCAGCATTTCAAGTCAGTTCTATTACAGGAGTGCAATAGTATTTAAAAATTTTTGAAATTTGGTCTTGTAATTTATTACATTAATAGGATAAAAGTAAAAAAAAACACCTTATACATAATTATTGCCAGTGCCTCTCAAACTTTAACACGTGTAAGAACTCCCTGAAGCCCCTGTAGAAATGCAGATTCCAATTCAGTACGTGTGGGGTGGGGCTGAGTGAGTGCTTTTCTAACAAGCTCCTGGATGGCGCCCATGCTGGTGGTTTAAGGATGCACTTTTAGTACAAGAAACGTGGAATCTCAAGTTGCGGACTGCCTGAATCTCAATCTGCATTTTATTAAGATTACCTGCCGATTTTTATGCAGGTTAAAGTTTGAGAAGCAGGGGCACCTGGGTAGCTCAGTCGGTGAAGGCAGTGTGAAGCCAATACCGCGAGCCGCTGACCAAAGTAAATGCTGAAAAGACACCAGATATAATTCAACATCCATTTCTGACCAAAATGCTGGGAAGTCTAAAAACAGGAATGTGAGTCCTTAACATGGTTGAAAGTATTTATCAGAGACCAACAGCCAACCCTGTATTTTTTTTAATTTTTATTTATTTATTTATTTATTTACAAATAGTTTCTTGTCAAATTAGTTTCCACATAACACTCAGTGCTCATCCCCACAAGTGTCCTCCTCCATGCCCATCCCCCTTCCCCCCCATATCCATCAGTCCTCAGTTTTTGTCAGCATTCAAGAGTCTCTCATGGTTTGCCTCTCTCCCTTTCCCCCACCATTTCCGCCCTTCTTCTCCCCCTTGGTCCTCCGTTAAGTTCCTCCTAATCCTCCTATACGTGCACACATATGATATTTGTCTTCTCTGCCTGACTTATTTCGCTCAGCATAACACCCTCAAGGTCCATCCATGTAGCTACACGTGGCCAGATTCCATTGTTTCTCATTGCCATGTAGTACTCCATGGTGTAGATAAACCACAGCTTCTTGATCCATTCGTCCGTTGATGGACACTTAGGCTCTTTCCAGGTTTTAGCTATTGTGGAGAGTGCTGCTATGAACATTGGGGTACATGTACTCCTACGCATCAACATTTCTGTATCCCTTGGGTAAATTCCTAGCAGTGCTATTGCTGGGTCATAGGGGAGTTCTATTGTTAGTTTCTGAGGAACCTCCACACTGTTTTCCAGAGGGGCTGTACCAGTTTACATTCCCACCAACAGTGTAGGAGGGTGCCCGTTTCTCCACATCCTCGCCAGCATCTAGGGTTCTCTGATTTGCTCATTTTAGCCACTCTGACTGGCGTGAGATGGCATCTCAGTGTGGTTTTGATTTGTATTTCCCTGATGAGGAGCGATGCTGAGCATCGTTTCATGTGTCTGTTGGCCATCTGGATGTCCTCTTTGGAGAAGTGTCTGTTCATATCTTCTGCCCATTTCTTCACTGGGTTGTTTTGTTTTTCGGGCGCGTAGTTTGGTGAGTTCCTTGTAGATTCTGGATATCAACCCTTTATCTGATATGTCATTTGCAACTATCTTTTCCCATTCCGTTGGTTGCCTATTAATTTTCTGGGTTGTTTCCTTGGCTGTGCAGAAGCTTTTAATCTTGATGAGGTCCCAATTGTTTATTTTTGCTCTTGATTCCCTTGCTTTTGGGGATGTGTCAAATAAGAAGTTGCTGCGGTGGAGGTCAAGGAGGTTGTTTCCTGCTTTCTCCTCTTGGGTGTTGATAGTTTCCTGTCTCACGTTCAGGTCCTTTATCCATTTTGAGTTTATTTTTGTGCATGGTGTGAGAAAATGATCTAGTTTCATTCTTCTGCATGTTGCTGTCCAATTCTCCCAACACCATCTGTTAAAAGGCTGTCTTTTTTCCATTGGATATTCTTTCCTGCTTTGTCAAAGATTAGTTGGCTGTATACTTTGGGTCCACTTCTGAGTTCTCAATTCTGTTCCATTGGTCTATGTGTCTGTTTTTGTGCCAATACCATACTGTCTTGATGATGACAGCTTTGTAGTAGAGGCTAAAGTCTGGGATAGTGATACCTCCCGTTTTGGTTTTATTTTTCAGTATTACTTTAAGCCAACCCTGTATTTTAAGGATAAAACAGAAGTGACCTCATTACATCAAGAACAAAATGGAAATGCTCTCTATCATAGCAACTATTCAAAAGCTCTAGATGTTTCAGATGATTAAATTTGGTTAAAAAAAGGAAGTTAAGGATAAATTGAAAGATAAAAGACAAACCATGATATGTCCAGATAATATGATTATCTACCTAAAAAATAAAATCAGCTTAACAGAATATTAAAACAATAAGAAACCGGGGCACCTGTTAATCTATGACAGATAGATTATGTACTTAAATATAAAAATAAATCTATCAAAAAAGGAAAGTATAGGTAAACTATTTCATAATCTTAAAGTCAGAGAGCTCTCTTTAAGCACTGATCAAAAGCCAATGCATCCATATATATGTTTACATATATATATACCTTTATCAATATCTATCTGTCTGTCTATCAATATATATAAGAAAAGATTGATAAGCTTGACCTAAATAAAAATCTAAAAATGTCTGCCTGGCACATAAAATCACCTGGGAAAGATAACTACCGCCTACATGACAGATAAGGAATAAATATGTTAAATAGATAAGCAAAACTACTGAAAATCAATTAATAGGCAAATACCCAAAAGGAAAATAGACAAAGAGTAAGAAAAGATCATTCACCAAGGCAGAAATACAAACGACCGATAAATGTAAGCAGTGGGGTATAGGAAACACAAGTGATAATTAGCTATCTGAGCAACTTTTGCTTATCCGGTTGACTTTTCAAAAATTAAGATTTAAAAGTTAAGATACTCATAATCAGGTGCCCATACATATTTCTTAGGATAACGTAGTTTTGAGTGGTGTTTTACAAAATGCTCTCATATGTGATCCCACTTGACCTTCCTGGCAACTGCGTGAAGCAAGAGGGTGAGATGTTATATTAATTTTACAAATGAAGAGTCCTGGGTTCAGTGAACTTTCTTTCTTGAGATCACAGAGATAATAAATGGTAAAATCAGGGGTTAACTTGTGTTTTTCTGAATTTTTATTACACCATGGTTTTCTTGGAGCCAATTTGGTTTGCTTTTTTCCCCTATGAATATCCATCAGTTCAAAGGTTTCAGGATTGTTAGTGCAAATATATTATGCCCTCATTTCAGGGAAGATAAATGTACTGCCATTGGGATCTCCAATTTTTTTTTTTTTTTTTAGAGAGAGAGAGAGAGTTCACAAGCCAGGGAGGGGCAGAGGGAGACAGAGACTCTTAAGCAGGCTCCACACTGAGGCTCAGGACACAAGGGATTGATTCCATAACCCTGGGATCATGACCTGAGCCACAATCAAGAGTCAGATGCTCAACTGACTGAGCCATCCAGGCACCCCTCCAATCTTGTTTCTTTAAAAAAAAATTTTTATGTTTATTTTTGAGAGAGGTACAGAGCACCAGCAAGGGAGGAGCAGAGAGAGAGGGGGAGACACAGAATCTGAAGCAGGCTCCAGGTTTTGAGCTGTCAGCACAGAGTCCGATGCAGGGATCGAACCCACAAAGCAGGAGATCATGACCTGAGCTGAAGTCAGACGCTTAACCAACTGAGCCCCCCAGGCGCCCTTTGTTTCTTAATAAAACATTAAATCCATTTAAGGGAAGGCAAAATTGATAGATGAATTATCTTTGAAAGAATGTGGAAATGACTGCATTCTATTCTTCTTTAGTATTGTAAGGAAGGTGTGAGATGTATCACCAAAGGTATTTTAATGTATTTTAAAAATCTGTAAAAACGGATCAGTTAACTAGTTATTTCACTCCCTCCACAAATACATAGTAAGTGGTTACTATGTGACAGGACATTCCTTGATTCTTGGAATGCAGGGACCAGCATGATGGGCAAAGAGCTGAAATTCTAAATTTATTTTTAATGTTTGATAAAATAATGTTTATCCTAATTCAAGTCTAAAATATAATGACTGTGCTGCTGATGTTTTAAATTACCCAAATAGCATAAAGGTAGATAATTTAATAAACACACATTGCAGTTTAGAGTAACTAAGCTGTCTTTGCCGGCAAATTAAATTTAGAATTGTAGGAATGTCAGGGTACCGTGTTAGAGCCTAAGTTTGTATTTTGTTCCTCTTATTCTTACGAAGCTGCCAGGAAAACCTCCATGGACTCGGTGACAGCGGTCCCTCCTCACCATAGGAGAGCGGGAAGGATGCCTGCCCCCGGCCTGAGTTTGTAAGGAGGGGGGCACTACAAGAGCGCTCTGATCTCGGACGAGGGAACGTGACAATGGGCAAAGTGGCCGTGACCAGACCCTCTTGTTACAAAGGTTAAAAGAAAAAATCCGACCAACCCCTTGGAGAACCCTGAGAGAAACTGAGGGCTTAGTTGTAGGGCTTCTGGGAGATCGGCTTCAGAACAACTCAGGGTCCCCTGGGTCGGCTCCTCGCCCCGCCCCCCGGGGGTGTGGTCACATTTGTGCCCCAGCCGGTGGCCTGCCTGGGGGTGGGGCGTGGGGCGAGGCAGAGTCGGTACTCGGTTCTTGCCCTCTGTACCGGGTCCAGCCAGCAGGTCCCCGCCGCCCCCCCTTCCCCCGCCGCTGCTGGGGACCAGATGCTCCCCAAGCTCCCTGAACAGCAGCGAGCGGTCAGCCCAGATCCTACCCTGGCGCTTAAGGGTTTGGGGGATCACACAGAGGAGAATATATAATAGGGGGTGGGGACCCCGACATCTGTCCCCAGCATGGGGGCATGGCAGGGAGCTGGGAGGAAGCTGGTCACCTCGTGATTTAAAATATCATATTTTTGGGGGTGCCTGGGTGGCTCAATAGGTTAAGCCTCCGACTCCTGATTTCAGCTCAGGTCACGACCTCAGGACTTCCTGAGTTCGAGCCCCACATCTGGCTCTGTGCTGACAGTGCAAAACCTGCTTGGGATTCTCTTTCTCTTTCTCTCTCTCTGCCCCTCCCCTGCTCATGCTCTCTCTCTCTCTCAAAATTAATTAAGTAAATAAATAAAACTCAAAAAATAAAATAAATAAAACTTAAAGTTCACTTTTTGAAGTGAACACTATTTTTTGGCTCAAGTAAGGTGAAAAGCTGTGTGACACACCAAGAATTTGATAAACTTTTTCCACCCGTGTACAAGCACACACGAGCGTGGCGCGTCCGCATCAGGTGGGGGATGTCTCTCGGCCGCCCTGGGGCCCTTGGCACGCCCTGGGCAGTCCTGCGTGGGACTCTGCAGCATCGAGTGCTTTCCCCAAGCCACTGCTGAGTGTGGACCCTGCTCTGGAGACCAGGATCAAAGTGTGCAGCTCAGGCCTTTAGCTTCCATCCCCCCAACGCCCACCCACAAGGAGGAGGATTTACATCTTAGCGAAAACAACTTCAAACGGACCCTTTGATGCAGATGGTGTAGGGGTCCCTCCTCCTCCTCTGCTGGCTTGGCTGGCCCTCTGGCCCTGGGCCAATCCCCCCCAGCTTCTCTGGCCCTCTCTCTTCCTCCTCTCCCTCGTTGTCTCCCTTGTCTCTGACCCACCAGCACAGCCAGCCCTGATGACTCAATGTTTGTCCCCGTCCACGTTCTCGCCTCTCCCCGACGACATGTCAAGGTGTTTTTCTGCACAAAGACGGCTCCTCCCCCAAGAGGGCTTCTGCTGCCAGCTGGTAAGCCAAGACCGGGTTCACTTCCTCTCACCTCATGTTGAACCTCTGCGTCAGGAAGCACAACCCGACGAGTCCGAGCTACTTGATATCAGTCATTTGTCTCACAGCCACTGATGAGACGCAAACCATTTTGCACAGCCCTCTGGAGATGCGCTTGGAATTTTGCATGTGTGCTTTTTTTTTTTTTTAAATGTTTTTTTTTTAATTTATTTCTAGAGAGAGGGAGAGACAGCGTGAGCAGGGGAGGGTCAGAGAGAGAGGGAGTCACAGACCGAAACAGGCTCCAGGCTCTGAGCTGGTAGTCAGCACAGAGCCCGACGCGGGGCTCGAACCCACGAACCGCGAGATCATGACCTGAGCGAAAGTCGGACGCTTAACCGACTAAGCCACCCAGGCGCCCCTGCATGTGTGCTTTTAAAAGGATTTATTTTTAAGTGACCTCTACACCCAGCATGGGGCTCGAAGTCACAACCCCGAGATCACCAGTTGCGTGCTCTACCGACTGAGCCAGCCAGGTACCCTTGGAGTTTGTTAATGATGGGTTACCTCAGAGGTTGTAAATCAAGAACAACAACAACAAACCCTTAAAATTGTATGGTGAACTGTGTACTTTATTTTTTATTTTTTTTTTTAAATGTTTTATTTATTTATTTCTAGGAGAGAGAGAGACAGTGTGAGCAGAGGAGGGTCAGAGAGAGAGGGAGTCACAGACTGAAACAGGCTCCAGGCTCTGAGCTGGCAGTCAGCACAGAGCCCGACGCGGGGCTCGAACCCACGAACCGTGAGATCGTGACCTAAGCGAAAGTCAGACGCTTAACCGACTAAGCCACCCAGGCGCCCCATGAACTATGTACTTTAAATGGAGAATTGCATGATATATGAATTAAATCTCATAAAGGTGTTACAAAAACTTAAAAGTCCTGTGGCAGCTCTGAAATGTTCCCTCTTGGACAGCCAGGCTGTCAAGGCGTATTAGTTTTCTAGTGCCGCTGGAACGTGTTACTGAAACTTTGTGGCTTAAAACCACACAGATTTACTGTTCAGCTCGGTAGAAGTCCCACATGGGTCTCACTGGGCTGCAATCAAAGTGCTGGCATGGTGGCCGTCCCTTCTGGAGGCTGCAGGCGAAAATCTGTTTCCTGGCTTTTCCAGCTTCTAGAAGATGGTGCCCACATTGTCCTTGACTCATGACCCCCTTCTGCCTTTAAAGCCCTCAGTGTTCATCTCTGTGCTTTTCCTGTGTGGTCATATCTCCCTCCGGGTGACTCGTCTCCCGCCCTCCTCCATCTTTAAGTCCCCTGGTGATGACACTGAGCACACCACATAACCCAGGATCATGTCCCCATTTCAAGGTCTGTACCCTTGAGGTGTGATGACATCTGCAAAGTCTCCTTTGCCTTGTAAGGTAAAAGACTTCCAGGTTCTGGAGTTAGGACGTGGGCTTCTTTAAGGAGGTCACTATTCTGCCTCCCAGACATGGTTAGATTGCTGAGCAAATCTGGAAATGATGGGAGAGTCTGGCACCATCTGTAACCACCACCGCCCATCTCCAAAAGCAGCCCGTGGCATTTGAGACACAGATCTTGGTGAGGGCTTGTGAGTCATTTCACAGGCAAGTCCAGAGCTCTTCCAAGCAGATCTCACAGTTACCCGGGACACCTGGGGGCAGGCAGGGCCAGGCTTAGTGGCCCAACCTGGCCTGGGGGACAGTGAGGGTTTTCCGGGACCCACGAGGGGCATGTGGGCAATGGGCAAGCTCAGCCCTGGCCTCCTGATGTGCCCTCCAGTGCCCTAGGGGCTCATCTTGTGGGTCACTGGGCCCCAGCAGGAACCTGTGGGCAGGAACCATGTGCATAGGGAGGCTTTCAGCTGGTTGGCAGGGTTGGGGGGTGGCTGGACCCCACTCACAGGGCTACTTGGCAAAGTCACCCAGTGCTCTACCTTCATGACTACTGTCTGGGGGGAGGCCAGAACCTCCAGGTTTCTGGGCAGGAAAGCGCGCTGCTGGGATTGAGAACAGGGTGTCAGTCTGGGGCTGGCGCAGCCGGGGCAGGGCCCCAGCAGGTGAACCCTGAACCCTCTTTTACAGACTAGCCTCCTGGAGGCCCAGGGGTCTTCCCTGCCCTGGTCAGGGCCCGGCCCTCATCACCAGGAGGCCCACGTCTTGGGCATCAGCCAGTGCAGGACCCTCATCTCCCCAGTCTCAGTGGAAGGAGAGAGATTGTCTATGGTGTCCCGGTGAGAAGGTGGGGGATTGGAGAAAGTTCCATCAGTTGGCCACCTTGAGGCCCTCCAGTGGTTCCGTCCTCCAGGGGCACAGTCCCCGCTGCACTAGCACCTCCCTCTGGTCACGCGGTGTGGAGCACTCCGCAGTAGGTGCTGCCCCTTCTCAAGTGCCTCCAGCTGCTGCAGGAAGGGGCGGGCAGCCATGTGCAGAGCTCAGATGGGTTCTGTCTGCTGCAGCCCGAGGCAGAGCCAGCCACACGGAGCCTGACCGTGGCAAGGCCCAACCCTGGGGACCCGGGGGAATTGTTCCCCAGGCCCACCCAGCTGCTGGGACACTCCGTTTGTCTGCCCAGCCCCCACTGGGAGGGTGAATCCTGCCCCACAGCAACCAAGTGCAAGTGGTCCTCATGGGGATGGGATGCCAGCATCGCCAGACCCTGGACTCTGGCCACAGCCAGGGGGCCTGAGGTGGGCCCGTGACCCCAGCTAGGCCAAATGGGATCCATCCCTGGGATTTTCCCTTCAGAGTGCTCCTTCCCCCGCGCACCCCCCTCCCTCCCCCAGTTCCTCTCTGATGGTAATGCTGGGAGGTGAGAGGTGTGGGAACTGCCAAGATCATGATTCTAGTGGGTCGGAGAGAAACTGGCCGACCCTTAGAGAAAGAGAGTTGATGCAGAGGAAGTGCCTATGGCCTTAGTAATGCTGATTCTACCCCACCCCCACAGCCTGTTTTTCCCCTGGTCCGGGAGGTCTCTGGAGTTCTTTCTGCAACGCCAGAGGGAGCTGAGGGTCTGTTTCCTCATCTGCAGCCCCAAACCTAATCCATCAGCAGACAAGCAGGGCAGGGGCTGGGCCCAGGTCTCAAGAGCTCTTGGAAGAGCAGGGGGAGCAGATGAGAGCAATGGCCTGGGGTTGTAAGAGAAGAGGGGTCTGGAGCCCCCAGGCAGAGGATGAGAGCACCAGCCTAGAGGGACAGGTGGCTCCTCCCGGACTCAAGCCTGTCTGGGGAGCCCCCACTGCAGGGTCCAGGCGCAACCCTCCTGGTGGGGCCTTTGATGGAAGGCAATTAAAAAGGCAAAGAAGGGGCACCTGGGTGGTTTAGTCTGTTAAGCGTCCGACTTTCGCTTAGGTCATGATCTCGCGGTTGTGGGTTCGAGCCCTGCGTCGGGCTCTGTGCTGACTGCCAGCTCAGAGCCTGGAGCCTGCTTCAGTCTGTGACTCCCTCTCTCTCTGACCCTCCCCTGCTCACGCTGTCTCTCTCTCTCTCTCTAAAATAAAAAAAAAAAAAATTAAAAAAAAAAGGCAAAGAAGGGCACAGGCTCTGAAGTGCCCAGTTCCAACTTTGCAGAAGTAGGCTTGCCTGCGTCTCTTGGGAGGGCACTGTGGCAACCGTTTTCCAACAACTCACGTGCTTTAGGTCTTTTGGTTTTGCTAAAAACAAACCCAAAAATTATAACCTCATTGCAAAAATTTGGAACCAACAAAAAAGCCACCCATAAACTACTGTGGAGATGTAGGAAAATGCTTGTTTTATTTATTTATTTTTTTAAAAAATATTTTAATGTTTTATTTATTTCTGAAAGAGAGTGAGAGAGAGAGACAGCATGAGCAGGGGAGGATCAGAGAGAGAGGGAGACACAGAATCTGAAACAGGCTCCAGGCTCTGAGCTGTCAGCACAGAGCCTGATGCGGGGCCTGAACCCATGAACCGTGAGATCATGACCAGAGCCAAAGTCAGACGCTTAACCGACTGAGCCACCCAGACGCCCCAGAAAATGCTTGTTTTCACTAATAGGAAGTATGCGAGAAGCAAGGGGTTGGGGTGGACAAACCTAAACTGGTGATTCTCAGTGTGGCCCCAGGAGCAGCAGCCCCAGAGGCAGTAGCATCTGGGAAACGTGTTAGAAATGCACATTCCCAGGCCCCACCAGGAACCTTCCACTTTAGAAACTGGGATGGGGGCCCAACCCGCCCTTGTTAGCCCATCTCCTGAGCTGTAGTCTGGGAATCGCTCACTGCAGCTTTGGCAACCCTATGCAGTCCCGCTACTTTCCCACCAGAGGGCACCAGTGGGCGGTGGTTTCCTTCTAGCCGGCTTTTCATTTCCTAAAGACCAAACTAGCAAGGATATTAAAGATCCCATCAGACTTTTTTTTTTTAATAAAGAATGACTGAAGCTATGTCGGGAATTATTGGGTAACCTTAAGTGTCACCTTGTTTGGAACAAATTGTACAGTCGTTCTACCCTTGCTTAACTGAGGACCCTGAGTATTTTGGTGGAGGTAGAACTTATTTGATAGTCTTGGTTTGTTTGGAACATTAAGACATATAAAAGCATGGGGGTCAGCACCAAAGATTACCTCTTAATAAAAGTTTACATTCTATAAAAAGCAGGACACAGCTGCACCATGGCCGGTTCCCTCCTTTTGCATCTCTTGCGGGCCCTGACTTCTTACCTCCACTGCAGGGTCTCCTGGGCTGAGCGCCTGGCTGTCACCTGGCCCTCCCCTCCCTCTGGTTACCTATTTTTTGGTCGTTTTCCACTCAGCTGTACTGAGGTACAGTTTACATAGAAGTGTACTCACTCGTTGGCGGTGTTCAATAGTTCAATGAATTTTGAAAAATATAGCCACCACCCTATTGATTTTTTTAAAAATGAAACTTACAGCAGACTTCATTATTTGCTTCTCCTTCCACTCCCCCTTCAAACACAGGGTTGGGCTGTGGCTTTAACACCAAAGGGCCTTTGAACTCACCTTCAGAACATTGCAATTCAGGCAGGGAAGGCCGTCTTGGTCATGTCCTGAGGGCCTTCCCGAAGGACAGGGGCCCAGGAACGACTCAGTGGATCCAGCTTCCTGCTGCCTCTCTGGAGCGCTGGACTTTCTTCTTCATGGCCCTGAGTTCTGTTTTCTTCCTTCCTTCCTTCCTTTTTTTTTTTTTTTTAACTTTTTAAAAAATGTTTATTTATTTATTTATTAAAAAAATTTTTTTTAAATGTTTTATTTATTTCTAGGAGAGAGAGAGAGACAGCTCGAGCAGGGGAGGGTCAGAGAGAGAGGGAGTCACAGACTCTGAAACAGGCTCCAGGCTCTGAGCTGGCAGTCAGCACAGAGCCCGACGCGGGGCTCGAACCCACGAACCGCGAGATCATGACCTAAGCGAAAGTCGGACGCTTAACCGACTAAGCCACCCAGGCGACCCAAAAAATGGTTATTTATTTTTGAGAGCAGAGAGACAGAGTGCAAGTTGGGGAGGGGCAGAGAGAGAGGCAGAATCACAGCAGGCTCCAGTCTCTGAGCTGTCAGCACAGAACCCGATGCAGGTCTTGAACTCACCAACCCCTGAGATCATGACCTGAGCCGAAGTCAGACATGCAGCTGACTGAGCCACCCAGGTGCCCCTTGAGTTCCCTTTTCTGAGAGCAAGTCATACCTCAGCGGTCCCTTTGAGCACATTGGAAGGCCCTCAGATGCCTTCCTGCTAAAGCTGGGCTGCTCTCTCTGTTCACAGGGCTTTGCAGGGGGTTTAATAGGAGATACATTTTATTTATTTAAAGTTTTAAATTTAATTCCAGTTAGTAATATACAGTGTTATATTAGTTTCAAGTGTACAGTATAGTACATTCCATACATCACCCGGTGCTCATTACGACAAGCCTGTTCCTTAATCCCCATCACCACTTACCCCCTCCCTCCCCCCATCCCCTTACCTCTGATAACTATCAGTTTGTCCTCTATAAATAAGGGTCTGTTTCTTGATTTGTCTCTCTCTCATTTTTTTCCTTTGCTTGTTTGCTTTGTTTCTTAAATTTCACATATAAGTGAAATCATATGTTATTTGTCTTTCTCTGACCGACTTATTTCACTTAACATTATACTCTCTAAGCTCCATCCATGTCATTGCAAATGGCAAGATTTCATCCTTTCTTATGGCTGAATAATATATGCATATATATATTCCACATCTTTTTTAAAAATGTTTTTAATGTTTATTTATTTTTGAGAGAGACAGACAGAACCTGAGTGGGGGAGAGACAGACTCCAGGCTCTGAGCTGTCAGCACCGAGTCCGACGTGGGGCTTCAACTCACAAACCATGAGATCATGACCTGAGCCAAAGTCGGGCGCCTAATTGACTGAGCCACCCAGGCGCCCCTATTCCTCATCTTCTTTATCCATTCAGCTCTCGACGATGTGGGCTGCTTCCATATCTTGGCTGCTGTAAATAATGCTGCTATAAACACAGGGGTGCATGGATCCCTTTGAATTAGTGTTCTCGAATTCTTTGGGTAAATACCCAGTAGTGCAATTGCTGGATCATAAGGCAGTTCTGTTTTTTACTTTTTGAGGACCCTCCATGCTATTTCCCACAGTGTCTGCACCAGGTTGTATTCCCACCAACAGTGTAGGCGGGTTCCTTTTTCTCCGCATTCTAGCTAACACTTGTTGTTTCTTGTGTGTTGTCGCTTTTAGCCATGCCGACAGGTGGGAGGTAATAGCTCCTTGTAGTTTGCATAGGAGGTACATTTTAAAAGACAGATTGGATTTTCAGAACTGGCAAAAGCCACTTCCATTAACTTATGTGTTTTTTAAACTTGCTTATAACTGAGCAGTTATCCAGGGCTTGGCTGTAAACATGATGATTTATTCATTGGACAAATATTTATTGAGCACTTACCGTGTCTTAGAGTCTAGACGCTGGACTTTCGGTATAAACAAGACAAAATCTTGCCCTATGAAATTTACATCCTAGTGGGAAAAGCAAGCACTAAACAAAGACACACGTAATATAAATGTCAGAGGCAGAACAAAGCAGGACACGAGGGTGGCCAGGGTGTGGGACACTATTGTGAAAGGTATTGCAGATAAGATGATCAGGGAAGGCCCATCTGAGCGGTTGGCATTTGAGCAGAGACCTGAGCAAGCGAACGCACCACGGACACCTGGGGCCACGGTATTCTGTCCAGACTGAGCAAACGACAGGTGCAGAGCCCTGGGGTGGGACTGGTTATCGGGCTTATACACGGAGAAGAGAGGGAGGGAACCAGCTGCATGGAGCCCCACTAGGATTCTCTGCTGACTGTGCGGTGTGAATGCAGATGGTGAGCAAGCTGGGAGCAGAAGTCTGGCCAGGTGTGGTCAGGGTGTTCCTGGAAGGCAGGGTTGCTAGAATTTGCTTCTGTGCTGGGCGAGTTAACACACCTCTGCCCGGATGATTTCAGGTGCCTTCTTTAAAATTCTGTTTCTATGTAATATGTGTTTGCTTACAATAATTACAACCCAGGGAAGACTATAGCTTTGCGGCGCCTGGTGGGCTCAGTCGGAAAAGCATGCAACTCTTGATCTCAGCGTCGTGAGATCGAGCCCCATGTTGGGTGTAGAGATCACTAAGAAAACAAGTACATAAAAACTTAGAAAGAAAAGAGTATAGCTTCAAATTCACCCCTGTATTCAATGCACTTTGCCAAAGAAGCCCATGCACATTTTATTGTTCTTCTTACCATTTATTATTAACTGTGCCAACAGCTAAGACATTATTAGGGCAATCAATCTTCTCCAGAGTCCCCTGCATTAGATATTATCCCCACTTAGCAGATAAGAAACTGAGGCTCAGAGGGGCAAAGAAATTTTTTAACCACACATATCCTAAGATGTTTGTCTTAACTGCAAAGGGTCAGAGAGACTTCCCTGTCACAGGAAAAGACCACAGAGTGGGAACATTGCCCGAGGACAGATGGAAGCAGTGAGCCAGGGAGAATGGACTTTGTAGGATCATAAAGGAAGTCTTAAAACTTCAATGGTGGCAGTGTCACAGATTGAACAGCCATTTCTGTTGCTTTTGGGCAGAGATGTGCAGGGGGGAAGCCCAGGGCTGAGAAAGGGCACTTCCTAGGGGCATCTCTCCTTTCTCACTGCCTTAGATGAGAATACTCACTGCCCGAGTACTCTGTTTCTGAGACTGTCCCAGGGGTTAGGACAAAAGCCAGCACCCCTGGGCCAGCCTCCCCAGTTTCACTTGCTGATAACAGAATGTGGCCTGCTCACGGACCCCTGGCCCTTCTGTGAGCAGCCCCCCAGTGTCACTCCAGGGGACTCACCCACAAGAGTTAGCCTACCTCCCATCCGCAGGGAGCAGTGCCTGAGCCTTCAGCTTGCCTTTGGCTTCCACAAACTTTGGTCGAGCATCTAGAACATTCCAGTAAGTGGACTAGATACTGGGAACATCAAAACAAGAAAGACCCCATGGTTGCCAAAGAACTTGCCATCACAGAGCATTTTGGCTCTGCCCAAATGGGATTACTTTTATGGACCTGGGAGCTGATGACCTCTCTGGTCATCTCGTATTAGAAGGTGACAAGAACGAATACCTTTGTTCTTGGCTGAACGAGGAAGAGAGAGTTTTGGGGGAGTGCAGAGGAGTTGGGTGGCTTGTAAGGATAAGAGATAAGGACAGACGTACAGTGTGCTGAGGAAGGAGGTGGCCTGGGGACGTCTGCCACCCCCCACCTCTGCCCCTCCTCCACCCACGTGGACTGAGTTCAAGGTCCAGAGGCCAGAACGGCTTCCCGTAGCAGCCAGAAGAGCAGCGCATGGAGACGGTGGATTTGGCCCAGCAGCACCACTTAGGGACACGGAGCCCCCTCTAGAGTCCCCAGCTCTAGACACAGGTGCCCGGAGAGCACGTGTGCCCAGCAGAACAGCATCTCTGGGGGGACATCTCAGAAACCTTGAGATCATGACCTGAGATGAAATCAAGAGTCAAGACACCTAACAGACTGAGCCACCCAGGCGCCCCCAATCTTACAGTTTTGTTAATACGGAAGTGCTTGTATTTAATGCACAATAAGCATCACCTAAGTGTTCACTGCTGGGGTGCGTGAGCTCACAAGGAGGTGGACCCTGGGTAGCTCGCTCGGCAGCCGCCCAGCCGCACAGTGTCCCGCTCTGTGCCTCCAGGACGCTGCTGCTGCGCGTCGCAGGCCTCGCCACTGCGCACACCCAGAAGTCACGCCAGTCCTGGGTCTCCAGCGTCCTGGAAGCATGTGCAAACTGAGCCCACAGACCCACTGACCTGAGCACCAAGCCGGGAGAGGGGGTCCTGTTGTCCCTCCCGGGCCTCAGGGATCAAGGCGCGGCGGGGGCCCCATCTCACCCGGAGCACTCGAGCCTGGAGGCCGTGCCCATTCCGCACGGGCTGCACAGGGCACCTCGATGCCCCGCCACTCTCGCCTGCGCTCCGCTCAGCCTAGTCCGCCTTCGTCTCAAGGGAGCCCTTGATCTTTCCGGAGCTGTGGCGCCCCCTGGTGTCCACCCAGGTGCGGGGCGCCTTCTCTGACCACCCGGGCACCTGGAAGCTTGCGGTGTCCGGCGCGCATCCGAAGGCCTCGCGGGGCTGCGGGCGGATTAAACCAAGGGGGCGAAGGCCTCCGAGAGAGGCCTTGGCGAGCCGGCCAGCCCGGGAGATGACAAGTCCGTCCCGCTCCGGACCGGCAGTCCCTCGGCCAGGCGAGCGGGGCGCGGCGCGGGCCTGCAGGACGGGAAGGGGTGCAAACTCCGGGCCGAACGGCACCCTGTGTTGCCCGGAATGAGGCGCAAACCCCAAACCACCCTGCGCACGCGCACACAGCCGCACCACAACGTACACACACCAACAACCCCCAACAGACCTACACACACACACACACACACACACACCCACACACACACCACAGACACACAACATACACACCCCAGCACCTCCCAACAGACCTAAACACACGCACCCCATACACACACACACCATACACCCAACCCCGCAACAGATCTACATACGCACACTACACATACACATCACACACACTACACAGACACACACACACGCACCATACACACACCCAACACCCCCCAACAGACCTACACACACACATACACCACAGACACACAACATACACACACCAACACCCCCCAACAGACCTACACACACGCCACATACACACACACACCATACACCCAACCCCCCAACAGATCTACATATGCACACCACACACACTACACACACACACACACCCCATACACACACCCAACACCTCCAACGTATAACACATACACAAACACACAGCACACATACCGCACAGACACACACACCACACAACATACACACCACACCCCCACCATACACTCCCCTAGCATGCATACACACACACAACATGCACACACACCTAACAATCCCCCAACACACACACATAGCATACACATCACATGCTCCCCTACACCATACGCCCCCTAATACACACACACCATACACACACCCCACACCCCACACTCCTCTTGCACAATATATGCCATACATTCTCACAACATGCACACACACCACACACACACCATACACACACACACCACACCATACACACCCCAAATGCAACATACATACACATGCCACACATACTGTATACACACCACACAGCACCCCCACATGTACATACAGACACCATACACCCCAGAAAATACACACACACACACACACACCATACACAGCATACATCTCCACACACAATATACACATATATATACGCACACTGCACAGACACAGACACACACCATACACATTATACACCTTCCCAAACAGAACACACACCATACATACCACACACAATGCCACACCCCACACACACAACATACACACACCATACACCCCTGCACAACATGCATACACCCACAACATACACACACACCACCACACACCACACACACTACACACACACCAATGCACACCCCACACACATGCCATACACACCGTATACGCACACCACACCCCCACCACACAACATACACACATATCATATACCCCCCACAGCACACACACGCACACACACTCCACACCCCACATGCAGCACACACACTCACCATACACACATGTGCACACACACTCACCATACACACATGTGCACATACACTCTGTACCCTGGGGCTGAAATTCAAACCACAGGTCTGCAGGAGGGGCCCCTGCCACAGCTGAAATGGGCCGGCAGTGGGCAGAGAAGCCAGCCCTGGGGGAAGAGATAGTGTGCAGTGCGACCCCAGCTGGGGAAGAGGGCTAGGGTCCAAGGTCTCAATATCTGATGGCAGTGGGCAGCAGACAAAAACCTGAAGGAATTTTGGAGAAAGGATGTTTTGGTGATTTTAATGGTCCAGTTGAGGAAAGTGCTCTAAGACTATGTTAGTGGAGACCCAGAAAGGGCGGAGGAAGCCAGGGGAAAAGCAAATGGGCTAAATTCTTGGTCTCTCTTATGAAGGAGCCTCAAGTTATTGTTTGTGATTTTGATTTTGATAATAATATAAATGTGGGCTTAATAATTTTCATGAAAAACTAAATGGATCCACTAACAGAATTAAAAACAGGACGTCTGCTTTGCAAATCGTTGCAGAAAATAAAGGCAAGCACAACAATCTACAAAAAAAAAATTAAACATAAAGGAACAAAAAATTAAAGAACCTTAAAAACACAAAGTCAAAATCCAGATGAAGAGCTTGGCTCAAGAATAAGCCATACTGACAGTGAATGTGAACAATCTTGTTTCCTTACGAAATGCAAGATGTCTCAAATTACAAATATTTTAACCTAAAACTTGATGAACACACCTACATTAAAAAAAAAATATACACAGCGGGGCGCCTGGGTGGCTTAGTCGGTTAAGCGTCCGACTTTCGCTTAGGTTATGATCTCGCCGTTCGTGGGTTCGAGCCCCGAGCTGACTGCCAGCTCAGAGCCTGGAACCAATTTCAGAGTCTATATCTCCCTCTCTCTCTGACCCTCCCCTGCTCACACTGTCTCTCTCTCTCTCCTAGAAATAAAAAATATTAAAAAAAATATACAGCATGGGAAAGAACCAAAGCTTGAGCAGAGATGTCAAGCATAAATTAAAATAAAGTAAGACATGGGGCGCCTGGGTGGCTCAGTCGGTTAAATGTCCGACTTCAGCTCAGGTCATGATCTCCCAGTCCAGTGGGTTCGAGCCCCGCGTCGGGCTCTGTGCTGACAGCTCAGCGCCTGGAGCCTGCTTTGGATTCTGTGTCTCCCTCTTTCTCCGCCCCTCCCCTGCTTGTGCTCTTTCTCTCTCTCTCTTCCTCAAAAATAAACATTAAAATTAAAAAATAAATAAAGTAGGACTGATGATGTTTATATCAGATAAAACAATGTAGGAGGAAGTACAGGGCACACGCGACGGAGCCCTTTACGGGGTGACCACTCGTGGTGCGAGCTCGCTCCTGGCCACAGCTGTAGGTCTCCTCCATTCTCCGCACGAAGGAGGATCTTTGAAGTAAGGCATGGCTGCGGGACTTGCTTTGGCCAATTAAATGTGAATATAAGTTTCTAGCATCACCTCCTGGTAGCAGTCCTTGCTAGTGTGACCCCCAGCCAGCTGCTTGGGCCGCCTCTCCATGGAAGAAGCATGCCTGGATCTGGAGGGGCCCCCTCAGCTGCCGTTTGGTGAGGGGCTGCCCTGGAGGGCTGCCCGGACCCACAGCGGGCTTTGCACAAGCAGGAAATACATCTTTATTTTAAGCTGCTGAGATCTGGGGGTGGTTTGTTACCACAGCATAACCTCACATATCCTAACACATATCCTAATACTGAACCTTTTTTCACTAAATAAATAACAACTATGTAACTATTAAAACCCCAGGATAAGGGGCGCCTGGGTGGCATAGTCCGTTAAGCTTCTGACTCCTGATTTTGGCTCAGGTCAGGATCTCCTGGTTCGGGAGATTGAGCCCCGAGAAGGGCTCCGCGCTGATAGTGCGGAGACTGCTTGGGCTTCTCTCTCTCTCCCTCTCTCTGCTCCTCCTTTGTGCGCTCTCTCTTTCTCTCACACAAAATAAACTTTAAAAGAATCCTTAAGGATAAATAGAACAAACCCAATTACAATGTATTTTCCCAGCATCATTATTAGTCTTCAGTAAATCAATAGGGGGTTAGAGGATTTGAACAGAGTAATATCAAAAGCAAAACAGACAATGGGTACCTGGGTGGCTCAGTTAATTAAGCCCAACTTTGGCTCAGGTCATGATCTCATGGTTCGGGGGTTTGAGCCCCACGTCGGGCTCTGTGCAGATGGCTCAGAGCAGAGCCTGGAGCCTGCTTCGGATTATGTATCTCCCTCTCTCTCTCTGCCCCTCCCCTGGTCATGCTCTCTATCTCTCTCTCAGATAAACAAACAAACAAATGAACATTTTTTTAAAAAAGCAAAATGGACTAAATGCTTACAGAATTTCAAATGGTGCAAACATATTCATCTTCGTAAAGTATTCATGAACTTTTACAAAATGGATTGAAACATAGGAATGAATAATTTAATAAACCAGAAAGTATATAAGCATGGAGTCTAGCCTCAATCAAACTAAAGTTAATATAAATTAAGGAAAAAATTAAATCCCACTTGGGATTATCAGGGGAAAAACATCAAGTCAACAGACCACAGAGAAGATAAAAGTAAGAACAACATATATCAAAATCTTGGGATATGAATACAACCATACTCAGAAATAAATGTTCAATCACAAATTTAGAAAAGTACAGAGAAGTGTTAAGGAAACCAATATGAATAACATTATTAAGTAAAAAGTACACAAGCAAAAATATACAGACTCGAAAATAGCAAAAGGGGTGCCTGGGTGGCTTAGTTAAAGCATCCGAATTTTGATTTCGGTTCAGGTCACGATCACACAGTTCATGGGTTTGAGCCCCTTGTTTGGCTCTGTGCTGATCATGTGGAGCTTGGGATTCTCTGTCTCCCTCTCTCTCTGTCCCTTCATTTTCTCTCTCCCTCTCTCTCTCAAAAATAAATAAATTAAAAAAAAAGAAAATAGCAAAATAATGGAATTAATTAAGAGCCTGCATCCTGGTCTCATGAAAAAGGGAAAAACATTAATGAAATAGATGACTTTCTGCTCCTCACAAATCGGAATACTTTGCTGGCAAAGAGTTCCAGGCTCCAAAGCTATTTCTGGGGGGGTGGGGGGGTGGGTACAGGGCTTACAGGAGGGTACAGACGACGACCCAGACTCACGGCACTTCAAAGTGACTGCAGACGGTGTGATGCCAGAATCTGGAAGAATCAGGAAGGACTGATCTTAATAAGGTGCCAGAGAGAAACACTCCCCAGCCTCGGCCTAGGGACTGAGGCACCAGCAAGAGACGGGAGGGGGGAGGGGAGAGAGGAGTTGGGCTATTTCTCCCCTTATTTCTCCCTGTTTTGGCAACATGTCCTACACTGTGGCGCAGCTCCTGCACCCCTCCGCCCAGCTCCGGCGCGGGGACAGCTTCCCCCCTGCATCCCAGGGGAGAAACCGGCTTCCCAGTGGGTCTGTGGTGGCATCAGCCGCACCTCTGTGAACAGTCCCTTCAGTGAAATCTCTTTGTGTGAACTGAGCTAGATTCCATTTCTTTAGAGAGAGAGAGAGAGAGAGAGAGAGAGAGAATCCCAAGCAGGCTCCATGCTCAGCACAGAGCCCGCCATGGGGCTGGATCCCATGACTCTGGGGTCATGACCTAAGCTGACATCAGGAGTCAGGTGCTCAGCTACTGAGCCACCCAGGTGCCCCATCAAATTCCATTTCTGATGGGACCCTCTGGCTGTGGCTCCCGCCTTCCTCAGACTGCCCCTGACCACCTGCCTGGGCTCTGAGCCCGTGCAGACGTTGTGGCCTCTCTGGTCACCCACAGACACCCCGCTGCTCCTGTGCAGCCCATTTTGGGCATCGCTGTCCCAGAAGGACCTCCCACGTCTTGCGTGGTGGTGGGGGGAGGGTAGACCCCTGGAACCACGTGCCTGGCAGAAGTCCAGCCTCCACCACCTTCACCCCGCCCCAGCTGCCGTGCCAGCCCCGCGGGGGAGAGAAGCGCCAGGCTCCCCAGGCAGCGTGGGGCGTGATGTGCTCATGGCAAGGGAGGAGGCCGACACAAGACCAGAGGACTGGACGCTCTTGGGTAAAAACCACCTGAGGAATCTCTGAAAGTTTCCAAGCGTTTCCTGTTATTTACGGAATACGCGTCAATTCTTCATGGTTTCTCAGCAGAATTTCCTTGCCAGGGTGACACGTCCTTGTCACTGCTGAGGAAGTAGCCACCGGACTTCAGGCTTGGATGGCAAAGGAGGACTGGCTCTCTAGCAACATCCGAAGCCAACAGGTTGAGGCCCTGGCTTCCACCTGGTGGGGATTGACGTTGTCAAGAGTCGTGAGAATTAGCCGGCTAATTCATGGAGTCAGAGCTCCTTGGTAGGATAGCGTGCGTAGCTTGGGCTCGAGGGTCCTGGTGGCCCTGGGTTACTGGTACCCCACATACTCTCCCCGGGGAAGCCCTTTAGCTTGGTGACCCCTCTGAATCCCAGAAGGCCCCATCCTTACACCTTTGGGCTTTGGGGAGATGTGCCTGCCTCACCAGCAGCAGAGCCCGCAGCGTACCCTCTGCCTTCCTGCTCCCCTGCCTCTGCAGCCCCCTTCAGCGTCCCCTGGCATGGGTCTGCAGATGCGCAGTGAACTGAGGCACTGGTGACGCCCGAGTGCTGGGACCCCTCACGTCCCTGACATGGGCATCTGAGTTCTGAGCCACACAAGTCGATTCAGGCCAAGGAAGAAAGCCGTACCCTGACCAGTGAGCCCAAGGAAGGGTTCCTCGCCATCCCCTGGGGCAGAGGCGGAGGTTGAAGGCAGGTCCCCAGCTGGGATCTGTCTTAAAAGCAGTTTTCGGGGCGCCTGGGTGGCTTAGTCGGTTAAGCGTCCGACTTTCGCTTAGGTCATGATCTCGCGGTTCGTGGGTTCGAGCCCCGCGTCGGGCTCTGTGCTGACTGCCAGCTCAGAGCCTGGAGCCTGTTCCAGTCTGTGACTCCCTCTCTCTCTGACCCTCCCCTGCTCATGCTGTCTCTCTCTCTCTTTCCTAGAAATAAATAAAACATTAAAAAAAAAAAGCAGTTTTCTCACGTGGGCGAGGTCACTGCGTGGACCTGAGAACTTGTTGCTGGAGGGAAGAAAGGCCATAGAGCTCACAGGCCAGCAGAAAGGCCGGGTACCCTGGCCACCTCCCCCACATACCAGGCCTGCTGACCTCATGACCTCAGGGCCACACTGCTCCCGACTCCCCTAAGCAGGGTCCAGGCCACCTGGTGTAACCAGCCCGATAGGCTCTTTTTGTCCCTGCTTTCACCAGACAGGACAGAAGACAGACGGGGGCAAGTTGCACCAGAGTGCCACCATACCAAGGATGGGGTGCGATTCTCTGGGAATTACTTTACTTTCCTGCATGCTTCAGGAAAAAGATTCTAAATATTCATGCTTTAGCATATAGGCTCCATGGGGCAGAGGGATCATAATTGTTAGCAGCTTCAAGTGAAAAGAAAAACCACACCCTCTGGCAAAGCACAGCTCGCCGTGCAGATAGGAGAGCTAACGCCTCCTGGTTCTCTCTGGGGGCCTTGGCCGCAGGTCTCTGTTGACCATGACATTCAATATGAGATAACAGCTACACACCGTATGCTTGCGTGCGCTCAGGTTCACAAGGTAACCTGAGCAATTCTGCAAGATATACGGAAACCTAAATGTCCCCAGAACAGAAGGGAAGTTTCCTGTTCTTTCTCTCCTGTGGTCACAGAAAGGAGGAGGAAGAGAATTACAGGACCCTCGGTCAGCTAAATTCAGTTTTAATTTAATTCACGGCATCTGACTTCCCAGCTGTGAAGTGCTCTGATCAGAGCTTCCCGTTTGGCTGACCTGCGAAGACAAAAATCCACACAGCAAGTCCTATCCTGCCCGGGGGAGACTCAGAGTCAGGTGATCAGGGGGCCGGGGGCTGGCGGGGAGGTTGGGGGAGAAGTCTGTACTTTGAGCAAGGTCCCCAGGGGAATCTGATACAAATAAATCCGGAATCAGGAACCTGGCTGTTAGATCTATTTAGAGGCCAAAGCCTTGTCTTCACATCCTCCCTCTTAGACTAATTTCTGAAAAATAAATGTAGTAAGTAAATAAAGACAGTTTTCAAGACGTTCATGGAATGACTTTTTTTTTTACATTTTTCAACTAGTTAAGACAAAAACATTACAATGATTGACTTCTTTCATTTAGTTACATAAATAAAATTTTTATAAATATCTCTTTATAAACAATATAAATAGCTTTACAACATAAATACATTTATGCATGACATGAATTTACAAACAGCAATGTTTTACAGCTGGTTTTGTCAGTCTCTTAAAAACTGTCCCTTGTCATCACGTGGGTGTAGGTGTGTGTGTTTCATGTATATAATATATATATAATATATAACTTTTTATTTTTCATTTTCAAAAAAAACCAAACAATAAAATCATACCCCTCTTCCCAAATAATAATAAAACAGCTGGTGTTGTGTATTCCCAGTACCAGGAAAAAAAAAAAGAAAGGAAATGTAAAAGCCACATTGCGTTGGATGCTTCCAGATGCTGTGAGGCTGATGACCAAGAATGACCTCAGCAAAACGGAGCAAGTTCCCGATCCTGAAACACAGAGGGGACACGGGATGCTTAGTTCTGGACCCTTAGTTGAGAAGGCCCAGGAGCCTGCAGGACAGTCCCTTTCCACAGCGGCATGAAGCAAGGTCAAGGCCGTCCTATGAAGGGAAAGGGGTCCCTCTCTGGCCCTCGCCTCCTGCCGTGTCCTTGGCACGTCCTGCCCCAGAATGTCTGCCAGCCCTCCTTCCCCCCAAGTCTACCTGCAGGCCTTACCCTCGGCACTGGTGAGACACAATGAGGGAAAGAGAGTGGAGATGCCCTTCTCCCTCTTCTGCTACAACACAAACCCTCAGTCAGGTGCCCGCCTCGGCTTTCTGTGTCTGTCTGACAGTGGTGGGGACGGGGAGACAGACATCTGAGGAGCTGGGAATTCTGGGCTCAAATCCCAACTCTGACATTCACTTCCTGGATGGCCCTGGAGAGCTTTGAGTATCGCTTTCCTCATCCATAAAATGGGATAATAGCCACCTCCCAGGGCCAGCTTTAAGATTCAGCAGGGGGCCACACGTTGGGCACCGGCAGAGTGTCTGGGTCACAGCTGCCACTCATTAAAGAGCACTTCCTTCTCCAGCTGGCTTCACCTCAGAAAAGGTCTGCTTCGGATGCAGAGGGAGAGGGGTGGGGGTGGGGGTTCTCATGCCAGTCCTGGGGCAATGAGTGGTTTGCCGGGCAGAGTCCTTTGAGGAGGGCTCTACCAGCTCTCAGCTAGTGGGCATGTAGGTGCTCTGGAGCCCGAGGGAGGAGCCCTCCTGAGGTGGTGCAGTGCCCTCCCAGAGGACAGCACATGCAGAGGGACCCTGGGCTTCAACGCTTGATGAACTGTCCCTCCACTCCCGTCTCTGGCCGCCCCATGTGTTTAAACAGATGATAGATATCTGTGATGTCCCTGGGGCTCCTGGGCAAGGCGTTCATTCAGGCATCGGCCACACCCCATCTCTGTCATTAGAATTTCATAAACAAGACTATAACCCCAGCGACAGTCATTATGGAGGCTGCTTAGAGGCAAAGTCAACTCCTGGGTGCAGAAATGGCCACAGCTTGGGACGACTTTTCATTAACACGAAAAATCTCAGCTGTCTTTCTCTTCTAAGTGGAGACAGTGAGACACTCTGAGCATCTCCACTAGGGGCTGCAGGCAACAGGCAGGAAGCCTTCTCCTGAGGGTATAGGGGGACAGTGGGGCCGAGAAGGTTAAGGGTGTTGGAGGTGGTTGTTCAGCTCAAGGACAGAACTTCAGGAGGTTGACACACTTCAGCCTAGTCATGGGGGCTAAGAAGTCCTAGCAATCTGGCCTCCTGCCCAGCACCTCCCCACCCACTGGGCCATCACCAGGTACCCCACCCCACCCCAGACAGCCACACCCAAGAACAAGGAGCCCAGGGGGAGGTGCTTCCCAGGCACGTTCCAGGCCCTCTTCCTCATTTCGTCTCCTGCCAACCCACTGGATAACATCTGTTTAGATTTGAGAGTTTGAGCTTGGTGCTTAAATCACAATGTGAACTGAAAATGTGAGGCTTGTGGCTCCATGTCTTCCCTGTTTAGACAGGAAAGATGAGAGCAAAACCATTTCAGTGGAAGCTAGTAGAGGCTGGGTCCCAGGTGCTAGAATAATCTTTCCCTGTGCAGGGGGGAATCAAGACCTCAGACAAAAGAAGACCTTGCTGAAATGGGGAGGGGCACACAGCTCCGTCAAGTCCGGCCACACGGAGAGAAAACCCTGCTAAGACCCAGGGCAGGTGCAAGAGGAGTGGCCCCAAGCTGCGTGGGACATGATCTCTGGCCATTGACAAACATTTTTAAGAGACTCTTTGGGGGTGCTGTGGGTCCCAGATCACCTTAGGTTGGCACCTGGCTCTCAAGTTGCTCATGAGTTAATCTGGAAGAGGTAAATAGGTTCCTAAGCTACCATGTTTCAGGTGAAAAAGCGTTCTGTGCTGTGAAAATGGCTTAGGTAATGTGTTGGATCTTTTCAAAGAGGGGTGCTCTCGTTGCCCTTTGGAGGAAGACAGTGTGGACACTGACAAGGCTTCTTGGGTGAGAGAGCAGCCTCCCCATGGCTTGGAGTGGGGGGTGGGACAGACAGTTTGTGGGACCCGGAATGGTACCAGCCAGGCTGCAGGGAAAGGCTGGAAACCAGCAGGAGTAGATCCCAAAGTACTTGAATGTCAATCTCAGAGGCGGGCTCTGTTTTTCCCTGGGAACTGATGAGCAACAGGAAGCGGAGGGGGGAGAGGGAGAGGATCTCTGCGACATTGCCAGGATGCAGCACCAGGCAGGGGCTGAAGGTAGCACAGCGGGTTTCCAGCCCTAATGAGGGGTAAGGACACGATGCCAGAAATGTTGGGGACGTGGGGAGGTTAGTGAGGAGCTCACTTTGGGACATAGGTTCAGATGGGGGCATCATCATAATAATACTTTTAGTCTTTTTCCCTGCTCTGAAATAGTGCCACAAACATTGAGTTTATTGAGTTTCCTTCCCGAAGTCACGCAGGCAGCAAGCAGCATCAGGACCCTGGACAGACCAGTTTGCTCACAGTCGGGCTTAGAGAAAGGACAAGAATCAGAACGCCCTAGGGTGAAAGGACGACCCGGTGATACCAACAGAGGACTATTCTGTCTACAGGCCTATAGGACCATATAGTCTGTCCTACTTTAGGGGCAACGGTCCTAGGAAGCCGCCCTGACTCCTGGGCTGCCTGGTGCCTGAGCACCGTGGTACAGTGGCTGGCAGATAAACTTAACTCTGCGCTTGTGTGTCTGTCGCCTGCTTCCACAACCCCCTGACCCCCCTCAACGTGCCCAACGGCGAACTGGGTCCAGGGCTGCTGCTTTGCTTCGGGTCCCGGTGTGGCCAGGACCCCACCGAGCTGTCTCAGCTTCTCTAAAGGAAGCTAGAAGGGTTCATCCCGACCTGGCCAAAATGCCCTGACCACTTTATCCCTCACTTTTTTCACGTGTAAAATGGGACGATAAATGGGGGTGGGGGCAAACGCCTCGCGCGCGCGCGCGCGCGCACTGGATCTGGTGCCGGGATCGCCTGGCTCTCCTCCAAAGGTCGGCTGGGAGGCGGGCCGATCCCGGCGCCAGGGGATCGGAGAAGAACCCACCTGCGGGCGGGGGGTTCGGGCTGGGGTCTGGCGGGCGCCGCGGGGGAGCTGGGCGTGTACAAACTCCGGGCGCCCCGGGTGGGTGGTACTCACCGCCGCCAGGGGTCGCCGCACTAACATCCCAAGCCGCTCATGGAGCCGATCCGGTCCAGCTTGAGGCCGAAGCAGCCCCTGGACAGGACCTTCTTCTTGCCTCCCTTCTGTTTGCGCCCGTTGGAGCTCTCGCTCAGAAGGCGGACCAACACCGTCCGCGACCTGGTGTCCGCGCGCAGGTCCTGAAGTCGCGACCGGTTGGCGCCGCCACCGCCGGTAGTTTTGTCGCTCCTCCTCAGACCGCCGCCCGCAGCCTGGGACTCGGCCAGCTCTTCTCCCGGCGTAGTTCGCGGGACCTGTCCGAGGGGAAGGGCGGGCAGGTGAACGGCTGCCCGACGGCCGCGCGAGGTACGTTGCGCGACCCCTGAGGCCCCAGCCCGGCGGCGCGCCCGCCAGCGCGACTGGTCCCTTCGGAGCCCTGACGCGCCCGCATCCACCTGCCACGCAGCCGCCGCTGTCTGCTCCTGCCCGGAGCTCCTTGCCCTCCCCTCCTTTGCCCTCTGACCGACTGGCCACATTGGGGCAGGGGCTCGGCATCTGTCGAGGGTCTCCCGAAGCTGGGGACGTAGACCCCCTGAGTCGGTTTCGAGGGCTTTCCGGCACTCACCCACGCACGTCTCAGAGCAGAGGGCCGCTTTCCCGCCCTCTGCTCCCCGCTGTGCTCCGCGTCCTCCGAGGGCCCCAGCCCTCCCGCGGTCCCTCACAGCCTCGATGGCCATGCACTAGCACCCACCTTCGCTGGCGCCCCGGGCTTGGCTTCAGAGGGCCGGAGCGAGAGTAGCGTGAGCAGCAGGGCGCAGGCCAGCAGCTGGGAGAGGTGCATGGTGCCGGCAGGGTCGAGCGGCGCAGACCCGCAGCAGCGAGGGCGCACGGGGCCGGCGGGCAGACGGGCAGGCGAGCGCCGAGCAGGCTGCGGCGTGGGCGCGAGTCCCAGTGCTGCGCGGCGCCGGCTGGGTGCGCTCTGAGCCCGCGGCTCCGCTCGCGCCTTTATAATCCAACCTGCCGCTGATGTCATCTTCCCGCCCACTCGGCCGCCCCGGCCAATGGCACGCGCGCCGAGGTCCGGGAGGGGGCCGCGGGGGCTCCCCCTTTGCCCCAACCTACATCCCACCCCGCGAGGGATCCCGCTGCGCCGCCAGCCCTCTCCCGCTGCACCCGCGGCTGCAAAGCGGCGCGCAAAGGGAACTCCATTTGCAGCGAGCGCGTGCCAGGCATGCCAAGCGTCGGCGCTCCCAGTGCCCTGCGCGCACGCTTGGACCTCAACACACGCGCTCTCCCTAGAAGGAATCAGTTTCCCTCTTTGCAGGTGGAGAGACAGGCTCAGAAGAATTAAGTCGCTCGTCCAAAGCCACAGTTCCCAGAAAGTGGGCACAGCCCGAAATCCACGCAGATCGATGTCTTGTTGCCAAACTCTTTCCTGGGCACCAGACAGGCTCAGGCCTGGGGCTGCGGCTCCACCTTTCGCCTACTCGGGAGTTCAGATTGCACCAAAGTCTTTTTCAAGTTGGGGAGGCAGAGGATGGGGCGGAGGTCGGGGCGGGAGGCGCAGGAAGAGCGAGGTTTGCCGGGGGCCGCAGGGGGGAGCGCAAGTCCTACATCGGACAGTGAGAGCTTTTTTTTGCCTGAGGGTGTGTTTGAGAGTGAACCGCGAACGACGGTGGCTAAGAGGGCCGAGATACTGGTGCCGGCGTGCGCAAGTAGCATCCCTGTATCGGTCACCGTGGCTCTAAGCTCGCGCTCAGCGTGGGCCTGCCGCGCGGAACCGCCCGAAGGGTGACCCGGCGGAGAGCTTCCTTGTGCGCTCACGGGCGCGCGCCTGGCGCTGTCTGCACCCACGCGAGGAACCGCAGGGCGAGCATGTTCTCTCGCTGTCCTGTGCACCTGCACCGGCTGGAGAGAGAGCTTAACTAGCCTGGAGCCCTGTCTGGCTTCCGTGAGCAGTGACAGGTGATTGCCTTTGCCTTTTCAGCCTTAATTAGGTCTCTGCCGAAGCTGTAGCGACAAAGCCATGTATACTCGCCGCTCAGAACTCCCTCCCCTTGGGGAGGGTGTGTTGGTTCCTCGGACTCTGAGGAATCCCTTTGGGATGAGCGGCAGAGGCAGGGAGCTGGGCACCTCAAGAACTGAGTGAAGCGTAGGACTGTATGATTCCCAAGCCACCCTCAGGACTCTGTTGGAGAGCAGAGAACAGGTGCGTGGGGGTTGTCCCTAGGCATGAAGACCACAGCCACATGCAAGTGCCTGGAGGAGTCTTTTCACGGAGAGGAAACTGTGCCTCAGGCAGAGGGTGGCGGCAGTTAGGAAGGGCAGGGGGAGGGGGCACCTGGGTGACTCAGTCCGTTCAGCATCCGACTCTTGATTTTGGCTCAGGTCATGATTACCGGTTCATGAGTTTGAGCTCGGAATCAGGCTCTGCGCTGACCATGCAGAGCCTGCTTGAGGTTCTCTTTCCCTCTCTCTCTGACCCTCCCCTGCTCGCATTCTCTCTTTTAAAAATAAACATTAAAAAAATAATGAGGGCAGAGGGAAAATCCGGTGCCATGTGGATAGCTCCCAGAGTCCATCTTGTGCCTAGAGGCAGAGGCAATAGCACCACCATCGTTTCAAGCTCCGCTTCCCACCTGGCACTCTGAAACTGCACACCCACTGAGCCCAAGTTCCCCTTGTTTAGGAAATAACTGACAATGGGCCCTGAGCTTGGGATAGCAGAATTTCTGAGCCTAAAAGAGGATCCGGATGTCCAATGACAGGACATCTTTTGGGAGTTCTAGTGAGTTGATTCACCACGTCCACGCAGGCCCCCACCCCCACCCCCTGCCGATTGCTGCTCCGTGGTACCATAGAGTGGCACCACTCTTTCACTCGAGGAGTAAGGAAGAGGAGCCGGAAGGAGGAAGAGGGAGGAATTTCCAGGTGAGTGATGGAAGTCCTCTCTCCTCTTTGGCAACTGATCAAAGTGTAATGTTACCAATCTGGAACTTCTCTGAGACTTGCTTCACTTATTTATTTATTAAAAAAAAATTTTTTTTAAATGTTTTATTTACTTCTAGGAGAGAGAGAGAGAGAGAGACAGTGTGAGCAGGGGAGGGTCAGAGAGAGAGTCACAGACTGAAACAGGCTCCAGGCTCTGAGCTGGCAGTCAGCACAGAGCCCGACGCGGGGCTCGAACCCACGAACCGCGAGATCATGACCTAAGCGAAAGTCGGATGCTTAACCGACTAAGCCACCCAGGCGCCCCAAGACTTGCTTCATTTATACCTATTTAAGGAGCTGAGCAGATTGAGTCTAGAGCCAGTCACTGAGCTCATTTCCAGGGGACAACAGCTACCTCCTCTGAAACCCCTCATTAAGGACAGGTTGGAAGCTTCTGGTGCGCCTTGGTCACCTTCTTCTGTCTGAATGTCTGTTCTTTAGGCTGCTTCTTCCTGTCTTTTGTGTCCCTTGGATGTACTTAGTGACAGCTGGGTAACTATCTAAGTCTCCCCACTCTTTGGGCCTTGAGACTATTTTAAATAAATGGACCCCACCCAACCCCACCCCAGTGTGTACAGAGCCAACACCCTGGACTCTAATTCTCCTATTCAGAAGTGGAATCTTCTGGTGAGCCCTCACTTCTGACCGCTGGGGCAGACCAGATCCTGAAAGAGTTACCTGCAGAGTTAGGCTTCCCTGGGGTGGGCTGTGGAGCCGCTCCTGCTTAGCTGGGGTCTGGGAGGTGGCGTGGATAGAAGCTGGACGACTAGGCTGGAGAAACTTCAAGAAAGGAGGTAGTCAGCATGAGACTGCCTTGGGCTCCTCCCGCAGCGAGCTGCAGAGGACGCTCTCTCCCTCTTGGATCTAGAATGGGGACTCAGGTCCCTCCTTCCTGCTTTTCCCTCATGAGGGTCTGCTTGTTTCTGCTCTGGCCCAGGGGCCAGGCCTGGGAAAGCTGGACAGCGAGCAGCTGAACGGGAGCTGTTGGTGGCAGTTTGTGAAATGCTCAGTGTGAAGACTCCTGATGGCGAAGGACAGAGAAAAAGCCACTGGGCCTTGGGAGTCTGAGGGTTCTGTAGGGAATTGTGTCATTTATGCCCCCACGGATTCCCTTAGTGTCCACTGAGCACCCAGGTAGCCTGTGGATTTGCATCCCTGCAGGGAAGGAGTCCAGGAAACAGACACTAGGTTTGTAGGCTGAAAACGACCACTTTGGGGAGGGAGGGCAGCTCTGCCAGCTTGGGCTAGCTGGGTGGGCTTCCTGGAGGGGAACAGTCTGTGCAGAGCAGGTGGTGGCGGGGGTGGGGGGATGGGGGAGACCCAGCAGGTAGGAGGACAGACAGGATAAGGAAGGAAACCTGCAAGGAGAGCAGCCCTTCGGGCTAACCATGTAGTGCGCCCATACTTAGAGGTATATAGCGACCTCGCCAAATGGAGACAGGACAGCAGGAGGGCAGCCTGTGACCCCGCATGCCCAGACTGGGGGGGGGGGGCTGGTGGAAGAGGGAGGGGACTTCAGGTAAGAGTATCCAGAGGAGACAGGCTTGGGAGAGAGGCAAGTCAGCCAAGGGAGGGGCTTGTCTGGCAAGGGTGAGGACGGAAAGCAAGCTTGGGGTGCACGAAAGGGGAGGCGGAGGGAGAGTGGTCAGTTGTGGGGAGGCACAAAGAGGGGGCAGGGGTTCGGGAACGCCCAACCCCAGGCATCAGAGAGTCACCCTCTCCTCCCTCCTGGGCCTCTGCACGAAAGATGGGGAGAGGGGAAGAAAAGACTCCCTTCCTGTGGGCCCCTTTTTTCCTTTTTTTCCTCCACGAAGGCAAGGCGAGACCCTTGCACAGAGGGCGCCCTTCTTTGGAACGGTTGGTGTCCCCTCTGCTAGCAGGACCTGATGGAACATGAAAGGGGCCTTGATGAATATTCCTCCAGTGACACAGGCACACAAGGGCTTATTTGAGGCTGGGAAGGAGTGATTAAGACCAGATTGCCCAGGGGGTGGGAACTAGCTCCCCGCGGAACAGCGCCCCCTCCTGGCCCCCGGGGCAAAGCGGGAGGATTCTCAGGCACACAGAGGAAGGGAGGAATCCTCAGCAGCCCATCTGTTTTCTCTGCAGTTATTTCATCCCAGGGGCCCCCTTCCAGCTGCATAACTTCCCAGGGAGGACACTGAACAGGCGGCGAACAGATCTTACGGAGGCCGGGCAGGGAAATGTCAGCAGGACCCCGGCCAAGTCCCATCACTGCTCTGGGCCTTAAGTTTCACCACCTGTAATTGCAAAAAAGCCGTCCTTACCTCCTGGACGGGGGCAGAGTGAATCAGGAGGGCTGACTAGAGGCTTCCAACCGCGAGACAAAGGCAGGGCGAGTAGCTGGAGCAGAAGGGGAATCTGAATGTCACTTGCACTCCTGGGGAGGAGGCAGAGGACACTGTCCCTGAGATTCCTCAGAACCGTCTGGTGGGGGGACCCACAGAGGACAGAGAAACCAAAACTTGGCCCGGTCTTCTGGAGCTTCGTGCCTCCTCCAGGAGGCCTGCACCTAAAGGATCTGGCTTTAGGAGAAGAGCTGGAGGCCAAGGAAGAGTCATCCATCCTTCCTGGGCCAGAAATTCCAGGAAAGCTTAACCTAATGGTGCCATGAGGTCTTCGTCTGGCCCCAGGACACCCCCACCTGATGAGCCAGCTGCCCTCCTCCTTCTTTCCCAGGGGCCTTGCCAGCACCTGCTCCAGATGGCCTCCAAGCCCACTGTCCTACGCAAGCTCATGACGTCAAAGTTTATCCCTCCTTTTTTTTTCCCCCTTTTCAAAAATAAAAGACAGATAGCCTCAAAAGAGAGGCTCAGTTCCCTTGGGGAGGGGGGACAACTGCTCCCTAAGTGGCTTTTAACATGCAGGCGAGGGAGTAGAGGCTGAGGTCTAAACCCTGAGAAAGTGAGGAGGGAGATGAGGGCGAGGGGCCCTCTGAGCCGAAGGCGGTTCAGCATCCTGACCTCGGCATGGAGTGAGCACCAGATGTTTCCAGAGGGGACAGTTCTGCTGCCAGGCTCTGTGTCCTGGAGACCGCGCTTGTCTTGGCTGGGCTCTGGTAAAATGTTGATCACACAGAGCTTTGCCAAACAGTCAGTGCTCCTTGCTTCTATGGGGGGTCCCTACAGTGAGCTCACCTTCTTGGGGTATGCCTGGAGGAGGCTGTCTACTGTCTGGTCTTGGAGATTGCGTTTCAGGTTTGTTGGAGTCCACAGTCTTCAGGGACGGAGGCTTTTCCGTGTGGGTAGAAGGGGACCCAGCGTCTTACAGAAGACTCTTGGCACCTTCACGAAGGGATTATGGGATTGGTCTATCAGGATTCAGGGCCACCAGTCAGCTCAGGGAGCCCCGTCTTTGGGTTTCCCGAGCCTGCGAGTCCTCTGTGGATTTCTGCCCCCAGAGTGTGTGATCATCAACCACTTTCTGGTGAGCAGTTTCTAAAATGCAAATGACCAGAAACACTAGTCAGAGAGAGACATGACCAAGCCAGATGCTAACGAGGGGTTGGAGGGAACATGCTTCTTGCAACCTGGCCCCCCTCCCCAGGGATTGGAAAATACTTTTAAGCTCAAGCCCCGCCACCCTAAAAAAGCCTGAAGTCCGGGGTGCCTGGGCAGCTCAGTCGGTTAAGTGTCCAATTTCAGCTCAGGTCATGATCTCGCAGTCTGTGAGTTTGAGTCCCACGTCGGGCTCTGTGCTGACAGCTCAGAGCCTGGAGCCTGCTTCAGATTCTGTGTCTCCCTCTCTCTCTGCCCCTCCCCAGCTCATGCTCTGTCTCTCTCTCATTAATTTATTATTAGTGTTTTAATAAATAAACATTAAAAATAATTAAAAGAAAACCGCAAAGCCCATACATTGTTTGGAAACGACCCTTGTGCCTGTGTGAATTGTTTCTGGGCCCAGTGCGCAGCAGCAAAAAACCTTTTCTCCTGGGTTGCCCAGTAGGGTCTCTCTGTCTCAGTGCAGGATGGGCAAGGAGAGGCTCCTTCCCCCACAAATGAGGCCGGCTTTGCCTCATGGGTGAAATAACAGAAGAGGGGAAGCTCTAGTATAGAGTTAGGTAGGGTTCAGAACTTCCAATCAAGTGGGTGATTCAGGATCATAGGCTCCAAGGAGGTGGTAGGAAGGGGAGGCAGTCTGTGTACTGGACACATATCAGTGATTTTTGGCTGCCTGGTTTCTCGGCCTCCTGGGAGAAGCTGAGATCCCAAGTGCTTGTTTGCCTGCAAGTGTGTGCATGGCAGGTGTGCATGGGTGCATGACCTGGATGCCCTGGGTTTGAAATTGGGAGCCATCGTCTCAGAGAAGGCAACGCCATGCAGAATGCCCTTAGTCACACCCAAGAGGGCATGGTGGGTGGCGGTGATAGTATCCACTGTCCTGTGTCAGGGTTGTAATCGACTCAGTGTTATCATAAAAGTTGATGGTCAGGAGCTTTGCAGAAGACCTCAACGGACCGACTGCAGCTTGACTGGTCCTGGATGAGCTGTTTCCAAAGTCTTCTCAGCCCGCCCAGTGCCCTTTAATCAATCCCTCTTCTTTACCTAGTCAGCCCATTTCTGTCACTTGCAAGAAAGCACCCCGATCAATCCCCAGGGCAACCCATGCCCTTGGCGCCCACTACTGGACCTCCGACCCTTCTTTCCTGGAATAAGCAGTCTGCCGGAGCCCTGCTGCTCCCAGACAGCCCCTGACGTGACGGTGAGGACATCTGGGGGCATCGGGTCTTCCTCATGCACCTTCAGCAATGGATAGAAAGACAAGGGGGACAATATTTGGAGAAGCAAACTGTGTGGGTGGACTGAGTGGTTCTTCTAAGGAAATAACAAAGCAAACCATCAGGACAATGTGCAAGGATTGGACCCAGGCTAACTGTGTTGGTCATGTTGTCTCAAAAAATCAGTTGTTAATTACTGTAAGGGATGATTGAAAATATTACACTGACTTTGTAGAATGAGTTTTTGATCCTAGCTCACAGCCCACTGAGGGAGAGTTCAGTTCGGTAAAATGAAGGTGACATATCGCTCATACGTATTACTAAATTAAGCAAATATTTTTAACTTCAGCACCTTCTTACCCCATTAAATCCAAATGTGTTTCTCAGGCAGAATAGGTTTCGCGGAACTAAGAGAAACACGGTGTGGTGAGTGATGTGTGATGAGGAAATCCAGAAAGTTGGGTAGTAGCCGGGCCAGGAATGGAGGCAGAGGGGCTGGGAGACAGGGTGCCTGGCTTCAGAGAACAGTGCCCGGACCCAGCAGCCCAGACAGTGGGGTCCTGCCCCTTCCTATTAAGTTCCCTGAGGGAACTTGGACTTGGGGGCATTGGGCATCATAGTCTGGACATCCTGGCCCCGCACCTCCAGCAACTAGACCCTCCCTGGATCTTGGCCACACCACCTTCTCTTTGTCTCCTTGAAGTTTCACGTAGTGTGGACCAGACTAGGGTGGCATGGCTGGGACTGCTCAGTGAGAACCTTCCGGGAGGTGAGCCTCATGGAGAAGGGTGTGTGACAGTTGGGACTGGTTTCTGAGCCCCGCTGAGGCACCAGAGGCTCCAGGGCAGGCTAGTTTCTAGTGGAAGGACCCGGCAGGATCTGAAACGACACGGGATGGCCTGAGACTCTTCTCGTGTGATGAACCTTCTGAGTGCGGGGGCTCTCCCGGGGCCTGTCGGTCCCCACAGACTCCTCTTCCGGTTCAGCTCAGTCAACAGGGGTTCAGCCTGAGTCCCGCGGCCCCTGCGTCTGTCACTGTCACAGCCTTAATGCCACCATCTGTCAGCTTTGTGAGGAACTCCTGTGTCTACCTCAGTAGAATCTCAGTTCCTTGGCAGGAGCTTAATAAATGCACAGGGATGTAAGGCCAGCACTGTGCTCTGCCTGGCGGGGGACAGCAGGGACCGAGATAGCCTCTGCCTTCACAGCAGGAAGGTCCTGGAAAAGCTACCAGCAGCTTCTTCTTGTGGAGAGTGATGGGGCCCCCCACCGGCTGTGTGGCCTCCCGTCACCACCCAGCGGGCCCAGCAGGCCGCTCAGGCCTACAGGGTGAGTCATGAGGATCCGGCATGGGAGCGAGCGCCCCTGCCTCCCGCGAAGACATCTGCTGAGGGGAACAGCTGTCTCCATCCTGCGCCGAGTGGGCTCCCGTGGGAATGTGGTGCACAGCACACAGCCAAACGGACACAGGCCCTCGGCCACTCGTGGCCATTTTCTGTGTGTGTGTGTGTGTGTGGGGGGGGTGTTCAGAGTTCTAGAGCCTTTGTCTGTCAGCAGTCATTTCTCTGGGACCACCCCGTTCCCTCATCGCATTCTTTTTTTTTTTTAATTTTTTTTTTTTTTAATTTCTAGGAGAGAGAGAGAGAGCGTGAGCAGGGGAGGGTCAGAGAGAGAGGGAGTCACAGACTCAGAAACAGGCTCCAGGCTCTGAGCTGGCAGTCAGCACAGAGCCCGACGCGGGGCTCGAACCCACGAACCGTGAGATCATGACCTAAGCGAAAGTCGGACGCTGAATCGACTAAGCCACCCTGGCGCCCCGCCTCATCGCATTCTTGCCTTCTTCAGTTTCCGGGAGGTCTGGAAAGGATGGGGCCAGGCTGGTTGAGGACACTGGTTTGGAGGTGTCACAGCATCAGGAAACCAGACCCGTCCGCGGGGGAAGGGGGGACGGCATGGATTAGGTGGTCTGAGGCCTCAGCTGGCTGGGACGCGGTTCTGAAAGCGCAGGCGTGACGTTCACAGGAAAAAGGGGGTGGTCGTTCTCTTTTCAGTTGTCCCTGAGAGAAAGGCCGCGAAGGTCCCCTTGTACCCCCAGCAGCAGGAGGCTCGGCACACGGGGGGCCTTCATGTCTGAGGCTGAGTGTACACACCAGCTCCCACTCACCTGAGAAAACTTCCCTCACCCCGGCAGGAGCCTCCGATTCTGCCTCTGGGTGGGGATCCTCACAGCTTCCGGCCTCCCCCCCCCTTGCCTCTGGCTGACCCCCACCTGCGAGCCAGCGCCTGCGCCCGGGCTGCTGCTGAGTCTGGGACCCAGGCAGAAACAAGACAGTGGCCCAGACATGGGCAGGGCCTGGAGCCCAGGTGGGGTCTGTCTGGTCACAGTGGCTGAGCAGTTCCCAGACCAAGGCGAGGGGGGGACAGGGGCCGCGCCGGGGTGGGAGAGCTCCGTCAAGCCCCCCACCCCCACTTCTGCTGAGCTCACACAATTCTCTGCTCTGTGTGGAACCACCGGGCGGGAGTCAGGGCAGCGCCCCGTCTCTCGGAGGCACAAAGCAGGGGCAGGGCAGGAGGCTGGGAAAGGAATTGTCTCTGGCAGTTATCTGACCCGGGGAGGACTTGCCCAGCAACGATGAGCTCATGGGCACAGGCACCGAGCGGGGTGGTGACAGGAAAGGAATGGCAAATGCTTGCTGGAGACCTGGAGGCGTGGGGCTTTCACATGAGCTCATGCGATAAGAGGCTCCCCAGGCCTCGCCAGGCCAGGACCCCGCCGGCAGCTGTGGTCCACGGGAGGCGCTCCTGTGGCTGGCCCCTCCGGCCTCTGCCCCCCGCACCCCCCCACCCCCCCGCACCCATGCTCTCACTTGCTTGGAAACCTCAGGCTGAGGCCTAGGAATCAGGCCTCGAGGTGGCATGGGCAGCGTCGGGCTTAATTTGGGTGGAGTGACAAACATTCTCTTTTAAATCCATGTGTGTGTGTGTGTGTGTGTGTGTGTGTGTGAGTGTGTATAGTGTATTCACCCAATGTTGCAGCGCAAGAGCAACAGAAATGTCAAACCAACAGCAACATGTTTAAACCTCACCCTCTGCCTGGTGCTTTCCTGTTCTCAGATCCTCCTGGGAAAATGTGTGCCTAGTCAGAATCTGAGAGAACATATAATATCTTGTGATCAACTTTTTCATGCAACGTTATTTTGTATCACTTTTTCCGTGGAGCTGGAGAGCCTGCGTTGGAAGTCGAATCGGTCACAGTCAGGATTTGGGCTGTTAAAGTGCTCAGTGTATGCAAATTATACAGGTAAAAACACCTCCAGGCAAATTGTTTTTCTCTTCCTTTCCTCTCTTCCTTCCCTCCTTTTTCTCTCTCCTTTCCTTCCTTCTGCCTCTCCCCTCTCAGCTCTCTCTTCCTTCTCTCTTCCCCTCCTCTTTTCTTTCTTTAATCAGAGGAATTGCTAGTTGGTTTTGATGGTGTGAGTGATCTGTGGTTGGGTAGCTCTGGGCCAGCTCTGGGCCAGTGGTACGTACAGAGGGAATTCTTTTCCAGCTCTCCTGCTAATGCCACAGCTTTGTGTGTGCCCAAGACCCTCAGAGTTGCCTTACGTGGTCTTCCTCTAACTTCTAAGGGCTTTCAAAAATATTCTGATCAGTTGTTAAATATGTTTATGTGGTTATTACTTTTCCTTTATACCGTGAAGTGTTCTTTCACTCCATTGCTTTTCTTCATGGTTACATACAGATGTTTACCAATTTAAAAAATGTATTTTAAGGTTGTCTGGGTGGCTCAGTAGGTTGAGTGTCCGATTTTGGCTCAGGTGATGATCTCACAGTTTGTGGGTTCAAGCCCCACGTCGGGCTCTGTGCTGACAGCTCAGAGCCTGGAACCTGCTTCAGATTCTGTCTCTCTTTCTCTTCCCCTTCCTTGCTTATGCATGCATACGCATGCACACGCATGCTCTCTCTCTCTTAAAAATAAATAAACTTTAAAAAAATCTAAAAAATGTATTTTATTCTCATAGCTTCCCATACTTTTTGTTATTAAATGCTTGGGCGGTTCCTTCACTCAGATCTTTCTTCCCAGGGGCCATCTGTTCAGAAGGTGCCACAGTGCTCACCCAGTACCCAGCCTGGAAAAATCCACTGCAGAAGCTAAAAGTGGGCACCACGAAGTGGCTTTGAGTCCTGTGAATTTTTACCTACATCAGGTAGGAACACAGATAGGAAACTGAGCTCAGAGAGTCAAGCATTTGAGTAAGCACCTCAGGCGGTCCGAAACTCAGAGGTCTGTCTGCTCTGAAACCCACACTGTGTCCTGACACCCGACACCCAAGTCTCGGTAGATTGAGTGAGCCTACACTTTTCTATTTTCCTGTTGTGGTTTTTTTTTTTTTTTTGGTCTTCAAATGGTTGTGTATATATGTGCCTGTGAATATCTAACTTTAACCTGTGTGGAATGTCCTGTGGTGAATGGTATGAGTAAGGATTTGCTATTCATGTGCCATTATTATCCTCCATTTCCCATATGGATGTAGTGATAATTACTTCTTTCTTCATTTAAAAAATTTCACTTGATTTGTCATATGTTATATTAAAGTGTATTTGTTATAGATCAGATGTACGTATATTTATTCAAAATATGTTCTACTATAAAGGTTTAAAAGTTTTTTATTTCTTTTTTTTTTAATGTTTTATTTATTTATTTCTAGGAGAGAGAGAGAGAGAGAGACAGCGTAAGCAGGGGAGGGTCAGAGAGAGAGGGAGTCACAGACTGAAACAGGCTCCAGGCTCTGAGCTGGCAGTCAGCACAGAGCCCGACGCGGGGCCCGAACCCACGAACCGCGAGATCATGACCCAAGCGAAAGTCGAACGCTTAACCGACTAAGCCACCCAGGCGCCCTGGTTTAAAAGTTTTTTAAATGTTTATTTATTTTTGAGAGAGAGAGAGAGCACATGCAAAAATGGGGAAGGGGCAGAGAGAGAAGGAGACACAGAATATGAGGCAGGCACTGAGATGTCAGTGCCTGTGAACTGTGAGACCGTGATCTGAGCCAAAGCTCAGGTGCTCTTACCATAAAGTTTTGACAACTGCTATATATATTCTGTAGATTGGTAGTTATTTTACCGGTTTTGTCTTAAAATAAAGAAAGTTAGGGTGCCTGGGTGTAAGCGTCCAACTCTTGATCTCAGCTCAGGTCATGATCTCACAGTTCATGAGTTCGAGCTCTGCATTTGGCTCTGTGCTGATGGTGCAGAGCCTGCTTGGGTTCGTCTCTCCTTCTCTCTGCCCCTCCCCTCTTTGCGCTCTTTCTCAAAAAACAAAAACAAAAAAAACCCCTTAAAAATAAATAAATAAATTTCCTGAACAATTGTTTTTCCATACAAGTGTTATTATTACTTTAAAACTTCTGTGAAATTAATTTTAATTTTAATTGGTTGTATTTTATTTTCATTAGAACTTTTTGTATGGATTTTTAATTTTATTGCTTTGTGATCCGAGAATAGAACTTCTATTTTGGGGATTTGGATTTTACTGAGATATTCATTGTAACTGAATATGTATTATTTTTATAAATATTTCGTGGGCCTTTAAAAATAGGGCTATTCTTTGTAAGATAAAGAATTTAATACGTGAAATTTTATTAACTAATTTTTCTATGTACTTTTTATTTTTTGGCATCTGATTTGTAATATATAATAGAAGTAGATAAACCTCTCATTATTTGATAAATGTCTCATTTTTTAAAGTTTATTTATTTATTTTTGAGAGAATGAGAGAGAGGGAGAGAGAGAGAGAGAGGAAGGAGCAGAGAGAAAAGGAGAGCCATTATTCCAAGCAGGCTCCCCGCCATCAGCACGGAGCATGATACAGGGCTTGAACTCATGAACTGTGATATCATAACCTGAGCTGAAATCAAGAGTTGGGTGCCTTACTGACTGAGCCACCCAAGTGCCCTGATAAATGATGTTTCAATAATCAATTTGCCATTACTGTTTGCTCTGCCCTGCTCAGTAGCCCCTCCTCTGGAGAACTCTCTTACACTCCAACCCTGTGGTTTTATTGGGGTGTGCCCATCTCAATGACCTATTTCTTTGATCATAGACATGGGCACATGTTTCAGATCTCACCAAACCGAGGCCTCTTAATCTGTTAATGGCAGAAACTCAGCTCAGACTATGAGGAATCTTATCGTTTGCATAACTGGAAAGTGTAAAGAGGGGAATGCTGTTGGCTGATCATAACCAGGTACGGTGATTCAAATGAGGGCGAGCCTATTTCTCCCATAACTCATCTCTGCCTCTGTGTAGAGAACGTATTCTCCCCTACCGCAGGGCATCTTTCTCCACGTGTCAGGGGATGGAGGCGAGGAGGGGAATGCCCTCAGATATCTTCTTTCAATGTCTAGACAGGATCTTTTTTTAAATGTTTATTTATTTTTGAATTGAGAGAGAGAGAGAGAGAGAGAGCATGAGCAGAGGAGGTGCAGAGAGGGGGAGGGGAGACAGAGGATCTGAAGCAGGCTCTGCAGGGATAACAAAGAGCCCGATGTGGGCCTTGAACTCACAAACCATGAGATCATGACCTGCACAGAAGTCAAAGGCTCAGCCGACTGAGCCACCCAGGCGTCCCTAGACTGGATCTTGCAGAAAGACCAGCTGGTCCTGTTTCATTTGTGTCCCCCGTCACTGTGGCCAGGAAGATGGTTTTTCATGGCTTGGCCAGTGTTAGTTCAAGTGCTTGTCTCTGGGACCTGGAGTTGAGCGTGGGGACTGACAGCCTTAGTAGAACCGCAGGGAATGAGGACAGAACGGGCCTCCAGCAGCAATTACTGTTACCAGAGGGAAGAGAGAAAGGGGTTCTGGGAACTGAAGAACAGCAGTTGTCTGTAACACGGTGCATTTCCCTGGTCGTACGATTGATTCAGGGATCAGCATGTGACCCAAGTCAAGCCCAGGGATTTTTTTTCCCCCTACCTGGAACTGACAAGAAAGAAAACTCCTTCCCGTCGTGCATCAGGTGGTCAGCCTAGAGCTGCCTGTGGGCACTTTCTGGGCTCTGTCACCGCAGCCAGGTGACCCCAGGAAGGAGCCATGCAGAAAGCAATTCAGTGCCTTCCAGCTCAGGGGCTGGGGCCGGATCGATTCCCCAGGGTCACATGCCTCTGAACGGTCCCCAAGCATTGTAATATTTTTTTGAAAATAAGAAAGTTTTTATTTTATTCCACCTTAGAAAAAGAGAATAGATTTTTTCTTTTCTTTTTTTTAATTTTTTTGTGTTATTTATTTTTGAGACAGAGAGAGACAGAACATGAGTAGGGGAGAGACAGAGAAAGGGAAACACAGAATCTGAAACAGGCTCCAGGCTCTGAGCTGTCAGCACAGAACCCGATGTGGGGCTCAAACCCACAAGCGTGAGATCATGACCTGAGCTGAAGTTGAACGATTAACCAACTGAACCACCCAGGAGCCCCGAGAATAGATTTTTTCTGAGTACTATAGACACTGTGCCGTATTACCAAGTCAATATGCCAAGATTTTTCATGTTAAGTAAAAGAAGGTTGACCAGAAAATTCTTGAAATCTTTTTTCTTGTCCATTTCCTGAATTATTCAAAAAAATATAAAATATTACATGATGATTAAACACAGACAATATAAAAGATACAAATGGATGTGAAGGAGAAGACCACCTCTAAGCCCACCACTTAGAGATATATGGAAATATATCCATCCATATATTTTTCTATGTATATGAACACATAAAGGTATATATATATTTTAATAATAAAATGCTGGGGCGCCTGGTGGCTCAGTCAGTTGAGCGTCTGACTCTTGGTTTTGGCTCAGGTCATGATCTCACGGTTCATGGGTTCGAGCCCCATACCAGGATCCTTGATGACAGTGAGGAGCTTGCTTGGGATTCTCTCTCCCTCTCTCTCTGCCCCTTCCCTGCTTTCTCTCCCTCTCCTTCTCTCAAAATAAATCAGTAAAAACCCCTGAAAAATAATAAAATGCTATTGGATTGTAACACAGCTTTGTAGCCTCTTTTTCTAGTTACCCACAAGTCTTGAGTATTTTTTGTGTGCCTTGTGTTGTCCTGAACACCTTGCACAGATTGGCTCACGTGATCTTCCCACCCCTTCCTCCAGCACAACTATTTATAGGTTTGTGTCACCGTTTTCCATGGTGTGCTAGTGTATGGAGGTCTCATCATCTATGCAGTCACTTCTTTACTGATGGACTTGGAGGTTGTTTCCACTTTTTCCTATTAAAAATGTAATAACAGGACCACAGATGAGCTTAGAGCTTGCAGTCCATTGTAGTTATCTTAATGGGGCTGGAGAATCAGACCCCATTCCAGTAAGTAGGGGTGGAGGGGCTGCCCCTGCAGTGACTGGGAGTTTCCACTGTCAGCTGCCCTGGGGCAGGAAGTGAAGAAGAATGGAAGAGGGTGGTGGGAAAACGTGCTCTCTCTGGAACTGATGGTTGGGTCAGTTGGGCCATAAGGAGAGGCCTAGGGTGGCTGCTGGGAGAGGTGATGATTGTCTCTGGCCAGAAGGAAGTAGGTGTTTCCCAGGGAGGGACCCTGGGCTGTTTATGCTCTGCTTGTCGGCCGGTCTCCAGCACCTGCGGAGAGCCTGGCCTTTGCTCTGCTGGGGGAATTAAGAGGAGGTGCTGGTAGCCATGTTCCGGATGGAGCAGCCAAGGGAGATGGTGGCGTCCCTTCCCTCAAGGCCAGATCAGGGGTAACAGGAGCACTGCTAAGTCAACAGGTATCCATTTATGAAGGCTTCTGAGACATATGGACAGACTGCTCTCCAAAAAGTGCTAGTGCTTGCACTCTTCCCACCCCCATGTGAGAAGCAGTGTGAGAGGCCTTACTCACACTGGGCGTTACAGCCTTTTTCACCTTGGCTCATCTAGCAGGTGAGGTGAGACACCCCATGGGTTCTGCGGTGACTGTGCTGTGTGTGTGTGGTTTGTTTTTTCCTCCTTTTTTCCTTTTCTTCTTTTTAAATATTTCCCTTGGTTACCAGTGAGGTTGAACATCCTCTCATGAGGTCACTGGCCACTTACAAAGCTTGGGCAATCACCATTTCATCTCCATTGCACATTGTCTATGGGAGTATTCGTTTACTCTTAATTGGCTGGTGAGAGTTATTCATTCACCGGGAACATTATCCCTTGGCTTCTCACATGTCAAAATGCTGTTTCTCAGTTTCTGCTTTGACTTTTAAATCCATGTCAATAGTAGCATATGGAAATGTCACATTTTTATATAGTCAAACCCATCATATTTTTGAATGTTTTCTTGCTTTGGTGTCATTTTTAGAAAGGCCTACCACTTCACTTCCCAAGATTGAATAAGCATCGCCTATTTTTTTCCCTGAGGACTTTTATGGAGTTTTGTATAGGTTGGTACATCTGTACATTTTTTATAACTAGAATTCTATATTAAAATGTGAGGTGTTGAGGTAGAGGTCCAGCTTTATTTTCTTTAAGTTTATTTATTTATTTTTGAGTGAGAGAGAGAGAGAGGGAGAGCATGGGAGGGGCAGAAAGAGAGGGAGAGAGAGAATCTCAGGTAGGCTCCATGCTTTCAGTGCAGAGCCCGACACAGGGCTCAGTCTCATGAACCATGAGATTGTGACTTGAGCCAAAATCAAGAGTCGAGTGCTTAACCGACTGAGCCACCCAGGTGCCCCTCAGCTTTATTTTTTAACATGAAAAAAAACTTAAAGCAGGTATTACCAATCACCTACTACAACCATTAATGCATTCAATCTGTGGGTTGCCTTTGGGAGATGTGAGTAACCAGCTTATCCAGAAAGTGATATCAAGTATTAAAATACAACTTAATGAAAACAGAGGGCAGAATTCAATGGCTTTTTCCTACCTGAGCTTATCTGATCAACGAGTCCCTTTATAATCAAAACAGCCTGGACCAGGAAACGTAGAGTTAAGGCACCAACCTCAGATCTGTCTCAGAACTGTGCTCTTCCTTGAGCACATGGGGCTCAAACCTTTACTGATCCTGTTCCTGGAGCCCAAAGTCAAGGAGAAGATGATAAACAGTCTTATGCACCTTATGCACAGAGTGTTGAGGACTCTGAGTGGCCAAGTGATTTGAGAGCCCCATTGCTCACAGAGGTCCGAACTTGGGTAGCAGTGCAGATTTGCTCTGCCACGCTAACACGAAAAATGCCGCATTTTTCTATTTTTCTAAGTCAGATTAAATGTGACTCGGTCTTCAGCTGCCTTATTGGTAGGATGGTCAATATCATTTTGAGGAGCTACTTCTCTGCCCTAGAATTCCCCAAGAATCTTGGGGGGCAGTTGGAGTCAGGTTCATGGCAACTCAGAAGGATTTACCTGAGAGGTTTTAGTGAAGACTACTGTCACAAACACAGTGTGATGGCACACGCACACACACACACGGGTTGTGTCTTTCTACAATGTCAGCCTTATTCAGTCATAAAGCAAGGTTAACATGATCATAAGCAGGTTCAGGATTCTCAGCGCAAGGACTCTGTGTGTCACTTGGCTTCTTACGCGTCACACAAAGCAAAGCCCAGTACAAAGTCACACAACAAACATGATACAAGGGGCAGGAAGTTAACAAACCAAACTCAATGTCAGTCTGTGAGTGCGCTGTTGAGACGGGCCTCTCCTCTCTGGGTCAGCTCGGGTGAGTGCAGCTTATTCCAAGCAGCAGAGAGTCTGTTCGGTTCAGAGACCAATCAGGCAGAGGCTTCGGCAGCCGTTTTGAGGTGGGCAGACGCGAAAGGGTGAGCATCTAGAAAGTCCGATGGTTTTCTGCAAAAACCCTCCCATTTTAAAGGAGTTTAATCAGTCCTGGGCCTTTGCACACCTCTTCTTGTTTTGGTGGTTATCAGTTTTGGGTGCCGTCAGTCTGTGCTTGTTTCCAAGATATCTGGTCTTAGGGGCAACGCCCTTGGCTGCTTGCATCACTGCTTGACACAAGTCACCACCGTTTGATGTGAGCGACTCCATTTTGCTCTCTCCAACTAACCCCAAGGTAGGGATTGAGCACTGGGGCATGAAAGATGGGCTTTTCTTTCTTTCTTTCTTTTGAAGTTTATTTACTTGTTTTGAGAGAGAGAGAAAATGCATGCATGAGCAGGATCAGGGGAGGGGCAGAGAGAGAGGGGGACAGGGAATCCCAAGCCAGCTCTGCACTGTCAGCACAGAGCCTGACACAGGGCTCAAACTCACAAACCGTGAGATCCTGACCTGAGCTGAAACCAAGAGTTGGACACTTAACCAACAGAGCCACCCAGGCGCCCCCAAAAGATGTGCCTTTCAACAGTACTTTTGATGCAGTTTTGGAGCAGTGGGGTCCGGAGCTGACAGCCAAGAAAGCTTGAGACACCTTTGGTGCAAAATGTTATTTTATTAAATCACAGGACAGGACCCGAGGGCAGAAAGCGCTGCACTGGGGTTATGTGGAGTGGCTGATTATATACTATGGAGTTGAGGGGAGGGGGGTAAAGAAAAAGGGAGGTTTCCAAAACGACTTTTATATGCTAAAAAGGACTCATAAGATACTGGAGGCCTTGCTATTGTTGAGCTAAATTTATCTTTCCCTCTAGAGAGACGTTAACATTAAGTCTGGACAGTTGGAGTTTCTGGGAGGAATGCTTTACTCCCCTGTCTCAAGTAGTTATCGATGGGCTGCAGGGCTTAAAGAAATGTAATATTACCTACATTTTCTTCTTGCCTTTGCTCCCCACATCACTATGGAGGGGAGGGTGATGTTAGGGCTCCAGAAAAGGGCCATAGGTTTCTGGAGATCGCCTTTTTCCTTGTAAATCATTACAACAGTTGAAAACTGATGGAAACTTCTGTCCTACAAGACTGTGATCTCTATGAGTTAACCATTTGTTTTTCCCTTTCCTTTTTGCTTCCGCAACCGCAACCCGGAGTGTCTGAGGAATGTCACACAGATCCCACCCTGGAGGCGGTGGGGGGTGGGGGAGTGGAGAAGTGGGGGGGGGGGATGGATTGTTAGCTTGTGCTTTGTCCTCAGCTTGTCTCTGGCTCCCTCATCACCTTTGTTTTTTTTAATTTTTAAAAAATATTTTATTTATTTCTGAGAGAGAGAGAGAGCATGAGCAGGGGAGGGTCAGAGAGAGAGGGAGACCCAAAATCTGAAACAGGCTCCAGGTTCTGAGCTGGCAGTCAGCACAAAGCCCAAAGCAGGGCTCGAACCCATGAACCATGAGATCATGACCTGAGCCCAAGTCGGAGGCTTAACCGACTGAGCCACCCAGGCGTTCCTCCCTCATCACCTTTAACCACTCAAAACAGCCACACTGGCACAACTATGGCCAAGCAGGGCAGAGAATAAGAAAACGGATTTGGGGGGTGAGAGGATAGATGGCAGATAACCAGAATAGGGACTTACGGGCGTCCTGGAAGGAATCCCTAGGCTGTGGAAACACTGGGGCTTCCTGACCCCAGTCTAGGGAACTGAGTACTCTGGGCAGGAGCTCACGCCCACCTGGTGATCAGCCAAGCCGTGGGGGCCACAGGCTGGCGTAGGGGCATGGTCATGTGTGACCAGGCACTAGCTCCCTAGGAGCTGTGGTTCTGAGGCCCAGCCGTAGCCGTGCTGTGGCCCGACCTGCAGCTGTGATGCGGGGCTGGAGTGGTGGTATTCAGAGCTGACAGCCAAGAAAGAGTCTTGTGACGTCTTTGGTGCAAGGAAGTGATTTTATTAAAGCATGGGCGAGGGGACAGGACCTCTGGGCAGAAAGAGCTGCACTGGGGTTGTGATGGGTGACTCATTATACACCTTCTGGTTGGGAGGGGGTTAGGGACAGCGTAAGTCTCTAAGGTATTTTGGAAGCAAGGTTTCCATGACCTTGAAGGGCTGGCTGCTGTCAGGAAAAGGTCATTTATTAGTTTAGTGAAACCTCAGTCATGATGAGATGCTTCAGATGTATAGCAGTGGGCCCTAAGCTTGGAGTATGATTGCCAACTTATATCTTGGGGGTGGGGGGTAGGGATAAAGGACATTTCCAAAGGAATTTTGATATGTTAAGGTAGCCTTATAGGACCCTGGAGGTCGGAATGTCATCGGAGAGGGAGCTGAGCTCCTAGCGGAATGTCACTCTGCCTGTTTTCAAGGATTTGTCAGTGGACTGTAAACAGTGAGGAAAATTTTCATTCACCTTTGTTTCCTGCATCAGCTACATCGTGGACAGCAGAGCCACTGAGCTGGGTCTACCTCAGACATCAGAGCGACAGGGCTGGGGGCCGCAACACCAGCCAGGGAGGCCTCGGGGCAGGAGGCCCCAAATTGAGCAGCCTTCCTGCTGAAAAGGCAGGGACATCCCAGAGTCCAGAGTCAGAGTCACGGACACAAAGGTAAATGTGATCTGACTTGTTTGTCAAACAGGTGAAGTTTATGACTTTCCCATTACATTGCTTTTTTTTTTAATCTTTTTTTTTTTAGGTTTTATTTATTTCTGAGAGAGAGAGAGAGAGAGAGAGAGAGAGCATGAGCAGGGGAGGGTCAGAGAGAGAGGGAGATAAAGAATCTGAAACAGGCTCCAGGCTCTGAACTAGCTCAGCACAGAGCCCAACGTGGGACTTGAACCCACGAGCCTTGAGATCATGACCTTAGGCAAAGTCGGAGGCTTAACCGACTGAGCCACACAGGCGCTCCTACATTGCTTTTGATATGAAAAATAATCAATGTTTCTCAGGGGAAGAAATAGGAATGGATTCATGAAATCCAAAAACTTACCTCCATTGAAATTAAATAAAACCTGAGGAAGTGAAAGCCTTTAGAAAATTCACCTTATCTCTCTGAGAGCTGTGAGGTTAGCGAATTACAAGAGCCCTCCTCGTGTTACTGTCCTTATGGTAAAGAGAGCTTCCATCCAGATTTGCATTAGAAGTCAATGCCTAGAAGGGCTTTCATTCCTGGAAGGGATAAATTCACTTGAAAGGTGGCAATATTTATTCAATAAAGAGCCTCCGAGTTTGCTGAAAATGGTTTAATGCTTTCTTTCAAATCCCATAGTAAAGACGAACATGAAAATAAATTTAGTGTCATGCTTATTCTAAGGATCTGACCTAAGGGTCAGTAAATACAATGGATTGAAGATTATAATAAGTAAGCTTAAATACACACAGGCAGTTGTTATCTGTTGGAAAGAGAGTAAGAGTTTTAAAACAGCTTTTTGAGATGTAATGTGTACATCAATCAATCCATCCATTTAAAATGTAGATTTCTGGCACCTGGATGGCTCAGTTGGTTGAGTGTCCGACTCTTGATTTTGGTTCAGGTCATAATCTCATGGTTTGTGAGATTGAGACCTATATTGGGCTCCACATTGACTGCATGGATCCTGCTTGGGATTCTCTCTCTCCCTCTCTCTCTGCCCCTCCCCCCGCTTGCTCTCTGTCTTTCTGTGTCTCTCTCTCAAAATAAGTAAATAAATAAATATGGAAAAAAATAAATAAAATGCAGACTCCAATGGCTTTTAGTATATTCAGAGCTGTGCTGCCATCACCAATATCCATTTTAATACATTTCATCACCCTGAACCCCTCACTCCCGCGCTGAACCATCAACCTTCCATCCCTCCATGTCCTCCAAGGCCAGGCAACCACCAACTTTTGTATCTGTAGATTGGCATTTTTTATAAATGGAATCAGACAATATGTGGCCCTGTGTGTCTGCCTTCTTAACATAATGTTTTTAAGACTCAGTCATATTGTAGCATATATCAGTACTTTGGCTTTATTTTTTTTATAGCTACATAATATTCCATTGTATGTATACACCACATTTTGTTTATCCATTCATTGGTTGGTGGACATTTGGGTTGCTTCCATTTTTTTGGCTATTATGAATAATCCTGCTATGAATATATGTGTATACATTTGGGAGTCAATATATGTTTTCATTCTCTTAAGTATATACTTAGGAGTGGAATTGCTGGGTCATATGGTAACTCGATGTTTAACTTTTTGAGGAACTGGCAGGCAGTATTTCAAACCACTTGCAGCGTACATTCCCACCAACAGGGCTGAGGGCTCCGATTAACCCACATCATTACCAACACTTGTTATTGTCTGTCTTTTTAATTATTGCCATTCTAGTGGGTGTGAAGAAAGTAAGAGGTCTTTAAATAATACAAATCGTTGTAAAAGCTAAACAGTGTTGTGGATGATATCAGATTATTTTTCATAATAATGTATTTAACTGCAATTAGTGTAGCTATGTACATAGAATATGCCAGCGTTAACAGTTTATTCCCTTGTAGGCTAAACATATTTTATTCTTTATATTTTCTCTATCTATACTACAAGCAAACTATTAAGACTACAATTGTAAGCTTGCCCAATTTAATAAAATATCATAAATTACACACAGTAGAATCTAAATGAGAGATTTTACCGTGTGTAATTTCATGATGCTCTTTTATTATCACGTTTTACAGTGAAAATATCCCTACAGATCTTACAGAGTTCTCCAGTGCAGACACCAGTGAAGACTAAGGGTGGGGAGAACAGACGCAAGAGTTTGTCATATTGGATATTTATTTATTTATTTATTTTATTAAAAAAATTTTAATGTTTATTTTTGAGAGAGAGAGACAGAGACAGAGACAGAGCATAAGTGGGGGAAGGGGCAGAGAGAGAGGGAGACACAGAATCCAAAGCAGGCTCCAGGCTCTGAGCTGTCAGCACAGAGCCCAATGTGGGGCTCGAATCGTCAGCTGTGAGATCACGATCTGAGCCAAAGTTGGACGTTTAACCGACTGAGCCACCTAGGCGCCCCTATCGTATTGGATATTTAAACAAATAATGCTTATATAGAACAGGTACTGTTCCCAAAGACACCAGTGATCGATGCATACAGTAGCTATTTTCACCCCTTTTTCATAGATAAGGAAATTGAGACACTGCAAGGTTGAGTAACTCGTTCAGTGTCACAAAGCTAAGGAAGGATAACAGAACCAGGATCCAAATTCAGGATCTAGTTCCTGAGTTTGTACCCATTAATAAAATATCTGTCATGTATTTGGGAGGTTGACAAAGGAGTGTCAAATGTTTACTGAAACTATCTGGTAAACCAAGCCCTCTCATCAAACTGGGATAAGCAATCTTCCAAGGATCATCGAAAACCTGGCCAAACTGCTGCTGGGGACACGCAATGGCGCCAGTGAGACAGAGGAAGCAATCATGAGTTTAGAGCAAAAGTGAGATGGCGTCTGACTGCTTCCCCGCCTGTTTTTTGCATCTCTCCAGGAGCAGCTTGCCTGTTGGCTTGGGCTGCCTGGTAGCTTTTCAGGAACTTATCTTATATATTCAGATGAAAGAGTGTTTAATTTACCGCCCATCTATTGGTAAGAGGTGAGAGACGAAATATCCCCCTTGAGTTGTGCCCAGAAGGGTCAGTTCCTAATAGAATTTGAAAGTAGTTTCACTTCTTCAGCCTCTCCTCTCACCAGTTCTGCCCCAAAGGCAGTTTGCAGTGAGAACAGCTCTGCCAAGGGTGGAAATGGAGCTATGTGTTGTGGGGGAGAAAGGAGGAGCTTGGACCAGAGAACGATCACCAAGGATGTGGGAAGCAGGAGTGCCGAAGCATCAGAAAGTCAAGGATGCTCCCCCAGGATAGAAATAGGAGGGAAATCAGCTTGCCCCCTAAGCACCACCTCACGCCCAGACTTGGCCTCTACCATACCCTTCAGGACCATCCGTTGTGCTTACAACATTTTGCAAAGAATGGTTGATTATGATTAGTCTATCTGGATTTTGAAAATCGTCCTGGAGTGTTCAGCGACTCTAATATAAGATCGCAGGAATATTTATGTGCTTTTTATTTCACTACATTCAACTTTTGAAAATTAACATGGTTGGTTTTTCTGGAATTTATTTGGGTTTAAAGTGAAGAAAACAACTATTTTTCCCGAGTGGGTAGCCGGGTGCTCCAATATCATTACTGAGTTTGGTTGCACATTTGTGAAATTTTCCCCCCACCAAATTGTACTTCCATTTTTCTCATGCCGAACTCTCATATGTGGCTACAGAAGGTTTGGGGTATTCTATTGTGTTGTCTGCTTATTTCTGACCATACTGTTTTAATTCACTATAGTTTTTAAATATGTTTTAATATTTAGTAGGGCATATCACTCTGAAGACACTCTTCTTTTCCAAGATTTTCTTTACCTCTTTTTTCATATTTATTTTCCAGAAGAACTTTAGAATATTCTATCCAAATTCCCCAATTATCCTGCTATGAGTTTATGGAGTTATATTGGATTTGCCCATAAATGTAAAAAAAAAGTGCCATCTTTTCAATATTGAGTTTTCCTACCCAAGAATGAGGTACATCTTTCCATTTCCATTAAAGTTTCCACATATAGGTCCTACACATCTTTATTAAGTTATTCCTGGATTTGTACAGGTTTTGTGGCTGTAATAAATGGAATTTTAAAAATGTTATTTCCTTACTGAGAATTTTTAAAAATTATTATATTTTATTGGTTGTTGTTGACACAGAAATAAAACTGTTAATATTTACATATTTTTTTACTTTTTAAAATTCATTTCTAGGAGAGAGAGTGAGAGAGCAAGCGTGAGCAGGGGAGGGTCAGAGAGAGAGGGAGTCACAGACTGAAACAGGCTCCAGGCTCTGAGCTGGCAATCAGCACAGAGCCTGACGCGGGGCTCGAACCCACGAACCGCGAGATCATGACCTAAGCGAAAGTTGGACGCTTAACCGACTAAGCCACCTAGGCGCCTCATTTTATTTATTTTTTAATATTTATTTTTGAGAGAGAGGGAGATTGCGTGTGTGTACATGAGCGAACAGGGGAGGGGAAAAGAGTGGGAGACAGAATCTGAAACAGGCTCTGTGCTCACAGCAGGCAACCCGACACAGGGCTTGAACTCACAACACGCAAGAGCGTGAGGACGCTTAACCAACTGAGTCTCCCAGGTGCCCCTGTTTATATATTAATTTAAACTTGTACAAATAACTAGATATTCTTATTGAGTTCATACTTTTTAAATCTGAAATAGATTGTCTTGTTTTTTTTATTTTGCGTTGTTTTGTTTTTTGTTTGTTTTTGAATGGCACTGCACTGCTCTTCAGAAGGTGTCCTCCCTTGAGTGTCCTTTGTGTGTTGTGTGTTGGGTTTTCATGGCATGCAGTAAATCACTGGTTAATAATGACAATTGGTCTCCTGTTTTCCAGTTCTTGTTATTGAGTTTAATGAAATGACCATTTAAAGGAAATATAAGAGTAGCGCTGTACCAAAAAAAAAATTTAAAAAATTAAAACCAAATAGCTTCCTCTTGGCAAGTACCTGTAAAAATCCCATTAACAATAGCTGTGTAAAAAATTAAACAAAATTTAATGTTATGGGACAAAAAGAAGCACTTGACTAAATGAAGAGCTATACATGTGTCTCCATAGGAAGGTTTACTATGATAAAGACCTCAATTCTCCCCACAGTAATTCATAACTTTGACATGATGCCGAACAAAATTTTAATGACCTTGGCTGCTGTTCCATTCTTGAACAGTAAACATTAATGAGGTAAAGTGGACAGGAAATTGTTTACAGAAAGAATTACAGAAAACATTACTATTACACTTCAATAAGAGATCTTACAAATTAGTTGGATTGAGGCTTTGTTAGAAGATTAGTTAAAGGCATGAAAAAACAACATATTCAGAAGGAAATACATTTATAGCATACATGAGAAGTCAAAACATCACCAGAAATCATACAGATGTAGTTAAAACATAAATAAAGCACTATTGTCTTTTTTCTTAAGTTTATTTATTTTGAGAGAGAAACAGAGTGTGTGAGTGGGGGAAGGGTAGGGGGCTCTGAGGGAGAGAGACAGAGAGAGAAAGAGAGAGAGAGAGAGAAAATCCCAAACAGGCTCTGCACTGTCAGCCCAGAGCCTGACACAGGGCTCAAACCCACTAACCATGAGATCACAATCTGAGCCGAAATCAAGAGCTGGAAGCTTAACCGACTAAGCTACCCAGGCAAATCTAAAGCACTGTTTTCAATCACTAAAATAGTTTTTTTTTTTTAAGTATAATACCCAATTCTGACAAAGTTATAGTGAAATTGATATACATTGCTTTAGGGCAGCATTAGATTGAAAGAATATACATTTGGAGTATGTATTGGATATTTATCAATTGTCATAAAAATGTCATAAAAATGTTTATACTGTTTGGTTGAGGAATCTCAAGTTACTTAGTATATTTTGTCTAAGAAAATTATCCAAAAGGAGCATAACTAAACATACAAAAATGTTACTGCACCATTATTTATGATGTGTAAACGCTGAATAAAATTGTTGTACATAAACATATTCAAATTTATACAGTCTTTTAAATTAATAAAGATAATTTTTCAAAGAAATAATTTAACTCAAGTGCAGAAATTTAGTTGCATGGATGTTTATTAAACATCGTTTATGATAAAAATTTGGAAATAATCTATATATCTAACAGTATGGTGTAATTTTGGTCAAATACCTAATGGAAAACTCATAATGTTTATTTAAATTGTTCCTAGAGGATTATATGTGTCCACACGCTGATACATATTTTCAAGTTTTTGAAATGAAAAAGTTACAAGACAATTATAAAGTATTTTCCATTTGGAAGACTCATACTTTTCAATTTCAAAACTTACTATAAAGCTACAGTAATCACGACAGTCTGGCACTGGCTTGAACTTAGATTTACAGAGCAGTGGACTAGAATTGAGAGCCCAGAAACAAATCCATTATGTCTATGGTCAATTGATTTTGACAAGGGTGCCAAGATCATTCAGTGAAAAAAGAATAGTCTTTTTTTTTTAAACATTTAAAAAAAATGTTTTATTTATTTCTGAGAGAGAGAGAGAGAGAGAGTGAGAGAGAGAGAGAGAGAGAGAGAGAGAGAATGAGAGAGAGACTGAGTCGAAGTTGGCCATTTAACCGACTGAGCCACCCAGGCGCCCCAAGAACAGTCTTTTTAACAAATGGTGCCGGGACACAGGATAACCACGGGCAAAAGAGTGAAGTTAGACCTCTATCTCACCCCATCTACAAAAATTACCCTCAAATAGATCAAAGATTTACATGTGAGTGCTAAAACACAGAAGAAAACATATGTAGAAATCTTTGTGACCTTGGATTAGGCACCAGTTTCAGACATATGACACCTATAGCACAAGCAACCAAAGAATAAATAGATAATTTGGACATCATCAAAATTAAAACATTTTTTTGGCATCAGAGGTTATTAATAAAATAGTAAAAATCCAACCCATCACATGGGAGAAAATACTTGGAAATCACATATTTGATAAGGGCCTAGTATCCAGAATACATAAAGAATTCTTACAATTCAGTGGTAAAAAAAAAGACAAGCCAATTAAAAAAAAGGGCAACAGACTTGAATAGACATTTCTCCAAAAAGACATAAAAAAGGCCAATAGCACATGAAAATATGCTCATTGTCACTAGCTATTAGGGAAATGCAAATTAAAATTACAATTACAACGAGACGCCATTTTACTAGATATCACTCCACTAGGGTGGGTGTAATAAAAACAAAAGTGGAAATAACAAATGATGTCAAGGTCGTAGAGAAATCTGAACCCTCATACACTGCTGGTGGGAATGTAGAATGGTGAAGTTACCACATAACGTAGCCCACATGACCCAGCAATTCCACTTCTATGTATATACCCCCAAACAATTGAAAACATATGTTTGTGCAAAAACTTGAACTGGAATGTTCACAGCTGCCATTTGTCATAATGGCCAAAATATGGAAACAACTCAGGTGTTTATCAATTGCTGAACAGATAAACAAAATGTGGATATACATACAATGGGATATTATTTGTCCATAAAAAAGAATGAAGTACTAATTCGTGCTACAATACGCGTGAATCCAAAAACATGCTAAGTGAAAACCAGTGACAAGGGACCAAAGGACATTCTTCTTATATGAAATATCCAGAATAGGGAAATCCATGGAGACAGAAAATTGGTAGTTACCTAGGGCTGGGAGGAGAGGAGGGAAATGGGCAGTGACAGCTAATCACTGGGGTTTCCTTCTGGTGTGATGAAATGTTCTAAACTGATTTTGGTGATGATTGAACAACATTGTGATTATACTAAAACCAGTGAACTATACACTTTAAAATGGTGAATTAGATGTTATTTGAATTACAGTTGACCTTTTTTTTTTGTTTATTTTTATTTTTATTTTTAGGAGAGAGAGAGAGACAGCGTGAGCAGGGGAGGGTCAGAGAGAGAAGGAGTCACAGGCTGAAACAGGCTCCAGGCTCTGAGCTGGCGGTCAGCACAGAGCCCGACGCGGGGCTCGAACCCACGAACTGCGAGATCATGACCTAAGCGAAAGTCGGATGCTTACCCGACTAAGCCACCCAGGTGCCCCATTTTTTTTTTTTTAATGTTTTATTTATTACTGACAGAGACAGACACAGGATGAGCAGGGGAGGGTCAAAGAGAGAGGGAGACACAGAATTTGAAGCAGGCTCCAGGCTCTGGGCTAGCTGTCAGCAGAAAGCCTGACATGGGGCTCGAACACACAAACTGTGAGATCATGACCTAAGCCAAAGTTGGATGTTTAACCGACTGAGCCACCCAGGCGCCCCTACAGTTGACCTTTAAACAACACGGGTTTGAACTGTGTGGGTCCACTTATACACAGATTTTTTTTTTTATAAATGTAACACATATGTATGGTAAATGCATTTTCGCTTATGATTTTCTAAATAATCTTTTTTTCCTCAGGGCACCTGGGTGGCTCAGGTGTTCAAGTATTCAACTTTTGATCTTGGCTCAGCTCATGATCTCATGGTTCATCAGCTGTTAGTGCAGAGCCTGCTTGGGATTCCCTCTCTCCCTCTCTTTCTATCTCTCCTGCACACACACACATACACATATACTCTCTCTCTCTCTTTCAAAATAAATAAACTTAAAAAATAATTTTTCCTCTTACGTTACTGTAATAATGCAGTATATAATGCATATGACCTACAAAAACCGTGTTAATTGACTGTTTATGTATTGGTAAGGCATCTGGTTAAGAGTCGGCTGTTAGTAGTAAAATTTTGGGGGTGTCAAAAGTTACATGCAGATTTTTGACTGCATGAGGAATTAGTGCCCCAAGCTCCACGTTGTTCAAGGTCAATTGTCTATCTCATATTAAAAATTTCAAGAAAGAAGGGCGCCTGGGTGGCTTAGTTGGTTAAGCGTCCGACTTTTGCTTGGGTCATGATCTCGCGGTTCACGGGTTCGAGCCACGCGTCGGGCTCTGTGCTGACTGCCAGCTCAGAGCCTGGAGCCTGTTTCAGTCTGTGACTCCCTCTCTCCCTGACCCTCCCCTGCTCACACTGTCTCTCTCTGTCTCCTAGAAATAAATAAAACATTAAAAAAAAATTTAAAAAAAAATTTCAAGAAAGAATATTCCAATTCAAATCCAAGTGTCTATCTACCTCTCTATCTGTCTATCCCTAGGTGGTAGAATTACACATACATTTTTAGTTGCTTCTTCATAATCAAATATATTATCGGGGTGCCTGGGTGGGTCAGTCAGATGAGTGTCCGACTATTGAATTTGGCACAGGTCATGATCCCAGGGGTGTGGGATTGAGCCCTGAGACACGCTCTGTGCTGAGTGTGGAGCCTGCTTAAGATTCTCTCTCTCTCTCTCTCTCTCTCTCTCTCTCACTCTGCCCCTCTTCCCTGCTCTCATGTGCCCCTCTCTCTTAAAAAAAGTGTTATCTAAGTTATTTCCAATGAACATTTATAATTTTTATAATAAAGTGAATAAGAGAAAACTCTAAAATAAACATGGAAAATAAAATAAAACTTATAAACAGAATGTGAATTAGTTGTACATTCTACAACTGCAATATGAGTATACAGCACTAGTCCTGAAAAATAGAATAAAATGAAAATAATTGTGCAAAAATAGTAAAATTATGTATGAAGTAAATTTTTTGTAAACTTTTTTCAGTATTTATAATCTTTATCTCTACAAATAGAGGGAAATGATCATATTTCCCTCACAAAATTAATTTGACTTTTATTTATTTGATATTGAAAGTGTTAATGACAACATTATCAACTAGTTTCTTTTTCTAAAAATTTTCTTATTCATTCTATGATAAATTTTCCATGTTTCTTTTTTCTTAATAAAATTTCTACATGTTTATGTTTGAGAGACAAAGTGCAGGTGGAGGAAGGGCAGAGAGAGAGGGAGATACAGAATCCAAAGCAGGCTCCAGGCTCTGAGCTGTCAGCACAGAACTCAAAGAGGGGCTTGAATTCACTAGCCGTGAGATTAAAACCTGGGACGAAGTCAGACGCTTAACCAACTGAGCCACCCAGGAGCCCCAAATTTTCCATGTTTCTTCCTTGAACTTTCCCTTTTGCTAATCTTTCCCTGTTACTCTGAGTTTTCTTTCCTTCTTGTGTAAGTTGTATTCAAAATTGTAAACTTCCTTTAATGTTTAAAACTCAATAGAGTTTAACTTTGAATAATATTTCCTAACAATTGAAACTTTTCGGTGTTTTCTCATTTTTGCATTTTGTTTCTCTTATATTTTCTTGGGTATTTAATTGGCTATCCAGTAGGATAGCCAAATATAGTCTGCAAATATATTTTGCAGAAATTAGTTAATTTCTTATCTCAGTGTTGCAGAGTAAGCAGATACTCTCTTATTTTCTAATTTACTTGATTTCATATTTATTGCTTTTCCCTTTTGAATTTGCTACCTATATCCTTAAAAAATTTAGGTGTAAATTTAGTTTATTTTTTCCTTTTTCCTTCTTATTTGCATAAGCATGAGAGATACAAAAGTTCTTCCAATACATCTTTAACTGTGTAAATGGTATCTTCTTTTTTTTTTTTTTTAAAGTAATGTCCCCATATTTGGCTTGCTTTTTTCAACTCAGTTGATCCATCACAGAGTCTTTCTTCCATTCTTGCCTGGTCATGTGCATACAAGGCAGCGCATTGGCTTTTTCTTCAATTTTATTGTATGGAAGTCTGAGAACATATGTGTAAAATCTTTGTGTATCTCTTGTGAATATCTTTATCTTCAAAATTACTATTAATTTTTGTGAAAGCTTAATGTACCTTTGAGAAAGCTCGCTACTTCCCAATTTTTCCTCTTTGGATCAGTGCCTCCAATCACCTCCTTCTGTAGAAGAAATGGAGGCCCCCGAGGTGCAGAGACTTGCCCATGATCTCTCAGTGGGGCTGGGGCAGAGCTTGTGTTCACGGACAATGAATGGAGCATTGTGGAGAGTTTATGCCAACATGCTCCGACAGCACCCTTCCCCTGCGGGTGCCCCATTCTGTGAAAAGCTACAGGGCAGGGCTGCCTGAGGCCAAGCGGCTTGTCTTGTGTGCATACCCTCTCCCTGCAGCCTCCCTTCCTTACACTGCATCATACTGACTTGTTGTCATTGGGCTTCTCTTTGGCCTTGCCTGAAGAGGGGATTGTTTCCTAGGATGCTGCCTTCTTATGGAAACAGACCTCCAGTGGGTCCGGCCATGGGTGTTCTGGGCATGCCCAGGTATGCCAGAATCCTGGGATGAACATAACTTAATCAGTCAAGCTGGGACCCGCTACACTTGCTTTTGTGCAAGCATGATTTATCTGAGCCAGGCTCTTAAATTATTCTATCTCCCCTTTCTTTAAATGTATTTTTAAAAAAGATTCATAGGTGTGAACTTTGTCTTTTTAATCCAGTGTATGATGCTATTTTTTTAAATAGGAGAATTTAGTCCATTTACATGTAATCTTATAATTATCATAATATTCTGTATTTTTCTCAGTTAATAAAATTCTTTGTTTTCTCTTTAGTTTAATTTAAGATTTCTATTGGAGGCCGTTTTTTATTCATTTAAGTGAGATGAGATTTTTCACAATTTTCTGAATAACCCAATGTCTTAGTGTTTTACTGTTTTCACTTACCCAACAAAAACCAGACTGTGCTCATTTCTTTTGTTCTAATTCAAAACTATTTTTTCTTAAAAAACCTGTTTTTCTTTCTTATAGATTTTTTTTTTTTTTTTTGGTCATTCACTCCCCTCCAAGTCCTCCTTAGTCAAATCCTCTTGCTTTGGTTTTGGCATTCTGAAATGTTTTACCTCCAGTTAAATATTTTTAATTAAAAAAACTTTTTAAAAATTTTAAATAGAGAGGGAGCATGAGCAGGGAAGAGGGAGAGAGGGAGAGAGAAAGAATCTTAAGCAGACTCCATGCTCAGTATGGAGCCTAATGTGGGGCTGGATCCCACCACCCTGGGATCATGACTTGAGCTGAAATCAAGAGTCCGATGCTCAACTGACTGAGCTACACTGGTGCCCCTCCAGTTAAATTATTTATTTATTTATGATTACTAATCTACTTTTGAGAGAAAGAGAGAACAACCTGGGGAGGGACAGACGGAGAAGGAGAGAGAATTCCAAGTAGGCTCCATGCTGGCTGTGCAGAGCCCGATGCGGGGCTTGAACCCCATGAACTAGGAGATCATGACCTGAGCTGAAACCAAGAGTTGGAGGCTTAACTGACTGAGTCACCCAGGTGCCCCCAGTTAAATATTTTAAAATATGATTATCACATTTTATGAAAACTACACTTTATATCCCTGCTTTTCAGACTGGCTATATATCTGTGTAGATAGGCTATGCACTGCATAGGATTATCATTTCTCTCTGCCTATATATCCTTCATTGAAATTTGCCCCCCTTTCCTTCAATAAGTGGGTCCTCTGGCATACACATATACACTGATCCCCCTAAGGAAGGTATGGACCTGAATAGCCATAATTGTACTGAATGAGCCTTTTTCCCTGGGTCAGCTGATTGGCTCCCATGGACCCCAACCCAATTCATAGGCTGGCCTTAGCCAATCACCTGTTTTCTCTCTATACTTCTAAAATGAAGAGACACATTCAACATTGGGCGCTGGAAAGGGATAAACAGACTTACCTTTCATTGCAGTTATTCCTCACCCACCCCAAACACACACACAAATGCAGAGCAAACCTATCCCTCCCCTCCAGCACATGACTCCTTGGAGGAGACATTATCTTGAAAAAAAAAATTGGGTTCTGTTGAAAGAGAGAGTGCCAAAAGAGAAGTTTGGTAGGCTTCAGCATTTGTTACAGCAGGAAGAAATAAAGCTATCTCTGTTAGGGCCATCATACACAAGATACTTAGTTGTTTTACACTCCTAAGAGTGACTACTATTTAGGATAACCTCTTATCAAATGATAATATTAATGAACATGTATTTAGTATGTGCCAGGCCATGCTTTAAGTGCTTTACATGTATGGACTCATTTAAATTTCCTATCAACCTTATAAGGTGGTACTATAATTACTCACTTTCTAGAAGTAAGGAAACCTCAACGGAGAGCTTGAGTAACTTGCCTAAGGTCACATAGTGAGTAACTGAAGGAGTTGGATTTGAATCCAGCAGTTCGATTCCTGTTGTCTTAAGTGGTATGACGCACTGCTGTTGTAATGGAATTACCGGCTTCATGTGAGGCTGGTATCTGGCAGGGGGTGAGGTGCAGAAGAGTAAAGTATTGTCCTATAAAGCCCTCCATCTGCAGTGAGTTCTCCAACAAAACAAAGGTATACACATTCTGGGTTTAATGAGTTTAAATGCCATTCTTTTTCTTTTAAAGTGTAATAATTGTTAGATGCCATTTATGGCTGCTGAGATAGATTTGTGATTAAAAGAGAGAGTTCAAAATTTGAAAAAAGATGGAAGATCAGAGAAAGAAAAGATCAAAATAGGAGGATGAGAGAGTATAAAAATTAAGACAAGTTTAAAGCTGAAGATGTGGGGAATAAAAACTTGGAATGAATAACACTGTAAACGAGAAGTTTCCAAAATTCACACTTTTTTTTTAATGTTTATTATTTTTGAGAGAGAGAGAGGAAGGGAGAGAGAGAGAGAAAAGGCAGGGAAGGGGCAGAGAGAGAGAGAGGGAGACACAGAATCTGAAGCAGGCTCCGTGCTCTGTGCTGACAGCTCAGAGCCCAACGTGGGGCTCGAACCCATGAATCGTGAGATCATTGACCTGAGCCGAAGTCGGCTGCTTAACTGACTGAGCCCCCAGGTGCCCCTAAAATTCATACATTTAGTAACATATGTTAAATAAAAAATAAAAGAGCAAAGAACTAGAAAATATAAAATAAATAAATCTAAAAAAGTTAAGAATAACATGTTGGTAAATCCTGATGAAGTAAAATGGTTAGAAGTGTCTGAAAAGATGAAGTTTTAAACAGGGGCCAGAAGGTAAGAGAGAAATTAAGGTAAAGGCTAAGAGTCATAAGGCAACAAGTGGGAATGATCTAGAAGGATTTACATTTAAATAGTTAAAAGAAAAATAATGCCGTATAGAGGGAAAAGAAAAATGTACTATTTTTTAAAACTAAGTTTAAAGTGAGGCAAGAACAAAAACAGATTCTAATCAGACAAGAATTGCAAGTGGGAGAGTGTAGTCTGGGCAGGGCTAATTGCTGGTATTGAGGAGGCCAAGATCAATTGATATGGTCAGGATGAGACATATTTTCTGTTCACCCATTATGCTCTCAGCTGGCAGCTCTATTGTCTGCACAGATAAAGGTGAGGCTCGTGGCACATGATTCCATCCCATCAAGGAAGGACTTTTGGGTCCTTCCAAAGTCATACCCCCAGGCCAGCAAAGGCTCCTTCACTTTGGTCCTTGGAATATGTTCAATTCTACCTTAGTTTTTCTCTAACATATTTAATAGTCTTTTTGTTATCTTTTAGTTCCTTCAAGCTGAGATTCACATGTGAAAGGCAATCAAAGCAGGTTGTTGTTGAATGGATTTATTCCATCTTATTTCCTTGAAGTTCTTGTGGTGGTTGGTTATTATATTGTTTGTTCTCTTTCTCTCTCTATTTCTCTCTCTCTCTCTCTCTCTCTCTCTCTTTCTCACACGCATACACACACACACACACACACACACACACATCTTTATCACCTAGCTTCGTTTTTGATGTTCTAAATACTTCTTACTGATGCGAGTTGCTTTGTTATTTACTCCTTTCAGCATAATTGGTGGCAATAGAATTAGGTGGGGGAACAAGACAATTTACAGGACTTATTCTTAGATTGGGCTATTAGGGTGAGGGTATGGTGGTGAGGGACAGTGGAGTCACAGATGATTCCTGGGTGTCTGGTATCTGCCTTTGTGACTGAGTGGATATTAGTACAGAAGAAGATCAAGTTGGGGATGGTGGTGGTTAAGAATCAGGGTCAGGCTCAATCTGGGAAACTCTGGGGCACTGTAGCTGCCTATAATCCCTGAACCCCCAGAAGGCTTGGATTTCATAATAGACCCAATCCCTCCCAATGCCAGCACGGGATTCTTCTGGAGGTAGCAGAAGGCTCACTTCATATACCAACAGGGCATGGTAACCCTGGTCCTTTGTTCATATTCTGGGCATTCCTGAAAGCATTTTGTTTCATTAATTGGCTATCCATCAGCCAGCAACCAAAGTCAGACAAAGCTCATCACCTGGAACCTTTCATGCCAACACCATTCTGGAAATACAGGGTTCACCCACAACTTCCTGCAGTTCTCTAAAAATATTCCCTTCATAGCAATGATAAGTTTCCATCTCTTGAAGCACCACTGAAATCTCCTGGAGCCCCAGCCAGGTTGAGCCTGATGAATCACCTTGGACCTTCAACAGAATACAGTTCTTTCGAACTGATACTCTATTCAAGGCTGTCAGAAGAATACAGGAATAGATTTTATCTTTTATACTTTATGGATTTGGGGCTTTTTCTATATCACAAGTTGACTTTATCCCTTCTGCTCACATAATAATGGATTTAGCTTCCTTTTATCAAATTGTAACCATTTTGTGGTCCTGCCTTGCTTATGTTACACCTAGTGTCCCTTGGCTGATATTTTGGGTGTTCGTAAACTTTTCAGCCACACATTTCAAATTTCATGGTTTACTTCCACGGATGGCTGGTCACATCCATTGTGGATAGACTTACAGTCTCTTAGAGAAGAATATTTCTCTTCTGGGTAAGCTTGTTGTAATACTTGATATAAAGAGAATGTACTGGTTCTGGACTGGAGGTATGCTTGTGGGGCAAGCCTTTCATCCTTTCCTTTGGCCCACGTGAGGAAGCCCAGAGCTCATTCTACCTAGATGATGGTCACCCAGCCCTGTAGACTTCACACAGGCTGATACCACACTTTCTGCCGGCTGTCCCCAAATGGGATCTGTCTGTGGAACTTATGTACAATAATTGTCCTTTGCTCTTGTTCTTGCTCTTCTATTTCTGCTTCTTTTTTTAAATGTTTATTTATTTTTGAGAGAGAGAGAGCACGCTAACAGGGGAGGGGCAGAGACAGAGGGAGACACAGAATCCAAAGCAGGCCCCAGGCTCTGAGCTGTCAGCACAGAGCACAGTGATGAGGCTCGAACCCACACACTCAAGAGATCATGACTTGAGCCAAAGTCAGATGCTTAACCGACTGAGCCACCCAAGCTGCTTCTAATATTTTTGGTTTCCTTGGCTTCGTCTCCCATTTCTGGCTCTGAAACCACAGCTTTTATGTTATCAGTACTTTGTTCTTTTCCTTTTCTGGGTCTTCTCATCCCTGGCTCCATTGGGGCTCCTCCCACCCATTGAATCCTTTGCCATCCTCTGCTTCCTCCCCCTGCTGGGCTTCTTCCATCATCTACAGTTTGAATAGACAAGTTTCGCCTACATCACAGTTTGGTGGAGGATTCAGACCTGTGTGAACATTAAAATTCAAAGGCTCATGGGTTCACATTCTTTAAACAGTGACTGAGGGTTTTCTTTGTGGCGAGCACTGGAGACACAAGATTAAATTAATATTTCCCATCTTCAAGAACTTCAGGTATTAAAAGAATCCTGAAATTAACAAATACTTTAAAAACATTAAGGCATTCAGGAACAATTGAATGTATTTCTTTTCCTTGTCTTAATGTGGAGCATATGGTGGTGGACTCCTTCACCACCCAGTTTCAAGCCACTGTCACTTTGACACCCTATTCCTGAACTTTTGACTTTTTATGGTCAACACTAGGCACCTGATCTCCACAGCATCTGACACTGGTGTCCACCTCTTTACTGGAATTCTTTCCTCTCCCACGGTCTTCTCAGTAGTCCTTCAACCATTCTTTTTTTTTTTTTTTTTTTAAATATTTTTCTTTTTTTTAAAAAAAAATTTTTTTTAATGTTTTATTTATTTCTAGGAGAGAGAGAGAGACAGCGCGAGCAGGGGAGGGTCAGAGAGAGAGGGTGTCACAGACTGAAACAGGCTCCAGGCTCTGAGCTGGCAGTCAGCACAGAGCCCGACGCGGGGCTCGAACCCACGAACCGCGAGATCATGACCTAAGCGAAAGTCGGACGCTTAACCGACTAAGCCACCCAGGCGCCCCTTAAATATTTTATTTCTAAGTAATCTCTACATCCAAAGTGGAGCTCAAACTTACAACCCCCTAGATCAAGAGTCACATGCTCTGCAGACTAAGCCAGCTAGGTACCCCCTTCAAGGAACATTCTGAGTGTTCTTTGGAGGTTCCCTTTCTTTTGTTCACAACTACAATGTTGATGCTTTCTCGGCTCCATCCTTTCTTCTCTACACACTTCCCTGGGCAGGCCACACTGACCTTTCCGTCCGTTTCTCAACCGAGCCCACTCTTTTACCTGAAACACGCCTGGCTACCCTTGTACTTGTTTGAAGTCCGCTTTTCCCCACCCGTGCGGGGGTAGGCTCCCACAGCTTCGCATACTCCGCGCTCCCACCAGTCTGCATTCGGGGTTGGGGGGGCCGGCGGGGAGGGGGGTCAGGGACCGCGCCTGGATTGCCCACCTCTTCATCTCCAGTGTCAGCCCTGCCCCGGCCCGTGAGCAGGTGTCCAACAACCAAGAGTCTAGTAAATGAAAGAACGAGTGAAGCCCTGCGCCAGGAAAGGACGGGCGTGGCTCCATCCGGGGGGCCTAGAAGCAGGGCGAGAACCCGGGCTGGGAGTGGTGTGGGGGGTCCCGAGCAGGGGCGGGAGGGCGCCTGTAGGGGTCTGGCTCTGGAGAAGGGGGTCGAGGCCGCCAGGGTCGCCCAGCTAGAGCCACCAGCTACAGCTCATCGACCCCACGAGGCGGGGCCACAGAAGTCGCGTTGGGCCTTGGCCAACTCTGCCACCTCCGCCGCAGAGGAACGACTGCCTACCACCGTCTCTGCCGCGCTCTCGCTGCGCGCGGCGCTCTTGGCCCCCTCCGGCCACCGTTGCTTTCTACACGGCGGCGCCCCTGACCCGGAAGAGCATTCTCCTTAGCAACTGCGGGACCGCGGCGGCGGCAGCCTCCCGGGAGCTACGGTGAGGCCTCCCCGCCCCCGCCCCGCGCGCCCCACCTTGACCCCTTCCCTGGACCGGCCCCGGGCCTGGCCTGCCAGGTGCCCGCAGCGCTTAGCGGAGCACCTGCGGCGGCGGCGGCCCCGGGCGAGCGCCCTCCGCCTCTGGCATCGCTCCGCGGCTGCGGGTCGCCCCTGCCCACCACACGCCCCCCGCTCCCGGCCGACCCGGCCTGTCAGGCCCGTCTCCTCGCGCCGGGTCCCGCCGGCCCTTCCTCGTAGCCCCGTTCGGGGCGCGGATGAGAAAACCAAAATTAAACAGAGCCTGTTGCCGTAGAGAGGACGCTCCCCCAGGCTCGGGTCACCTGTGGACGCGTTCTCCTGGGTCCACATACCGATGTTTGGGACTGGCAGGGATGGAACACTTGGGGAGCCTTGAATGGCAGCCACTTAATCAGAATGCTTGATGTTTGCCTGCTGCTTTGCGCTTTCCAAAGTCATGTCTTTTATCTGCTTTGTTGATCGTGGAGACTCATGTAATTGAACATTTTTCAACTGATCGTTTCCTGGGGATTAGGGTTCCTGTTTTTAGTGATGTGCGGTTAGTATTATGTAGCTTAGATTTTGTGCCTTCCGATTTTCTCTCCCCGGGACTGATTAAGTTTGGGAAAAATTTCAAGGAATTTTGCTACGTTGAAGAAAGTAGGGGCAGGTGTTGTCAATAACTCTGATTTACATTTGAAAAGACACAGTGATACTGAACACCTCTCTTTATTAAGTTTGTAGGTGTGGTTCTAAGAAAACTCTAAACCGTATTTGAACATTGTTGGGTAACTACTTTATATTGAATGATGATATGGGCGCCTGGGGTGGCTCAGTCGGTTTTGAGTGTCAGACATCAGCTCAGGTCATGATCTCAAGGTTGGTGGGTTCGAGCCCCACATTCGGCTTTGTGCTGACAGGAACCTGGAGTCTGCTTCACATTCTGTGTCCCGTCTCTTTCTGCACCCCCCTCAAAAGGAAATAAACGTTAATGATGATAGAGTTAAAACAGGCACACGAACAATTTTTGGGAATGACATTTGGGAATAAAAGTGCAGGAATTTCTATTCCAAAATCCATTAATCAATGCCCTATAGTAAGTATTTAACAAGTACCCACAGTGTTCTATGTATGTGAAAGGATGTAAACTAAGAGACTGCACATTAAATTGTTGGGAAAACTATAAAATAGCATTTGCTTAAATACAAAGTCAGAGGGAGGAGAATCAGTACGGGCTGGAGTTTTCTGTGATATGTTTATGGATTATATCTCTAAAATATAGGTACAGTTTGTATTTGTATTGGAGGGGACAGGAAATCTTAAATAGTTTGTTATGTTAAGTGTCTGGGAAATAGTCCCATGTGTGACATTTTGTAGTCCTTATTTAAAGCTCTACGGTCACTTGATTCTGTTTCACTCTTCGTACAAATCAGTATGGCATTTTTTTTTTTCTGTTTGAGATCTAAATGAATATGGTTACTACCAGGAGGCTTTGCCACCTAAGGGATTCATTCCTTTGCTTCTGTGATGGTCTTACTTTTATATGAGACACCACAGTTTTCAGCCGAGTTAGTAACTAATTCATATGTACTTAAGAGTCTTGTGAAATGTTGCTCTTAATATTTGACAGGTATTTCTAGAGTGCTTCCTATGCAGCAGGCACTGTATCAAAAAATACCAAAAACAGGTTATTCAACAAGGAGTAGTTCTGCTTTATCTACTCTGTGTGTGTGTGTGTGTGTGTGTGTGTGTGTTCATATGTTTTACCCATCAGCCTTTGGTGCTCAGCATTTGCCTAGGGATATAGAAGGGCCAGAGAAGTTTATATAGGCACTGAATTAACTTTTTTTCCTCTTAAGAGTTGAGTAGGGATTTTAGGTTCAGTGCTTTGGACATCCTCCAAAGATTCATTAAGCTCCAAAGATTCATTAAGGAGACCTCTTACAATGTTTCATTGCTTTCTTGTAGTATAGTTTCAGTGCCCATTTATTTACTTTTCTAACAAGTATTTGAGTGCCTATTTGGTATGTTGTGCTTGTGTTGGAAATGGGGGAGAGTAAATACATCTGTGGCTCCTGCCTTCAGCAGATGATACCAAATAGTCACACGAATGTGAAACTGCAGCTATTTTATTCTTTTTTCTTTTTTTGACTTAAGGCAGTCACAGGAACTACGTTTGAACTAAGATCTGAAGAATGCACAGGAAGGGAAGAGTGTTCCAGTCAGCGCAAACAGCTCGGGCAAAGATAGTAGAATTCATGGGGAGGCCTGGGAACTTGGGGTACAGCTCTATGTAGAGGACAGGAAGACTGTTGGAAGAATCTGGCGGGAGAGGGGGCTGGAGAGGTGGGCCCCAGGGCCTAGTAAGCAGGTGGAGGACTTTTTCTTACCTTTGGAATAAAGAGAAGCCTCTATACATTTTTACTTAGAGACTTTGCCTCGGTTGCTGATGGGGATGACTCTGTTAGATTGTGTTTCTACAGCCTGCTTTGTATTTCTGTCTTTGCTTAGTATCTGTATTGTCTTCTCCTTCCTCATTTCCTCAGTGTGCTCCCTCAGCATCATTATTGTTGGAGAAGCTTCCATGTCCTACCAGAGAGATGTGTCCACTCTTTTTCCCCCTTAATTGGGAGAAAAGGAATTTTAGGGATTAGTATTGGACACTAGAAGTTAGTTGATTTGAAATATTTTTGCATCAGTATGACTCTTAGGGCACTAACTTCTGTGACCTGATTCTTTTTAATTGTAGCAATAAAAACATGTAATATAAAACTTACACTCTTAAACCATTTTTAAGTATACAGTTCAGTGATGTTAACTGTATTTACACTGTTGTGTAACAGGTCACTGGGGCTTTTTTATCTTAGAAAACTAAAGCTCTGTACCCAATGAACATCTTCCTGTTTCTTCCCCCTGTACCTCCCCCCCCCACCAGCTCAAGGTACAATTGAGTTTTATTGCTCTTAATGTTTTTTGAAAGAATCATATTTATACCACATTTTGTAGTGCTCATCTCAGAATGCCTTCAGATCAGTTGATTTTCAGTATTGGACTGGAAATAATTTTGAGACGGTTCCATATTTTAAGTATAGAAAAGCATAACTAAGCATTTTCTTGGGCGGAGGAGGTTTGTAAACTTTTATTTGCAGTTTCCCCAGTTTACCCTAGACTTCATATTCGTGTAGTGTTGTATAACTAGGCTTATAGAATCCAGTTTTTAGAATGACCATTGAACCTTCAGAAAGTGGTTTTTTTTTTTTTTTTTTTTACTTTAAATGGGAAGTTGCTGTGGAAAGTGAAGTTCATTTTCATTGAAATACTACTGAGCACATGCACAAAGCAGATGGTGGGCCTGGAATGGTTCTGTAGACCCTCCGAGGTCCAGCTGTCTGTGCGATTACTGGTGACATCAGGGAGACAGCCAGAATTCTTGTCATCTTTATTAGATGGGGGGTATTGGTGGAACTGCAGAGAAGCTCCTTTTTTTCCACATCAGGGGAGATAGAAGGATTTGACGAGAACTTTTCAGATAGCATTTTATTTGAACCATAACAAGAACTTGATGTCCCAGCGTTGCAATTATGTGGTTAACTCTCATGTTGAGACTGAAAATGGTTGGGTTTAGTCAACTGTTAGTCTGAAGAAACTTACTTTTCTATTTTTTTTCCCTATGATGGTAAAATTTACTATCTTAACCATTTTTGTTTTTTTTTTAATGTTTTATTTATTTCTAGGAGAGAGAGAGAGAGAGAGACAGCGTGAGCAGGGGAGGGTCAGAGAGAGAGGGAGTCACAGACTCTGAAACAGACTCCAGGCTCTGAGCTGGCAGTCAGCACAAAGCCCGATGTGGGGCTCGAACCCACGAACCGCGAGATCATGACCTAAGCGAAAGTCGGACGCTCAACCGACTAAGCCACCCAGGCGCCCCTATCTTAACCATTTTTAAATGTTTGGTGGTATTAAATACATTCATAATGTGCAAACATCACCACCATCCATCTCCATAACTGTATTTCATCTCATGAAACTGAAACTCTATTCCTGTTAAACGACTCCTTAGTTTTTCCTCTCTCCAGCCTCTGGCAACTACTATTCTACCTCTGTCTCTATGATTTTGGGCACTCCCTTGAGTACCTCAGAAGTGGAATCATATGGTATTTTTTTTGTGACTGCCTTATTTCATTTAGCATAATATTCTTTTATTTATTTATTTATTCATAAAGAGATTAATTAATTAATAAGAGAGATATATATAGAGAGAGCAAACAAGAGAGAAGCAGAGAGAGACACACACAGAATCTGAAGCAGGCTCCAGGCTCTGAGCTGTCAGCACAGAGCCTGGTTCAGGGCTTGAATCCACAAACTGCATGATCATGACCTGAGCCGAAGTCAGATGCTCAACTGACTGAGCCACCCAGGATCCCCAATTTATTAAAATTTTTTTAGTGTTTATTTATTTTTGAGAGAGAGAGAGATACAGAGCGTGAGCATGGTAGGGGCAGAGAGAGAGGGAGACAGAATCTGAAGCAGGCTCCAGGCTCTGAGTTGTTAGCACAGAGTCTGATGCTGGGCTTGAACTCAAACCACTAGATCATGACCTGAGTCCACGTCAGACACTTAACCGTCTGAACCACCCAGGTGGCCCAGAATATCCTCCTTTTTAAAGGCTGAATAATATTCCATTTTATGGATATACCACATTTTGCCTATTCATTCATCTGTTGATGAACACTTGGGTTGTTTCCGCGGTTTAGCTGTTGTGAATGATGCTGGTATGAACATCAGTGTACCATCCAACTACTTTAGATTCCTTTCTTACATCCCAGTACAGCTGCCTCTGGGATGCACTAATGTTGGCAGACAAGAAACGGTGTTCATACCGGCAGGGATGGACTTTAACAGGGGCACAAAGTACAGTGAAAATGTCACTGGTGAAATCACCTGGGACTGATAAGGGCTGACAGAGGTACCCTGCCTCAGAAAAATGCCTTCTTTTTTTTCCTAATGTTTTTTTAAAAAAAGTTATTTCTGAGAGTGAGAGTGAGAGACAGAGCGAGAGAGCAAGCGAGTGCGAGCGCATGAAAAGGGGAGGGTCAGAGAGAGAGGGAGACACAGAATCTGAAACAGGCTGCAGGCTCTGAGCTAGCTGTCAGCACAGAGTCTGATGCGGGGCTCGAACCCACAAACTGAGATCAAGACCTGAGCCGTAGTCAGACGCTTAACCGACTGGGCCACCCAGGCGCCCCAGAAAAATACCTTCTAATTAGAAAGTAAGAGGAAGGGGGTTATCATTTGTGGAACCCCCTCTCCTCCTATGTGTCAAATAATTCATATGCATTATGTCATTTAATACCAGTTGTTGTCCAATGAGAAACATGATTTGACCCTTGAACTGATAAGAAAATTGAGGCTCAGAGAGTTTACTTAAGTTGTAAGGCGCTATGTGTCAGGACCAAAGTATGGACCCATGTCTGACTCCAAAGCCCACATTCCTTCCATGACACCGCATTGTGCTGCGTCTATAAATCATGTCCCAGTATCAGCATCAGTGGTGGGCATGAGAATATCAACATGAATGCTACAGGGACTATAAAGAAGAGGGCGAGTAATGAAGTAAGCTGATACACCAGGAAGTTTTAAAAGTCTTTTCAGTGAAGAAAAGTATTGTTATCTGCTGGACTGGAGAGTGTGGGTGACCAAACCGCCAGGAGGCAGACAGTCATATGATGCTAACTGAGGAACTCTGCTCTTGAGGTTCTGGGCAGGCTTCCTTTAATGAAATTGGATTGTTTCAAACTCTCAGTAGACTTTGATGAGGAAGAGAGGTTTGCAGTGATTGCCTAGGTGCTGAGGGATTCAGAGAGAAACCTCAGACGTTTCTCTTTAACTTCTCCTCATTTAGAGAGCATTTCTCCCCATGGAAATAGTTGCTTCTTTGCACATGGTTAGTTTTAATACATTTTAAAGGATTGAATATGAAACTACAGCAGCAGTTATGATACCAGGGAGGCGATAATAGCACATTGTTATTTTTGTTTAATCCTACTTAAAAGCAGCGGTTTACGTGGTTTATTGTTCTTTTTAGTTCCTTTAAGTTTAAAAATTTTTTTTTTTTTTTTTTTACATTTATTTATTGTTGAGAGAGAGACACACAGACCACGAACAGGGGAGGGGCAGAGAGAGAAGGAAACACAGAATCTGAAGCAGGCTTTAGGCTCTGAGCTGTTAGCACAGAGCTCAATGCGGCTCCTGAACCCACGAACCGTGAGATCATGACTTGAGCTAAAGTCGGACGCTCAACTGACTGAGCCACCCAGGTTCTTTTAAGTTTTTTTAAAAGAAAAAATATTTGAGTTGTTTAAGCTCTTTTGCTACAATAAGACATTTGTTTTCTTTATGATTTACTGAATTTTGCCAGTTTAAATCAGTCTTTCTTAATAGTTTAGATATAAGGATGACCTATGAATTTTATGACTAAAATGCACATTATTAACAGGGAATAATTTTACATGAATGAATTAGGGCCCAATTTGTATGTAAAGGATTATTGATTACTAGTTAAGAGTATATTTTTTAAAAGCTAGTTCATTGAGGAATGATTGTCATATTACAAGCTTGTAATATGTGTACAGTTTAAATTTAAAAAAATTTAAATTAAATTTTAAATTAAAAAATTTTTAAATGTTTTTAAGTAATCTTTATACCCAGTGTGGGGCTTGAACTCACAACCCTGAGATCAAGAGTCGCATACTTCACTGAGCCAGTCAGGTGCCCCCAGTTTGTTAAGTTTTGACATATGTATATACTTATCACAAATAAGATACTGAATATATCCATCACCCCCAGAGCTTTCCTCTTATCCCTGGCTCCTTGGTCTTCATCCCAGATAACCACTGACCTTTCTGTCATTACATATTAATTTCCATTTCCTAGGATTTCCTATAATTTTACATAAATGGAATCATATAGCATGTAGTTATGCTTCTTTCACTCAGCATAATTATTCTGAGATTCATTCGTGTTTTTTAGTATATCAGTAGTTGAATCCTCTTTCATGCCTAGTAATATTCCTTTGTGTAGATGTATCACAGTTTACTAATTCATTTATTGATGGACATACTGGTTGTTTCCAATTAAAAAAATTTTTTTTAATGTTTTGTTTTTATTTCTGAGAGAGAGAGAGAGAGAGAGAGAGAGAGAGAGGCAACGTGAGCAGGGGAGGGTGAGAGAGAGAGGGAGACACAGAATCTGAAGCATGCTCCAGGCTCTGAGCTGTCAGCATAGAGCCAGACGCAGGGCTTAAACCCACGAACCGTGAGATCATGACCTAAGCCGAAGTCAGATGCTTATCCGAGCTGAAGTCAGACCTGAGCTGAAGTCAGACGCTTAACTCAATGAGCCCCCCAAGCGCCCCTATTTCTCTCTATATGATATGCTTCACTTTGAAAGAAAGTGTCAAAACTTCCAAGTACTATTTTGTATTCCCACCAGCAGTGTATAAGAGGTCCACTCCCTTGGGGCACCTGGGTGGCTCAGTTGGTTAAGCATCTGGCTCTTGATTTTGGCTCAGGTCATGATCTCATTGCTTGTGGGATTGATCCCTGCATTGGGCTTGGCGCTGGCCATGGAGCCTGCTTAAGATTCTCTCCTCTCTCTCTCTCTCTCTCTCTCTCTGTCTCTCTCTCTCTCTCTCTGTCTCTCTCTCCCTCTCCCCTCCACCTGTCTTCTGCTCCCCTGCTCTTGCACACTGTCTTTCTTAAAATAAATAAACTTAAAAAAAAAGTTCACTCCCTCCACATTCTGTTAACACTTGGTATGGCCAGTTTTTTTTTTGTTTTTTTTTAACTTAAGACATTCTAATAGATGTGTAGTGATAGCTCATTGGGTCTAGGTTTGTATTTCTCTAATGACTGGTGATGTTGAGTGTCTTTTCATGAACTTACTTGCTATCCACATAGATTCTTTGGTGAAGTGTCTGTTTTTATTTTTTTATTTTTGTTTTTTAAAGTTTATTTATTTTGGCAGGAGGAAGGGCAGAGAGAGAGGGAGAGAGAGAATCCCAAGCAGGCTCTACTCTGTTAGCACAGAGCCTGATGCGGGGCTCGAACTCACAAACCATGAGATCATGGCCCTAGGCAAGATTAAGAGTCAGATGCTTAACCCACTGAGTCACCCAGGAGCCCTATTTTTTTTTTTTTTAATGTTTATTTTGCTGAGAATGGAGAGCCTGACATGGGGCTCAAATCCACAAACCATGAGAGCATGACCTGAGCAGAAGTCTGATGCTTAACTGATTGAGCCACCGAGGCCCCCCTAGTGAAGTGTCTGTTTAAATCTTTTGCCCATTTTTTAATTGGGTTCTGTGTTTTCTTATTACTGAATTCTAGAAGTTCTTCATATATTCTGGATATAAGTTCTTTTTCATCCATAGTATTTGCAGATATTGTTCCTTGTCTTTTTTTATTCTCTTAACAGTGTCTTTTGAAGAGCCAAAGTTCTTAATTTTGATAAAGTCCAAATTATAATTTTTTCTTTTGTTGCTGTTTTTGTTGCTTTATCTAAAACTCTTTTCCAATTTAATGTCACTGAAACATTCTATGTTTTAGGAGTTTGTAAGTTATAGATTTAGATCTATGATCCACTTTGAGGTTTAAGTTTTTTTTTAATGTTTTATTTATTTTTGAGGAAGTGTATGTATTGCATATTCAAGCAGGGGAGGGGCGGAGAGCAAGGGAGACAGAGAATCCTAAGCAGGCTCCAGGCTCTAAGCTGTTGGTGCAGAGTCTGGCGGGGCTCGAACTCATGAACTATGAGACTATGACCTAAACTGAAGTTGGCTGCTTAACCATCTGAGCCACCCAGCTGTCCCTGGAGTTGTATTTATGGATAGTACAAAGTATGGATTAAAGTTTGTTTTTTTATAGTCTTTTTTTTTTTTTGAAATTTAAATTCGAGTTAGTTAATACAGTGTAGTATTGGTTTCAGGAGTCCAACCCCTGATTCATGACTTCTGTATAATGTCCAGTTCTAATCCCAACAAGTGCCCATCACCCATTTGGCCCGTCCTACCATCCCCTTACCCTCTAGCAACCCTCAGCTTGTTCTCTGTATTTGAGAGTCTCTTATGGGGGCGCCTGGGTGGCTCATTTGGTTAGGCGTCCGACTTTGGCTCTGGTCATGAACTTACGGTTCGTGAGTTGAAGCCCCACATTGGGCTCTGTGCTGACAGCTCAGAGCCTGGAGCCTGTTTCAGATTCTTTGTCTCCCGCTGTCTCTGTCCCTCCCCTGCTCCTGCTCTGTCTCTCAAAAAGAAATAAACATTAAAACTACATTAAAAAAGAAAAAAAAAAAAGAGTATCTTATGGTTTGTTTCCCTCTGTTTTTATCTCTTTTTCCTTTTCCTTCCCCTATGTTCATCTGTTGTGTTTCTTAAATTCCACATATGAGTGAAATCATATTTGTCTTTCTCTGAATTACTCACTTAGTGTAATACACTCTAGTTCCATCTACATTGTTGCAAATGGCAAGATTTCATTCTTTTTGATCACTGGGTAATGTTCCTATATATATATACATATACCACATCTTTCTCCATTCATCTGTTGATGGACATTTGGCCTCTTTCCATAATTTGGCTATTGTTGATAGCACTTCTGTAAACATTGGGGTGCATGTGCCCCCTATAAATCAGTATTTTTATATCCTTTGGATATATACCTAGTAGTGCAATTGCTGGGTTGTAGAATTGTTCTATTTTTAAGTTTTTGAAGACCCTCCATAGTATTTTCCAGAGTGGCTGTACCAGTTTGCATTCCCACCAGCCGTGCAAAAGTGTTCCTCTTTCTCCACATTTTCCCCGGCATCTGTTGTTGCCCGAGTCGTCCATTTTAGCCATTAACATTCATTATTTACATATAGAATCCAATTGTTCTAGAATCATTTGTTGAAAAGACTGTTCCTTCACTAAATTGCCTTCTGCATAGGTTGAAAATCTACTTATCTATGCGTTCTATTTCTGGACCCTCTTTTCTGTTCCATTGATCTTTTTGTCTTGATGCCAATACTACATTGATTCGATTACTATAATTTTAAATTTTTTTTTAAATGTTTTTATTTATTTCTAGGAGAGAGAGAGAGAGACAGTGTGAGCAGAGGAGGGTCAGAGAGAGAGGGAGTCACAGACTGAAACAGGCTCCAGGCTCTGAGCTGGCAGTCAGCACAGAGCCCGACGCGGGGCTCGAACCCACGAACCGTGAGATCATGACCTAAGCGAAAGTCGGACGCTTAACCGACTAAGCCACCCGGGCGCCCCACGATTACTATAATTTTATAATAAGACTTGAAGTAAGCTTTGCTGTTCTTTTTCCAGATTTTGGCTCTGTAAGGTCTTTTTTCATTTCTGTATTAATTTTAGAATCAGCTTGTCAACTTTTCCAAAAAGTCTGCTTGAGAATTTGAGATTGTATTGTATTTACAGATGAGTTGGAGGAGAATTACCTCTTAATGTTGTGTCTTCCATCTCATGAACATGCTACAGTCTCCATTTATTGAGATTTTATTTAATTTCTCTCAGTAATACTTTGTAGTTTCGCTATGCAAATCTTGTACATCTTTTATCATCTCTATATATTTCATATATTCTTTAAAAAATTTATTTTAAATGTTTATTTATTTTTGAGAGAGAGAGAGATAGAGTCCAAGCAGGAGAGGGGCAGAGAGAGACAGAGACACAGAATCCAATGCAGGCTCCAGGCTCTGAGGTGTCAGCACAGAGCCTGATGTGGGGCTCAAACCCACAAACCACGAGATCATGACCTGAGCTGAAGTTGGACACTCAACGGACTGAGCCACCCAGGTGCCCCTCATATATATTTTCTAATTATTTTTTTAAACTTTTTTTTTTTTTAATATTTTTTATTTATTTCTAGGAGAGAGAGAGAGAGACAGCGTGAGCAGGGGAGGGTCAGAGAGAGAGGGAGTCACAGACTGAAACAGGCTCCAGGCTCTGAGCTGGCAGTCAGCACAGAGCCCGACGCGGGGCTCGAACCCACGAACCGCGAGATCATGACCTAAGCGAAAGTCGGACGCTTAACCGACTAAGCCACCCAGGCGCCCTTCTAATTATTTTTTAAATTGAAGTATACTTGACAAAATGTTACATTAGTTTCAGGTGTACAGCATAGCATATTTCATAGTTTTTGATGCTACTGAGATGATGGTTTTTCAAATTTGTATTTTTGACTGTTGGTCCTTATAGAAATATGTTTGATTTTTGTACATTGATCTTCTCTGTTAACTCAGCTTATTCCTGTGGCTCTTTTTGCAGATTCCGTTGCATTTTTTACATAAAGATTATGTCATCTGTGAATACATTTTACTTCTTTTCTAATCTTTTTTTTTTTTTTTCTTACTGCATTGCCTGTAATTCCCAGTATAGTGTTAAATAGAAGTGATGAGAGCAGATGTATTTGTCTTGTTGTGATCTTAGGAAGAAAGTACTCAGTCTTTCACCATTAGGTATGATAATAGCTGTAGACTTTTTTTTTTAAATGTTTATTTATTTTTGATAGGGCGCAAGCAGGGAAAGGGCGGGGGGGGTGGAGACAGAGGATCCAGAGCGGGCTCTGTGCTGACAGCAGCGAGCCCATTGTGGAGCCGTGAGATCATGACTTGCTCTGCTGTAGACTTTTTATGCATGCTCTTTGCCAGAGAGGAAATTTCCTTCTATTCCTAGAAGTTTTACTGAGAAGTTTTTTTTTTCTTCCAGAAATGAAGTTGGATTTTGTCAAATGCTTTTTCTGAATCTTTTGAGATGATCATGTGGTTCTTCAATTTTAGTTTAATATGGTGAATGTTGATTTTCAAATACCAAAACTAACATTGCATTCTTGAAATAAACTCTACTTAGTCCTGGTGTATTATTCTTTTTTTTTTTTTTTACATTGTTGAAATTGATTTCCTAAAGTTCTGTTAAAAATTTTTGCATCTATGGTTCTGACAGATATTGGTTTGAGATGTTTTTTCTTGTAATATCTTTGAATTTGTTTTGGTATCAGAGTAATGCTGATACCTTGGGATGAATTGGGAAGTATTCCTTTTTCTTTAATTTTCTGAAATAGTTTGCATCTATTCTTTTCTTTCTGCCTTAAGGACGTCCTTTGATGTTTCTGGTAATCTAGACTTGGTGGTGATGATTATTTTAGCTTTCACGTGTTTGAAGAAATTTGTATTTTTCTTTGGTTTTGAAAGATATATTTGCTACATAAAGAATTCTAGATAGACAGTTTTTTCCCATTGGTGTTGTAAGGATTTTGACTCACTGTCTTCTACCTTGCTTGTTTCTGACAAGAGATTGATATCCTTATCTCTGTTTCTCTGTACTTTATTTTATTTTTTTTAAATTTAATGTTTATTTTTGAGAGACAGGAGAGAGAGCGCAAGCAGGGGAGGGGTAGAGGGAGAGGGAGACACAGAATCTGAGGCAGGCTCCAGGCTCTGAGCTGTCAGCACAGAGCCCGACACAGGGCTCGAATCCACAAACCATGAGATCATGATCTGAGCCGAAGTCAGACGCTAAACCGACTGAGCCACCCAGGCGCCCCATCAAATTTTTAATTGGTAACAAAGAAGGTAGCTATGAAAATTTGTATACAAGTCTTTGTGGCAACATATACTTTTATTTCTCTCTTTTTAAACAATTTTTTAATGTTTATTTTTGAGAGAGACACAGAGTGTGAGTGGTGGAGGGGCAGAGAGAGAGAGACACAATCCGAAGCAGGCTCTAGACTCCAAGCTGTCAGCGCAGAGCCTGATGCAGGGCTCAAACTCACAAACCGTGAGATCATGACCTGAGCTGAAGTCAGACGTTTAACTCAATGAGCCCCCCAAGCGCCCCTATTTCTCTTTATATGATATGCTTCACTTTGAAAGAAATTGTCAAAACTTCCAAGTACTATTTTGTATTCCCACCAGCAGTGTATTCCCCATGCTTCTGACACAGGGATGGTGTCTTTAAAAAATTTTTTCTTTTGCATAGTACAGTCTTGCACATAATTCGCAGGTATTGATTGATTCATAACATCTTACGATAGTACCATTAATTATACTTTATTACCACTTGTGATTGCATTGCTTATTGTATAAGAAGTCTCAAATCCTGTGTTCATAAAATTCCTTCCAGACAAGTCAGCATACTTTATGCTAATTCATTTATTGATCATCTCAGCAGTCAGCTTACCATATGTAAAGAATATCCCACTTCCTTAGGCATCCAGAATCCTGCTTCAACTTAAGGGTCATTGTGTAATGTTGTACTGTTCCAGTGCAAGGAATGCTCAGATGATAGTGTTGTGGGCAGAGCTTGGGCCTGATTCTCTGGGACTTTTTCACTTCTGGCTGGGAGGGAGGAGTACATGCACTATTGCCCTTGAACTCACAACTGCCCACTATGTGCAGAGTTGCCTCTGACACTTCAGGTGTTCAACCGGGCTCACCCTTATCTTTGTTCAGTATCTCAATCAAGAGCTGAAGTTTCAACCAGGGTTTCATTGAATTTCAATCAATTCAAAACTAATTAAGGGAAAGCTATCTTACGGTTCAAACGATATCATTCTTGAAGTGCTTTTCACTTTCTTTGCAAACCTTTTTACTCTTGAGTATGGCAAACACCCTTTTTGCTGGAGCTCCCTGAAGTGATTGCTGGTGGTTCTCAGTGAGTTTGATCTAAGTGCGTTGCCCTTTACTGTAAACTCTCCCTACCCCCAAAAATCTCCTTTTTTTTCTTTTTTTTAGAGTTTACTTAGAGAGAGTGAGCAAGTCAGTGGGACAGAGAGAGAAAGAATCAGAAGTAGGCTTTTGCATTTGTAAGTGTGGAGTCCCATGTGGGGCTTGATCTCAGGAACCTCAAGATCATGACCCGAGCCAAAATCAAGAGTACACAGCTTAACTAACTGAGCCACTTAGACGCCCCTAAATCTCCTTATTAATGCAACTTTAGAAGAAGAGGAAAATCAAGGATTTTGCTAACTCCTCCTAGGTGTCTGCTTAGAAGGACAACAAAATCGAGCAGATTTTCAGTGGCCAACATTGAATCTAGAATTAAAAGACTAGATCTTTATGTGCAGTCTTTAGTCATCTTTGTTTTACTTTTTAAATTTGAGTCTGGTTGACACAATTTGACATTAGTTTCAAGTGTACAACATAGTGATTCGATTTCTTTATATACGTTATGCTATGCTCCCCACAAGGGTAGCTGCCGTCTATCACCATACAAAGCTGCTCCAAGATCACTGGCTATATGCTGTGCCTGTTTATTTCCCGCATGGTTCATTTTTTAAAAAAATTATGATCTTTTTTTAGATACTGAGAAGTTATAAAATAACATGCACAACATGTGTAAGGTGTACAGAATAATAGGACAGTGAATACCCATGGAACCTACCATGCAGCGCAGGAAAAAGTTGTCACCTCATTGAAGATCAGCATTCCTGTTTTTAACCCCTCTTCTTTTCTTTTTCAGAGGTAACCTGAGTTCTGTATTTTCTTTATACTTGGGTCACTTCATTTGTATCCTTTTTTTTTTTTTTTTGCTGGCATAGGACAGAATCCCAGTCACCTTTATTTGTGATCCCACAATTCCATCTGATCCCCAGCAGGTGAACTGAAGTCCTCTGATGAGATCACAGTAAACACAGAGCTCAAGTCTCATCTGCCTCAATCTCTTGTCTTTTACTGCCTCAGTCTCTCATCTTGGAAAACTAGAATTCCATGGAGTCCCTGCTTTCTCTCCTCTGGTGTGAACATCATTTGTATCCTTAAACCATTACTTAATTTCACATGTTTTTGAAGTTTGTAGAATGGAAACACAATGCAGATATTTTTCAGTGATTTGCTTCTCCCTAGTACATTATGTGTGTCTGCTTTGGTCACATTTTGCAAATAATTAATCCTGGGCTGCTGTACTTAGGAGCATAATTTTCTTTCTTTCTTTCTTTCTTTCTTTCTTTCTTTCTTTCTTTCTTTCTTTCCTTTCTTTCTTTCTCTTCCTTCCTTCCTAACTTCCTTCTTTCTTTCTTTCTTTCTTTCTTTCTTCTTTCTTTCTTTCTTTCTTTCTTTCTTTCTTTCTTTCTTTCTTTCTTTCTTTCTTTCTTTCTTTCTTTCTTTCTTTCTCCTTCCTTCCTTCCTTCCTTCCTTCCTTCCTTCCTTCCCTCCTCCCTTCCTTCCTTCCTTCCTTCGAGAGAATGTGTGTAAGTGACTGAGAGTGAACACAGAGAGAGAGAGAGAGAGAGAGAATGAGAGAATCCCAGGGGGGGCTGAGGGAGAGAGAGAGAGGGAGAGAAACGGGGTTCACCCCAAGCAGGCCTCAGGCTCATCCAATGCAGGAATGAGCTCACCTGAAGTGGGGCTTGAGTTCACAAATCGTGACATCATGATCTGAGCAAAGTCAGATGCTTAACGACTGAGTCACCCAGGGTGCCCCATAATTTTATTTCTTAATAATTTTCCTCACTAGTCTCATAAAGAATAAGATTCATATGTTTCTGCCTTTTAGGAAAAAAAGAAGAGAATGCTTTCTGACTGGATAAAAATAACTTTAGGGTGATCAATCTCCAGGCACTCCATAACCCATTTCTCAGGGCCGTACCTTAGTGACTGGGTAGAAGTCCTTGAAGGTGGCCCATTTTTCCTATCTTTCCCCCTTATAGTTTACCTTGGGCAGCCTGGACACTCCCCATTTTTAAAGGAGGTATGGTTTTGGGTTTCTTTGTTATCCTGACTGCACATAAGAGTCACTTGGGGGAGATTTTATACCCATACCCAGGCCAAAGACCAGTTAAACTTGAATGTTTTTTTTGTGACTGCTCCTGTCTTTTGCCTGTTCTTTTTTTTTTTTAAACTTTGTTTGAATTGGTTTACTTCTTTCATATTGATTTGTAGGTTTTGACATCTTGACATATTCTGTATATTAATCCTTGAATTCTTAAATGTTGTAGATATTTTCTCTCAGTCTGTTGTTTGGTCTTTATGGTTTCTTTTGGTAGACAGAAGTTTTTAATGTTTAATACTTGAGTCTTTTCCTCCATGGTTTTTTTTTTTTTTTTAATCTTAACTAAGAAGACTTTCTTCTTCTTCTTTTTAGTGTTTATTTTGAGAGAGCATGTGAGTGGAGAGAAGCAGAGAGAGAGGGAGAGAAGAATCCCAAGCAGGTTCTGCCCTATGAAGGCAGGCTTGGTGTATGGCTTGATCCATGACATCAAGAACAAATCTTTTCTTGTTACTCTTTGTTTACAAACATTTCTCATCATTCTGTGCATTTTCCTCTTCTATTTGATACTTAAAAGTTTTCTTTTGCTGATGTGAAATTCATATTGTAAAATCAGTCATTCTAAAGTGAACAATTCAGTGGCATTTAGTACATTCACAGTGTTGTCCTACCACCACTTGTGTCTAATTCCAAAAGTCCAGCACCTGCTAAGTGGTTGCTGCGTGTTCTTCCCTCTCCCTGTCCCCTAGCAGCTACCACTCTCTGTGTGTCTCTCTGCACTTCCCTATTTTGGATATTTCATATACATGGAATCTCATGTGGCCCTGTGTCTGGCTTCTTTAACTTAGCATAATGTTTTTGAGGTTCATCCATGTTGTAGCATGGGCTCATTTCTTTGAATAAAACTCATTATGTATGGCTAGAAAAAGTATTCCACTATGCATATACCACAGTTTATTTATATCCATTGATGGACATTTGGGTTGTTTCTACCTTTTGGCTATTGTGAATAGTGCTGCTATGAACGTTATGTGTATAAGTATTTGCTTGGATAATTATTTTCAACTCTTTTGGGTATATACCTAGAATTGGAGTTGCTGGATCATATGGTCATTAACTTTTTGAGGAACTTCCAAACTGTTTTCCACGGTGACTAAACCATTTTACATATCCACGAGTAATTTATGAAAGTTCCAATTTCTCCATATCCTTGCCAATATTTGTTATGTTTTGTTTTGTGTTTTGTTTTGTTACAGCTTTCCTAGTGAGTATGAAGGAAACTTCACTGTGGTTTGATTTACATTTTTTTGATGGCTTATGGTATTGAACATGTTTTCATGAATTTGTTGGTCATGAATATATCTTCTTTGGAATAATAGCTATTCATATCCTTTGCCTTTTTTCTTCCATTTGATGTTAAAACGAGATTGTCAGTTCCTATAAAAAATCATGATTTGAGTTTGTGATTACATTGTAATTTTTTGGCTAATTTACAGCTAACATCTTTATAATGTGTCTTTCTGGTCAAGAGCAAGTTTTGTTTATTTGTTTAGGTCTTTTATGTTTAAAAAAATTTTTTTTTAAAAATTTTTATTTATTTCTAGGAGAGAGAGAGATAGACAGTGTGAACAAGGGTGGGTCAGAGAGAGAGGGAGACACAGACTCTGAAACAGGCTCTAGGCTCTGAGCTGGCAGTCAGCACAGAGTCTGACGCGGGGCTCGAACCCACGAACCGCGAGATCATGACCTAAGCGAAAGTCGGACGCTTAACCGACTAAGCCACCCAGGCTCCCCTAAAAATTTTTTAATGTTTATTTACTTTTGAGTCCGAGAGAGAGTGAGCGAGCAGAGTGTGAGTGGGGGAGGGGCAGAGAGAGAGGGAGACACAGAATCCGAAGCAGGCTCCAGGCTCTGAGCTGTCAGCACAGAGTCTGATGCGGGTCTCAAACCCACGAACTGTGAGATCATGACCTGAGCTGAAGTCGAATGCTTAACCAGCTGAACCACTCAGGTGCCTCAGGTGTCTTTTGTGTTTTTAAAAATGATTTTAAAATTTACTTTAGATCTTAAATCTCTCTTATTAATTTTATCCAAAGGCATTTTGTGATTTTAGTTACTTAGAATTGATGTTTTTCTCTCTCATGTTTTAATTTTTTTATTTATTTAAGATAAGAGATTTCACTCCTTTATTATTTTTGAGAGAATGAGAGCATGTACACAAAAGTGGGGGAGGGACAGGAGGAGAGAGAAAGAGAGAATCTTAAGCCGACTCCATGCCCAACATGGAGCCCAGTGCGAGGCTCAGTTTCACAATCCTGAGATCAAGACCTGAGGCAAAAAACAAGGGCTGGCTGATCTACCCAGGTACCCCTCAAGCATCATTTTTTTTTAAAGTTTATTTATTTATTTTTAGAGAGAGTGTGCGCCTGTGTGTGTGAGGGAAGGGCGGGGGGGGGTGAGGGGGGAGAATTCCAACCAGGCTGTATGCTGTTAGGGTGGAGCCCAACTCATGGATTGATTTTGTGAACTGTGAGATCATGACCTGATCCGAAATCAAGAGTAGGAGGCTTAACTGAGCCACTCAGTTGCCCTGCCAAAGCATCTTTCTTTTTTTTTTTAATTATTAAAAATTTATTATTGAGAGACAGAGTGTGAGCAGGAGAGGGGTAGAGGGAGGGGGAGACAGAGAATCTGAAGCAGGCTCCAGGCTCTTGGCTGTCAGCACAGAACCTGATGCAGGGTTCGAACTCACAAACTGCGAGATCATGACCTGAGCTGAAGTCGGCTGCTTAACTGATTGAGCACCCCCCCAGGTGCCCCAGCCAAAGCATCTTTTAATGATAATCATTGGCAAACTCATTTGAAACCATAATTGAAAAGCAAGCTTTATTTTTTCTTTTAATGTCTTCAGACTTTAATCTGTTTTTGTTTAACAGTTTATACTCTGTATTTCGATTCACATCCTTTTCTTTTAACTTTAACCATCTCAGATCCAGATATCAACCGCTGTTTAACTTTTGAATCAAAGAACATGATCACCTCACCAGTGTCTTAGTGTTTTCATTGGTTTTCACGCGCTGGTCGTCTGTCACTGTTTAAGATCACATATTTCACATTTCACAAAGATACTTACCATCACAGATATATGAGCAGATAGGTGTAAATGCATGATAGCCAGAGTGGTAGCGAGTTTCATGACGCAAGAGTTTGAGAATCCAGCTGGTATCGCATATATATTTTACACACTCACCACAACCGCACAACTACCACTCATCCATCTGTCAGACGGGCTGACCGACTAAGCCACCCAGGCGCCCCTATATTTTCATTCTTAATTCATCACATGTCTGTTGAGTTCTGCCACTTGCCACTCCTGTTCTAGGCACTGTGGTTGCAGTGATGACACGGCTCCTGTCCTGGAGCTTTGAGAGGACATTAGGGATAGTCATGTGTGCAGAGAGATGAACAAGACCATTTCAGCAATAGTAGGTGTAATGAAGGAAGTAGGAAAACGGTGCTGGGCTCGAAGGAGACTGGGGAGCCCTATTTAGACCAGGGTTTCTCAGCCTCGGCAGTATGGACGGTCTGGACTGGGTAATTCTCTCGTGGGAAAGAGGGCTGTGCTGTGCAGTGTGAGGTGTTGAGCGGTACCTGGGGCCTCTACCCTGCAGATGCCCTAGGACCCTCCTCAGTTGTGACAGCCAGAAATGTCTTTAGATAGTCTCACATGTCCCTGGAGGGAAGGGGCAGAAATGCCTCCATTTGAGAACTCCAGTTTTTAGTTCGGGTGGTCGGAGAAGGCTTTGTTTTGGGAGAAGATTTCTTTCTGATTCAGATATGAATTTCATAGAATGATGAGATTCTGTTCTATACCCTTGTTCAGCCAGTTGGATCTTTTACAGGTCAGCCTGAATTTACACAGTGAATTAGATGTTTAGACATTAAAACGGTCCCTCTCATTTCACAGATGACATCCTGAGATTACCGGAGGTGATTTCTCTAACGTTAGGTTTAGTAGTCTTACCCACACCAGCGTCCTTGCCAGTGTGGTTGTGACTGTTTGCACGCAGGTTAAGCAAAGAGTGGTGTTGTTCAGTCCAATTCTAGAAGTTTCGTGCATTGCTTCTTAGACTTTAGTGAACACCAGAAGGGCCAGGAGAGCTTGTTAAGACAGATTTCAGGACCCCACTCTTAGAGATTCTGATTCAGTTTGTCTGTGGTGAGGCCTGGTGGTTTGGTTTTAACCAGCTCCCAGCTGCTGCTGCGGTGGTCTGTGCTTTGAGTGGCGCTGACCATACGTCCCACGTAGCGTCTGGGAAACCCTGGTTGAAAGATTAGTAATGAGCCTTCGGGGAACATGGTTTCTTCATTTATTTTTCATGCTGGCCTTTTTACTTCATTTAAGTCAAACTTGGAATCTTTTCCCTGCATCATCTGTCACAAGGAAAGTCTTTTTTTAAAAAAAAAATTTTTTTTTTAATGTTTTATTTATTTCTAGGAGAGAGAGAGACAGCATGAGCAGGGGAGGGTCAGAGAGAGAGGGAGTCACAGACTGAAACAGGCTCCAGGCTCTGAGCTGGCAGTCAGCACAGAGCCCGACGCTGGGCTCGAACCCATGAACCGCGAGATCATGACCCAAGCGAAAGTCGGACGCTTAACCGACTAATCCACCCAGGCGCCCCTTTTTAATTTTTTTTTAATGTTTTATTTATTTCTAGGAGAGAGAGAGAGACAGCGTGAGCAGGGGAGGGTCAGAGAGAGAGGGAGTCACAGACTGAAACAGGCTCTAGGCTCTGAGCTGGCAGTCAGCACAGAGCCCGATGCGGGGCTCGAACCCACTGACCGCGAGATCATGACCTAAGCGAAAGTCGGACGCTTAACCGACTAAGCCACCCAGGCGCCCCTAGGAAAGTCTTTTAAACGTTGATTGTGTTGGAGGTGACACAACTGAGATGTTCTAAACTGCAATCGTATGCGTAATTTGAGGGATTTTTACCTATTGAAGCTATGAAGGTAGCTTCACACTTTCTATGTGATCGATTTATCTCGTATAGAGAAATGAAAACAATATTGGAAACATTTGTCAAAATGAGAAATTCTCTGGTATAGGTTTACCTGTATGAGGAGGCATTCATATTCAGTTCCTGGGCTGGTGATTACAAAACGTGTGCAGTTCCACAGGAATAGGTTCTGGAAAGGTGGGTGGATGTTCTTAGGCCATACTGAAGTCTCTGCTTAGCGTCTCCTCTTAAACCATTGAACCAACTTCATTTATGATAAAGCGTAGTTATTTTCTTTAATCGATAAGCCTGAATAGACCCTGTCTTATTATTGCTGACTAAAGTACATGTGTGCATATATGTGTATTGTTTGGTTACAAAAGTGATTCATATTTTTGTAAGAAACAAACACTTAAATGTTATTAAAATGCATGCTTTAAAGTGAAAATCCTCAGTAATCCTACTTTCTAAAGAGAATTGTTATGAATGTGGTGTATCTAAATCGGTTTCATCTGTCACGAGGAGAGGCAAACTTGGTTAAAAAGATGATTTGATGCTACCCTGTTGGCATTTGTAAGATGGCGAGCTGTCATCCTTCATCTGTAGACCAGAGCCTGCACCTAAGAATTTAATTCAGTGCTATTCCTGGAATGAAAATGTTGCAAGAAAGTTGAAAAAATTTTTAAACATAAAAAATATTGGTAAAAGATATTCTTCTCTTCTTGAAAAGTGTATGTCATTCTTTCCTCCTCTAATACGATAGGTTCCATGCTCTTTAAGTACTAGGGAAATTGATTTTGCAGTCTTTGCTTACCCTGCCTTTTATTGTTATTTTTGCTGCTTTTTTTTTTTAAATTTTTAATGTTTTATTTATTTCTAGGTGAGAGAGAGAGAGACAGCGTGAGCAGGGGAGGGTCAGAGAGAGAGGGAGTCACAGACTGAAACAGGCTCCAGGCTTTGAGCTGGCAGTCAGCACAGAGCCCGACGCGGGGTTCGAACCCACGAACCGTGAGATCATGACCTAAGCGAAAGTCAGACGCTTAACTGACTAAGCCACCCAGGCGCCCCTGTTATTTTTGCTTCTTAACGGAAGGTATTTCTTGCATATTGAAGACCTGGAGCTTGACAGAAGTACTTCCTTTTTTTTTTTCTTTTTTTTTTTTTTAATAAGTACTTTCTTTTTTTTTAAAGAGTGAAAAGCTGCCTTGGCTTTTACATAGAATATGTGGCACAAGATATACTGGAGGAAATGGATTGGGCTGGTAGTCTTTTGGTTTTTCTTAGTTTTTTATTTTTTTATTTTTTTACTTTTTAAATGTTTTATTTATTTCTAGGAGAGAGAGAGAGACAGCGTGAGCAGGGGAGGGTCAGAGAGAGAGGGAGTCACAGACTGAAACAAGCTCCAGGCTCTGAGCCAGCAGTCAGCACAGAGCCCGACGCGGGGCTCGAACCCATGAACCGCGAGATCATGACCTAAGCGAAAGTCGGACGCTTAACCGACTAAGCCACCCAGGCGCCCCTGTTATTTTTGCTTCTTAACGGAAGGTATTTCTTGCATATTGAAGACCTGGAGCTTAACAGAAGTACTTCCTTTTTTTTTCTTTTTTTTTTTTTAATAAGTACTTTTTTTTTTTTGAAGAGTGAAAAGCTGCCTTGGCTTTTACATAGAATATGTGGCACAAGATATACTGGAGGAAATGGATTGGGCTGGTAGTCTTTTGGTTTTTCTCAGTTTTTTAAAATGTTTGTTTATTTTTGAGAGTGTGAGAGAACACGAGTGGGGGAGGGGCAGAGAGAAAGGGGGACAGAGGATCCAAAGCAGGCTCTGTGCTGGGAGCCTGCTGTGGGGCTTGAACTCACCAACTACAAGATTATGACCTGAATTAAAATCGAACACTAAACTGACTGAGTGACCCAGGTACCCCCTGATAGTGGTTTAGACCCAGCTCCAGTTTGAAAGCGGGGCTAATGTGAGAGGTCTTGGCTAAAAATGGATGGATTAATATGTGTCTGCTTTGAGTGAGTTTCACTGAGAACTTGGAATTCTTGGGAGAGAGTAGCCTCATGAAAACGAGAGATGGTCCTGAGGACTGCAGAAGAACGCACACTTAGTCTCTCAGGACTCACTAACAGTATTCTAGCATCTAGCAAGATGGAGCTTCCGAGCTGGAAGAAACCTTAGATCCTCATCCCTTATAACTGACTTAGTTTGGGGCAGAGTATTCAAGGCCCTGGGGGACTGGAAACATTTCTGAATCTACTTTCTAGCTTTTGCCTTCTAAAGTAAAAGATGGACAAGAGACCAAGACACAGCAAATCAGAAACAAATATGGTGCTCAGTGGGGAGAAATGGAGAACATGTTTGGAGAAACTTAGTAGAAACACATAGTCAGGGGCACCTGGGTGGCTCCGTTGGTTGAGTGTTGGACTTCAGCTCAGGTCGTGATCTCATAGTTCGTGGGTTGGAGCCCCACGTCGGGCTCTGTGCTGACAACTTGGAGTCTGTACCCTGCTTCGGATTCTGTGTCTCCCTTTCTTTCTCCCCCTCCCCTGTACATGTTCTGTTTCTCTCTCTCTCTCTCTCTCTCTCTCTCAAAAATAAACATTAAAAAAATTAAAAGAAAACACATAGTCATTATATTCCTGGGACAATTTTTAAATATTTAAACAATAATTATATGTAACTTAGATGAAGAATGAAAAAACAGAATGTTCTTTATTACACAAAGTTTTCTAATTGAGTATTATTAGTAAGATATAATAAAAAGGCTATTAATTTTTATATATTATATTTGAATGTTGTATACTACTGAACTCATTCTACTACTTTTTTAGTTGATTGTATTGGATTTTCTTAGTAGCAAGGATTTCATTGATCTCTTTTTTAATTATTTATGTGGCCTTGTTGTTTACAGTAATGACCCAGTGCCTTTAGAATGATACTAAATAACACTTAATAGCTGGCATCCTTTTCCTGCTTGTAAACTTAATAGGAAGGCTTCTAGTGCTTTATCACTGTTCATAAGTTATTTTCTGTTGCTATTTTTTGTTTTAACTTTTTTCCTTTTTAAACTTTATTTTTAAAACTCATAGATTCACGTGCAGTTGTAAGTAATATTACAGAGAGGTCCTGTGTATACTTCACCCATTTTCCTCTTGTGTAACTGTAATATCACAGCTAGGAAACTGGTGTCAGTACAAGCCACCCATCTTATTTTGATTTCATCAGTTTTATTTGTACTGATGCGTGTGTGTATTTAGTTCTTTCACATCTGTAGATTTGTGTGACCACCAGGGCAGTCAAGATACAAAGTAGTTCCTTCACAAGAATCTCTAGTGCTATCCTTTCATAGCTACAGCCATCTCCCTCCTTCTCTGCTTTCTTTCTGTTGTTGTTTTTTTTTTTTAAGTCTCGAGAGACAGAATCAGTGGGGAAGAGGCAGAGAGAGAGGAGGACAGAGGATCTGAAGTGGGCTCTGTGCTGACAGCAGAGAGCCCGATGTGGGACTTGAACTCATGAACTGTTAGATCATGGTCTGAGCCAAAGTTGGATGCTTAACTGACCAAACCACCCACGTGCCCCTTCCCTCTCTGCCTTCTTAACCTTTGTCAACCATGATACTCTTTTCTGTCTCTAATTTTGCCATTTCAAGAATACTGTAAATGGAATCCTACAGTGTATAACTTCTGAAGATTGCTTCACTCAACATAATTTCCTTACGATTTGTCCAGGTTATTGTCTGTATCAATAGTTTCTTCTTGTTTATTGTCACTGGTATTACATGGCATGAATACGGTACCTTGTTTCACTGTTTTCAGCTGAGGGACATCTAGGTTGTTTTCAGTTTTTGGCTATTACACATAAAGTTGCTATGAACATTCATAAGCAGGTTTTTGTGGAATGCAAGTTTTCATTTCTCTGGGATATACACCCAAAAGTGCATATGCCCTTGCTTAGATTCACTCGTTATTAACATTTAGTTTCCTTTATAACTTGTATTCTTTCTCTTTCTGCCAACACAGAAAAGTTATTAGAATTGATACAACTTTAGGGGCGCCTGGGTGGCTTAGTCGGTTGAGCGTCCGACTTTCGCTTAGGTCATGATCTCGCGGTTTGTGGGTTTGGGCCTCGCGTCGGGCTCTGTGCTGACTGCCAGCTCAGAGCCTGGAGCCTGTTTCGGTCTGTGTCTCCCTCTCTCTATGGCCCTCCCCTGCTCACGCTGTCTCTCTCTCTCCTAGAAAGAAATAAAATATAAAAAAAAAAAAAAGAATTGATACAACTTTGGTCATATCTGCCATCTATTACAGGGTTTTCAGTTGATCCTGTAATGCGTCTTTTAGTGTCTTTTCCTCTTCTAGCCCAGGATCATGGATTACACATGGCATTTCCTTGTCATGTTTCCTTTGTCCCCTTCAATCTGCAACACTTCTTTTAGTCTTTCTTTGTCTTCTATGAAACTGATATTTTTGAAGATTAGTGTCCTCTTTTTTTTTTTAAAGGATGTTCCTTGTTTGTTTTGTTTTGATGTTTCCTCATGATTAAATTCAAGTTGTGTGTTATTCTTGGCTTGAGTACCACATAATAGGTGTTGTTTCCTTGAGAAATACATCTTATCGCATTAGAAAAATTTCTTTTTAGCTCTAGGTTTACCAAGAAGTCTTAATTAAGAATGGATGTTGGTGGGTTGCCTCGGTGGCTAAGTTGGCTAAGTGTCTGGCTCTTCATCTCAGTTCAGGCTTTGATCTCAGGGTTGTGGCTTCAGGCCCCATGTTGGGCTCCACCTTGGGTGTGGAGCCTAGTTAAAAGAAAAAAAAAAAAAAAGAATGGGTGTTGGGTGCATATTGTTAGAGCTTGGAGTTAAGGCCACTGGCTGGCGAATGGACTCACAAATGTAGGTGATGTGGTACATGAGAGACCTGGGTCTCTAGCCCAATGAATGGAGTTTGATTGTAATCTTGTGACAAGTGAAAAAAAAAAAAGGGTGTTGGACTTGATTAATGCCTTTTGGCTTCTATCTTCGTGATGATTTGGTTCTATTACATTATTTTACTAATGAATATGTTAACAGATTTCATGATTTGAATCACATTAGAATAAACATTCTATATCATGTGTTCATGTTACATAATTTTTAGAATTTAATGTTGGATTTAATTTTTTAATTTTTAATTTTGGGTTTTGCATTTATGTTTATAATAAAAATTCTGTAGTTCTGTGTGTGAAAGAGTGTGTGTGTGTGCACGTGTGCATGCGCACTATCTTTTTCAGGTTTGGTATCAGGATTATTTAGTCTCATGGAATAAGTCAAAAAGCTTAAATAACCTTGAAATTCCTTGTCTCTACAATAGCTTTGACCTGGTGCATTTGGGGGAGTGTGTGAATCTTTGGCAGTGCTTTCTGGTTTCTTCTCTGATTAAAGATCTTTTGAGGTTTATGCCGTTTCTAAGTTATGTTCCTGTTCTGCTTCCCATCGCTGTTAGAGTAAAGACTCAGGCTCTGCATTTGAGGTCATGTTCTCTTCATCCTGCGTAAGTGTTGTCACTCTTCTTTTATTTCTTCTCTTACTAGAACTAGAAACCTCTGAATCCTTCCAGATTTCTCCTCTCTGTATGCTCATACCAAGTCTTACCAGTTCTGTTCCTTTTTTTTAAAATGTTTATTTTTGGGAGAGAGAGAGAGAGTTATTGGAGGGACACAGAGACAGATTGAAACACAGAATCAGAAGCAGGCTCCAGGTTCTGAGCTGTCAGCATGGAGCCTGACGTGGGGCTCGAACTCATGGACCACAAGGTCATGACCTGAGCCAAAGTCAGATGCTTAATCGACTGAGCCACCCAGGCACCCCCCAATTCTCTTCTTAATTTGCATTTTTTTCCTTAATTTGGATTTTGAACCTGTCTCCTTTTTCCATCCCTACTGCTACCCGGACCCTTCTAGTTGTCTTAACAGGTTTTTCAGTCCCCAGTCTCTCCTTCAAATCAGCCTCTGAACTGCCACAGGCAGGGTAACAGGCAGATCTGATCAGGTTAGGTCCCTGCTCAGAATTCTCTGGTGATTCCGGGGCAGAGCTTAACCCCAGTGCTTCTGACTTGGGTACAAGACTTCTTTTACCTATCTCGGTTTTCCGACTTCTAGTTTCCATCGGTGCCGCAGCAGTCCTCGTTACCCAGCATTTCTCTGCCCAAGCTTTTCACTGTTTGCCCCCTGACCCTCTGCTCAGCCTGGTGCTTTCCTTTCTCTCCTTGAGTGTTTCTCACAAGCCTTCTTCTGTGAAGCCCTCCCCGAGGGGACTTCTTCATCAAGAGAATTTACCAGCTCCTGTCCACGCAGCTACCTTACTTTTGCTCTTTTGCGACTGAAGTTCTATTCTTTTTTTTTTTTAAATGTTTTATTTATTTCGGAGAGAGAGAGAGACAGCGTGAGCAGGGTAGGGTCAGAGAGAGAGGGAGTCACAGACTGAAACAGGCTCCAGGCTCTGAGCCGGCAGTCAGCACAGAGCCCGACGCGGGGCTCGAACCCACAAACCGCGAGATCATGACCCAAGCGAAAGTCGGACGCTTAACCGACTAAGCCACCCAGGCGCCCCAGACTGAAGTTCTATTCTATTGAAACTATTTTTTACATGTTTTTTCCTGTTATGTCCTGCGAGCTTTTTAAGGGCAGAAACTGTGTCTTCAACTTTGCATGTAGTGTTAGCACAGTGCTTGGCTTTACAGATTCTCAGATGTTTGTTGAATGAGTGCAAACTATATTTAGAAGATTGTGAGAAAACTAATTTGATTGAAGTGGAAGGTTATACTAGGAGTAGGGAAGTTGATCAGCTGGGATTGGACAATAGATTATGAAGCAACTTAAATGTTTAGCTAAGGATTTTAGATTTTGTCTTTCGTTAGCAAGAGGGGCAGAGGAAGGAGGCAGGAGAAGGTAAGGTCATTTATTACTGTTGTGCTACAGAGACAGATTTTTTGGCCTTTCTTAGTGTGGGTGCTGGTTTTCCAAATAAATAAAGATTGCTGCCATGTAAAATAAACGACCTTAGATTAATAATAGCAAATGCTTTTTGAGTGCTTACTATCTGTCAGGCACTGTTATGAGAACTTTACCTATGTTACCTCATTTAGTACTCAAGATAGCTCTACGAGGTAGCTTTTGTTATTGCCTCTTTGAATGTTTATTTATTTTTGAGAGAGAGAGAGCGAGAGCGCGAGCGCGTGCGCGAGATGGCGAGCAGGGGAGGGGCAGAGAGAGAGGGAGACCCAGAATCCAAAGCAGGCTCCAGGCTCTGAGTTGTCAGCAGAGCCTGTTGTGGGGCTTGAACTCATGAACCATGAGATCCTGACCTGAGCCACAGTTGGATGCTCAACCGACTGAACCACCCAGGTGGCCCTGTTATTGCCTCTTTTAGACAGTGAGACTGAGGCACAGAGATGTTAAGTAACATGTCCACAGCCACAGCTTCTCGGTGGCAGAATTAGGATTCAAACCTGGGCATTTTGGCTACAGAAGCCTCTTAACCACTGAGCTCTGCTGTCTTTCATTAAACTTATGGCCTGCTGGGTAGCATTTAGCCTTCTCGAAGCTGGCATCTTAGCCTTGCAACTAAGGACCAGCAAAACTGTTTTCTATATTAGTGGAGATAAGCAAGTATTATTTGAGTTATTTTATAGTAGATAATCCATTTTGTGGTAACTTGAAATGTTTTGTCTGTTGCCTCAAGTGGAAGCTAAAATTGAGCTAAAAGGAAAATGTTAAATATTTGAAATGAAGTTTTTTAATTTTTATTTTTTTATTAGAGAGAGAGAGTGAGCAGGGGAGAGGGGCAGAGGGAGAGAGAGATAATCTTAAGCAGACTGCACGCTCAGTGCGAAGCCCAACAAAGAGCTCCATCTCTTGACCCTGGGATCATGACCTGAGCCAAAGTTGGGCGCTTAACCGACTGAACCACCCAGGTGCCCCCGAAATGAAATTTTGAACAGCACTAGCTTATTGTCTTAAATTAGAAATGAGAGTTTAGAGAAAACCCTTTTAAATTGTCTGGCCCATGTTGTTCAGGCCAGGTAAGGATCGTTTCTTCCAGTATATTCTTCAATCCTTGGTCTAGTGTTTGTTAGTTGTCTCATAGAAATAGCTCCACTATTCCTGAAGAAAGGCAGTTTTCTAATCTCTGATCTGAGAGTTTTTCTTTTAATTAATTAGATGTGGAGATTAAATATGCTTTATTCCAAGTTTCTTTTAAGGTCACCACCATCTGAGGTAATACAGAATACATGAATATGTGTTCGCCAAGATTACAGTTGCTGTGGGAATCATAATTTCAGATTTCCTCACATCTGGATTAGTGAAATTTACACAAAGTCTCCGTATGAATATATTTTATGTGCATCTGGAGGTAGCAAAATCTTAGTGATGTAGCTTCCCCATAAATGAAAAATTGAACATTGGCAGTCTGGAGTTTTAAAATAATCCTAAGATTTTGAACTCTGCCTGGAGCCAGCGTCCTGCACTGGGCTCCTCTGCTCAGAAGGCTTGCATCACCACTGGGAACTGGAGCTCTGGACTGGAAGGGGAGGGCCGGCCTCTCTCCCTGGGGCTGGTAGACCTCAGGTTTGTTTTGTGTCCCAGAGAAGCAGGGTCTCCGGTGCTGTGTTTTTGAGTTCTGGTTTGGAAGCAGCAGGGAAAAGAAATGCTGCAGGTCTCAGTTGTGTTTTTGGGAATTCTTTTGGGTATTCGTTTTCTTGGATTGTCTTACTTTTCCTACCTGAAGTTCATAACTCTTAAGTCCCTGCTGATGCCTGTGCGGGTGGTAGAGGTTTCCACTTCCGGGTGGAAAGTGTAGAATTTTGAAAAGCCGCAAATCCTGGAGTCACCATCTTTCAAACTCACATTGAATCATGTGAATATGAACCATAATTTCCCTACGGAAAGGAAGACTAACATCAGTTTGTCTTGGGAGGCCTCTTTCAGGTCCCCCAGTACAGGGCTATGAGCTGACAGAGCAGATTCAAAATGGGCAAGTTGGCTTCAGGTCATTGAAGTTTCCCTATCTTTCCATCTGTGGTCCGGATTTGGTCTTCGTCTTTTTGCCATTTGGAATTTGGTGTCATTCCTCCAGATGCCTTGAATAATGCTTGGATTCTTCTTTGTGATTTTGAGGGGACAGTACAACCGCTTGTGATTTTGCACGTCTTCCTGTGGGAGTGTCTGCAGTGCATGGCAAGGGCCGTGGGCCGTCCGCAGGAGCGTGGTCCCTAGCGAGGCCTTACCTTGCTTGAGGCTCAAAGAGTCTGTAGGTAGGAAACTCCAGATGTTTGTGGCTGCAGCCCTGAGAGTAGGCATTTCCCAAGAAGAAAGTAATGATATAACTGACAGATTTTTTAAAAATGAGGAATTAACACAGAAGCCAGGTTGATATTAATCTCTTGTGTAAAATGAAAAAAAAAAGTTTTCATGAAAGCCAACATTTTATTTGACATGATATGAACCTAGGGAAAACTACTTTCAATTCTTGTGTATGTTAGTCATTCTGTTCATTTGATTATAGATTCTGAAAGTTACATATTTTTTGAAATTGCCGTGGTAAAATTGGCCATGTGGGTAAGCTTTGAAGCTCCTTTTCCCTTGTCTTATTAATTTTGAGATTAGTTTTGTGGGTAGATAATGGCTTTGATTACCATTTAAATTATGCATAAAGCTGGTGGATGCAGTATATTCTCAGCTTTATTGTTAAGTAGCTGTTCTGTATCACAGCATGGAATTTGGATTACACCTGTATGATAACCTTGTTCCATACGATTTATGCTTTATGTAAGTAAAGGCCTTACATGATAATAGTAGATATTACTGAATTGCTTGCTGAGTAGAATATTTTGCTATTTATGACCTATAATTTAGGCTTCTTAAAAGGAAATTTAAAAAGTCTTTCCATGTGCTTCAGTACATGGAGTATATTTATATATTTAGTATATACATGTGCTCGTGGGGGGTATGAAGTGCAGGCACATATATGTGTAGGGGTAGATGACATAACATTGTTTATTGGTAATTGTTGAATTTGACTGGTAAGCATGCATTTATTCACCCATTCTACTTTGTATGTGTATTTAAATTTCCAAAATGAAAAGATAAAGAACCTCCCCAAAAAATAATGAAGAAAAGACTGTCTTTGATAGCACGGACTAGGAATTAATGCAGTACATGTCATGACTTCTCCTACCTTCTAGGGTGGCTTTTTCAGTGCTGCTGAAGTACTGCCCTGAACTACTTCACGGGAGAGAATATTATTTTATTCTCTGTTTACAATTACTGATCGCGGCAGAGATATTCCAATGTGACTGCTCACACGTTATGAAAAAAGAAGTGTTTTATTTTTTTTTTTAGATACTTTCTTTTGCTATTTGATTTAGAGTGTAAACTCTGACGCAAGTGGGTACCTTCCTCCACTTTTTTTTAGATTCTGATTTCTTTAAAAAAAGGAAGTTTTTATTTGGTCCCTATTTTAGATTTCATAAGTTTCTCTGTTCCTTCCTCACTAGATGAAAAGAGATTTCTTCTTGTTTCTAAAGGTGCTTGTGTTTGATTTGAGCCTTTTGCTACTCTGTCTAAAATTTGTCTCCAAAGTTTGTACACTTATCCCCAAAGAGAATAGAATAAATGTCAGAGGGTTGTACGTGAGAATTGGTATGAAAGTCTTTAAAGCGTAATCTTATTTGTAATCTTACTTGTTCCAATTCGGTAATTCTGTACATGACTTTAATCATAGTAACGAAATATGGGAAAGAAACATGAGATTGACTTTATCATATAATTCTGTACAAAGTACACATGACAAATGAAGCAGTTTCCATCTCGTAATATTTTGGGGTCTTACTTGGTAGCAAAGCTTATATTTGAGAAGAGCCTGGGTTGATCTTTTTTGATTTTGGGTATGTATGCTGCCTCATTGCATATGTTATCTTTGTTGTTGTGTTATTTATGACCAGAACTCTGGTACTTCGACGGCATCAAGATGATTTTGTCGTTATTAGGCAGGGAGATGATACTTAGATCCATTCTAGCAATATCCTTAATGTACTTCCTGCCCTTACTGATGTATTCCTGTATATTATCAAGATGTGAAAATTATTAAACTCCAGAATTCACATAAATCTTATAATAGGCACCAAAATTCTAGTGTTACATGGATTTATAAAAGCACTTCATAAACAGGAGAAAGATAGTTCAATTATCTTTAAGGGTTTTCTTATATTCTGGAATATGGGGAAATGTTGTATAGTGTTTTGAAGACAACTATTATTATTATTTTTTAAAAACTTAGAGTTGAGAAACATTACATAGGCTTTTCATTCTTTTTCATTAGTGTCAAAGCATATTGCCAAACTCTATCTTATTCGATTCCCCATTGTGACATTAGGTCCTAATAAATTATCATTGTGTTATCCAGAACATTCATTCTACATTGTAGGCCACTGTGTAGAAATAGGCATAAGACGTAGGTCCTGCTCTTAAATAAATACAGCTGTTGAAGAGTAACGGGGCATCTTTTTTAATTCATTCAGTGAACATTTCCTGGGGGCCTACTGTGTGCCAGCCCTCCTAGGCACTGTATATGGGGGTGAACCAGCAGACAAGTCCCCACAGTTTTGGAGCTTACATTCTAGGATCTTAAATACTTAACATGCTGAATGATGTAGTTGTTCAGGACTTTATAAAGGAGTTATTACTTTGTTCTAATATGGTTAGGAAAGGCTGTATTGAGGGTCAGGACAGGAGCTAGACAGTAGGATGTTCATTCCTGTGTGTATTCTGTGGAACCTGCTGTACAGGATTTTGTGGTGAAATAAATGTGGAAAACATAGTACGCTATGGGATTACAGAGAACGGATCCCAAGACCTAGAGAATTTGGGTGGGTTTATAGAAGGAAAAGATAGGGAATTTGAGCTGTTTTTTAATGGGTAAATTAAAAAAAATTTTTTTAATTACATTTATTTATTTTTGAGAGACAGAGAGAGGCAGAGCACAAGTAGGGGAGGGGCAGAGAGAAAGGGAGACACAGAATCCAAAGCAGTCTCCGGGCTCTGAGCTGTCAGCACAGAGCCTGGCGCGGGGCTCGAATCCATGAACCGTGAGATCATGACCTGGGCCAAAGTTGGATGCTTAACGGACTGAGCCACCTAGGCGCCTCTTTAATGGGTAAAAATTTAAGAGTGAGGTTAAAGTGGAGGAGGAGTGAATTGCGTAAGCTTGAGGAGTAGAAGAAATATTTGGGACAGTATTAGTCAAAATGTACCCATCTAGCCTCCCCTTTCTCTCCTCGCAGAAGCTGTCATTTATCTTTGGCCCCCCTTCTCAACTCTTCTTTCCTATCAGTATTCTAACACACTCAGGTTTCCCCTTTAATGAAAAAGATAGCAACAACAAGTGGAAGCCCTATTTTTTTATTTCACCACTCCCTCTTCACAGCCAGGTTTCACAGAAGAATCTCCTGAATTCATTAGTTCCGTGTCCTTCCTGCCTATTGATACCTCAGCTTATTTCTCTTTGGTTGTTATTTCCCTCCTTTACTAAAAACAGCTCTCACCCCGCTCCCGGGACATCCATGCTGCCACGTCTGATGAACACTCAATTCCTAATTCACTTCTAGTGGCGTACGAATTTCTTGCCCACTACCTCTTGAAATCTTGATTCTTGACATCACACCCTCCTGAGTGTTCTCTTACACCCCCTTTAGAGGAGGCCACTCCTTCTCTATCTGGCGATTGTCTTCTCCCTGCCTTTTGAACTTTGAGGCTCCTCATGTCTCATCCTTCTCTTTTTCTCGCTGCTTTTTCCCTTGGCAGATCTTGGTTGTGTTCATGACTTCAATTACTGTTTGTTCTCTGGTGACTCCCAGATTTGACTTCAGCCCAGAGGTTGTCAGAGCTCCTGACTTAGATATCTAGCTGCCTGTTTGATATCATCCATTGGTGTTGCAGTCTCCTCATACTCAGCTCGTCCAGTACTGGGCTGATGAGGTCTACTTGTCTACCCCAGTCCAGTAGCCTTGTCCCAGTGAATGTCACCATCATCCATTCAACTGTATAAGCCAGAAAACATGAAGTTATCCTTGATCATCCTTCCTGTCACTTGCCATGTCCAATCCATCATGTTTTGTTGTTCTGGCCTCCTTTAATGTTTCTCGATTGAAATTTCTTGATCTTAGTACCATCATTTTTTACATGGTGTGATCAGATACCCACCACACTGGGGGCCCCATTCCTTCTTGCCCCCGTATCTCCAATCCATTTTCTACTCTGAAGCTAGAGGGATCTTATCAGAATGTAATTCTGATCATGTCACCTTCCTGATTGAAATACTTCAGTACCTCCCCCTTTTTGTAAGATAAAAACCCAAGTTCTTCATACATCCTGAAAGTTCTAGCATAGGGTGGCCCCTGCTTTCATTCCAACTTGACCTTACCTCACTCCCCCCTTTTCTCTGAGTGATAGCCACGTTCCTCAAGTGAGTTACATGCCCTCTCACTCCAGGATATACATTTCAGTTTGAAATTACACATCAGTTTGTGTAATTGTCTGATTAACATCTTTCTCTACCCTAAACTAAGCTTATGAAAGGAAGAATTGAGTCTCTTTTTCTTTTCCATTGTATTCCTTAGGGCCGTGCATAGTACCTGGTCCAGTGTAGGAGCTCAGTACATTTTTGTTAAGTGAGGGACTGAATGAACAAGTGAATGTTTCATTCACCATGAGAATTCATGAGAGGATGTGTGAGGTGACACAAAAGTAGCAAGTAATGTTAGCAGGTGCTGAAGAATCTTTGGAGACAGTGGCGTGAGAATTAAGGAGGGTGATGACATGTTTGTAACCATACATTAGAAAGGGTCGGCTGGCTGTGGGATTCAGGATAGGAAGCAGGAGGGGCTTTTAGCTGTCAGTTTAGGAGAGAGGTAGTATGGACCAGTACTAGAACAATGCCAGAGGGACTGTCACATGTTTGAGAGTGGAGAGTGAGAGCAATGTGGTCTGATGGATTGCGGCAGATGGCTTTCGGTGACAGCTTGCAGTGAGTTTCACTATTTCAATCTCTTAAATTCAGCATTTCGTTTTTCTTTGGGAAGTGGTAGAATTTTTCACAAAATTTATTGAGCAGTTATTTAGCAGGAACTTTGCTAGGCTTTTGGGATTGCAGAAATGAATAAAATATATATGTTTAAAGATTTTATTTTTAAGTAATCTTTACACCCATCATGGAGGTCAAACCCACAACCCCAAGACCAAGAGTCACATGTTCACCAACTGAGCCAGCCAGGTGCTCCAAATATTTCCTAATCTAAGTCTCTTAATTATGCTTTCTGGCATAATGGTTTTTAAATTTTGACTAAAACTATAAACCCAAATTTCACTAAGGGTTAAAACTTTGTAAATTAAAGAAGCGATTGGGAGCTAGAGTTCAAGATGATGGAATAATAACCTTGGTCTAAAACATGAGATGGTCTTTTTTCTTTATCGGTAACCCTTGATTGATGCCGGGAGCCCCAGAATTATCTCAGAGGGTCTGAAACGCTTCAAGTTTAATTCCCTGGAGATTCTCACCATGATCCTAAAATGATAGGTTGTAGGTGTCCAGCCAGTCTCTTTCATTTAAATGAAATAATTATTTACATAAGTCCCTCCTACCTGTCCACTTACTTCTTAAGGATAAAACAGAACTGAGATTCCAGAGATCCTAATGACTCTTTTTGGTCTTTTGTCCTAACATTCAGCAGGTTGAGTAAAAATTTCTTAACTCATCATTCAGCTGTGTCAATGACCAGGTCCTAGATGGATTTTTTTTTCTTGATGGATTATACTTTTGTGTCATGTCTGAGACCTCTTTCTCTAATCTTTTTTATTTTTTTTATTTTTATTTTTATTTTTTTTTTAAATTTTATTTATTTCTGGGAGAGAGAGAGAGAGACAGTGTGAGCAGGGGAGGGTCAGAGAGAGAGGGAGTCACAGACTGAAACAGGCTCCAGGCTCTGAGCGGGCAGTCAGCACAGAACCCGACGTGGGGCTCGAACCCACGAACCGTGAGATCATGACCCAAGCAAAAGTCGGACGCTTAACCGACTAAGCCACCCAGGCGCCCCTCTAATCTTTTTTAAAATATAATTTTTTTAATTTTTATTTTTAAAAGTAAGCTTTATGTCCACTGTGGGGCTTGACCTCTGACCCTGAGACTGAGAGTCATGTGCCCTATGGACTGAGCCAACCAGGCGCACCTCTTTACCTAATCTTAGGTCATAACGTTTTCCTCTTATGTTCTCTTCTAAACATTTTATAGGTTTATGTTAGCTCCATTGGAAATTAATTTTTGTATAAGACCTGAGGTTTAGGTCAGGGTTTATTTTTTGTCTATTTATGTCCAATTGTTGCAGCACCGTTGATTGAAAAGGCTGCCTTTCCTCCCTTGAATTGCCTTTGTACCTCTGTCAAACACTTGCTGGACATACTTGTATGGGTCTGTTACTGGATTCTTGGTGTGTGTGTCAAACACCACAACATCTTGGTCTCTTTTGCTGGATAGCTTAAAATTGGGTGGTGGGCTTCCTCTTAATTTTTTCCATTATTTTAGTTATTCTAGTTCTTTTGCATTTCCATATAAATTTTAAGGCAAGCTTGTCTGCATCTACAAGAAACCTTGGGATCTGATAGGAATTGTGTTGAATTTAAAGATAAATTTGGGGGGTGGCTGGGTGGCTCAGTCAGTTAAATGTCCGATGACTTCAGATCAGGTCGTGACCTTACGGTTTGTGAGTTCGAGCCCCGCGTCAGACTCTGTGCTGACAGCTCAGAGCCTGGAGCCTGCTCGGATTCTGTGTCTGTCTGCCCGTGCCCCTCCCCCATTTGCCCTCTGTCTCTCTCTCTCAAAAGTAAACATTAAAAAGCTTTAAAAAATAAAGATAAATTTGGGTCATAATCTAGTAGTATGGATATCTTAACACTTTAGGTGAAATGTAGTAACTTTACCACCATTTAGGACCCTTTATCCTCCCTACTTTATAATTAGTTGTCTTAAATATTTCTTTTACATACACTGGGAACCATATCAGACAATATTGTATACTCTTACTTTTAGCCATCTGCTGTAATCACGGAGAAAGATAGGCTAGTGCATTTATGTATAAAGTTACCTGCCAACATTAGTTACTTTTTACTTCTGCAAGTTCTATTTAATTCTTTTAACCTTTGTCTCTTAGTAAGCTCTTTTTACTTGTTTTTATTTTTTCTTTTCTTTTTACACATTATAGTTTTAAAATGTTATGTATTTGTCATTTTTATGACCTGAAATTATTTTGCTCTGCATTTTGCAGTGTTTTCTTTTTGACTCTCAAACGTGATGAGGCTCTCTTCCTCCAGCTCTCTTCCTCATAGGTTTTGTAAGCACTTACCAGGCTTTCGAGTACTGGAATATTCTGAAGTGCATGGTTCTGCAAGAATGTTTTGGTTCGGGGGTGCCTGGGTGGCTTAGTCGGTTAAGCATCCGACTTTCGCTTGGGTCATGATCTTGCAGTTCGTGGGTTCGAGCCCCGTGTCGGGCTCTGTGCTGACTGCCAGCTCAGAGCCTGGAGCCTGTTTCAGAGTCTGTGATTCCCTCTTTCTCTGACCCTCCCCTGCTCACCCTGTCTCTCTCTCTCCTAGAAATAAATAAAAATATTAAAAAAAAATGTTTTGGTTCGGCTAGTGCCTTGGGATACTCTCAGCCTAGTATCTCACTTTCAGTTAGTGTTTGTGCTTGGGCTTAGCTACCCCTACAAGCCCCCATTATCCATCTCTAGGGGGGACTCACCTGTGGTTCCAGCTGGAGCCCAGGGCAGCACACACACATTTCTTGATGCTTTTCTTCACTGTAGGTGCATTATTTTCTAGCCTAACTTTTCACTGAATTGATGGCCCTTAAAGAGTCTTGATTGTTTTTCAGGAGGCTAACTTCTATATGTCTACATTACATAACGTCAGAGCCTCATCTCCTGCCCCCCCTGCAGCTTTAAACTACCAGCCTCCTGGCACTTACACCATGGTGTGCTCCCAGGGACTCTGTAGCTGCAGCTTCTATGTGTTCTGGTTTCTAGCTCTCACTTGAACTTTAGCTTCTGGAGATTTTCTTTCCTTTCTTGAGAGCTCAACTGTGCTCTCAAGAAGTTGGTAATATTTTGTTTAGCAGTTGTAATAATTCTCTTTCAAAAGAGGTTTCAGAAAAATGACTCTACCGTATTACCAGAAATAGAAGTTTCTGGAACACCATTAGATTAGACACATCACTAGATTATAGATTGTTGGGTTAGGGACCCATTCCTTGTTCCTTCAGAATTGGTCACCTGAGGCCAAAAATACTTGCCTTCTTTAAAAGGAAGGAGTACAGGCATGTTTAGCCCGCCTGCCGTGTCTGCTAAGGAAGTAGTCTCAAGAAGAGGGGGAATGTTCAACTCTGTCAAATGCGAGGTCAAGTGAGATCAATACTGAACGTTGAGAGTAGGATTTCATAATCAAAAAATCTTTGCCAGAGCAGTCTCCAGGGATTGGAGGGGGAAGAAGCCTATTGTGTTTTTTAATCTCTGAGAGGATGGTCCTTGGTCTAGGCAATTCCCAGTTTTTTTTCTTCTCAGAAAGAGTGACTTGCTGCTTAACCATATGTGGCTGTTTATTTTATATTCTCTCATTTTCCTTCTCTCTGGGTTCTAGCCCTGCCTTAGGTAGATTAGCTTGGTCACAGAAACTTAACTCAGCCATGGAGTGTATCTGGTGATTAGGAGTATCCTTAAAGCTTTCATTTATGTCTCCTTAAATGAAATGGTCAGAACACAGAACTGAAAAGGTAAGAGCTGAGCTGGTGTAGTAAAGTCAGAGAAAGAAGATAGGAGATATTGCCACTTTTAACATGAAGTTTCTAAAAATTACAAAAAATTTCAAATATACAAAAACTAGAAAGAGTAGTTTATCAACCCCTGTTTACCCATTTCCTCAAATCAATAATTTTTGCACATTTGCCTCATTCATTCCTTTTTAAATTTTTCTTCTGAACTATTTTAAAGAAACCCTTGACATCATTTTTTGTACAATACATATATATACATACATATGCTATGCAATAATGAAATTTTCCATACAGTCATAATGCCACTATCATACCTAATACAAAACTGACAATTCTTTGGTATCATCTCCTATACTGAGAGTATTAATTAGGCATTTTATTGTATTTATTTTTTTAAAAATGTTTGTTTTGAGAGAGAAAGAGGGTATGTGCGGTGGGGGGGGGGGGGAGGGAGCGCAGAGAGAGGGAGAGAGAATCCCAAGGAGGCTCAGCGCTGTCAGTCCAAGAATGTGAGGTCGTGACCTGAGCAGAAATCAGGAGCCTGATGCTTAACTGACTTAGCCACCCAGGTGCCCTTAATGAGGATGAGCCCTTTTAAAGTCGCTTCTTTGAATGTGCTGAGATTGTTTCTCCTTTTTTAATTTTGCATTTGTCATACCCTCTGCCAAGAAGGCTTTACTCTGAACCCTTCCCATGTGGACATCTCATTTGGATCTTAGCTCCAGTATCACCTCAATAGAGGCTTTTCCTAATCACCGGAGCTAAAGTGGCATCACTATCTCATCGCTCTGTCTTACTGCCGTGGTGGGCTGCTTGTCTCCGCTGCCCCTAGATTGTGCCTTGTTTAGTTGTGCTTTCTTGTTGGCCTTCTCCACCCCTGAGGTTGTAAATAACCGTGAAAGTAGGGACCTTGCTCTGTGCCGAGAACTGAAGAGTGTATAGCGCTACATGGAGTAATGAAGCACGTTTTCAGAAACAGGTCAGCTATTAGAATAATAGGAGAAGATTCCAAAATCTTCTTCATATTTTATAACCATTATCTCTTCCTACAACTGATTCTTATTCCAGAACTTTTCTTTTCTCAAGAGCTTTAACCAACAGCTGTGTTTGCAGAAAGTGCTGGGTTGTTGTCCCTTTCAGGACATTTAATCTTTTAAATCCTCAAAATATTTTGTAAAATATAAGTGAGTAAAGGCACTGCTGACCTGTTGAGAGGCAGTGTTTTTACTGACATAACTCTCATTTGAGATCACTTTATTTGAGCTTGCAGCTAATAAATCTGTTTTGGCCCATATGAAACAGGATGGAGTGATCTTGTAGCCCACATGTCCTTTAACTGATTATTTGAGTTTATTTAGGACATCATTTGTAAAGGATGTTAGGGGGTGTTTTGTAGTTTTATTATCAATTGTTGTGAATATTCTTTAGCATGAGAAAAAGTGTAACTTAATAAACAGATGTGATAGTATAATTAAAGACTGGATTTCTTTTGAAAACATAATTTCAGACCTATAGTAAAGGTGCAAGAATCGTAGAAAGAATTATTCTGTCCTCTTTACCAGATTCCTCAGGGTTAACATTTTACCACACTTACTTTAACATCCCTCTTCACTTGCCTTTTTTTTTTTTTTTTTAGCTGAGAGTGAGTTGCAGACACTCAAAGGCAATTCTCTTTTATGACCATTGTGTAGTGATCAAAATAAGGAAATTAACATTGACATAATGCCATTAACTAATCTATAGATCTTATTCAAGTATCTTCAAGCTTCCTAATCATGTGCTTTATATGAAACAAAAATCCTGATCACAAGTTGCATGGAGTTATTATGTGTCTTTATTCTCCTTTAATCTGGAAGAGTCCTTTCATGAATAATATTTTTGAAGATTATAGGCCAGTTGCTTTGTAGCAAGTCCCTCAATTTGGGTTTTACTGGTATTTTACGAGGGACATGTTTTTCTTAACATATCTTATCAGGAGGCCTATGATGTTGATTTGTCCCATTGCTGGTGTTGACTTTGATCAGTTGGTTAAGTTGGTCTGTTAGATATCTCCACTGTAAAGATGTACTTTTCCTCTTTGTATTTAATAACTGTCTTTGAATAGTTTGAGATGATTTAATACCCTATTACTCCTTGAATTTTCACTTACTAGTTTTAGCATCCATTGATGAATCTAGTGAATTAGGATGATGATGATTGTTAGTGGTAATTTTTTAATTCCATTGTTTTTTTCTACATTTATTAAAATATTGGGATTCTGATGTAAGGAAGAGAGCTTTCCCTTTATTTGTTTTTTTCTATCAGTGTGAACTCATGGATTCTTATTTTACTTAATGGGTTATAAACCATTATCGTAAAATTTCTGCTAGTGAAATTGTCATATATTTGGTCAATAGGAGGCTTTTCAACGAGTCCTGTGAACTTCTGACATGTACCATTATTTTTGGGTGTGTCTTTACTTTCTGGAACAAGAAGATATTCTATCTAGGCCAGGGCTTGGCAAACTTTTACTGTAAGTGGCCAGATAGTAAATATTTTTGGCTTTGAGGGCTATATAGTCTCTGTTGCAACTACTTAACTCCACCTTCCGCAGGAAAGCAGCCATAGACAATTTGTAAATGAATGCATTTGGCTATGTTCTGATAAAACTTTATTTAGAAAGACAGGTGCCTGACTGAATTTGGCCTTTAGGTTGTAGTTTGCCAACCCCTCTTCTAGACTCTTACTTTACCTCCTCCACTCCAGTCTCAGAACTGGCCATGTTTCTAAGGAGTTTGGTTTCTTTTAGCAGTGAATGTTATTTAAAAACTGACATCTAGGCTCATTGCTACTAGAATTATTGATTTTAGGCCCTCTTAGAGGACAGAGCTGGATAACATAAGGATATATACATGTACATACTTGTATGCATTTGTGTATGTATATTTCTGTGTTTATCTCTATATATTATAAATCATTGTTTGTAGTGATATTTCCAATTCCATTTCAATACCACAGGGTTTATTTTAACCTTTCTACTTATATTTACAATATACTTATATTTAGATTATATTTATAAATTCACTTACCTATCAAATCCTAGAATATATAGAAAGTAGTTTTAGGGTTGCTAACCTAAAACTGTGAAAAACTTATTAATTAGACTTTAATTTTTATTTGTGTTTCTTATTTGTCTTTAACCTAGGGGTTTAGTTAAATACTATGCTCAAGAGTTATTTGGGTTAGTTCTTCCCTCATTCCTTTAGTATGTTGTTGTGCCTCTCACTTTAAATATAGTTAGGATAATTTGTTTTTGTTTACATTGCATTTTGGGCTGTTTCTCCTATTCTTATTTTATGTTGACTTTTTGCGTATGTGGAACACAAACGTGGCTTCAAACGTCAACATACAGGGGCGCCTGGGTGGCTTAGTCGGTTAAGCGTCTGACTTTCACTTAGGTAATGATCTCGCGGTTTGTGGGTTCGAGCCCCGCGTCGGGCTCTGTGCTGACTGCCAGCTCAGAGTCTGGAGCCTGCTTCAGATTCTGTGTCTCCCTCTCTCTCTGACCCTCCCCTGCTCACGCTGTCTCTCTCTCTCTCTCATAGAAATAAATAAAACATTAAAAAAAAAATTCAAATGTCAACAGGAAGGTATATGCAGTAAAGTATTACTTCCCATTCATTTCTTTTCCCAGTTTTCACCCTGATAAGCTGTCCTATAATTAATTCACAAGCTCCAGAGTTGATCAAAGTATAATACTTCTGTGTGGTGGAGTGACTGGCCTCAGCTGAATCAAGTTTCTGGAGCACAAGAAGGAACTTTATCTGGTTATGGTGAAGTCAAGCCAAGAACAAGAAACCAGTCTCAATCAGGCAATCTGTGTTGGGTTAAAAAGACAATAAGTACTTTGGTAGTAGAGATCTTGGTGATACCAATCTGTCTCTTGATACTTCTCTGATGTAAACTCTTGTCCTCCAGTCTAGAGGTTGACCTCTGTGCTTGATGCACAATTGTCATTCTGGGGTCTCCCTTCTCTGTCATCTTGGAAATTACTTAAGTACATGTACTTTTTTTTTTTTTTTTACTGTGTTCCCTTCTCATTGTATCCCCTTTCTTGTTTTACTATGTCATTTTGGTCAAGCATATATTTTAGTAGCTTCATAAGAAGGAACATATGACATTTTTTTAGATGGACTTCTGAAAATGTCTTAATTCTATCACCTTGTTTGATTATTAGTTTGCATATAGAATTCCAGGGTAGAAACAGATTTCCTTAAATTGTTTTTGCTACTTTATCGAGGTATAATTTACTTAAGTATTTCTTATGCTTAACATTTCTTCCTGAAGATCTAGTTTTTGCTCTGCTGTCCTTTCCTTTTATCCTGAAGAACTTCCTTTTGTGTTACCTGTAGTGCTGTTCTGCTGGTAATGGGTTTTCTTGGTTCTCCTTTATCTGAAAAATGTCTTTATCTTGCTTTCATTCCTGAAGTACATTTGTAGTGTAGATAGAATTCTGGATTGATCGTTTTCCCTTTCAACTCTTTTTTTTTTTTTTTAAATTTTACTTTTTTTTTTTTAATATTTTTTTATTTATTTCTAGGAGAGAGAGAGACAGCATGAGCAGGGGAGGGTCAGAGAGAGGAGTCACAGACTGAAACAGGCTCCAGGCTCTGAGCTGGCAGTCAGCACAGAGCCCGACGCGGGGCTCGAACCCACGAACCGCGAGATCATGACCCAAGCGAAAGTCGGACGCTTAACCGACTAAGCCACCCAGGCGCCCCACCCTTTCAACTCTTTAAAGATGTTGTTCCACTGTCCTCTGATACCTTGAAAGAAGATCATAGGTAATGATAAGAAATCTAGTGCCATTGATAAGAAATCTAGTGCCATTGAAAATGTTTCCCTCTATGTAGTTTTATCATTTTCTTCTCGCTGCTTTAGATTTTGACTTTATCTTTGGTTTTCAGCAATAAAGTTTTCTAGATCTAGTTTTCTTTGAACTTTTCCTCTTTGGGGTTAATTGAGCTTCTTGAGTTTATATATTTGTCTTTCATAAAATCTAGGATGTTTTTGGTCAATATTTTATTTTTTTGACTCGTTTTTTGTCTTCTGGGATTCCATTTACCCATATGTTTGATTTTTTTTTTGATAAAATAAGCCTTAAGTCCATAAGTGTTCATTTTTTTGTTCAATCTTTTTTCTCTCTTTTTCATGTTATATAATTTGTATTGATAAAGTTTAAGCCACTGACTCCTCACTCTTATATCTTTATTTTGCTATAGAGCTCATACACTGAATTATTTTATTTCAGATATTATATTTTTCCATTTAATGTTTCCATTTTTTAAAATTATTTTTTTAGTGTTTATTTATTTTTGAGAGAGAGATAGAGTGCAAGAGGGGGAGGGGCAGATAGAGAGGGAGAAACTGAATCCAAAGCAGGATCCAGGCTCCCAGCTGTCAGCACAAAGCCTGATGCGGGCCTTGAACCCACCAACTGTGAGATCATGACTGGAGCCAAAGTCGAATGCTTAACTGACTGAGCCACCGAGGTGCTCCTAACATTTCTGTTTTTATTTATTTATTTATTTATTTATTTATTTATTTATTTTTTCTAACATTTCTGTTTTTAAAGGAAATTTTTATTTCTCTGTTGTGATTTTCTATCTTTTTAGTCATTCAAGTGTCTTTTCCTTTTCTTCAATGAGCAGTTATCATACCTGGTTTAAAGTCCTCTTCCGTTAATTTTAACCTCTGAGTCATTGTAAGGTTGGTATCTGTTAATTTTTTTCACTTTAGAATGGTCAAATTTTCTGGGTTCTTTGTATGTCAAATAATTTTTGGTTGTATCTTGGATATACTTAATAGTAATTTGTGAAGACTCTGAATTCTGTTAAATTCCACTAAATAATGTAGATTTTTAAAAAATTTCTTTTCTTATTTTTTTCAACAAGTGTATCTTTTTAATGTTTATTTTTGAAAGAGAGAGAGAGAGTACATGCATGAGCATGGAAGGAGCAAAGAGAGGGAATGAGGATCTGAAGTGGGCTCTGCACTGAGAGCAGCAAGCCTGATGTATGGCTTGAACTCACCAACCGTGAGATCATGACCTAAGCTGAAGTCGGACAATCAACTGACTGAGCCACTGAGATGCCTCATGATTTTTAAAAATTCCATTGGCAGTTAGCCTCAGATCCCATTAGGCTCAAACTGTAAGTCTTGTCTCCTATAAGTTCATATTTAGTTCAATTTTTTAAGCTTTTATGATGTTGTATTGGGTCTGTCGTACACATCTACAGTGTTAAGGGGTCAGCCTGAGGCTTGTACAATGTTTATAAGAATTAGGGGAATCCCTCTTCAGCTCTCTCCTATTCTAGATTGCTCTTGGCAACCAGCTGTGGTTGCTCAGGCTCTTTTCCCTTTCTTCTGGCTGGGCAGTCTGTAGGATTTCTCTTGAGGTTTTAGTTGCCTGTATTGCCCACTCGTCTGTGACCATGTCCTGCTCTTAGGACCAAGCAGTACCCCCCCCCCCCAAAAAAAAAACCCAAACCAAAAAACCAAAAAGCAAACACACGAAACTCACCATGGTGCCAGTCATGTCTCCAGATTTCTATTTCTCCTAATAATCTATTTATTTTGTTTACTCTTCAAAATCGAATCTTCAGGTAGTTTTTGTTTGTTCATTCTTCCTTTATTTCTTCTCTATTTTCTTTCTTTCTTTTCCTTCTTTCCTTCTTCCTTCCTTCCTTCCTTTCTTCCTCCCTCCTTCCCCTCCTCCCTCCCTCCTTCCCCTCCTCCCTCTCTCTTTCCCCTCCTCCCTCCCTCCTTCCCCTCCTCCCTCCCCGTAATTTATAGTTATTAATTCAGTTTGTTTTTAAGTCATTTTTTAAGGCTTTGATGCCAAACCTGGGCTTTCTCATTTTATCATTTTCATCAGAAAAATCTTGAAAAAAACCTTAAGTAAGAAATGAGACCTGAAAAATGGATGTGTTAGTCAGAGTTCTCTAGAGAAACACAACACATAAGATATAGATATAGGAAGATGTTTATTGTAGGGATTGGCCCATGCAATCATGGAAGCTGAGAAGTTACACAGTCTGCTGTCTGCAAGCTGAAGACCCTGGGAAGGTGGCATGTAATTCATTCTGAATCTGAAGGTCTGAGAACCTTCAGAGCCAGTGATATAGGTCTGTGAACCTTCAGAGCCAATGATGTAGCTTTCAGTCCAGTCTGAAGGTCTGAGAACTGAGAGTGCTGAAAACACAAGATCCATGCCCCAGCTCCAGTCATCAGACCACAGGGGCCAAATTCATCTTTCCTTGGCCTTTTTGTTCTTTTCAGGCCCTCAACAGATTGGATGATGCCTACCCACATTGAGGAGGGTCAACAGCTTTGTTGAATCCATCAGTTCAAATGCTAATTTCACTCAGATGCGCTCACAGACACACCCTGAAATAATGTTTATTATTATTATTATTTAATGTTTATTTTTGAGAGAGAGAGAGGGAGGGAGGGGCCGAGTGTGAGTGGGGGAAGGGCAGAGAGAGAGGGGGTCACAGAATCTGAAACAGGCTCCAGGCTCTGAACTTGAACTCAACGAACAGCCAAGATCATGACCTGAGCCAAGGTCGATGCTTAACAGACTGAGCCACACAGGTGCCACAGCACACCCTGAAATAATGTGTAGCCAAATATCTGGAAACTCTGTAATGCAGCCATGTTGACACATAAAATTAACCATTACAATAGATTAGATTACAGGGTTGTAGTGAGGAACCCTGAAGTGTTTTGAAAACGCCCTTCATAAAATACCTCCTATATGAAATATGGATCAAAGAGAAGAAATTAGTGGTTGAGAGACCTGTTAAGAAATTATTGTATAATCGTAGGGCTACACTGTTGGAGCAATCTGATTTCAGACAGTGCCAGTCAAGTTGGAAAGGAGAGAATCTATTTAGGACACATTTTGAAGGCAGAAGTGATGGAACTTTGTAATAGAGTATTAGTAATGGGATGAAAGAGATTAGATGACTACTGTTTGCTGCCCAGGGATGATATGATGTCATGAATCTGGATGTAGTAAGTATGCAGGCAGAAAATCTAGTTTGAGGAGAATAATAACGTGAATTAGAAACATGTTGCATTCGAAGTGCTTGCCAATATTAATGAGCAGGAAGTTGGAAAGTTAAAGAAGAGCTTTGGAGAGCAGGGCCAGAGATGTAGATTTAAAATTCTTTACTAGAGAAGTGAGATGAGGCTTAAGAATAGAATCTTACAAATGGCAGAAATTTGAGGGGTAAGTGAAAGAAGAAGAGTCAGCAAGAAAATTTGAGAACTGCAGAGAGAAAGGAGCCAGGAGACTGTGGTGTCTGGAAGGGTCAAGGGAGAAGAGTTTGTAGCCCAGGGGTATCGTCAGTCACATCCTGTTCTAGAGGGGCTAGGAAGAATTAACTGAGAGTATGCAATTATTTTAGTAATGAAGCTTTTCCTTCTTAGAAATACTGACAGCCTTATTTCATTGTAGAGATGAGGACAAAAGTCATATTCCAAGGAGGTTTAAAAAGTATGTCATGGGGAAATAGAGTTATGAGTCTAGATCACGTTTTTAAACTTTGGCAGATGGGAGTGAGAGAAATGGAATGGTAGCTGGTAGCTGGAAGTGAATAGGAGGAGAACAGAGTAGGCCCTTAGCTGGGCTCAGTGCTGCTGTGGAGGCAGCTATGGAGAGGACAGTGATCGTGGTAAAGTTCTTGAGTAGATAGATAAAAATAAGGGTGAAGAACACAAATTGAGGAGATTAGGTTGTAAACATGTAGGGGCCTTTCTAATTTTCATACAGGAAAAGAGGAAAGGATAGATGAAATTAGGGAGAATTTTCATCAGAGAGAAGAGTGAGTCCTATAGAAGGGAGTTGAGAATTTTAGGCATTGACTGAAAAAGAGAGAGTTAAGGGCGAGTTATGCCACTTGCAGTTGTGGCATAGAAAATAATTGGAAACTAGTTCTCCTGACAACAGTTAGAAAAGTTGTCTTATGCCCATCACCAAAAAAAAATCTGTTGAAGGTATTTGAGAGGTAGTAAGAGAATGAGGGGCGCCTGGGTAGCTCAGTCAATTAAGTGTCCGACTTCAGCTCAGGTCATGATCTCTCGCGAGGTTTGTAAGTTCAAGCCCCGTGTCAGGCTCTGTGCTGACAGCTCAGAGCCTGGAGCCTGCTTCTGATTCTGTGTCTTTCTTTCTGTTCCTCCCCTGCTCACACACACTCTCTCTCAAAAATAAACAATAAAAAAAAGACATTCTTTAAAAAAAAATAAGAGAGTGAATATATAGGAAGAATAAAGGTTTAGGGAGATAAGACTGCTATTTGGGGTTGTCTCTTATGAATGCTTACTAGTTTTTAGAGGGATCAACTAAAAGACTAAGAAGCTGAAAAACTGAGCAATGCACTTGATATTCTCTTAGGGCTAGAGAGATAGGGTTTGGAATTCTGGCCCTGCTAATGTGAGGAATGTGTGGCCTTGGTGAACCACTCATAGTTGGTCTTGGGATCTTGAAGGGCTACAATCTGTAGGTAAGGAACTGGGTGTAGATAGACCCTCACAGAAACTGTATCTCCACTTTGAATACATTGAAACCCTGAGAGCAGATTGAGGTAATTTATTGTATTTGTCACAGGTGCTTTGCAGAAGCAAATGAAAATCTGTTTGGAAGATGGTAATATTATGTGAGGCCTCAAATTATCACTATAGAAATTTTGCAAGTATAATGTTTAGACCATAGTAGAAAGTGCAAATGATGAAACAACATGAACAAAATCAAATAGAAGCAACAGAAGATAGTAGCAGATCCATTGGGGCCTCTGTTGTTGGAGTTTTCAGGAGCAACTTTAATATAGTTATGCTTCCATTGTTCACAGGTATAAAAGACAAGGTTTACCATTTTTAGCAGAGAGCTGGAAACTTAAATGAAAAAGGAAAACCTAAACTTGAAAGCATAATAATTGAAACTTAATGGGTAAGTTTCACAGACTCATTAGAGTCTGATAGAGTCTGAGTAGAGTCTGATAGAGCTGATAGAGAATTAATGAAGTAGAAGAATTACTGAAAAGATTGAAGGAGACATAGAAACACTGAAAGGTCAGAAGTGTGTAATTGGAGTTTCACACAAAGAGTTGAGAGAGAATGGGGCAGAAGGGATATGGGACAAGACTGGCTGAAATCTTTCCATAACTGATAAAAGCTATCAAATAATAGGTTATTGCTAAAACCAAGCAGGATTAAAAAAATCTGTATGTTAGTATATTGTCATAAACTGGTGGAAAACCAAAGATGAAGAGAAAAATTCCAAAAACTGCTGTAGCTGGGGAGAAGGAATAGTATACTGTCAAAGAATAAAAAAAATTAGACTAATGGCTGACTTCTTAACAGAAACATTGAAGGCCAGAAGACGATGGAATGTTATCTTCAAATTACTGAGAGAATAACTGACAAACTAGAATTCTAAAACCTGTGGAATTTTCCTACAAGAATAAGGATAATATTCAAATGTTTCAGACCTGACAGGTACTTATATAAATGCTCAAAAGGGGCACCTGAGTGGCTGAGTCAGTTAATGGCTCAGGTCATGATCTTGCAGTTCATGGGTTTAAGCCCTGTATTGGGCTCTGTGCTGACAGCTCAGAGCCTGGAACCTGCTTCAGATTCTGTGTCTCCCCCTCTCTCTCTGCCCCTCTCCTGCTCATGCTCTGTCTGTCTGTTTCTTTCTCTCTTTCACAAATGAATGAACACGAAAAAGAATTTTTAAATGCTCAAAAGACACATGGCTTGTGGCTACCATACTAGACAGCACAGATATTGAAATTTTCCATAATTTCAGAAAGGACGGCACTGCTTTTTTTGTATTAAGAAAATCACAAGGATATTTTGAACAACATTCTTTCCCCTCACAAAGGGAAATTTAGATGAAATTGATACATTTCTAGAAAGATACAAATTACTAAGATTGAAGAAATTTAAAAATCCAAATTATTCTATATGTTAAGACAGTATTTTTTCTTACGATATCTTTTTTAACCTTTGGTATCAGGGATAATACTGTCCTCAAAGAATGAGCTGGGAAATATTTTCTTTGTTTTCTAGAAGAGTTTGTAATAAAGAAATACTATTATTTTTACTTTCAGTGTTTGGTAGAATTTGCCTGAGCTTCTTTATTGGAAGATTTAAAATTACTAATTCAATTTCTTGTTGTATGTCTAAGTTTTCTATTTTTTCTTAGGTCAGCTCTTGTAATTTGTGTCTTTCTAGGAATTTGCCCATTTCATCTCAGTTACCTAGTTGACCTAAGTTTGTTTATTGTATTTCCTTATAATCCTTTTCTGTAAGATTGGTAGAGAGGTCCCCTCTTTCACTCCTGTTTTGTGGTCAACCTGTAGAGGTGGAATGGACCCCTTCCCAATTAGTAGGATGTTTATTGATTGCACCCTATATAACAGAATTTGAGAGAAAACTTACTCACCTGAGAGATTCCTAGGCAGAGTTGGGTACATATAGACATGTCTGGCATGGCTTGAGTGAGGCAGGAGTGGGTTAGTCCTTTATAATTTTGGCTCTGATAGAGAAGTTCCTGTGTGTAGACTAGGATTTGTGAAATTCGAAATTCCCCCTGGGGTCAAACTTTGGAGGGGGACATAAACTGTCTTATCAAGCTGTACAAATGTGTCAGAGGGGAAAGAGGAGGTAAGGCTTAAAAGAAGTCAATAGTCAAACATCAACAAATGGAGCCAGGCTCTTTATCACAAGTCTTTAAGTTGGATTTTGTAAAAATAATTTTACTTCATATTTCTTTTCTTCCTTTCTTCATATTGGATCATCATGATTGATCATTTTTATTTTCGGTTTTTTTTTATTCTTTTTATGCCACCTTAAATCTGCTATTGAACCCTCCTAGTGAATTTTTTATTTCAGTCTTTCAATTTGGAATTTCTTTTTTTAAAAAAACAATTTACATCCATTGATATCTTCTACTTGATGAGTCACTGTCATCATACTTTGTAAGTGGTTTTTTTTTTTTTAGTTCCTTGAACATATTTATAATCTATGCTGTGAGGTTTCTGTTGCCTAAGTCTGAAATCTAGGATCCCTTACAGACATTTTTTATTGAAACTGTCTCCCTTTTCCATTTTTTGCCTGTTAAAAATTTTTTTATTGAAACCTGGACATTTTTGATAATATATTCTGCACTCTGATTCCTTTCCCCCCAGGGCTGGTTGTTCTCTGTGCTTAATGACTGACCTGAACTCATTCTTTGCAGTCTGCGTCTCCAATAGTAGGTGGCTGCTCACATCTCTCCTAGTGCATCCTTTCTTGTTTTTTTTTTTTTAATTTTTTGATGTTTCTTACTTATTTCTGTGTGAGAGAGAGAGAGACAGCATGAACAGGGGAGGGTCAGAGAGAGAGGGAGACGCAGAATCTGAAACAGGCTCCAGGCTCTGAGCTAGCTGTTTGCACAGAGCCCGACGCGGGACTCGAACCCACGAACCGTGAGATCATGACCTGAGCCAAGGTTGGACGCTTAACCGACTGAGCCACCCAGGCCCCCGCTTCCTTTCTTGTTTTTAAGTCTGACTTTCTTGCTGTTGCCCTGGCGTCAGGATATCTTAATGGTCAGCCTATGATTGCTCAGAGGTTGTGTTTAAATTCTCCGAAACAGTGAGGCCCCATCCTTTGCTGGTGGTTCTCAAGAGACTTGGGGGAATGCATTCAAAGTTCAGGCAGTTTACAAGTCAGTCCGGGATTTTGCTTTCTGCATTTGCAAGGTTCACATTCATCTAGGGATCACTTGCCCTTTAATTTCTTTCCTGCATGTTTAAAGTCCTGTGCGTGCACATAGCAGGAAAAAGTATATTTTTGTCAAGGCCTACTTTGATCGTCTCATTTCTAATTCTCCCTGTTAAATTTCTGGTTGGTTTCCTGATCTGTTGCTTGCCCTAACTAGTGTTGCAAATTCAGGCTAGTTGTGATATTGGCCTCCCTGATTTTTTGTGTGCCTGGAATCATTATTGTTTTTGAAAATGCCCCTGGGCATGGAATTATTCTTGCTGTGCTCAGTGAAGTTTAGCTACCTCTGGCTAAGCTCGGCTGCCAGTCTCCACAGCTCGCTCTGCCCTGATGGGACTTCCATACCAAGGGGTTGGGAATAGGTGGGGATAGTGGGAACTCCAGGTTAAGCCACCACACACTTCCCTTGTTCTTACCAAGATTCAGTAGATTTTCTTGAATAAACACGTCTTAAGTTTTTTGTATGTCTTTGGCCAATATCCAGATCCTTCAGTAGTTGGTTTTGATAATTTTATTTGCTTTTATTGTTATTTTTTGTTCTGCGGATAATATTTGTCTCATTCCTTATTCAGCCTTTCTGGGCATTATTTCCCCTGCTTTCTTTCTCTTTGCCTCTGTCCCTGTTTGTCTCATTTTTAAACACTTAAGTTTTATTCAAACTGAATTTTATTTCAGAACATGTTGTAAGGTAGCACTGTATTGGCAATTTGGGTGCTAGTGTCTGCATGCAACTTGTTGATTATTTCGTGTGTTTCCCAGTTATTTGCAATGTAAATTGTTTATTTCTCTAATTTCAGTGAAACTTATTTTAAATTTATTATTATTTTTTGCTTTATTCCATCAATAATGTTCTCTTTCCTTTGTTTTTACCATGTCTCGCTTTCTGTTGGCTCTATCTCAGCTTCTGAATAGGCTGAACCTTTTCTCTCTTTAAACTTTAATTGTATTTCCTTGGCTTTCCTTGATTGCCCAGGTTCATGGATTTCATCTGCTCTTGCTCATCAGGCCTGAGATATAGGGTAAGGCAAGTATGATGCCCAGGCACAAACATTTCAGGAGTCTCTCTCGAAGTCCTGCAGGTACAGGGTTGGTACTTGGATGACTTTTCTTTTATGAATTTTGCATCCTAGGTACCTGGCTTGCCTTGCCCTAGTCCTGACTCCCACTACTTAAATTTCTTATTAGTGTATATTCGTTGCAAGTTGGTTTCTGTTCCACATAGGCTTCATTTATTTAAATTTTGGGCACCTGTTCTGTATTGTGCATTGTGCTAGGTTTGGGGAATATGTAGGGTCTCAAGACACCCCTTCTTTCACCCAGGTGATTTCTTCAGATTTACTTGTTCTCAAGTCTAGTGCCTTTTTCTCCATTCCTCTTCATTCCTGCCTTTTTGTTCCATGTGACATTTTTGACCATTATTGCCTATTCATCCTACCGTCTGCTCAGCTCTTCAGAATGTGCAGCTATTGCCATGATACGACACCCTCTCAAGAAACCAGTGGGCCTTTGGGCAGTACATCAAGTGTCCCTCATTCTGAAAGCTGGTGAGGATTAGAAATTGACTTGTGCTTTCAATGTGTTAAGGTAGGGGTGCCCAGGATTTCTCTTGGGTAAATGGACTTTTATACCCATGTTGCTGGGAAGGTTGCTTGTTCATTCATCTTCTGCTTAGTATCTTCTCTATTTGGAATCTTTCCATCTCCTTCCAGTCCTTCGATCAAATCAAAGCTTGCCTTTGATTCTCTGCCCAGCTATCTGGCTTTCTCTTGCCAACCTGAAACTCTTGTTTCCTGGGTTCTGTGTTCTTTTCCTATTATTATTATTTTTAAGTACGCTTTACGCCCAGTGCAGAGCCCAAAGTGGGGCTTGAACTCACGACCCTGAGATCATGAGTTGGACAGTTAACCAAATGAACCACTCAGGCACCCCATCTTTTCCTATTCTTTGCTCACTCTTTAGTGTAATTTCCCTAAGTGACACCCCCCCTCCCCCCCGTTTGGTGTTCTCACTGCTAATTCATGAAAATAAACTCATCCACTCATTTAAGGAGTGCATAATAAGCACATATTCTAAATCCCAGGTAACATGGGAGTCAGTAGGGTTTTAGCAATGAACCCAACTGAACATTCCTTGTCCTCTTGAACTAGAGAGACAAGCTAGGTATACATCACAACAACCACGATGTTTGCTGTGAAGGAAAGTTACAGATGTAGCTGACCTTGGGACATTTGAGTTGAGATCTCTGTCTTCATTTCACCCAGTTGACAGTAACTTCCCTTAATTTTGAACTCTTGCCTGCATCAGGACTTGATTTTTTGTACCCCATTTTTAATTCTGGCTTTTGCTTTTGTGTTGTCTTTTTCCTGCTTGCAGCTTACCCCAGCTCTTCTTCACCTTACCCAAGGCTGCCATGAATCGTATTCTTAGTAGTGGTTGCAAACCGAGATCATTAACTTGTTCTCCTTTGGAAGTTATTTTCTCCCTTGTTTTCTTAACATTTGACTCTGTTGGTTCTTTTCCTACATCTTTGTTAGCTTTTTGGTTATATATTTCTGCTTCTTAGTTATATTTTCTACTTATTATTCTTTGCATTTCCTAAAAGTTGCCCTAACCCAGATTTTGTCCTGGGCCCCTTCTGGTACCAGTTTACCCTTTCTTGGCCGTCTTGTCCATTCTAGAAACTCTGGGTTACCATTTTTATGCAAATAGATGACCAATTTATCTAAGTTATGCTCTAATTTTCCAAGTATTTGGGGTAGGGTTATATACATAGAGGTACATATTTCCATGTGTATAGGTATACGTGGAGGCATGTCTTCATGTAGTGATATATAATACCCTAAGTAGAATTCATTATCTTCTCTAACTTAGTGACATTATGATTTCCTGGTCTCCTTGCTCGAAATCTCGAACAGTTGTCACCACTTTTGTGCTCCTGAGACTTCCAATCTGCCGGGTTGCCAAGCAGTGCCAGTTTGTCCTGGGTGATGCCGTGTCATGGGGTTCTTCTTTTCAGTGTGTGCTTGTTCAACTCTAGTTCAGGCCTTCCTTCCTTTCTCCCGAGTCTGTTCTGGTTCTTTCCTAAGGTGCAGCTGCTGCTATCTTTCCTAGCCCAAGAAGACTCTGAATCTTGTGCCGGGTTCATTTTTCCTGAAACACAATTCCGATCTGTTGTTCTTCTCTTCTGATCATCCATGCTTCAGAAATTCCCTACCGCCTTTGAAAAGGGCTGCTTTTCTAAACCTTCCAACTTGTTTTATTTTCCTTGCCACTGTCTCCCTTCCAATCCATAGATTGGATTCTACCCACATGGAATTAATGTTGTAAGAAATGCTTGTGTTTTCCTGTTTGTGTCTCTATTTTGCTTTCTGTTGCCAGCAGCATGCTTTTCTCACATTCTCGGTTCTTAAGACCTTAACATCTTCTCTGAAGCTCTCTGATTTCCTGACTTGGAGAAACTTTGCTTCGTCCATCATACGTATATTTACCCATACGTAAAAAAATGTAGTGCTTATCATTTCCCAACTTGTATTATTTCAATATGATTTTGATAAATCTAATTAGCTTTTGTATTCTTCACTGTGCCTAGTACAGTACATTGCAGAAGTATTTGTTGCATTGATGAGTGGATGAATGCATTCTGAATTAAACCATCAGACAGTCTGGCCTCCTTTGTGTGTCCTTCCCATTACCTTGTTTATCTAAGACCATCTGCTTCTCTCCCTTTTGTAATTTTTTTTACTTTATCTTTGAATCTCTTCATGTATTGCTAAGTGGCCTATTACCCTTTGTAGCTTCTCTTTTCCTGAGTTAGTATTACTTTCACTTTAAAGAAAAATTAGGTCATTTCAGTGAAGGATGTGTGTGGGAAATTTGCAGGAAATGGAAGCTAGTGTTGAGAATGACATCTTGATCCATTTTATGGGAAAGAAGCCTACCCACCAGGATTTTGGAAATTTGCAAGTAAAGGCTTAAATCTCTGGGCTGGTGGCCAGCTGAGAGGAGAAAGTAGAAGTTGTGATGATGTGTTCAGTATCCAGGTGGAAGGCCAGGGGCCAGCTCCAGGGCCCTGGATTCCAGTCCACTGATCCAAGCAGCTGCCTTATATTCCTCAGAAGCAGCTGCCTGAGCTTTTGGTCAGATGATTGGTTTGAAGTGATGTCAGGTAAGAGTAAGGAAATAGATGTCTAACTACAGTATTGCCATTTTTTGAAAGCCAGTGAACCACCTGGGGTCCCTTGGATAGTTTTGGATATCCTGTTGTGGTAGTGAATTTGGGTTTTTGCTGATGAATTTCAAAGAATATTTACTTGGTTTCATAAAGGAACGTCGTTTGTGCAATAGTAAGTGCTTAGGAAATGCTGCATCTTTTGAGCCCTAGTTTAGTACCTGTTTCATTATAGCCTTAAGACTCCTAGATTTTTATACGTGTTTCTTCAAAATTATATTCCCTCCTGCTCTTGTCCATTTCAAAAGCTGAAAGGAACTGCAGAACTCTTTTTTTTTTTAATTTAAAAAATGTTTATTTATTTTTGAGAGAGAGAGAAAGAGAGGGCACGCACATGCACGCATGCAAGTGAGGGAGGGGCAGAGAGAGAGAGAGGGAGACGCAGACTCTGAAGCAGGCTCCAGACTCTGTGCTGTCAGCACAGAGCTGGACGCGGGGCTTGAACTCCCTGACCCCGAGATCATGACCTGAGCCGAAGTCAGATGCTTGACCGACTGAGCCACCCAGGCGCCCTGGAACTGCAGAACTTTTTAATTTCTTTCTTTTTTTTTTTTTTATTTCTAGGAGAGAGAGAGAGACAGCGTGAGCAGGGGAGGGTCAGAGAGAGAGGGAGTCACAGACTGAAACAGGCTCCAGGCTCTGAGCTGGCAGTCAGCACAGAGCCCGACGCGGGGCTCGAACCCACGAACCGCGAGATCATGACCTAAGCGAAAGTCGGACACTTAACCGACTAAGCCACCCAGGCGCCCCAGAACTTTTTAATTTCTGCCTCATTGCCCTGCGTGTGGAGGTTTTCAGTTGAAGTGGCCCTAACAAGCAGTTACCCTGAGAAGAAACTCAGGACAGATGGTGTGGTTGTCCCACTGCCTAGGAGAAAGTGAAACCTGGACCCAGGAGGGGCCCCACATTGTTTTTAATGATTCATGTACTAAATGTCCGAGAGCACAGAGGAGGCCCCAGGTTAATTGCTCTTTAGCCACCCGTGTCTCTTTGCTTTCAGCTAGTGGCACCTGAGCTACTCAAGACTGGAAGAACTCTGAGCTGAGCAGTGGAGGGCCCCCTGGATCTGCAGAGAAGAGGCGACCTTGGAACCAGTAATGAGCCATCCTGACTGCAGGCTGAACCTCCGGTCCCTGGGGACTCCCAGAGGTAGCAGAAGGAAAATGGAGTCTACTCCAGCAACTGGGGCCCTGAAATAAAATACAAATGGAATGGAATGCAGGGTGGGGCTCAGGCCTGAGGGGGACTATAATTCTTTTGGTGACTTGTTAAATATTCTTTTGTCTTATTTACTCTCGAATTAAGTGTGGTTTCTTGTTGTCTTAATTTATTGTTGTATTGAGTAAGGCTGTTCACAGTTTCCTCCAGAAAAGTGACAATCTCTTAGGAATTCCTATTTTAAAAAAGTTTGTGTCTATAAACAGCAAAGCATATTGAGCCCATTATTCAGATTATGTTCCATGCATGTTGTAGTGCTTACAACTCAAGTCTCATCTGTGTACATTTTACTCATGTTTCCTAATCCGTTCATTCTTTTTTGTTACTGTTGGAAATCATTATCAGAGCATTTCATTCTTTTTATTGGTCTTCTAAATAAAAAGGTAAAATATCTCCACTTTTAAAAATACAGAGATGTTTCGTTGAGGAAAGAGTTGACTGCTGCCTCATGTTTCTAGGGGTGTCCTCTGTGGCCGGCCCACATGGTGTTGGTGCTTCGCCAGGTGACAGAAAGGCAAAGAACAAGTCCGTACGAGGGAAGAAAAAGAGCATATTTGAAACCTACATGTCCAAGGAGGATGTTTCAGAAGGCTTGAAGAGAGGAACACTTATCCAGGTGCTTAAAACGTACTAGCTGGCTGTTCCTTGACTATGTGGAATCAGAAGTCATCTATTACTCATTAAACTGTTTATTATTCTGCATTGTGTGCTTGAGGAAAATGATGAGCTCGCAGGTACATGACTTCCCCTTCTTACCCCTACAGGGCAGTTAGAGGTGGTCAGCTTCACAAGACAGACAGAGTGCTCTGAGATCTGAGTGGAAGGGGCCGTTACTTCCAGTTAGGGCTGTCTAGGAATATTTTATTGGAAGGGATATATATTTAGGCCAGGCCATGAAGTGATGCAGTTTGAATAAATGAAGATAAAGAGAAAGCACTTTATAGACGGAGAGATCAGTGTGAGCCACTCAGACAGAAGTGGCAAATAGGGTTGGGCTCCAAGAAACATTGGTAGTTCGGTTTGCTTGGAGCACATGCATGCTAAACGTTGGAGAATAGGGTTGAAAAGGATATGGTAAACAGTAGCAGACAATATTTGTTGAGTGCTTTGTAGTTTACAAAATACTTTTACAAACTGGTTCAGTGGTTTGGCTCAGCAAATGTTTGTTGAGCCCACATTGCGGGCCGTGAACAGTTCATAGTTAGGAGTGTGCCTCATGGGTACGCTCGAGATGAAAGCGGATGAGACTGTCTTTCTGTTCTTTGAGCACCTGGTCCAGGGTGGACAGGCAATCATGTGAACGGATGATTTGGGGATAAATGGTAAGTGCTCAAATAAAAGTGTTACCAAGTGTATGGAAGGATGTTAGGGGGAAACTGGGAGACTGTAGGAGGTGACTTCTTGATGGATATTGAAGGATGACTAGTTTGGGCCTATTGTGTGAGTGATCTGTGTGTGGGAAGGAGGTATGGAGAGGCAGGGGCATTGATGAAAACATGAACTTGTGAATCAGTATGGAATAAAACAGCTTAGGTCTCCTTAGGCATGAAATATGAGGCAAGAAATAGGTAAGATGGAGAGGGAGGCAGGACCACATATTTGAATGAAGTCTACTTTATAAGTTTTGGATTGGTACAGAGGTACTGCGGTGTGTTACCCGGCTCACTTGAAAATGTTGATTGTGTTCCATTTTCTCTCATTCTGAGAGCCCACCTTCTACATTTGTGGCTTTGGCTGAAGATCCAGCCAATGAACAGATACTATCATCTTCTTTTCCTTTTTTTTTTTTTTTTTTTTTTAATTTTTATTTATTTCTAGGAGAGAGAGAGAGAGAGAGAGAGAGAGAGAGAGACAGCGTGAGCAGGGAGGGTCAGAGAGAGAGGGAGTCACAGACTGAAGCAGGCTCCAGGCTCTGAGCTGGCAGTCAGCACAGAGCCTGACGCGGGGCTCGAACCCACGAACCGCGAGATCATGACCTAAGCGAAAGTCGGACGCTTAACCGACTAAGCCACCCAGGCGCCCCTTCTTTTCCTTTTTAATCACCTTTTCTTTTTCTTATTTATCTGTATTCAAGTGCATATAAGATTATCATAGACTCTTTTTTTCATCATAGCCTTTTGAATCCATTCTCCCCACCCCTAGCCCCAGTTATCTACCCCTTGTTCATGCCTTATACTCCAGCCTCTGGCTACCACCAATCTGTATCTCTGAGCTTATTTGTTTATTTATTTTCAAGATTCCGCATATAAGGGACCATACCGTATTTGTCTTTATCTGACCTGTTTCACTTAGCATAATGTCTTTGAGGTCTATTCATGTGGTCACAAATGGCAAGATATCAACCTTTTTCCTAATTGCTGAGTGATATTCAGTGTGTGTGTGTGTGTGTGTGTGTGTGTGTGTGTGTGTGTATCCACCACAATTTCTTTGTCCATTCATCCATCAGTGGACACTTAGGTTGTTTTCATAGCTTATCTGTTGTAAATAATGCTATAGTGAACATGGGGTGTGCTTATCTTATGGAGCATTTTCGTTGACTCTTGAATGGAAAATTTTTTAACAAACAAATGATCTCTATGATTTTAGAGGTATTATTGACCTTTTGTTGTAAACTTCCCTTGGATTTCTTTGACAAGGCCTCTCAGAGTTGAAGCTGAATATTTGGACATTTGTCCATTCATAATCCATTCATTTGCTGTTTATCGTTCAATCCACATACTGAACTCTATGTTATCTACAAGTTTCTTGGCCTTCATCTTGTTTCATGTATGAAGACTCTTTGTGCCTTTTCTCATTTTCACCTCCTGCCATTCTCCTCCAGGTACATGTGGCTCTATTTACCCTGATCTTTAAGACTTTTCCTGTAAAAACTCTGCTCTTTGTTTTCTCTGTGACCCTGTACACATTGTTCCTAGTGCTTGGAATAAATGCTTCTACCATTATCTTGATGTAATTGTACTTGACCTTTAAGTCCCTACCTAAATGTTACCCCCTTTGAGAAGCCTTATTTTAATTCTCCAAGCAGAATTGGCCATGACTATTTCCTGAAACTGACTTCGTTGTTTACCCTTTATTCTAAACTTATTATCATTTCTTGGCATTTATGTTTCCTCAAATAGGCCATTCATTTCCTTGTGGGTAGGGTTGTATCCTATTCCCACAAATTAGCCTGGTGTGTGGCATTTGACTGATGCATAATAAGTTTATATTGAGTAAATATTTATTTACTGAGGATAAAGTAAATAAAGGATCAAGGTACTGTCTTTTGAAGAAGAGTGAGGGAAACTCAGTTGTTATAACTTAGAAGAAAGATTGCTTATAATTTTGGTTATAGAATTTATAGAGATATGGTGAGGAAAATATTCTATAATGATATGGTTTTTGCTCCTTCCTATTAATTTTTCCTGTTGAAGCAATGCCTTGCTGATTTTAAAACAAAGCAAAAAGCTGATCAATATAACAAGTCTCTTTCCCAGGAGTTTGTAAATGATTCCTCCTGGCTTGTGACATCATGAGACTGTGCAGCCAGAACCTCCCTCCGCAGATGAGAACAGTTGTTCTTTGCAGATGGGAGAGGAATGGGTTCCAGATATGAGGTCACCGTGTGAAATATACAACACTGTAAATAAGATTTTCATAGGCAGGGAAACAGTCCATCTGCTTTCTGATACGAGGTTAATGCGTGCCGGCCTTGATGGTAAGATAAAAAGCTAGACAAGAAAAGCTGTTTGAATGCTGTTGGAGAAAATTAAACTTATTAGATATACTTGTAAGTATTTGTTAACTTTTGTATTCAAATTTAAGTATATCGTGACATCCCTTTTTTTCTTCCTATCCAGAGAAGAAACTTTTTTTTTTTTTTAATGTTTTATTTATTTCTAGGAGAGAGAGAGAGACAGCGTGAGCAGGGGAGGGTCAGAGAGAGAGGGAGACACAGATTCTGAAACAGGCTTCAGGCTCTGAGCTGGCTGTCAGCACAGAGCCCGACGCGGGGCCCGAACCCACGAACCGCGAGATCATGACCTAAGTGAAAGTCGGACGCTTAACTGACTAAGCCACCCAGGCGCCCCAAGAGAAGAAACTTTTATTGAGCAATAATAGTGAGGAGATATTTTAAAATAGGAGTAGGATAATATTTTTATTTTGTTTTCAATACTTTCATTGGTGTTTTGCCCTATGTGAGGATGAGGAGTCCCCAGTGACCAAAGGAATCTCTTCTTTGTATTTGAACTGACCAGCAGTAACACATGATCATGTACATGTAGTTTTGAAAATTTGTTGTTATAAACAAGTTCTCATGTCATACATATGTCCTTTCTCCTTAGGTATGGGAGTAGGAGATTATTATAGGAGATGTTGGGAGAAACGAGAGTATGGGATAGACAGGACTGGAGGGGACTTTGGTTTGGGATGATGACCAGAGTGACACTGGTTATGATGGTAGACTTGGCTGGTTTCCTGATCTCAAACGATGCTTAGGCTATAGGTGGTTCAGGTTGGTCCTCCAGAGCAGGCTGAGGCATGATGTCAGAATTCCCCCTAAAATAGAATATTGGTGTAAAGTTGTTATTGGACTTTGGAAGAATTCCTAGTCCAGGAAGAGAGGACAGGATGGGTTAGTTTCTAGGACCATCATTTGTTAAGAGTGAAATCAGCTGGAGAATGTTAGAGTATGAATTAAAAAAGAACAGAGGTGACATTACAATGGACTGGCCAGTCATTTAGAAGGCACAGATGATCATAACATTACTTCCAGGGCTGGTGGGAGAGCTTCAACTCTGCAGACATTCATTAATGAGCTCATGTTTCTTGACTGCCTACTAAGCCAGGCATATACCAGTGAGTGAGATAGATCATTTATGGCGGGGAGACAGGCAAACACAGCTAAAGACATAAAGTGGATATTACAGCCTGTGCTGAGTACTACTAGGGAAGTAAGAAAGATAAGAAAGAAGAATTAGGGAGAGCCACTTTGTATGAGATGGTTAGGCCACTCTGAACAGGTGATTTCTGAGCTGAGATGTGTAGGGTGAAAATGGGCCAGCTATCAGGGAGACTAGGCAAAAAACATTGTAGGCAGAAAGACCAGGTAGTGGAAAAATGGCAGGCAGAAAAAGGTTTGGTGTTTTTAAGGAATATGAAGGGAGCTGTTAGACGTAGCGAGCGAAGGAATTACGATATGGGAATAAGTCAGGCAGCTGCCACAGGTAGATTGTACTGGAGAGTTGGATTTTATTAAAACTGAAGGATTTCAGTAGGGAGAGGGGATGATTTACCTTATACTTTAAAAACATCTCTATGGCATTTGTGAGGTGAACAGACTCGAGTGGGAGCTGGGCGGCCCTGTAGAAGGCCAGCAGAGTGAAGGGCATGAAAATACGGGTGGTGGCCGTGAGGATGATGGAGGAGTAGAGCTGGACCTGGTAGGATGCTGATGGCTTGAATGTGAAGCTGAAGCAAAAGGAGGAATAAGGCACAGTTCCTAAGCTTTGAATTGGGCAACTAGATGGACAGTTTGTCCCTTCATTGCGATAGGGAAGGCTGGGGGTTGGAATGTGGTGCCAGAGTGTTGGGGGAAGGGAGCAGGTGGCATAAATGAGTGGAGAGGCCCTGGTGATGACCGTGGCAAACAGAGAGGGAGTCTGAGGCAGTTACAAGCGAGGGCTCTGGAACCAGACTGGTTGGGCTTGGATGTGGTGTGCAGGTGGACGCCTCTCAGTACCTGGTGTTCTCATTTGTAGGAAGGAGGGCAGTGGTACCTACCTCATAGACTTGATTGGAGGATTAACTTAGTTGATAGATATAAAGTTCTTAAAACAGTATATAACATGTATAAGTGTTATTTGAGATATTTTTTGTGGCTATAGGAGAAACCTTTGTTATTCAACTCAGGTGGTTGCTGCCATGGAGGGTTAGCTGATTTTTCAAGGAAATGTGGAAATACATATTTATGTGTGAAATTCCTTTGCTTTATATATTCTCAAACATCCTGTAAGCCAAATAAAACATTTTTTGTGATTGCCAAGTTAGGTTAGCCCAGTTGTGTGATTTTTTTTAAAAAAATATTTTTATTTATTTCTAGGAGAGAGAGAGACAGCGTGAGCAGGGGAGGGTCAGAGAGAGAGGGAGACACAGACTCTGAAACAGGCTCCAGGCTCTGAGCTGACAGTCAGCACAGAGCCCGATGCGGGGCTCGAACCCACGAACCGCAAGATCATGACCTAAGCGAAAGTCAGACGCTTAACCGACTAAGCCACCCAGGCGCCCCTGTGTGATATTTTTTATACAGTAATATTCAGCCCCTTGGGTGCAGGCATGGAGAAGGCAGGTAGTTGGGGTGGACTGAGAGTGAGGACTTGCTAGTTGGATAGGAGAGGGAGAAGGGACCCAGGGCTCAGGATTTGCCAGGGCAAGAGATAATGAATGACAGGCCATGGCAACTAGGTGGCCAAGGAAGGGACTTAACACAGCGTGGAGACAAAATATGGTCAAGTCCATAGGTTGGAACTCTTAGTGAAGATAGGGAATTGTCGAAATGGGTTATTTACCTTAAGTGATGTGGAAGGGTAGAAGATTGTGATCAGAAAGTGTGATATTTGAGTTTTCATGTTTAGAGTTGGCATCATTAGCAATGATGCCAGGAGATGGCAGTGAACATGGGGGAGAGTGGGTAGGGTGGGTGGAGGAAAGGGTGGCTGGGGTGACTGACTAGCGCTGTCTGGTCAACCACATGGATGTGAAGTTCCATAAATGTTTATAGGAATGGGGGTGCAGACCTACGAGTCAAAGCATTAGTGAATCAGGGATATGGTCAGAAGGTTTAAAGATGATAGCACTGAGGAAGTATATGTAGCAGGAGCTAATGATATGATCTTCAGAGGATCTTGGTTTTGATCAAGAATGGAGGAAAAAATAATTTTAAAGCTCAATGGGGAAGCAGGGGGCAAACATTCTTCTTCTGATCCATGAGATACATGGGATAGAAGAGATAAAATAGACTCCTTTTGAGAGCACATCAAGGGAAGTGATCATATCAGGGACAGCTAGGTTTAATCAAGGAGCACAGGAGCATTCAGAGAGAGATGGAGCATCGTAGGAGCCTCACTGACCAAGTGCCAGGCCTAGGAAAGGGTTAAGAAGGAAGATGAGTGATGAGGGGTTGGGTAAATTAGGTGATGGTCATAAAAATGTGGAAATGGAAGTCCTGGACTTTTGCAGGTGAGTAAGACAAAGACAAAAGTATTATTTTGCTAGAAGAATAGCAATTGAGGGGGAAAAAAACCCCAGAACAAACCTTTGATCAGAAAGCAATGCTTGGAATCAGAAAATGAGTCTTTAAAAAATTTAACTTCAGTGAATGGATTTTATTTAGGGTCTTCCCCTCATTAGACACTATACTTTATGAGGGCAAAGACTGTATTACTCTCCAGCATGTCCTCATCTCCTAGTACAATGCCTGTCATGCTAGTCTTCAGGAAATTTTGTTGAGCGAATGGTTGAAAATTTAGGATAAATGTAGTAATCCTTTTATCTCCCTCCTCCAACAAGAAACAGCTGTTCTAGAAGTGAAATTGCAGTGACGTTTGTGAAAAGGAACTGGCCCCAGAGAGCTTTGCCCGCCTTGTCTCCTGCCCCCTCCATCTCTTATGCTGAACAGAGTTACAGCATGGAGGGAAAAGAGTATTTAGCTTCTTAAGCACTCTTGCTTATGTGGTGTTCTTTGCCTGTATTTCCCTTCTGGTTTATCTGCGAGTTTTTCTCCTCTATCAACGACTGGGTCAGACACTGTCTCTGGAGCCTTTCCTAATACCCCCAGCTGAGAGTAAGCCGTGCCCTTACTCAGGGTGTTCTTCATAGTTTACTTCAGAAACGGACTGAGCTTGGTTACCACACTCTCTCTGGTGTGTGTCTCCGGGTCTTGAACGTTGCCAGTATGCAATAACTCTTGAATTAAGGCCACTCAGGATGTTAACAATAGTATAAATTGTGACATGGGAATTTGTAAGTTAAACATTTAAACATGGTGCACCAGGGGAGGGAAGGACTATTTTCTACTCTATTTTATGCTCTCACTATTTGGTTAATTAATGTATCTTTGAGTCTTTCAACATTTTACGGGGAAATATTATTTAAAACACTTTCTCAAGACACCCTTGGAGTCTGGCTCTTAGGAAAATAACCGCCTCTCTCCATGCGTTCCAGTGGCCTTCAAATGCAGCTGGAACCTTGGGAGGGTTACAGCTTCCTGCAAGAGCCTAAAATACTGAACTGCTATTGAAGGCAGCCCCCACGTGCACCCCTGTGCGCACATAGCAGCAGACCCTGATTTGGTGCTGGAATAACATGAAGTTGAAGGCAGACTGGGTGGCCTGGCTGTTGGAGCCAGGATTCCCATTTACATTAAAAGCTGGTTCTGGACCATTTTGAATTATTGACTCATTCGGCTCTGCAGAAGGGCCAGACTGAAAAAATATGCATCTGGTCTCTCAAGGCTAAGTATCCAGGTTGGAAGTCAACCTGTGTCACTTTGAAAGTTGTCAAAGAAACAAGCAAGCGTGGCAAGGTCTCCGTGAATAAAAAAGGCCATTATATAGTGAGACGTAATCCCCACATAACCTTGTTCGTAACCGACAGAGCCACCCAGGCACCCCATCCTTGTTCTTAAAGTAAAGGTTTCAGTGTGAAGACTAGCGTCCGTCCCGTGCACGTAAAATCCCTGCTCTGCCGCTCCCCGCCGGGCCTTGCTGCTTCTCCCCTCGGCCGGTTCACAGCAAGGTGCCCGCGTGAGCTTTCAGTTTTCGATGGAACCTTGTGTTCCACACATTGGTATAAATCACGTTTCACGCATTTAATGAATGGTTCTCAGATGCCTGAATCGTTTCCTAGATCGAGCTGTTTAATTCATTTAAAAACTTTTTATTGGAGAATAACATACCTATGGAAAAATTCTAAGTGTATAACTAGATTTTCACAGATTTTATTTTTTATTTTAAAGGGTGTATTGAGAATTAATCCAAAGAAGTTTCATGAAGCCTTCATTCCTTCCCCGGTAAGTTCAATGACTTTATAATAAACTTAACGTCACATTTAATTTTTTAGATGTGTTCGGAAACTGAAATATATTCTAACTAAAAAGTAGAGTAGTAAAACAAAATCAAGGATGGGCAAGGATTTGTTTCAAGTTTAAATAAGCAAAATTGCCTTTGGCTAACAACCGCTTCTGCCAGTCTTAAACCCACACTGCAAGTAAAGGGGTGGCCTTTGTTGCTAGGGCTGCAAGGAGAAGCTGAACCCACACAGACACCCACCAGTGTTTGCAGTTGGACACCCTTGGTTCATGGCTTAAAAGGATTTATGGGGTTTTCTGCTGATTTAAGTTAATCTTTCCTAAACAAATATGCTATTTACTTTCGATCTGCTGCATGAGCTAATTTGCAAACATGTCCAAAAATAACGTGTAATGTTTTTTTTCTTTTTGGTCAGAGTTTCTCACTTCACTTTTATGCAAGTGATAGGACTTGGTATAAGGCTCTTCACCGCTGGGTCTTTTATACCCTTTTTTCCATTCATGACTCATTTTAACAGGCTCTCTCCTGTTAAGGGAAGTTCACTCTGACATGTAGTTAGCAGGAGGTCTCCGGATAAGGCTTGATTATACAAAGCTGGGAGAGCAAGACTCTCAAATTCCTGATGTGACTTTTCTAGTCTGCCATAAATAGATAGCCATAGAATTATAGATTTTTTTAAAAGTTTATTTATTTTGTGTGTGTGTGTGTGAGAGAGAGAGGGAGAGAGAGAGAGAGCATGAGCTGGGTAGAGGGGAGGAGGGAGAGGAGAAACCCAAGCAGGCTCTGTGCTGTCAACGTGGAGCCGGATGCGGGGCTCAGTCCCATAAACCATGAGATCATGGCCTGAGCCAAATCAAGAGTTGGATGCTCAACCGACTGAGCCATTCAGGTACCCCCAATTATAGATGTTTAAATGGTGGAAGAGAGCATAGGAATAAATTTGAGCTTATTGATGAGGGAATGGAATACACTATATATATGTAAAATTATATATATAATATATTATATATATTATATATTATAATATATTGTATATATTATATATTATAATATATAATATTTTGGTTAACATATTTCCATGATGTTAAATGACAAGTTTAGTGAGAATACAAGTTCAGTCATGTGCTTCACAGGTGGCAGTGGCGTCACAGTAACTTTTAAGACCCATTCCCAAGCTGAGTTTAGTTCTTTTTTTTCTTGCCTTACAGAAGCCAAGGATTCATTTGTTTCTCAAGTTCATTCTTACCCCTTGGATTGGATAAAAAGTATCACTGGCATGTTACATTGTTCTCTCTGAATCCTATTCTGTTCCTGTGATGGAAAGTGCTATATATGCCAACACTGGAACTTTGACTGTCTAACGGAGGGTCAGCTTTGCCGTAGTAACTTAGCTGCGGCAGTAGGTTTACCATTACCAAGTTTGCTCATAAGGTGAAAATCACATTCAGTAATCATAAAAATTACCCATGAAATCTCTTAGGAATATATCATGTTGGAGACAGATAATCTCTCAGTAAGTCCGTCATAACTAGCATATTCTCTACATTAGAAAGAGTGACCATTTATTCGTTGGCATACGAGTTGAAGGAGCTTGATTTTAATAGGGGCCCTAGTGTATGAAAACATGGGTTTTTAAGCATGAGAATCATACCCTGTGCAGTAAGGAGTTCATTCTGAGAGATACCTGGGAGTTGAGCAGATTATAAATCTCCCATCTCACTGAAGTGAAGCTGACTGCTCAGTGAAGTTTGCTGTCATCGATTGGAATGTTAAGGGGAGCTACACAGAGTCTTTTGAAAATTTTACTGCTTATTTTCTTTCTTCTCTGAGTGCACAGTATTGAATTTCCCTGAGTTGGATCCCTGTTAGGCTGGTTCCTAAGAAATGCAGGGCCCAGAACAAGAGTACAAATGGAGGCATGCATACTTTATATTAAATATTTAAAAGTATAAATCAAACTAGCAAACTGTTAACTAAATACACTCATGACAAATTAAATATATTTCTTGCCAAATACACCTCTATGTACTTGGGTTCAAATGTAGAATTCTCAGACTCCTTAGAGCTCCATGCTGAAATGTGACTACATGGAGAGGGTCCCCCTCTGGCCTGCCCCTCTTCTCTTCCCAGTCCTGGCTCCCTGTCCCCTCTTTGCTGCCCACCCACCTCCCCCATCAGTGAAGGCCCTTGCGTGCACCTATGTGAGCATCTTATTATATCCCACGTGTCCAAATTCTGCCCACATGCCTTGGAAATACCTGCGCTTTAGTCACCTCTCAAGACCAGTGGGTGCCACAGGGGACTGTGGTATGCCTTCGGGCAGACAGACCTGGGGAAGATGGCTATGTATGCCCTGGAAGTGGACTTGGGGCTGATTAGCCCAGGGATGCTCATCCATTTGGCCCTGAGAATTTCCTGCTTATGGGGAGGCATGTGACTGGAGAACGGCCGGAGGAGAGGTCCTCTAAACCATGGGACCTCGTTAGATTCCTATAATTTCAATTCATATGACTTAAATTTGCAAATGATGTGTTCCCACAGGTTAATCTGGCTTGTTAAAGGAAGCTAAGGAGCAAAAGTGATTGAAGTTTCAAAAGGCCAGTTGTTCTCCTACTTGAAATTGTATTCTTGGCATGTCCTATTAAGAATCTTGTAGATAGTTTTGATATTAGAATTGGCTTATTTGTATGCCTCTTTTAGTCTCCTATTTGGCACTAATGGAGTAGTAATGTTGTCCCGGAGGGTGAAAAAATGCTAAATGGTTCACCTTTAAGTAACTAAGAACTGGCTGCAAAAGTTCTCTTAAGGACTAGTTGTAAGTTTTGGTTGTAGACACTGGAACAGTCCTGCATTCTAGTTTTTTGTTTTCTTTGGTCAGTTTCAGTGTTTAGAGGCATTGTCAAAAGCACTGAGGAGGGAGGTAGTGGAGGTAATAAACTACATGTAGATCAACCCCACAACCACCACTCGTCTGGATTTGTGAGCACACGTAGCTTATGTCCATGTCCCATGTGAACTTTTATGAACCAGAAGAATGCTTGCAGGTGGATTAGGAGGAGGATGTCAGAACCAGGGCCTGAATGCTACTGTCCCCGGCTGTAGCAGGGAGAGTAAGGACAGGAATTGATACTAACAAAGACATAGCCCCTGCTCTGACAATAGGAAATTGACAGATTTCCTTGTTTGTAAAATTAGGTGTGGATATTAGATAGTCTAATGTTTCTTACAACTTAAAAATTATAAATTCTAATTTAAAATTCCAAAGTTTTTGGAGATAAGAAAAATACACTAGATTTGATTATTTAGGTTCTTACTAACTTTAAAAACTCTAAGTTGTGAACTTACACAATGTCATTTGCTATGTTAAAATATCTACTTAAGTCAATAGGCTCAGAACAGTAATTCATCATTACTTGGTTTTAATGAAGTAGTTCATTTTGGGGGATGTTGACATAGGTTCATGATAATTTCTACTGATAGAAAGTTGATTTTCATTTTATTTTGACAAAGCCAGACTACGTGGGAAAAGTCACTTATATGTGTACCTGCCAGTCTCCTGGGGTTCTCAGTAAAAGTAAGATACAGAGTTAGAATAAAACCAGGTGACTTTCAAGCAAACCAAGATAAATTGGTATTCTTGAAATGCCTCTTTATCTTATTTGGAATAGGATACTAAATCCAAATAGGATATCCAAATAGGATAAAGAAGAGAAATGGACTAGATATAGAAACTTGGCTTTTCACAAATAATATAAACTCCCTTCTGAATAAGTTGGTGTAAAGAAGTTTTATAACTTTTTTTGTGCATCTTGTCATGGGAGGACATCTGTGGAATTTATTTGGTCCAAAAGGACTATTACATCAATAGGGAATGCTCTTGTGTTGTCCTCCCCGCTCCAAAGTCTCCTAAGTATTTTTTAAAAAAATGTTTATTAGAGAGAAAGAGAGAGAGAGAGAAAACATGTACGTGCATGCATGCAACCAGGGGAGGGGCAGAGAGAAGGGGGTACAGAGAACCTGAAGCAGGCTCCATGCTGACAGCACAGAACCTGATTCGGGGCTTGAACTTGCAAACTGGAAGATCATAACCTGAGCCAAAGTCAGATGATTAACTGACTGAACTACCCATGCTCCTCTCCTAAGTATTTACTTAGATTATCCCCAGATCCCTTTGTATTTCCTCTGGAGTTGTTCATTAGCCAGTTTCCCCCGCTCCCCATTCTTTCTGCGGGTGGGTGGGTAGAACTAGTCTTTGGGATTCAATTAAAGAGCTGAACTTTTTGGCCTTTAAAAGTAGTCAAGTGGGGGTGGAGGAAGGGGTGTGCCTGGGTGGCTCCATCTGTTAAGCGCCCTCCTCAGCGCTGTGTTGATATGACCGCTCAGAGCTTGGAGCCTGCTTCGGATTCTGTGTCTCCCTCTCTCTCTGCCCCCTCCCCCTTCCTCAAAAATAAACAAATGTTAAAAAATTTTTTTTTAAGTAAGCAAGTAGGATGAATCAAACTTTTAATATTGAGCTGTTCCTAAGTTTACTGTCTTTAAAATAAGAGGTTCTGCAATAGGTATAGGATTCTGTAAGAGCTGAGTAGTGATGCAATACCTGTAGATTTGTCTATTGTTTGAGTTTTTTTTTTTTGTTTTTTGGTATATTGTCTGCTTTTCTTGGTTTCTTGGGATGGGTTATGGCAATACCGGTATCTTACCATCTTAAATCTTTGTGCGCTAAGGGTGGTATACCTGCTTATGGAAGAGGCGTTTCACTCCATGTGTTTTGACACATGATCACGGGTTGGGATGCCCTCTAGACAGCTGTCTCTGTCTGGAGCAAGGTGGAGAGATCCTGGTGCTCTGTGAATTGCAGAAGGCAGCAGCGGTGATGATGGGCCACACTTTAGTTGCTCACTTTCTGTTTTCTGGTCGCCTCTTCCTTGTATCTCTGAGAAGCTCCACATGAGGTTAGCTGCAGTAATTCTGTCTTTGTGGCTAACACGGTAGCTGTACCTCAGGGACTAGGGTGGGTCAGGTTTGGCAACCTGTGTAGACCACGGCTGTGAGCCCATGGTCAGACTGCAGATTGAACAGAAAAGCTGTTCTAAAAGCTCTCTGATGGCTTGTAATTGGAAACTGAAAAATGCTGAGTGCTTAGGGTCCTGTTTTTGGTGATGGTGGGGCTGCTTGGGTGAATTTGGAATGCTCATTTCAATTGTAACTAAAATGTTACAGCAATCCCCTTTAGTCTGTTGAGTGTTAAATCTTATCTAATCAAATATATCTATTAGAAAATTTTGAGTGGTGGGTTTTCTTTGCCTGTTTGCTCTTATTTCCTTTAAGAAAAATGAGTATTTTATTTCTCTCTTATTTTCTGAAAAGAAGCACTGAGTATAAACCTTAGAAGGATAAAAGGATAAGAGTACATATTTGCATGTTTGTTGATGAAACATTTTGAAAATAATTTTTTTTCATGGACCCTTACTGCTGAAGGAGTGGTTTTCCTTAGCTCTCTCTTCCATTTAAGTGTTTTTTGCAAGGTAATTTGGCTTACTAGGAAGACTCTGGCCTCTCTTTGATACCTGGGGAGTTCACTAGGGCTTCACCGCTTTAAATGGGTTATTTGTAAGCCGGTGGTTGAGGACTTGGGTGTTCTGTGCCTTGTGTTCACAGGGGGTGGGGGTGGGGGATCCAAGTTCACCCTGCTCCTTAGTCAGACAGGTGGAGGGGTGTGAGAACACTCATGTCCTTTTCCTTTTCTTCTTTGACTTCTACTTAGGTCTCCATCAAACCAACCATACTTTGCTTTCTCTGCCACTTGCCAGGGAGGGGGTGTGTGGGGTAAGGGGAGAAAGGAGGGGTGAGGGAGGAGTATGAATCTGCTGGTTCCTTCCTTAATGAGCCCAATTCCTAGAGCTGCTTGCTGCTCCTGCAACACCAAGAAAACCAACTGGGGGATTATATATTTTTTTTAAAAAATTTTTTAAATATTTTTATTTATTTCTAGGGGAGAAAGAGAGAGAAAGACAGGATGAGCAGAGGAGGGTCAGAGAAAGAGCGAGATACAGACTCTGAAATAGACTCCAGGCTCTGAGCTGGCAGTCAGCACAGAGCCCGATGCGGGGCTCAAACCCATGAACCGCGAGATCATGACCTAAGCGAAAGTTGGACGCTTAACCAACTAAGCCACCCAGGCGCCCCTGGGGGATTATATTTTGTTTGTTTTTCTGTTTGCCTGCAAATTTTCTACCTTTAACCCTTTTTTGATACTTAAAAAAATTCAGTTAGTGTAGAAAAGGTATCATCATGCTTTATTTTATTTAAAACGAGAAAGAATCACTTACTCCTTTCTCATTCCAATATTGAAAGCATGCAGCCTTGATTTTTTGCATTATGTATTTTTGTTTGGTTTGGGTCTGCCTATGGGAGTTTTTCTCTCCTATATTTAACAAAATGTTTTTTTAATATTCTGCTACCCTGCTCTTATGTGTTCATCCCCATTTCTGCTAGTTCCAAAGACTGATTTCCCACTAGGCCTGTTTGTGGCTGTGTACTAGTGTTCTCACTGAGTCAGTGGACAGTTTGTAGAGTTCACAGTTTTTAAACCAAGGAAGTAATTTTTGGTTCCGAGCCTTGGTAAGGTGATTGTTTTCTCTTTCCAACCTAGGATGGTGATCGAGACATTTTTATTGATGGTGTTGTTGCTCGTAATAGAGCCTTGAATGGGGATCTGGTGGTCGTGAAGCTGCTTCCAGAGGAGCAGTGGAAGGTAAGTTAAAATTTCCTTTTCTAATAATAGAGTACTCAGGGCCTTTTCGTTCCATGGCGTATCAGAGAGACATCAGAAGCTGAAGCTGTCATGACTCCTCAGGTCCTGTGGTTGCCTCAGAAGCAGGCCGTGGAATGCTGGGAACTTAGAAGCATTTGGTGGGCAGACAGCTAATGATTTGAATTGTTCTCCTTGCCCCCTCCCTTGTGATCTGTCTTCCCTGTCATATGCCTTCCGTTGGCTTCTGGTAATTTTTAGGATAGAGTAAAAGCTTGCAGGACGCCTTCAAACCTGACATGTATTATTTTCCTACATTTAATACTGGGAGAACTGGAAAGACACAGCCGTGGGGATGGTGGCAGTTTTCATGCATTCTTGCTGCCTCTATGGGAGAACTCAGGCAACACATACCTAGTTCTGTAAGGTCCAGTTGGGTGATTGGGCTACCTCTGGCAGACAAGAATAGACTCTTTTTATAAAACAGAGATCTGGTGGCAGAAGAAATGTTGTTTTTTTCTTTTCACAAATAGTTTATTGTCAAATTAGTTTCCACATAACACCCAGTGCTCATCCTCACAAGTGCCCTCCTCCATGCCCACCCCTCCTCCCCCCCACATCCACCAGTCCTCAGTTTTTGTCAGCATTCAAGAGTCTCTCATGGTTTGCCTCTCTCCCTTTCCCCCACCATTTCCGCCCTTCTTCTCCCCCTTGGTCCTCTGTTAAGTTCCTCCTAATCCTCCTATACGTGCACACATATGATATTTGTCCTTCTCTGCCTGACTTATTTCGCTCAGCATAACACCCTCAAGGTCCATGCATGTTGCTACACATGGCCAGATTTCATTGTTTCTCATTGCCATGTAGTATTCCATGGTATAGATAAACCACATCTTCTTGATCCATTCATCTGTTGATGGACACTTAGGCTCTTTCCATGTTTTAGCTATTGTAGAGAGTGCTGCTATGAACATTGGGGTACATGTGCCCCTATGCCTCAGCATTTCTGTATCCCTTGGGTAAATTCCTAGCAGTGCTATTGCTGGGTCATAGGGGAGTTCTATTGTTAGTTTCCTGAGGAACCTCCACACTGTTTTCCAGAGGGGCTGTACCAGTTTACATTCCCACCAACAGTGTAGGAGGGTGCCCGTTTCTCCACATCCTCGCCAGCATCTAGAGTTCTCTGATTTGCTCATTTTAGCCACTCTGACTGGCGTGAGGTGGTATCTCAGTGTGGTTTTGATTTGTATTTCCCTGATGAGGAGCGATGCTGAGCATCGTTTCATGTGTCTGTTGGCCATCTGGATGTCCTCTTTGGAGAAGCGTCTGTTCATGTCTTCTGCCCATATCTTCACTGGGTTGTTTGTTTTTCGGGCGTGTAGTTTGGTGAGTTCCTTGTAGATTCTGGATATCAACCCTTTATCTGATATGTCATTTGCAACTATCTTTTCCCATTCTGTTGGTTGCCTATTAATTTTCTGGGTTGTTTCCTTTGCTGTGCAGAAGCTAGAAGAAATGTTTTTAACATGAGAATATTCTGGGTTTCATTCTCCATATATGTCTGTCACTTGAAAAGAAAGGTGTGGTTTTTGACTATTATTTTATTTTTTTATTAAGATTTTTAAATGTTTATTTTTGAGAGACAGAGACAGAACGTGAGTAGGGGAGGGGCAGAGAGACACACAGAATCCAAAGCAGGATCTAGGCTCTGAGCTGTCAGTGGAGAGCGTGACATGGGGCTTGAACCCACGAACTGTGAGATCATGACCTGAGCCGAAGTCATACGCTGAACAGACTGAGCCACCCAGGCACCCCTTGACTATTATTTTAAGTAAGAGTCAGGCATTGGAATGACTCATAGTAGCAGTTTCTTGGAATTGTCATGTAGAACTGGCAACTTGTGTGTCTAAGTCTAGCTTTTTCTTTATAGCATTTATTCATATCATCTTTTATTTGGCTCAGTTCATTGATATTGAGGAATGTGGTGCTGTCTTCATTGAGTGGTACTATAGATAGGGAATAATAGAGTTGACTTTTTAGGCTACTTGGGTTTGAATTCCATTTTTGCAACTCATCGGTATAACTTTGGGTGAATTATATAACCTCTCTGTGCCTCAAATGCTGCATCTGTAAAATGGGAATAATTATAGTACCTACTTCATAGGTTTGTCATGAGGATTAAATGAGAATACATGTAAGAATCTTAGAATGGTGCCTAACTCACGGTAGCAGCTCAAGAAATGTTGGTTTTTATTATTAGCTTTTCCGGAAATGGGGATAGACTACTTTATCTCAGAGCTTTACTGAGAAATAAATTAAATTTGTTTTTATCTGGCAAGGCTAGAGTAACTGAGTTAGACCTATATGCCAGGGATTTGTAGGGTGTAGGGATGGTCATGATCACGATAGACCTAGTTATTTATTTATTTTTTAGTCTTTTTTCAATGTTTTTATTCAGTTTTGAAAGACAGAGAGAGACAGAGTGTGATCAGGGGAGGGGTGGGGTGTGGGGGAAGATACAGAATCTGAAGCAGACTCCAGGCTCCAAGCTCTCAGCACAGAGCCTGATGTGGGGCTCGAACTCATGAGCTGTGAGATCATGACTTGAGGTCAGCTGCTTAACTGACTGAGCCATCCAGGCGCTCCATGATAGACATAGAGCTTTCAGTCTGTTGGGGAGTGCAGGGAGAGACAGATACTCAGAATTCACAGATTTAAGGATAATTATAATTAATGCTGTGAAGTTAAGTGCAGAGTATTTTATGAGAATCAGTTACCCTAGCCCCGGTCCCCCAGCCCACCCCCAGTTGCCGCCAGTTATGGTAGTAGTCTCCTCCCTTGATTCTCCAAAAGCACAGCTAAGAGTTGGTTCTAGGCCCTAGGAACACAGATTAATTTAGGCCACTTCCTCTTTTCTGGAAAGTGTCATCTAGCACAATGTTGATCATATCTAAGAAGACAAGAGGAGTGCATGAGCGCCTGGGCAAGCTAAAGGAAGTATTCCTGGAAGTCATTTGAGAGAGTAAAGAGGCAGAATTAGAGTGAAGATGATCTGAAGAAGGAACAAGAAAGATGGCGGTTTCCTTTAACTTAAGGAGTGAGAATGGGCAGAATAGAAAGAGATAGAAGAGTAGTTAGCAAATTGAGTGAGTCTAGAGCTGACCAGAACAGGTGTGAGGTGTTGACTGGTTGAAGAATAGGAATGGAGAGCATATAGGAGGGCACCTGTTCTGCTCTACAGAGACTCATGAGGCTGATTAAGCAAGAGCGAGACCAAGTTTCCTGGGATCCTTCCTACCTTGGCCTCAGCGGGGGATGGCTAAAAACCCAAACATATGAGTATATAGGTCGGTTGCATTATTTTCTCTGTTTTTTACCTCCTTTGTATTTAAGACTAGCAGGCACACTTTGGACAGGAAGCCTAGGAAGATGAGATGGAAAAGTAGGGTGGAGATGAAGGTGTTTGTTGTTGTCAAGTTCTAGAAGGACAGCTTAGGACTTGGGGATTCTTACTTTTGCCCTTGGTGCCTTTGCTTCTTTCTAGACAAAAACCTATACCTTCTTTAGGACTCATCCAGCAAAGTTGTGTTTTTTCCCAAGAGGCCTAAGTTTGCGATTTAGTAATTTCTCGGTCACTGGAGCTAGTTAAGCAGATAAGATTTTACTCAAATTCTTGTAGTGTTCTCACAGCCAATATTTTCAGGCTACATAGACACAGCTTGTTGTTTTTCTATTTTACAGTCAATATCTAAAGGCAGAAGAGATTAAGGGCCAGTTGGGAGTTTTAAGCCAGAGAGTGACATAGTCTTACTTAGCCAAAAATCACCCTGGCTGCTATTTGGAGAAAGGAATGCAATGGGGGCAGTTGTGCATTGGTGTGGCCAGTCAGGAGGTGTATGCTGGGCTGTGAGAATGAAGGTGGTGAGAAGTAGACATACATTTTGAAAGTAGAGCTGATGGGACTTGAAGATAGATTTGAAGAGTAGGGTTAGTGAAAGAGTGAAAGCAGGAAATGAAGGATTAAGATTCTGGTTTAAGCAAAATGGGAGAATATGATGTCATTAATATGAAATGAGGAATAGTAGGGATGAACATGTTTGGGTCCAAATATTATTAGTTCTGCTTGGCCATGTTAAGTTTTAATTTCTTTTCAGACATGTTAATAGAGATGTTGAGAATATATGGAGGCATAGATGGTTCATTACTCATAAATTCTACGAAATTAAGGAAGAAATAATCCCGATTCTACACAGACACTTCCAGAACATGCAAGAGGAGGAAACCTTTTCCAACTTCTGAGAAGGCAGCATTGTCTTAATATCAAAACCAGGAAAAAACATTGTAAGCGAAGAAAGCTATAGACTAGTAAGTAGTCCTCACAAACATGGTTTAAAAAGTCCTCAACAAAATATTAGCAAATAGAATCCAACAACATATTATAGTAAAAAGATAGTAAAAGGATAATACAATGAGAGCAAATGGGGTTTATCTCAGGAATGCAAAGTTAATATTTTGTTGCTTTTATTTTTTTTTATTTTTTATTTTTTATTTTTTATTTTTTTAAATGTTTTTTATTTATTTCTAGGAGAGAGAGAGAGAGACAGCGTGAGCAGGGGAGGGTCAGAGAGAGAGGGAGTCACAGACTCTGAAACAGGCTCCAGGCTCTGAGCTGGCAGTCAGCACAGAGCCCGACGCGGGGCTCGAACCCACGAACCGTGAGATCATGACCTAAGCGAAAGTCGGATGCTTAACCGACTAAGCCACCCAGGCGCCCCAATATTTTGTTGCTTTTAATATTTGAAAAGCAATTTCACGTAATTCACCATATTAACAGACCAAACTTACCATATTTCAGCCGAATGCCATCATTTCAATAGATACAGAAAATACAATTGACAGAAGTCCGCAACCATTCATAATAAAAATCACAGCAAACTAGAAATAAAAGAGTACTTCCTCAGTTTGACAAAGAACATCTAGGAGATACTTATAACAAACACCATTCTTAGTAAGGTGAAAGACTAAATGCTTTTCCACCAATATTGGGAACGAGGTAAGAATGACCCTTCTCATCTCTTTCATTCAACACTGTACTGGAGTTTCTAGCCAGTGCAGTAAGTCAGTAGGGAAAAAAAGCATTCAGATTGGAAAGGAGGAAGTAAAACTGTTTTTAATCTCAGACTATATTGTTTTCTATGTATAAAATCCTAAGGAATCTACAAAAAGCTGCTAGAACTAGCAAGTGAGATTAGGTTGAAGGACAGAAGGTTGGTATAAATAGTTGTGCTTCTACATATTAACAAGGAGAAATTGGAAATTTAAAAATTTATTAAAGTGTCTTTTTAATAGGATCAAAATTATGATATACTTAGGGAAAAATTTGACCAAAGATGTGTAAGACATATACACTAATACTATAAACATCCCTCAGAAAAATTACACAAGGCCTCAGTAAATGGTGAAAAATAGCATGCTCATGCCTTAAAAGACTCGGTATTGTCAATGGAATAGAATAGAGAACTCAGATTTGGACCCAGAAGTGTACAGCCAACTAATCTTTGACAAAACAGGAAAGAATATCCAATGGAAAAAAGACAGCCTCTTTAACAGATGGTGCTGGGAGAACTGGACAGCAACATGCAGAAGAATGAAACTAGATCTATTTCTCACACCATGCACAAAAATAAACTCAAAATGGATAAAGGACCTAAATGTGAGACAGGAAACCATCAAAACCCTAGAGGAAGAAGCAGGAAACAACCCCCTTGACCTCCACCGCAGTAACCTCTTACTTGACACATCCCCCAAAACAAGGGAATCAAGAGCAAAAATAAACGATTGGGACCTCATCAAGATTAAAAGCTTCTGCACGGCAAAGGAAACAATCCATAAAACTAATAGACAACCCATGGAATGGGAAAAGATAGTTGCAAATGATATATCAGATAAAGGGCTAGTATCCAAAATCTATAAGGAACTCACCAAACTCCACGCCCGAAAAGCAAACAATCCAGTGAAGAAATGGGCAGAAGACACGAACAGACACTTCTCCAAAGAGGACATCCAGATGGCCAACAGACACATGAAATGATGCTCAGCATCCCTCCTCATCAGGGAACTACAAATCAAAACCACACTGAGATACCACCTCACGTCAGTCAGAGTGGCTAAAATGAGCAAATCAGAGGACTCTAGTTGCTGATGAGGATGTGGAGAAACGGGCACCCTCCTACACTGTTGGTGGGAATGTAAACTGGTGCAGCCCCTCTGGAAAACAGTGTGGAGGTTCCTCAAAAAATTAACAGAACTCCCCTATGACCCAGCAATAGCATTGCTAGGAATTTACCCAAGGGATACAGGAGTGCTGATGCACAGGGGCACATGTACCCCAATGTTCATAGCAGCGCTCTCAACAATAGCCAAAACATGGAAAGAGCCTAAGTGTCCATCAATAGACGAATGGATCAAGAAGATGTGGTTTATCTATACCATGGAATACTACATGGCAATGAGAAAGAATGAAATCTGGCCATGTGTAGGAACATGGATGGACCTTGAGGGTGTTACTCTGAGTGAAATAAGTCAGGCAGAGAAGGACAGATACCATATATTTGCACGTATAGGTGGATTAGGGGGAACTTAATGGAGGACAGTGGGGGAGAAGAAGGGGAAAAATAGTGAGGGGGAGGGAGGGAGGCAAACCATGAGGACTCTTGAATGCTGAGAACAAACTGAGGACAAATAGGGTTGGGGGAGGGGAAGGAGGGTGATGGGCATGGAGGAGGGCACTTATGGGGATGAGCACTGGGTGGTATATGGAAACCAATTTGGCAATAAACTGTTTAAAGAAAAAGACTCGGTATTGTTAAGATACTAATTCTATTAAATTTTAGTATATGTGCTGCTGAAGCGAGCACGATACTAATTCTATTCAGATTGATAGATGGGTTAATCATAATCCCAAAGAAAATTGTAGCAGGCTTCTTTATAGAAGTTAACAAATCAGTTTGTAATATATAACAATCAGTTTGTTATATAAAATATAGCTGATTTTACGATTTATATAGCTGTGCAAAGGACCTAGGATAGCCAAAACAAGGAAGAACAAAATTGGAGGCTGTATATCACCTGATGTCAAGATTTACTATAAAGCTCTGATAATCAAGACTATGGGGTAATGTCAAGATAGACATATAGATCAATGGAACAGAGTAGAGAGTCTTGAAATAGACCCATACATATATGATTAATTGATTTTCTACAAAGGTGCCAAAGTAATTTGCTGCTATTCAACAAATGTGCTATTACAATTGTATAGCCATATGAAAAATATAATGAACTTTGACCCTTACCTTGTAACGTATACAGAAATTAACTTGAAATAGATGGTAGATATAAATGTTTGTGTAAAAAGCATAAACTTTCTATAAGAAAAAGGGGAAATTTTGAGTGATCTTAGATTTAACAAATACTTCTTAAATATGAAACATAAAAGAAATAAATCAATAAATTAGACTTTATTAAAATTATCAACTTTTTTGGCAAACCATGAGAGACTCTTGAATGCTAAGAACAAACTGAGGACTGATGGGTGTGGGGGGGAGGGGGAAGATTGGCATGGAGGAGGGCACTTGTGGGGGATGCGCACTGGGTGTTATATGGAAACCAACTTGACAATAAACTATTTGTAAAAAAAAAAAAAAAAGAAACATAAAAAAATATATATAACCAGTGATTGCAAATGGAATGTAAGATGAACAAAGTGTTAAATGGCTAGGCATTTTTTTTAAAGAACTAAAAACTAGAAACTAGAATTTAATAATAAACTACCAAAATGTAAAAAAAATTATAACCTTTTTCTCTTTAATAAACAGTTATAAAAAGGTAAAACATTTATCTGACCAAAGATTTTTATTATCTAGACTCTAAAGAACTCTTTTAGTCAATAACAGGTAACCTATTTAAAAACTGTATTAAAGATTTGAAGAGATACTCTACCAAATAAGATATATGGATAGCAAATAAGCATAGGAAAAGATGCTTGACACAGTCATTAAGAAAATACAAATTAAAAACACAAGATACAACTATAAAACCACTAGATTGGCTGCTGTTAAAAAATCAGACCATAACCAGTGTTGGCAAGGACATGGAGCAGCTGGAACTCTCATGCACTGCCGGTGGAATATAAAGTGGTGTAGTCACTTGGAACACAGTTTGACACTTTCTTAAAAAGTTAAGTGTATGCCTAACATGACCCTGCCATTCCATTCCATTCCTGGGTATTTACCTTGGAGAAATGAAGGCATTTATCTACATAAAGACTTGTATATGAGTTCATAGATACTTTTTCGGTAATAGCCCCAAATTGGAAACAGCTCAGATTCCAAAGGCATGAAAAGCAATTTTGCTATGCCTCTTCAACAAATACAACTCAGCAGTTAAAAAAAAATCAATGAAATATTGATACATATTCACTGATACATGTAGCAACTTAGATGAATCTCAAAAGAAATTATGATGGATGAAAAGAAGCTAAGCAAAAGAGAATACACCCTGTATGAGTCCATTTATATAAAAGTCTAGAAAATACAAACTAATTTGTATAGACAAAAGGCAGATCGTTGGTTGCTTGGGGCAGGAGTAAGAGAGATGGATTACCAAGGGGCCTCAAGGGAGCTTTGGGAGTGATGGACATGTTCATTGTCTTGCTGGGATAGTTTCATAATTGTGTATGTATGTCAAGGCCAATCAGTTTGTGCACTTTAAACCTATATAGTTTTTTTTTTATTATTTTAGAGAAAGAGTGAGTGGGGGAGAAGGGTAGAGGGAGGGAGGGAGAGAGAGAATCTTAAGCAACCTGTGGAGCCTGACGTGGGGCTCGATCCCCTGACCCTGGGATCATGACCTGAGCCAAAATCAAGAGTTGGATGCTCAACTGACTGAGCCACCCACGTGCCCCTAAATATATGCAGTTTATTGTATGTCAGTTATACCTCAATAAAGCCATAAAAAAATAACTGAAAATGAAGAAACAAGCAAACAAGGTATTTAGACAAATGAGCTTGGAGCTCCAGGGAAAGGTTGAAGCTAGAGATGTAAATTTGGGAGTCATCAGCATATATGTGATGTCAAATCCGAGGTAGTGGATGAGATAACTTAAGGAGTGTAGCTAAAGAAAAGAAGGCTGAATGTGGAGTTTCTGGGTAAGCCAGTATTTAGAGGCCAGCTGAGGAGACTGGAGAGACCCATGCCCCTGTACAAGGAAGGGGGGGGTTCATTTTCATCTGTGTCTAAAACAGAAATCAATGAAATTGAAAGCAAAAACAGTAAAATATTGGTTCTGTAATAAAATCAATAAATCAATAAACCTCAAGTACAACTGACAAAAATAAAAAGTCACAGTCACTGATATCAGGAATGGAATAGGGAATACCACATATTGCAAACATTGAAAAGATACTTTTTGAAAAACAGAACAAAAACAAAAATTTCAGCTGCTCTTGGTTTAGAGAACAGGCTGATGCAGAGGGGCAGAGGCCCAGTGAAATGGGGGTCAGCAAACTCAGGCTTTCATGGCCATAAGGTCTGCTCAAATCTAGCTAGGCATTTTTTTGATCTACTGGATCCTGAGCCCTCTCTTTATTAATAGCATCCTCAGGAGCAGGGATTGGTATGGATACAGAGAAAAGCCTAGACTGGCGAGGAGGACCCTTTGAGTTGCTGGTAGTAGATTAAGGGAAATGACCGAGACACCGCCCTCTTCAGCTTTCAGAAATGCAGAGGAGGGTGCAGGCTTCCTTGCCTACTCCTTTTCCGTGGAGCTCCTAAGGGTCTTCACGAGTGACTGCCTGGCAATTGCTTTTTGTATGAAAGTCAGCCCCACGAGGTATGTCTCTTCGGCCTCATTACTTAGAATATTTCATAGCTTCCCATTCTGAAGCAGGAAGCCTTGCTGGCTGTAGCCCACCGGTGACAGTGGTTGGTGACAGGGTCAGACTAGAGAGAAGAGAATATTCAGACTGTCCTCAGGCATCCCTGACATGTACAATATAAACATCTCAAAGCATACTGGCCAATTGTATTACAGGTTTGTTAGTACAAAAGCATATTGTTGTCAGAGGAATCTGTAGTCAATGGTGTGAGCAAATGTGAATTAATTGGATTATTCATCTTTGCTTCTTTATGCTTGTTGTGCTCACCCCCTCTTGGGTATGTAAACTACAGGGCCTTTGGGGCTTTAGAAAAAGCAACAATTCTTTTAGCTGTAGTAGTAAATAGTCAATTTATTTCACAGCATGTTTTTTGGCAAAATAGAGAGCTGTTAAAGAATCAAGCTGTGAGGCAATCATAAAAAATAATTTGCTCTTATATAACAATTTTAATTTTAGAATTCTTCCACATTAGTAATATAGATATGTATTTTTTATTACAGACATCTGCCGAAGGATAGTTGAGGGACAAAAGTTGACTTTGTCAATTGGGACATTAAGTGACTTGTTTAGGAACTGGAAGTTTTTGGCAGGACCAGGGAGCGGAATCCAGATCTCATGACTTTTAGCTTATTGCTCTTATAGGGCTTCTTTTTTCTTTTGTGTGAGTGTGTGTATGCGCGTGTGTATTTTTCTAGGCTGAGGGTCTGTGGTTTTCCTCAGATTTTCAAAGTGGAGGAGACATGTCCTCCACACAATTAGGAGCTATTTCACAGACCCTGATGATTCTGCCCGGAACTTGCAGGGCACATGTCGGCTTCTCATCCCACATCCACCCTGTTCCGTGCTACATCCTGGAGGTATGGTCTGGAAAAGGTCCCAGTCTTCGCCGTTAAGGAGCTTGTAGGCTGCATGGGGTGGGGCTGGGAACAACCGTAGTATGGTTTGCAAAATAGAAAGAGGACTACATGTCATTATGGGGCAGCAAACTCTTATGAGAGAACTGGAGAAGGTTTCCTAGAGGAGGTTACATCTGCACTAAGATTTGAAGATGGGATAGGGTGTCTGGGTGGCTCTGGGTTAAGCGTCTGACTTCACCTTAGGTCATGATCTCATGGTTCATGGGTTTGAGTCCCACATCGGGCTCTGTGCTGACAACTCAGAGCCTGGAGCCTGCTTTGGATTCTCTCTCTCTCTCTCTCTCTCTCTCTGCCCCTCCCCTGCTCGTACTCTGTCCGTCTTTCTCTCTCTCAGAAATAAACTTTAAAAAAATTAAAAGAAAAATCAGATGGATAGGGAGAAGAGAGGTTTTGTTTTGTTTTAGGATGAGAATGGGTTGAGAATGATTTGGCAAGAGAGAATTGTGAAAATTTCCACTTTCAGGGAGGAACATGTAGAGTAAGGCTCTCTGTCCCTGCTGTGCCATCAGCCGAGTGTGGCCCCTCCCAGCTCTCCTAGACACTGGTAAAAAAAGTTCTCCAGCCCCTGCCCTCCAGGAAGACCAACAGCCTTGTGGGTCCCCCCTCAGCCCCCCATTTTAAGTTTATTTATTTTGAGAGAGAAAGAAAGGGAGCGGGGGAGAGGGAAAGGCAAAGAGAGAGGGAGAGAACGGATCCCAATCAGGCTTTGCACTGTCAACACAGAGCCTCACGTGGGACTCAAACCCACAAACCACAAGATCATGACCTGAGCTGAAATCAAGAGTTGAATGCTTAACCAACTGAGCCATCCAAGCGCCCCTGGCCTTGGCCCCTTTTGCGGAAGCCCTAAGGATACCTCTCTGCTCTGTAAATGCTCCCTTTGCCATTTATTTGATCTTTGCCCTGCCTCTTGCATTCTCTTTTCTTTTCCATTTCCTCTCTTTGTCCCATTAAGTTCGTCTCCCATAATCATTAAACAACTTTGTCCTTCCTCTTTTTTGTTCACTATAATAAGTTTACCCTATTATTTTCCTTCTTTTAATAGCCTACTATAGTACATCACAAATATATAAACCCTGTGGACACTGGGTGATTGTTAACTTTATAGGGCTTACTCTGTACCAGGAACTGTATTTAATGCATCATACCATTTTTTAGTCTGCTACTGTCTCTATCCCAGTTTTGTGAATGAGAATCTTGAGTCTTAGCTTGTACATTTTACTTATTTAGGGAATGTATGACTAGAGAATGGCAGTTGGGATTCGGATTCACATCTCTTCATTTCATGATCTCATTGCTATTTATTATTTCAGAGATAAAAAGAAGAGAGTTACTGAATCTATAGATAGAAATTGTCAAGTATCATGAAAATGAGCATAAATCCAGGAAATAGTAATATATACCTTAGCATTAGGTGGTGTCTTGAGTTACCATCATGGGTAAAGAGGATAATTATATCAATTGAAATGACCCAAGGCCGGGGCGCCTGGGTGGCTTAGTTGGTTAAGCGTCCAACTTTTGCTTAGGTTATGATCTCGTGGTTCGTGGGTTCGAGCCCCGCGTCGGGCTCTGTGCTGACTGCCAGCTCAGAGCCTGGAGCCTGTTTCAGTCTGTGACTCCCTCTCTCTCTGACCCTCCCCTGCTCATGCTGTCTCTCTCTCTCTCCTAGAAATAAATAAAAAAACATTAAAAAAAAATGAAAAGAAGAAATGACCCAAGGCCTAGTGTTAATTCTTAGAAAACAGCTGCTTTAGAAAAAATTAATTAGAATTCTAGTGGTTCTATCTTCAGACTAGAGCGGCGTGATAGCTTCTCAGGGCATTATAAAAGCAGGTATTGGAAATGTGTCATAACCTTACCAGACATTTGCTCTGGATAGTGGATCAGATGTTGAGAGAGCTGACCCAATTATAAAGTTAACTCAAGAGCTATAGCCTGCTGAACAAGGGATTCCAGACTCAGCTGTCATCCTGACCTGGCAGTAGATAACAAATTCTTGGGGCATGTGGCATAGGTGTTCAGAAGGCAGGTAGGCAGTTTTCATGGGAGAGGTAGGTCCTCTGGGGCTTTGGGACAGGGGCCTAATTTCAGAGATATAGGACTCTCTTAATACAAACAGACTGGTAGAGGCACCCGCTGGGCTGGAGTCAAGGATAATATTTGATTGCCATGCTAGGAGACTTGGCTAGAGCAGTATTGGGAGCAAGAACCAAAGCAGGAGACCAGCAAACCCTGAGAGTCAGAATTCTAGGCCTTTTTTTTTTTTTTTTGGTTGCACCAAAGGAGATTTGGGAGCCCAGAATTAAGTTCTGGTATCTTGGATCTGGGAGGTGGGTTACAAGCTAAGGCCTCTTAGAGGAGGAGCCAAAGCTGTTTGAATGGTGCCTACCTTGCATGTGAACTAGGGTGAGCAGGTTAGTTGATGCAGCCATAGTGAGTGACCCAGGGAAAATCAGAGTAAGGAGGAGGACAAGAGCATATTAAAATTAGACTGTTTCACAGGGGGAAACAGAAGCTGATTAGCTAAAGAGTCAAGGGTAGATTTCAGATGAAATTTCTACTAACTCAAAATTAGCTTCTATATATTTGTCTGAATACTTAAAACTATAGTAAGAAAAGCTGGAATCAATTTGATTATATTGACAGCCACTGGAAAACTATAATGCTATTCGTTTATCTCTTAGGCATTTGTTGAGAGCACTTGCACCAGACAGAGAGGATACAGTTGGAATAAATCAATTAAGCACTTTGTCAGTGAAGTCTTTTTCTCTTGGGACAGGATTATTTCACTTAATTTACAGCAGAGCAAAGTCTATACGTGAATTAAGGAGGGTGGGGAAGCAGGGATAATTATTCTATACTTTCTAACATGTCTGTTACACAGTTACTAAGAAAACTTATGCAAAGATAGTTACACTTTAGCAAAGGAATAATAGAAGTACAGATGGTATTTTAGAGGAGATTGGCACAGAAAGAAAGAAATAATGAGTTTGAAAGAATAAAGGAAGCGATGATAGGAGTTACTACTCTTGTTCTAAATTAAACAAACAACAAAAAAATCAAAGTGCACATTTAATCCCTAATTTTCAGTGGCTGTTCCAAACCTTCTTATGGTCACATGAAATTGGTCTCATACAGTAAATTGTTTCCTTTGACAACTAACTTTTCCTTCAAGTGATTGTTTTAAAGTTTTGTCTTCCAAGTTCTTCTTTAAATATGCATCCATCATACTAGATTATACTTAATCCAATCTCTTATATAACCACTATCATTTTGGATTGTTCTCAATTCCAGTGGAATTAGGATTTCTTAGAACTGTTTGGTTTCCTGGCCTGTATGGCAGGTCTGAAAAAGACTTGGAAGGTACTTAATGATGGAGGGCAAGGTCTTTGGAGCCTCCACCCATAGCAATATGGTAGGTAAGGTATATCTACTACCATGATCAGATTTTCCCAAAATTGTTATATACACAAACCTATTTTTAACAATCATTTTTTCTTCCTCATTATTGCCAGCTCTGGGATCAAATACTTCAGGTTCTTGCCTGCTCTAAACATGCCTTCAGATCTCCATAATTCAAATTGAAATGTCTGAAATAAGGAATGTATCATTTAAGGATAGGGTAGCTTATTTGTGCTGGGAAACTCCCAATTAATATTTCAGGATTATTTGCTAGAAAACTAATCAAGTCCTCTGAAATTCCATGGAGATGGTTTGGTGAAATTCACATTCCCTTTATGGAATGAATTTATGTAGATAAGGGACTTTTAGCAATGCTGGCACATTGTAAGTGCTTAAGAAATGTCAGCTATTACTCTTATTCTTACTTGAAGTGAAGACAGAGAGCCACTGTTTGGCCAAGAGCACGTAATAACTGAAATTTGCTATTCCCAGCTCTTGAATTTACCACTGATAATGTTTATTTACAGTAGACGTAAAATGTTGATGTGAAATGTGGGGGCCTCACTGTGCATTCCTTTGAAGGATCTAAACTGCCGGAAAGTTGTGGTATTTAAGGTCATACCATGGAACAATATTGTTTATTTTGTACCCGTGCTGTTTGCCCATCAAGATCATCTAGGGTCGTGCCTTGTATTATCTTCACCCCAGGGCCCAGGCTGAATGAAATAGCTGCTAACAGGAGTATTCCCCTTTTCTGTGGCAGAAGCAAACAGAGTTTTGAACATTTAAAATGTCCTTGCCCAGAAATGACTACATCAGTTCTACTCACACCTCATTGGCCAGAATGAGTCACCTGACCCTCCTCAACCACTTGTCATCCTGACAAGTGTCTGCAAGTAGGGATAGCAGCTTAAATGTGGTGAATTGCACTAACGACTGTCCCACTGCATTAATTAGATTGATCATATGTTGCGTTCTTGACTAGCCGTCTGAAAAGTGTATGCCACTGGTCATTATGGAGATCAGTCAGCAGCTTCTGTATTACTTGCTACAAATCTGTCCCCAGTAATGAAGGAAGAATTCACAAATACCTGAAGGATCAAGATGGTCTTTAAGATCACCTTTAGTTATATAATTTTGCTTGAAAGTACAATGTGTAATGGAAAGTAAGTTTGCTGATCTCTGAATCAAGCTAACAGTGGTACAGTTTTTGTATATGAAAGGCAAGGAAGTTATGTTTTAAGGAAATGTACTGGTATCCATGTGGTAATATTTGTAAACCATACAGTATTTATTATCATAAGCAGTGTTGTGATACTGTTGCTTGCTACTGCTATGTTAAATTTTTCAGTTTTTATTTTAAAATTTTCAATAAATTTATCCCATGTTTTCTGGAAACTAGTAATGATTTAAGGCATATACATAACTATATTATAAATGTAGGCAACTAGGGAGGGGGACATGGTAGATTTGGAAAATCACAGATATTTTAGTGTTTTGGAGCTTGAAACATAAGATAGGGATTTAACATGGCAGGAGACAAGGCCAGGCTGTTAGATGATGGGTGGGTGGGGTCATGTCATAAAAGGTCTTCATGTTAGTAAAGGAGTTCAGCTATTATCATACAGGCATTGGGGAGCTTGAAGGAGGTTAAGAAAGGGTAGTGATTCAAGAATAAAAAAGACATAGGGATGATGACAGCTGTAGTTGTTTTGATGTGAGAAAAACTGGACTTAAATATAGCATCTCGGGTTGAGTTTCTCAGAGGCGGAGCCTGAGGTTTCTGGTCCATGTAGTCTATCTTTGTGAAGATTTCTGAAATACATCAAATTACTTAAAACTTAATTAGTAAAAACACAGACCAAATGTTAGCATTTCAGAACAGTTTACTGAGAATGAACTAGATTGAATACTCGAAGGAGTTGGGTCTGGCTGGTAAGAGAGTGAAGTGAGGGGTGCCTGGGTGGCTTAGTCGGTTGGGCGTCCAACTTTGGCTCAGGTTATGATCTCATGGTTCGTGAGTTTGAACCCTGTGTCGAGCTCTGTGCTGACAGCTCGGAGCCTGGAGCCTGCTTCAGATTCTGTGTCTCCCTCTCTCTCTCTGCTCCTCCCCCACTCACACTCTGTCTCTGTCTCTGTCTCAAAAATAAAGATTAAAAAAAAATTAAAAGAGAGTGAAGCGATGATGCAGCACACAGAACTGAGGTGGAGACAGGTACCTGCTCTCTAGGAAACCAGATCAGGTTTTAGGAGCAAATGCATTGGGGACAGTTGGAGAGATGTCCCGATGGTTAATTTTTGGATATCATTTTAGAACCTGAGTCGGTGAACTTCTGTATAAGCCAGAGAGTAAATGTTTGAGAGTAAATGTTTTAGGCTTTGCCGTCCATAGGTTTCTGTCACAACCTCTCAACTCTGCCTCTGTAGCCTGAAAACAGCTGTATTCCAGTAAAACTTCATGAACAAAAACAGCTGGGTTTGGCCTACGAAAAGTAGTTTGTGGAGCCCAGTTCTAGAGGCCCACATAGGCCTCGTGAAGGCCCTTGCCCCGCCTGCTGTAGCAAGCACTGCAGGCGCCTCAACACGGGCCCCTTGTTCTTAGTCTTTTTTTTTTTTTTTTTTTAATGTTTTATTTATTTCTAGAGAGAGAGAGAGAGACAGCATGAGCAGGGGAGGGTCAGAGAGAGAGGGAATCACAGACTGAAACAGGCTCCAGGCTCTGAGCTGGCAGTCAGCACAGAGCCCGATGCGGGGCTTGAACCCACGACCCGTGAGATCATGACCTAAGCGAAAGTCGGATGCTTAACCAACTAAGCCACCCAGGCGCCCTCCCCTTGTTCTTAGTCTTAAACAGTGTGACCTCTGTGCTGGGAATGGTCTTCCAGTTTTGACTCTATCTCAATAATTCCAGCTTTTAGTTTTTGAGCGTTTTGTTTTTTAGGCAGAAAATTCTAAACAGTCTTTATAACTCCATGGGTACTTGGAAGTTAGTTGCCTGAATTCTGTGTTTTTTTTTCTTAGAGTTATTCTCTCTAATAATATGTGTGAACACTGTTTGCTATTAAGAGTTCGATGTGTGTTTATCATAGTTATAGTTCCTTTTTGATCAAGTTAGAAATAGATCCTGCAGAGTAAGGTCTAAGTAATATCCTTAGAAGCAGAAAACGCTGGGGAGCACACTGTCCTCCATAACGTGCTGGCATGTCTCTCTCTCTACATAATGCATTTCCTCATGCAGTGTCCCCAGGCCCTACCTTTATGCTTCGGGCCTTTTTTGCCATTTGGTTGAGCAGTGGATAGCGTCAGTTGGTGCCTACAGTGAGCAGAGAAAAGATAAGTGGTTCTCCACTCAGAACTTTTTAGTGTCAAACCTAGCCCATTTGTGTCGCTGGAAGAATTGTCAGGGATACAGGACATAGTAGAGGATGGCAGTAGTAGGTCAGATAAAGGTCAATGTTTGAGGCAGGTGACAAAGATCAGTTCAAAGGGTTGAGTATAAGGCTGTAAATGGGCAGTGAGTTGATGGTCGGGAACCAAGGAGATTTCTAATGGGTAGGAGCACAGAATGAACAATTGAGGTAAATGGTTTAGAATATGGTCTGTCAGCATGGGTGGGTCCTTCACTCAACAACTCCTCCATCAGGGTTTTTTTTTTTTTTTTAAGTTTATTTATTTTGAGAGAGAGAGTTCATGCACGTGGGGGAGGGGCAAAGGGAGATTAAGAGAGAGAGAGAGAGAGGAAGAGAAGAGAGAGAGAATCCCAAGCAGGCTTTGAGCTGCCAGTGCAGAGCCTGATGCAGGGTTCAAACTCATGAAACTGTGAGATCGTGACCTGAGCCGAAACCAAAAATGGGACGTTTTACCGACTGAGCCCCTCAGGCACCCCCTCCATCAAGGTTTTGACGAGTGCTTGTTATGAGTCAGGCAACACACTATGCCTTAGGAACGTGGTGTGGGATAAGATAGGCAGGATCTGGTTCTAAACCACATAACGTAGACTATGACTTGAGAGCCCGTTTTTTCAGTTCTCCCAAAGGTGGTACTTAAATAGTGCCGTTCTAGGTTCCAAGTAGAGACGTTTCTTCCTTATGTATAGTGGGTGCCTTACTGTATAAGGGCTTGATTTTTTGGGGGAGCTTGGGCTGAGACAGTCAGGTGGGGCAGTACAGAGCGGTGAGTGCAGCCATGGGGTCCTGGAGCACCTGTGAGTGCACAGTAGGGACACCCTGTGAGCCTGGGAGCGGGGGGCGTCAAAGAATGTTTTAGGAAATACATTTCTGGAGGAAATGAAGTCTGAATGTAAAGTAAGTTTGAACTAGAAGGCTTGATGGAAGGGAGAGCTGGGGCTGCTCTAAATCCTGAAAGTTGTTTATTAGAGCGGGAGTGGAGGCTGTGAGGGAAGAGGGGCAGCTGCAGACGAGACCTCGTCACCCTTGTCAGAGGTTCCTGTTCGTTGGGTGCTGCAGAGACCAGCCATCAGCCATGGAGTTGAACACCCGGATCTCGCCGTATGAAGCAAGGACGAGCCTGGATACCATTGGAATCCTTGGTGCATAGTCACTTCTTTTTCTGGAACCATCCGCGGAGTGAGGTCTTGTTGTTTGTAATGCCCTGTGATGGAGTGTCTTCGGTCTGTAAAGACCTTAGTCTCAGGTCCTTTGGGGTAAGATGGAGTTGGCTTTTGACAGTGAGGAGCTTGGGCCTTGCAGCCCCTGGGTGTACTGGCTCTGGGCCTCGGCCTGTCCTCTCCAGGGCATACTGATGTTGGATATGGCCTTCCTTCCGGATCCTTGCAGCTCCGAGTGTGTTATGTAGCAGCAGCATTGCAGAATCTCAGGCTGTACCCCAAGGCCCACTGAAGAAGAATCTGTTTTGCTTTTAGTTCCTTTTTTAAATTCATGTATCATTTTTTTAAATGTTTTATTTATTTCTAGGAGAGAGAGAGAGACAGCGTGAGCAGGGGAGGGTCAGAGAGAGAGGGAGTCACAGACTGAAACAGGCTCTAGACTCTGAGCTGGCAGTCAGCACAGAGCCCGACGCGGGCCCCGAACCCACGAACCGCGAGATCATGACTTAAGCGAAAGTCGGATGCTTAACCGACTAAGCCACCCAGGCGCCCCTTAATTCATGTATCATTAACATACGGTGTTACATTAGTGTCAGGTGTACAATATAATGATTCAAAAATTCTATAAATTTCTCAACACTCATCCAGATAGCTGTACTCTTATTCCCTTTATCTGTCTCATCCATTCTCTCACTCAGCTCCTTTCTGGCAACCACCAGTGTGAATAGTCTGTGTTTTAACAAGATCCCCAAGTGATTTGTATGAACTTTAAATTTTGAGAAGCACTGATGGTGGATAATTAAGTAATTAACTCTTTCTTTTAAAATAAAAACTGCTTTAGCACAGTAGAGAAAGGAGGAACATATATATGCCATAACTCTATTATAGCTAGTCCTGGGGGAGAGTCGTGAGTGCAGCGTAACTTGTCGGGTCTCCAGAGATTTGTGGGAGTAATGATTTCCTTATTTAGCAGAATTAGACACTGGCCACCTTCCCCTTGATCTCTGTCTCTCTGTCTCTCTGTCTCTCTGTCTCTCATACACACACACACACACACACACACACACACACACACACACACATCCCTTCTCCATTTAGCTAGCAAATGAAGGACTGAGAGATTCTTCTTATAGGTGAAGTTGGAAAAAACTTAGTTTATTGAAAAAAGATAGATTTCAGTCTTTTAAAATTTTGTTTAAATATTTGAGAGAGAGAAAGAGAGAGATGAGTGCAAGCAGAGGAGGAACAGAGAGAGAGGGAGACACAGAATCTGAAGCAGGCTCCAGGCTCTGAGCTGTAAGCACAGAGCCTGATGTGGGGCTTGAAGTCACAAACCACGAGATCATGACCTGCGCCAAAGTTGGGCACTTAACTGACTACGGCACCCAGGTGCCCTGATTTCAGACTTCATCTGAAGTTGTTTTCATTCTAGTAAGTGTCATGTAATCCACTTCCTCTCTCATTTTTAGAAGATTTTTTTTAAGAAGATGATTTTTAAAGCAAGTTAAAATAATCATATCATTTCCACTAATCTTCAATTTCATTAATTTTTTTTCCTTAAGGAATTACCTCTTAGACTGTGTTTAATACATGTTCATTTTGAGGAAGGTTTTCAATTTCTTTTTTCCTAACCCACCGTTTGAGACCTGCTTTTAATAGTTTGCAACATGTTAGTCTTTTTTGCAAAAGTAAACTTACAGGGTTTTATTTCCATTTTTAAAATTTTGTATCTTGAAACAGTCCACATTATGAAAAACCTTCTCATAACGGGAGCATTTTTACTTTTTCCTTTTCCCCTGTGCTATCATAGTGTCATATGCTATTGCGTCAGATGAGATTTTAAAGGAAAAGAATAATATAGCTGAAAGGGTTAAGAACTAGAAGAAGCAAATCTAAACAAAGGCAGTCTGAAACTCTTTAAATGTTTATATTTGGGGTTTATCAAAAGGATATATTGTTCTTTAATAAATAGAGTACCCATGTTACAAAAATGACTTATTATTTATATTGGAATTATCCTTTAATTCTGACATTTACTTTGGTGAGAGGTTAGATTATGCCAAACATGATTAAATTAATGATTTTACTGAGATAAAATTCTCATTTTAGTAATTTTATTTTTTTTAATTTTTAAAACCACTTTAAAGAGTGCAATCTGGTGATTTAAAAATATTCACAATGTTATATCACCATGATCTAATTCCAGAACATTTTCATCATACTGCAAAGAAACTTTGTCCTCATTAAACATTCACTTCTATCCCCTTCCCTCCCAGACCCTCAGAACCACTACTAGATTTCTTTCTGTCTCCGCAGATTACTGTGTTCTGGACAGTTCTTGTAAATGGAATCCTACAGTATTTCTCCATTTGTGTTTGGGTTCTTCACTTAGTGTGTTTTTAAGATTCATCCATATTAGAGCATTTATCAATTCTTTATTCCCTTTTTATGACTAAAATACTACTGTACGAAGGGGCTACATTTTATCTTTTTATCAACTGATGGACACTTGGATTGTTTACACTTTTTGGCTATTACGAATAATGCTGCTATGAACATTCATGATCAAGTTTTTGTGTGAATCCAGGTTTTGGTTCTCTTGGTTGTACTGCCTAATGTTTCATTGGGTGGATTTTTTTTTTTTTTAAAACTTTTAACATTTATGAATTGTTTAGAGATAGAGTGAGAGCAAGAGAGGGGCAGAAAGAGAAGGAGACAAAGAATCCAAAGCAGTCTCCAGACTCTGAGCTGTCAGCACAGAGCCAGATGTGGGGCTCAAACTCACTAACTGTGAGATCATGACAGAGATTATGACAGAGATCTGGTGTCCCAGATTTTTAATAGCTTTTTTTAATAGCTATTTTTAATAGCTTTCCTATGTTATAGGGCATTTGTTTATAATTTTTTTTTCTGTTTAAATAATATTGTGGATGGGCACCTGGGTGGCTCAGTCTGTTGAGCATCTGACTTCAGCTTAGGTCATGATCTCACTGTTCATGAGTTTGAGGCCCATGTTGGGCTCTGTGCTGACAGCTCAGAGCCTGGAGCCTGCTTCAGATTCTTTGTCTCCCTCTCTCTCTGCCCCTCCCCTGCTCATACTCTATGTTCCTCTCTCACAAAAATAAATAAACATTAAAAAATAATATTGTGGAGAACGTCTTCAAATACGTAACTTTTATTTTGTTTACTTTTTTTTTTAATGTTTATTTATTTTTGAGAGAGAGAGAGAGAGAGAGAGAGAGAGAGAGAGAGAGAGAGAGAATGAGAAGGGGAGAGGTAGAGAGAGAGGGAGACACAGAATCCAAAGCAGGCTCCAGGCTGTCAGCACAGAGCCTGATATAGGAACCCACAAACCATGACATCATGAACTGAGCTGAAGTAAGACACTTAACTGACTGAGCCACCCAGGTGCCTGTTTTCTTTTTTTTTTTTTTTAATGTTTGTTTATTTGTTCGTTCATTCATTCGTTCATTCATTTGTTCGTTGTTTTAAGAGAGAGAGAGAGAGGGAGCAAGGGAGGGGCACAGAGAGAAAGAGAGAATCCCAAGCAGGCTCTGTGCTGTCAGCAGAGAGCCTGACATAGGGCTAGATTTCACAAACCATGAGATCATGACCTGAGCCAAAATCAAGAGTCAGATGCTTAACTGACTGAGCCACCCAGGCTCCTTTCTTAGTATTGTTTCCTTAAGTTTACATTCTCAGAGTAAAATTTACTGGGTCAGAAAATGAGAAGATTTTTCAAATGGCAATCTGTGTGCTACCAGGTCATACCCATCCTTTAGTTAAATAATGAAATCCATTCAGTAAAAGGCTTTGCCTTATTTCTTTAATTTTTACCATTTGTTTTCCATCCATCCTTTGATCTTGTTGATGCACTGAATGTTGATCATCTTCAATATTAGCTGTTTCTTCTAAGTGTGTTATCTCTGTGTTTGCACTTTGTATTGGGCATGATTTCAGTTCTCTGGTGGGTACAGAAGCCCAAGGCTGAATCTATACTCCAAACTCAGGGACAGGGCTGTGTTTTCCTAAGTGTATAAATCCCTGTTTCCTGCATACTCTTCTGTTATGCTTTTGTTTGACCCCTCTTCCTTTATAGCCAGAGTCTTTTTGGACCCACTGCCTCTTTCTTGACAGTGGTCGGGATTCTTCAGTTTGGCTTCTAACCTACCATTCTAGTATAGTTCTTTTCAGGGGTGCCTGGGTGTCTCCTTGGTTAAGCGTCTGACTCTTGATCTCAGCTCAGGTCATGATTTCACAGTTTGTGAGATTGAGCCCCGTGTTGGGCTCTGAGCTGACAGTGTGGAGTCTGTATGGGATTCTTTCTTCCTCTCTTTCTGCCCCTCCCCTGCTTACTCTCTCTCTCAAAATAAATAAACTTAAAAAAAATTAGACTTGTTCTTTTCATGGTCATCACTAATTTCCTATCTATTTTCTTTCTTTTTTAAAAATAGTTTATTGCCAAGTTGGTTTCCATATAACACCCAGTGCTCATCCCCACAAAGTACCCTCCTCCATGCCCATCACTCCCCTCCCCCCACCCCCATCAGCCCTCAGTTTGTTCTCAGCATTCAAGAGTCTCTCATGGCTTGCCTCCCTCCCTCTCCCCCACTATTTTTCCCTTCTTCTCCCCCATGGTCCTCCGTTAAGTTCCTCCTAATTCTCCTATATGTGCAAACATATGGTATCTGTCCTTCTCTGTCTATACAATGGAATACTCCATTTTCATTGATCATTTTCTTTTCATTTTTCTTGAGCTTCTAGGTGATTTAAGACCACTGATTTCCATCCACTTTGTGATAATGCCCCATTAGCTCTGTGGCCCAGTTCTGTTTCTTTCCTTGGTTTGTTCTTTCTTAGTTGATTTCTCTTTCCTCCATCTAGTTGTAGACCTTTCCCAATTTCCTGTCCTGAGCCATCTTTTCTTTTCTTATACACTGTCCAAAAGAGGCCTCTATGTTCATTCAGAGTTTAAACTGGCACTTCTCTTTGGGTGATTTCCACCATCTGTTCATTTACCCAACAGTTTTTCATTGGTCACTTTGTGCCTGGCACTGGCCTAGGGCCCAGGAGAGCAAATCTGACTGCCCAAGATCAGATCTGTAAACAGAGCAGCCATGTGCTAGCTGATATATTCCTTCCAGGGATTTGAAGACTGATGGCCAGAGCTCACAGGAGGATAGAAGACAGCTTGGCCTCAGGGAACTGATGTAAATTTCTTAAAATGGATGACGTTTGAATTTCAGTTTGAGAGAAGAGTTTGTCAAATGAAAATTCAGGGGAGGGAAGAATATTTTAGGCAAAGGAACTATATTATAGGCATGTATGCCTCCCAGGTTTAAGCTGGTGAGGGCAAGAATTTTGTCTTATTTATGTTTATTTTCATGGCATCTGAGAAAGAACGTGACTTTTCAAGTCAGATTGGGGTCCACATTCTAGACACTTTATTTACTGGCTCTAAGGTTTAGGGGCCTTGTGTGTAAATGGAAGGAAGTTTTTTGACAGGGATTAATGAGCTACAAGCACCCAAAATAGTGTCTAGAAGTAGGTGTTTTATTGTTTTTGTTTTTTTAAAATTTAATTAAATTATTATTTTTAGATTGTTTATTGTCAAGTTAGTTTCCATATAACACCCAGTACTTATCCCCACAAGTACCCTCCTCCATGCCGATCACCCCCCTTCCCCTCCCCCCATACCCATCAGTCCTCAGTTCTCAACATTCAAGAGTCTCTCATGGTTTGCCTCCCTCCCTCTCCCCCCAAATTACCCCCTTCTTCTCCCCCACGGTTGGAGGTAGGTTTGTTTTTTTTTAATTTCTTAAATTTTATTTCTGAGAGACAGAGAGAGACGGCGTGAGCAGGGGAGGGACAGAGAGAAAGGGAGACAGAATTTGAAGCAGGCTTCAAGCTCTGAGCTGTCAGCACAGAGCCCGGCGCGGGGCTTGAACCCACGAACTGTGAGATCATGACCTAAGCTGAAGTTGGACGCCCAACCGACTGAGCCCCCCAGCCACCCCGAAAGTAGGTGTTCTTAAAGTGTGAATTTCATCCTTGTGTTTTCCTGTCCTTGCATCTAGTGGCCATAATTGACATGCGGTAGTTGGGGAATAAATATTTGTTGAACAATTTCATAGTTTCCAAACAACATAAGAAAAATGATCTTTTGGGGTGCTGGGGGGTGGCTCAGTCAGTTAAGCCTGACTTCAGCTCAGGTCATGATCTCATGGCTCATGAGTTCGAGCCCCACATCAGGCTCTGCGCTGACATCTCAGAGCCTGGAGCCTATTTCAGAGTCCTTGTCTCTCTCTCTGCCCCTCCCCTGCTCATGCTCTGTCTCTCTCTCTCAAAAATAAGCATTAAACAAAAATTTTTTAAAAAGAAAAAAAGAAAAATGATCTTTTGATGTAAAATATTATGAGTAAAAAGCACAGGGTAAATTTACTAAATTGAGTGGTCTTTCAGAGCAAAAACTTATTTTCTTAAGAGCTAACTTTAATTGGAAGAGAAAATACAGCATTGCATCAAGTCAGGTTTGCTGGATGTCCACACATTGGAACTTGATATAATTTCCCCCCTGAATATCAAAAATGGACTGTGTTGATTATAAATGTCTTATTAATATTCACAGATTTTTAAAAATTTGTTTTCATCTTAATTTCTTTTGGTTTTAAATAAGTATGGTTGTTGATTTTAATTGTTCCAGAATAGTCTGTTTTTTTCCTAGAGGCCCAAGATACTATAGCTCACCTGTTTTTCAGTTACTATTAGCTTAGACTAGAGTCTTTTAGCTCTTTGTTACCAATTCCATTCGTATTCCTTTGTGTGACATAAAGGCCTTCCATGACCTGCCCTTTGCCCTCTTGGGCAACCCTCGGTGTAACCTTAGCTGGGGCACCACAGAAGGGAGGTCTTTGAAAAGGCACCATACAGCTGCCTGTATACTTTTCTTTTCACACACATTGTTTCCTTTGCTTGCAGTGGTCCGCTTGTGTCTCTTTTTTTCTCCCTCACAAGGGTTGTTGCCACTGGAAGGGTTTTCCTTTGTGTCTCCACAGTTGTTACTCAAGGTTGCTGTTTTGCTTAGTTGAAAAACCTTCAGATGTTTCTCACCCACATTATAGAGCCCTTCTTATTTCTGTTCACATTCCAGTGGTATTTGATGTTTTTTTCTGGGTATCGTATGTGTTGCTTCTTATGAATGACTCCTGCTGTACCATGTTAAAAATGGCAGCTAGCATTTCTTGAGCACCTGTTCTGTGAGAGGGACTCTTCTAGGTCCTTTGTAAGTACCGCCTATTATAGGTGTGGGTTGCTTTGCAAGATGGGCTGAACTGTATTACTTCTTTTTCATTGTTCATGTACTCATTTCTAAATAGGCCAGAGCATATTTATTTAATTCCTGAGGGGGTGAGGTCTGGCAACAGATGAAAATCATAAATCATAAAATTCTTGAATTTGAGGTTTTGTTTATACTCCCATCTTTCAAGGTACTGCTTTTAAGGCTGTATGGAAGTTAGAAAATATATTAGTGTCAGTTTTATTACTAAATTATTTAAAACATAGTTTAAAAATATTATTAATAATAAACAAAAGCAAAGAAAGTACTATGTCAGTTTTCTCTTAATTCATTGCTGTGATGATTTATTCAGCAAATATTATTTTGAAGTCTGTGGTACAGCAGATAAGGGAATAATACATCCTGAATATAACAGACAGTGGGGTGCCCTCATGGAACATATAGAAAGTTTAGGTCATCTGTTAGGCCTGAATGGATTCAAGAAGTCTTATTTTCAAAACCCGGTTTTGTTTCTTTGTTGAGAACCATAACTAACATCGTAACATTTGGAAACTACTTTAACAAACAGCCAGAGTGCTTTTTAACTTTTTCTAATTTGAAAGAAAAATTATCTTTTTTTAGCAGAAAATAAGTCCTCTCCTCAGCTAACTTCTTTTGGAGAAAGAGATATTTGCAGTGTTATTTTTGTCTTAGAATTAGTAAGTTAATTGGGGCGCCTGGGTGGCTTAGTCGGTGAAGCATCCGACTTTCGCTTAGGTCATGATCTCGCGGTTCGTGGGTTCGAGCCCTGCGTCAGGCTCTGTGCTGACTGCCAGCTCAGAGCCTGGAGCCTGTTTCAGTCTGTGACTCCCTCTCTCTCTGACCCTCCCCTGCTCACGCTGTCTCTCTCTCTCTCTAGAAATAAAAACCTTAAAAAAAAAAAAAAGAATTAGTAAGTTAAATGACTTTCCTAAACTCATTCATTTTAAAATAATTTGACATTTTTTTTGAGATCCAAAGTTAATTAAAGAATGAATCACTGTTTATTTCACTTCCCTTTCTTCCATTTTGCCTTGAAGCTTTCCACCGATAGCTGTTATTTCTTAGAAGCAGCATTGAGCATTCCTCACAAGGAAGCAATGCCTTTCCTCACTCCCTGTTCTCCAGGCCATCATCCTAAATCTCTAATGTGGGTTGAGACACAGAATGTACACCTGTGCCTGTATGCATTGCTGGGAAGATTTTTCGAGGATTTGGAAGGTACCTGCAAGTAGAGGACACACGGTTAGTAGAGGAAAAAAAATCCAAGAAAAATAAAATTCACATAAACATATATATGGAAGACCATCTGTAATATGGGTGCTGCTCAAGTACATTTCATAAGTAACATGAACTCTTGACTAATTATTGAATTATAGTTCACTTATTGTATGTATTTTGTATTCCACAGTAAAAGTGTTTGGCTGACGGTATGTACTTAAAAAAGGTAGAAAAATCCATCCTCAAATCATCTCACATTTCTTTTTTTTTTTTTTTTTTTTAATATTTTTATTTCTAGGAGAGAGAGAGAGAGAGAGAGAGAGAGACAGCATGAACAGGGGAGGGTCAGAGAGAGAGGGAGATACAGACTCTGAAATAGGCTCCAGGCTCTGAGCTCGGAGTCAGCACAGAGCCTGATACGGGGCTCGAACCCACGAACCGCGAGATCATGACCTAATAGAAAGTCGGACGCTTAACCGACTAAGCCACCCAGGCGCCCCTCATCTCACATTTCTAATTGCATTAGCATGATCTGTTCCCATTCTACCTGCTAAAAGAAAAGTGAATCTTCTTTGGAAGAAGGGAATCTTTTCTAGAGCTCTTACAATTTGTATTGACATTATTTAGCATTTAATAAAAAATCATCATGGATGACAAATGATCAAAAACCTAGAATAAAAAAAAGCAGTAGAAACACGCTCACAGGTAATTTAGATTTTGGTGTAATAGGAAACTGATTTTAAAAAACTGAGCTGGAGCGCCTGGATGGGTCAGTCAGTTAACGTGTCCAGTTTTTGACTTTAGCTCTGGTCATGATCTTATGGTTCATGAGTTTGAGCCCCGCATTGGGCTCTGTGCTCACATTGCAGAGGCTGCTTGGTTTTCTCTGTTTCCCTCTGTCTCTGCTTTTGTCTCTCTTTCTCTCTCTCTCTCAAGGATAAATAAACCTAAAATAAAATAGCTGAGCCAGTATGCTCAAGAGAATAGATGACAAGATTGGGTATTTCACCAGAGAACTGTTACCTATAGAAAGATAATGGATAGGAATTCTAGAACTGAAAAATAATAGAGACTGATTTATTCAGTACATATGGTTTGCTAAAATTAGATACTACAGAAGAGGGGATTAGTAGACTGAAAAATAGTTCAGTAAAACAGACTGAGGCTTGGAGAAAATAAAAGGATAGAAAATACAGGAATGAGCATAAAAACATATTACACACAAAGAAAACATCTTACATTTGTATAATTTGAGCTAAAGAGGAAAGCAAAGAGAAAATGAGACTCAAATATATTTTAGGAGACAACAGCCAAGAATTTCCCAAACTGCATAAAAGATGTCAGGGCAGAGATTTTAGAAACTCAAGAGAGCCCAAATAGGATTAATGCACAGCAGATCATATGTAGGCATATTCTAGTAAAACTTACAAAAACCAAAGAGAAAACTCTTGACAAGAGATTAGGAAAAAAAATATCTCTTCAAAGGAACAACAGCTGACTTTTCAAATGAGTCTGATGGAAGCCATCAGAGGATGTAGAATGATATCTTTTAAAGTACAGAAAGAAGATAACTGCCAACCTAGGTATCTGTCTATACCCAAAGTATTTTTCAAAAGTAAAGGCCAAATTTAGTTGTAATAGACACATTTCTTGAAATACACAAGAAGAAATAGAAAACCTGAATAATTTTTTTTTTTTGAAGTACTGGCAGTCTTTATTTATTTATTTATTTATTTATTTTTTAAATGTTTTATTTATTTTTAGGAGAGAGAGAGACAGCATGAGCAGGGGAGGGTCACAGAGAGAGGGAGTCACAGACTGAAACAGGCTCCAGGCTCTGAACTGGCAGTCAGCACAGAGCCCGACGCGGGGCTCGAACCCACGAACCGAGATCATGACCCAAGCGAAAGTCGGACGCTTAACCGACTAAGCCACCCAGGCGCCCCTGAATAATTTTTTATCTAGTAAAGAAATTGAGTCTTTTAGTTTTAGCTTTTTTTTTTAATGTTTATTTTTTGAGAGAGAAAGAGAGTGTGAGCAGGGGAGGAGCAGAGAGAGAGGGAGACACAGAATTTGAAGCAGGCTCCAGGGCCTGCACTGTCAGCACAGAGCCCAACATGAGGCTCGAACTCATGAGCTGTGAGATCATGACCTGAGCTAAAGTCAGACGCTTAACTGACTGAGCCACCCAAGTGCCCCTGTTTTGTTTTGTTTTGTTTTTTTAAGCAAGGAAAACTCCAGGGTCAAATGGCTTTACAAGTGAATGCTTTCAAATATTTAAGAAAGTAAAATAGCATCAATCTTACAAAACTATTTAGAGAATAGAAAAATGTTTTATGAGGACCACATATCCTAGCTCTTAAATCTGACAATGTCGTATAAGAAAATTACAGGAAAATTTCTCTCGTGAACAGAGATGTAGTTATTCTAAATAGATGATAGGAAATTGAATCTATAGATATATAGAAACAATAATAATATTAGAGGGGCACCTGGTTGGGTCAGTAAGTTAAGCCTCTGACTCTTTATTTTAAAAATTTGTTTTCTACATTTATTTAGTTTTGAGAGAGCATGAACAGGGGAGGGGGAGAGAGAGGAGACACAGAATCCAAAGCAGGCCCCAGTCTCTGAGCGAGCATTCAGGATAGATCCTGACGCTGGGCTTAAACCTACAAACCGTGAGATCATGACCTGACCGAAGTCAGACACTTCACCCATTGAGCCACCCAGGCATCCCAACATCGGACTCTTGATTTTGACTCCGGTCATGATTTCACAGTTTGTGAGATTGAGCCCTGTGTCACGCTGCATGCTGGCAGTGTGCAGCCTGCTTGGGATACTCTCTGTCTGCCTCTCTCTGTCCTCCCCTGCTTGCGTGCTCTCTCACTCTCAAATAAACTTTAAAAAAAAAAAAAAAGTGTTGGAACCAAATGGGATTTATCCCAGGAATGCAAAATTGGCTTACTAAACTCTGTTAATAGGGAAGGTGATGGTCCAAGGGCACAAAATTTCTAGTGTGTAAGATAAGTTCTGGAGATCTGCTGTGCAGCATAGCTCCTGAAGCTACCAGTGCTGTATTGTATCCTTTAATTTGCTAAGAGGATTGATCTTATGTTAAGTGTTCTGACGACACAAATGAAGTAAAATAAAGAAGGTGGGAGAAAACCTGGAGTATGTCTATGACCTTGATGGTAGTGGTCATGGTTTCACAGATGTGTACTTATCCCCTAAATCACTGAGTTAGATATGTTGAATATGTACAGCTTTTTACATGTCAATCATATCTCAATAAAGTGCTTAAAATGGGAAAAACTCAATATAATGAACCACATTCACAGAATAAAGGAAAAAAGTCATATGATTACCTCAGTTTTTACAGAAAACCATATGGTAAAATTCAATACCCATTTCTGTTAAAAATTCTCAGCAGACTAGTAGGAGAAGAAAGAAACCCCCTTAATCTGATAAAGGCTTTTTTTCCCCCAAAAAACCAACCCTACAAAACATCACAATTAATATTCAAACAGTCAAAGTTTTCCTTTCTATGTTGAGAATGAAAGAAAAATGCTGACTATCACCACTTTCGTTCCACTTTGTACCAGAGGTTATAGTCAATAATAAAGCATGGAAAAAAAGTGTTAACGATTGGAAAGGAAGACGGTGATCTTTATTCATGTTCAGATTACTTGACTGGACACATCAAAAACCCCAAAGAATGAAGGTTGCTACCTACAAAGTCAACCTCCAAAAATTATTTGAATTCTTATAATCAACAACAAACCAATGGTGATTTAAAAATGATACCCTTTTATTAGCATAGAAAAACAGATACTTTAGGATAAATATGGTGGGAGATGTTTAAGAAAGACCTCAACATTAAAGACTACATAACATTATTGATAGAAGTTAAAGATGCCCTAGCTAAATGTTCATGACCTGGAAGACTCAGTATGGTGAAAATGTTAGCTCTTTCCAAATTGATCTATAGGTTGAACACAGTCCTAGCAAGCATTTTCATGTGTGGCAACTGGTTCTTAGTATAGATATTATTAACCAAGATAATTTTGATGAACCGAAGCTGGAGCTATTATGGTACACAACTAAATTGCAAAGGACTGACAATGCTGAGAATTGGGAAGGAAAGACGGTGGTCTTTATTTATTTATTCATGGTAAAGGAAGTGGAACTCCCATACTCTACCCATGGGAATGTCGGTCAGAGTAGCCACTATAGGCAACTGTGTGGCATTGTCTGGTAAAGCTACAGATGCTCTGTGACCCAGAAGTGCCATTCCTAGGTATATGCTCAACAGAAATGGCTTCATTTGTGCACCAAAAAACATGTTCAAGAATCTTTAAAGCAACATAATTTAATAATAATAATTTAAATAGCCCAAACAAGAAGCTACCCAGATATTATTTGGCAAAGGTAAAGGAATTTTTGCAGATGTTATTAAAGTCTCTGGTCAATTGACTTTGAGTCAATTACAGGGCTGACCTCCTCAGGTGAGCCGTTTAAAAGAAGATCTAGAGGTCAGAGATGCTCTGCTGTTGGCCTTAAAGAAGCAAGCTGCCATGCGCTCTATGGTTGCAAGTAAATGAGTTTTGCCAACAATGAAGGACTCAAGCTTATAAGAGGACTTTGATCCTTAAACCATGGATGTTGACAGCAGCCCCAGGCAACACCTTGATGGCAGCCTTGTAAGGTCCTTTAGCACAGGGCCCAGCTAGCCCATGCCTCTGGATACCTGACCCCCAGAAACATGGATCTTGTTTTAGGCTGCTAACTTTGTGGTGAGGTTGTAGGCAGCATACACTGAAACACTGTTCTTCATCTTTGTACCAGTTACGTGTGTGTGTGTGTGTGTGTGTGTGTCTGTGTGTGTGTGTGTCTGTGTTTACTTTGTAAGACTTTATCATATTATGCATTTATGATTTATGTACTTTGCTGTACATATGTAAGAATGAGTTATATTCAATAAAAATGTTCATTTTAAAACAAAATTAATAGCATTCTCTGCATTATTTTTGACTGGTATACAAATATAATCAAGTAATTATGCTTTCTTTGTACTGATCCAGTTGAACACAAGATTTGGTCATGAAATTAATTTAAATGCTCCTTTCTGTTAGTGAACTCACTTCTGTCCTTCCTTTCTTATTGCTGTCACTTAGATGTACATTTTTCCCTAGTTGTTTCACTCTGAGTGTCAGACTCTTAAAGCTGGAGATGTAACGATTTTCCAGTCTAATTTCCTATATTTTTTCCATGTTTTGAAATTTGAAGATAACGGACATATAGCATTATATCAGTTTCAGGTGTGCAGCATGATTTGATATTGTATGTATTTGTGAAATCATCACTGCAAACAGTCTAGCTGACATCCATCACCTTACGTAGGTACACAGCTTGTTTTTCTTCTAAAGAGGACTTAAAATGTATTTTTAGTAATTTTTGGATATGCAATACAGTATTATCAACTATGGTCACCACATTGTATGTTATATCTCCATGACTTGTTTATTTTATAACTGGAGGTTTGTACCTTTGACCCCTTCATCCAACCGTTGCCTCTACCAACCACCAATCTGGTCTCTATGAGCTCGGGGAGTGTGTGTGTGTGTGTGTGTGTGTGTGTGTTTAAATTCCACAAATAGAGGAACCTGGGTGGCCCAGTCAGTGAGGCATGTGATTCTTGATTTTGGCTCATGAATATCTCATGGTTCATGGGATCAAGCCCCATGTTGGGGTCTGCACTGACATTGTGGAGCCTGCTTGAGTTGTATGAATTATTCGTATATTTTGAATATTAATCCCTTATCAGGTGTATGATTTGCAAATATTTTCTCCCATTCAGTAGGTTGACTTTTCAACCTAGTTTTTGTGGGCAATTTCCTTTGCCACGCAGAAGCTTTTTAGTTTGTAGTCCCACTTTATTTTTGCTTTTGTTGTTTTTGATTTTTGGAGTCATATCCAAAAAATCATCACCAGAACTTATACAAGGAGCGTACTGCCTATGTTTTCTTCTAGGAGTTTTATGGTTTTAGGTCTTATATTCAAGTCTGAATCCATTTTGAGTTAATTTTTGCATATGGTGTAAGATAGTAGTCTAGTTTCATTTTCTTGCATGTGGCTGTTCAGTTTTCCCAGCATCATTAATTGAAGAAACTGTCCTTTTCCCAGCGTATGTTCTTGGTTTCTTTGTCATAAATTAACTGACCATACATGTAGGAGTTTATTTCTGGGCTCTCTGGTCTGTTCCATTGATCTGTGTGTCTGGGTTTTTTTTTTTTTTTTAATTGATGTACAGTTAACTTACTAATTTCAGATGGACAACAGTGATTTAACAATTATATACAGTATGAAATAATAATAAATGTAGTTACCATCTGTCACCACTCAGTTATTACAATATTTTTGACTGTATGCACCAGGCTATACTTTTTATCTGTGTGACTTATTTTATAACTGAAAGTTTGTAACTCTAGATCGCCTTCACCTATTTCACCTATATATACCCCTGCCCATCTCCTATCTGGCAGCCACTAGTTTGCTTCTGTATTTATGAGTCTGTTTCTCTTTTTGTTACTGTTTGTTTGTTACTTTATTTTGTTTTTTTAGATTCCACATATGAGTGAAGTCATAAGGTATTTGACTTTCTCTGACTTATTTCACTTGGCATAATAGCCTCTAGATCCATCCATGTTGTTGTAAATGGCAAGACTTCATTTATGTGTCTGTTTTTATGTTAGTACCGTACTGCTTTGATGACTAGAGTTTGAAAATCAGGGAGCGTGATGCCTTCAGCTTTGTTCTTTGTCAAGATTGCTTTGGCTGTGTAGGGTTTTTCTAGTTCCATATACATTTTAGGATTGGTTGTCCTATTTCTGTGAAAAATGCCATTTGAATTAAAAAAAATTTTTAATGTTAATTTTTGAGAGAGAGAGAGAGAGAGAGAGAGAGCGAGCGAGCAGGGGAGGGGTAGAGAGGGAGGGAGACACAGAATCCGAAGCAGGCTCCAGGCTCTGAGCTGTCAGCACAAAGCCGATGCAGGTCTCGAACTCATGAACCTGTGAGATAATGACGTGAGCTGAAGTCAAATGCATAACCGACTGAGCCACCCAGGTGCCCCTTGAATTTTTTAAACTTTAGTTCCAGTGTGTTTATGTACAATACAGTGATTGAGCAATTCTGTACATGACTCTGTGCTCATCACTAGAAGTGTCCTCTTAATCCCCTTCACTTATTTCACCCATTTATTTAAGAGTCTGTTTTTTGGTTTATCTTATACTTTTCTTTGTTCATTTGTTTCTTAAATTCCACCTGTGAGTGAAATCATATAGTATTTGTCTTTGACTGACTTATTTCACTTATTTTTACACTCTCTAGATCCATTTGTGTTCTTGCAAATGGCAAGATTTCATTCTGTTTCTACGGTTAAGTAATATTACGTTGTATGTATATATATATATATATATGGATGCATATATCTTTTTGAATTAGTGTTTTCATATTCTTTAGATAAATACTCAGGAGTGGAATTACTGGGTCATAAGTCATTCTGTTTGTAACTTTTTGAAGAACCTCCAGACTTTTCCACAGTGGCTGCACCAGTTTGTGTTCCCACCAATGGTGCACCAGGGTTCCTTTGTCTCCACATTCTCACCAACACTTGTTTCTTGTGTTTTTGATGTTAGCCTCCCATTCTGACAGGTGGGAGGTGATATCTCGTTGTAGCTTTGATTTGCATTTCCCTGATGATGAGTGATATTGAGCATCTTTTCAGGGGTCAGCCATTTGTATGTCTTCTTTGGAAAAATGTCTGTTTATGACTTTTGCCATTTTTAACTGGATTATTTGTTTTTTGTGTGTTGAGTTGTAGAAGTTCTTTATATATATTAGATATTAACACTTTATCAGATATGTCATTTGCGAATATCTTTTTTTCCATTCAGTAGGTTGTATTTTAATTTTCTTGATTATTTACTTTGCTGTGCAGCAGCTTTTTGTTTTGATGTAGTCCCAATAGTTTATTTTTTAAATGCCATTGGAATTTTGATAGGGATTGCATTATGAATCTGTGGATTGCTTTGGATAGTGGACATTTTAATAATAATAATTCTTCTAATTCATAAACACCAATTATCTTTCTAATTTTGTCATCTTCATTTTCTTTCATCAGTGTTATACAGTTTTTAGTGTACAGGTCTTTCACCTCCTTGGTTTAAATTTATTCTTAGGTACATTGTTCTTTTTGATGCAGTTATAAATGGGATTATTGTCTTAATTTCTCTTTCTGATAGTTTATTATTAATTTATAGAAACAAACGAGATTTTTGTATATTAATCTTGTATCCTGCAACTTCATTGAATTCATTTATTAGTTCTAGGAGGTTTTTGGTGGGATCTTTAGGGTTTCATATATAAAATATTTAATCTGCAAATAGAGACAGCTTTACTTCTTCCTTTCCAGTTTGGATGCTTTTTAATTAATTCTTTTTTTTTGGCCAAATTTCTCTGGTTAGGACTTCCGATACTATGTTGAATAAAAGTGGCAGGGTGACCATCCTTGTCTTGTTCCTGATCTTAGAGGAAAAGCATTAAACTTTTCACCGCTGAGTATGATGTTATCTGTGGGCTTGTCATATATGGCCTTTACTATATTGTTCCCTCTATACTTCACTGGGAGTTTTTTATCACACATGGATGTTGAATTTTGTCAAATGCTTTGTCTTTGTCTCTTGAAATGATCATATGATTTAAAAAAATTTTTTTTAATGTTTTATTTATTTCTGAGAGACAGAGAAGACAGCGTGAGCAGGGGAGGGTCAGAGAGAGAGGGAGACACAGAATCCGAAGCAGGCTCCAGGCTCTGAGCGAGCTGTCAGCACAGAGCCTGACACGGGGCTCGAACCCATGAGTGGTGAGATCATGACCTGAGCCGAAGTCAGATGCCCAACCGACTGAGCCACCCAGGCTCCCCAAATGATCATATGATTTTTATCCTTTATTTTGTTAGTGTGGTATATAACTTAAATCTTATTTTAAAGATGATGAAACTGGAACATGTTTCAAGTTAGAAGTAATGTGACATGCTTCCAGCTAAGTATTGAACATCAAAGCCAGTACCTCCATTCTTAAGGGCTCTAGTTCTATGTCCATTTTCTCATATCGCAGACCTTTTGGAATCCAGAGGGTATAAGTGCATGTTGTTAAGTTGTTATGTTTTGGGTGCAGTTTGGGTTGGGATGAAGGGTGTTGAGAGTGGGTGACTTTATCTGGTTCTAAATAGAACTATATAGGGGGACGTGGGTGGCTCAGTCGGTTAAGTGTCCAACTTCGGCTCAGGTCGTGATCTCACAGTCCGTGGGTTTGAGCTCCGGGTCGGGCTCTGTGCTGACAGCTCAGAGCCTGGAGCCTGCCTCAGATTCTGTGTCTCCCTGTCTCTCTCCCCCTCCCCCACTCGCTCTCTCTGTCTCTCAAAATAAAAAAACTAAAGACATAAAAAAAATCTACATAGAGCTATATATAGAATGATATTGACATAGTAGGAGGTGCAGGGGAGAAATTAATTTAATTACAAATGTTTACTGCACCTATCTTTATGCTGTACACTGGGATGGCCTTGCCACACATTTTCTTTGATTTGGGTATCTACTTCCTGGAAATGGCTTCCTACTGTTTCAAGTATTCTAAGGCTTTCCTGTGGCGTACAGCCTTCCTCCTCCCTGAATTGATATGAAATTAGATAGTGTTCTTTCTTATCCTGCGTGTGGAAAGAGGACCTGGACTCCGTCTGTGTATGGGTGAATGGATGTAAAGCCAGTTTGAAATCAGTCGTTGATCACATATAATCTTTGGGGTAAAGCAGCGACACATTGAGATACTGGCTAAATGGTTCAAGAAAGCATTTGCAAAATTAAATGTAATAGTTATGGCAGGTAAATGCATATAAACGTGTTTGATCCATAAAACATTTTCATTCATGCCTGTTTTTTTAAAAATAGCTTTATAACTTATGACTTTTTCTTTTTTACATCTCTGATCCTGAGTTCATAGTATTGTATTTTGGAAAAGTTAGAAATATTAAATAGTGCTTCTAGGGTAAAACATCTGTCAGTGTTTCCATTATAAAATAAATTTTTAAAGGGTTTAGAAGTCAGCTGTAAAAATTTGTTCTTGGCTGATACTTTGTATACAAAAATTTCTGCCCAGGATAATTTTCAGAAGAATTTTTTAGTGGCATAAACTGTGAGGTTATATGGCTGAACTAGCTTACATAGAATTCGGTTTTTATGCTTCTATCAAGGTAGGGCAAAGATGACAGCTTTTAAAGTGATTCAAATAAAACAATATGAAAATTTTATTTCCAGCCTTGTGCTCCTAGAAAATTGTTGGTTAAAAAAAATTACTCTGCCATTGTTTAAAAAAATATTACTCTGCCATCAGAAGACTCACCACTGGCTCAAGTATCAAAAATAATACCACCAAACCCAGCATAAGCCCAACATTTAAATGACTTCAGAATAACTCTCTCTCTCTCTCTCTCTTTTTTTTTTTTGGTTTTAAGTCTTTTTTAAAATTCCAATTAGTTAACATATAGTATAATATTGATTTCAGGAGTAACAGTTAGTGATTCACACATATAACACACCCAGTACTCATCACAGCAGGTGCCTTCCTTTTTTTTTTTTAGTAGTTTATTGTCAAGTTGGTTTCCATATAACACCCAGTGCTCATCCCCACAAGTGCCCTTCTTAATACCCATCCCCCGTTTAGCCTGTCTCCTTGCCCACCTGCCTCCATCAACTCTCAGTTTGTTTTCTATAGGTAAGAGTCTCTTATGGTTTGCCACCTTCTCTTTTTTCTTTTTTCCGCCCTTCTCTTATGTTGATCTGTTTTGTTTCTTCAGAATATCTCTTTTAAGTACAGATTTTAGCATCTGATTTTGAAAGCAGTATCTGGGGCTGCTCATTCTGTAACCCCAGAGAGATTCTTTTGGGCCCCTCTTGTTGAAATATAGCTGTTTGCTACCTGGGCTTAGCTGTCTGCAAAGCAAGGAAGGAAGTGCTAATGGGAAAGCAAAGACATGTATCTTGAATGACTGGAGACCTACCCAGTGCAGCTGGAGAACTTCTTGTTAATGTAACTTTGTTCCTAAAGCTTTGGGCAGGTCTTCACCTGAAAAGAAGAACCACCACAGTGTTGACAAACTCCTTGCTCTTTTATGGTATTGTGAACACACACGCACACACAGCTCTGTACTTTACAGCTTGTGGCCAGGTTTCTTTTTATATTCTTTGCTACTTCTTCAAAGTTAAATCTCATAAGTAGATTACCTCCAGGGATAATTTCATATATGGCAACCCAGACAGGTCTCAGAGTTCACAGTAGCTTCCTCTGTTGTGTCAGCTTCTGAACCAAAGAAGTGTAGTTCATGTGCATAGAGCTCACAGGGGATATTTGAGGCCTTGTTGGTTTGACATGAAACAAGACTTTATATGAAATATAAATTGGAAATGACACTGGGTTATATACGGTTGCTCAGAAATACAGTTTCATGGTAGGGAAGGAGCTACTTCATTAGTGAAAGACCACCCCCCCGCCCCATTACAAAATAATGCTCATGCTGCAGGCCATACTTAGGGCCAACCAGAGTAACACAACAACAACCACCCTTTAGTTTTTGCTCTTCAAGCATACAACTTCCTTAGACAAATCTGTTTTTAAAGTCAAGCCAATGTTTATTCAGATATCTGCTAAATTTGCTTTAGATTCTTAGAATCTTCTCACCCACCTTCTGGGCACTCTAGCTCGGAGTGCTGAGGTAGAAGAAAGTTCGCCTTGGTTTCAGGGATTGAGACATGTTGCTTCCTCTGGGGTCATCTCTGCTGAGAAGCCACTTCTGTATCCTTGCCTGGTCTGTTTCATTATAGGGAGAGACAGGCATTCCTGCTGTCACAACCTGCTGGTGTGGAAGGGACACTGGATGTCTTAAACAAACAGAAGGGCACTGCCATACTATTGAGCAAATGTTTAAATTCACAGTTCCTGAAAAGTGGCTATGTAGATGCTCTTTGGGAAAGAGCAGATTATGTAATTTCTCAGAGGAATAATCAGTTATTATCATTACTTTATTCCAATTGCTCCAGATTTGGCCAGCAGAAGCCCCCCAAGTTGGCTCCTGTGTCATGTTGACATGTTCTCATTCCTTCTTTGAACATTTCTTTGTTTTCTGGACATGTTCCAGCCTCGTCTTTCGCTGCTTGTTGTTTTCTAAGAGGCCCTCATTCCTTGTAGTAGAGAAATCCAGATGCTCCCAAGCTCTCTGTGAACAGAACTAGGAAATATGTGTATGTACTCCTTCCTTCCTCTCTGTCTGACTGTCTGCCTACCTACCTACCTATCTTAAAAACTGACTTCACAATGATAGCTCCAGCACCACAGGGTTCATTATAGTTTCCTCCTTTCTGTAGTTGTGACTCCTTCTCATAGTGAGAAATATAGTTCTTCTTGTCCACATTGTATTTACTTTGTTGCTTATCCTGTTTGTAACCAGTAGGCTCATATTACTGGCCTGCTATTCCATTAGGTCACCCTTCTTGCTTAGGCTTCAATTCCTGTGAGCTCCTGCCTCTTCCTCACTCAGGCCCTGATGCTCCACTGTTTTACCATATTATTTTTGAGCGTGGATCCTTTGAAGGTTGGGAGTTCTCACTTTTCGACATGGAGTCCCATAGCCAATTGATCAGTGGCAGCTCTACTTGTGTTTAGAGTGTTACGTCATATTACATTGATATCTATCTTGATGGCTGTCTTTCTTTTTCTAAAGCATCATGTTGAGAAAAAAGAAATTCTGCATTTGTTCTCATACTCGAGTGCATTTCAGAGGACATCTGGAGGACGGTCATGCCTCTCTCTGGCAAGAAAGCTTCGTCTTCCTTATGGATTTTGTGTATGTGTTTGTGTGCTGGTGGAAGTGGGTGGGGGGGTTCTTCAGAAGCTTCCAGCCCCAGTCATACTTGTCTTCTTGCTGTTCCTCAGACATGCCTACTTCTGGGCCTTTTTCTACACCATCTTTTTCATTGGTGTCATCCTTTTAACCCGTGTTGTTACCACCATCTTTCTTTCCTTTTTTTTTTTTTTAATAGTTTATTGTCAAGTTGGTTTCCATATAACACCCAGTGCTCATCCCCACAAGTGCCCTCCTCCGTGCCCATCGCCCCCTTCCGCTCCCCCCACCCCCATCACTCCTCAGTTTGTTCTCAGCATTCAAGAGTTTCATGGTTTGCCTCCCTCCCTCTCCCCCACTATTTCCCCCCCCTTCTTCTCCCCCACGGTCCTCCGTTAAGTTCCTCCTAATCCTCCTATACGTGCAAACATATAGTAGCTGTCCTTCTCTGCCTGACTTATTTTGCTCAGCATAACACCCTCAAGGTCCATCCGTGTTGCTACGCAGGCCAGATTTCACTCTTTCTCATTGCCATGTAGTATTCCATCGTATAGATAAACCACATCTTCTTGATCCATTCATCTGTTGATGGGCACTTAGGCTCTTTCCATGGTTTAGCTATTGTGGAGAGTGCTGCTATGAACATTGGGGTACATGTGCCCCTATGTATCAGCACTCCTGTATCCCTTGGGTAAATTCCCAGCAGTGCTATTGCTGGGTCATAGGGGAGCTCTATTGTTAATTTTTTGAGGAACCTCCACACTGTTTTCCAGAGGGGCTATACCAGTTTACATTCCCACCAATCGTGTAGGAGGGTGCCCATTTCTCCACATCCTCGCCAGCATCTGGAGTCCTCTGATTTGCTCATTTTAGCCACACTGACTGGTGTGAGGTGGTATCTCAGTGCGTATTGTTACCACCATCTTTCATATGCCCTTCCTTGGTCATCTCAGCAGGAAGCAGCCATTCTTTCCACTGCCCAGAGCTTAAGCCATTTGAATGAAGTTTGCTTTTGGTTACAGATATTTCGGGATGTGCCTTGTGGGTCCTACTTATTTCTGGGTATCAGTAGCCTGGTACTAGTGATGATATTTTTTAGTGTTTTATTAACTATTAAGTGTCACCTCATTGTAAGGAGGGATTATTTAATGCCTAACAGATGCCTTTCAACATTGTAAGATTTTGATAAGTGTTTATTGGATTTCAAATTTTGGTGGAATGAAAAATATTTGGTATCATCATTTGATAATCTTGGTTCATACTATCCATGTTTTAATTGGATTTTTGCTCCCTTGTATGTATAGATGCTGAACTTATTTGGGTTGGGTACAAAAGAGATTTATTTGGTTCACATATTTACATAGAGTAAAATTCTCCCTTTTTAGCATTTGGCTCTATGAATTTTAAAAGCTGTATAGATTTGTGTAACCTCTACCACAGTCAGGATAGAAAACAGTCCCATCATACCCCAGATTCCCTTGCATCCCTTTTTAGTCTGTACTTCCTTTCACCCCTCAGTCCTTGCCAATCACTAATCTGTCTTATGTCCCTGTGGGTTTGCCTTTTGTAGAATGTCATATAAATGGAATTATTTTGAGTCTGGCCTTTTTCTATTAGCGTATTGCTGTTGAGATCCATCCATGTTGTTTAATGTGTTGGCTAGTATTCTACTATATAGATGCCTCAGGGTTGTTTATCTGTCTGTCAGTTGAAGGACACTTGGATTATTTTCATTTTTTTGACCTTTAATAATAAAACGTCTGTGACCACTGCTATATCTGTCTTTGTATGGACATAGGTTTTTATTCCTCTTGGTTAAATAGCCGTAAGTGGAATTGCTGCATCATATGGTAGGCATCTGTTTATAAGAACCCATGAAGCTATTTTACAGGGCTGTTGTACCATATTTTACTCCCATTAAAAATGTATGAGAGAGCCAGTTTCTCCACTTCCTCACCAGGACATAGTAATATAATTTTAAACCATTACAGTGGTTGTATAAGAATATTCACTTTTTGTTGTGGTGGTTGTTTGCTCTTTTTTTTTTTTTAAGCTTATTTATTTTGAGAGATAGAAAACGAGTGTGAGGAGGGGAGGGGCAGAGTCGGGTGGCGGTGGGGGCAAGGATCCCAACCAGGTTCTATGCCACCAGCACAGAGCCCTGTGTGGGGCTCAAACCCATGAATCATGAGATCATTACCTTAACTGACTGAACCAGGTGTCCTGTTTGCTCTCTTTTGTTTTGCATTTCCTGATGACAAAATGATGCTGAACATTTGTTGGTGTGTACTCATTGGACCTTCATATATATATAATCTTTTCTGAAGTATCTATGCAAGTCTTTTACCCACTTCTTAAATTGGTTTGTTTTTGTATTAATGAATTATAAGACTTATTTGTGTAATATGGATGAAAGTCCTTTGATATACACTTATATGTATGTGTTATTTATATGTACATACAACTACATATATTTGTCTAGTTATTTCATAGTTTTTTGTTAAAATATCTGTAATTGAGGATTTGTTTATTTCTCCCTTTTTGTTAGTTTTTGCTTCATCAGACTTGAGGTATTTTTATTAGGTGCATATATATTTACAATCATTATGTCTTACTAATGCACTGACTCTTTTTTTTAACTTATTTTTTTAATGTTTTATTTATTTTTTGAGAGAGTATAAGCAGAGGAGGGACAAAGAGAGAGGCAGGAGGATCTGAAGTGGGCTCTGCTCTGACAGCAGCAAGTTCAGTGTGGGGCTTGCACTCACAAATTGTTAGATCATGACCTGAGCCAAAATTGGACACTCAACCAACTGAGCCACTCAGATGCCCCTGCACTGACTCTTTTATTAACACGAAATATTCCTCTTTGACCCCTGTAACACTTTCTTTAAAAAATTGAATCTGATATTAATATAGCTACTCCAATTTTATGAGAATGTTTTCAAAGATTGGAAATGATGGGGAACATTGCATGCTGATATTAGAAAGATTTATCATATGGTGTTGGGAGAACTGGACAGCAACATGCAGAAGAATGAAACTAGATCATTTTCTCACACCATGCACAAAAATAAACTCAAAATGGATAAAGGACCTGAACGTGAGACAGGAAACCATCAAAACCCTAGAAGAGAAAGCAGGAAACAACCTCCTTGACCTCCACCGCAGCAACTTCTTACTTGACACATCCTCAAAAGCAAGGGAATCAAGAGCAAAAATAAACTGTTGGGACCTCCTCAAGATTAAAAGCTTCTGCACAGCCAAGGAAACAACCCAGAAAATTAATAGGCAACCAACGGAATGGGAAAAGATAGTTGCAAATGACATATCAGATAAAGGGTTAATATCCAGAATCTACAAGGAACTCACCAAACTACACGCCCGAAAAACAAACAACCCAGTGAAGAAAATGGGCAGAAGATATGAACAGACACTTCTCCAAAGAGGACATCCAGATGGCCAACAGACACATGAAACGATGCTCAGCATCCCTCCTCATCAGGGAAATACAAATCAAACCACACTGAGATACCACCTCACGCCAGTCAGAGTGGCTAAAATGAGTCAATCAGAGAACTCTAGATGCTGGCGAGGATGTGGAGAAACGGGCACCCTCCTACACTGTTGGTGGGAATGTAAACTGGCACAGCCCCTCTGGAAAACAGTGTGGAGGTTCCTAAGGAAACTAACAATAGAACTCCCCTATGACCCAGCAATAGCACTGCTAGAATTTACCCAAGGGATACAGAAATGCTGAGGCATAGGAGCACATGTACCCCAATGTTCATAGCAGCACTCTCCACAATAGCTAAAACATGGAAAGAGCCTAAGTGTCCATCAACGTACGAATGGATCAAGAAGATGTGGTTTATCTATACCATGGAATACTACATGGTAATGAGAAACAATGAAATCTGGCCATGTAGCAACATGGATGGACCTTGAGGGTGTTATGCTGAGCGAAATAAGTCAGGCAGAGAAGAACAGATATGTTTGCACGTATAGGTGGATTAGGAGGAACTTAATGGAGGACCAAGGGGGAGAAGAAGGGCGGAAATGGTGGGGGAAAGGGAGAGAGGCAAACCATGAGAGACTCTTTGAATGCTGACAAAAACTGAGGACTGGTGGATGTGGGGGGGAGGAGGGGTGGGCATGGAGGAGGACGCTTGTGGGGATGAGCACTGGGTGTTATGTGGAAACTAATTTGACAATAAACTATTTGTAAAAAAATAAAAAAATTAAAAAAAAAAAAAAAAAAAGAAAGATTTATCATAGAGAGGGAGTAAGAAATGAAATGGAGGGGCGCCTGGGTGGCACAATCAGTTGAGTGACCGACTTCGGCTCAGGTCACAATTTCACGGTTCATGGGTTCAAGCCCCGCGTCAGGCTCTGTGCTGACAGCCAGCTCAGAGCCTGGAGCCTGTTCAGGATTCTGTGTCTCCCTCTCTCTCTGACCCTCCCGTGTTCAGGCTGTCTCTCTCTCTCTCTCAGAAATAAATAAAAACATTAAAATAAATAAATAAATAAAAGAAATGAAATGCAGGTGGGTATTACCAAGTAAGCAAAGCTATCAAGGCAAGAAATAGTATCCAGAGCTAGATCACTCTTATCTGTGGCTTCAGGGGTAAAGAATGAAAGGAGAGTTGCAGATATGAGTAGATTTTTAGAGTTGGCTATCCCTTACATTTATTTTAAAAATCTAGCAATAGTTCATAGTGGGCCCGCAACCGCTAATCAAAGAAATGTGGTTTCAGTTTTCATTATCAGTGTATGAAGGTGGTAGTTCAGATGTTGGCTGACTTTTCAGATGACTGTGGTTAATCTCGTAGTAAATTGTCTGTAGGAACATCGTTAGGTTCTTGGATTGTACCCCTTACATTAATGTTCTGAATCTTCCTTGTCCTGCTGAAAAATTTGCATCATATACCATGGTTTTCTGAAATGGCCTACAAATTGGGCTTGTTTTTCAGTGAGGGCCAGGATATTAAAGGATGTTGAAGATGTGAAATCCACTTGGCTGGAGATTGGTGTGATATGAAGGAATCTGAGGTCAGATACTGCAGCTGCCTGTATACATGTAAAAAGTTTAAATACAAATAATCTTTATTTGACATATGCTCTATATTCTTGACCGTGTTGTTTAAACTTTTTAGGGTATTTTCTTTCCTGAATTATTATTATTATTATTTTTTTTATATTTTTATTTATTTCTAGGAGAGAGAGAGAGCGTGAGCAGGGGAGGGTCAGAGAGAGAGGGAGACACAGACTCTGAAACAGGCTTCAGGCTCCGAGCTGGCAGTCAGCACAGAGCCCGACGCGGGGCTCGAACCCACGAACCGCGAGATCATGACCTAAGCGAAAGTCGGACGCTTAACCGACTAAGCCACCCAGGCGCCCCTCTTTCCTGAATTATGTTACATCCCTACTTTGATTTCACATCAAAAATGGTTATGATTCTAAAATAGAAATGATCTTTGATTCAGGGAAATAGTTGGAAATTATATCAGTAGACTTCTGTGAATAAATACAGATAATTGTCTTTAAAAAGAGCCCTACTTTGAGCATTTTTTTTTAATTTATTTTTTTTAATGTTTTTATTTATTTCTAGGAGAGAGAGAGACAGCGTGAGCAGGGGAGGGTCAGAGAGAGAGGGAGTCACAGACTGAAACAGGCTCCAGGCTCTGAGCTGGCAGTCAGCACAGAGCCCGACGCGGGGCTCGAACCCACGAACCGCGAGATCATGACCCAAGCGAAAGTCGGACGCTTAACCGACTAAGCCACCCAGGCGCCCCTGAGCATTTCTAAGGATACTGTAGCTTTGTTTTTTATGAGGATTGAAAAAATGGTCGCATTCCTCACATACAGGGATGTATCAGTCTAGCTCACCTCCTTGCCCTAGTGATTGACGAATGGGACATGCAACCCAAAATCAACCCCAGCAGAGTGAGTAATCCTGGGACTTTTTTGCAGAGCGCCTGCATAAGAATTTCTCCCTTTTCCCCCTCTGGGGTCTCTAAGAGGATAAGATATAATTGTGAAGCTACTGGAACCCTTACACTATGAGGAGGAGGCTGCCCTGGTAAAGGAGCCAGCATTGACAGAATCCGAGCTGGGACACATATACCCATTCTCTTTCTCTCACTCTCTTTGTCACAAATACCAGACGAGCCTTTCAGTCTGATCAGGTGGACTCGATTATATAAACTAATAAGTTACTTAAAAAGAGCCAATTCAAATTGCTTTTTTTTCTGTCTCTTGTAGCTAATCTAGTCATTATTAATGCATTGAATATGTTTTCAACACTTTTAAAAAGTCCAGTAAAGATTAAGATTCAAAAGAAAGCAACCACTATGTACAGAGCTACTTGTATATGTATACACTCTTTTACTAAATTTCAGTGATTATCTCTTCCTTCCATGGACTCTGTTCCTGCAAAGTCTTTCATCCAGTTCTTCTATCTCAGGAATTCTTCCCTAGGGTCCGTTTCCCAGATTTGCTTCTATCCAGCTTCTTGCCTGACTTTTCTTTATTTGTTCCTGAGCTTCAGAACTTGATGTGATTTTCTGCCAAAATCTTTTCCCTATCTTGTTGTTCACTTCTGGCATCAAAATATTTAATACTTTGCTTACTGAGATTACTCTAGTTGGATTCTGCTGTGTTTTGTGAACTATGTCTCCTTTAAGGTGAAGCATACTTGCTTCTTCCTCACCTGGGTGACTAGGTGCAGAGGCTTGGTTATACCAGGGTTAGGTTGTGGTTGGTTAATTGCTTGTGGTGGCCGTGCAGAAGAGGAGAGAGGGTACATGTTATAGGACATCCATAATACTGTTTCAAGTCCCATTATCTTTTAGGAGCAGTGTCCAGGGACCCTAAACCCTGACTTGTTAGACCTTTGCTCCCTTCCTTTCCCACAGTCCAAGCCCGGTCTGCACAGCCTGATCTGTTCCTTACCAGATCCAGGTCATTTCTGCAAGAGCCCCTTTTCCTTCTTTACTTAAAACATTACAAACAAAATTGAACCATTTTTAAAGAGAGTTATATAGTTTTCCTTACTGCAGTCACAGATAAATAAAGAGGGAGACAGATCCTGCTATTCTAAGTTGCTTGAAATCTGTTTTTGAGTTGGTGCGATCTAAGCTAGGAAAGAGTTTTCAGTGGCCTGTGAATGGTATATAATGGAAGGAATTGGCAGGTAAGATTATAATGGTCAGATGCTCCTGGGTGGCTCAGTTGGTTGAGCATCTGACTCTTGATTTTGGCTCAGGTCATGATCTCATGGTTCCTCGGATCGAGCCCCGTGTCAGGCTGTGCTCTGTCAGTGCTGATGACATGGAACCTGCTTGGGATCCTCTCTCACCTCCCCTCTCTTTGCCCCTCCCCCAATCACATGTGCATGTATACTCTCTCAAAATAAATAAACTTTAAAAAAGAATAGTCAAAAAAGGTCAGTGGAGGGGCACCTGGGTGGCTTAGTTGGTTAAGTGTCCAGCTCCGGCTCACGTCATGATCTCGCAGTTCTTGATTTCGAGCCCTGTGTTGGGCTTGGTAATGACAGCTCAGAGCCTGGAGCCTGCTTTGGATTCTGTGTCTCCCTCTCTCTGCCCCTTGCCCGCTCACACTCTGTCTTTCTTTCTTCCTCTCTCTCGAAAGTAAATAAACATAAAAAAAGAAAAAAAGGTCAGTGGACATTCAAAGTCTTTGAATGATAAGCCCCAAAACAGAGAATTAGTTTCTCTAGGGAAGAGAAATTCATGGGAAATTTTTGAGCAATAAGGTAATTTAATCAGTTTTTTTTAGTTCTGGATATTTGTAGGCTGAAGCATGAGAATATCAGGGAATTTGTGGAGATATAAGAGCACTTTTAAAAAGGCAAGTGAAGGATTTGTTTCAGCAGTTAGGAAGAGTCAAGTATGGTGGTTGACTGAAACACAGACCCTCCCTGATCCCATACCCCTATCCCATGACCCTCTTCCTTGAGTTTGCAAGGCCTGAAATAAAGTGGTAATGGTGTTGGAAAGAAAAAGAACAGGAAAGGGGAATGCTTTGAGGAGAAGGATGAAAGTGGTTTTTGAAGTTTTGAGTGTAAGGTAATAGTAGCACATTAAGATGGGAATCATGTTGGAGGCATTACGTTAGTTTCCACGTTAAGTGCTGGGAATATAACAGTGAGCAAATAGACAACATCCTTGCCTTTGGGGAGCTTGTGTTTTCCTGGGAAAGACATAATAATGTAAATAAAACACTATGTGTAGCATGCGCAATAGTGGTAAGTACTAAAGGGGAAAAATAAATAAGGAAGAGAGATACATGTTTTGGGGATGGGGTTGAGATTTTAAACAGGGCAACCAAAGAGAAGGTGACTGAGTGAGAATGGAAGGAAGTGAGGGAGCTATCTTGGCGAACAGCAACTATGTACCTACTGTGTTCAAGGAATGGCAAGAGCTGAGGCTGAGAATAGTTGGAGATGAGGTCAGACGGATCATGGGATATGGATCAGGGAGGGCCTGTGTTTCAGTCAGTATTTGAGTTTTAGCTGTGATAGAGGTGGAAAGATTTAGAGGATTTAGAGCAGAAAATTTGACATGATATGACGTACATTTCATAGACTCACTCTGCTGTGTTGGGAATCAGACTGAAAGGGTGCGAAAGTAGAAGCAGGGAGACCCCTTACGAGGCTGTTGTCTATATTCAGGTGAGAGATGATGGAGCCTGAACTAGGGTGGTGGCCATGGTGGCCACAAAGATAGAATTGATAGAATGAGCTAACAGATTTGTGGTGGTGGTGGTGGTGGTGGTGGTGGTGGTGGTGGTGGTGGTGGTAGTATATGTGTGTGTGTGAGAGAGAGAGAGAGAGAGGGAGGGAGGGAGGAGGGGGTGGGGAGAAGGCAGGGAGGGAGTGAAGGGAGGAGGAATTGATTGACTGATAAAGATAACAAGATTTTTGGCCTGAGTAACCAGTAGAATGGAAATAGTTGGTTCTGTTCTGTTAACTGAATAAAAAGGTACTTTTGAATGAACCACCTCAGGCAGACAAAGTTCCCAATAACACATATGCCTTTAAGAATGTTTGTAATATGTCTTTAAAATGATACGTCTCTGGTCATATTTTATAATGAAAGAAGCTTATTGGCAAGCCTTGTCAAGAACTCCCTGTGGAAATATCAATTGCTTTTCTTGGCTCCAAGGTATTTCCTGAACAGTGTATTATCCTGTGTCTCAAGTGTGCCATTAAGGGATTTGAAAGTTTGTTTAAACATGTGTGGCAAGTGAGTGCTGTCACTTAAACCCAGCCAGAGGAGCCAAAACGTGAAAAGCAGCTCCTAGGTGGACTTTGTGACATGTGTGAGCTCTGAGTTGGAGGCTCAGGTAGGGCCTTCCGTCCTGTGCTCAGAGCCTGCAGCTGGCCCTGTTGTAAACAGCCCCTTTGGCAGAAATGGCCTATAGGCATAGGTATATGTAGATCTTTTGGAAAAGCTCCATTATAGCAAGTTGATAGCAACCCTCTGCCCTGGGGGAGTGTAGTAGAATTTATTAGCTTGGAATAGAATTTTCCAGTGCTAATATGGACTTGTTCTTTTTAGAAGAGGTGACATAGCACTTTTCCAAGATGGCTTTTATGTTTAAGGAAGGGTTTTTCTCTCTCAGTAAACAGGCAAACTATGAAATGTTTCATGCTTGGAGTTTGGGTAGGCCAGCATGATGAAAATGTTGCTTGGCATTTTTATCTAGGATTCTGCTGGAATTGTTTTGTTACAGAAATTCTTTCTGTTCCCAGTTTTGAAATACATTATATTAGTTATAAAAAGAAGGGAAAGAAACATCTAATTAATATCAAACAATTTGTGAAGTGACTAGTTTCTTGATTCTGGCGAGTTTGAGTTGCACTTTGCAGTTGATGTAATTTATAGCTCAGTGCAGAGGATTTCCACCTCCTTTCGAAGAGATGGATTGGTACTTTTACAACTTTGCAGCAATCAGGAAATGCCCCTGGAGGCTATGTCCCAATCTGGGCCTTTTCTCTCTCTCTCTCTCTTTCTTAAATAGTTTATTGTCAAGTAGGTTTCCATATAACACCCAGTGCTCATCCCCACAAATGCCCTCCTCCATGCCCATCACCCCCCTTCCCTCTCCCTCACCCCTAATGCATCAGCCCTCAGTTTGTCTTTAGCATTCAAGAGTCTCTCATGGGTTGCCTCCCACCTTCTCCCCCACTATTTTCCCCCTTCTCCTCCCCCATGGTCCTCCGTTAAGTTCCTCCTAATCTACCTATATGTGCAAACATATGGTATCTGTCCTTCTCTGCCTGACTCACTCAGCCTAACACCCTCAAGGTCCATCCATGTTGTGTTGCTACACGTGGCCAGATTTCATTCTTTCTCATTGCCATGTAGTATTCCATTGTATAGATAAACCACATCTTCTTGATCCATTTGTCAGTTGATGGACACTTAGGCTCTTTCCACGTTTTGGCTATTGTTGAGAGTGGGCTGGTTCAATGTTCGCAAATCAATCAATGTGATACATCACATTAACAAAAGAAAAGATAAAAACCATATGATCCTGTCAATAGATATAGAAAAAGCATTTGGCAAAATACAGCATCACTTCTTAATAAAGACCCTGGAGAAAGATGGGATAGAAAGAACTTACTTAAACATCATAAAAGCCATCTATGAGAAGCCCTCAGCTAACATCATCCTCAATGGGGAAAAACTGAGAGCTTTTTCCCTGAGATCAGGAACATAACAGGGATGTCCACTCTCACCACTGTTGTTTAACATAGTGCTGGAAGTCCTAGCATCAGCCATCAGACAACAAAAGGAAATAAAAGGCATCAGAATTGGCAAAGAAGTCAAACTTTCACTTTTTGCAGACCACATGATACTCTACATACAAAATCCAACAGACTCCACCAGAAGCCTACTAGAACCGATCCATGAGATCAGCAAAGTTGCAGGGTACAAAATCAATGTACAGAAATCAGTTGCATTTTTATACACCAACAATGAAGCAGCAGAAAGAGAAATCAAGAAACTGGTCCCATTCACAACTGCACAAAAAAACATAAAATGCCTAGGAATAAACCTAGCCTTTTCTCTTTTTTATCAGGCATTCACAATTTTTCTTGCTGAAACTGTTGTTTTCAGATTGAGGAATGGTGAGCTTTATGGTTACATTTGAGTTTACATTGAAACTGGAATTGTAAGATGGATTGATTGAAAAAGAGTGTGCGCAAGCAGGGGAGGGGCAGAGGGAGAGGGAGAGAGAATCTTAAGCAGGCTCTACGCTCAGTGCAGAGCCTGACACGGGGCTCCATCTCACAACTGTGAGGTCACAACCTAAGCCAAAATCAATGAGTCAGGCGCTTAATCCATGGAGCCACCCAAGTGCCCCAAAACTGGAGCTGTAATTGAGATATGAAGGCTTAGAATTATTTATGTTTTTAAAATGTTTATTCATTTTTTAAATGTTTTTATTTATTTCTGAGAGAGAGAAAGAGACAGCGTGAGCAGGGGAGGGTCAGAGATAGAGGGAGAGGTACAGAATCTGAAACTGGCTCCAGGCTCTGAGCTAGCTGTCAGCACAGGGCCCGATGCGGGGCTCCAACCCACAAACCGTGAGATTATGACCTGAGCCGAAGTCGGACCCTCAACTGACTGAGCCACCCAGGTGCCCCTGTTTATTCATTTTTGAGAGAGAGAGGGAGAGCACAAGTTGGGGAGGAGCTGAGAGAGAGAGAGAGGGAGACAGAGGATCTGAAGCTGGCTCTGTGTTGACAGCAAAGAGAGCCGGATGTGGGGCTCAGACTCATAAATTGTGAGATCAGAAGCTGAACAGAAGTTGGATGCTTAGCCAACAGAGCCACCCAGGCATCACTAGAATTGTTTTAGAAAAGTACATTTACTTTAATGTCTTCCAATTTTATTTCTTTGCATTTATGTCTGTATTTGTATTTGTTTCTTATGGAGATTAAGTTTCAACCATGGTAAAGTAACTGGTGACTTTTTCCTGGTTCCAGACAGTGTTAATGGAGGGCAGTACGGTATCATGCAGTGTCATGGAGACAGGCACCGGAATTTAGCCGGTTCTTGCTGCTTGGTAGTCATTTTATTCATTTCTTGTCATTTTTTTTAAAGAATACTTCTTTTATAATTGATTTAAGTCTTTCTCATTCTCTCCAGAAGAGAAGGAAACCAATATTTATTGAGCATGCTTTTTAAATTTATTTTATTTAGTATAATTTATTGTCAAATGGCTTCCATACAACACCCAGTGCCCATCCCAACAAGCACTTTCCCCAGTTGAGCATGTTTTAAACGCCAAGCATTTTGGTAGCCTCTGGGGGATGTAAAAGATGAATGTGTCATGGCTTGCTGTTGGGTGGAAAAGTAAAATATGCAAACAAATCAATGGAATATAGGCTGATTAAGAAATCTTATAAGTGAAAGAATAGTTAAGGAATAGCAGTGGTGCAAAGCTAAGAAATAGAAAATTTGAGAGAGGGAGGTTACTCAGAGAAGCATCCACAGAAGAGCTGGATCTTGAATTTTGAGTATTTTCTGGCAGGCAGAAGGTGTAGAGGCATTTCACACAGTGGATGTCAGTGGTAGGAGCTATTTGTGCGAAACTCACTCTGAATCTGTTGGCAGGAAACAGAACCCTAGGTCTGTGTGCATGTCACAGCTTCGCCATTTATTTATTTATTTATTTTTTAATGTTTTATTTATTTCTAGGAGAGAGAGAGAGAGACAGCGCGAGCAGGGGAGGGTCAGAGAGAGAGGGAGTCACAGACCGAAACAGGCTCCAGGCTGCGAGCTGGCAGTCAGCACAGAGCCCGACGCGGGGCTCGAACCCACGAACCGTGAGATCATGACCTAAGTGAAAGTCGGACGCTTAACCGACTAAGCCACCCAGGCGCCCCACAGCTTCGCCATTTAAACTGTGGGACTGACATGGGTGAGCCAGTTTTTTTCCTGTGAGATAGGCATAGTTACTCTCCTGTGTATCACCCAGGGTCACTGTGTGGATCAAATGAGTTAATATGTGAAATGCACAGGGAAGATTGTGCATTAAGAATGTGATGAATGACAACAAAAGCCTTAGTGTTTAGCATATTCATAAGTGCATTTATATTCTCTCTGCTTCACTAACTCCTGTTCCTTGTTGAACCCTCTTTATGTGAGTCTTTTCTCAGGTCTCTATTCTCAGCTTCTCTTGTCCATTGACACTTGGTTGGCCTGGGGACAGCTTTGCTTAGTTGTCAGTCCCCTGTGTTTAGTTTCTGCCTTCCAGTACATTCTTCCCATCCCCAGACCTACATTTCCAGCTACTGCTGGATGTTCGTCACCATCTTGGACATTTTGGGTCTAAAGGATAAATTTGTTTTTCCCTTAAACAAATATTAAGCTCCAGACATCTGTGTCAAAAGCTTTTCATAAATTGTCTCAGATCCATAATAACCTTCTAATACTGGATACTCTTGTTCTCATTTTAAAGATCAAACAAACAAACAAACAAACACACTTGAGATTCAAAGAGATTCAAGAACTTTCCCAAAGTGGTATATAGCTAGTAAGTGGCAGAGTGTGGTGTGAACCCAGTTGTGTTGACTAGAGTTCCTGCTTTTAACCACTTCTCCTGACTTCCCCACTTCACAGACTTTATGGTAAAAACCGGACTCATTAAATTGGCATGTAGGGCTTTCCATGTCTGCTTCTTCATCCTTCTTTCTCACCCTTTGGTACATTGTCACCATTACTTGCCTTTACTAAAGGAAAATTTGCATTTTCTTATCTCTTTGCTCTTGTGTTAATGTCCTTTGCCAGTGTAGTCTTGTCTTTCCCCATGTGTTCGCCTGTCAAATCCGAAGGGAAGCGGGACAACGTAATGGAATAAACCTGCACAGGAATCAAGTGGATCTATTTTCTACTTTGCTGCACGGTTCTGATAGGTTCTGCGGAAGGCTGGCCGGTTTCCATTCAGACCAGCAGCAGAGTGCCGTTGGTGCCTCCCCACGTTTGGTGCAGGGGTTTCAGGTTTTGCCCATCCGTGGCTTTGCAGTGACATCTCATTGTGGTGGGTTGTTTTTTTTTTTAATTTTTTAAAATGTGTGTTTATTTTTTTTTTAATTTTTTTTTAATTTTTATTTATTTCTAGGAGAGAGAGAGACAGCATGAGCAGGGGAGGGTCAGAGAGAGAGGGAGTCACAGACTGAAACAGGCTCCAGGCTCTGAGCTGGCAGTCAGCACAGAGCCCGACGCGGGGCTCGAACCCACGAATCGCGAGATCATGACCTAAGCGAAAGTCGGACGCTTAACCGACTAAGCCACCCAGGCGCCCCAAATGTGTGTTTATTTTTGAGAGAAACAGAGACAGAGTGCAAGTGGGGGAGGGGCAGAGAGCGCGGGAGACACAGAATCGGAAGCGGGCTCCAGGCTCTGGGCTGTCGGCACAGAGCCTGACATGGGGCTTGAACTCAAGAACCCGAGAGATTATGACCTGAGTTGGACACTTGACTGACCAAGACACCCAGGTGCCCCTCTGATGACTAACGAGTCTGGGCACCTTTCCCTCTTTACTGGCTGGTTGGCATTTGTTTTATAAAGCGCCTTTAAGCCTTTTCCCCATTTCTCTTTGGATTGTCTGTCTTTCACTGATCTGTAGGAGTGTTTTATGTATTCTGGATGTGAGCACATCTGTGGCTTATCTTTTAACAAAAGTTTCATATTATCTTAGGATAGAAGGAAAAATTTTATTTTACTGGAGTTTGATTTATCATTTTTTCATGGCAGTGTTTTTTGTGTCTGTCTAGTATGTATTTACCTATATATTTTCTCAGGTATTATTTCCTAAAATTCTGCCTGTCTTTTAGAGTAGCTTCTTCCCTAGCCATTTATAGTTACACAGTTGCATAGGATCTCTGATTCAGCAAATGTTCTTATGTTCAAAGTAGGGGGATTCTACCTTTTTTTTTTTTTTTGGCCATTCCTTTGCTAACACAGGGCTTATGTTCCTCTTAAAGTACAGAAGTCATGATGCACCCACTCTCTGTGCCCAAAAGGTGTGTCTCCTTCTCTGTCATGTCTCTGAACTCAGGATTCTAGGCTTAGGCCTCTTCCTTTTCCTTTCAATGGTAAGCTTCTCATAGGCTTCCCTTAATTTCATCCTAATAGTTGTCAGGCCTCCTTCCTGCTACTGCTGAAGAGGTCAGATTACTTCCGTCCATCCCCCAGAGCATAAGGATTAGGGCCTGATGGAGAAAGGGGGTCGTCTGTTCCTCTCATCACAGTGCCACACCACTCTGTCACCCAATTTTACATCCCAGAGGGAGATGATAGGTAGATGACAGACTTATCCTCGGTCCCGCTAACTGCAGGGTATCTTTGAAAAACATTTCTGTGTGCATGTGTGTGTGCATTTGTGTTTGGGACGGAGCGTTTCAAGAATTCAAAATTAGTATTGTAGAGTGCTGTTATTTCTTGAGCATTTTTAGTAGCTTCAAGTGACCCTTTTATTTCATATCTGTATGGCCCAGCTGATATCTGCTTGTATTTTCCTTGTTTATTTTTGTTAGCAGGGTTTATGTGACGCTCCTCCTACCCTGTTCATGGAACAAGACAAAGAGAGAAAAAGTTCTGTGTGGCCCCGCGATTTGCTTCCCTCACCGATCTGTTTCTGTCCTGTCCTCCAGAAACTAGACTAAACACCCAAGGGAGAATAGCCCCAGTTGCAGCATGCACTCTGAATAAGAAGTGCAGTCAGCTGCCTCACCCTCGGGTCTATGGAGGAACCCAGAGGAGTTTTTAAAGTCCTCAGATCACCAGGTCAGTGATATACCCATTTTCCTCAGCCCCCCACCCCCACCCTCCACTTCACTCTGAACCCAGAGCTCCAAAATATTCATCAGACCGAACTGGTGGCCTTCAGCACCAGACCCTTGATTCTCCCTACCTGTCCTTCCTTATAGAGTTTTTTCTGTCCACTTAGATGTGCATTTTTCTGTGAAGGAAGGGTTTACAGCTTTCACTGGATTCTCAGAGGGAAAGGTCAAAGCTGAAAAACCGCTGAACTGGACTTTTCAGCATTTTCAAGGCCAGTCGCACAGAAGAAGGCCTCTTACTTTACAGATCTAAGGGAAATTGGGCTACTGGTTTGTGACCCATATACTCTTGTGTCTGGAAACCATTGTGAAAGTTCTTTTGCGTCCTGAGCATATTTTATACTCATTTTTTCAACCCATTTATCCGTTTGTTTATCAAATATGGAACAGCTAGAATGATTCTGCAAATGGCTATAGAATATACCAAGATATATAAGATACAACTGGTGAGCATGTGAGGTAACAGATGGCACTAATCGTATATGTACACAGCACATATGCAGTGAAGAACTTGCAAAGGGCCATGGAGGAGGTACATATAAACTGCTTTGAGACTTCAAAACGGAGAAATTACTCTGGCCTGGGGTAGCTGGTGGGGGGTGGGAGGAACTGGGGAGACTGCACAGTGGACTCTGGCTTATAGAAAATCCAACCCAATTGGAAGAAGTCTTGAGAGACAGATTTTAGATACATGGAGATGTTAGGTGCAGTGTGCCACCTCTGCTTCTTTGTTCACTCCAATGAGATTGGGTGTGCTCTGTGTCACGCCTCATCATGCTCACCTCATGGGGTTTTACAGTTTATCAGAGAAGGTAGACTCTGAACAGGTTCTTTCTTAATCAGTTGCTGTGTTCACTCACTCACTGAACATATATTTGAGTGGCTACGAAATGCTGTTCACAACTCTTGGAATATAGCACTGAATTAAATAGCCTCTGTGCTCATGAAGCCTACATTCTAGTTGGGAGACAGAAAGTACATTGAGCATCTGATATATTGCCAAGTAGGGATAAGTACAGTGAGGAAACATAAAGCAGGGTAAGAGGGTACAGTAATGACAGCCAGGTGGGGCTGTTTCAGTTACTGTGACCGGGGAAGGCCTCTCTAAGAAGGATATTTGAGGAGAGACCGAACAAAATGAAGAGACTGAGACTTGAGAATAGTGGGGACAGAGTTTTCCAGGTTGAAGAAATGACAATGCAAAAACCTCAGGATGGAAGGTTTTAGTATTCTAGGAATGGCAAGAAGAGCTCTAGGATTTGAGTGTAATTTGCAAAGGAAGAAGTTACAGAAAATGAGACTGGAACAATAATATGGGCCTGGTTTGATAAGACCTTGTGGCATGGGAATGGAATGATGTTGGGAAGCCATTGGGAGAATGACATGATTTGATTTATGTTTTAAATTTCTTTTAAGGGGCGTCTGGGTAGCTCAGTCGGTTAAGCGTCCAACTTCGACTCAGGTCATGATCTCGCAGTTTGTGGGTTCGAGCCCCGCATCGGGTTCTGTGTTGAAAGCTAGCTCGGAGCCTGGAGCCTGCTTCGGATTCTGTGTCTCCCTCTCTCTCTGACCCTCCCCTGCTCACGCTGTCTCTCTCATTCTCTCAGAAATAAATAAAAACATTAAAAAAATGTTTTTAAATAATTTTTTTTAATGTTTTATGTATTTCTAGGAGAGAGAGAGACCGCGTGAGCAGCGGAGGGTCAGAGAGAGAGGGAGTCACAGACTGAACAGGCTCCAGGCTCTGAGCTGGCAGTCAGCACAGAGCCCGACGCGGGGCTCGAACCCACGAACCGCGAGACCATGACCCAAGCGAAAGTCAGCCGCTTAACCGACTAAGCCACCCGGGCGCCCCTTTAAATAATTTTTTTTAATGTTTATATTTTGAGAGAGAGAGAGAGAACTTGCGCATAAGCAGGGGACGGGCAGAGAGAGAGAGAGAGAGAGAGAGAGAGAGAGAATCCGAGGCAGGCCCCAGGCTCTGAGCTGTCAGCACAGAGCCCAGTGTGGAGTTTGAACCCACAGACTGCGAGATCATGACCTGAGCCGAAGTTGGAGGGCTTAACAGCCTGAGCCACCCAGGCGCCCTGACCTTTTTTTTTTTTTTTAAAGAACGTATTTCTATTCTTTTGTGTACTGGCATAACAAAATAGAATGAAAATACTTCAAAATACAGCATATTAATTGATATTTTTATTACACAGTTTTGAGTGATTTGATTTATTAAGTCCTGCTTCTGTAGGACATTTTTGATTCAGTAACTCAAAAGTAAATTTAGTGCCTAAAATACTAATTCTTGAATGTAGCTAATCTAAACCATGGAGATTATCATAAAGTCAGAACTGGGCTCTGGTTTTAAAATGTGCTATACAATCAGACTTGCCTTACTCTAGTTGCTGCTTTCCCCTGATCTCCTCTTCACATTGACTTCTATTTGAACCATTTATATTTGAGCAAAGCGTAATTCTTAATAGCAGAATAAAGGCGATTACAGAATTATTATATTTTACACACACACACTCACACACACAAGCATACAGAGAAAGACTACTTTTCCTTGTAGGATAGTTAAGCATTCAAATTTGATAATATCAGAATTCTGATTCCCCTTAAAGGATTTTCTTCATGGCCTGTGGGAACCAAATCCTTTGTCAAGCCATTAGTGGCAGGAGTAAATACATAACGGAAACTAAAAGCCTGGACCCTTCACTTAACATCATTCCAGAAGACTGTTACCTGCAAGTCTAACTCTAGCACGCCAGTCATTCTCTTTCAGCCCTAGCCCCACCTCTTCTCTCTGAGAGAAGTTATGTATGAGAATGGTGTAGAAAAAAAAGGGATCAGTGATCCTGTTGTAGCCACTATGCTTTAGACACAGTGTGTGTGTGCACACCTCCTCCCTGGGCTTTGTGCTGTTCTGACAGTGTTCAAGGTCTGTACATTTTTCAAGCAAGGTCAGGGGCAGATCTTCCTAATTGTTACTAAATTTGCCAGGCACAGTTAAGGAAATTGACTAAGTTTGCTGATTTGAGTGATGTCAAATTCTTTTTCTCCTCTAACCTGTCAGCGAATTCTGTTTTTTGAATGGTCTACGTTGGGTCAGGTATGAAAACCGGACTTATGTGACAAGCAGAGCTGGGTTTATGATTTGCATATTAATTTAAAGATCTTACTATGGCTCTACTTTTATGTTCTCATGCAGGTAGGGGCCTGAGGGGATCTTTTTAGAGATTTTTGGCCTAGCCAGCTGAATTTTTTTCTTTTTCTATCAAGGAAAGAGAACGTTCAGACTTCTCATAATGAAATAATGAATAGATGAATGAATGAAAAAATGAGTAGATGATTGAATGACTCTGACAAGAGTCAAAACATGGCAAGAGTTGAAAGAAAATTTCATTAAATATATTCAGAAATTGGGAATCAAGAAAATGCTGTTAAAAGGCACAATTTTACTCTGGAAAATTAACTATTTACAAATTTTTCTGTTACCACATTTTCTTGAAGTCACTTTTTAAAAAACTTGGGAATATATTCTTAGAATCTTTATTGTGATTGTGAATACCTTTGTAGTATTTTTATTTTCTGGCTAAATATAATATTCAATATTTGGGGATGGTAATGTTAATTGGAATCTGTGACATTAAAATGTTTTGGGAAAGATTTCTTTTAATAACTTTCCCTGCCTTGTGTAAGACAGAGATCCCTTATTAATATGATCTTCGTGTGGTCTGATTCAGATGTTAATCTGGCTTGTTGAAGGCAGGCGTCTAACTTGAAACTTTAACCTGAGAAAAATATTAGACCTCTCAAATATAAACACACAGAGAAATTGCTACAGAAATCCATAGGAGCTTTAGAAATCAAAGTACTAACGTATGACTGTTATGTGACAAGTTTATTAAGTGGATTAGTATCTGCACTCTTCTTCTGTTTGCTTTACTCTTTTTCTTTCTTTGAAAATATTTTTCATATTATATAATGCTTCATTCTTAATGCTATAAATATCCATCAGTTGTGTGCTTTCTCTACTGATTTCAAGCCTCAAAATGGAGAACTAAGAGTTTACGTTTTTCATGAGACCATTTGTAAACTCTTATTTACACTTAATTTTTTTTTTCCCATTTCATCTTACATTCTTGTGGTTTCATTTGGGCGCGCAGTAGCATACTGTGTTGAGTTCTTTTATCACCTCTGAAGGTACTCATTGATCCCCTTTGATGAAGCCGTGTGAAGCGGCATAGTCCTTGTGGTATTCAGGGCCTCTGGGGAGAGGAGATGAAAATGTACTTTAGAAAAATGAGGAGTGGCTCTGGCATTAATCTTGCGCTTCTTGAGGAGCCGAGTGTCACCCTGGCACTGCTGAATTGATCATTTCCATAAGATAGGCCGTGTACCTGGAAAATATTCTTTTTCAGGCTACATGGTGAGCGTCCATTGCTTGAGCTTCTGAATGTGCAGTTTTTTTCCTTTGGAAAGAAAAATGAAAAAAGAAAAATCTGTTATTTCCTATTCTTCCCTCCAGTGATTTAGCAGAACTTTTCTATTTTCTTCAGGTAATTAAACCAGAGAGCAATGACAAAGAAACAGAAGGTACCGATGAATTAGATCTCCCTGAAGAGCCCTTTGGAAGCCATCTCCCGCAGCAGTCCGTGAAAGGCTATAATGACAGTCCTGATGTCATTATAGAGGCTCAGTTTGATGACAGCGACTCAGAAGATGGACATGGCAACACACAGAATGTCTTGGTTGATGGTGTTAAGAAACTCTCAGTTTGTGTTCATGACAAAGGTGAGTCCTGGATTGCTGCCTGACATGTTATTTTACACTAACCTGAGTGTTTTAAGTATTGGGATTCTCTCTGTGCTTCACACCTAATTACGTGGTACAGTTGGGACCTTCCCAATTTCTAACCAGTGGCAGCTTTTAGGAAACGGGGATCTGTGACAACTTCTTGCTGCTGGTTCCTGTGGTCAGTTGTCTTTTCCTAATGGGTCTTGGGTTGTGTTGATAGCCAACCTTGACATTTCCTGTGATGAGCCCAGTCTACCCCTGTGGCTCATATGAACAGAACTAAACTGATCTTTCAAATCCAAAAAAGCACTTCATTTTACCTGTCATTTTGCTTTAACTCAGTATCTTTTATTTTTTTATTATTTTTTTTAATTTTCAGTGTTCAGTTTTGAAAGAGAGACAGAGTGCAAGTGGGGGAGAGGCAAAGAAAGAGGGAGACACAGAGTCCAAAGCAGGCTCCAGGCTCTGAGCTATCAGCACAGAGCCCGATGCAGGGCTGGAACTCATGAGCCATGAAATCATGATCTGAGCCGAAGTCAGACTCTCACCTGGCTGAGCCACCCAGACACCCCAACTCAGTGGGTCTTTTAAATGATATTTTAAAAGATATTTTTGTCATTGGTAGTGAGAATGGACCACCTTAAATTTGATAAGTAGATTATATTTACACAGTGTTTTGATTGTAAACCTTGAAGAAAGCCAGTCTTATTGTCTCTAATCAAAATCCAAGCCATGTGTCCTCTGGAGGCTGAAGAAAGCAGTTGCAAATACGCGGGGGGAGAGCTATGACCAAGGGCCCTAGCTGACCACACGCTGGGAAACTTAATGGGAAGGTAGCCCCCAAATTGAAATATTTTGCTGTAGAGATGTCTAAGACATTTTAAATACAGGGAGTATTTTTCCCAGCCAAATTGAATTTTATCTATACTATGAAATGGAAACGATTGACCTGGCTAGGCCGACTAGATTATGAGTTGTTGTTGGTGTCTTATTTTGTTTTGGTTTTTATCAGGAAGAGGTTTCTGGCACAGTCCCCTTGAAAGGCTAGAAGACATGCCAGCATATTACTAAAAGAGGATGTTTTGTGGACACCTGGTGATAGGGCCTAGTGAGCAGATCTCACTGACACCCTGAAGTAAGCTGGAGGTGATTTCAGGAAGTGACTGCATAAGGATCACCCTGTTTCTTCACTGCTGATGAGGTAGTGACCTGGGGTGGTGAGCGTTTTCTGAAAACATGCCTAGCTTTTTGGTGCCAAGTACTGCTCATTCAGAAAGACTTTCCAACTGTGAAATTCCTTTTAAATGAAGAGAGTCCTGCAGTGGCCCACCAGGTACGCTGACCTGAGGCACCCCGGTTGTTTCATGGCTTTCCTGGTTAACTAGTGATTTCCTGTTCAAGACCCAGCCAACTTTGATGAGAAGTTCTTCCTCGAGATTTCATTCTTCTGATGTTTTTTCTTTCTTCCTTTAAAAGCAGTTGGATACTGTGATCCTCTTCTGAGAGTGCATTTATATAGTGATGGCGTCAGTACTGTGAGTCATGTCCTCTGTATGAGAAGAAAGGGAAATAACCAGGACTCTAGATAGCCAGATTCTCCATCAACAAGATCACCAAGGGAGAGAGATACTTGCAGGGCAAGGCCAGGCAAAGGAGCACTTCAAAACTTATTTAGTATTTGGTCCAAAACTGCCTCATGGAAACCTAGCTCTGGTGATTGGACCTGGCAGACCTCAGGAGCCTCTTTTCCCCTGGGCTCCAAGTTGAAGGGAGAAGATGCCTTGATTTCTTATTAGTGGTTCATACCAGTACAAGGGCGAGAAAGTATTGGTGGGTGGGAATGATGACAGAATTGATGTCAGGGTAGATGAAACTTTGTTTGGGAAATTCTAAAGCCAGACTTGCTCTTGATTTGTCCTCTGTTGTAGTTTCCCTCCTTCTTTCTTACAAGTAAATATCACTGAACCCTTTACATGTCTACTGTATGCATGTTTTTTCCTTACTCTTTTTATGGTTTTTCTATCTTTTTCTGTCTTCCTTACTAGGCCTGACTGAGGGAATGGACTTAATTCTTCCCACAGTGTGTGGTACAAATTTTTCTTTCCTGCTAGCCTCTAAATAGAGAGTTTGTGAAACCACATGGCTGTTTCTCATTTCTTGCCCTCTTGATATTTAGGAAAGTGGCAATTTGTTCTTTTAAAAAAATAACGGTGTTTTTTAGGATATTTCAACCAGCTTCTCTTCTCTGGATAACATAAAATCTGGTTACAGTTAGGATGTTAGTACTTTTTGCACCATTTAAGGTTTTGAAATTTGTTATTGAAACAAACCATAACCTTAAGAACATTATAAACTTTTCCTAAGACTTCTAGAAAGGTTCTTTGCTTTGTGCGTAATTGCAAAGGGTTATTAATCCCAGTTCACACTTGTGTTCCAAAGAGTGTTTTTTATTTATTTTTAATACCATGTTTCTTTTACCTAAAGCACACGTTGTCTATTGCATGTGTCCACATTGTATATCCCTGTTTGCCCAGGAAACATTCCTGTCTTTACTGTAACTACCAGTTTCTCTGGTAAGTGAGCAGATAGCCTGGGGATCTGCCACAAGCGTCTGTTGTTGCGTGAAGAGAAAAGTTTCTCTGGGCACCTCAGACCTAACCAGTAGTTTCTTCTAGGAAGACAGCACTGAGCGCATCATCCTCAGCCCCTGAGGGAGAGAACAGGCCAATGAGCTGGGCCCCTTTTATAGGTCCAGCCCCACGGGCTCCCATGGCTGAGCCTTTGCCACTTTCCAGGCAGTAGCACTGTTGTCGGCACAGAAACCTGCCACCTGGATAGAGACATTACAACCCAAAGAAATTTTCCTTGTTGTCACCTATCTGGGTAATGGTTGTCTGGTTAGCAAACTCCAAAGGATAAAAATCATGATGCCCAACTGATGCCATAGCTCTGCGTCTTTCATCCTCAGGAATTTCAAGAGCAGTTTTGGCCTCTGAATCTTGGGGATCATGACCTCATCAGGTTGTGATGCACATTTCCTGTTCTCTGTCCTAGCTGGGTCTGCTAGAGATCTTGTTCAGTTTTCTGGTCTGGAGACAAGCCTCTACCAGTATCCTGATGACTGAACATGGGCTTGAATGTGGAGCTGGTGACCCTTTCACTGTCTCCTATCTCCTGGCCGCCTCCATCTCTTTTCTGAAGGAAGAATCTGCATGGAATCCTTGATCTCTTCTGAGAGTGGAATCTTACTTCTCTTTCCGGGGCCTGCCCAAGTCACTTTCGGGATCAGGATGAGACCTTTTTTTTTTTCTTTTCCTCACTTAAGGTTCGTCTTCTTCCAATGACATGCCTGTTCAGTGCCTATGTTTAAGTTCCCTTCCCTTGGATGAAAAGTGACTATATTTCCCTTTGGGTAAGAAAAGCAGACCCATATGATTATTCTCTTGCGGTATTTCTTGGTTATTTAAATCCCAAGAACACATTCTTCCGACTTTTCTTTGTCTGAGCTAAATTTCTTCTGTTTCCAGGTTCTGAGATCACATCTTCCCTAAGTGATAATTAGTACAACTCAAAGACAGTCAGGTTTAGAGGCGCCTGGATGGCTTAGTCGGTTAAGCGTACGACTTTTGCTTAGGTCATGATCTCGCGGTTCGTGGGTTCGAGCCCCTTGTTGGGCTCTGTGCTGACTGCCAGCTCAGAGCCTGGAGCCAATTTCAGAGTCTGTATCTCCCTCTCTCTCTGACCCTCCCCTGCTCACGCTGTCTCTCTCTCTCCTAGAAAAAAAAAAGTCAGGTTTAGTTCAGAAATTATATTAAAAATTAAATATATTATGATTTCCTATCAACCACAATTTGGGACAGCGTTTTGAAAGCTCATTTTAAAAAAAGGTAAAGCCATGTCCAGACCTGTGTTAGAAGGGTACAGAGGAATTTTGGCTTCTCTGTCTTTTAGACTGAATCAATGAACAGTGCAATCCTATCAGGTGTGATTCAGGTAGAGGTATTTGGTCAGGATCTAGATTGTCTCAGGCCCAAATCCTGTGCTAGACTAGCCATTCCTCCCTGTGAAGTCCCCAAAAGAAATATATGCACAAACGATATATATTCTACAAGGCAGCGGAGGAGCAGTTCTTTATTAATTGAGGTTTTGACCCAAGCCAGAATGATTCCAGCAGTCTATACCTCCACCAGCAGTGCCTGAGGCTTCTTGTATCTTCTCATTCCTGGCAATAGCCAGAATTATCCAGCTTTCTAGTTTTTGTAGTCTAGACTAATTCTGTAAATTTCCCTTTTATATCATTTGCCTATTGTTCTATCAGGGTTACTGTTCTCTTGTTGATTTGCGGAATTTCTTTTCTTTTCTTTTTTTTTTTTTTACAAATAGTTTATTGTCAAATTTGTTTCCATATAACACCCAGTGCTCATCCCCACAAGTGTCCTCCTCCATGCCCATCCCTCCCGCCTCCGCCCCGACATCCATCAGTCCTCAGTTTTTGTCAGCATTCAGGAGTCTCTCATGGTTTGCCTCTCTCCCTTTCCCCCACCATTTCCGCCCTTCTTCTCCCCCATGTTCCTCAGTTAAGTTCCTCCTAATCCTCCTATACGTGCAAACATATGATATTTGTCGATTTGCAGGAATTTCTGTACTATTCACTATAATAATCCATTTCTACTTTTGGCATTACAAATATCTTCTGCCATTCTGTCATTTAGTCATTTCTCCACTAACCTTGTCATGTCTTTTATTGAACAAAAACCCTTAATTTTAATGGGATAGAATTAATTGTGTATTTTATAGGTTTTTAAGTTTTTCCCTATTCTTAGTTCAAATAGATATTCTCCAGTATAATCTTTCTTTTTTTAACTGCATAGTTTTGTCTTTTGCTTGACTTTATAATGTGGATTCTTTGTTTTTTGAGATTATTACCTGGTTTCTTTCCAAATCTATTTCTGATATTGAACCATCCTAAGAATTGAAAGATGTTCTTGAATTCTTGGATAAATCCTGTTTAGTCTCATTATGATTTTTTAAATATACTGTTGGATTTACTTAAGTAATATTTAGGGCAGAATTTTTCTATAATGTTAAGTAGATCTGTCATTTTGTTCTCATCTGATTTTTAGAATCAAGAGTATGTTGCTTCATGAAATGTTCTGGTCAGTTTTTGGCTTTCTTATTTTTCCAAAACAGGTTGTGTAGGATGGGAACTCTGTAAAATTTGATAGAACTCATTGTAGAGTTGTTCGCACCTGCTATTTTTCAGAAGGCAAGATCTTTGCTCGTTTCATCTCTTTTATACTGACTGGTTGGTTCAACTTCTCTCTTTGTTTTTGTGCCAAGTTTGGCATAATTTAATGGGAATTTATCTTTTTGAATTTATTACCCTACAGATAATCCTGATACTCTTTAATAGGTCTTAATTATTTAAGAAAACTTGTTGTGCCTGTACTTTTGCCTCCCTTTTCATTCTGTATTTTGATTTTGAATCTTCTTTCTTTTTTTCTTGGTAACTCTTTTTTTTTTTTTACGCTTCTTTGAGAGAGAGCGAATGTGAGTAGGGGAGGGAGAGAGAGAATCAGAAGCAGGCTCCGCGCACTGTCAGTGGAGAGCCTGATATGGGGCTCAGTGTCACAAACTGGGATATCATAACCTGAGCTGAAAGCAAGAGTCTGCCGCTTAACCAAATGAGTCAGGTCCCCCTTTCCTGGTAATCCTTGCTTGCCAAAGATCTATCTTATTAATCTTTTCAAGGAACATGCTTTTTGGTTGTCTTCTTTTTCTTTATTTATTGTTGATGATGCTATTCTGTATATCATTGATACTTGTCCTTATCTTTGTTATTTATTTAGTGAAGCTTATTGAGAGAGAGAATGCGAGTGAATGGGGGAGAGGCAGAGGAAGAGAGAGACTCCCAAGCAACGTGAGGTTCTGTCTCATGAGCTGTGAGATCATGACCTGAGCCAAAACCAAGAGTTGGACACTTAACCAACTTAGCCAACCAGGGAGCCCTTATCTTTGTTATTTAATTCTTTATTTTAGGGGTTTGCTTTTTTGCCCTTCTCCTAACTTCTTGAGTTAAATACTTAGCTTATTACTTTTAATCTTTCTTGTTTCCTTTGAAATATTTTCAAAGCTATTAATTTCCCCCCAAATACTTCTTTAGCTGTATTCCAAAGATTTTGATATACAGTATTTTTATTATTAGTTAGTTCTAAGTACTTAATTTCCTTATAAGTTGTTCTTTAACTAGATTGTGGCTTGGTATATTTTGAAGTTGTATTGCTAGGGGTGTTATGTGTATATTAAGATATACCTGGGGGCGCCTGGGTGGCTTAGTCGGTTAAGTGTCCGACTTTCGCTTAGGTCATGATCTCGCGGTTCGTGGGTTTGAGTCCCACGTCGGCCTCTGTGCTGACTGCCAGCTCAGAGCCTGGAGCCTGTTTCAGTCTGTGACTCCCTCTCTCTCTGACCCTCCCCTGCTCACACTGTCTCTCTCTCTCTCTCTCTCCTAGAAGTAAATAAAACATTAAAGAAAAAAAGATAGACCCTGATATATATTTGTATATATGCATACCGATATTGTATTTACACATAATAATCACAGTCACTGATACTAATTGAGTATTTACTATGTGCTAGACCCTACCTAAGTACAGTTAGGGGTTGGGGCACTGAACTCCCATGTAGTCAAAAATCCACATTCAACTTTTGACTTCCCCAAAACTCAACTGGTAATAGCCTACTATTGACTGGAAGCTTTACTGATAACATAAGCAGTTGATTAATGCATATTTTGTATATTTATTAGGTATTCTTTTCTTAAAGTAAGCTAGAGGAAGAAAATGTTATTGAAAAAATCAAAAGGAAGAAATACATTTACATTATTATATGTATTTATTGAAAAAAATCCACGTGTAAGTGGATCCAAGCTGTTCAAATGTTCAAGGGTCCACTATATTTTATAATTAATCCTCATTATGTTCAATTATTTTTTCTTACAACATACTTAGCACCTGTTTCAGGAATATTAATAGTATTTATCTCAGAGATATATGTAGCTTTTTATTTCCAGAGCATAGGGATGATAGACAGTTGGTAAGTATCCTGTAGAAGAATCCCCCAGTAGCTTTCTAAAAAATATCAGTGTTTGGACACCACCCCAGGCATTCTGATTCTAGCTGATCTGGCATGTTTAAAAAGCTTTCCAGAGAGTCCAGCACTCTACCATGTAGCCACGATTGAACGGTTCTAGACTTTTCCTCTTAACCGTTATGCTATATATTCCTCCTCATAGCTACCAGTACTCAAAGCACAGATTAAACATTTCATGGTGGCTCAGCCCTCGGTAGAATAATTTGATTCAGTCCAGGATTATCAGTAGGTATTAAAATCATTCTCTTATGCTGAGAACAAACTGAGGACTGATGGGTGTGTGTGGGGGGGGGGAGATGGGCATGGAGGAGGGCACTTGTGGGGATGAGCACTGGGTGTTATATGGAAACCAACTTGACAATAAACTATTTGTAAAAAATTTTTTTTAATTAAAAAAAGAACTAAGTAGCAGAGTCAGTGAAAAAATCATTCTCTTTTTCTTGTATAACTTACCTTCAGGTATTTTATATTCTTTTTTTTTTTTAATTTTTTTAGTGTTTTATTTATTTCTAGAGAGAGAGAGACAGCGTGAGCAGGGGAGGGTCAGAGAGAGAGGGAGTCACAGACTGAAACAGGCTCCAGGCTCTGAGCTGGCAGTCAGCACAGAGCCCGACGCGGGGCTCAAACCCACGAACCGCGAGATCATGACCTAAGCGAAAGTCGGACTCTTAACCGACTAAGCCACACAGGCGCCCCTTGGTATTTTATATTCTATGTCTCTTTGACCTGGCATGGAGCAGGCGTGATATAGCGGTAGCCTGGGACGGTGGAAAGGGTAGTGGACTTCGGAGTAAGATAAGCAAGGTTGGAGTCTCCACTGTACTTCTGAAATAAGGGAGTCGGGCAAAATTATGCCAGAAGTTCCATCTAGCTAAAAAGCTCTGTGATGAAATATGTTTTCTGTAATATTAAGGATTTAGTCAGTGAGGTTGTGATGAGTCATGGAAAGAAATGGTTTTGGAGGTCCTTCCATTGGTGCCTGCCCGGTCTCAAAACCATCACAGCCTGTGCCACTTACCTTTGCCATTGGTGTAGCCAGCCATCCAGCACTTACGGAGTGATGAGGATGCTCCCGAGGCTCTGCTGAGCACACGCCTGACCAAGGTGAAAGGATGGGGAATGCACGCCTCCATCCGTCTCAAGGATTTTCACCAAAAGCCTGCCAAGTGCCAGTCACTTTCTGCGGTGCTTGGGGAGCTCTTCAGGGAGTAGCTTCCTGCAGACGCCTACTGCTCCCCTTCACCCCCTCACCCCTGTTTTCCCAACAGCTGACCCCAGAGACGCTTTGTTTGACTGTGGGAAGGTTAATGCTGATTACACTAATGTGGATGAATTGCTCGCTGTTTATGTCTTTTTGCCTTACTGCACAGCAAGTTGTACTCTTGTCTGTGTATCAGATCATTTCTGTTTTGAGTTTTCATTAAAGTATTTGTGCCTATCTCATCTCTGCTGTGTTGTTCACCGAGCACAGCAACTCTAGGGTCTCTGGGCTGACTGCTGCCCTGTTCTCATCTTTTTTTTTTTTTTAATTTTTAATGTTTTATTTATTTCTGAGAGAGAGAGACCGCGTGAGCAGGGGAGGGTCAGAGAGAGAGAGAGGGAGACACAGAATCCGAAAGAGGCTCCAGGCTCTGAGCTAGCCGTCAGCACAGAGCCCGATGCGAAGCTCAAACCCACGAACTGTGAGATCATGACCCGAGCCGAAGTTGGACGCTTAACCGACTGAGCCCCCCAGGCGCCCCTGCCCTGTTCTCATCTTGTACTGTCCTTCAGAGCATATGAGCTGCAGAAAGAAAGTGCTTGATCAGCTCCCCACATTCTGTAAGTCCACCTCTTCACCATAGACTGTCCTTTAGCAGGTATGATGTGGGAGTCAGAAGCACTGCAGAGCCTAAAAAATATGACTGCAGCCTATTTAGAAGATTTGGTAGTTCATCCTTACTGTCGACATGAAATTGGATGCTTTTCAGCTTCTATTTTGTGTGCTAACAGCACAGAGCCTGATGTGGGGCTCAATCTCACGAACTGTAAGATCATGCATGACCTGAGCTAAAATCAAGAGTCAGACACCTAACCAACTGAGCTACCCAAGCGCCCCAGGAACTCTTTTAAGTCAATAAGAGACAACCTATTTAAAAACTGTATTAAAGATTTGAAGAGATACTTTGCTAAATAAGATATATGGATAACAAATCAGCATAGGAATAGATGCTTGACATAGTCATTAAGAAAATACAAATTAAAAAGCATAAGATACAACTATAAAACCACTAGATTGGTTGACATTGAAAATCTGACCATAAGGGGCTCCTGCATCCAGCTTTGGCTCACATCATGATCTTGGAGTTCGTGGGTTCGAACCCCACATTAGGTTCTCTGCTGTCATTGTGGAGCCTACTTCGGATCCTCTGTCTCCCTCTATTTGTCTCTCTCCTACTCACATGAGTGTATGGCTCTCTCTCTCTCTCTGTCTCAATAAATAAATAAATAAATAAATAAATGATTTCATTAAAAAAGAAAAGAAAAGAAAAAGAAGAAGACTGACCATAACCAGTGTTGGCAAGGACATGGACCAGCTGGAACTCCCATGCACTGCTGGTGGGAATATAAAATAGTATAGTTACTTTGGGACACAGTTTGACAATTTATTTATTTATTTTTCTTTGTTTTTTTTCTTTTAATTTTATAGTTTATTGTCAAGTTGGTTTATATGTAACACCCAGTGCTCATACCAACAAGTGCCCTCCTCCATGCCCATCAACCCCCCTTCCCCTCCCCCCAACTCCCATCAGCCTTCAGTTTTTTCTCGGCATTCAAGAGTCTCTCGTGGTTTGCCTCCCTCCCTCTCCCTAATTATTTTTCCCCTTCTCCCGCTTCGTCCTCTGTTAACTTCCTCCTAATCCACCTATATATGCAAACATATGGGACAATTTCTTTAAAAGGTCACCATGCAGCTAACATACACATTCCATTCCTGGATATTTATCTTTGAGAAATGAAGGCCTTTGTCTACATAAAGACTTGTATATGAGTTCATAGCTGTTTTTTTTTGCTGCTGTTGTTGTTGTTGTTAATAGCCCCAAATTGAAATAGCCCAAATATCCAAAGGCACGAAAACCAATTTTGCTATACCTGTTCGAATACAACTCAGCAGTTAAAAAAAAAAAAATCAGTGGACTGTTGATATGTGCAGCAGCATATATGAATCTCAAATTATGATGAATGGAAGAAACTAAGCAAAAAAGAATACACTTTGTAAGAGTCCATTCATATAAAACTCTAGAAAATGTAATATATTTGTATGGACAAAAGGCAGATCATTGGTTGCCTGAGGCAGAAGTAGGAGAGATGGATTACCAAGGGGCCCAAAGGGAGCTTTGGGAGTGATGGACATGTTCATTATCTTGATGGGATAGTTTTGTAATTGTGTATATACGTTAAGGCCAATCAATTTGTGCACTTTAAATCTATGTAGTTTTTTGAATTATTATTTTAGAAGAGAGAGCTGGGGAGAGGGGCAGATGGAAAGAGAATCTTAAGCAGGCTTCATGCTCAGCACAGAGTCTGATGTGGGGCTCAATCCCCCAACCCTGGAACTCAACCGACTGTGCCACCCATGTGCCCCTGTGTACTTATTTCTAGTTGTGTTTCTCTGCACATTTAAGAAGAATTTCACATTTCATAACGATTTGTTGGATGTTAATGAAGTTAATGAGTTTATAGTAGATATAATCACAGTGGAAATACTGAGAAACAAGTGGAATTAACCTCTAAAATGTACTTGTTTATACTTTTACATATTGGAAAATACTAGAAAACACTTAAACAAAACCCATAAGCACATATTCTGTTAGTCATTAGAGCAAGGGTTAGCCAAGCTGTTCTGTAGAGGGCCATACAGTAAATGTTTTCAGAGCTGGGGCCACACACACAGGCACGACGTGAACGCACATGGCTGGACCTGGCTTCGTTGCTGATCCCTGCTTTACATCAGGACAGAATGAGAATGAAACGAACAAATAATGTCTTAGTATTATTTCGAGAAGAGTTTTGATCTTATGGACCTTCTGACACAGTCTCAAACCATATTTGGAGAACCGCTGGCTTAAACTGTTGGAATTGATAGTTGCTGAACAGGACTGTAGTGTTTTTTAATTATTTTTTACTGTTAGAAAATTCACTAGTCAGTTCCTTGTTTTAAGTGGTCATTGAATTGGTCTATTCCCTTGTTTTTTTCCTGTGGGGTACTAATTATAATAATTCAGGCCAAAATCTATTGTCTCAATCCTTTTCTCAGTTGTGGGGTATTTTGTGGGGACAGTTTGTGCCCTATTCTGCTGTTTTTACTGTATCCTGGTCTATGTACATCTTAATTTATCACACCCATTCATATTGTGAATTGCGTGATCTTAGGTCCTCTTCATAAGCTTAATAGTTTATATCTAGCATTTTCTTACACATTTCTCATTAGAAAAAACTTGAGTTATTTTGTATTTTTTGGTATTAATTTGAAAGGACTTTTTTTTTTGCATTTTCCTCCAGGCAGTCATTGGTATATTAAAAAAACCTATTTGGGATGTTATAGTGTGTGTGTGTGTGTGTGTTTAACTGGAAACCTTAACGAGTGCTCTTATTATTTCTAATGATTTTTTAGTTGATTGTTTTCATTTTGTAGCTATGAAATAGGCTTTACATGCAAATAATAATTTGCACCTTCCTTTCTAATTTTGTGCTTCTTCTTTATTACCTCATTTCGCTGGCCATTGCTTTAAGAACTGTATTACATAATAGTGGTGATTGCCTTCTTCTGGACTTTAATGGAAATGCTTTCAGTATTACAGCCTCCAGCACAGTGCTGGTTGTTGGCTTGGGACCAAGTTAACCAAGTGTCCTCTTTCTTTTTTATTAAAAGTTTCTGTTGGGAATGGGTACTGACTTTTTCTTTTTCAAGTGCGTTTTGAGCTTTTTTCAAGATAATGTTTTTCCTTTGGCTTATTTACATACCGTAAAATGTTGAATAATTCTGGCATCTATCATGTGACCATGCCCCTCATTTGGTCATGGTATATAGCATGTTTTAACATGTGGCTCAATTCTCTTTGGTAAGAATTTGTGATTTGGTGATTTTTTTTTTGGTGCAAAATGTGAGATTGGTCTGTGATTTCTTTTTATTGTACTGGTTTTTGTTTTGGTATTAGGCTCTGTTAACTTTGTAGGAAGAATTGGGGAGCCTTTTTCTTAGTGCTTTGGAGCAATTAAAATAGCATTGAGAATGATCAAATTTTCTCGACGATTGAAACGTTTAAAGAACTCCTACTTGAAACATGGGCTAGGGTTTCTTTAGCTGGCAGCTTCTCTGCCTCTGATGACTATTGGTTTCGGTAGGGATTTTTTCCTGTTCTTGCATTAATTTTGATAATTCGTATTTTCCAGGAAAATCATTTTAACCACATCTTCTAAAATAGTAGAATCGATTTGTACAAAGTCTTTTCATTTCAATTTTGTTTGCACCTATTATCATAACCTCTTTCATTTTTCCCTTCATTTTGAAATTTCACCAACTAGTGACCTGTTTAATTTTTAATAGAAATTTATTTTTACTGTTTTTATTTATTTTAAGTAACCAATTTTATTTTTATTGCTAAAGATATTCTTTTAGACATGTTAAAATCCGAGGTGATCATGTGTAGTTGGAAGTGCAAGTTGAAGTTCATGACAGAAGTTTGAACTAGAATTGTAATTTAAAGAGTCACTGACATGTAGTTAGTTTCTAGAAGAGCTACTGTGTTCTCCTTGTCTTCTAACCCTGGGCTCTCCTTCTTGAAAGCCATAAATATTGTTTATCAAACTATCCTTTGTCCTCAAGTCTCTGTAATAAGCAGAAACTCTTGTGGGTTAAAAAAAAATGTGTGTATATGGTAAGATATATATAGAATAAAGCTTACCATTTTAACCATTTTTAAAAATACAATTCAGTTGCATTAATTACATTCATGATTTTGTGCAACCATTACCACCATCTATTCCAAAACTTTTTCATCATCCTAACCGGAACTCTAGAATTGTGGAGCCCTAACTCTTCATTTCTCCCACCCCAGCCCCTGATAACCACTAATCTCGTTCCTCTCTGTAAATTTGTCTATTCTTGATATTTCATAAAAGTAGGATCATATACTATTTCTCTTTTGTGTATGTCTTATTTCCTTTAGCATAATGTTTTCATAGTTCATTCATGTTGTAGCATGTATCAGAATGTCAGTCCTTTTTATGCCTGAATAATATTTCATTATATTGTGTGTACCACATTTTGTTTATCCATGAATACTTGATTGTTTCCACCTTTTGGCTATTGAAGAGTGGATAATGCTAAAATGATCATTGGTACTCAAGGATCTGTGTGCCTGTTTTTAATTTACTTGGACTTATACTTAGGAATAGAATTGCTTTCATGTTGTAATTCTCTATTTAGCTGTTTGAGGAAGGTGGGCTTTTAAAAATTTATTTATTTTGAGGGAGAGGGAGAGAGAGAGAGAGAGAGAGAGAGAGGATCCCAAGCAAGTTGTGCATCATCAGCACAGAGCCCAATGCGGGGCTCAAACTCATGAACTGTGACATCATGACCTGAGCTGAAGTCAGATGCTTAAACAACTGAGACACCCACCCAGGTGTCCCACTGTAGGGTTTTTTAAAGGATTTTTTTTTTTGTAATTAAATACATGGTGACTAGAAGGGTTAATAAAAATAGAAAATCATGATGAATTATAAGAAATCTTGAAGTAATAATAATTACATCTGTTATTTATTGAAATATAATTGGAACTTGTCCAATTCTTTCACTGGCTTGTCCTATACTTCCTCCTCTTCCCATTTTTTATCATGCAATCCCTCCTACCTATGTGCTTCATTTCTTTTTGACATCTCAGCAGGCGTAGGGGGCTTGGGTTTTAGAACATTACAAGTAATTTATTTTACAGACTCTACTCTGCCCCAGTCCATCCGTTATAGCACCTATAATAGACATGCCTGTTGTCCTTCTTGCCCTTTTAGCACAAATTTATTACAATAGAAATTTATATAAAAAGAAATAATCTAGGGGCGCCTGGGTGGCTTAGTCGGTTGAGCGTCCAGCTTTCGCTTAGGTCATGATCTTGCGGTTCATGGGTTCGAGCCCCGCGTCAGGCTCTGTGCTGACTGCCAGCTCAGAGCCTGGAGCCTGTTTCAGAGTCTGTGACTCCCTCTCTCTCTGACCCTCCCTGCTCACGCTGTCTCTCTCTCTCTGTCTCCTAGAAATAAATAAAAATATTTGGAAAAAAAAAAAGAAATAATCTATAATAAACTTTGTTCATTCTTTTATCTGAAAATAGGAGTTTTCCACAAGTCTAGCATGTCCGCCACTGTGTGTGCCTGCCCTTCTCAGTAGAGGTTGAGTGAAGACTTGAGGGCCTCTGGAGTCACCTTCCTAATGGCTCCTCTAGAACCCTTTTCAGTATGGTGCTCCTGATTCTGTTGCTTGCTGTCCACTTCTGGCTTTATACTTGGCTTCCTGGACTATTTAATAATCCACTTTTCTTGGGCTTACTGGTAATTAAAAAGGAAGGTCAACAGCTTTTTGCAGTGGTATCATTTTCTCCTTATTTAAGGTCCCTTGCTCACTAGATTTCAGTGACCCTTAGAATCTTTCTTTCTAGACCATCCACTCATCCCCGTATCTGGTACTTTCCAGATCATACCAGTCTATGCTAGTGACAAGGGTTATATCTGTTTATAGTCACATTACCATAGAAATCATAGAATTCTGGACCTGTGTGGGTCCTACAAGATTGTGTGCTCTTCTTGACATGTGATACAGTCTACCCATAGGGGCTTTCAGTGGAGCACTCACCTTATGTATACATATTTCATAGCACTAAGTGAAAACAGTGAATTTGCTTTCAGTAAGACTCCAGCGTCAGCCTCACTTACCAGCCCACTACGATAACATTGACTTTTCTCACTGATCGGAAGTTCTAATTAACAGATATGTTTTGATAAAACAACAACAGAATAGCAAATTAATTTTCAATATAGTTAAGTTACTAAAAATACTTCCAAGTGTGAGATCCTGGGCAAAAATTAATTTTAAAAAATGTGCTATAAAAAAATCTGTGATTAAAAGGTTGGAAACAACTGATCTAGTTCATTCCTTTTGTTTTACAGACGAGGAAACTGAGGCTCAGAGAAGTTACTTGGCTTGTCCAGTGTCCCACAGGAAGTTAGTGAGTTCATAAAAGAAAAATACCTTGTACTTACAATAACAACAGACAATTTCTAATTATGGATCATATTATTTAAAGAGCAAAGCATAACAGACCAATTTAATTTCTTCCTATAAGAATATGTTGGACATTGTTCATTGCCCACCTAATGTCCATTTCCCTTTTTCCCTTTCCCACATGTATCCAGCTTTTCATCTGTTCCTTCCCCAGATTCCTTGTACAGTGGGTGAAGGTGACCCCAGCTGCCAAGCCGAGTCTCGCTTGCCTTATACCAGTTGCTTGGTGTGCTTGCTTACCTTCTGCCAATTGAACTTTCTGCAGAATTGGAAATGTTCCAGTTTGCACTGTCTAGCACTGCAGCCACTGGCTGCCTGTGGTTCTTGTCCATTTGACATGTTAGTGGTACTGAGAAACTGAATTTTTGATTGTATTGAACTTTAATTAGTTTTATTTTAAATAGCTCCATGTGGTTCGTGGTTACTGTATTGGACATTGTAGCTTCATACCATTTCCTCTTCCCAAGGCACATGACCTCAGCAGTCTAATCGGGGTGACTCCTGCTTGAGTTCTGGGATATAAGTAGTTTCCTGATGGACATTTATCCCTAATTGCTCCTGGCAGCTATTCTATGACTTGATAATCAGCGTTGTGAATAGAAGAATGGAGAACTAGAAAAAAATCTGGGCCCCACCACCATTTGTGAGCCCTTCATCAGCTGGCCCTGAACCCTGACCTTCTTCTGGACTTGCAGATGCAGGAGCCACTGATCTGTATCAGTGGTTTCTGTTGAATGTTCTGCCATCTCACCCAAGAGTGTCCAAGCAAATACAGAGGGCATTATATGCTGGGCATTTTGCTATCTGCTGCAGAAAAAAGATGATCAAAGAATAAAATCTAGATGCTTGTCCTTGAGGTGAAATTAGTTTATAAGAGGAGTTATAGGTAACAGATATGTGTTCTGGGTCTTCCCTGCCTTAGTCCCCTTAAATGGGGGATTGCCTTTCCTAAAGTGGTGAATACGATCTGCCCCTGTCCTCAGTGAACTAGTGAATTCCTGACCCGAGGATCTTCAACATATTGACTGGCCAGTAACCAGTTAGATTTTTTTCTCCACAGCTTGAGGACTCTGGAGCAAATATGTGACATGGAGTGAAGATTGGAGACAATCATTAGGGAACAGAGGCTGCTAGTAACTACAGACCGTGCACATAGAGAAGAGGAACAGATTTGCAGAGAGAGGGAAGGACCATTCAGAGAAGAAAGTGTAGAAGGTAGAAGGAGGAGGGACGGAGGAAAAAAAGCAGTTTATTCTCTGGGCCTTGAAGGATGAGTAAACTTTGCCAGGTGAAGAACAGCAAAAAATATTCTTAGTATGAACAGAGTCACAGAAGTGGATGGTAGGTAGAGTAATGTCTCTTGTGGGAATAGTGCAGGGTACCTGGTTGGCAGTCTGGAGAGAAGGCAGGAAAAACTAGACTGTGGTGGAATTTTCCCAGCTATCTGTGGATGCTAAGAGACTGAGGTACTGGAGACTCATCCAAGGTTATTAAGGAAAGGAGACTATTAGGAATAGGGGAGAAATTGGGGCATGGCATGGGATCAGTTAACACTTGAGATCATACTTGAAGACCTGACTGGGCAGTAGCAGCTGGAATGGAGAAGAAGGGCTAGGTTACTGAGGTATTTCAGAACTAGAATTGGCAAAGTTAGATGACAGATCAGATATGGGACCTGAGGCAGAGGAGCTTTCAAGAAATGAGATTCACCTGATATCTAGTTTAGTAACTGCATGAATACGTACAATCTTACATGAGAAAAATAAGACCAGTGGTGAGAGGGCCTGTGAATCCAGTTTCTGATCACATGTTGAATTTGATTTATATGAAGGTCATTCAGGTCATGACATCCAGCAGGCATTTGGAAATGGAAGTGTAGATCCAGAGGAGGGATGGTGAGAGTTATAGGTCTGAACAGTGTCGTCAGTTGGAGCTATGGAAAATTGACAAGATTATCAAGTAGCTGGCCACACAGTTGGAATTACTGGAAGTAGTCCTTGGCCTATAAAGTCCAGCCACAAGTTAGGAGATGCAAAAAACTCAGGGACAGGGTTAAGGGTTGGGAAGTAACTGATATTTGAGAGCTTGTACAAGACCTAACAGAAAAGCATGTGGAGCTGGGTGCCTGGGTGGCTCAGTCAGATAAGCGTCTAACTTCGGGTCAGGTCTTGATCTCTCAGTTCATGAGTTTGAGTCCTGTGTCAGGCTCTGTCCTGACAGCACAGAGCCTGGAGCCTGCCTTGAGTTCTCTCTCCCTCTCTCCACCCCGCCTCTGCTCATGCTCTGTCTCTTTCTCTCTCTCAAAAATAAACATTAAAAAAGAAAAGAAAAGAAAAGCATATGGAAGTAAGAGGGAAGTGATGAGTATTTTTGAAATGAAGGGTGCCTCTCTTTCCTTAGTGAGTTTCAAATGATTAAGATGATTTGTATTTAAAAAGACTAATTCTCACAATTATTTAAGATCAGCCTTTATTCATGGAGGGCCTCTTTCTTTTGCATTTGAATGAATTGAAAGAGAAAAATTCAACTTGATATTTATTGAACTGGGGAACAGAATCAGTTATAGACAGGGACTGGTGATGTCTTCATCTCTACTTCCCTATTCCTGGAACTCTGGATGCTATTGTCTGAGTTTTGTGGTCTTTAGACTCTGAGAAGGGAAGGCCCACTCAAGTAGATCTTCCCAATTCATTTCTTTGGCCAGCATATGCCAAGTTTATTCAGTTGTGTAATGAAGTCTTTTTGTAACTTAGCATTTGACCTGCTTCCTTAAGGTTTCTGATCCTTTTTGTTTTGGTAGAGACCCTTTCGTTGCCACTACACAGAATTATGTGCCTACAGGTCCATCTTACTGGGATTGATTTCCCCTTTGGATCATTCTAAATAATACCCTCTCTCCATTGAGAACTATCAACTAGGTTTTTTAAAGTCATGCAGCAACATGTCAGGGGAAATCTTTGCCTAATAGAGTAGTGGTGGCTCTAATCTGTTGAGATTTACAAAAAGCTGTTGAAGATTCTAACTAAGCCTGTTGGAAAACAAAACTAGGACATGTGGCTCTGGATGGGGAGAGAGAACTGACAGTTGTGCTACTCTGGGTATAGAATGTCCACCATTAAAGACAGATCTTCTTTAACATTTTATAGGAGAAGATTGTCCCTGGTTTTCAGATATTGCTTTAAAAAAAAAAAGCAAAGTCAAAAGTGAATGAGTCACCCCATCCCTGTACGTGGAGCCAGCCTCCTACCCCTATACACCCTTGCACCAGCCCCCAGAGGGAAAGCTCAGCTACACCATAAAGTCTCTCACCTCTGCTCCCAGTTAGCTGACCCCATTTGGCCAGTCCCCTCAGCTCTGACTCATTTACTTGAGCAGAAGCGGCAATAAAGTAGGAAGTTGGTAGGCTTGGCCTTGGCTCTGACATTCTTTTTGACCCTTCTATTTCAAAGCTCCTTTGATACCAGCTTCTGCAGTTTAGGCTGTTAGCATTCTTGACTATGCAGTCCACCTGGGTCTCACTGCACCTGCTATTCCAGGTACAAATACTCCTTGGGCTCACTCTGGTCCACTGGGGTCAGGATCCAAACCTGTTAGGCCTGTTGGCATCTTTACCAGTGAAGGGGGAGTCCAACACAATGTGGCAACGCTCTTGGTAGGGAAAAAAAAAAAAAAGAAACTGAGCAAGAGGTTTTGTTAGTCATTCTGGCCTCAGTGCTTCATTTTCCTTTTATGTTAACTAAGTAACTAACTAAGACCTTCATAGTAAATACCTGCCTTGACTTCATACGTTCTTGCATAGATCAAATGAGTTCATGGAAAGGAAAGTATCTTCAAAAGGAGAAAGCATAGCATTTCTTCATAGGCATTTCCAAACCCATTTTTTTTTTTTGAAACCTGTTGTCTCTTGAAACAATAAATGTCCAGTCAGTCTTCGTGCAGAGGCTACCAGATCACATGTCAGTGATGACCTCTAATGGCTCTCTAGCTCTTCTTGCCCACCAGGGGTCTCCTGCCTGCCTCTCCAGCTTATGTTCCTGCAGCTACCACTCAGACCTTATGTCCAGCCGAGCTGGGCCCTGTATTGGTCCAAAATACTCTCTGCCCTCCTCTGCCTTTGTGCATCTGTGTCCACTCTTTTTTTTTTTTTTGCCATGAATGCCTCCTAATTATCCATCTCCTATGAAAATCATCCCTCCAGTCTTCAAATATCAACTGTCATTTTACATGTGTATTAATCATCTATTGCTGTACAATAAATTGCCACAAACTTAGTGGCTTAAAGTAACATTTATTATCTTGCATTTTCTGTGGGTCAGTGTAACATCATAAGAAATCTATATATTTGACCTGTGGCTCCAGTTCCTGACACAGAGCTCCTAAAACCCTGGGAATTTCCTGAGGATAGGGGTGCTAAGAACATCTTTTGTTCTAATATTTGGTCTCTGACCCTGGTTCCTGACACAAAGCTCCTGAATCCCTTGGAATTTCCTGAGGGAGAGGAGTATCTATTGTTCCACAAAGTGGCTCTTGGTGGACCCTTGGATAGCTTCAGGATGGGGGCTGGTTACCCAGAAGACCAAGCCATGATTAGAAAGTTGAAATTTTCAGCCCTACCTGCCATCCTCTAGGGAGGGGAGAAGGGCTGGCAACTGAGTAATAATTGATCGTGCCTATGTGATGAGGCCCTCATTAAAAAACCTTCTGAACTTACAGGGTTTGGGTTAGTGAATGCATCTCCATGCTGAGAGGGTGGTGTACCCTACTCCACAGGAACAAAAATTCCTGTGCTCTGGATCCTTTCCGACCTCACTCTGTGTACCTCTTCATCTGGCTGTTCATCTGTATCCCTTATTATATTTTTTGTACTAAGCCAGTAAATGTACATTAAGTGTTACCCTTAGTTCTGTAAGCCATTATAGCAAATTATTGAACCTGAGGAGTGGGTCGTGGGAATCCCCCCCCCAATATGTAGCCAACTCAGAAGTGTGGATAATCTAGAGACCCACTACATACATTTGGTGTCTGAAGTTGGGGGCAGGCTTGTGGGACTGAGCCCTTAACCTGTGAGGTCTGTACTAACCCTAGTGTCTGAATTGAATTAAATTGTAGGACACCCAGAGAATTAGGGAATTGTTTGGTGTGAGAAACCCATACATTTGGTGTCCAGGGTGTGGTGAGTATAGGATACAAGATTCCTGTTTAGTCAGGAATCTGTATCGTGTTAGATATATGGCTTAGTTCTGTCCTCTGCTTCAGAGTTTCCCCGCAAGGCCATAATCAAGGTGTCACTCAACTGAAGGCTAAGCTTCTGTGGTTGTTGGCCATATTCAGTTCCTTGTGGGCTCTTGGGATGAAGATCTCAGTTCCTTGCTGGTTGCTGGCCAGAGGCTGCCTCAGCTCCTTGCTGCATGGGCCTCTTTATGTGGTGGCTAGCTTCATTGGATCCAGTAAGGGAGGGAGAGTGCTAATAATGGAAGATACAGTCTTATGTAACCTAATCACTGAAGTGACATTCCAGCATCTTTGCCATATTCTGTTGATTAGAAGGAAGATACAGGCCCTTTCCACACTTAGGGAGGGGATTGTACAAAGATGTGCAGTCCAGGAGGTGTGAGGATCAGTGGGGCCCTTCTTAGAGGACACTCACTGCAAGACATTTCCTCCGTTACTTATTTCTTCCAACTAAATGTGTGACGTTCCCTTCTGTGACTCCTCTTCCTAGCTGCTTTGTTTTTCAGTCTGTATTCCTTCACTTATTATGGTTGAATATTTTCTTTTCTTCCCTTATGTGACTGTTTTTGCTCATCTTTCATCCCCTTGCAGCTATTGAGAACAGAGTCTTGTATTAAGCAAAAGCTCTGCAAAAGACCTCTTTTTTTCCTTCTTTGAAACTGATGAAGGTCCAAGGTCACACTCCTGCTTAACACCTGAGTCCTTTTTGTCCATGGCAGCCACACGCGATCCATTATAAAACCTTCAGATTCGCCAGTTTGGCATCAAAAGCAGTGACTCATTCATGTCTCTATAACCTGACTGGGGTGATCCACATTAGGCTGATTTGCATTTAGAGTTAGAGCTTGTTACCTTATTAAGGAGAAACAGTTTTCCTTCAGAGATGCTTCAAACATTAGCTGTTTTTCAGTGGTGCATTGTTCTGTTTCCTAGGCGGCCTGATAGATCTCAGTTAATGATGCCATCTATAAAGACCAACTTCTTCTTCAAACCGTTTTCTTTTGCCTATTAATGATCACTTTGTGGTCATGCTTTTTTTAGGTCACAGCAAGTGAATTGATAAAGAAGACTGGCTCTTAGAGCAGCAGCATTTTAATTCTTTCCCTTTTGCCCAGGCAGTGGGCTGGATCTTATTATTCCCATTGGAGATATTCAGTAGGATGAAATATCTCAGGTGCTTTAAGAGGCTTGGAGCATAAGAGAGAGAGAATATATGTTTGGTGTATGTGGACTGAAGACTCAGCACACAGCAAGACTCCTCTAGTCTAGCTTCCCATGTTTGAGGCCCGTCTCTACTTAACCCTACAAGGTAGCTTAGCACCTTTTCATTTTTTGAAGTTTTGTTAGACCTTAGAGGTCAAGTAAATAAAGATCACTTTGACTTTACTGATCCAGTAGACACCGTGTTTTTCGTGTTGAAATGGTCACATCATAATCAGATGGAAAGGTTGTCCCCTTTAAGAAAAACTCAGATGGAAGTCAGCTTAAACTTGGAGGAATCATCTGTCTGCTGGGAAAGATGCAGAATTAGTAAGTTAAAGCCAGCTACATTGTGTGCCTACATTTGGGTCTTTGGGGAGCCATGAGGCTAAAAGCCAATTAAAGCTTTAGTAGAGAGAAATTTAAAAGTGGTTTCTCCTGGGCAAGAGAAAGATTTGGAGCAGAGAGTGCTTGGGGAAAAGCGGGAGAGTGCTGATGATGTAATTAATACAGTTCACAGCTGGGAATGGGAATCCGTGCTGAGCCCCATCTGAGAAGACAGCCCTGTGAGGAACTCAGGTTTCGGCTCCAACTCGGGAACCTGAAGGCATCTTTGTGGTCAGCCTGATGAGAAGGGTGACCAAGTCCTGCTGTGATAAGCACCTCTTTTCTTAGTCTCTCACCAGTTTACAGGTGAGAACAGTATAGAAAAATCGGTGGTGAAGGGATTTTCCCTCTTAATGCTTGAGTGTTAACTTTCTTTTCGTTCATCTGTTCATCCTTTTACGCTTACTTTGTTAAGTCCTTCCTTCCCCAGCCTCAGCCCATCTGTCTACTCACAGACATTATCATCTAACTGATGTTTTCAGCCTCTACCCCAGGATGTAGAACCGTATCTCCAGCTTGGGTAGAGGATATTGTCATAATTATGTCCCATTGCCATCCCAGACTCAAAAATTGCCCCAAACAGAGTAGATTGACTTCTCCCAGTATCTGATCACTTGGGCAGATCTCTCAAAAATCATGTTTTCTTTTCTGCTTCCATTTCCATCAATCCTGCGAGGATCCTGAAGATTGTGTGGCATCGTGGGAAGACCGTGAGGTGCCAGCATTCATGAGACTTAGGTTTGAATCCTGCCCTTGCCTCTTCCCAGGTGGTATCCATGGGCAAGCCCATTATTTGATCTTTGTGAGCCTTATCTTTCTTCTGTCTGCAATTGGCATGATAATACCCGCCTACCCCATTGGATTATGGGAGAATACTAAATGTGGTGGTGTATGTAAATCACCTCGCACAGTGTCAGATGTGTGCAGTAGGTGCTTAATAGCTAATTCCTAGTTTTATTTTGAATGCACAGAGCACAGTGCCTGGCATGTTCAGCACCACTGTTTGGGGATACCATTTGCATTTGATCCTCCCCTGGAATTGTGGAGCCCAGCTTGGAATATAATGGGTATCCTCCACTTCCTCTAGCCCTTTTCGGCAGAGGAGTTTGGCTTACCTGTCTCAGAGAAAACAAAAGTTGCCCCTCTAGGGTCCCCCTCAGCTTTCGGCTGCCACATTTACAAATGGCTTGTCCCCTCCATTTACAGAGAAGGTGGCATCTCTGTCCTGCTGCCTAAAGCTGCCTGAAGCTAATCTTTTTCCCTGGGTTCTGGATCCCATCCCTTCCTGCCCAGGGCCCCCTCCTGTTCCTAATTGTGGCCTCTTCAACCACACCTTCTGTAGTGGTTCCTTCCCATCAGCAATTAACTGTGACCAAGACTCCCTTATCTTAAAAAATTAAAATAACAACCGTGCTGTAATTTCTTTCTACCCCTGCAGCCACCACCCTGTATTATTCCACTCCTTCATGGTCAGACTTCCGGAGCCTAGTCCACACCCTCATCTCCTCAGTTTACCTTTCATTCAGTTCCCCACACACAGCGTCCTGACTTCACAGTGTTTCCTTCTTTCAAATTAGTCTCACTGGGGTTGCCTGTGACTTTGTTACTAAGGCCATTCTGCTGACCATCCTTTCCCTGTTAAAATGCTTGATTCTGTTTTTTGTTTTTGTTTTGCTTCTCATCCCACAGGAGCTTGACTTTTCTCCCACTTCGCTGACCATACCTCAGGGTCCTTGTAGGCTTTCTGCTTCTGCTTTCTCAAATGTTGGTGTTTCTCCCTGCTTTGACCCCTCTGATTCGACACCGTTTCTGAGGATGCCAGCACACTTATCCATTTGTCCTCTGTGCACAGGGGACGTTCTCATTTCTGTCTCCAGTCCAGACTACTCTCAGGCATCAGATCACCTCAGACTCACTAAGTGCTAACTGAACTTCTCTCTCCTGGTTGCCTGCGGATGCTCTTCCTGTGGTGGCTCACGGCCCATTTGTCTGTAGGGAAGCTCGAACACTTCAGTGTGAGTCAGAATCAGAACCCCCTGGGGAGCTTGTTCCAACAGCCTGCTGCCCCGCCCCCCTGCCCCCAGGTCCTGAGTCAGTAGATCTGGGCGGGGCCTGAGAACTTGCATTTCCCAGAGTTCCCGGGTGATGCTGATGCTGCGGGTCAGGGACCTCTACTCTGAGAACTTCTGTTTATGGCATTAAAGCAGCTTTTCCCATTTCTTTTTTTAAAATGTTTTATTTATTTTTGAGAGAGAGAGAGACAGCATGAGCAAGGGAGGGGCAGAGAGAGAGAGGGAATCACAGAATCCGAAGCAGGCTCCAGGCTCTGAGCTGTCAGCACAGAGCCCAACTCAGGGCTCTAACTCGGAACTGTGAGATCATGACCTGAGCCGAAGTCAGACACTTAACCGACTGAGCCACCCAGGCGCCCCACTTTTTCCCATTTCTTAACTCTACCCCATATGACCTCCCTCCCTCAGCTCCCCACTAACATCCAAGTAATCATGTCAGTCTTGCCTTTTAAGTACCTCTTGATATGGAACCCTCGATCCCCTCTGCCACTAGTTTGATTTATTGCAGTAACCTGCTAACAACTGACTTTTCCGTCTCCAATCTCACTTCTAAATCTGCGCCCTACACAGCAACCAGCATGAGCCTCTTAAAGTGTAAGTCATGTTAGTCCCCTGCCTACTCTTTTCTATCGCTCTTCATTGCCTTTGGGATAAATCCACACTTCCTCCTGTTGACCTGGCCTCTGCCTACCTGCATAGCACCAGCTCTTATTTTCCCTTACTGCACACGGAAGGCGCCAAGCATACGGAAAAGTACGTGTAATTTAAATATATATTATATAGCAATTAACGTGTGCGCACTGTATTCTAGCCACTATAGCACTTTTACATGCATTAATTTCATTTAATTTTCCCATTAGCCCTATAGATTGGTTACATTTTACAGAGGAAATGTGACCCATTTTATAATATTGTCATCGTCCTGTCCACCAGTCATGTTTAGTCTGTTGTGCCCAGGACAGCAGGGTTGTATTCACTCCAAACTCATTGCAAGCAAGAGCTAATAAGAATACTAATAATATCATCAACAACACCGTATTATTAATAGCTAACATTTAACAGTTTTTGTTATTGTACTTTGTGCCAGGGCACTACCTATAAACATAAATCATGCAAACTATTCCTGATTTACTAAGGAGGAAATTCAGAAAGAAGGAGTCACCTGTTCAAAGCCACATAATTCAAGGTCACAGGACTTAGGTTTGAATTTAGGTCTTGTGACTTCAAAGCTCATGCTTTTAACTACTCTATCATCCATATGGGTGGAAGCAGTAAAATTATATGGAGAGCTGTTTATCACTTGGCATCAATGTCTATCTATAACTGAATTATAAAAATTTTGGCAACCCTCCCCTCCTCATTGGAACCCACGCACACGTACCTATCTCTTTTTCCAGATCTCATTCAACTGTGGTGGCTGGACTTGGAGGCATAATGGGTCCTGGCTCACCCTCTACTAACCATCTCCTTGAATGAACCCTGGGATAAGTTACTTCATACCTTTCAACTGCTGATTACTGTTCTCTCAATATCAAAATAGTAATACTTCCCTTGTGGAGTTGCGAGGAAAAAAAATGTGAGAGTACCTGCCTCTTCTCTAATCCCTTGTGCTTCTGCCTTAGGTAACATGGGGCACTGTCGCAGGAGCTTCCTCACTGTCTCCCTGTTGTGTTTCCTGCATAGATCACCACTGCCCCCTCCCCTCTTCTCACACCATCAGTGTCCCCAACTATGGCCACACTGCCACCTGAAAAATACTTGTAAAATACAAATCATGGAGAGTTTCTGTTAATAGTAATGATGGGCTGTTATTAAGACACACCTCTGCCCACTGAACAAAACTAAAAATATTTGCATAAAGTGAAAAAACCCCAAAACTTAGAGCATTAAAGAGCTAACAAGCATTACCAGGTTAAAACTGGAATGGGGAACCCAGGCAGTAATTGCAGATTTGACCAGCAGTCCTGGGGAGCAAATAAAGCAGCTGGGGGTCTCACAAGAAGCTGGGACATCAAAGGGCTATACCATGTGGATGAAGGTAGACCTGAAATGCCCCAGCTCACAGGTGGAATTAAAGCCCGGCTTCAAGCTGCCTGGGTCAACCAAGGAATGTCCAGTCTTGACTTGGCTTAAAGGCTGGTATGCTTGCAGGTATCTGGCAAAACCAAATGGAAATTCTTTCCAAAGGAAGGTTTCTTCAACCTAGGCCTTCTATTATTCAGTGATCAGTACATAAATATAACCAGGCACCTAAGGAAACCATACTCCAGTGGCAAGAACCATCAACAACCATCAACAATAGAAACAGTCCTTCATAAATGTCAACAGATAGTGGAGTCATCACCATCTGTAAAACACTACAGTATTTAAAGAAATAAAAGATAAGCTTGAACATATCTACAAAAAAGTAGGAAACCATGAAATGTGGCCTTTAGGAAACCATGAAATGTGGCCATTTGAAAAGAAACCTAATAAAAATTCTAGATGTAAACATAACTATAATGAAGTTAACTCAGCGGATGAGGAAAAGTGTAGTGTTTTTGATTACATGGTTTAAAGGACAGTGCCTCAATGGACAAACCTAACAGAAGACGGGATAAAGCTGAAGAGAAAATTAACAAAGTGGAAGACAGTAAGAAAAAATTATCCAGAGTTTAACATGGAGAGACAAATAGAAAACACAGAGGAGAAAGGTCTAAATAAATTAAATTAGAACCCAAGAAGGAGATGAGTGAAAAAAAATAAGCAAAATGAAATTTAAAAGTAATGGCTGAAATTTTCCATAACAGGTGAGATACCAAATCACAGATTTAAGATGACCAGTGATTGCAAGTAGAATTTTTAAAAAATTCAACCTTAGGTACATCAAGAGGAACTGCCAACGAAAACCAAGGGCAAAGAGAAAATCACAAAAGCAGCTAGAGAAAATGACAGAGTTGCTTCAAAGGAGCAACAGACTGACCATTGACCCCTCATCAAATATAACTCTAATAATATTATTGTCACAAATTTCAGTAGCTTTCCATTCCTATAACATAAAATACATACTTTTCAGCATGTCACATAAGACCTTCCGTGGTCTGATTCCTGCAACTTGTTTAGACACATAGAAATTCCTCCTTCTTAATTCATTCTTGATTGTGTGCCTTTGCACATGTTCCTCTTCCTTTCTGGAATGCTCCGTATGCCAGTCCATCTAACTAGCTCCTACTCAGTCTTGCCAGTTTTGGCTTATAGGTTTACTGTCAAACTGCCTGGCTCCCTTCTCACTGCCTTTGGGCACACTGCTTACCAGTAGTCACCAGCACCATGTACTTTCACTGTTTGAATCTTTGTCGCATTTCTAGCACATGAGCTCTTAGAGAAGAGAGACAGGGCCATTTGCAGTGCCTGATACTCCGCAGATGTTCAATACCTTCAGTGAGTTGACTCCAGCATTTCATTTGGTTCCGGCCCCTTAAATATCTTGATGTAGTTTTTCGTGGCTCTTCCCATGATGCTCTGATTCCTGCTCGTATGGAGAACTGGTCACCATAGTCAGCACCGGGATCCCTGCGAGCTGGCGACAGACTCTGCCTCCTCATCACTCCCATGTCCTTGATGAAACTAAAATAACAGTACCCATTCTACCCGTAGTATGAAGTTGTGGTGTGAAGCATATGAGGTGATGTGTGTGAACGTGCCATGAAAACTGCCACCACGCAGTTCATTAGCTTTATTTCAGAGTGAGAGACTTGGTTGGGCTGGAGTTTGTGAAGAAGGGAACTCATTGGTGCCCCTGAGCTTTGGCTTGGCCAGAACTGGATTGAGGTCCTAGGATGGCCATCAGCGTTAGGCCTGGCAAACTTGCAGCATGGCAAGTGACTATAACATGGGTGCTTCCTCGCCCCTGGGAGGACTTGTGCTGCCGTTTCTGTGTTTCCCTGGGCGGTGGGGGGGGGGCACATGAAATAAGTTTCCCTGGTTGTTTGATTTTGAGAGATCTGAAGGGAAATATTTTTATATTTCATGCATATCACAGTTTTCACTGGGTTCTTGTTGGAAATAGTACATTTCTGTGGCCCTTCATCAAGAGATGACAAAAGGCTGGGTCTGCCAGTTTGTCTCTTGTTTAATTGGGTACATTGAAACTCCTTTTGCCCAATTCCTTGCCTTCTTCTTCACATTGTCCCCATTTGGCATTATAGTTCAGTCATCTTAAACCTTTTGGTGTGTTTGTAAAACATTAACTATCATCAGACTGGTCAGTTTGTTGTGTATGTATGAGAAGACCAAATCAGGGCCATCAGGGTCTGCACTTGATAGATGTAAGTGGCAATGTCAGCCCCACCAAACCATGGCATTTTACTTCTTAAATGTTTATAGAAGCTTCAGATAATCTGTAGGAAGAGATTAGGACTTTTCTTCTTAGAGTATTTCTTGGGGGATATAATGAGTAGTTGCTTATATTAGTGTAGTGTATCTATTTCCTAGAAAATTCTCTCTTTTAGATGAAGAATTTTGGTAGTAGTCACTAGTTTCTAGAAGTTTTTGAACTAGAAGGGACCACAGAATGTATGGGCCACCTTGGCCTTCAGTATGGCAAAACTGAAGACTGTTGGAGATGCAAAACCTTTACCCTTGTGAGGACAACCAGCCTGCCCTAGTCTAGTAGTTTCTTCATGGAGTTTGATTGTTCTGTCAAACCATTTTTCCTGATATTCAATCAAAATCTCTTTTAATTTAAGCCCACTTTTCATATACTAAGTCATCCATGGTGATGGAGACACAGTTAGCCTCATCCTTCTCAGACACTTCGCTCCAATCTCGCCTCTGTTTACTCTCACTGCCACTGTCTAATTCACATTCTGATTGTGTCTCACCTAGACTGTAGCCCCAGCTTCCTAAGATCTTTGCTGCTATTGTCTTTACATTCAATGGTGCTTCCAAATTCGTAGCCCTGAAATGTATGTGTCCCATACCTTTATAGTGCTTTACAGGCTAGTGTCCAGGCTTGTCAGTTTCATGACCTGGACCGTATGTTAGACAGTATGTTCTGTTGAGAATGGCATTAAATCCTAAAACATCAGTGGCTTAAACAAGAAAGAAATTTATTTCTATTTCATATAAAAGAAGACCAGAAGTAGGCAGGCTGGGGCTCTGGAGCTCATTACACAGCTCATTCTGTTGTGCTGCTCTGCAGAGTAGAAAGCACCTGTGGCCTCTGGGACCAAGGTGAGCGCTTGGGGTCCAGCTGTCACGTCCACATTCCAGCCAGCAAGAGGGAAGACTGGGCCTCCATCCTTTAAGGACACTTCCTGGAAGTCACTTACTCACAGCACTTTAACCTCCATTTTATTCATCAAAACTTAGACATGTACACCATACTTAGTTGCAAGAAGGCTGAAAAATGTAGTCTTTTAACTAGTTTACCCGGCTAAAAATTGGAGTCCTGGTTGCCAGAGAAGAAGAGACTAGATCATGGGCAGTAACTAAAATGTCTGCCATAAGACCTCTCTGCCAGCCTTGTTCCTCTCCCCACTCCAGAGCCTTCTCACGTAGCCCTGGTGTCTTCAACCTGCCGGTGACTACAATAAATCTCTTACTAGTCCTTTACCTGCCAGGCTCTTTCACAGCTCTGGACTTTTAACCTGCAATGCCCCTTAACATTCTCATCTCTCAGAACATCTATACATCCTTCAAGCCCAGGTTACTCCTCAGTGAATCTTTCTTATCTCCAGTGACAACACAGTCCTTATCACTGGAGCCATGTGGCAGTGGAAGAGCTTTATGAACTTAGTAGTTGAATAGACTTGGGTTCAAACTCTTCTCCCCAGCTTGGCCTGGAAAGTATAAATGTGGACGGTCTCAGCGTTTAAACCGTGTTTGAAGCCACAGCACAGACGTCTCTTTTTGAGTTCCAGACGTTTATATTGAAAAGCTTACTCAACATCATCATTTGAAGGTTTCCTTGGTGGCCTCAAATAGAAACACCTTTGAAGTAGAACTCGTGATGTTTGCCCCCTCCTCTAGTCTTTCCTGGACCAGTAATGGCGTCTCTATCAGTGCAGCTGCAGATGTCACAAAGCTGGAAATAATCCTTCACTTCTCATAGCTAATGATATCTGATGACCACCAAAATCTATTTGTTCAACTCCAAAATATGTCTTATGTTGTTCTTTTTAATTCCGCCCGCAGTGCCTACTTCGTACCATGCTCACATGTCTGGACTTCTGTGGTAGCTCTTCACTGGCCTTCCTAACTCCACTCTTGGCTTGCTGGAACGGCGCTTTGGGCAGTGTCATCTTGTACAAAATCCTTAGCCAGTGTCCATGGTATTTAGGATTCAATTTAGGATGCTTAAATCCTATAAGACCCCAGCTGACTTGACTCTTGCTACCTCTCATTCCCGTCCCTTGCCATGCCCTTCCTCCTGCTTACTCTGCTCTGGCTCCGTGATTTTCTTTCTGTTCCCTGTTTGTGCCAGAACTTCCCACCTCTGCCTACTCCCAAGTGCCATTTCCCACCTGGATATTCTGTCCCTTTCTTCACTCCTATACACACCATCCTCAGGTCTCCGCTTAAATGTCACTGCCACACAGGGCCTTTCCCTGACCCCTTCATCTAAATTGCGTATTGAGAGGATTCTTCCTCTTTGGAACTATTCTTTCCTTCTTAGCCTTCATCACAACTTAAAACTTTATATTTATTGAGTGGTTATTTATTGAACATCACTCACACAGTAAAGTAAATGTTCTATAAGGGCTGGAACCATATTTCTTTTATTCACTACTGAATCCATACTGCCCATTGCTCAATAAATACATATGGAACAAATGAATAAACGAAGAATCTTGTGATTAAACAATGTGGTTGATTCCCTCATTAAACTGACAACTTTGCTATTTAGCGTCGCAAGATGTAGTTGTTGGAAACCTATTAAGGTGATTCACCTTCAAACCTGGCATTGTGTCTCTTCACATTTGTTGAATGTATCTGTGATGCTCTCCTGCAGGGCTATAAACTTCAGTTTAATTTATTAGCATGCATCTTTGAACAAAGCTTTATTTCTGTCAGGATATCCTTATGAAAACAGAACCTGAAAAGGACATGTTCAGGTGTGGTATCTGAAAATCATGATTGGGCTCACTTCCATGGCTTGCCTCCTTCCTCTGGATGCAACCTGGCCTAACCTTTGGAACAGAAGACTTGCTTGTTGTTGGGATAGAATCTAAAGCAACAGTCATTTTAAGTTGGAAGCATCAGCGACCGTGACAGAAGGCTGCATGCCCGGGACTGGGGCTGCCTTAGCAATCCCCTCACTACCCTGTCTTGATCACCAACTCTCGAGACTGGAAACTCAGGTGGCAGATACCTCGGCAGAGCGTGCTGGCTCACTGGTAACCCCAGCCTCCTAACCTTTCCTGAAGGACCTTGTTCTGCAAAACACATTGGCAAGATACCTTATGGAACAGATCAACAACTTGTGTGTGGTTTTTTTCTCCCCAAGAATAAAAAGATGTTGTCCTGGAAGCAGCTAATGATCTTGTAATTCTGAGCTATGGTCTAAAATAAAAGATGAATGTCCTCTTTTACTGATGGACAGGGTGATCCACAATGGGAAAGTTTTCGTTTGTTTTTTTCTTTTTTAGAAAACAAGGAGCATTCTACTTTCAGTGGGCACTATGGTAGGTATATTTCAACATAGATGGAAAAGCAAACAGTCGATCATTCTTAAGCCCCAGTAGGTCAGATCATGTCAGTGTTTCCAGGGTACACCCAGAATGGTAAAAATTGGCCTTAAGTTGAGCCTTTGCTAAGAACCAGCCAGCCCTGAAAAGGATTTATTTATTTATTTTGGCCTTGATAATGTCTAAATGATAAGTGCAAGTCCCTCTTAGCTGTCTGAAGTGGGTCCCATATGAATTGGTTGTGACCCCTAGAATCCAGAAACTCCAGTATAGTTGGATAAGAATATTTAGTGGGGGAACTTGAAAATAACACATGAACATACAAGATATTAAATGTTCAGAAGTGTGTAATTTGCTGCATTTGTTCATAAGTGGTTTTAATACTTCTGGTACAGAGCCTAACTCTCTCTCTTTATTGGGGAGATGTGGTTTCAGTTTCTTGGGTGAATGTGCATTTTATAAGTTCTAAAGAAAGGATGTTAAACATTAAAAGACTTTAAATACTTTACTCTTTATTTAATGTCACTAAGAAAAGCCAGGAAAATTAGGGTTGGCTTATTTATTTATTTATTTAATAAATATAATCTATTTTCCACCATTTTGTTTGTTATGGCTGGTATCAAAGTACTTTTAAAAGTTAACATTTATTTTGATTTCAGCAGATGTGCTTAGTAAATTAACCTATCTCTATTCTTCATTGTGGGCCCGGTAAGTATTTCACATCTAGTTTGTCTGGCATTTTGACATAGCCGGTTGAGTTCAGTTTAACATAGCTGTTGATGTTCTCCACTTGTATGACACTTAGCATATGAATAACATTAAATAGATCAAATGTGGCCTGCTGAGTAGGAGCATTCATGCAGGTTGGTGATGTGATTGACTTTAGCTGAGACCCTTAACCACTATGGGCCTGGGTTTCCTTTTCTGTAAAATGAATAGTTGAGAGTAAATGGTGCCCTGAATTTAAAAATCTCCTGAGTCTGTACGCCTAATAGATATGCATCTGACTGATTCCTCTTCTCTTTTTCCCCCTCTCCTTGATGTAGGCAAAGAAGATGCTGATGCGCCAGTCACAAAAGATGAGAGTGCCTCCATGTCAGAGGACACAAGAGCTTTCTCAGAGAAGTCGCTGCAAAGATCAGCAAAGGTCATTGCAGACAGATTTTCTGCACTTGTGCAAATGACTGTCACCTGTGCTACCTGTCAAAGGTCTCTCATGCGATTCAGTTAGGACTCTAGGTGGTCAGTTAATCCGAGAAGTCAGTGGAAGCAAGGAGTCCTAAAACGCTAATATTTTTTTATAACTTGAAGTATATACATATATGTTGATTTGTTTGTGTTTGGATGAAGGTCCAAAGTCTTCTCTTTGTGTGTGGGAATGTTTATTGAAGTTTTGCATTATCTTTTTCTGCTTAAACCACGCTTATAATATGACATCTTTGATTTCCACTTTGAGTTATGTAAAGTGGAGTGAGAATTTAGGCTCTAGTGAAGCAATAGGAATGTGGACTCCTTCTAGATTCTTAGTTTTTTGTTCTATTTTTTTTTTTATTGTTGTCGTGTCTATATCTCATTCAAAACCAAGTTTTTAATGTCTTTTTTAGTTTTCCCCAAGTATGTAATTTAGTTATTGTAGGCATACAAAATTTGCTTTGTATCCTGTCTTTGTTGCTTTGCATAATTCAATTTTGTTTTTCAACTGTATAGCTAGTGGCATATTCAGATATGGTATCAGACACAGCCGCCCCAGCTATGCAGATAGCTCGGGAAGATGTGGTTCAGCGAGTGGAGTAAGCATGAGGCTTTCTCTACCAGAGACGCCCTTCAGCACGTTTAACCTGCTCTGGTGTTATTGCCACTCAATTTTGCAAGTTGGTTAGGATGGTACTTCTTGCATAGTGACTTGAAGAAATTTCTAAATTATGTCACATATACGTTAACCCTCAACTGCCTGTCCAGTTATTTTAATAAGCATTTTGAATACAAACTGTATACCAGGCAGCATACTAGGTAATGAAGGGAAAGCCTGTGGGATGGATCTGGCTTACAGACTTGTGTTCTGTTTGACCTGTGCAGTGTTTAAAAATTCTGACTAAGTAGCTTACTAAAAAAAAATCAGACTTCTGGCTTCTCTTGACAAAACAAAACATCCGGCAACACTGGGCCACGTTCTTACATGACTTTAGTTGGAGCTGAGTACGGGCAACCCTCTGTAGATGGAACTTGTGTTCTGCAATTTGCTGCTGCCCCCCAATGGTACCCTCTCTCTTTCTGGGTTGGTTTGTTTTTTGGGATAGTTTCTTAGTGATTTCAATCTAAAATCGTAGGGCAAAACAGCACTTGTCTGCAAAACTTACTTGCTGTGGTCAAGTCATTTCCACTATAGCTGATGTATGAATCACGAGTCATGTCAAACTGCCTCCTATGCTTCTCCTGCTGTCAGATATTAAAACAAGAAGCAAGGACTTCTAGTTCAGACAAGATGGCATAGACTTGTTTCTCCTTGCTCTTTCCCACCAGGATAACTATAAACCCTGGAAAATAACAAGAGGCAACCATAGATGAATTCTGAAAGGTGAAGAGAGGAAGGCAGGGTAGGTAGGGCCTCAAAGACTAGAGGAACAACATGGCAGCAGAGAACCCCTCCACCAACAGGAGACCGGGCCCAGTGTTTCTGGATCCAACCTGGCAACGGAAGGTGGGTCCAGGCAGACTCGGTCCTCACTCGGATCTAGCAGGAGTCCCTCCAGCAGCCCCAGGCAATCCTGGCGGTACTTGCAAGAGGGATTGACTGGGAGCTTTGCTGACATCAAGTGGGCAGGAGAAAGGCTCCCCTTTCCTGCCACAGCTGAGACTTCTCTCCCTGACCTAAGACACACCAGACATCGTGGTGGCTTTGGTAGCGGGGATCCTGCCAAAGAAGTGGCGCAGCCCCGGAAGCCTCTTTGTCCCTTTGTGCCTGAGATTTCCCTCCTCCTTGCCCCCCATCCCGAAGTAGCAGATGGTGAGAGAACACCTTTAGGGGAGACCCTCCTGCATCAGGGTGTGGTCCAGGAAACTTTATCCTCATTTATCGCAGGGGTCTGAGACACCCGTTTCCTACCCAGAGCACTGGGCAGCCAGGTGGCACTGGTAACGGGGATCCTACCACAATAAAAACCTTAAATGGGAAGTTTCTTTGTCTACATGGACATGGATTAGGATTTGTTCTTAATCCATATTAGAGAGACCAGGTGGCCAACCCTGAGGAAGTTCTTTCCATGCCCTCAGGCAGTACCAGCAGAGACCGGCAGGAGCCCCAGAGGCTCCGTGTCAACCAAACATATCAAAGTAGTACTGCAAAGTCTCTGAAAATCAAATTGTCATTGGAACTACAGCCCACAAATATAGTCCAGGCCCCCTATGCTTGTGACACCGAGACACAGTGGCCTGCCTTCTAAAAGATTTAAGTAAGACCCTGAATCTCCTCTTATAAAATCTGAAAGGTCCCGGATACAAAAGAAAATCATTCATTACACCAAGAACTAGGACATTATCACATGAGTGAGGAGATGTTACTGTTCTCTGACAGTGATTTTAAATATGCTTCAACAAGCAATTAGAAATTCTCTTGAAGCAAATGAGAAAATAGAAAATCTCAGCAAAGAAATAGAAGTTATAAAAAAGAACCAAATGGAAATTACAAAACTAAAAGATACACTAACAGAAATAAAATACTTGCAGGATGGACTCAATAGGAAAGTAGCATAAAATTAGTTAACTTGAGAACTGATCAGTAGAATTTACCCAATATGAACAAACAGAAAATAGGCTGGAAAAAAAAATTAACGGAGCTTCTGGAAGTTGTGGGGCAGTACAGTAGATTCAGCATTCAAATAATTGGAGTCCTTGAAGGAGAGGATCACCAAGAGAATGGGGCTTAGAGATTGTGCTGACTGGGAACAGGTAAAAAAAAAAAAATATTAGAGATTTTGAGATCAGAGTAACAGTTGTATAACATGAATATGTAATGGTATCCATCTGTATCATTGTAATTCTCTTCCGACGGACTCAATAGCTTGTGTGTTTTTTTTTTAATATTTTTATTTATTTCTAGGGGAGAGAGAGACAGCGTGAGCAGGGGAGGGTCAGAGAGAGAGGGAGACACAGACTCTGAAATTGGTTCCAGGCTCTGAGCTGGCTGTCAGCACAGAGCCCGACGCGGGGCTCGAACCCACGAACCGCGAGATCATGACCGAAGCAAAAGTCGGACGCTTAACTGACCAAGCCACCCAGGCGCCCCTCAATAGCTTGTGTTTAAGTAGAGAAGACCAGTGGCTGACCTGTCCCAGAATTGAGGATATTTTAGAGCACGTGCAGTGGAAGGGCAAGAGGGGTGAGGCATCTTGTGACGGTGGTGAGAGGACTAGAAGTGACAGAACATGATGTGTCCCTCTGAGGTAGGAAGGGACTCAGGCCTGAGAAGTAGCAAGCAGACGCAGAGGACGGGTTAGAGTCAAGGCACCGGTAGTCATGATGTGGTGAGGAAGCCATGAAGGGGCACAGAAGAAGGGAACTGGATGACAGTTGGGACTGGATCAGTCCCAGACGGTGCTGAGGCCATGAGCATGAGTTGCTAGAACCAAATGGAAGGGAAGGCCACCAGCACTGAAGAGATACAGAGGCTGTAAGGACAAGATCTTGGCTGAGTCCTTCCCCTGGAAATGTAAGCCAGATATTGCAGAGTAACTAGGAGGTCCATGGATGGCAGCAACAGGAAGGGGGCAGCCTGGACCATAAAAGGATGCAGATATCTGCACGAGGCAAGAGGAGTAAATGGGCTGGATGTGACCGCGCCGCATGGGAAGACCCCCATACCTCATTCGGGGCTGTGTGGAGAAGGAGCGACCTTTGTCCAACGGGCCTGGGGCAGACAGTGTCCTGATGACAGAGAAGCGCATACGGGGACCAGATCAAGGACTCTTGACAGAGGGCACAGAGCTTGTTCAAAACAGAATGGTATTTTCCAAGGGGGAAGGAAGAGTTAGGAGAACACGGAGCCTACCAGGGGATTGAGACTGGACGAGAGGACAGGTGCCTTGTGGGGCGGCAGCCGGGTGTGCCTGGGGCAGAGGAGCGGCACACTGGCTGGTTGGAGGTTCTGCCTCGACAGGCTGAGTGCCCTTATGGAGTCAGAGACGGGAACAAGAGCAGCCATCCGCACAACAGTGTCTGCACCTTTGCTCAGGGGTCAAAGTGGGGTGCTGGCAAGTACTTCCAGTGAAGAGGCCGAAGTGTGGAGTGTCTGTGTGGGTGCGGGGTAGGGGCGGCACTTCAGGAAGAACTCCCCAGGGCGGGGAAGGGGGAGGGGAATCTGCTTTCTTAAAGACTTCTCTCTTGGTGGAAAGAGTATGTCCTTGTAGTGATGTGGTAGCCTGAATCGTTGCCTGAGTGAGTGGGTTTAATGTTGGAAAGAAGGAAGGTTTAAAGGTTTCCAGCCTCAAAAGGCATACTAAAGACCAGTTCCTTGTTTGTGTTTAAAAACATTTTTAAAAAGCAACTGCTGTGTCATTCGTGTGGGAAAAATGAAATGCAGAGCAATTACTTGGGGCCTTATTTCCCTGCCGAAGTCTTCCCACTGTCCTTAGGAGATGGGTCTTTGTTATGAAAACACTTCCATTGAATTCATCCCTGTGTTGCATAGTTTTCGTTGGATAAATATGCTCACTGGATACTTAAGTTGCTGCACGTTAAATGTGGATTACTTAGTCATGGAGCATCACCAAGAGGTGCTTCATTTGGACCTAGAAAAACTGCAGGCTCAGCTAGTTGACCAGATAATATGCTGCTGACTTCTCCCAGCTATTATCCAGTCCTGTAGATAAACAGCATTTGACTATATCTTTGGTGTTTTCAGGTGGTTTACATCTTGGACAAAAAACACTCCCGAGCAGCAACGGGCTTTCTCAAACTCTTGGCTGATAAGAACAGTGAACTGTTTAGGAAATACGCCCTGTTTTCTCCTTCGGACCACCGAGTGCCTAGAATTTATGTGCCTCTCAAGGACTGTCCCCAGGACTTTGTGACCCGGCCTAAAGATTATGCCAACACGCTGTTCATCTGCCGCATTGTGGACTGGAAGGAGGACAGCAATTTTGCTCTGGGGTAGGTGACCTTTGGCAAGAAAAACCACAGATCGCAGACGGATGTTGGTTTAGGTAGCCTTTCGGTAAACTTTTTTTGTGTATTTTAATTATTATTTCTTTATTAAAACATGGGTACTTGGCATATTTGGGTCCTAAGTTTTCAGAAATTGCTCTTAGCTACCCCCTTGACTGGTCACCTGTAGGTTCCTTGAATTGCCAGGCAGTTTGGGACATAAATTGTAAGTGCGTTCTGAGCTTCTCCTTATTTCCTATTATGTCATGAATCCTTGTGAACTCCAAGGAATTTACTGCGTCAAACAATCAGACAACTCCTTTTAGACACTAGTGTTAAAATATGCAAAATTCCAGGCATTTCGGAGGACCTCATTCTCCCATGCTTTCAAATATAAATATGAAGGTATATTTTAATGATGTGCTTTTTTGGTATTGATCCTTCAGAGGTTTTACTTAGGGCAGCAAAAACTAAATTACCTGACTGTAAGTAGGAAAGGGTACCCTACTTTCACGGAAGCGGTCAGAACCCAATCTAACTTAACTATAGAGTACGTAGTCATAGCTCATCATGGTAGCCACTTGAGCAGTTTTGATCTGAAGAAATTGCTGGACCCAGCTGTCTAATCAAATGTGACACCTGTTTTCTTATAATTGTATCCATTTTGAGAGAAAAACAATAATAAATTTTAGCTATATTTTTAGCCCTTTATTATGGATGGTGCCCAGTTTATGTTTCGCACGAAATAAAAATAAAGGTGTACAAGCTAGAAAAGTTTATTCTTATACTTACTTTTAAGCCATTTTGGTGATTTGCTTGTTAAGTTATCTGACTTGTGCAGGATGGGCCCTTCTGAGAATGTCCTGTGATTGTGAGTACCAACACTGAATGCATGGCCGCAAGGTACTGCTTTTATTGGATTTGTTCTATACTTAGTCTCTTAGGCCTGGCAAAGTAAGCCGGATCAGATCTGTGTGTTATACCTCATGCCATTTAAGAAATAACTGTCCTGTGCCACTTTTTCAGTGATATGAAGACCAGTGTGATTTATATGATCTCAGAGGCACTTGGGAACAATTCCACTTTCTTTTTTTTTGCTTTCAAGTGGAGAGATTGCAGTATAATTTTTATGCCCAACTCATTCCAAAAGTGACATCAACCCCTTGAGTCCTAACTAGTCCTTCTCTGAGGCTTGCCAGTTTCTCACCATCAACTCAGGCCTGATAATGGCTGTGCCACCTGGCCCCTGTTGATTGTGCCTGCCGCCCTCTGCCTGGCAGTGAAAAGGGAAGACATCACATCACAGCAGGAAGTCCAGCCTTGTCTTTTATCTGCCTTTTTGTCATATCCCATTGTGTATACTTGATTGGACTACTTCCTTAGTTATCGAGTTGTATGGGTGTAGTCAAGAAATCTTCATGATGTGAGTTTTTTTATTGCTGGAATGGCCTTACAGGTTCTTTTTTTCACAGCTAAGCCATTACTTCATCAAGAACTCTTTTCTTGTGGGCAAATTACAACAACTGAAAAAGGAGTCAAGCAGCGAGACTATTTGCTGAATCTAAAGAAAGAACATTTTAAAATAATAGCCATATATTAATCATGTACTTCTCAAAATAAAAATATACTTAGATGGAAACCAGCACTAATTTTTCTCTGCCTTCTTCGTATGAGGACATTAGAATTTATCATTAGGTAAATATGCCTTTTAAGATCTTTGTGAAGAAGAGAAAATTTATCTTAAGAAAGAATGAAAATGTAGGTTTTCATGACAAAGTCCTCAGATGACTTCTGTCTCCTGAGGGGTGCAGGCCACAGCTGTTGAGCCTGTTGGGGGTCGCCTTTGCCATTTTGCTCTATCAGGTACTGATCTTTAGGAATGGAGGTCACTGCTGCCCAGTCAGAACATGCTGTTCTAGGATGGCCTGTCTTTCCTCTCTCATCTTTGCCAAGTTTTAACCAGGAGTGTGAAGGTAGTACTTGCTGTGGATGTGAGTGTCTGGTTAGCTTCCCCAGAAACTCTGCCTACAAACTGAGGTGAGCCAAAGTGGCTTCCTTCTGAATGTCTTCCCTGCCCCTGCTCTCTGCTCATAAAAGTTTTGAACTTCTTCTCTCTCTGTAACTGCTACCAATTATTTAAGTCCAAAGTCATTTACTTCTTCTGCACTTCAGTTCATGAGATAGATATTGATCAATTATGTGTAAGTCACTATGTGAGAAAGGCAAAGGCAAACAAGGTACAGTTCTTTTATTCAAGGAAAGTATAGCCTAATGCAGAAGGATTTGTATGTAAATGTCATAGGGTTAATTTGATTCTAAGAAAAGGAATCCAACTTGAGCTAATTTAAATAAAAGTGGAAATTAGTGTGAAAAACTGGTGGTTCTCCTAAAACCAAGGGCAGGAAATGGAGGCAGGCCTCATGAGGATCTCAGAACTAACAAGGTGGCACAGGAATCACAGCTTCTCTCTCAATGACCCTGACAGGTCCAGCCACCACATGGTATCTTTTCTGTACCCCTTTCTGCCCTTGAGCTGGATTGTTCTGCAGCTCTCCCCACAGCAGCCAGCCTGTCAACATGGCCCCCAAGTGGTACTGCCAGTCTTCTGCAGGTCACATACTGAAGTCTAGGTCACGATACAGAATTTCTAGGGTAGAAAAATCTTATTGGTCTAGCCTGAGACAGTTATTTGCCCTGATCAGTAGTTTTAACCAGAGGTAGTGGTCCAAGGTCCCATGGCCCACCATCCAATGGGGAGGGACTATGTGGGACTTGAGTCTCTGGGAATAAGTGTGGATAAAGCAAACAGACTGAATGGCCTGTCTCTTTTACCGCTAGCTATAGTATGAAGCAGAATATGGGAATAAAGTTGTTTTCTGGAAGTTTAGAGTAGGCGGGTGAAGGGAGAAATCTAGGATTGTTTCTGGGAGAACGGAAGCCCCTTTGCTGAAAGATCGCTCCACCGGAGAGTCGGGAGTGGACCAGCGGGGACGCGACTGAAAGCAAGCAGTCACCACAGACTATCGTGTTAACACAGGAGACGGGGAGAACCTGAAGTAAATGGGTTGCAGGGAAGGAAGCTAAAGGAGTGAAAAAATTCAGGGGAACTGAGGGTCCTGACCGATTAGAAATGGGGCATGACTGAGAAGGACAGAACTGTGGATGAACTTGCAGACCTCTGACTTGAGTGTTGCTGGGGAGACGATGATGGTGTTTACCCACAGTGCACTGCGAGCAGCCTCAGCTCCTACCATGCTCTTCTCCTTTGCCTCATTGCTTGCTGTTTCCCAAGCTGGCTGTGTGTGTTCGTAGCTCCAGACTCTTGCACACCACACTTCCCTTCCCAGCAGTGCCCTTCTCCTCTCCCTGCTGTTTATTTAGAGAAATAACTCCACTTTTAAACTTAACTCCGTTGTGTACTTGAAAAATGTTCCCTGATTCCACCCCCCTGGGTGCCCCCATAGTTTGTAATACTCCTCTTATTGTTGCTGTGGCCTGTTTGGATTGTAATTGCTTATGTAAGTTTTTACTTGACCATGAGTTCCTTTAGGGCAAGGATACTCAGTGAACATTTGCTGGCTGGTTCAATGGCCTTAAGGAGGCCATCAATCTTGGTGCCCCCTTCCGTGTAAGCATCGCCTTTCTGGCGCCCCTCGTTCCACTTCGGTGCCTCCTGTGAGGGGCAGCCTGAAGACTGTTAGGGTACTGGAGACCTTTGGGTGTTAGAAAGTTATTTTTCATCTTGTTCTCAGAACTGTCACGAGAGATCTCAGTTCAGCTTTGTTTACTTCCGTACATCACATCTACCACATTTTCAGGACTCTTCGTCCTATAATGCTAGCAAAAACCTGAAGGTAATCATTCTTAGTGAACCCTTACTGGCTTTTAGGGATCACTGCTTTTTGTTATGCATCACAACATATTTAATACTTTTCCTATTTAGTACTAGGCTTTTGTCCAGGATACTTAAAAAGCCACAGTGGCTTCCTCGCTGGAATGAGTTGTAATTATGTAATCAGATTTACAGTTTTAAGAGCTTCCTAACCCTCTTAAATCATCTTTCCCTTTAGAAACTCCTGCAGTGGAATTCATGCCTATATTTTCTCAGACCTTTGTGAAATCTGCTGTCCTAAAGTCTAGAGTTCGTAGTCACAGCCTTCCCATCCAGGGTGTCATAGCATGGAGATATTGTCATGGTTTGTCATGGTTTCTTCTTCTTGAATATCTAAGGATAAATCTTGAAGAAAATGGAAACGTTGTAGAGCAGCTACTGTGAGGAACATGGTAGTGTTTCTTGGCAGCACTTTAGACTAACTGAACATATGTAACTTGAGTTGACCTAGAGCAAATAGACATATTTATATTATTTGCTCTAGCAAAGTTTGGTAGCTTTAAGGGACAGGGAGAAGGATGGGGCGCCTGGGTGGCTTAGTCGGTTAAGCGTCCGACTTTCGCTTAGGTCATGATCTCGCGGTTCGTGGGTTCGAGCCCCGCGTTCGGCTCTGTGCTGACTGCCAGCTCGGAGCCTGGAGCCTGTTTCAGTCTGTGACTCCCTCTCTCTCTCTGACTCTCCCCTGCTCACGCTGTTCTCTCTCTCTCCTAGAAATAAATAAAAATATTAAAAAAAAAAAAAGGGGGACAGGGAGAAGGAAAAACAAGTCAGTGCATGTATAGCAGGATTGGGAAATTTAGGGTTGAACTTGGGATTGTCTAGGCTTAGTGGGAGGCTGTTGAAATAGAGAAATAGACAAGGAGTCACAGTGCTGTTCAATTTAATGAGAGTGAAGGACAGCAGCTTCCATTGGAGAGAGTGGCTGGGTGAGATGAAGGGAGGGAAAGGAAGTTCTGATTGGTGACACATGAGGAGGAGGAAGCAGTTGGTCAGAGAGATGGGTGATCTGTTCTGGTATCTTCATCTTCCAGCTTTGACCAGTAAAGTGCCAGTTCACAGCTAGAAACATGTATTTATTGACTGTTGGAAACAAATATACTTTACCTTAACATCCCATTCAGTTTTGATAGATACTAAATTTCTTAATGAGGTTGATCTAAATTAGGGAGGTGGTCGTTAAATTATATTAAAATGTATTTAGTAAGAAAAAGAGGTAGTAACTAGGTTGTTAGAAAGAAAACCCAGAAGAAATTAGTTTCATTGAGGCATAGCCTAGAAGATTAGCAAATTGAAAAAGAGCTCTGTCTAATCTTTCCCTCTGTGCAAAAGGAGTACTTCACCTTATCAAGAGTATGTTCTTTATCTGAAGACTCTTCTGAAGAAGAGGCTGAGTTACATAATCCAATGATCTTGAAACTCAGACTTTATAAGTCCTTTTTGGGGTGGGGGTGCAGTATGGCTTAATGCAAGTCAGGCTGAGGAAGGGGCTCTTTTATTGTCTGACTGTTGGGCTCCACCTGGTGGCCTCTAAGGTTCGTTTTTGGAAGAAGCCAGGTCTTAGCATTGAGAGCATCCTGGTCAGAGTGGAGCAAAAGTAAAAGGGATGGAGGCCAGTGGTTCTGAGCCAGGCTTTGGTTACCAGATCGTTCTTTCCCTCGCACCCTGTGCAGTCATTAACACTTCTAACATGGTTGTCAGCTTCCGTCTCAACTTCTAGTGCCTCTTCTTGAAAATACTATTTTAAAGTAGAAGAGAACCTTCGCTACCATCAGCCTTCTCTTCAAGTCCTTAAATGCTTTTGTCCTCCTCTTTGCTCCCTTCACGTTGACATTTGGCTCTTCAGTCTCAAGCTTCAGGGCCTTCCCTAAAATCATGTGGTATTTTTGAGCCTTTCTTCTGTTCCACATTCCGTTGTCTGTTTTCACTGATCTGCCCATATTCCTAAAGTCCCCATTCCTTACTTGCTGCTTTCTTCTGTGTCATGTTGATGAGCCAGAAAAATGGAAAGTAACATGTGCTCTTCTCCTGATTATTAAAAATAATATATAACAGGGGCGCCTGGGTGGCTTAGTTGGTTAAGCATCCGACTTTCGCTTAGGTCATGATCTCGCGGTTCGTGGGTTCGAGCCCCGTTGGGCTCTGTGCTGACTGCCAGCTCAGAGCCTGGAGCCTGTTTCAGTCTGTGACTCCTCTCTCTGACCCTCCCCTGCTCACGCGGTCTCTCTCTCTCTCCTAGAAATAAATAAAACATTAAAAAAAAATAATAATATATAACATATACAGCCAGAGACACCGTGTATTTGCCACACTTTTCTTTCTGTGTGATGTTACTGAACTTCTGGGCTCAGGTGTAGCTGCTGTTTGATGGTCCTCCATGTGCACATTCTCAGGGATCTGATACCATTGTACCTGTTTGAGTGGGGTTCCTAACAAGGGCATAAGAGAGCATTTATTTGGGGGATAATCGCTACAAGACTATATGGCTTGTCCTCCTGTGTATGGCTTAGTTTTAAGGCTAAAATTTTATAAGCATATGTGGTAGAGAAAGGAGGTTGAATGGTTAAGGACACTAATGTTGACTGTTAAGTGTTTCTATTTTCTTCAAGGCAGAGAGGCCAATTTGAGGGACTTTCTGGCTTAATTCCTTATATGTATAGCTGGTCCCTTACCTCAGTAAGTTTTTCACTTGTACATGACCTGGACCTTATGCTTATTTATGTAAGATATTTGCATACACACATAACCCCTACCTATTAACTACAGGAATTTAGGAATATTGTTTCAGCACTGTCCCAATTAATTTTATAGTAGGGCCCAGTTGTAATATCTCTGATTGTGAATGGGAACAGTATCTGTGGAGGAACCTGGTGAGTGAGAAGTATTGAGGTGGCAATCCTTATAAATAACTCTAATGAGGGGCGCCTGGGTGGCTCAGTCAGTTAGGCACCTGACTTTGATTCGGGTCATGAGCTCACGGTTTGTGAGTTCAAGCCCCGCTTCAGGCTCTGTGCTGACAGCTCAGACCCTGGGGCCTGACCCTCCCCTGCTCGCACTCTGTCTCTCTCTCTCAAAAATAAATAAACGTTAAAAAAATTTTTTTTAAAATAAATTACTCTGATAAGGAAAGCTTTCTGTCTCAAAACTATTTATTGTAATGTCAAAATTAGAAAAAAAATTTAATTTTTTTGAAAGACATCCATATTGTATATTTACTATTAAAATTATTTAAAACATGAACCACTGAAAGTAAAAAAAATTCTAGAATTTCACCCCCAGAAATAATCACTGTTAAGGGTTTGGTGTATATTTGTCTAAAGTATTGTTTTTAAAATATTTGTTAACATTCATTGTAAAGTACGTTTCACAGATAAAAGTATATATGTAACACTTATGTGATTTTTGAATTTTCATATTAAAACCAACCCATGAATTCAGTACCCAGATTACAAGGTATATCACAACATTTTTGAAGCATCCTATGATCCTCTCTATCCTATCCACTAGTTTTTTCCCCAAGAGGTAGCCACTTTCTCAGACATGCTAGTTAACATGCACTTTTCTTTATAATTTACCTATATTTATTATCCTTAAAAGTATTAGTTTTGCTTGTTCCTAAACCTAACCAAAAATACCATGCTACATACATTCTTCTGTGACTTGCTTTTTTTATTTAATGTTTCTAAAATATATTCATTATTTCATTCATTTTAATTTGTAATATTTCCATTTCCCGAAATATACTACAGTTTATCTAGCAATGAATATTTGGGCTGGACTGAAGTTTTGCCCTTAGAAATAATACTCCTATGAACATTCCAGTGCTTACTAACTAAAGTTTCTTTAGACTCTACTTAAGAGTGAAATTGTCACATCACATCCTTGTGCTTGTTAAACTTAACGACTTTGTAGCCAAACCATTTTCCAAAATGGCTTTGCCCATTTTTAGTCCTAGTAGTAAGAGTTTCCGTTGCTTTACACTCTTATCAATGCTGGATATAGCTAGATTCTTCCACTTTTGCGTTATAAGAGAGTATAAAATGGTATCTTATTATCCTAATTTATATTTTCCAAATTACTGATGAGATTGAGCATCTTTTCATATTTATGGTCATTATGTTTTCTCTTCTAGAAAATATCTTCATATCTTTTTTTTTCCTCACAGTTAAGCTTTTGTTGGGATAAATTTACAGAAATTGCAAAAATGGTACATAGTTCCTGTATACTTTTACCCAGCTTCTCCTTATGGTTAGCATCTTATATTACCATAAAATATTTATGAAAGCCTAGAAATTAATATTGGTATGGTTGGTAACATTGGCATACTTAATTAAAGTATAGAATTTATTCACATCTTACAAAGTTTTCCACTAGCATCCTTTTCCTGTTTGAGAAACTGGTCCAGAATCCTATATTAGTTGTCATGTTGCTGTAGTTCTTCCAGTTTGTGGCAATTTGTCAGCCTTGTCTTTTATGGCCTTGGCACTTTGGATTTTGTAGTGTTTTTCAGTTTGGCTTGTCTAGTGTTTTCTCATGAGTCGACTGAGATTAAGTATTATTGGGAAAGATAACACAGAGGCAGGTGTGTCATATCAGGGACTACATGTCAGTATGTATTACTGGTGATGTTAACCTTGATCTTTTGGCTAAGAAAGTACCTGCCAGAATTCTTACTGTTTTTCCCTTGTATTTGGGGGCAGATTTTTTTGAGACTATCCAATTAAACTTTAACCCACTCATTTTATTTAGTATTCTTTTTTTATTGGGCTGTTATTTTGTTATTTTGGAGTTAAAAAATATTCTAGGAAGTAATCTTTTTAATAGTTACTGGTAGGGAAAATGTCTTCTCCACAGTTTATGACTTCTTTTTTCATGTTACTAATGTTAAGTTCTGAAGAACAGGCATTTTAAATTGCATTTTCCAACTTTTTGGTGCTGATGTATATAATTGCACTTAACTTTTGTGTATTAATCCTGTATCCAGCCATCTTGCTGAATCCTCTTATTAATTCTAATAACTTGGACATAGTTTCCTTTGGAATTTCTGTGCAGATAATCATCATTGGTAAGTAATAAGAAGTTTCTTCCATTCTAATCCCTATAACTTTTATTTCTTTTTCTTATCTTCCTAAACTGGCAACTTACTATTGGAGAGAAGATATCTTCCACACTAATAAGTGATGAAAGCGCAATTTTGAATGAAAGCAATAGTAGCTGGCATTTTTTTCTTTTTCCTGATATTTTTGAAATGATAATAGTTTTGCTAATGTGGCAGCTAGTTATTAAAGGACTCAAAATACCTAAGTGCATGTCTTTGGGTTTTATTTGTTTTTACTGTCTTCAGTGTTCTTAGTTTTCCTTTGGAGTTTCAAGGAGAAATAGATGCCCTTTTTCCAGGCTCTAAAACATTAATTCATTTATTTTATTCACTAAACCATCATCTGTTAGTCACTTAAGATGAATAAGTCTCAGTGTAAGATATGGAAATAATGCTTATTCACTTTAGGATGATCCTTTTCATCTGCTGGTAAGTACCTAAAGCACCATGACGCAGTTAGAAAGTGGCATGTGGCAGAAAGGAGATCTAACCAAAGGACAGTGATAGCATTGAGCAGAGAGATTTGCTCCGGAGGACAGGGTGGCTTCCTGGCCCTGCTGCTACTTTCTCTGAAGGTGAAATGAACTTGGTTTATGTTTTATAGGCCTGCTTCGCATGGAAGCCATAAAGGGAGTGCCTTTACGATAGAAATATATTGCTTAAGGAAGGAGCTACTTGTAGTATTTTTATGCTCTAGAACCAATAGTACCTTGTCAGTATTTAGTGACTACCTGCAAGATATATGATGTGAACAGTCCTGAAACTTTATTTTTTATATAATAAGAGTATTACATTAATCGTTGCAGAATGAAGGAAGAGAAGGAGAAGTTTGCTTCTCATGGAAGATATTTTAAAATATTTTATATTAGTTAGGATGCTTTTAGCACCAGGTGATGGAAACCCCTGACCAAAAGTGATTTAAATGTTAAGGGAACATATTATTTTATATAATTGGGAATCCGGAGGTTGTTGCCGGCCCCAGTGCCCAGTACAGTCAGTGCCTTGGTGATGTTATCAGGTTCCCCTTTGTTGTCTTCGGTGGCCCATGGCAGTGAAGAGTGCTGCCAGCATGGTCAGACTGCATGCTCTCTAGATCACGCACAGCAGGGAAGGGGGAAAGCCTGTCCACCAGCCATGATACTGATAACCGTCTCCAGGGGAACCACACCTGGTTCCATTAGAATAATTAAGCTCTGCCTCTGGAGCTGAAAATGAGATGATCCCTGTATGAAAAAGATTAGGTTTCTGCTAAAAAGGAGGAAGAGGGGGAATGAAGGTTGGAGAGGCAACCAGTACTGAGCATTACGGGTTTTTATTAGACTATAATAAATGTTTCTATACTTTTTAAATGTTAAAAAAAGTTACAATATTAAATATTATGAGAAAAAAGTCACTCATAATCCTCCCTTTCTAAAATAATTAATGCCATTTTTAGCTGTTTCCTATCAATCCTTTGATAAATGTTTTTACGTAGTTAAATTATACTATACCTTTGTATATTTCTTTTTTTTTTGTTTTATGTCTACATTTTCAAAATTGTTTTTCTAAAATGTGTAATAAACAATTGAACAGAAATGTCATGGTTTAGTGTATCATTTACCTATTATTGAAATCTGGATTATTTCTTTTACTCCTTTATTCAGTTTTTTGAAATATACTTTATTTTTAAAACAGTTTTAGATTTATAAAAAAAATGTTAAAGATACTACAGAGAGTTCTTATAGTTCTTATATACCCCTGGACCTAGTTTCCCTATTTTTAACGTATTAGTGTAATACATTTGTTACAGTGAATGAGCCAAGTGCTGATACCAATATTAACTGACATCCATACTTGTACTCGGAAATCCTTGATTTTTAAAAACTAGATGTCCTTTTTCTGTTCCAGGATACCTATACGTGTATTTGTTGTCTCCTTAGTGTCCTCTTAGCTATGAATTTCAACATTATTTTTGAAAAACACTTTTTTTTAGTTTTTTTTTTTTAATGTTTATTTTTGAGAGAGAGGCAGAGCGGAAGCTGGAGAGGAGCAGAGAGAAAGGGAGACACAGAATCCAAAGCAGGCTCCAGATTCTGAGCTGGCAGCACAGAGCCCCACGTGGGCCCAAATCCACGAACTATGAGATCATGACCTGAGCTTAACCAACTGAGCCACCCAGGCACCCCTTGAAGGACATATTTTAATGGAGAACAAGCTCAAGTGTGGGTTTTAAAAGAATCGGCCAGACATTTTGCTGCAGCTTTGAACCATAGTTGTCCAAAAACAGCTGTTGCCATCTCTTAAGACAATGAAGAGAAGACATAAACTACTTAGAAAGCTGTAATATTGGAACTATAACATGTGAAAGGGAGTTTTACTTGCAGTATTTCATCTTAAGTAAAATTTACACCAAAATTAAAAAATGAAAACAAACCCTTCTGTAAGACAAATAGGCAATGTATGTAAGTCAGTTCCCTAGTATGTATGGTTCTGGTTAGATCCTAACAGATCTGGTTTATAGGGTGACAGCAGAATTTACAAGTAATAGCATAAGATTCTTTCTGGGACGTCTAAAGCCCAAATGCATGAGCACTTTCAGCATGCTGACCAGTTAGATTTTTATCTCCTGCGGGCTATCCAGGCTCTGCTGCTGTCAATTATATCTCCAATGGAAATGTATAATAAATTTATTTAAATAAGGTACTTGAGAAATGTCCTCTGGAACTTAGTAAAATAAATGTTAATTACTACTAATAGAAACTTGGAGTCATTGATCATATTTGGAAGCAATAACCAAAATATAATTTTGTCTTTATGAGCCATATTGTAATTTAGGAAACAAATCAAGATTCTTTGGATTCAAAATATAGCCTAGTGAAAAATTTTGCCAGAACAGAAAGCACCAGTAAAATTAAATAAGACAACTTTTTTTCATTAAATTTCAGTTAACATTCAGTGACTGATATGACTTGTTCTGACAATTAATATTAAGACCATCTTCACCAGCTTACTTTTGTCCTCCTTCCACTTCACCATCCCTCCCCCATGGAGGTGGATTCAGCACTCAGCACTAGTCTTCTTTTCTAGAAATTTCTTTATTTCTTGGTAGGCCATAGTTCTTCATCTAGTAGTTTTTCAGAAGGGGTTTATGCGAAGTATATTCTCTGAGTTCTTGCATTTAGAAATCTTCAGCTTCAAACTCCAGTAACTTCACTAGGCTATGTTTTGATGCTGATTTTCTGTATTAGTTTTTTCTGGGTCATGGCATATACTTTCTGTGTGTGAAATTTCTTTTATTTCAGGAAAGTTGTCTTAATGACATCATCGAAAATGTTTTCTATCCCATATATCTATTTCTTAACATTCAAGAATACCACTTATTCCAACATTGGATCTCTTTCATCTGCCTTTCATATCTATCTGTTTTCTCTGTAATCTTTTAAAAACTCTTTGTACTTTCCAGTTTCGTCTTCCTCACTTCTCTTAATCTTTTTCTCAATGAACCTTATTCTTTCTGGAGTCAGTTCTTCATTAGTTACCTCCTTCCTGTATGACCTTCATTTTTGGAGTGGTTTTATTTTTCTTCTCTACTTATTTTCTAGGTGTGAAGCACTAGGACTTTTAATTTCCTTTTGTAAAATTAATGTTTTTAGTATGCCCTTGAACCTTTACTTTGAGAGCTTTCCTTAGAGTGGTGATATATTCTTGTGAAAATCTTTGGTCAAGATACTGATTTCTGTGGCCACATACTTACAGAATATGTTTATCTTCTGCCATTTCTTTACCTTGTTTCTTTCTTCCTGTTGACATGCAGTATTTTTTTTTTTTTTTTGGTGGACTGTCTGGAATGTGTCCTTTGCATCTGTAAATAATAAGGTCTTCCCAGATTTTAGTACTATATTTTAAAAGTTGGATATTATAAAATGCCTTTTGTTTAAACGTTTAGGCCGTTTCCCACTTCAGGCATAAGATAATCATTTTTGACCATTCTAAAATCACCAGGTAAGAGTCGGGTGGCCAGTGTGTTTCAAGTCTGGATCAGAGAGACCGTTACTGATGCTTTCAGCACATAGAAGAATGTGTTTCTTTTCATTGTAGTTTCATCCTCTACAGTCTCTGTTTGATCTATCTCATTGGTCAGACTTCCCCCAGAAACTACGTATGCTATCTGATTTTATGTATAATTATTTTATGTGATTTCTGATACATTAGGGTGGAATTGTGTGAAGTTGTGTTTTACAGGTAAATGGTCAAATATATTGGCAGTTTCATGTCTCATCATAATCTGTAATTAACTTCTCTGTGTTATTACTCACCATTCTTGAATCTTTACTTCTGAGTCATCCCTCAACTGGCTTGAATTACAAATATGTTTTTTTTCCAGGAAATGGGTAGTATACTTTGTGCCTTGTTTTATCAGTTGGGAATCTTAGCTTCCAATTCAGAGGAACCATGACTATAGCCCCAGCAATATTAAAATCTCTCAGTTGTAGAGGTGAGTATTTTGGGAGTGGGTCTTATGATATTGAAAGGCCCCACTCCTCCCATGCACTCTTGGTTCCCAGACCATGTGCTTGACTCTAGGATACTAAGAGCACCGTTATATCCTAGAGGATAGCACTCCAGCCTCATAAGGCGTTGCCTTCCAATTTAGTTCAATTAGTACACTATTACATCATTCTAATCCGTGAATTTAATGGGCTTTTTTATTTCCAGAAGACTAAATCCTCAATTACGAACAGCAGCGTTGAGTAATACAGTAGTTTAAAAGACAATTTGCTAAATCTATGATTGTGTTTCTATAAGCAAGATGGGTGGACCAAATGAAGGTAGCAAACCCAAATCCGGAATTAGTGCTTCTTTTAATGGAGAGAAGTGACTGCCCTTTCGCAGAAGAGCTCAGCAAACTCAGTCTGCGATCAAGTAGTTGGTGGGTCTTCTTGCTGTGGTTTTGAATTGGAGGCTCAGAGCTGGCTGCTGCTGGCAAACTGGCCTCCTGCGGACGTGGCAGTCAGGTCAACATCAGTGAGAGGAAGTTCATGCTGTGGAGCTAATTTGCTGCTGCTTTGTGTACTTTGTTTTTGTTCCCATTGAGCACGCACTGCATTGGTTGGGGAAGGAGGTTCGTTGACGTTCTTGGGACAGATTGTCCTGCCTCCATAGTGGAAGTCTGGCTGCGCATTCTTATGGAACACAAATAGTCATACACTGGGCTCATTTCAGTAGGCCCATTTGATGCACATGTCTCTTCTCCAGGTGTCCTTGTCACCAGTGCTCCCAATATTTCTTCTTTCAGGTCCCTATCCATCTGGCTAAACTTATAGCAGCTGCTCATCAGGCCATGTTTCTTCAGCCAAAGTAGACCCTGGATATATTGCTTGAAGTTCTGCTCACAGGGAGAGAGTTTCTGCTCTGCTGTCTTTTCAGAGACCACCCCTTAGAATGGATATAACCCTATCATAGTCCACTTATGATTCATGACAATGGAAGGTCAGTTGGAACTAGGCATCCAAGGTCTTCAGACCTTTCTTCATCCTTGTGTGTGTGTGTGTGTGTGTGTGTGTGTGTGTGTGTGTGTGTGTGTGTAGAGAAAGAGTGGCCTCTTCTCTGAGTCTTATTCTTTGTGATTAGTACCCTCATGTTTCACATAAGAGACTTTGTGAGTCCCTGAATTCAATGATGTAATAATTTACTTCCCTTGGAATTTTCCCCCCTACTTATACTGGCAGCTGCAAGAGATTCAAAATACTTGACTGAGGGACTCCTGGATGGCCCAGTAGGTTAAGTGTCTGCCTTCAGCTCAGGTCATGATCTTGTGGTTCGTGAGTTCTAACCCCACATTGGGCTCTCTACTGTCCATGCAGAGCCCACTTCAGATCCTCTGTCCCCTCCTCTCTCTGCCTCTGTCTCTCTCAAAAAAAAAAAAAAAAAAAAAATTAAAAAACGAAAACAGAATACCTATTTGATATACATAGGAAGTCCCTGAGGTTTCAGCTTAGCCTGGAATCAAGGATGTAGAGGCTGAACATGTAACTCTTTGTTTACATCCGTTTTTCAGGTTCTTCAAGCCTCTCACTTTCTGTGAGCTCTTTGATGTCTTTTCAATAAACTCCTTTTTCAATCAGTTAGTTTCTTGTGCTTGCAACCAAGAACCCAGACAGTTAAAGGCATTAATTTTAGGAGATGAATGTAGAAAACAGAACCTGAGCAACCTATGAGAATAATAGATGAGTTAGAAGTAACTCAGATCTCATTAATTTCCAAAATGTCCTTCAAACTTCAAAGGCAGTGACAACAGGTTCCTTAAATCCTCAATAGGAATTTCATTCTAGTGAACACAGGTAATAATGTAGTCATCTTGAAAATTAATGAGACTTAAATCTTTAACTGTTTAGATCCTTCTGTTTATTTTTAAGTAAGCTCTACACCCAATGTGGGGCTTAAATGGTCAACCCTTAAATCAAAAGTTCCATCCTCCACTGACTGAGCCAGCCAAGAGCCCCATGTCTAGATTCTTTAAAAAAATTTTTTTCAATGTTTATTTTTGAGACAGAGAGAGATTGAATTTTAAGAATTTTAAGTCTGTGTTCATGAGGGATATTGACCTCATGAATCCTTTGTCTGATTTTGGTTTCAAGGTAAGGCTGGCTTCATGAAACCAGTTAGAAAGTGTTCCATCCTCATCCATATTCTGAAATAGTTTGTATGGAATTGGTATTCATTCTTTCTTAATGCTGTACATGGTGGCATTTGCCAGTGATGCTGTCTGGGCCTGGAGTTTTCTTTGTAGGAAGGTTTTAAAATATAAATTCAGTTTTTAAAATACATATAAGAGTATTAGGTATTGGTTTCAGTTTGAATAATCTTAGGCAGTTTGTGTCTTTCAAGGAATTTATCCATTCCATGCAAGTTGTTGAATGTATTGGCTTAAAGTCATTCATAATTCTCTTATCCTTTTAATGCTTGTAGGATCTATTTGATGTTTCCTCTTTCATTCCTGATACTGCTAACTTGGGTCTTTCCTTCTTTTTCTTGATTAGCCTCACTAGAAACTAATCTATTTTCTTTTCAAAGAATCAACTTTTGATTTTATTGGTTTTCTTTATTCTTCATTTTCTGTCCAGTGATTCTCATTTCTTAATTATTTTCTTCCTGCTGCTTACCTGGGATCTAATTTGCTTTTCTTTTTACAATTTTTTAAAGATAGAAGCTTAGATCACTGATATGACACATTTCTTCTCTTCTAATATGAGCATTTATTTAAAACATAAATTTCCCTCAAAGCAATGCTTTGGCTGCTTCTCACAAATATTGATATAATGTATTTTATTCAGTTCGAAATATCTTCTGATATTCTTTGTGTTTCTCATTTAGCCCACTGGTTGTTTAATTTCCAAATATTTATGGATCTTCCTGATAGCTTTCTGTATTTTTGCCCTCATATTTTTGCGGTCTTTGGCTTTTTGGTATGCTTTCTGGGAGATCACCGCTTAAGTCAGAGAACATGGCACTGATCTGAGCCCATGTTGTATGTAAGCAGCCTACAGACTGCCTTGAACCTATGCTGGTAGGCGGCTGTATGTGTCAATTATGGGCTTGTTTCTCTTGGCTGGCACATGAGAGGCGGGGCCAGCCCTTCTGCCATTGCTGCCCTATTCCAGTAGCAAGCCTGAAGGTGGGAATTTATTAAAAGTCTACGTATGAGGGCACCACATCCCCAGTCTCTCCCTTTACTACTTAAGAACTCTGACAGCCAGGCATCTACCCTTATACAGGACACAGAATCTTCTTCAAAAAAATTGAATGGCTCCAGAGAAAGCTCTAATGCCAGGGCCAAACTCCTTGCAAGAAGAGTATCTTATTTCCTATTGACTATCTGTATTCAACATGTCACTGAAGGCTTGTGGTCTGAACGTAGCATGCCAATACTTATGAGAATTGAGCGCTCTCAGTTTTGTTATATTTATAGATGACTCAAAGATGAAGAGTGATATTTGCCTTCTGACGGGTGGAACCCTACCCATAGCATCAGAACTATGCTATTAAATGCAATCTTGCTTTTAATGGCCCAGCACCCAAAATGCAAATGGTAGTTTGCCAAATGACCAGATTGTAGACAATTTTAACTTTCTTCTTAGTGCATTTCTGTATTTTCTAACTTCTCTACAGTGAACATATATTACTTGTGTGTTCAGATGAAAATATTTTAATATGTTAAGGTAAAAATTATAATTGTGAAAAAAATATAAGTGTCAGATCCAATCTAGTGAGCATGGCTTAAGGTGTAGGTGCTATGAAACTAAAGAGTTAGCAGTAGACCGAGCTAATCAGATCTATCTCTTAAAGTGTTTACAAGAGAAGTAATTGACAAAAGCTTTTAACGATACCAATTTGACTTTTTCGTGAAAAACAATTGCAAGAGGCCCAAGAAAGACCATCTGGCCCAACTCCCCACATCAGAATTCCTGAGGAAAGTTAAAATTATACTGTAGTCAGGGATTTAACAGGATAAGAGTATCACTGTCTCTTCTCCTGGGCCCCCTACTTGCTGGTGATGGTGTTCTTGCAGGAGAAAGGACAGGAGTTTTGAAGATTTTCCTACTACCTTCTTTTTTAGAGAACAAACGATGCCTATGATCCATTTATTCACTAATGCAGTTGTTCCTCTTTGTCCCGTCCGCAGGCAGCTGGCTAAGAGTCTTGGGCAGGCTGGTGAAATCGAGCCTGAAACAGAAGGAATACTAACAGAGTATGGTGTGGATTTCTCTGATTTTTCTTCAGAAGTCCTAGACTGTCTCCCTCAACGCCTCCCCTGGACAATTCCACCAGAGGAATTCAGCAAGAGAAGAGATTTAAGGTAAATATCCGAAGCTCTTTAAGAACAACACATTTCTACCTATCTTCAAACTTAACTTTCTTAGGGACGAGGCTCAGATATTGCCATCTTTCTACCAGCATTCAAGTTCAGTTCTATTGAGAATTAAATGCTCTGTACCAAGTATTACAAATTATGGTGCGCAAGATAAATCACTGCCTGTTTATGTACGGCTAGCCCATGAGCTAAGAATGGTTTTCATAATTTTAAGTAATTGGAAAAACTCAAAAAGAAAAATAATCTTTAATGAAAATTATATGAAATTCAAATTTTAGCATCCATTAAGTTGTGTTGGAACACAACCATGCTGTTGTTTCTGTGGCTGTCGTTCCGCACAACATTAGGGTCGAATAATTGCAACAAAGACCATATGGTGTGCAAAGGGCTCTCTGGCCCTTTCAAGAAAAAGTGTGCTCGTCTGTCTTCTAGACCATTCTAATTTCAACAGATACAGTTGCCATCTTTTTTTTCTCCTTGTTATGCCCATAGATCTGGTTGAATAAAGACAGCGTTATCTGGTCAGAAGTACCTTCCTTTAAATGGGCCTCTTCAGGCACAGAGCAAAGGATTCAAAGCTTCTGTGCTTGGAGCTTCATTTTAAAGCTTTACTTTTAGGTCTGGAATTTGTTGGAAAGTACTTTTGTGGTATTTTTATAACAACATCTTCTTTGAAGATGTTTCTTCATTGTGGGATGTTAGTTCTTTTCTGATATTTCTCTTCAGAATTTGGTTTCAGTACTGGCATTCATTTTGGATGCCACATGGAGATATTTAGAACCAAGAAACTTTTCATACAGCGCACTGAGGCGGTGGAAGGGCTTTCGCTAAGGTCATCCCATGTCAGAATCTTTTCCACCACACTCGCTCACTTCATGCGGCTGAACTTACGATACCTTCGCCCTTGCTGCCTGTGACTCCCCCTCATTTGAGAATCCTCCTTCTCTGCCCCCTCTTGCTCTTGTATCTTTTAGGAATGTACTGCCTTTTTTTCTTCTCTTGCCAAATGTAGGCAAGGAAAAGGAGATGGCAATCCCCTTTCCTAGTCATTAGTAGCTCTGATGGAACACACTTTATATTGAAGTCACTTAACTGAAGTTACCGTCCTGGCTTTCGGCAGTAACCACCTGTCATGGAACTCCCACTGGTCAGCTATCTCCTCATGAGCTCTGAGATCTTGGGTTGAAACCTTACCCTCTCTGAACCTTCTTTTTCTCATATACAAATTGAAGGGCTTGTTTTCTGAGCTCTTTTCCTAAACCTAGGAGTCTGTAAAAAATTTTTACCAAGAAGGAATGTCTAAACTGTGTTGTTCTCACTGTAGGTCAGCGTAGTGTTTCTGCAGTAACTATCAACATTTGAAACGTACCTACCCTTTCACCCAAAAACTTGACTTCCAGGAAACCATCCTACTCAAAGAAGTGTGCAAGGAAAGATGTATAAGAATGTTCATTGCTGCTCTGTTGTGAAAGTGACATTGCCCATACTTTGTCCCTCAACAAAGGAATGGTTAAATAACATATGTCCACAAGACAGCATGAAGCTGCCATCCTGAAGCTACCATCAAGGAGCTAGATCCACTGGACTGTCCTAAAAGGATGGCCATAATATCTTGTCAGGTATATTATATAAAAATGCTCTCCAAGTGTATATACACATGTATATACATATCCGTACATATAAAAATATATACGCATCGATACAGGTCTGGAAGGAAATACATCAAACTGTTGGAAGTGATTATCCTGTGTGGACTCGGTCGAATAGCTGGTGGTAGGGAGCAGTATTTTACTTCATTTTGCAAATTGCTCTATTTTCAAATTACTTTTTAAAATAACATTTATCTCTTTTAAAAATTATAAATGGGAATATCGGAAAAGAGAGGCACTCAGTCTCTTCTAACCGGATTCCTAGTTGATGAATAAATAATAAGACACTTCAGCAGTCAGCCCTTCCAGTGCGTTCTCTGTTCCCTCTCTTGGCTCCACCTCGCCTTTTTCGTTGGCCCCCGTTGCCTTCTGGTTTAGACCTCAGAGCAGGAGGCCTTCGTGTGCACAAGACCTCTGTGAAAATATGCCCATGTGTTCCCTGAGGGTCCCAAAGGTCCTGGGAGGCCACAGGGTGCCCCCTGCTAGGAGCATAGCAACAGAGATTTTCTTTTTTAAATCTACTTACACCTTCCAACACTTTCTCCTTGCCTATTATCTCTAGGATTAGGTTTCTAAAATTAAAATCTGATTTATTTTACTCCTTGGGCTTAAAATCTTTCAACTGCTTCCTGATACCTATAGTAGTAATCTCTAAACTTTTTTGAACATGCATTCCCAATAATGTTTATGTCTTTATTTTTAAATCACAAGTGTATTTACTACCTTGTTAATTTATCATGTACATTATATACATAAAAGTGGAAAAGCAAGAATAAAAGAAATTCTGAAGATATTTTTATTTTAGTTTAAAAAGGTGTAGAACACTGTTTACTTTAAAAAGGTATATAACACCTCACATTAATAATTTTACTTTTGGTGAGAGCAGTGTGATTGAAATTCTTTGTTATTTTTTTCAATTTTTGTTTTCACAGCCTGATATAGAAACACAAAGGTCTGATTATAAGTTCGGTCTATTCTGATACTTAGTTTTAGATTTAATGGTTATCAGAACTGAAAAAGATGCCTCAGAAGAAGTGAGTTGAACTTAACTAAACCATAATTTATGCTCATTTTTTAGTCCTATTCACCAATTCTATTCAGAAATATAATCCCGCTGTAACTTTTCATCTTTTATGATGTGTGTTAGGTCTGTGAACTGATTTAAAGGTGCTACATGTTTTTAGATTTTTTTTAAGTGGGTTCATAATCTTTGGTTATTCTTTAGTTAGCATCTATAAAAACTAGTTAGAAATTTCTGTCACAAAGTTTAAGTGTATTGATATGAGTAGTTTCACAGCTTATACTCTAAGATAATTTTTAGGCCCCCAAATTGTATAACATGTCAAACACCCTTCTTAAAAATGTGGTCTTCAAAATATGAGCTTCTTATTTTATTTTCGTTCAGAAATCAATCACTTTTTTCTTATTGTTAAGACGCCACTTTTACTTTGAAGGAACAGATTTAGTGTGTTTACTTTTCCCTAAGGACCTGCTGGGTAACATATGATTGACAGTCATTGTTTTGAAATCATAATGTGACTGATGATGAATTTGTATTGGGAGCAGAAGAAATGTCAGCTTTGCTATTTTCATGGTGTTAGTAGAACTAGTATAGTTGAGCATTACCTTTAGTCTGTGCATCTTTGTAATACTCTTTTTTAACCACTTGCCTATTTTGTAAGGATTAGTTTAGCTAAAACTAGGTAATTTCCATAAATCCATGTATGGGGCAAAGGCAAATAGCCACTGATCACAGCTGGCTGAAAGCACAGGAAGTAATGAGAATGCCAGTGTCCTTGCCTCTGTGTTGTGGAGCACCAGCTGTTTCATCTGCACACCCCACTTGTCACCTGACCCACTTACCTTGTGAGGGCACCAGGGTTAACTCTTCACATATTTATGCAGTCATAGTTAACTTCTTAAGTTTTACAATAGAAGATAAACATAAAGAGAAGTCCACTGTATGTGGAAGTGTTTTGATCTGACTACCTCTTCCTCCTCGTTGGTCTTATGATAGATGTATTCAATTTTTCAACCAACAGATGTTAATTGAATACCATTCATGGGCAGTGGGGATTCCGTATTTGGATGGAGTTGTGACAGAGGGACGAGGTCCTGGGCACAAGAGTTTGTAGTACTATGGTTTCTTCTGCTCAGAGGTGCAGTGCCTTCGAAGAGGTTTTTAATCAAAATTAATTTTCCTAGGAATGTCAGAAGAATTCGTAGTGAGTTCCAGCACCCCCTAAAAACTGTGTGCTTTGAATAAACTAATACATATTCTGTAAACTCCCAAGTAAAACCTTGTCTTTTTCCCTTTTCTGTCTTCCATATACAACTATTGATATATATTATTTTTACATGTGTACATGAAACATATGCCAAGTACTAAGTTAGTTACTGGAAATACAAAGACAAGCGAGGCCCAATTCTTGTTCTTGAGGAATTTACTCTTTCTCGGGGAGACAGATTTACCCTCCGATAAATTACAGTGGAGTATAGCAAGTGCCATAACATCAGCATGAGCAGGCTGCCAAGGGCCTTGGTGCTTGAGCTGAGATCTGGAAAGTGAGCAGGCATAGAGGGAACTAGAGTGACCAAAGCAGTCTTCCTTCAGTGATAGGCTGTGGCTGCAGAAAAGGTGACACCTTCCTCTAAGACTCCAGACCCTTCTGTAGACGGACTCACAGCTCCAATGGTTTTGACAGCTTCCTGACCCTTTCTGCTCGGCCACCCTGCCATGGAGCCCGCAGTGCTCCTCTGGCGGTGGCTACGTAAGGACTTCTACATACCCGTTTAGGTTTGGTATTTGAACAATTATATTTGGAACAGAAAAGTTCCATCAATCTTTAAACCTCATAATCCAATTATGTCAGTAAAATTCCAGTTTTTTAGTCCAGTGGAATTGGGGTAATATTTTGCAAACTGAAGTTGAGAGAAATAGTGTTTATTTTGAAAAGAAAAATGGTTGGTTAGCAATTTTCAAGAAGGAAGGCTGGTGTGAACTCCGAGGGGTGATCTGGCCCTTCTGATCAGGAGCACCGTTTTTCTGGACCTTGAGCTCCAGTCTCTGGAGAATCCCTGTTTGCATGGCCTAGACCTGCAGCTCTCTTCAGCAGGGCATCTGAGGTTAAAATAGAAAGGAAAAGAAAAAAGCAAGCAACACCAATACTACAGGCCTTTGGGGATCAGGAAGAGAGTGTATCCAAGGCAACTGCTTAAAGGGGGTTGCACCAGAAGCCCAAGAAACCCCAAGGTTATTTCTGAGACTGGCTCCAATTATTGCTAATTTCATTCTTATTATTTTGTTTCCTTTGTTGCTAAACTGGAATAGGAAACCAAAGCTTAAAAGCTCAATTAAAGTGGAAAATGGAAACCTAAATATTGGAGGGGGAAAATACCACGCTAAACTGATTTTTGTATTTTTCCTATAGTTAGTAATATTGTGGAAGTTTGGATCACGTCACTTTTCAGTAGAATCTCAGCTTCCTTGAAGTGGAGGTGGTATCTATCGCTCTTCCCAGGAGAACTTGTGGAGATCTATTTCTTTACTATCCCCTCAATAAAAAGGGTGCCCAGTGACCTCCACTGGACCATTACAAATGTGAAACTTGGCACTTAAAATTGCTTGCTCTAAATTTTCCAGTTGCTTTCTCTCTTTTTTTTTTTTTTTCCATTTAATGTCCTTCTGCCAACTAGTGATTTTATTATTATAAACAGGACATTGTATTCACTTTTAAGAAGAAATATGAAGCTGGAGGTAAAATTACAAACTGCAGCTTCTCGGCTGCCAAAATAGAAAAGAGTGAGCTAAAAATACTGAGCGCAGAAAGGGTGCTGTGGCGAGAAATATTGAAATATCTTCAAGATGGAACCGTTCCAAAGAGCCAGACATTTCCTTTCACTCCAGGTAAAACCAACCTTGAAATAGCTACTTGAAAGGAGAGACATATAAAAACTAACCTCTTTCAGGTCAACCCTTTTGTGGGAAAGCTTTCAAACATAACTAACATTCAATGACTAATGATCTTGCTGTTTATCAGGAAGTCCAGTACGATTAAATTGCCATTTAGAAAAGGTTCCTCTGGTGAGGGAGTGTGGCAGCAGAGAAGGAGTACCAGAAGTGAGTCCCAGCTCTCCGGAGAACCAGCGGGGTGACCTTGAACAGATTAGTTACATTTGGGGAGACGAAGCAAGAGAGCACTTTCATCCTTTGTAAAATGGATTATTTGATCAGGTTAGGATTTTCAAATAAGTATGGGTAGATCGTGAGTCCTTTGGAGCTTTAGTAGGCTGTCATGGAGTAAAAGGGTTCTGTGGCCAAATATTTTTAGAAAACAGTGGGGCAGTAGGTTTCTTAGGCCTTTTTCTCGTGAATCATCTCGTGGGCCTAGTGGTCCTCAGACCGCGCGCCGAAATTGTTAAACCAAATATTTCAAAATGTCCTCGCTCTGATGGAGTGTGAGTCTGTGTTTGAGATGTCCGTTTGGAGTTGTTCGCAGTCATCTCATCCTTGCATTTGAAAGAGGTGGTATTCCATTGGTGACCGGCCACCACAGTTATCTGACAGATACAGTGACTGTGCCTCCCTGTCGGCTACACAGAGAATCCAAGGATCGTGCTTTAAGTCTTAGCTCTTCATTGCCATGGGAATCCCTTCTCTCCTTACCTGGAGCAAGATTAAATTGTTCTACATTAAACAGGGAAGCTGTCATTGTCATTTGAAACTACTGGCAATGTTATTCCCTTCATGTAAATGCCAATTTACTGTTTATGAAATTACAAGTAGCTCATAGACAATAATAAAGGTGAACGGATCCTAATGCTTCTACAGAATGCTTTTCAGAGCTCTCTGCTCAGCCAATCCTGCTGATGTTACTCTCACCTCTCTTCACTTTTTAATGCTGACAAAGATTTTAAAGCAACCTTTATGAAAATACTTTAACAAATGATTACGAATTCTCTTGAAACAAATTTTTAAAATCTCAATAAAGAAATTTTTTAGAAGAACCAAATGAAAAATATCAAAGTAAGAAATACTGTCACCAAAAACAAAACAAAACAAAATCTATCCAGAGTTCAATAGTAGATTAGAGATCATAGGATAGAATTAGTGAACTTGAAGACAGATCAAAAGAATTTACCTAGTATGAGCAAGAAGGATTTATGTGATAATAACAGAAGAGCTAACCTTTGTATCATTGGAGTCCCAGAATGAGAGGAGGGGGATGTATTCAAAGAAGTAATGGCTGATAACTCCCCAGATTTGGCCAAGGATAAGCCTTCAGTAAGCTGAGTGTACCCCTATAAAGAAAAACACACTCTTCCTGTGTGTTCTCTACTTTCAGTCCTTGACTACAGCACTGCCTCACTTCTCATACTAGAAGTGTGGGTTTTCAATCCCATAAACACCTCTGTGGCACCAGCTGGACATCCTACAATTGCACTCAATTCTGACACTGTCAACCTCGAGATAGTATCATATCCCATAGGCTAAGGGCTCAATCCCATGCAGACTGCCCCCTCCAACTTCAAATGCCAGTTACAAGTCCAGCTTGTTACCTGTGCTTCTGGCCAGCAGGACATAAATTGAGGATTCCTAGGCCCCTTCCTCGGGTTCGGTTAATTTGCTAGTGTAGCTCACAGAACCCAGTCAGGGAGACAGTTTACTTACTAGGTTACTAGTTTCTTGTAAAAGAATAGAACTCTGGCACATCTAGATGAAAGAGATGCATAGGGCGAGGTACGAGGGAACGTGGCATGGAGCCTCGATGCTCTCTCTGGACACACTGTCCTCCGGGCACGGCACCCACATACACCAACCCGGACGCTCTCTAACCCTGTGGTTTAAAGGTTTTTATGGAGGCTCCGTAGACATGACTGATTAAATCATTGGCCAATAGTGAATGAACTCACTATCTGCCCTCCCCCCTTCCCCCAACCCCCGCCCTCCACCCCTGCCCTTGAAGTTGGAAGTGGGGCTGAAAGTTCCAGCCCTCTGATCACAGGGTGGTTGACACCTCTGATAACCAGCCCCCATGCTTAAATGCTTTCCAGAAGTTATCTCATTGACATAAATTCGGGTGTGGTTGAAAGGGATTTGTTATGGATATCAAAAGACACCTTTATTGCTCTTATCATTTAGGAAATTCCAAGCATTTTAGGAGCTCTGTGCCCGAAACAGGGATAAAGACCAAATTTGTATTTCTTATTATAAATCACAACATCACAACCCCAAGCAGTATAAACCCAAAGGAGCTGATGCCAAGACACATCATACTTCACCTTCTAAAACCTGAGTACAAAGAAACAATCTTTGAAGCAGAGTGAAATGATGTATTACTTTTAAGAGAACACCAATTCAGATGGTAATCGTTTCTCATTGGAATCCATGGAGGCCAGAAGAAAGTGGCAGGTTTCTCAAGTACTGAAAGAAAAGAACTGTCAACCACGACTTCTATTTCCATCAAAAATATCCTTCAGAGATGAAGAGGAAATAAAAACATTTTGAGACAAAGGAAAGCTAAGAGAATTTGTTGGTAGTCAGTATACCCTGAAGGCATGACTGAAGAAAGTTCTCTAAACAGAAAGGAAATGATAGCATAAGATGGCTTGGAATTTACAGAATGGAAAGATGAATATGAGAATGGGTAAAAAATGGGGGCAAATATCATGAACGGTCCTCATGAGTTTCTTAAGTCATATTTGGTGGTTGAAATAAAAGTTCTAGCACTGAATAATGGAGAGCTCAAAATGTGTGGAATATTTAGAATGTAGAGAAGGTAAAGGAGCCTAAGTGGAATTCAGGTTTCTGTACCTCACTTGAAGTAGTAAGAGGTTGATACAGTCGCCCTGTAGCTTATGTGTATTGTGGTACCTGTGACAACCACTAAGAAAACTACAGAGTGATACCTTCATAAACAGTCAAGAAGGAATAAACAAAACAAAATAAACCCTGTAACGAGAAAGAGAGGAAACAAAACAAAATGTAAAAATGGCAACTCAATCCATGACATAATAATAATTGCCCTTAATGTAAATTGCCTAAAAACACCAGTTAAAAGGCCGAGATTGGTGAGATGGATAAAAAAGCATGATCCAGGGATGCCCGGGTGGCTCAGTTGGTTAATCGTTAGTTAACCTCAGTTGTTAAGCTGTGCTGACCGCTCGGAGCCTGGAGCCTGCTTCAGATTCTGTGTCTCCCTCTCTCTCTGCCCCTCCCCTGATCATGTTTTCTCTCTCTCTCTCTCTCTCAAAAATAAACATCTAAAAAATTTTTAAAAAGGATGATCCAGTAATTAGACTTCTAAACAAACTCATTTTGAATACAGTGACATAGGTGGGTTTAAAGTAAAGTGATAAAAAATGATATACTGTGCAAATATCAGTTTTTAAAAAGCAAGAGTAGCTGTATTTTTATCAAATAGAATAGACTTCAGTGTGAAGAAAATTACTGGACACAAAGAGAGACATAATGTTAAAAGGATCATTCATTCCATCAGGAAGATGTAGTGGTCTAAAATGTGTATGTACCACGCAACACAGCCACTTTGGAGAACATTTTGGCAGTTTCTCAAAGGGTTAAACGTAGAGTTTATGACCCAGTAATTTGATTCCTATAGAATGGAAAACATAGCCACACAAAAATTTGTACACAAATTTTATAGCAGCCTTATCTATAATAGCCAAAAAATGGAAACAATCCAAATGTCCATCATCTGATAAAGGAATAAACAATATGCGGTATATCCATGCATTGGACTATTACCTGGCCATAACAAGGAATGAAGTACTGATACGTGCCGCAGCATGGAAGAACCTTCAAAACATTACACCAGACAGAAGAAGCTGGATATAAAAGGCCATGGAGTATATGATAAGAAAGTCAATTAGTGGTTGCTAGGGCCTCCAGGGAAGGAGGAACATGGAATTACTCTTAATGGGTATGGAGTTTCTCCTTGGGGTGATGAACATGTTATAGGATTAGGTCATGGAAAAGATCACACAACCCCCTGCAGAGACTAAAAACCTGCAAAAAAAAAAAAAATTTACCTGCATTGTAAATTTTATTTATTTATTTATTTACTTATTTATTTATTTACTTTTTAGCTAGCAGTAGTTGCACTTTGGATAAACCTCACTGGTACTACCAGTGGCACAAAGATTGAATAGTACACTTTAAAAGGGTGATTTTATAGTACGTGAATTCTATCTCTAAAACTTTTGTGAAAAATCAATACATGTAACCTGTCATATCAACAGAGTAAAACATAAACCCTATCTTGTCAGTTATTACAGAAGCAATATTAGAAAAAGTCCCAACACACACATATGCTAAAAACTCTTCAGCAGATTAGGAAAAGAGAAGACCGTCAACTTGATAGAGTGTGTACGGAAAACTAGAAGGGATAGTTTAATGACTCAGAATAGAAAACCCAGAACTAGAGCCACACAAACATGCCCTATTAATATTTGACAAAGAGCAAAAGCAATTCAGTGGAAGAAGAGTAGCCTTTTCAACAACCGGTGTTGGAGGAATTGGGTGTGCATAGGCAAATAAATTAACCTTGACCTAAACCTCATGCCTTATGCAAAAATTAACTCAAAATGGATCATGGACTTAAATATAAAATGTGGAACTGTAAAACTTTTAGAGAAAAGAGCATAGGGATGCCTGTATGACTCAGTTAAGTGTCCAATTTCGGCTCATGTCATGATCTCATAGTTTGTGGGTTCGAGCTCTGTGTCAGGCTCTGAGTTGACAGCTCAGAGCCTGGAGTCTGCTTCAGATTCTGTCTCCCTCTCTCTCTGTCCCTCCCCCACTGGTGTTTTCTCTCTCTCGCTCTCAAAAAATAGAAATAAACATTAAAAAAAAGAGCATAAGATACGTGATACAAGACTAGGTAAAGAGTTCTTAGACTAGACACAAAAAGCACAGCCTATATAAGTAAAGATTGATAAATTGGTTCTCATCAAAATTAAAACCTTTTTGTCTGTGAAAGACTCTGTTAAGAGTCAAAAAAGACAAACTAGCCTAGGAGAAAATATTTGCAAACCACACATCCCACAAAGGACTGTATCTACAATGCATAAAGCTCAGTAATATAGGGGCTCCTGGATGGCTCAGTTGGTTGAGCGTCCGACTTCGGCTCAGGTCATGATCTCGCTGTTCGTGGGTTCAAGTCCCGCATTGGGCTCTGTGCTGACAGCTCAGAGCCTGGAGCTGTCTTCAGATTCTGTGTCTCCCTTTCTCTCTGACCCTCCCCTGCTCACGCTGCTTCTCTCTCTCTCTCAAAACTAAATAAAACATTAAAACAAATTTTTTTAAGAAAAGCTCAATAATAAAAAAGCAGTCCAGGTAGAAAACGGGCACATAACATGCACTTGAAGAGGATATACAGAAGGCAGATGAGCACATAAAAAGATGTTTAACATGATTAGCCATTAGAAAATGCAGATTAAGTCCACAGTGAAACCTCAGTACACGCCAGTCAGAATGGCTAAAATAAAAGGAAAGAGCAAAGTTGGTGACATGCTGTGAGCAGTAAGTACCGAATGCTGGTGATGATGTGGAGGAAGCAGATCATTCACACGCCGCTGGTGGAAATGTAAAATGGCACAGCCACTCTGCAAACACTTTGACAGCTTCTTTAAAAAACTAAACACGACCGCCATACAACCTGGTAATTGCATTCCCGGGCATTTATCCCAGAGAAATAAAAACTTACAGTTCACACGAAAACTTGCACACGCGTTTTCATAGCAGCATTACTCATAACAGCCCCAAACTGGAAGCCACCCTGCTGTCTTAACACAGGTGCTTGGTTAAACAGCCACAGTACATCCATATCATGGAATGATCCTCAGCAATAAAAAGGAATGAGCTATTGATAACATGCAGCAGCTTGCATGAACCTTCAGGAAATTATGATGAGTGAAAAAAGCCAATCTGCAGTGTTACATCTGTATAATTCTGTTGTGTAACACTTTATTATTTTTTTTAACATTTATTTATTTTTGAGAAAGAGAGAGACAGAGCACGAGCTGGGGAGGGGCAGAGAGAGAGGGAGACACAGAATCTGAAACAGGCTCCAGGCTCTGATCTGTCAGCACAGAGCCCAACGTGGGGCTCGAACCCACGAACCACGAGATCATGACCTGAGCCGAAGTTGGACACTTAGCCCACTGAGCCACCCAGGCGCCCCTGTTGTGTAACATTTTAGAACTGGAGAATGGATTCGTCTTGCACAGACTGAGGGAGGCCCAACAGGGGGGGAATTAGGTAGGGAGGATTATTATTAAAAGACGAGGGATCCTTGGGATAATGGAAGTGTTGAGTCCCTTGTTGGAGGGGCTGCTTACACGAACCTACAGTGCAATAAAATTGTGTGGGACATAATGAGCCCAAGTGATAATAGGGAATCTCAGTAAGGTAGGTGCATTGTGTCAATGTCAATACCCCGGTTTTGATACTATATTATAGTTTTGTACGATTTTGCCACTGGAAATTGGGTAAAAGGTAGATAGCATCTTTATTATTTCTTATCACTGTATGTTAATCAACAATTATCTCAAAATAAAAGGTTCAAATTGAAATAATAGGCACCCAGTGAACACAGCTGAGAAGGTAATTTATTTTGCACGAGAAAGCTGTACAGCCAGGTAACTTTTTTAACTTGGCCTGGAAAGATGAATAGGATTTCCGTAGGCTTTCGTCTTACTATTGGAAAAACAAAAACAAAAACAAAACGAAGAAAAGAAAAAGAAAAAGCAGCTAACACGGTTCCTGACATTCTCAAGAAGACCTCTCAGTAGGAAGAATAAGCCTGTAAGTCCCTTGAACTGTGTCAGTATCCATCCTTAAGCCAAAATGAAATTCAGGAAAACCTGAGATTGTGAAATAGAGCGCAAGAACAAAATGCTTAGATGGGGAAAGACATGTAAAATTTGGGTACCAGAAGACCATGTCCAAGGGGCAGAAAGAGAAGCAACCCTTGCACTCAGGAATGAGGTCTGGGCTGCAGGTACTCGTTTCAGCGCATAAAAGTAGTAGTCAGAGCCACCCTAGAGAGTGGCTAGACCTGATGAGCATGCGTCTGAATGGGAAAGGGGGCCGGTGGTGGACTGTGAGGAGCCCAGCACTTAAAGATGGAAGCTTCGTAGGAAAAGGTAGGGTTGGGGGTGCATGAAGGAGGGTATTTAAAGAGTTAAAAGGCAAAGGCCAGGCTGGTGACAGGTTCCAAGCAAGGGTGAGCCACACTGTGCTCTGCTGCAGTGCTGTCAGCTGGGCAAAGCCCGGGGCAGAAGTCACTGCATTTAGCCATCAGATGGTTTTCTTCGTCTCTTGGGTATGTCATGCGTTGTGCAGGGAGTGATGAGAGCCTGAGAAGACTGTGGCCAGCAGAGGAGAGGAAGGGGGGTGAAGAAGTGAGGATGCGAAGTCTAAACATCTCTTCTAAGGAGTTTACGGCTCAGAGGAGGTGAGAGGGAGCTTGACCGAAGCTCGGGAAGCTAAGGCGTCTTTGAGATTGAGGAGAATTTGAGCTTGCTGGCAGGCAACGGGGAAGGAGCCGGCAGAGGACATACACATTTTTGGACTCCTCTTCGGAAATTGCCTTCAGAGCCTAAGGCACATTTTCAACAATGGCAAATCTTCATCTTTTGAGAGTGGATTTGATTTTTGGAAACGGCCAAGTCAGTTTAGAGCCAAGGGTGGTAAATCAAGGGGGTGATCAAGCTGGATAACGCAACTTCAAAAAAAAATTAAGTATAATTATAAAGTAGTAAAACTCATTTTCTTGTGAAGCTCACGAATTGGCTTAGAAGGTAGTTAAAGAATTCCAGAACCCTTTCCAGCAGTTGTGGTGTGATGCGAGTAAGCGTATGGAGTCCCTTTGTGACTTGCACAGGACACCAACGTGTGCGTGGAAGTCCTGTTACGTGTGTGAAGAAATTGGCCTTGTGACATTATATTTACTCTCAGTGAAAGTAAAGTTTCCCATAATCTTTTTGCCTGAGAGGTGACTTAGTGGAATTACACCAACGTTTGTATATGGGAGAATCAAGAGTTTCAAATTGTGATTGTTTAAACAGTTCTCCTGTGGTCTTACAGATGTAATTAGAATTCCTAGGATAGGAGTGTTCCCACAAGCATAATAATACTTTAAATGTGTGTTCAATTACCCTTTTCTATAGTCATATTTAATCGTCTCTTTTTGAAACGGAGTTAACTTTGAAAATATCAAATCGCTAGCACAATCTCGACTGTCAGGCAGACCCGAGGCAGTGCCGGGCACGTGGCGGGTAGTCACCTAGTGTCCCTCTCCTGTCTTCTCTGCCTTGGGGCTTGATACCCACCAGAAGACTCACCGAAAGAAAGATCAGTTCCCCTAGAAGTAGATCATCTCCATTAATGTTTAGCCAAAAATATCCAGGATAAGGAAGACTAACATGTGTAAAAGTTTGAAGTTTTCACTTAGCTTTGTTGTTTAATGTGGCAAAGATACATATACCAACAAATATAGTTTATTGAATGTTTCTTTTATACTTTTGCATATGTAGTATCTCATTTAATTATTTTATGCTTTATATATTACTTTAATTATTGAAAGAAGCCTGAGAAATAATTATCCCTATTTTACAGATGAAGAAACTGGGGCTCAGGCAAGTGTAATCACTTGTTCAAAGTCACATGCTGAGAGGGGCTGAGCTGTGACTTGAGTTCAGGTCCACAGTCTAGGAGGCTCTTACCCACCATCCTCCTGTGTCTGCATCTTAAATCCACGCTCTTGATAAACATGAAACATAAAAGTCAACCTGAACATCACATCAATTAAAAAGGCTGCACCCTTTCCTTCCCCGATACTGAGAAAAAAGAAGTTAGAACCTTCTTCAAATCCCTACTGGCCAAGAAATGTGAGAGCATTGTACTTAGTGTAATTTCAATGACAAAGGCAGTCTCTTTTTTGTTTTTTTGTTTTTTTATTTCTAGGAGAGAGAGAGAGAGACAGAGTGAGCAGGGGAGGGTCAGAGAGAGAGGGAGTCACAGACTGAAACAGGCTCCAGGCTCTGAGCTGGCAGTCAGCACAGAGCCCGATGCGGGGCTTGAACCCACGAACCGCGAGATCATGACCCAAGGGAAAGTCGGACGCTTAACCGACTAAGTCACCCAGGCGCCCCAGGCAGTCTCTTTTTTTAATTGATTTGTTTTTGAGATAGAAACGTGGTATTAATATTCTGCCGTGCCCTCTCTCTGCCTCCCGGGGCCTGAGGACACTCCCAGCGCCCCCAGGAGTGGGCTGTACGGAAGCACTGAGTGTCACAGCCTGTCAGGGCTTGTTAGCAGGAAAGCACTGGAGAGAGCCATGACAAGTTAGCCATTCTAGGAAACTTTCCACAGCTGTTGCATTAATTAAGACTTTTTTGGTCCCAAATAACAGAAACCACTGGAGCTCGCTTAAGCAGAAAGGGGAATTTGTTTTAAGGATCCTGTGGTGACTCCCAGAATCCAAGGGCAGGGAACCAGGGACTGAATGAAGTAAGGCAGGAAACCCAGAAAGGCTTCTTTACTCCTCCACCTCTGTCCTGCTTCTACACATGTGCTTCCTCCTCCCCTGCCTCAGACTAACCTCTTCTGCTTCCTGTTCCTCAGTGGAGGGCTGCTGCCTAACAGTTACCAGTCACCCTGAGGGAGCCGGTCTCTCTCTTCCCCCGCCTTCTCTCCTCACACACCTTCCTCCTGGCCTCCCTCTCCCTTTCTCTGTCCCAACTCCGCATTCTAGGGTGGGTTCAGTTTGCCCCTGTTTGGGTTACACGCTGGTTTAGGAGAGAGAGAGCAAGACAGGAAACAGTCTTCCACAGCGGTGCTCCCTCCTAGTTTATGCGTGGTGTCACTCATTTTTCTGTGCCAGGAGTTTGAAGGGTTTAAATGACCTTGATATCCCAGGGGTGAAACACAGGCACATAGGTTTCGAGACAAATTTAGCTTGAGTCATCACTTCCTCTGCCACTGTACTAGGGATGTATTTTTGGACGAATTACTTAACTCCTCTGAGCCTTACTTTCCTTTACAAGTTAAAAGGGATGTATAGGCACCAGCTTTCTCATGAGGCTGTGGCAGGGATTAGATGTAATAACATGTATAATGCTTAGTACAGGGTCTAGCCTACTTTATGCTTTATAAAATAGTGTCTCTTCTTTCTTTCTGATGAAGATTAAGGCACAGTGCCTTACCAAAGAGATCTTGGAGTCATTATGTAGATTAAAAATTTCAAACTACCTTCTCTCAGATTCTGTTCTTCCTTACCCAGTTTTCCTGTCTTCTTATCTACCCTTGCTATCAGCATATTCATAATCAAAAGGACTTTGGTTCTAAATGTAGAAAATTCTCTGGGGCCATGTTCCTAGGCCATGGCTGGAGGTACCAAGGCATCACCTGAAGTGTATTCCATTCACAGATAGGTTGGTGCTTCTGGTAAAGGGACTAGAGGCTGAAAGCCATTTATGGCTCTGCCACAGCCTCAGCTTATTTTCCAGGGGTTTGGAGTTGAAGTAGCCCAATTAAAGATTCAATACAGTAAATATTTATTTTCGCTACTATTTGCAAGACCCTGAAATAGATACTGTTGGATTTAAAAAGTACGTAATTGAAACCATCCTTCCCTTCAAAGAGAATAGTCTGGAAGAAGAGATGATGAGTCTATACAAATCATTCATTTGGGATGGTTAGCAGAACTGGTTTACTAAGGCCCCATGTTGATGAAGTTAAATCATCTTAAGTGAGAATGGGGAAGTTTGAAGCCAGTTCATGGAGGACGTTGAATGCCAAGCTGAGGAGTGTTGTGTCGGCATGGCTGGAAGCCAGTGAAGGTTTTTGAAAAAGAGTAGACCTTCCTCCTGGTAGCCAACTGCTAACAGATGAACAGCTGAAGAGGAGAGGAGACTGGAGTCCAGTTGGGGAGAGCTGCTTCAGTAGCAAAGGAAGTTGGGATGATGAATTCGGGGCCAGTCCCAAGCTTGGTAGGGACCTGGTGGTAAGGATTGGGCTGAGACCCCGGGAGTACGCTGGGAGGCTTGAACCCTGGAAGCGCAGGTAGAGGTGTAGACTGCAGATGGATACCCCATCTCCTGTAGATGGGACCGGACTAAAGAAGGAGGACTGTGCACTCTGCTCCGTTCTAGGGCCCAGGAGTGCTTGCTGGGACAGGAGTGCTGCCTCGACAGCTTGACTTGCCCTGCTCCCCTCAAAACATGGGAGTTTAGGGTTTTTTTAATTTTTTAAATTTAATTATTTTTGAGAAAGGAAAACTAGACAGATTTCAGCATCTTATTATAGGAAGTTTCCGGGAGCAAACTAATTATGAACACATTTTTGCCTCAAAATATTAAATATTTAATATTAAAATCAGCCAGAAGTTATTATCAGCCTGCCTTTTTTATAAAAACTGTAGAATGAGCTCCATGAACAATGAAACAGAATTTTGGCCCAAAATGAATATTTAAAAGACATACAAGGCTGGACTTGGCTTTTCCCCATTAATGAGAAGAAGGAATTTCTCCTTTTTTTGCTATTAAAAGTTACGAAAGTTCTACTCGTGTTGACCAAAGTAACAGTATCATCCCTGGTCATCCTAAAATATAACTGAAATTTATTTTGGCATTTTTTTAAAATTTTTTTTATTTTTTGTTTGTTTATTTATTTATTTATTTATTTATTTATTTATTTATTTCTAGGGGAGAGAGAGAGAGATAGGATGAGCAGAGGAGGGTCAGAGAGAGAGGGAGATACAGACGCTGAAACAGACTCCAGGCTCTGAGCTGGAAGTCAGCACAGAGCCCAACGCGGGGCTCGAACCCACGAACCGCGAGATCATGACCTAAGCGAAAGTCGGACGCTTAACCGACTAAGCCACCCAGGCGCCCCTATTTTGGCATTTTTGTTTGATATGTTTGTGCTATTATTTTCAGAAATGCTTGTATGTGTCTCTTAAATAAGTCTTTCACCTCACTAAACAGACTCTAGTAAAGGTTCTCAGTATTTTACCCAACTGTGCGAGGTCTGTTCGGGCCCATTCATGGTGCTTTAGTCTTCCTCTTAATAAAAAACAATCATTTGGGGAATACATTTTCCAGGCAGTTCCCCTGCCTCCCAGGGAAAATATTTTGGCCTCCCGGTGACCATAGGATTCAAAGACTTGACAGGGAAGCCCTAGAATTCTTGAGGAGCCAGGCCTTTGAAAGATTCATTGTTGTGGACTCTCCCTTTGAAAGAGACCACTTTATCTTGCTCCTAAACATCTATAGGACAGACATAGCACTTTCTGAAAGGAAACTCTGGGTAACGTAGAAGGACAAACGTATGGAGGTAATCCAGTATGGGCAGTGTGTAATTTGAAGAATGATAGTTCCATTTTTATGGTTGCCATAACAATCACACAGTTGTGCAAAAAGTGTGCGCAGCTTTTATAGAAGGGAGCTGGCACCATTGTGGTGGTTCTTCTCATATCAGAACAACTGTTTGCAGATCTGAAAAATAGGGGTGGCTTAACCCTTCCCCAGTTAGCGCAGCATGTTCCCTGAGAAGGCTCTTTGGAGCTCTGGGACTGTTGAAATGTATTCACCACTTACATTTGCATTTTAGCCTGATAAATGGATTGAGAATTAAGGATGATGATCCTCTCAACAGCAGGTTCTGAATTCCTAACTTGGGAATTCAAAGGATGAGAAAAAAAAATACTGTTCCTCAAATAGAAATCTCGGAGAGATGTCTAGACATAGTTAATTCCTTGACTTTGTAACTATTCTTAATTCTGGCCACTAGAATTTAAATCTGTTAAATACTGGCCTTTACCCCGTTGTGTTTAAGTCTTTGATAAAGTTATATTAAAATTTGCTTCCAATTTCTGTTTCCAAATTTTTCCAAATAATTTCCAAATTATTTTTACATGTTAACTGTGTCTCTTCTAGAAATTGCAAAACCAATGTAAAAGTATAGCGTATTTGAGTGAAAATATATCCGTGCATATTTTTTCTTTGGCTACTTTTTCCTATTTTTGTATGCCCTTTTCAAAAGAAAGTACTTGGGACATGGCTTTTTCTGACATACTAAGAGTTATCTACTTTCAGTAAACTTGATATCAGAACTCAGTATGTGACTTTTCAGGTTAAGGGTGAAAAACCGTCATATTTGGATTTGGTTCCTAAAAGTGAATTCATTGTAACTTAGTCAACCTTAGAGAAACTTTTCGTGAAAGAAATTTGGGGTATATATTACTTCAGCCAAAATGCTTCTGAGGTGTTTAGCTCTTAAGATAAAGTATGGAACTAAGGGCGATGAGAAGAGATGTCCACTTCCATTGAAATGGAGCTTCTCCATCTACTTCACTTCTTTTAACACTTTCTCTTGAATTCCTGTCCCATAAAATCAAAACTTTAATCCTGTGACCTTCGGTAAGTTACTTAATCTCTCTGAGCCTCAGTTTCCCCATGTACAAAATAAGAACAAAAATAATACCCACCATTATTATAATTCTGTCCTCTCATAAGGTGATTTCTAGGAAATAGAGAAAAGTGGGTTTTTTTTTTTTTTTAATGTTTTTATTTCTGAGAGCGAGCGAGAGAGACAGTGTCAGGGGAGGGGCAGAGAGAGAGGGAGACACAGAATCCGAAACAGGCTCTAGGCTCTGAGCTGGCTGTCAGCACAGAGCCCGATGCGGGGTTCGAACCCACAAACCGTGAAATCATGACCTGAGCCGAAGGCGGACACTTAACCAACTGAGCCACCCAGGCACCCCAAGAAGAGTGTTTTTTTTAAAGAGAGCCAGATCCCCCATTATGCTGAAGCCCTCTAATGCATTTACACTCTGTGAAGGTTTTGTACATTTTATAGAATTTTTTATGCTTAAATTTTTAACACCCTATTTAGAGCCTTCTAGATTTGATCCCTCTGTGAGAGCATTTTCAGGAAGTTTATTACTATTTCATTTTGTCTGATTTCAAAACTTAATTTGTATTAACCAGTATTCTCATACCGTGTTTTTAACCCCAATCGGATATTTTAAATCTGGATTGTAGGAAATCCTGCTAGCAGAGGTATAAGGAGAAAGAGAGCTGTTCAGAGAGAGAGCTTTGGATAGAGAGACTTTCTGGGCCCAGTGGACTCAGCTGCTCTCCGTGCTCCCTTAGGCACGCAGACCTAGATTTGAGACTTCTTGGACAGAAAGTGAAAGAGTGCAGAGGCCACCCCATCCCTGCTCTACATATAAACTCTCTCAGTTGAGTTGTGCCCAATTGTCCCATCCCTTCGGGTAAACTAACTTGGTGGATTCTGGGCCTTTGCACAAGCTCGTTTGTCCAAGTCTTTCTTCCTCCACTGTAACCCATGGCTCGCTTCCTCACCTCCTTCCGGTCATCTTCAAATGTCATCATCTCATTGGGACCTACCCTGGCTGTCCTAATTGTAATCATAACTTCCAGTGTGCTTCCCTACTCTGTTCTAATTTTTCTTTCCTCCTTCCTTCCTTCCTTCCTTCCTTCCTTCCTTCCTTCCTTCCTCTCTTTGCACAGCACTTAATTACAATACTGTTTCTTTTCTGTCTCCTCCCCCACTATAATATAAATGGGTAGGAATCTTTGTTCTTAAATGTGTCCCAACCACCTAAAATGGTAGATGCCCGGTAAATACTGAATGAAGGAATTTTGGCCTTCTTTCTCTTGACCTCTGATACTTTCTTTATATTGATGTTCCCACTGGTTCTTACCAATTTGATTAGTTCTTGACACAAGATAAGTGAAAGTTATTATAAAAACAACTGCAGTTACACACAGTTAGGAACCATTTAGAGTAAGAAAGAGATGGGTCTATTTCCTGGGGAAAGTTATGTTTGAAGGGCTGCATGGTGAAAGAGAGAGCCAGCTAATTCTTTGTGGTTACAAATAGCTGAATTATGAAGTTTTTCAGAATTAGATGTCAATTCAGTATGTGAAAGTACTTTCTGATAGTCAGAGCTCTCTAATTTGAAAGGCCAGCCTAATGAGGAAATAAACTTTACTACCTTCACATCCTTCAAGATGTGAGTTGATCAGTTTGATTGACTTTTTTGGTTTAGAGTCATTTGAGGGATAAAATTTGGACTAGGGTGACCTCTAAGGAACTTCCAGTCATGATGATTCTATGATTCTGCTCTCTGAGCCAATATGGAATAATTTCCAGGATTTATTGTTCAGCGAAAAAAGCAAGTTGCAAAAGAGTTGATAATATTCATCTGTTTGTGTAAGCACGAAGAGAAAATAAGGAAAAATAATATCAAAGAAAAGCAGAAACACTGAAAGGATAAATCAGACTATGATAATAATAGTCACCTCCAGGGGGCACGTGGGGCCAAGGTAGAAGGTAGAGAGGAGGGTAAGACTTTTGTGAGTACACTTGATCTTTGAACCATTTAAATGTTTTAAATGTTCAACAATAAAATGAAATCAAATCTAAAAAGAGATAAAAGCAAGACGTCTATAGTTGATGTAGAACAAAGTCAAGCGGTTCTAAATGTGTACTAAATGCATAGCATCCCCACATACAGGAAAAAGAATTTAGAGAACTTTCGGTACCGTACTTTTGAGCACTCTGTGTACTTTTAGTGACTGTATTCTAAGGATAAAACTCCAAATAAATCTTAATAGACTCTTTGTTGCTAGTGCTGTTTGCATTATGATTCTGTAACTATTTTAAATATTGAGGCCATTGGGAGCTGAGGCTTATAGTGGGAGAATGAAGGTATAAATGTGGAATGGGAGAAGACGAGGAAGAATGCTGTCGTGTTAGATGCCAGTTGGAGTGTCGGTATGAACTCATGATTTTTAAACAGTATGTTAGGTTCAACCACATGAAATTGCCAATTTTTAGGCCACAACTAGTCAGATCTTAACAATTTCTCCGATTTAGTTCAGTATTTTCTAATTCTGCTTACTAAAAGGGCCTAGAAGCCAAGATACCCCAGTAACAATGAACACAGCAGTCTAATATGCCATATTGGTTTCTAAATATCATTCATTCCCTGCCAAAAGGAATTAGGGCTCCTTAGGGAATTGGATGATTATTAGTCTGGGACAGGAAGTGTATAAGGTGAGACTGAAACTTATGCTATGCCAAAAAGCATAGAAGCGCTCAAAGATTTATTTTTTTTATTTTTTAATATTTATTTATTTTGGGGAGAGTGGAAGCAGAGGAGGGGACAGAGAGAGGGGGACAGAGGATCTGAAGTGGGCTCTGCACTGACAGGCTTACAGCCGTGAGCCCAATGGGGGGCTCATACTCCCAAATCGTGAGATCATGACCTGAATTTCTGAAGTTGGATGCTCAACTGACTGAGCCACCCAGGTGCCCAAAAGCGCTGAAAGATTTATTATGGACACATACCACAGAGACACAGAAGATCACTTGAGAAAGCTCCCACTAACCTGATTTGGGACAATTTGAGTATCAGAAAGAACAGTAATTGGTAGTAGATTATAATACCTTGAGCTTCAAAAAGAAAAATCAGTGACTCTGTAATAATACTCAAAAACAAACTTTCGGGCGCTCACTCAGGCAGCACATATGCTAACATTAGAACAATACAGAGAAATTTCGCACGGCCCCTGCGCAAAGATGACATACAAATTCATGAAAAACAAACTTTGGAGGCACAGCAGGAAAAGCTCTTGGCAGAAGAGAGCCAACTAATAAATGTATTTATAGGATATGAAAAGCACCATTTTATAACTTACAGAGTTACGTTGATTTGGGCAAAAATCACCAGTAGATGCTAAAAACATTGCTTGAAAGTTTCTTTGAGAACAGGTTATTCACATTATCTAAAAGCCGTATTCCACAGATTATTTGTTAAATACAGAGTAAAAGGTAACCTTAAGCTAGAAAGATCAGGCTCTTAGCATCTTAACCAAGTAATCAAACCTGGCAGCCTGACAGTTTGTGCCTTCTGAAGGAATGCAGTAAGAAGTACACACTACCACCCATGCAGTGTTCAAGTCAAAATATTCCTCCTGCATCCCTTCGAGACTTGAATCTGAACTTTCTGTTTAGGAAATTCAGAGAAGATTAATTTTGCTGCATTTGATTTCCTCCTTTCTTTACCTTCTGTGAGGAAACAAGCTGCTGAATCCAGGACATAAGACATTCTCCAAGACATCTGGCTCGGACTCTTCAAAAAACAGCAATATTATATTTAAAAAAAAAAAAAAAAGGACTCTTTTACATTAAACGGACCAAAGAGACACAACCACCAAATACTAGGTATAAACCTTGATTAGATCCTACATCAGGAGGAAAACAAAGAGCTAAAGAAACTTTGGGGGGACAATTTAAATATGATCTGTAAATTAGTCTTGTCTGTGGTAAAAATATTGTGGTTGTGTAGAAGAATGCCCTTATTCTTACAAAATGCATACAAAAGTGTGGAGGGGTAATCATCTCTGCAACGTAAGTTTAAATAGTCCAGGTGTAAAAAAAAAAAAAATCTAGATATATGCAGGGGGGGTGGAGAGAGGAGAAAGTAAAGTAAATATGACCAAGCATTGAGGTTTGATGAATCTTGGTGAGAAGTACATGGACGTTCATTTTACTTTTCTTTCAACTTTCCTGAAAGCTGAACATGCTTCAAAATGGAAACTGAAGGGAAGAAAAGTTAATTTTAGCACATTCTTTCAGTTGAAACCATGGCCTTCCTGACCCACGCTAGAGTCCCTGGCTCCCAGGGTTCTGGCTGGCCTTACCCCATGGCCTCTGCTCCAGTGTGTTGGCTGCTGACGTTAAAAAAGAGGCACAGAATGATGAGAGGTTCCATGGGTAAGCGACTGTAACAGGGAAGACCCTTTCAGTGGACTCTGATTCAGCCCCATCCTATCTCTGTCCTTTAGAAAGTAACCTAATAACTATGTTAACTTGGTCTGGAATTTTGCTAGAGCCTGAGGTAGACCTTCTGTGGGCCCTAGATTAAAAACCCATGGTCACGTAAAAAGAGCCTGCTCAGGCTGTTGCATCATTCCTTCCTGCTCACTCTGTGGCCTCAGATATGTCACTTCATCACCAGTGGGGCAAAGAGGGACAGATGGACCAAGGTCTCTTCTTGCTTTAAATAGACCTTAGTCTTTTTCGGTTCTGAAAAATCTGGGATTTGTGTCAGACTTTCTAGCATCTGTTGTGGTGGTAGGGCTGAGCGAAGGAGTATTAGCATTTCCACAGCTGCCGTCAGGAAAAAATAAAAGGCCCAGACCTGCTACACCAAGAGGGGCAGACCTAGGTTTGCCCCAGGTCGGCCCATCCCTGAGGAAAGTAGATCGAAATGGAAGCTCGTGAATTCATGAATTCGGCACGTGACGTGACTGGACCCCCCAGCGGCCGTCTGGCCGGGCTCTCCACCTGGCACGGCACGGGTGAGCACGCCAGCCGTGTCGCTACTTTTCCCGCCGTCGTTACCTGAAACCTTCTGATTTCTATACAAACTCTGGTACCACGTTATCTAAGAAAGCGTCGGTGTAAAGATTTTATTCCTTAGCCTCGTAAGGTCATTTCTTGAAGTTTTCCCGTTCCTTTCCACCCCGCCGCCACCATTGCCCCCGGTCCCTTGCAGCAGAATTGCCTGCTAGCAAGCAGGCACGCTGAGAGCTGCGGACGGAGGAGGCCTCCGTAAATGTTGTTAGTCTGGACATGGTCCCTGAACCGCAGTTTGTAAAACACTGTTTTATGAGAAAAGAAGATGGGACGAAGACAGAAAAGGACACCCTCGGAAACAATAACACTGTGGTGCGACCGCAGGGTTACACGCCAGGAGGTCATGAGTTCTAATCCTAAATGTATTTCCCAAGACGCAGTGGCAAAGTCGAATGGAAAAGCGCTAAAGAAGAGCCCTCTGGCCACTTTCTCAGTCACTTGTCCATCAGCTATTCATTACGTGTGTGTGTGCCTTCGCTGTGCTGGAGGAGAGAGAGACCCGGTCCGGAGCCAGGCCTCGGGGAGCTCCCAGCCTTGTCACCGCGAGAAGACCTGTCCCTCGGTACCCACCAGCATGCTGGGGACCCCGGCCAGTGCCGTGGGGGAGGGGCAGGGGGGCCAGCGCGGGCAGGACAGCAGAGGAGAAGCCCTCTTCACTCTGTGGAGCCACAGAGGTTCGCTGGAAATTAGATGGCTCCGGAGCCGGTCCTTTTAAAGCTAGGGAGGCCTTGGGCACTGGAGCCTGGTGGGTGAGTGTCCCATGTTCAGGGCAGCACAGCGTTTCAGAGAGCAGAGGGTATAGAGGAAAGTCTGGCACGTAAGGCCCGTGTCGGGACTGTGCAAACTAACTGGAAGAATACAGGTTGGGGCCTGATCACAAAAGGCTTTGCATTCTAAGCTGAATTTCCGTTTGACTCAGAAAGGAGTTGATAAAGGTTCTTGACCAGTCGCATGCTTAGAGGTGATTAATCTGGCAACACCCATGACCTTCAGGAGAGCAGTTTCTGTGACATGGTAGGGGCCGTGGCCCAAGTCTGGTGAGGTGAGGGGTGACAGCATGGGGACAGAATGTTGCTGTGGAGACTAGGCAGCTGCCTCCAGTGCCAGGGAGGCAGAGGTGCTGGTTCCTTGCAGGGGAAGGCAGGGGCGAGGGAGGAGCGTGTGAGTGACAGAGGAACAGAAATTCTTCCTATGGTTCTGTTATTTCCTGGGATTCTGGGCAAGGTCCTAAGGGATTAGAGAAGCCTTTTAGTTACTTTTCATGTGTTCTTTTCCTGGACCAGTGACTTTGAGGAGGACAGTCTTAGAAGTTTTCTGTCACTTTAAAAAGTTCTACTAAGCCCCTCAGTCACGTGCCTTCAGAAATTCTGGTTACATAACGTTGCTCTGAATTGGAATTCTGCAGCCTCACGAACTGGAGTCTCATTCTTTCCCTCCCCCACCTGGCACTGTGTTGCCTGTGGGTCAGGATTAGCTTCTTTCTAACCATTGTTGCGGAACTCTTTAAATATTTGGTCCCACAGGTTCGAAAAGCTGGCAGGCCAGGCTGCTCCCTGCAGGTTGTGAGACCAAAGCCTTCCAGAAAAGGAGCCAGTAAAATCCCAAGCATGTTAACAGAGTGTGGCAGCTGCACGGTGCACACCCCGGCAGGGCTGGGCTCCTGAGCGAGCGCTGAGGCCGCAGCTCCCAGCCTCCGTGGCCCTGTGGCCCGCGACCAGGAGGAGCCCTCGGGCACCACATCACGGCCGATTTGTCAGCGTGGCGACGACAACAGATTAAATCTCTGGCTCGCAGCGCTGAGGACTGGGGTGTGTCAGGGTCACTCGCTGTTCCCTTGCTTCTCCCAACTTTCCATAGTGAGGGAGCAAGTGTGGAGCCCCCGGCTACGGTACAAAGACTTGTGGGGAGCTCGCCAGGCTTTGCTCTGTCTAGAAGCTCCTTCTCTTAGTAGCCCGTATTGAGGGTCTTTTCTTCCAGCATCCCCTTCAAGGTGATTCTGAAGTGTTGTAACCTCTCATCTGTGTGTACTTAGACCCTGCTTTTTAAAAAGAAGTTGTCTAAGGTAGCCAACAGGTATGCATGTAATGTAGTCAAATTTTTAAAAATTCGGATACAAGGCAAAAAGAATATAGAAGTGGGATAAGTAGTCTCAGCCAGGATAAAGCTTAGTTCACAAAGTTCAGACTACAAATAAGATCCTTCTGAGGCAGGTCACCATAGTTTTCTGGGTTTCCTAGCAGCCCAAGCAAAAAGGGAAACTTAAAAGGATAAAATTCACGTGTCTGTAAGATACAAACAGAGCCTTAGTTCGAGAGGGGAGGAATGGGTCCTTGCCCCATATAAACTTCCCCCAGAAGCACTCAGAAAAGGGGCCGAGTATTCAGATGGACAATGCCCTCATCAGCTTCCCTGCAGTGAATAGCATAGCCATCGTGTTGACTTGTTGCCGTGGCCCTTGGGGTAGGCTCGTTGACAAGGCTCCATCTGGGACAAGGACTCTGCTGGAAGCCTGTGCAGCATCCAGTTCATCACTTCTCAAAGAGCAGTCTCCTGGGGCACCTGTCACTTCTGGGAGATGTTCTCCCACAAAAAAAAAGAAAAAAGAAAAAAAGCCCAGATCACATAAATGTGATAAGAACTGTGTGACAGCAGCATATTGAAGGCTGCAAGAAGTCCTGCAATTAAGAAATTGGCCCAGCATTCCCCAAACGGATTTAATCATCAGGCCTTTAAACAAACAAACAAAAACTGGGGCGCCTGGGTGGCTCAGTCAGCTAAGCATCCGACTTCGGCTCATGTCATGATCTCACGGTTTGTGGGTTTGAGCCTCGCATCGTGCTCTGTGCTGACAGCTCAGAGCCTAGAGCCTGCTTCAAATTCTGTGTCTCCCTCTCTCTCTGCCCCTCCCCTGCTCATGCTCTGTCTCTCTCTGTTTCTTAATAATAAATAAATGTTAAGAAAAAAAACCTTTAAAAACAAACAAACAAACAAACACTTAGTTGGCACACTGCGGCACATAGATCCAAAACAAAGATCAGCAAACTTTCTGTCAAGGGCCAGGTAAATACGTTGAGCATACAGTCTCTGTCCTAACTATTCAGCTCTGCCATTGTGTCCAGAAAGTGTGGCTATGTTCCCATGAATCTTCATTTATGGATACTGAAATTTGAATTTCATGTAATTTCCCATGTCATGAGGTAATATTCTTTTGGGATTTTTTTCTCCCCAAATCATTTAAAAAGGTACAAACCATTCTTGTCTCACAGATCATTCAAACACAGGTGGCAAGCCCTTTTTGGTCTGTGGCTGTAGTTTGTTCTCCTTTGATCTAGGATGATATTTGAGTGGTGTGTCTGCAGCAAGCCGTCCTGACCACCCTGACCACCATTCTTCAGAGTTGTTTTAATTTAGACTTTTATGTTTCTGGTTTAGGAACAGATTTAAAAAAAAAAAAAAAAGGAAAGTAGTAGAGAGTTGGCTTGAGTATTTACAGGCTAATCTAAAATTTTCCTCAGAAACAGTTAGTGGGTCCTCTTAAACAAGACATTTACAAATGCAGTTGAAGCCCCAAAGTTTTACTCTGTCACATATGCCTACATCATTTTGACACTGAAATGTTTTAGTGACCATTACTCATTCATTCACTGAAATAAAAGTCAAACACACATAGACCAATGGAACAGAATTGAGAACTCAGAAGTGGACCCAAAAGTATACAGCCAACTAATCTTTGACAAAGCAGGAAAGAATATCCGATGGAAAAAAGACAGCCTTTTTAACAGATGGTGTTGGGAGAACTGGACGGCAACATGCAGAAGAATGAAACTAGATCATTTTCTCACACTATGCACAAAAATAAACTCAAAATGGATAAAGGACCTGAACGTGAGACAGGAAACTATCAACACCCTAGAGGAGAAAGCAGGAAACAACCTCCTTGACCTCCACCGCAGCAACTTCTTACTTGACACATCCCCAAAAGCAAGGGAATCAAGAGCAAAACTAAACTGTTGGGACCTCCTCAAGATTAAAAGCTTCTGCACAGCCAAGGAAACAACCCAGAAAATTAATAGGCAACCAACGGAATGGGAAAGATAGTTGCAAATGACATATCAGATAAAGGGTTGATATCCAGAATCTACAAGGAACTCACCAAACTACACGCCCGAAAAACCAACAACCCAGTGAAGAAATGGGCGGAAGATATGAACAGACACTTCTCCAAAGAGGACATCCAGATGGCCAACAGACACATGAAACGATGCTCAGCATCGCTCCTCATCAGGGAAATACAAATCAAAACCACACTGAGATACCACCTCACGCCAGTCAGAGTGGCTAAATGAGCCAATCAGAGAACTCTAGATGCTGGCGAGGATGTGGAGAAACGGGCACCCTCCTACACTGTTGGTGGGAATGTAAACTGGTACAGCCCCTCTGGAAAACAGTGTGGAGGTTCCTCAGAAACTAACAATAGAACTCCCCTATGACCCAGCAATAGCACTGCTAGGAATTTACCCAAGGGATACAGAAATGTTGATGCATAGGAGCACATGTACCCCAATGTTCATAGCAGCACTCTCCACAAGAGCTAAAACCTGGAAAGAGCCTAAGTGTCCATCAACAGATGAATGGATCAAGAAGATGTGGTTTATCTATACCATGGAATACTCCATGGCAATGAGAAACAATGAAATCTGGCCATGTGTAGCAACATGGATGGACCTTGAGGGTGTTATACTGAGCGAAATAAGTCAGGCAGAAAAGGACAAATATCATATGTGTGCACGTATAGGAGGATTAGGAGGAACTTGACGGAGGACCAAGGGGGAGAAGAAGGGCGGAAATGGTGGGGGAAAGGGAGAGAGGCAAACCATGAGAGACTCTTGAATGCTGACAAAAACTGAGGACTGGTGGATGTTGGGGGGAGGAGGGGTGGGCATGGAGGAGGACACTTGTGGGGATGAGCACTGGGTGTTATTGGAAACTAATTTAACAATAAACTATTTGTAAAAAAAAAAAAAAAACCAAAAAAAATAAAACAAAAATTCTCAAAATGGTAAAAAAAAGAAAAATAAAAAAAAAGAGAAGAAATAAAAGTCAAACACTCTTGAGACGCTTAATTTTAAGAAAACATTACTTCCTTTTCAACAATCTAAGTAAACCAGTAAACTGTGGCCCCAAGCTGTGTTCTTTTTGATTTTTGACTAGAGGGACATTCTTTCAGCTTCTTATGATGTCATTAAGGAAGAAGGATCAAAACATTCCCACCTCCAAGTCTGACATTTTACTTTCAGTTCAGCAAGTATTTATTGAGTACTCAGTGTATGTATAAAGCATTTTGCTAGCTTTTATGGGGGATACAAAAGGAACAACAAACAGTTTCTTCTTTACCTTGTGATTCAAGTTCAAGATCCTTGCCAATTTAGAGCCCATCACTTTGATACTAGGATTAATTTCACCTCCCTGTCTCTTCCTGTTAGCAAGTGTGCATTCATTCATTCGACAAATGGTTGTGAGTTGCAGCCTCTGTTTGTAGCCCTGGAACATGACCTTCAGGGAGCTTCCTTTCCAGAGGAGAGCTGTGTTTCTCTTTTTATCTGGCAGTGTGCCATAAGTACATCTTTTATGTGATAGAACAGAAATTATTCCTCTATATCCCGAGGCCTCCACATTTATATTCCCCACACTGCGTGCACCTCTTCTTGAACTGTTCAGTGAGAAGAGTAGATGTCCTGATACGCCACTCTTCCTGGGTCTGTGCTCTAAGTGCTCTAGTTCCTTCTACCTGAGTGGCACCTACCCCTGCCCACCCTCTACTCTTAGTTACCAGTGAGTTCATAGTTTTACCTGATGCATAATTTTTAAGTTATTGGCTATATTTTGCAATACAGGTCTACAGGATTGCTAAACATCTTTATAAGCAATATTTTTTTAATGCCTTTATTTTATTTTGAGAGACAGAGACAGAGAGCGAGCGGGGGAGGGGCAGAGAGAGAGGGAGACACAGAATCTGAAGCAGGCTCCAGGCTCTGAGCTGTCAGCACAGAGTCTGATGCGGGGCTCGAACCCAAGGACTGTGAGATCATAAACTGAGCCAAAGTCGGACGCTTAACCAATTGAGCCACCCAGGCACCCCTGTAAGCAATATTATGTGTGTATTTTCTGATTGGGGGAGACTACAGTGCTAATTTTTTCCATTTATAAAAATAATACCTAGTTGCAGTGAAAATTTTAAAAAAATGAGTAATTCTGGCACCTGCTCATCAACTTTATTAATAATGCATATTCTTTCCTTGATTCAAAAATCGTATTTTAAGTTTTTAATTTTTAAATTAGTAACAGTAAAGCTGACCTTTATTAGTTGTGCAGTTATATGAGTTTTTTTTTTTTAATGTTTTTATTTCTAGGAGAGAGAGAGAGAGACAGCGTGAGGAGGGGAGGGTCAGAGAGAGAGGGAGTCATAGACTGAAACAGGCTCCAGGCTCTGAGCTGGCAGTCAGCACAGAGCCCGACGCGGGGCTTGAACCCATTAACCGTGAGATCATGACCGAAGCGAAAGTCGGACGCTTAACCGACTAAGCCACCCAGGCGCCCCATGAGTTTTAAGACCCGTATGGATTCGTGTCACCACCATGACAGTCAAGATCCCAGAAAGCTCTGTTCCCCCGGAACAAGCACTCGCAGCCCCTGGAAACCACTGATCTGCTGTCGTATAATTTTGTCTTTGTGACAGTATCCTAGAAATGGAATTACTTATATAAATGCATGAGAATGGCATTTTTAACTTAGTATAGTAACTTTGAGATTCACCAAGTTATTAGGCATATGAGTTATTTGTTCCTTTTTATCGCTAGGTAGTCTTTATTCCCTTGTAGAGCTGTGCCACAGCTTGGTTATCTATATATTATTTTTAAGAGTCTCTCTCTCTCTTCTCTCTTTTTTAAAAACATTTTGACATTTCTCATATCCTGAAATACATTAAAATCAACATTAATACGGTGGGGGGATTTTGTTTCCCTAAAAACGTATTGCTGAATTGCAGGTGCATGTGAGAATCAGTAGCGTCCTAGCATCACGCTGCTGCCGGGCGAGGGATCACAGCGGGCTGTGAGGGTGATTCGGAGTGAGGGAAAAGAGCAAGAAGGGGACAGAGGAAGGAAGCCCTGAGAACTTTGCAGGCCGGTGGCCAGAGCCCGCTTTGCATCCTCCCAGGGCTTTGAGGACATTGTGAGCAGAGGAGTGCCCCAAGGAAAGAAGTCTCTGCCAACCAGGCCCATCTGATGGTAGCGAGTACGAGGATGCTCCCCGTCCTCAGAGCTGGTGCATCCGGAGGAAGCTGGGACATGGCAGCAGTGGCCCAGCTAGTATGGGGGGACACAAGGGGAGAGCGTGGGAAGAGTCCAGAGGCAGCAGAGGGCGCCAGCTAGAGAGCCTGTGTGGGGAGGGCAGGAGGTTGGAGGACAGACTGCTCCAACCATAGGTACTGACACGCTTCGACTGGAGAGCTGGGTAAGGCATGTTATTTGGGAAACTCTGAAGCAAAATGAGAAGGTCTCAGCTCTTCAGAGAATTAAGAGTGAGATCTGCATAGGGGTGCCGTGTGAAGATAAGTGGACAGAGGGCATCCTTGATTCTGTGAGCTTGGGCGAAGTCCGATTATTCCATGGAAACCAACTGATTAGGGCCCTTTCCAAGTATAGTTGCATTATGGCTACCTGTATGGGCCAAAGATTTTTTTTTGTAAAACTTATTCTTAGATCCTATCCCCTTATCCCCTTTGTCACAACAAGTCAGGTGATTTGTAGTTTGGCAAATCCTACTTTGGTGAGATAGAAGAAGGAACAGTAAGTCATCCTCCCAAAGACAGGTTCCCACTAGCCACTGAGGAAGAGGGAGGCAAAAATAGGGACTACCACTGGAGAGTAATTTACCAAAGGGACTGGCTCCTTGTGTTGGAAAACTCTTTCTGGAAAGCCTCATCCAGCAAGCCACCTCACTCTACCTGCTCACACCTTTCTTGCTCAGGCCCAGGGTACCAGTTGACAGAGTGAAAGAAGAAGACCCTTGGAGACAAGATGGAGTCTTGGTAACTTCCCCCACTTGTCTCTCTCTTCTCAGAGAGCCACGACAGAAGTTACTGGTCCCTTTGCCTACCATTTGCACATTTGCAAAGTAACTGTTCTTTAAAACTCTAGGACAGGAGGGTAAAGGCTTTGGTATCTGTCACATTGCTAATTACATCTTCAATCTTTCCTAGGAAAGACTGTATCTTCACCATTGACCCATCAACTGCCCGTGACCTCGATGATGCCCTCTCCTGCAAGCCACTTGCTGATGGTAGGATGGAAATTTCTAGACCTTTCTGGGTAGCGGGCAGTCTGCATGTCTCTGTGGCCATTCTGGCCACCTCGTACTTCCCAGGCAGTATAATGTGCAAGGTTGGGTTTGTTTGCTCCTGAACTTGCCCCTGAGCCTTGCCCAGCATGAGACCTAAAGATTGTGTTCCTGTGGTGACTTTGACAAGGGTGAACACAAGAAAGTTGCTCTGGCTGGGATCCTTCTGGGCCTCTGTGGAGGCAGCGGTGAGGGCAGAGGAATTTCTCCCAGGCCTTGGCCCTCCAGGAGGGTCCAGTTCGGGTGTAGGGTGTTAGAGAAGAAAGCCTTAAACTCTTCTTAGGAGAAGCATTGGGTTCTTTACCTGAATTTACCAACAGATTGGGATGACTTGGGAGTGTTCTCCAAAGGCGTCCTCAGCAGCGGGTAGCGGGAACGCCTTCCCTGACAGTGCCCTCAAGACCCGCCCTGGTGAAGCCTGTGCCATACCTGCAGGTGTGCATCTTCCCAGCAGATTGTGAAAGGTGGCTGGGAGCTAAGCAGGAAGAGTGGGATTTGAGGCTAGTGGTCTTGGACAACTACAGTAGGGCAGAAGGGAAATGTATAAATGCATACAAAGTGTGTGGAGTGTGAGAAGTGTGTGGAGAAGGGAAAGTGTGTGGAGTGTGAGACGGACAGACTGTCTCAGGCCTGCTCCAGCGTCCCCTCCCTGACCCTGTGCTGCACATAGTCTTTAGTTACTCCTGGGCCCCCTCTAGGATGATGTTTAGGTGCTGCTTTGGCTTTAGTCATTCTCGGATCTGGCTTTGGCTCCATCATGGGCTTCGATGGCTTGCCGATGATGGGTATCCACCCTTGTGGTTTCAGTCTGTTGAAACCTCCTTCAGGCTCCAGAGTGTTGATGGCTGAGCAGCGTAGTCTTTTAAAACATTGCAGAGGTGTTCATATAGTTCATTAATGCCAAACTCCATAGGTCCAGTGTGTGACCACTTCTCTACTAGTGTAGGCTGTGGAGATTAGCAGAGAGAAGGCAGAGAGACAGAAAACATCATTACCTAAAAATGCTTTTATCTTCTTTTAGTGGGAGTCCTCCTTGAAACTAACCGGAGGTAAGATTGCTCAGTATTTTCAACTGAAGAAAATTGAAAGGAAGATAAAACAAAAAAGAGAAAAGTTGCCATAGAAATTTTGGAGCAATTACATATTTTTAAAATCCAGAATGTAAGCAGCCTACTTTAAAAAACACATACTGAGTCGATTTCTCATCTTCTGAGCAATATTTGCTGAGTGCAAAGGCTTGAACATATTGCTCTCTGTGAGCTCCACTCCCCTGAACTCCAGGGTGAAAAGTGTCCCCAGGAAGCAGGAAGCCGGGTGACAGTGGACCTCACTTCCTGTATTTCCCTTCTCCCCAGGTTCACAGCCCTGCTCTGTTTGTATGTAGCCTAATGCTTGAAAACAGTTGTTTCCTCCATTGTGTCCACTTTATGGTTGTTAATGGCCGAAGGGTAGGTCCAGTACCTGATACTGCATCTCGGCTGGCCTGGCTAGTATTCTCCTTAGAGGGACACCAGGGAGCGTCACGTGTCCTGCCCCACTCACTCCACACACTACCGACTATACACCTCCTGTCTAGGGGAGCTGATGACCAGCACAGATTTTCCATGGGGAAGTGGGAGAAGGTAGGGCAGCCAAAGCAGATTGGGGGCAAATTGTATGCATTTATACATTTCCAACCAAAGAATGTTCTTTGTAAGACAACTGAAAACCAATTGTTTTCTTTTTTTTTTTTTTTAATGTTTTATTTATTTCTAGGAGAGAGACACAGAGAGAGACAGCGTGAGCAGGGGAGGGTCAGAGAGAGAGGGAGTCACAGACTGAAAGAGGCTCCAGGCTCTGAGCTGGCAGTCAGCACACAGCCTGACGCGGGGCTCGAACCCACTAACCGTGAGATCATGACCTAAGCGAAAGTCGGACGCTTAACCGACTAAGCCACCCAGGCGCCCCGAAAACCAATTGTTTTCAATCTTGTGGTCAAGGAGAGCAGTCAAAATAAGGAAAATAATTCACCGGTACAAGATGAAGGAGGAGGAGAGGAAGTAGAGGCAGAGAAGCATCGTAATCACTTAGGGAAACAGATAATAAATTGGACTGGAGTTGGTGGCAGTATGAAGGAGGGTGGGGAGGGCAGGTGTGAGGAAGGGGTAATGACAGAAAAATCAATGGAAATGGACATTGGAGTTGAGGGAGAGGAGTCCGAGATGGAGCCAAAGTTTCAACATGGATGATGGGGAGATGGAATTTACTAGTTAGAAACCAGGAGGGCATGCGGACAAGCTGGCTGGGGAGAGGTTGTGTCCACATGAGTTGCCTGTCTGGTGAGACCCATTTATCTAAGCACATTTTTTTCAGAGAGGCCGGGTACAAATAAGCTGAGTGCATGCAGTCCATATAACTACATACACAGCGAGCCCTGAAGAAAAGCAGACAATGCACCAAAGTGCAAACAGCAACTTTTTTAGGATAATGGGATCCTAAGTGTTTTTTTGGTCTTTTCTCTGGTTTCCAAATTTTTATAATGTGGTAATAATAGCTTTATAATGAAAAAAATTTTGTAATAAAAAAAAATTATGAGGTGCCAGAAATCACAGGCTGCCCAGTAGCGCACTACACCAGGTGATCAGATACCTTCCATCTGCTTAGTTATTCTCACATTCCAGAGGAGTAATTAACATCTGGTCATTTGGCAGAGCAGCAGAAAAGGGACATGGAAAAGGAGTCAGAGAAGACTCTGAAAAGGCCAGGGTTGGTCAGTCAAGCGTTTTTATGGTGGCACTTCTACAGTTGGCCTTGGTGACAGCGGTTTCTGCCAAAGCTATTTATCCAGGGAGATGAAAAGTGAAAGTCAATTCCAGTTTGGATTGGGGTGAGGTTGGCTAAGTTCAGGTTCCGTTAGTTACCAGTTCATGTCAGTTTTTGCTTAGAGGAAAAAATGTTTAATGTTTCAAGAAGCAAATAATGTTTTCTGGCCATATTTACATCATCTATAACCATTTTTCTTTAAAGAAAGTATAGAGGTCAGACTTTCCTTTGGTCCTATTGAAATCTCTCAATGACTGTTCTGTGCCAGTGAAACATACCGACGGACATAACTCACTTTAGTCCTCACTGTCCCATTCTGTCAAGTTCAGATGTCCCCTTGGGACTTGTTGCCAGTATCTCCAGTAGGTGTGAGACTTAGACCCTTCAGCCTGCAGTTAAATTCTGCAGAAAGGCAGTGACACCCGCTCTCTGGTGTGTTGGGGTTGTGCTGGCAGGCTGATGAGGAGGTGCCCCCTACCCTCAAGGAATCTCTGCTCTGGAAAGGATTCTCCAGTCATCTAGCCTGCAAATGCCCCGCCTCCTGGAGCCTATAAATACATTTGAGTGGAACATTCCCACGGGCATCACCCAGCCCACTAACTTTAACGCGGAGCCATTCACTTCTGCTCAAGAAAATACTGATTAATGCAAGTGAGTAAGAGTGGCGTTAGATCGATAACCCAGAATCTGAAGACAGTAAATCACACCCTCCCTTGTTTTATTACTGTAACAGATCACTTGCAACGCACCTCACAGTTGACCTCACCACTCAAGTGCGGGAATGCCACAGTTGTCACATCACCCTCTGGTTTTCACATTACCTCCACAGCATCCACTTATTGAATATCCAGATCGCGTTTTAACTCTACCTTTCAGGAGGCCCATTTGGCCTTAAGATTGCCTGACTGTTAGGAAATCCTTCCTGGTAATGGTCTGAAATATTACTGTCTTCCTGCAGTTTTCTTTCCTTTGATCCCATCTGTACCTGTTGGAGTCCATAGAACAAGTCTTGCCTGTCATGTGACCATGCCCGAGGCACTAGCAGCAGCTGTCATGTCTGTCTGCGGCACAGCTTCTCAGCTAAGCATCGTTTTCAGAGGGCGTAGGGTACACACATATACATATTCTCCCCACGTGCTGTCGTGTGTAAAGTTTGAGCCTGTTTCCCAGGTCATGGAGGCCCTTCTGCCTTGATGAGGTCTGAGGTATGTGGCAGCCTGTATCCAGACTTCTCCATGGCCATCAGATCCCAGCCAGTTCTCCTTACTGGGCTGACCCAAGTCCAGAGTAACAGCCGCCTGTTCTCTTCAGTTAGACAAGCCTTCTTGCTTCACTTTAGTCTCAAGAGGAAATTGTTAGGCAGGACCTTTACTCAGCTTAGCCGACTCGGGCTCCCACCAGACCCTGCAGGGCGTTGTTCACTGCCCCTCACAGCTGGTTTTCCCAGTGTTTTATCCTCTAATGAGCGCTCTGCCTTTGGACGTGGCAGGATTATCCTAGGCAGGCCTTAGAAATGAAGGATTTGGGCTAGGGAGGGGGGAGCTCGGGAATGACTGCTAATGGGTTTGGGCGGTCTTTTTGGGGTGATAAGTGTTCTGAAGTTAGATGGGTGATAGTTGCACAGCTCTCAGTATACCAGAAACCCCTGGGGGAAGCGAGTGAGTGGATGAATGAATAGGAATAAACAAACAAACCAACCCATTCCTCCTTGAGGTTTTCTGGGGAGTTGGCACCTGACCACAACTTAGCAGAGGGCTGGAGGGAATGCCTGGGTTGGGTACCCACAGTCACATCCCTCGTGTCTGTCTCTCCCCTTTCTGCTTTCGTCTCTGAACCATGAAATTCCCGCTTAAGGAGCACACCCTCTATTCAGCCACCCGCTCACCTTTCCCGTCCCCACACAGCACAGCCACCTGACTCAAAGCAGGATCTTACCTACTGCCCAGGTATAAGAAAATGCTCAGATACACAGACGTCCTCCCCCCTGAGGGAGCTCGGGAATGCAGGTTACCGACTTTGCTGTAGGGGGCGCCAGTCTTCTGGCTTGGTTTGCCTCCATTGCCTTCCTGGTTGCATGGTTTTCCCTTCTCTGAGGAGGAAGGACTAGAGAGCTGTGTCTCAGTAAGGGAATAGGAGCGAGAGACTAGAAGCAAAGCCTGTGAGAATTTCATAGAATTCCTAAACTCTGTACCTTCCCTGTGTGGTTATATTTGTCACCTGCTGGAGAGTTTCTTGTTAGGACGAATGCCTTCAGAGGCAGTGCGGAAGCAGGAGCTGGAGAGACCGTACCCCTGTATTCCAGGCTTAGGCCAGAGAACCTGACCAGTAGAATGGGTGGTAGTCGTTTTAGACAGCAAACTGCTGACAGGACGTCTCTCGGAAGGAACAGAGAGCACGGAAGTCCTGGAGCTCGTGCGTGAGCGTCCAGGCGAATCCCAGCAACCAGGCCAGACTCCCCCACCCCCAGGCTCCGTTCTCCCCTCTGGGCACATCTCAGCACATCTCGCCAGTCACTCCCCTCAGCCCTTTACATTTCTCTGTGGTCTGGCTTCCTCCTCTCTGTGCACAAACTTCAGTCTCCTTCATCCTACAAAACCTTTCCTCAGCTCTGTTCCACTTCCAGAACTTTCGCCTGCTCATGTCCATCAGGACATCTTGAAAGAGTCGTCTGAGCCGGCTGCTGATACTTCCCCAGTTCCCATTTGTCCCTTGTTCCCTTTGCAACAGGGCTTCAGGAAGTTCAACGAAACAGGTTGTCCCTGACCTCAGGTCACCCAACATCTGGGCAGCTCTTTGCTCTTCCTTCTTGAAACCCTCTCTTCCCTGGACTCAGAGGGCCCTGCTTGCCTTGGTTCTCGTTTTTGGACTGCTTTTGTCTGGGTACTTTTTTAGCCCTTCTTTCTCTGCCTCTCTCCTCCCGAGTGTCTGCAGAGCTTCCAGACCATTCCATCACCCCATGCTCCTTGTCCTTGCGTTTGTGGTCACTTCGGCCCACAGCCCTGCTCCCCAGGAGAGCTGTGTGGCTGACTCAATATTTGACTATATTTGACTGGTCGCTTTCTCAGTAAGGCCCTGCTTGCCTTTCTGCCTCTCATTCACCCCGCCCCCACCCCCTCTCCTTTCCTACTGGATCTCTTTCCCCACCACTCCGTCACCCACTGTTGACTTGCTAACCTTGGCTCTGCCTGCCTGCCCGCCATTCACTGTCACAGACGCCGGGCTCAGAGTAGGCGCTTGGTGAATCTGTGCGGGTGTTTGCGGGCACTTGAGGGGAAGGGCCTTCCAGGCAGAGGAAAGAGTGTATGCAAAGCCCCAGGTGACAGGTGGAGCCACACAGAGCTTGGAATGCTGGGAGCGAGAGGTTCAGGTGGGGTGGTAATCGCAGATAAAGCAAGGAGGAGACCATGAATTCCTTTGCGGGCCCTGCCGGAAAGTTTCGATTTTGCGGAGAAGACAGCATTTTGACGTGGAGAGAAGTCGCCTCTGTTCATTCAAGAAACAAGACCAAGGACCACGCTCCATGCTCTGTGCTAGATGTTTTACATGACCAGCTTCCTGTCCTCTCTAGGTTAATATCAAGTAATATTGAATGAGCAAATGCGGGAATGACCCATAGTTTATGGGGGCAGGGTGGGGGGACAGACAGTAACATTTTAACCTAGACTTGAGAATAAACAGGGGTGAGCCGGACAAAGAGTGGGGAGAAAGAACATTTCAGGTTAAGGGAACGGAGTGTGTGGAGGCTCTGAGGCACAAAGACTTTGGTCTTGAAAGGAACCAAAAGTCGATGTGGCCCAAACACTGGGGGAGGAAGCTGTGAGGTCTTCAGGGAAAGGGGCGTGCGGGCTCTGGGAAGGAGTTTTGTCCTGAGGGCAATGGTGAGTCTCAAGCAGGAGAGGGTCAGGATCCAACTTGCGAGAGAGAGATCCGTCTGGCGGCAGTGAGGAGGCTGGAGTAGAGCAGTGGCATTAAAATGGTGTAGGTAAGACGCGGCGAGGGCCCAAACACGGCTGGGGCTGCGCAGCCAGAACTGGAGGGAGGCATCAGCCGGGACGGGAGATCGGGGCAGGGCTTGGGGTCTGGGCAGCCACAGGAGCCTCTTTACTGGTCTCCCAGGTCTGCCCTTTCCTTCCCGTGTGTTGAAGTCAAGGCAGTCCTTACGAAACGTCCATCCCATAGGATCATTCCCCTGCCTCACTCCCTCTGAGGTTCTCGTCGCACTAAGGATCAAAACCCAGGTCTTCACCCTGACTGACCACTGACTGTAACCCTCTCTCCCCACAGTCCCTCTCTTCTTTGCTCCGCTCCAGCCACATGGCCTCTGTGTTGTCCCTCAACTGTGCCGGGCTGCTCCGGCCTCATCATTTCTGCACTTACTCTTCCCTCTGTCCGGATCCCGTTTCTCCAGGTCGTTCCCTGCTCTTAGGTTCTACTCAAATGTCATCTCAGGGAGGCCCTACCTGACCACCCCTGTCACCAGTCTTGTCTACACCGCCGCCTTCTTGATTTTCTTTAAGGTGCTTGTGTGGGTCTGCACCATTGGACAGAAATCTTTTTTTTTTTTTGCGTCCCAATAAAACCTTATTAAAAAAAAAAACATGAGGCAGGCCATATTGGGGTGCCCAGCATATAGATTTGCCTATTCCCCCAAATTGGAGGGGCATCTTTATGAGAGCAAGGACATCGTTTTGTCCACTGTTGACCCCTCAGTGCCCAGAGCACTGTGTGTCATATGGTCGGCACACATACAGATGTTTGTTGAGTGAATGAATGGATGAGTTAATAAACTTTTGATATTGGAAGTAAGGGAAGAATCTAGAATGTCATCTAAGCTTCTAGCGTGGGCATGGGCACTGGGTGGAAGGTAATGGCCTTCAATAGGAAATATTGAGGGGGGCTGGTTTTGGGGGGAAAGGCGGTACGTTCCAGTCAGCACAGGTTGAGTTGCAGTCCCTGGGAGGCAGCCAGGTAGAATACCCAGGGGACAGGGGACAGGGAACAGGAGTGGGCTGGAGATAGGATCTGGGAGCCTTCAGTGCGTGAGCCTGGGACAGGTGAACCAGGAGAAGTCAGACTGAGAGGAAGACCGGCCTGAGCCCTGGGAGAGGGGCCCAACAGAATAACCTCCAGGAGGAGGCTGTGGGGACTGGAGGCAGACAGGGAAGAGAGAAGAGACAGGCAGAGCAGGCAAAATGGCGGAGAGTCACAAAGGATGCAGGAGAGCCACACAGAAGAGAACCCTAAACGCCTTTGGGTTTGGCAAGTGAGATACTGTTGATGACCTTGGTGAAACTACTGTCAGTGGCTTCCAGGAGGGGAAGCCATGCTGTGGCTGGTGGAGGACAGAGTGGGAAACAGGAGTGGAGACTGACTGCTTTCTTGGGGAGGCTTGGCTGCAAAAGGTACCAGAGGCAGGGAGGGCAGGGTCAAAGGAGGCTTTTTCTTTGTTTTTAAGATGGAATTGATTTTTAACGTGTATCTATATTGGGAGACAAGGGACTTTGGAGAAGGAAAAATGGAAAATATAGGAAAGAGAGGAGTTGGTTACTTTCCAAGGCCTTGGAGAAGAAGGTGGGAGTGATTCAGAGTGTAAGTGCCAAGTGAGGCCAAGCATGGATGGTGAACACTTCTTGCTTTGAGATCGAGAGGACTAAGGCACTTGCCTGATAAGGTCCCTTTTAACTGGGAGAGGAAGTAGAGCCCTGCTGAGGGCCCGGGGTGCAGGGAAGGGGTTTGGAGGGCTGTGGGGGGGGGGGGACACAGAGAAAAGGGTACAGGAGGGAGCTGACAGCGATCCCGTCGCACAGAGCATTGCGGAGTTGGAACACTCCCGGGTCCAGGTGATTTTCTTCAGTGATCCTCAGCCCCCAGGGGAAGGGGGAAGTTGCAGAGGTCCAAATTTGGGGGTTTGCTGGGAGGGAGAGCATGACAGGCACCAGGACAAGGCTGCAAGGACCTTGCTTCCCTGCGAACCTGTTTCTTCTCTGTCCCTTCCTTTTAGAAAGACATCATCTGCCACCTGGTCAACCAGAGTTTCTTTTTTTGAAGGAATCCCGGAATCACACTTGATTCCCCTTCTTCTCCGCACCGTTGTCATAGCCTTTTCAATACTTTCCTTCCCTCCTCCCTGTCTACCTTCCACCTTCCACCGAGCTATCTTTTTTTCTATTATATACATACAGAACCAGATCAGATTACTTTTCTGCTTGAAAATCTCTTTGTACCTATGGGTAAGACCCTCACTATTTTTAGTAGAGCTTTGCTATCCAAGTTGCCAGCACCTCCTCTCCCACCTTCCCCATCTCCCAACATGCACACACGCACACACACACCGCGCACAGCATGCATGTACGCACACGCCCCTAGTAATGACAGCCACTCTGGGCTCCGCGTCACCACTGCCTCTGAGCCTGCCCTTTGCCCTCTGCCCAGAATGCCTGGCCTCCCTGCCTACTTCTGTGTTGCTCTGTGTTGTTCGCTGACTTCGACAGTGAGATAGAACTTTTCTTTCTTCCCGGTAGAGTGAATTATTCCTAGCCTATTAGCACATTTTCTTCATGTCTTTCATGCAGCCATAAACATCAGCATCTCTGGATTTAATTCCCCTTTTTGCTTGCTTCCTAAGGACAGGGCATTCCTTGGATACCTCTGTATCCAGAGTACCATGCATGGTTCCCTGTATTCAGTCTAGTCAATCTAAGCAAGCAACCTGTTGTATACTTTCCATGTTCTTTTTCTATTTGTTATCTTGCCCTTTTTATTTTCAGTATACATCTGCCCTTAGGTTTGTGAGTTGCCCATGGGCTTATATGCTGACATTTAAGCCACGTCCACGTGCTCTCTTTAAAACAAGTCTGTTTCGGGGCGCCTGGGTGGCTTAGTCGGTTAAGCGTCCGACTTTCGCTTAGGTCATGATCTCGCGGTTCGTGGGTTCGAGCCCCGCGTCGGGCTCTGTGCTGACTGCCAGCTCAGAGCCTGGAGCCTGTTTCAGTCTGTGACTCCCTCTCTCTCTGACCCTCCCTGTTCACGCTGTCTCTCTCTCTCTCCTAGAAATAAATAAAACATAAAAAAAAAAAATTAAAAAATAAATAAATAAATAAAACAAGTCTGTTTCTTTGGAATTAGGTGTACCTTTCCACCGTCATAATCAAGTCTTTCAGTCTATCTTGTCACATCTCAGTGGTGCTGTGAGATCACTGAATTACATCCTGTGTTTGTTTGTGACATTTGTTCCTCCAGCTCTGTAAGTTGGCATTTGTGAGGCTTTACTTCCCCATCTTCTGTTGTGTGAGTCTCCTGCCTGGCCCACGCTGCTCCCTCAGTTCATACCTGTAGGCTCCATGGCAATTGTTTCATGGTGTTACTTTGTCATCTCTCTCTATCTCTCCCCTGTCTGTATCCTGGCTACTTCCACATTCAGTGCATACTAACTTCCTGAATGAACCGTAACATGATAGCAAACAAGCAAACAGAAAAAAAAGTTTGTGATACAAAAGCCAGAATTTTTTTTCTTTAATTTTATTGGCAAACAGGCTTTCTAGTTAAGAAAAGGCTTTTTGGGGCACCTGGGTGGTTCAGTCAGTTAAGCATCCGACTTCAGCTCAGGCCATGATCTTGCGGTCTGTGAGTTTGAGCCCCACGTCAGGCTCTTTGCTGACAGCTCAGAGCCTAGAGCCTGCTTCCAGTTCTGTGTCTCCCCCTCTCTCTGCCCCTTCCCTGCTCGTGCTCTATCTCTCAATAATAAATAAATGTTTAAAAAAAGTTTTTTAAAAAGGTATCTGCAGTAGCAATCTGTTCATCCATCAATTTGGAGAAATAGAAAGTTAGTATCAGTTAAATCTTAATGGTATGTTGAGACATTAGGAATGGGAAATAAATAAGTTTATTTTTAATTCCACTCTCTTGGGAATGTTCAGAAGTTCTATGTATTTGGAGGTAACACTAAGGTAATACCAGAACATAGAAGTCAGGTGACATTTTGAAATGAAATAATTTATCTGCAGAATTCCCTCTTGCTCGGAGATCTGTGAAACGTCAGATAAAATCTGCTGTTTTAGTTTGCGTAAGGCTGAAACAGAACATATCACAGTGATTTTAATCTCTTTAGGGTCACAGGTGCCTTTATGAATCTCATGATAGCAATAGACTCTTCAGGAAAATGCACATACACTTTGTATATACAATATTTGCATATCACATTTTTCATCATATTGTAGAACAAGTAGCCTGAAAAACCCTTCTTGGTTAAAACTCTTTAAAACAATGCATCTTTTAAAAATGAATGGCTAAGCTGGCCAAGAGCAGATAACCAAAGAAGGGCATGTGTGCTAAAGTAGATAACTTAATGGTATCTTCTGATGCCTGTGACCCGGATAGTTTGCTCAGGGCCTGAGGTAACTCTGTCACATGGTCCATAAAATCCCAAGCCAGTTAGTTTAGCACAGTGCCAGGTAGGCAGCACTTCTAGAAACCAGGCAGAATCATAAGCATATGCTTTTCATGGGCGCCTGGGTGGCTCAGTCGATTGAGCATACAGCTTCCCCTCAGGTCATGGTCTCTCGGTTTGTGAGTTTGAGTTTGAGCCCCACGTTGGGCTCTATGCTGACAGCTCAGAGCCTGGAGCTGCTTCAGATTCTGTGTCTCCGTCTCTCTCTGCCCCTCCCCTGCTCACACTCTGTCTCTGTCTCTCAAAAATAAACATTAAAAAAAAATAATGAGTTATTAAAAAAAGAGGTAGCTTTTTAATTAATATTTGGTAAATAAATTTTCAGATAGAAAACATTACTAAATGTAAAGAGAGTCACTAAATGATGTTAGAAGAGTCACTTCATTGGAAAAATGTCTAAATATTTATTACTAAATATTATAGCTTCAAAATATATAAAATAACAGTTGACAGGAATACAAGAAGAAATTGATAAATTCATCTTCATAGTGAGTTAATTTAATAGACCTTTCCCGGGAAATAATAGTTAAAACAGACGAGAAATTCATTCAAACTACAGAAAATTTGAATAGCACAGTTAACAGGCTAGCTCTAATGACCATATCTAGAATATTGTACCCATAAATGAAAATTATGCTTTGCTCTCAAATACACAGAAAACATGAAAAATGATTTTGTGTTAAGCAGTTGAGCATGTTTTTAAAAGTTATGCACATCATTTCTTGGGTTACAGTGAAGTTAAATGAGAAATAAATACAGAAACACTTTTAACTTAAAAATACAATACATTTGAAAATTTTCAATACCTTCTAAGATCCATGGCCAGATGAATGGCATAAATCTAAATACACCTGATGTGTTCCTATTAATGCTTGATGGAATAGTTAGTTACCTACCTCCTCAGGGCTGAGTTTACTTACCTTCCGCACAGAATACAAAATGCTCCCTTACATATCAGCCAAGGGTTTCTACCCTGACTACTTTCCTCACATCATCTAGGAGCTCCCTAACTCTGAAATATGGCTATACTGACCTACAGGCTACCCACCAGAGAGCCAAGAATTGCTTGAAAGCTTTTACTACCAAGAGACCAGCAAAAAGGAAACTGCCTTCTCCCATAAAAGAAACTCAGAGTTCGGGCCATGTGTAGCAACATGGATGGACCTTGAGGGTGTTATGCTGAGCGAAATAAGTCAGGCAGAGAACGGACAAATATCATATGTGTGCACGTATAGGAGGATTAGGAGGAACTTAACAGAGGACCAAGGGGGAGAAGAAGGGCGGAAATGGTGGGGGAAAGGGAGAGGCAAACCATGAGAGACTCTTGAATGCTGACAAAAACTGAGGACTGGTGGATGTGGGGGGGAGGAGGGGTGGGCATGGAGGAGGGCACTTGTGGGGATGAGCACTGGGTGTTATGTGGAAACTAATTTGACAATAAACTATTTGTATAAAAAAAAAAAGAAAGAAAAAAGAAACTCAGAGTTCCCAGGTGAGCATTAGGGAAAGGATTCCCAGATGGGGAGATAGCTGGATCACATGGATATTCACCCCTTGGACATCCACTTCCTTATTCCTAATCACTCTTCCCCTCTGCTCACTGACTTGAAGAGCTGACAGAACTCGTTACCAATTTGGGTCGAGTATGGTCCCCATAATCCTTTGCTTAGTGCCTCAAGCACAACTGAAACTAGACTTTAACTTTTCAGTAGGCGTTTCCTGAAGGCTAGAAGACAGCTAAAGGAAGACCAGCAGAGAGTAACACAGAGCATCAGGAAGTGGCTTGCTTTGCACTTCTTCCAGATCCAGGCCCACCTGGGTCCCGACCCGACCCCGCACTGTGAGCATCATCCAGGCACTCACACCTCAACCTCTGCCCTTTGAACGTCTCCCCCTAAGAGGTTCTGGAAAGAGGCCTTGGGCTTGCTTCTTTCACTGTGCATTCATTTCTCATCTGAGAGCTTGCCCCTTCCTGTGAACAGCATCGCTGGGGACATCCATTCCCTCAAGGGAAGAACATGCCAGGCCTTGCTCCGCAGGCCCCAGCCTGAGACCTGTCTTCTCAGTGCAGCGCAGTGGGGGTGGCGCGGGGGCCAGAGCGAGCCGTCTGGTGGGAGACCTCATCCGCTGCTTCTCCTGTGGCACCCGCAGCACCCAGCCCTGAGAGGACTAAAGCCTTACACACACTGTGCTCCCCACAGGATTTTTACCTTGCCTAGCAATCCGCAGCTCTGGCTGGGCCCCACCTTCTACCCCATGCCCTCACAACACACACACACACACACACACACACACCATTCACAGGGATCCAAGGCTCCTGTCACATGGGTCATTTGGTGGGGGAATAAGCTTTACAATCAGAACCTAACTTCAAGCACTGTGGAGAAAACATCGTAGCTTTTTGCTGTGTGAACCTGCTACGGCTCCATCCCTACCCTGCCAAGGCTCCGTCCCTGGCCTCCATCACAGGAGGGCCCAGACAGTCAGACGGACATACAGAGACAAAAGTCCAGTATCTTCTCCTGAGGCCCTGGGGAGGCGGCCTGGCACAGGTCTGCTCTCTCAGTACGGGACCACTCCTCCCAGCCATTCTGCTCACCTTGAATTGTCTTTCTCAGCTTTGTCGCTGAAGCTCTTGCAGCTGTGTTCCCATTTCAGCCTTCCCTAGCCTTTGGCAATTTGACTTTAGCGCAGACAGAATGCTTTAAACCCCTGGATTCAGGCCCGCCTCTCCCCCCTTCTCTTACCACTTCGCTTATGCTTCTACCTGGTTCGTCCACTGCAGTGAGCTGGACCTGAAGTGCCGTGTTTCAAGGGACTCAGGTCCTTCCTGAATACTGAGCACTGTACTGTACAAACAACTCAGACTTAATTACGAACGTTCAATCCATTCGCTGGAAACAAATGGCGCACGTAGCTGAAAAATAAGATCTACAGACAATATTTAATGTAACCAAAAAACCCCCAAAACTCCTCTATTTAAAATCTGTTCCTTGTGTTCTAGAAGAGAGCCCCTGATAACTTTTCCATAGATTTCGGAAAAGAAAAAAACTCCATGTCAGGGCACCCTTCTACTTGGCTGTGTTCCCGGGTGTGTCTCTGACATCTGCGTCTTGCCTGGCATTTCCAGAGCCCGTATTCCTACCCTCCTCTTCCCTGTGAAGCCACTTCCCATCTCGGTTTTGAAACTGATTTTTTTCCTCTCACAATCTCTTATGTCAGAGGGCCTCCTGACCTCAGGCAAATCCCAGATAATCCAAGTACTTGATCTCAGACACAAACCCTATTTTCAGGTATGGCCCTTGATAGTGAACTTGGGAAGAGAAATGGAAAATTCTGTAGAACTGTCAGTTCGTGAAGAGAATACGTGTCTTCTCCACACATCCGGGGTATTAATGAGTGAATAAATTTAACTCTCCATGTTGTATGAGCATTTTTTACTGAATCATACCTTGACTCAAAAAATCCAAGTAACTGAATAATCGTGCGAGGCCTCTGGCATGGAAGTGGGCTTCTGGGATGCTTGCCAATGAGTTCCTGTTTTGAGGACACAGAATCTAAGTGGAAAGATTAAGTGGAGAGACAGCTCCACCCCTCTAAGGCTTATTCCTATGTTCCATTCAAATCTTGCTAGCCTGATTTCTGTGGGGTCTGGGCTTTGGAAATTCTCTTTTTTCATGGATGTCTCAGTGCACCTTGTTAAACCAAATTTGGATTGCGGCCTGTTCATCCGCTTCCAGCTCTGCTGATTGGTTCCAGTTTCCTTGCTCATTAAAGCCAAGATAATCTGGCACCCACCAGTCAGGCATCCTCAAGTATCTGGCACCAAGGTAAACTTGGAAGCCAGCTCAGGAGTCTCAGTGTTCCAGCACACTCCTTGCATGATGAGAGGCAGTTGCGGGATACCAGAAAGAGCACTGGAATAGGAGCAGCAGAGCTGGGCTCTTGTCTTGTCTTTGCCTTTACTGCATCATGTACGTTCGGGCATGTCTGTGACTTCTCTGAAATTCTCCTTCTTAAGCTAGTCTTTGGACTAGACGGTGTTTCAGGTGTCTTCCAGTTCCAAAATTCTGAGTCTCTGAAAAGCTAAAGGAACAAAGCTCCATTTGTGCCTGTCGTTGCAAAAACACAACCTCACTTTAAAGATATTAGCAGTAACTGCCTGAAGTTGTTTGTGCTCCTGATGCTTTTCCACACAAGCAGATGGGATGACAACAAAGTGGGAAGAGACACAGTCCATGTTCCAGAGGGATATGCCTCACATTTCCCAGTCTGTAAGGTGCGAATAATAATGCCTAATTTAAACTTGCTGAGAAGATTAAATGAGATAGTCCCTGGCGATTAGAACTGGGCCAGACAAAAAGTAAGCACTCGGTAAAAGCTATTATTAATATAAAATGGAAATATTAACATTGAGATGCAATTTTAGTGAGGTTACACAGAAATAACAAATATCCAGTTCCTGTTCAGGAGTCGAGGTGGAAATCGAATGGAGAATCCAGAAACAGATCCATACAAGTATGATCACCTGGTTTTCAACAGAGGTCCCTGAGGTCTATAGAGGATTGTTTTATCAAGAAAGGATGGTTTTATCAATATGTGATGGTGGACCCATTGGGTATCCATATAGGAAAAAAGTGAAATTTGACTCCCACATCACACTTTCTGTAAAAGTCAACTCCACGTGCTTCACAGATCTAAGTGTAAATGGTAAAACATACATTTCTAGAAGATACGATAGAAGGATAACCTCATGACCCTGGGATAAACAAAGACTGCTTCAGTGAGACACAGAAAGCATTACCCTTAAAGGAAAAAGGGAATAAATTAGCTTTCATTGAATGTAAGAAGTTCTGCCTATCAAACGACACCATGAAAATAAAGCAAAGGCGAGCCACAGAGAAGAATGCACTTGTAATAACATATGGCCAGCAAAGGACTCCTATTGAGAATATGTAAGGAGTTCCACAGGCATTTTATAAAACAGATAGCCAGTGGCCCAAGACATCTGAAAAGTGCTTAATATCAGTAGTCCACAGGGAAAATGGAAATTGAAACCACAGTGAGTTACTACTGTGTCCCTCCCAGAAGAGCTAATTTTTTTTTAAAAGACCGTGATGCCAAACGTTAATGGGGATGTGAAGCAATTAGAACTCTCATACAGCGAGCAGGAGTGGAAATTGGTGCAACCACTTTGGAAAGCAGTTGTCCAGTGTGTAATAGAACTGAGTAGATTCACACTTAGGAGCCAGCAGTTTCCTTGTTAGCGTATATTCCACAGAAATGAGTACGTACGGGCAAGAATACGTAATAATGTAAGCATTATTTATGATAGCGAAACACTGAAGACAACCCAGATGTCCAGAAGTTTCTGGAATTCTGGTTATGTTCTATTTTTTGAACTGAGGAGTGATCGCCTAAGTGTATTCACCTTGTAAAAATTGATTGAGCTATATACTTATGGTTTGTCTAATTTATGTATTTTATGCCTCAATAAAAAGTTTATTTTAAGAAGCGAAGGGGCATATAAAAAAAGTAGAAACAACCCAATCTCTGTCAACTCATGAAGAGTAAAGAGATGTGGTGTTTCCTTACAGTGGAATTTTATTCAGTCATAAAAAGAAATGAAGTACTGGCACATGCTACAACATGGAAAGACCTGGAAAACATTGTTAGGTGAAAGAAGACAATCACAAGGGACCACGTACCGATCCATTTATATGAGAGGTCCAGAAGAAGCACAGAGACAGAGTAGATTAGAGGGCGCCGAGGGCTGGGAAGGTTGGGGCAAGATAGAAAGTGGGTGACAACAGATAGGCGGTTTTCTTTGGGGAAGGATGAAATAGTCTCAGATCGACTGCAGTGATGGGTGCACAGCTGTACATATACTAAAAACCATTAAACTGTACACTTTAGATGCTTGAATCGTATCGTATGTGAATTCCATCTCAATAGAACTGCTGTGAAACAGAAAGTCAAAGGTACTGATAATCGTGGAATGGTTAAAACCCCTTAGGAAAAGGCTGGAACGAGGGGCAGATTGGTAAACACATTGATATTAGAGTCCAACAGGGTTCTAATCCAGGCTAGTCATCATTGGGCAAGTCATCTAACCTCTCTGAGCCTGAATGTCTTCACCTATAAAACATAAAAGTTGTTTTAATGTATATTTATTTATTTTGAGAGAGAGAGAGAAATCATGGGGGGCAGCAGAGAGAGAGGGAGAGAGAAAATCCCTAGCAGGCTCCTGTGCTATAAGTGCAGAGCCGATGCAAGGGTCAGTCCCACAAACCATGAGATCATGACCTGAGCCAAAATCAAGAGTCAGATGCTTAACTGACTAACCTATCCAGCTGCCCCTAAAACACAAAAATTAATAATACCTACCACATAGAACTTTTGTGCAGTCAGTTAATTTAATCAAGAAATGTTTGAATATCTTTCATGTGTGAGGCCCAGTGGATGATAACTGTGATTATAATTAGCCAGGAGGTTTTGATCTGAACGGTCTTAACTCCATTTTGGTGGCAGAAGTAACAAGTAAATTTCTGAGTATGTCCTGAGGACTGACACTTTTGCCCTACCCTGCCGCCTCAGCATCTATTGAAAAATATAAAAGATATTCATATTAATGACCCTGTTATTAATATTGAATTATATTCTGCTATATTAGGAAAAGAAACTGTGTAATATATAGAGGATTTCCATCTAGAAGTGTTAAAGCCATAAAGGATTAATGATTAAAGCATTGGCATTCAGTTACCTAGATAATTTATCAATTCAAATACTTCATGTGAAAACTGTAATTGATAGATGGCTAGTTCAGAAACTGAAAATGACCATTGGTTGCAGGGGTTTTTTTCAATGAATATTCACTGTCCCCATAAAAGTCACTTTTGGTTATGTTGGAAATCATAGTCTCTTCTACCTATTTGTCTTACTTAGCGTGTGCGCTCTGCAGAGTAAATGTATGATTCTTTAAAAACTAGTACAGTGAGAGCACTTGAAGCCTTACAGGGGTTAAGAACAGAGCAATTGGCAATTAGTCAGATACCTGAAACTCAGGAGCAAATCCCATATAGTAGTGGTTAAAGGCTTAGCTCTGGGAGCTAGACCTTGATACAAGGTATCTAACTTCCTTGGGCCTCAGGTTCCTCATATGTAGGAAGAGATCGGTTTTTGCAGCATTGTGAGGATTACATGAATTAATACAAAGTGCTCTAGAAAGGAAGCAGTGAGTGTGCTATTTTTACAGGGCAATCAGTAAGGTGAATGCCTATCATAAGCAGTCATAAATTACAGATATAATTTCTTATTAATTTTCGAGAAGCCTTGGGGAATCAGAAAACATTTCTCTCCATCATGCAAAAGAGATGAACGAAACTGAGTAGTTAGATCCAAAAAGAGCTAATTTGATACGGTGGAAAAAAATAACAAGAACCTTAAACGGCTTCTCCAGAATGAGAGAAAAAAGCCATTAAGGGGTTTTGTCACAGGACATAAAGCTTTTAAAAGCTTTAGCTTCTCAAAGTTCAAGGTGAAGATGAAAGTTCCTTTGATTTCCGCTGAAAGGTAGGGTGAGGTCGGATTAAGCAGTTGTTGGGAACAGTTACACTTAGCGAATAAGCATTTAAATACACATAGATGTTTGCAAAACTTTTTCGAAAATGGCACATTTCTTTTAATTGTTTTGTAGAGTAATTGTTTTGTAGAGAGGTTTGTTTTTTTGTTTTGCTTTGTTTTGTTTTAAAGAAAAACTCACAAAGGGGTGTGAAAATATGCTGAGATCTGGCTTTCGGAAGTGCGTCTGTGGGAAATCGGTCGGCTGGGATCGCACACCCCCTGCCTGATGCCACGGCCTGGAGAAGGGGTAGGTGCTCTGTGCTCGCCCTGCACAGACGGTGGTCCTGTAAAGTGACGGCAAAAGCCACAGGCTGCTGTAAACTGGAGTCCCGTTTCTGGCTTGGAAATAGTTGTTTCTTGTTTAGAAGGAGCGTGCCTACTCGTGCTGCTTCATTTACTGAGCTCACCTCTAACAGAACTGGCCTGCGAAGTGCTTTCTTCACCCTTATCCGCCAGGAGACTTGGCAGGTGACCTGCCACCACTCACTGCCCCCTGCCTAGGCCAGCCCGTGGCGCTTTCTCTTGCTGTGCGGTTGGGGAGTCCACGATCAGGAGGAGGTGGCGGAGTGGGGACAGAGCATTATGTGAGTGCATTTTTATTTAGAAAGGGAAGGGAAGAAGGAAGGGAACAGAAGGGAACAGGAGGGAAGGGAAGAAGGAAGGGAGAGAGAGAGGAACTGAGGGAGGGAGGGAGGGAGGAACTGTTAAACAATCCATTTATGATAGAAATATTAGAATTTACATATAAGCAAAAAGAAAAATGTCTAATTCTCTTACTCAGAGAAAACCATTGTTACCATCTTGATATATTTCTTCCCAGACATTTTTAAGCCAGGTTTGCATTTTTTTTATTTTATACTTATCTGTATTGCTTTTCCAGCCTTTGAAAGCTGGAAACATTACGAATGTGTATAATGTAGCAAGAAATAGTCCCCATATCCTCAACCTCCAGAAATCATCACTGGGGACCTTTCAATTCTGCTTCAGCAGTAACCCTTTCCTGCCTCTATTGGCTTGTCCTTCTCTTAAAACTTTAGCTTGTTTTACTTAACTGGGTTTTTCCCTTTTAAACTTTTTTCTTTCCTTGGCTTCAGCCCCTGCAAACTTTTTTTTTTTTTTAACTTTTGGATAGAGAATTTTGAACATGCACAAAAGTAGACAAGAGTATAATGAAACTCCTTGTTCCCATCACCCAACCCTGGCAACCTTGAAACCATGCCCACTTCATCCCAGTCACACCCCAGCCCACCCCACCCCCACTCCCACTCTTACTTCTTTGCACCTGCTAACTTCGTAATTGCCTTCAGAGGTCCTTCTCGGCCCCTCTGACCCCACCTTCTTTTGGCATGGAGGAAGGGCCACACGCCTGCTCTCCTGCACCCAGAGCTTTGCACGAGCCTGTGCTCCATGCTCTGTCCCAGGCCTGACCGGCTGACCTGGGCTTTCCCCACTCACTTCTGAAACGCCTGGAAATTCCCAGACGTCGGGTGTGCCAGCCTCCCATGTTCGGCTCCGCATTCTCTTTCCTGTTAATGAAGGAGGCCATTGCTCAAATCATTTGGAAGGGGAAACGTGGAATTTACTACCTGGGTGTTCCTCTTCCATGCTGTTCATATAAATTTAAACTTAGATTCCTGAGAATTAGATTGGACATGACAAAAATTGCAGTGTGGGCAGTTTAGCTGAGTACTTGCAGATTGATAGAGCCCTTTGTAATAATGAAGGAAAAAGACTCTCGAAGCTGCTTAGTCCCAAAAGGTGAGCTCACCACTGAAGGAGTTTGCAACTGAAGGTCCTCATTAACCCTTTACTGGATGGTAAGAGGAAAAGCAAAAGAGACAGCGTGCAGACTCTTCAAACCCTGGCCCCCAGGAGGGGTTGAGAAATCCTTTTTTTTTTTCTTTTCTTTTTTTTTTTTTTTTTTTTGAGAAATCCTTTTGTACAGCCCCGTCCTCATACACGGGGACCTTGCGTTGCATTCACATTTACTTGTCCAGAATTTTTTCACTTTGACTCCTTTTAAGTTTATGAAATATCCTCAAACTGTTGCCACGTCATGGCCATGGAGCGCTGCCATGCCTTGCTGTTCCAGGGGTCAACGCTTGTGTTGGATTACGTAACCAGATGCCGCACAGAACTGGAAGACGTCAGAGTTAGAGTCGTCTCTCTTACCCAATCAGTGTTTCCACCAAAGTGAGAGGGAAATCTGCTTGCCCTAACTAAAAGATGGAGTTTACTGTGTGGCTACAAGGTGATCCAAGCCCAGTTGCCCCTCAGCGGTGAAACTGTCTCTAAAATGCAACGGGCCAGGGGGCCTGGGGGACTCAGTCGGTTAAGTGTCCAACTTCAGCTCAGGTCATGATCTCGCGGTTTGTGGGTTAGAGCCCCGTGTCAGTCTCTGTGCTGACGGCTAGCTCAGAGCCTGGGGCCTGCTTCGGATTCTGGGTCTCCCGCCTCTGACCCTCCCCTGCTCACACTGTCTCTATCTCTCTCTCTCAAAAATAAATAAAAAATGTTAAAAAAAATTAAAATGCAACGGGCCTAACTAAGGCCAGGGCCTGCATCCTACCCAAGCACGCTGCCCCAAAGGAGGCCCTTCACTGCTGGGGAAGTCTAGACAGCAGAAAGTCCCTTGCTGTCTGTTCTCTTTGTTGGATTGCCCTTTCTGAGCTTTCAGAGCACAGTTTTCTATTGCTCTTAAGACTCCTGTTGTTGGGAAGACTGACCACAGGGGCAAGAGGGTGCCCCGAGCAAGAGCATCCTTTTTCCGTCACGTAGGCTGGATGGAGGCCAGTCTGTGCGATGGGAAATGCAGTGTCTGTTGCATCCATCGATGTAACCGATTATGGTTACATTCTTGTAGGTTATGCTTCTTTTCATCCTCTGTGTTTGTTTACCAAGCGTATTACATCCCCGAAGGACTGATTCAATTAGTTTGCCTGGCAGCACCACTCCTAAGAGTTCTTCACTCCTTTTCAGTTCAGTCTGACCTTAGACCGCATTCGCAGAACCGTGATACGCAGAAGCAAGAGGTAACAAAATGAGAGAGTGATGGTGGTATGTTCACTTCTCTGCTGGAAACTGTCCGGTGATTTCCCACAGCACTTGAAATAAAATCTGATTGTTCATCCGGGCCCAGCAGGCCATCTCTCGTCAGGGTCCCATCCACCTCACTGGCCACTAGAAGGTTCCAGGTGTCCCCTTCTTTCTCTACCTTCAACACAGCCAGTTTGCCGCCACCTTTGACCCTTTGCTCTGGTTATTCTGCCTGCCATGCGCTCCCCCATGCCATCATGTGACATGGCCCTTTTAAGACACACAGGCCTCCATTTATTTCCTCCTAGAGATCTTTCTGAACTAAACCTGAGGTGGACCCCTGAGGCATCCTCATCACCTCAGCCTGTTTTATTTTCTTCAGAATCCTTTTTACTGTCTTAAGTTATCTTACCGTATATTTGCTTGTTGTCTTTCTCTCCGCACTAGAATGAATGCTCCCTGAGAGAAGGGACCTGATCAGTTTTGAGTGCTTGTGTGTCCCCAGTGCCTAGAAACATACCTGCCACGTAGTAGAAGCATAGTAAGTATCTGTTGAATGGCTAATTGAATGAATGAAGGTGATTATTAGGAGGATGCCTAGGATTATGAGGGGACTCAAAGCCAAGCCATGTGGTAATTTAGCTTGAAGGAGAGAAGATCCAGGGGGCCGCATGCTATCTGAATATTTCAAAGCCAGTGCCAACCCAAAAGCAGAGCCCAGTCCTGCTGGAAGAGATCTCCCACTGCACTCATTTCTCTCAGCCACGTTGCTGTCTTCTAAGAGCTGGGCTTGTTTTGGACAGCCCATGGGGTAGAACCGGGCCAAAAAGTAGAAGCTGTAGGAAGACGTATTTTGGCTTTGAAGGGGGAGAAGATTGTGTCATTGCCATCCGAGGATGGAGCGGACTCTGCTGAGAAGTAGTGATTTCTGAGTCACCTGAGGTACGCAGGCATAGGGTGGTCTCACTCTGGGAAGACCTGGTGTGGGGAGGACTCTGCACAGTTAGACCAGGCAGCATTTATGACCCCTTTCAACCCAGAGTCGCAATGGGTCTGCCCTATATTTTTGTCATTTCCTTATTCGTTCAGTAAACATCAGACACTGACTATGTGCTCGGCCCTTTCCCTGCCCTTCGTGCCGATGACAGAGGGTGGGGGAGATGTCTCATGACCGACTTCGGGAAGTGGTGTTGAGCCCTGGTTGGGGGGCGGGGGGCACATGGAGAGTGTCATGCTGTAGGAGACACAGAAGAGGGAGTGAGCCTGGCCTTGGTCATGAAGGGAGTAGGCTTTATGCACTAGCCTGCGGGACCGGCAGAAGCCGTCAGGAAGAGACAGGGGGACAGGGAGATTTGTATTTGGGAAAGAGTTATCTTCAGTGTGGAAAATGGGTTTGACAGATGTCAGGGACAGCAACAAGGAGGTTGTTAGATCTTCCTTCAAAGGAAAAACGGTGGCCCTGACCACAGTGTGGATGGTGGGAAGAAGAGAGACTGGCCCATTTAAGGGAAAGTGTTCAGAGTGAGTGATTGAGATAGTTTCTTTTAGGTTTAGGCAGTGATGGTGCCCCCTTTCATTTAGGGAGCATGATCCCACTTCCTGGGATGGAGAGCGGAGGAAGAGACATGGGGACTGTCAGAGGTGTGAGTGTGAGGTGCCTGTGAGACAGCTAAGCGGCATGTCAGTCTGGAGCTCAGAGAAGTCCAGGCTGGTGGCACAGAATCAGGAGACCAGAGCACAGAGATGACGCTTGAACTCCTTGGAATGGCTGAGACAGTCCGGGGAGAAGGTAGAATTGACAGAGAAGGCAGCACAGGCAGAGCTTGGAGGCATGCCACCGTGTAAGGGGCAGGAGAGGAGGAGGAGCCTGAGAAGGAGCAGTCACACTGGCAGACACGCCCAGAGCCCAGGGAGCGCGTGTCAAGGAAGGAGACATCACTAGGTCTCAGATGCCCTGTAAGGTGAGGCCAAGTCAGGCCTAAAAAGTTTTGTGTTTCACAAACCAAAGGCCATTAGTGACCCAGACAAAAGCAGTTACTTTTTTGCTGGTGAGGAGCATTTGGCAGTGTTGTTGCCCGACATTCTGGATCAAAAGAAGTGTCAGGAAGAGCCTCTGGGTCAGGAAGGGCATCTGTCACCACTGTTTGGTCTTAGCAGTGGGTAAAAGGGACTTCAAGTGACCCAGGCCTGGAAGGCCCTGGTCTCACTCCTCAGGGAGGTAGTCTGATACGTCCCTGCCCGTAGTAGACACAGCCCTTTCAGGAACTGAGGACAATGACTCTGCTGCCAGCCAAGGTAGACCGACTATAAACTAGAATCTTAGAAAGGAGTGGCTGGATCTTAAGGACTCACAGTCAAATGGAACTGGACTTGATGGCCTAGTAATTGGGCTACTAGGTTACTAGAGCTGGGCTCTGCTGCCGACGGTGAAGGGGAGTGACAGTGGGAACCAGAAGAGACTATAGGGACAGGATGTGGCCGCAGGCAAGGCCAAGGAGAGTCCCCAGCAGGCCTTCTGGGTCCATGGCCAAGAGTGGCTTCTGTTGAATCTCCCTAGAGATGGGGAGAGATTTTGATCTGTGACCCCACTGAGATGAAAAATTGAGTTGTATCGTCTTGGAGTTTAGGGGGCCAGGGGTGATCAAAAGGAGCAAAGACTCTGAAGCTGGTTTTGAATGCAGGCATTATTACTAGGCAGATAACCTTGGACAAGTGACTTGGAACCTCTCTGAGGCTCAGATGATTCATCCGTGAAATACAGTTTATGTGCCTGTGTCAAAGTTAGGTCAGTGTATGTGGAGCCCCTGGCACAAAGTAGGCGTGAAACAGTCACTACTACTGTCCTTATTATTATTAGAAAACATTTTTTAACATTTATTCATTTTTGAGAGAGAGAGTATGAGTGGGGGAGAGGGGCAAGGAGAGAGGGGGAGACACAAAATCTGAAGCAGGCTCCAGGCTTTGAAATGTCAGCACAGAGCCCAACACGGGGCTCGAACTCATGGACCATGAGATCATGACCTGAGCCGAAGTCAGACGCTTAACCAAATTACTATCAGGCGCCTCTCCTTATTATCATTTTTATGATTGTCATTGTCAGTATGTGTTCATATAGTTGTTACTGACTCCAGAGCACTTTCACATGTTCTCACTGTAGTAGCAGCGGACTTCAGCTCCACTTGTCTCCATATAGAAGGATGTGTAACCTTCCTCTGTCATAGCGCTGGTAATACACTGTCACCACATTGTTGTATCTGCCAACCCACAAGACCGTGAGCGCCTTAAACAGAGGAATCACCTCTCATGGATGTCTGGAGCCAGAGTAAACCAGAGGCTTCATTTCTGTGTATCATGGATCCTTGTGAGGAAGCACTTTCTGATGACAGGAGCTCTTCAGAAATAGAGTATTGAGCTCCCCCGCCCCTTGAGGACATGCCAGGGGCCACTGAGCAGGGATGCTGTTGAAAAGAGGCTGATCTGGCTGGGAGGCTGGCTTAGACAAGGTGGTTTTTAAGCCCCTGCTTTGGGTGCTCTTTGTGATTTACCCAGATGCAGCACTTGTGATGTCCTCTCTGCCACATTCCACATGGGACACCACTGAGCAAAGCGGGCCTGGCATGGCCAGCCTCGGGGACTTGGCCTCCCTCTGCTTCCCCAGCTCTTCAAAACCATCAGGGCTTCCCTGAGCCCCACTAGGTGAAAACTTCTAATGTAAAGAAAAATTTTAAAGAATATTTTTATATGGAAGACAATATTCTTTTAAAAATATCAAATGGGTCCCAAATGGTTTGGCAGCGTATACTACAGAAGGTTCTGGATTTGTGTTTTCTCTTTCATGGAATAAAGACTGCAGTGCCACTACCTCAAAAGTTCTGCAAGTTCACACTATGTAAATATATGTAATAAAATATTTACTTAGCGTTTCCACAAAAAAGGTCCAAAGGAGAGAATAAGAGAGCTTCTTTTTGCTGGTCTTAGAGGCTCTGCTGGGAATTCTGAGTGAAATTTAAGCCTCCAGAATATGTTTTGATTGGCCTGCTTCATGTTTTATCTCCTGTAATGAACTCTTTGTCAGTTTGTCAATTTTGACTAAGGACAGAAAGTTCATGTGTAGTAACAACACACAGGCCGAATTTAAAATTATGGCTTCTATCATGATGTAATAATCCTCTCTTTTCCTTTAGTCAATATTTACCTGTTAGGCCAATATGTTATAATTCTGACTTCAAAAGAAGACACTTTATTTTACCTTCCCCAAGTGTTGGTTTTAGATACTTGTAATATCCAAACTGGAAATTGAGCCGTCTGAGTCTCTTGGCCATGTTCTCTTAGGGTTGAGTTCCTCGATCATCACAGGGCAGGTGTCCTTGCTCTCTGTGACCCAACAGCACAGCTGCGTGGCTCTCAGAGTGAGGCCGCTGAACTCTGAGCCACACCAGTTTCTCTTTCCAGACAGCCCTCTCCTCTGTGGGAATTAGGTCTGTTATATTATCCCACAGCAGCCGGGGGCTCTTAGACAGACTTAGCTTTTCCCTCATGTACTGATGCTGCAGGCATGGGTGGAAAGACCCGACGAATGCCCCATAGGAGGGTGGTCCCTGAGTGTGAGGCAGATGAGGAAGGGGGACTCTTAAATTCTCTCCTTTCCCTGAACCCCTTATTTCAACCACCCCATGCTTAAACAATTTTCCATCTTAAAAATCTAAGGGAAGAAGCATCTCCCCCAGCAAAGAAGAAACAGAAGGACTATAAATAGCTCCAAAATGTGCAGATAAAATGTGTGACACTTTCAGACTGCTTGTCTAGGTAGCCAAAGGAGCAAGTAGCAATGTGCTTGGAAGCTCTTTTGAGTCAACTGGGTATCAGTCAGGACTCTTCCTGTGAGTCATAACTGAAAGGGAGCTGATTGATTCATGAACTGCCAAGTCCACAGGTAGACTAGTTTCAAGTTCGGCTCGATCCTGTACTTCAAATGAGGTCATCGTGATTCTCTCTTCATTTCCTAGACCTCTTGTTTTCTGTATTGGCATGATTGTGTGGCAAAGATGTTGCCTTGGCAGCCCCAGACTTAACGACACTCCTCACTGTCTGGGGTCCCAGAGAGAGATCCATTTCCTGAAGATCCTCCAAACAAGGATGGGTATAGTAGAATTATATCACACATACATTTAAATTTCAGCAAATTAGGGGCTCCTGGGTGGCTCAGACAGCTGGAAGTCCAACTCTTGGTTTCAGCTCAGGTCAGGTTCTCATGGTTCATGAGATGGAACTCTGCATTGGGCTCTGTGCTGAGAATGGAGCCTGTTTAAGATTCTCTCCCTTTGCCCCTCTCCCCCTGCCATCTCTCCCTCTGTCTCTCATTATTTAATTAATTAATTAATGCAAATTCACCTTTGTGTTGATGCCATCAGTGTGCCTCTGTCTGCCCGTGATGCGCTCGTCATCCTTTCTGTCCATTTTCATATGCGTGTGTGTGTGTGTGATCACATATCCTGTCTGTGAGAGAGAACTTATGGGATGTTCAACAGTAAATCTTAAATTTATAACCTGACTATCCCCTCAGCCTACTTTAGGCATAACCCCTCCAGCCTACACCATCTGGCCATCTCTCCGTTTGAACTATAGGGAAGGCAGGAACTGCTGAAAAGCAGCTGTACCAGGAAGGGAAAGGGCAGTTCCGAAAGGGGGGAAACATAGGTCTTTTACCAGAAGGGAAAAGACAACAGGCAGAGAAGCCAGTTACTGATTCTTCCACCCGCCCAGTATTTACAGAGTGCCTGTGATTTGCCAGGCATCCTTTCAGGTGTCGTGCCTACGCCAGTGAACTTGACACAGAGGCTCTGCCCTGCTGGGGCTCACACCGTAGGGAGGGAGGGAGGAGGCAGCAGCAAATCGGTTCACCAGTAAAGACATGCCATGGGGTCTGGCAGAGATGAGCGCTCTGACAGAAAGACCCTGGAAGTCATGTTCATCTATGGATCAGGTACTTAGAGCAGGTAGAAGAAACAGAGGGCAGAGAATCTCTTCTTGTTCTGGGGTTCTCTGTCAGTTGATCCTTATAAGGTAAGAAGGATTTTGATAGGCAGATCCTGTTGAGATGATCCCAAACATAAGAAAAAACATGAGCCAAGCAAACCTCTCAGTGGGATGAGGTAAGATATGTTCTGAGACTAGAAAGAGGTTTCCCATGGCAGCTGCATAACGGAGATGTGGAGGGGGTGCTGGACGGCCCGGTGAGGCGGGTTGGGGTGAGACCGAGTGAGGACATGACTTACAGGCTAAGGAGTGGCATCACCAGATCCATGGCCGAGAAGATGCCAGGCAACAGTGTGCAGGCCTAGGTGAGAAGGGGCAGAATCAAGGCAGGAAGGCCAGGTGTAGATCTCAGCAGAAAGGCTGTGATCAGAATGGACAGAAAGAGCAGAGAATTCAGAGGCAGGGTCCACAGGATCGTGGACTCATTTCCAGTGACCTGAAAGGGCTTGTTCCCCATCCCAAATGAGCCTTCTTTGGCAAAGACAAGAGGTCTTGAGAAATGGAAAACGTCTCGCGAAAATGGTTAAGGTTGTTTCTTGGGGACACAGATCTCGCCATCTCACTATACAGTGAGGACAAGAACCGTGCAAATCACCGGGGGCAGGCAGATTGCCCAGCAGGACTGGAAACGGGGGCCCGCACCTCAGAGCCTGTGGCCTCTGCGGGTGCCATGCATTCTTGAGAAGGATTCCCAGAAGGGATGGCTCTCGCTTTCCGTACCACGCTGATCAGACTTCTTCTGCGTTTACAGGCAACTTCGAAGTGGGGGTTCATATTGCTGACGTCAGTTACTTCGTTCCTGAGGGGTCCCCTCTGGATAAAGTGGCTGCTGAGAGAGCCACAAGTGTCTACTTGGTTCAGAAGGTAAGCACCAGTCCCCAGTCTCCTGGATTGAGACTCATTCTGCTTAGTCTGCTTCCTTTGTTTCTCCTTTCTTTAAAAAAAAAAAAAAAGCAAAAAACCATCAGGAACAGCCATCTTATCCAAGCATCTTTTCTCACATCCAATGAGGTCTTTAAAAAAAATGGTTTTCTTTGGAAAAGTGCTTGCCCTCTGCAGCTGCGTGTTTTCCTTCCATGTTCAAGAAGAGCCACACCAAGGAGACACCAGGGCCGGACACAGGTGCTCATCTGAGGTTCCAGGGCAGCCCTGCCTCCCACGTAACTCAGACAAGTGCCCATGTTCGGAAGGAAATGAGGAAAAGTAACTGCCTTCAGACTCTGGTTCCAAAGCAGGTCTCACCAGACTCAGTCCACATGAGCCACAGTTTGGTTTTTTTTTTTTTATTTTAACTCAGCCACATGCACTCATTTCTGTAATGTCTATGGCACTGTCACACTAGAGCAGGAGAAAGGAATGAAAACGCCTTCTGAGAAAGTTTCATCCCCTGACCTGCCCTTGACAAGATAATCTGGAGTCTCAGAGCTGGAAAAGCATTTCATGGAAGAAGGTACACAGATGACAAATAAGCACATGAAAAGATGCTCCTCAACATTCGATGTTAGGAAATGTAAACTCAAATAACAGGGTGGTGCCACCGAAAACAAACACAAAGAACCAGGCACTATTCAGCGCCTGTCATTAGGGTGAGCAAGTAAATGTTGGTGGAGTCACACAGTAGGACTCTAGATTGCCAACTGCAATCTAGAGAAACAAGGTGAGGGAAACCAGGCACAAGAGTACGCAGCGTATGGGTCTGTTTGTATAAAGTTCAAAGACGGGCAGAGTGAACAGAAGTCAGGGTAGTGGTTGCCCTTGAGAAAAGAGGGCCCAGGTAGTGGGAGACTGCTGCTGACTTCTGCTCTGGGCACCAAGCTTTCAGTTAGCAAAAACACACAGACATTTTCCGACTTGTGCACGTGTGTGTGTGTGTGTGTGTGTGTGTGTGTGTGTGTGTGTGTGTGAGAGAGAGAGAGAGAGAGAGAGAGAGAGAGAGAAAGAGAGAGATACTTAAAGTGTTTTCATTTTGAAGCTTTTTTGGGGATGACTTTCACTCCACTCTGGCTCCTTCTAGCATAGGTATCCAGCTTACTCAGACCAAGGAACAGCATCAAAAGCCAGGCCCCTCACTCACAGCTTGGCCCTCCTGAGAACACAGCTCTGATATTTGTACGTTGTTTACACTTAATATAACCTCAGGTTGGAGACATCCTACGAATACCCCCTGCCTAAAACTGCAGTTGGCCAAATCTGGCCTTGGGTTGGCCCAAGGCCTCTTAGGGAAAGGGAGATAAGCCTCCAGAACCCCTTACACCTACAAAACTATAATGTTAGGATGGAAAGCGAAGCAGAAGTGGCAATCTCGTAGTCTTTAAAGACCACGTAAAGTGAATAATGTGAATTGTTCTCTCCACGTAGAAAAGTTTAACTCTGTTCTTTAGATTCAAATATTTATGAATTCAAGCCACAATTAGAAGTCCTTCGTCCAAGCAGGTGGCTTTCTCTTATCTAGCTGTTGCATTCTCCTTTTATAACGAGGAATTATGTGTCCAAAACCAAAAATGGAAAAATAAAATTGGGTTAAATAACTAAGTACATTTCCTTTCCTATTCTCTTTCCTTTGGTTTTGTGATTGTCACAGTTCTAGAATTTCTCTTCGGGACTGCAGAGTTGGGGCTCTGATGCTGAGCTCTCAAAGTGGGGAGCAGAGTGCATGAAGGGCCCATGTGCCCCTGAGTGGCCGCGGGCCCTGCCGCCCGGCTCGGCCCCCAGCTTGGTTGGAGCGGGCAGGGCCTGCCCACAACCTTGGACAGCAGCTGTGTGTTCTGATTCCTTTGAACCACGACTCTGACCTTTCTTCCTACTCATTTTTGTTTCTTGAAGGACTGTGTCCAGGAACTTTTCTACTGTTTTCACTTTACTTTGCCTATAAAGGTCTTCTTAAAAGCTGGATGAGCTGCTTTCCTCTTCCTCCAGATTCTCTGCTTTCTCATTTGGCAGAATTTCTCCCAACTTCATCAAATGGGGGCAGGGGGGTGTGCAGTGGGGGAGGGGGCCGGGCGATTTCCCATCTGTAGGGAATGTGGCACCAGTTTCTCTTTATTTGGTGCTACTGGCTTAGAAGTAACTGACATTAGAATTACAGGCCAAGCTTGATATGGGGGATTATTCCATAGATTAGAAATATACAATAAAACAGATATTAGGTCCAAATACCATATTACTGTCTTTACAATGAAATCCTTTTTTGGGGATTTTACTCACGGTGTTCAGTGTTGGGTTACTCTCATTAACAACAGGGCATGCTCAGGAAGATATATAAATTGAAATACTGTCTATTTACGTCCCACGAAAAAACACTCTTTTTGACAAAAATCAGGCATCTGTCCATTAGGGGACACCTGTCTAACTGACTTTAGGCCTGTTCTTCTCAGAAGGACGTGACATCTACCCAGCAAATGTCTCCTGGCTGTCTTCCCTGAGAGGGAACTACAATGAAATTGTAAAATGTAAGATGATTTTTTAAAATAAGTGAATTAAGTTTTAAAAGTAAAAGAACCCCTAAACAGTTGAAACCTAAAGCTGAATTGTCTGCCCGTTGGCCAGAGCACTGGTGTTATTTTAGGTGTGAAACAGCTCAAATGAAAGTTCGCCCATAAATCTCTACACTATTTTATTGGTGCTGCTTTATAATAGAGATCAAAGATTGGGACTGGAAGCCCGTCTTAACGTGGAATCCAAAGAGTTTTAAGATGTTCCTTTCTGACCCCAGCAGGTTGTCAGAGTGTTGATGCTTTGTTAATGTCAAACTGTGCAGCAAAGAGTTGATCAAATTCGGAGTTCGTGGAAGTGTCGATATGAAAAAGGAAACTCTTTCAACAGAGATGTTGGCTGGCAGATACCCATTCCCTTTAGGCTGTTGCAGCGTGTGAGTGGGGGGCCAGCTGCACCTTCCTGCTAAAACCTTGAAGTCCTCAGAGAAGAGGAGAAAAACTCCCTAAGTTCCCAGGCTCCCACAGCCAATGGGCTCTTGAGGGTGTGAGGGAGTTTGGGAGCCAACAGACACCTGGGCTGGCAGGGGCAGAGGACCCCCCTGCGGCCCCTCCCCGGGTGGGTCGCTGACATCTGGCTCCCTTGAGCCTTGGAAGCCCTCTGCCTCTGCTAGTCCCTCCTGTTCCTCTTTGCGTGAATGATTGATTCTTCCCCTCTGTGGCCCTTTCCGTTGGTCACAGGGCTGTCCTGGCTAACCCGTTGCTGAACTTGGCCAGCCCGCCTGCTGTGGCTTTAGCAGATGTTTCTGCTCTCTGAGGCTAATATAAGATTTTATAGTCTTGATGGTACCCCCACCCAGCTGCCTTGGGCAGTGGCGTATTTACCCAAATGATCAATTTCTCTGAAGTCTCCCAAGCCCTAGTCCAGGATGCTTAGAAAGTCAGTGTCCTGTCACCATGTCCCTTTTTTCCATGACCAGCTTTTAAACTCTGCCCTGACTCAACTTTAACGCTGGCCCGAAGCGTGCTTACAGAGCCTCAGCACCCTGTGAGTCCTCTCCCTCGCCGATGCCTGCAGTGCTTTGGGTCTTCATCCAGTTCGTGCTTGTTGAGGCCCAGCTGTGTGCCAGGTGCCAGGTGTGTAAAGATGAGGGAGATGCGGGGTCCGGCCTGGGGCAAGTCAGAGGAGGCGGGCACGCAACAGGCGCGTACAGGACCCCGGGCCACTGGCAGTGACAGTAGTAGTCCCAAGGTGAGGAGCACCGGGGAGGACAGAGACGTCGTACCTGCCTGGGCTGGTGGTAGGAGAGGAGCTTCCATAAGAGCCGAGATGACTCACAACAGAATTCAGTTTTGAGCAGTGTTTCAAATTTTGAGTCGAAAATTTCGAGGTGGACACCTGGGTGGAGTGGGCATTCCAGGCAGTGGCTCCATAAGGAACAGTATGCAGTTTGGAAGTTCTGGAGCATAAATCGCAGGAGGGGCCAAAAGCTGAAGTTGTAAAGAGAGGCCTGTGAGGCAAGCTGAGGAGCGCGGACTTCACCTTGAGGGCAAGCAGGGAAGGGACACGGTCTCCTTTGCTTCGGGTAGAACATCGCGTTAGCAGCTGTGTGGTTGAAGAATAGTGAGGCCAGAGGCAGGACAGCTGTTATCAGTACCAGAGCCCTTTGCCTCAGCCATGGCCCCTTGAGGCTTTGAATAACTGCCCCAAAGTAGACAGGGGGTTTTGCTTGTAGAATTTTCGGAGAGTTTACCCATATGCTGGGGTCGAGCTGGACTCCAGGAGCAGTCGGGCAATAGATGTCTTCGGCCTGGTGCTAACACAGGCATCCTGAGCAAAGAGCACCCAGCCGTGTCCCCTCCCTATCCAGGAACCCATATCACACGGCAGAGGGTGGGACTCGGCACACGGCAAGTTGACTTCCCCCTGTTGTCTCTGCTTTCTCCTTGGAGATAGAGGCCCTCCACCAGCTTCTCAGAGCTTTTGGCCACCGGTGACCCTTGGCCACTGAACACAGAGACGGGGTTCAGGCTTTGCTGGAGACTTCTCTGCCCCATTGCAGGTGTTTGGACCCTCCCTCATTAGCAGGACAAGCAAAAAATCAAACTGCCGAATTCATTTCATCAGCTATTGGCGAGGTAAAGACCATGTTTTCCTATTGTAAACGGGTTTGCAAATCATCACTGGGTAGAATAGAGTAAGAAGATGCAGAAGTATGGAGGATCATAAGGAAACCTTATCCAGAATAATTTCGACTCCCAAACTCTGCTGTCAGCTTAGGAGACTATTTGAATATAACCCAAGAGAGATGAATGTGTCCACACTTGAACAGTGGAAGACAGGGAGGAGAGAAGACTCGTTTAAGAGAGATTTAGATGTAAAACCTACAGATTCTGCGTGCCGATTGGTTGTGGCGGCAGGAGGAGAGTGGAGAAATCGCAAGATAACACCCAGTTGTGTTCTGTGGGAGGGGTGTGTGTGTGTGGTTTTGTTGTTGTTTGCTTGCATGTTTAACTGGTAACAGGGTGCTGGCGCTCTTGCCAGAGATAGGAAATACACTCATAGCAACAGGTACAGGGAGGACAACACGGAACTTTGTCTTCTTCGTGCGAAGTTTGAGGTGTGCGTAGGACATTCATACCAAGGAGTCTAGAGTGCAGCGTCATGAAGGGATCTGGAGTTACCAGCAGAGGCAGGGCTGGAAATGCAGTGCGGATGAGACTCATGTGTCGGTGGGAGTGCAGCCCCAGGAGTGAGGGAAGTCCCCGGGAGCACGCGCAGGGAGAGAAGGAAGAGGGGCAGAGGGCGAGAGCACGAACGTTTAAGGAGCCAGCCAAGGAAAGGGTCCAGGAAGGAGCGACGTGGTGGGAGTCAGAGCATCCGCTAGCTCTGCGTTTCAAAAGACACACGTACCTGTAACACACATTTTACCTGACGTGTGGTCATCTACACGTGCGTGCGCAGAAAGAACACAAAGCTTCTGTAACATGTTAGCACTGTTTAATCCTAAGGCACGGAGCCTCACAACCCTCATGGTTTGGTTTGTTACCGCCTAAAATTTCCACCATGACCATGTAAGTTTTGTAATTTAAAAATGTCCTATTGAGTGGAGAAGTGAGAGGAAATGAAGATAGGAAGCCTGAACTATTTTGAGAACCTTAGTGACGCAAAGGGGGACCCCCAGAGCGGGAGGCCCACACTGGGAAGGAGAGGCACACCTGTATTTATGGTCCATGGGAAAGACAGAGGGTAGAAGATAATTGAGAAGTGCTTTGGTGGAGAGGGGGTGGGTCCAAGCCCACACAGGGGGCCAGGCCTTGCACAGCAAGGACACGTGTGAGCTATCAGAGGACTGAGGTGCACATGCCAAGCTCAGGAGGGGTGTTGGGAGAAAGAGGCCAGAGGAAGGGGCCGGAAGGATGCACAGGTGGGGTGGAGTCTGATGATCTCTGTTTTCTCTGTGCAGAAAAGTTGAAGGTTTCTGCTGAGAGCGAGGGAGAGGGCAGCTAGGTAGGACATTGGAGGAGAGTTATGAGAGTCTTGGAATGGAGTCCAAGGGCCTGGAGGAAAGAACCAGCCCCAGACAAAGGGTAAGAGCTGAGCCTGGCTTGTGATAACTGTCACACGGTCCGGTGACTGTCACTGCTCAGCTGTGAGTTGTAAACGCAGGAAAAGCAGATTGTAAGACTGTGGGGGCTGTAGAGTTGGGACAGTGAAAGTGGGGGAGTTTGAGAACTTTGAGGGACTTCTCCATGGGGTCCGTACCTTGGAGTGAAGCTGATGAGGACAAAGCAGACTCGGAGGCGGTCCGGGGCCCCGGGGTGGCATAAGTGGTCGCATGCTGCTAATGACAGCTAGCCGTTTCTCAACCCCCGGAGAGACCTTTCTTCTCTTTTCCACTTGTTCATTGTGCTCTGCACTCATCACCCCTGCCTGGGAGGTTGTCCAGGTACTGTGGCAGATGTCACAGAGCTGACAGCACGCATAGACCACAGGCTCTTGTCCAGGCGGGGCTTCCCTGAGATAATAGGACTTGGATTGAGGCCTCGGCTTATTGAGAGCGGCTGCTTGTCTCTCCGGCCCTCCTCCCATAGGGATCCCTTCTGTGCTGTGGACTTGACACGTGTGTCATGGGCCATGGGGTGCATTGCCAGTGACCCCGGCAGAAATCAGGCCAGGGTGTGCCAAACCACACGTGTGATTGTAATATCTTCTTCATCCCTTCACCTTTGAAAGAGAAATAACCATCTATTTACAAAACTACATGGACGTTAAGACTTTTCTCTGAATACCATCTGAATTCTGCCCCAAGATCTGGTGAAAGTTTCTTAAAAGGAATGCCCTTTAAAAAATTAAGATAATGACACTACCTGGAAATGTTTTCACATTTAGCTTCTTCATGAACACTTAGGTTCTTTGGCATCTGAATATTAAAATGTTATCCTCTGTATAAGAAAAAAAAGATACAGGGGCGCCTGGGTGGCTTAGTCGTCGGCTAAGCGTCCGACTTTCGCTTAGGTCATGATCTTGCGGTTCATGGGTTCGAGCCCCGCGTCGGGCTCTGTGCTGACTGCCAGCTCAGAGCCTGGAGCCTGTTTCAGATTCTGTATCTTCCTCTCTCTTTGACCCTCCCCTGCTCACGCTGTCTCTCTCTCTCTCTCCTAGAAATAAATAAAAATATTAAAAAAAAGAAAAAAAGAAAAAAAAGATACAAAGCAATGTTTATAACCTGGGTGGCCACTGAGTGTGCCAGTAGTTTTTTTTTTTTTAATGTTTTATTTATTTATTTATTTTTAATTTTTTTTTTTATTGCTTTATTTATTTCTAGAGAGAGAGAGAGAGACAGCGTGAGCAGGGGAGGGTCAGAGAGAGAGGGAGTGACAGACTTTGAAACAGGCTCCAGGCTCTGAGCTGTCAGCACAGAGCCCAACACGGGGCTCGAACCCACGAACCGCGAGATCATGACCTAAGCGAAAGCCGGACGCTTAACCGACTAAGCCACCCAGGCGCCCCAATGTTTTATTTATTTCTGAGAGAGACAGCGTGAACAGGGAAGGTCAGAGAGAGAGGGAGACACAGGATCTGAAGTAGCCTACAGGCTCTGAGCTAGCTGTCAGCACAGAGCCCAATGCGGGGCTCGAACCCACGAACCATGAGATCATGACCTGAGCCGAAGTCAAACACTCAACCGACTGAGCCACACACACACCCCTTAGAAGACAATAGTCGAAACAGTTTATCTTCTACTTAAAATACTAGCTGTCTATGAAATTCTTGTGTCAAGGTGTTTAAATAGAAGTCCACCATGGATTCCATAAAATGGTTAATGTGATGCAATAAATAGTAAAGAATAAGTGATTCATTCTCTGGGCAGAAGTCAGTCATTTGCAGACAAGGTGCCCACTGTGTGTCAGGTGTAGGATAGAGAGACAGGCACGAGAGCTGGTCCTTATTCCTGAAGATTCCAGGATGTGGTGGAAGGGAGGGGCACGGAAGTAATTAGGATGTGTTAAGAGCTGTGGAAGTGTCTAGGTATAGAGAGCTAGAATGGTGAGCAGGCCTGGCAGGTGAAGGGTGTGCAGTGCATGGACTTGCTGCAAGGGAAGGCTGAGTTGGGTGATCGAAGGACCTGGAAGACCGTGGGATGGCAGACTTGTATTGAGCATCTTCAGTATTATTTTGCCAGTAAGAAAACTGAGGTTCAGAATTCTGCCAGTTTGCCCAAAAGGTACAGGAGGTGATAGGCCCAGGATTAGACTTCAAGTCCGTGGGTCTTCAAATTCTTTACTCTTTCCTGCATTGTGCTGCTGATGAACATGGACTTCTCTCTATTGTTTACTGATCTTTAGACTTTTTTTTTTTTTAGTGATAAAGGCCTTTTTTTTGCAAATAAATCTTAACCCTAAACTCTAATATATAAGAGCAGATCAGGTTGTATTTCATTAGCTTAAATTTCTTTCAGATTTAAACGTGTAAGGCTTATGAGGTCAACTCAAGAAAGCAGTGGCTTTCAGGTTTTCTGTTTTTTTTGTTTTTAAAATTTTTTTTAATGTTTTATTTATTTCTGAGAGAGAAAGAGAGACAGCATGAGCAAGGGAGGGTCAGAGAGAGAGGGAGACACAGAATCCGAAACAGGCTCCAGGCTCTGAGCTGTTAGCACAGAGCCCGTGGGGCTTGAACCCACGAATCATGAGATCATGACCTGAGCCCAAGTCAACCGCTTAACTGACTGAGGCACCCAGGCGCCCCTGTTTTTAATAAGCTTTTATTTTGCAATAATTTTAGACTTAACAGAAAAGTTGCAAAGACAGTACAAAGAGGTCCCACTTCCCAGTTCACCCAGCGTTAACGTGTAATATTACTCTAGGACATTTGTCATAACTAATAAGCTGATATCGGGAAATGACTGTTAACTAAAATCCATACTTTATTTGGATCTCACCAGCTTTTCCACTAATGTCTTTTTTCAGCTTCAGTCCAGGAAACCACACTGCATTTAACCACAATGACTTTCTTTTGACAGACACTAAAACACAAAGTCAGGAATTGCTTTACATCCTCATACACTCAGCTTTGTAATTCAAAGTAAGATAGCACCTTGAGCACTTGAAAGAAACACCTGTACGTGTAAAGAGGTATAAGCTCTGGACTGGGCGTGCTGGGCGAGCAGCTTACCACCAGAATACAATTGGCATCATCATCAGGTCATGCGAGGCAGAGAATCCCAGAATGCACACTCGACAAATTTGCCTTAGTCTATTTTAGCTTGGACCGTCATACAATACACTATACCCGGCGGCTTAAACAACAGGCATTTTATGTGTTCACAGTTCCGGCAAGTAGAGGTCCTAGATGAAGGTCCTGACCAGTTTGGTTCTCAGTGAGGACTCTTCCTGGCTTGTGGATGGCTGTGTCCTCAAAGGGCCCTTTTTCTGTGTCTGTGTAGGGCAGGGAGGGGAGCGTTACCTCTCCCTCTCGGATCAGAGCTGCACCCTTATGACTTCATTTAACCTTAATTACTTCCTCAAGCCCCTATGTCCAGTGCAGGTATACTGAGGGCTAGGGCTTCCCCGTAGGAATTTGGAGGCGCAGGGGGACAGTTCAATCCATGGCGTAATCCAAAAGCTGAAATGATGGGAAATCTTTACAGTCTTGTGCCAAGACAGTGTGGCATTGAGACTTTCTCCACTTCGCACCTGTGTGTGTGCGGGTGAAGATGTATTCTTTTGTAAAGCACTTGATACCTGCCAGACAGTGTTAAATATGAAGACCGTATTTTAACACCCATTAAATAAGTTAAAGAAAATGTAGTGTCATCTGAACAGGTGGTATAAAAGCAGCATGAAGAAAAAAACATCAAACATCAAAAAAAAAAAGCTGTTACCAAAACTTTTCAGGTGGTCATTAGATTTTTACATAGGTGTTTTAAAAAAATGCTGCATCGTTCAGAATAATGCCAAGTAATGCCATATAGTTATTGTTTGTTATTGGTGTGGGCCATGAGCTCTAGAATTTACTTTCCCATACCAAAGGTTATTTACTGTGTTGAAACAGGATATAGGTACCATCACTTCACAGAGTAAGAAACCACGGGGATCTATTTTGCTTTTGCTGACAAAGAAACCCAGATGACTTCACGTCAACTAGTGCATAGTTTCCTCTCTCGCCTCCTCCTCCTCCATTACTTTGCCGCAGGCTCCCCGCATAGCCTGTGCTCAGCACTGCCAGCTTGTGGGATAAGGGCTCCTGCTGTGGCTGGTTCGGTTTGCGAGGGGAGTGCATGATGATCAAGAAAAGTGTGGAAGGAAGAATAGATTTAAAGGGAGGAGAGAGCGAGTCTGAAGTGTCTTCAAGAGAGCCAGGGAGAGATACTGTCTTTATCTTTAAAACTTTAGAGAAAACAAGTAGCATTCTGGGATAGCTGTGAAGTCATCATTTTAAAGTAAGTTGAAAAGAATTTTTTTTTTTAATTAAAGAAGGTATACCACTGGATCAATTTATTATGGACTAGAAGATCAATAAAGGGAAGAAATAATTTGGGCTTAAAACACTGCAAAATGAGAGACTAGTTAATCATAGTGTTCTCCTAGGAAACCTGTGATATTTTGTTGGAGTATCCTGTTAATGTTCCGACCTGAGATTTGGTCAGCTGTGATATTTCTGATCACTAAAGCATCAATTCTGCCATTTTATTTTGATGAGACCCCATCATGAGTTTACACTCAGCCCTTGGGTTCTTTTATTTTTCCCAGATTTATTGACAAATCATTGATAAATATAATTGTATATTTTCAAAGCGTACAGTATGATGATGTGGTACACGTGTACTTGTGAAATGACTGGTGAGGTGAAGATAATGAATACATGTGTCACCTCACACAGTTAGGTCTTTTGTGTATATGGTGAGAATGCTTAAGATTTACTGTCAGCAAATTTCAAGTGTACAACACCCTGTTATTAAATGTAGTCTCCGTGCTGTACCTTAAGATCCTCAGAACTTATTCATCTTGTAACTGAAAGTATGTGCCACTTGGCCTGTATCTCCCCATTCTTCTCCCCTCACCCCCGCCCCAGCCACTGCCATGTAAGTGATACCAGACGGTATTTGAGATCCCATCCGACTTATTTCATGTAATATAGTGCCCTCCCAGGTTCGTTCATGCTGTCCCAGATGGCGAGATTTCCTGCTTTTTTATGGATAGTGATATGACGCAGTGTATGTGTAGGTACACGTTTTCTTTACCTTTCCTCTGTCAGTAGACACGTAGTTTGTTGCCATGTCTTACGATTGTGATAGTGCTGCAGTGAGCATGGGAACACAGATATCTCTTCCAAGTACTGATCCCATGTCCTTGGCATATATACCCAGAAGTGGGATTGCGGGATCAAATGATGATTCTGCTTTTAATGTTTCGAGAGACCTCTGTACTAATTTCCCATTACAGCTATCCCAATTTAGATCCCCTCTCAATAATGTGTAAGTGTTCTCTTTTCTCCACATCCTCACCACCATTTGTTATTTCTTGTCTTTTTGGTAATAGCCATCCAAACAGATGTGAGATGATTTAGAAATTTAAAAAACTGTCCCACTTACAACTCTATCAAAAACAATAAAATACCTAGGACTACATTTAATCAGGGGGTAAAAGACCTGCGCAGCAAAGAACGTAAGGCATCAATGAAAGAGATTGATGAAGGCACAAATAAGTGTAAAAACAGATATCTTGTGTTCTTGGATTGGGAGAATGAATATTGTTAAAAGCCCCTACTACCCAAAGTTGTCTACAGATTCAATGTAATCTCTATCAAAATTCCAATAGCATTTTTCACAAAAAAATAGAAAAATCTAGGCTCAAATTAATATAGAACCACAAAGGACTATGACTAGGTAAAGCTATCTTGAGACAGGAAACAAGCTTCAGGCATTACACTTGTGATTTCAAACTATGTTACAAAGTATAATGATCAAAACAGTAAGGTACTGGCATAAAAACAGACACATAGGCCAACAGAACAGAGTACACAGCTTGGAAATAAACCCATGTACATAAAGGCCATGTACATGTGGTCAATTAGTCTTTGACAAAGGGGCCAAGAACATACAGCGGGGAAAGTCTCTTCAATAAATGGTGCTGGGAAAACTGACAGCCACATGCAAAGGATGTGGACACTGGACACTATCTTACACTGTACACAAAAACTAACTTGAATTAGGGACGCCTGGTGGCTCAGTCAGTTAAGCATCCAACTCCTGGTTTTGACTCACGTCATGATCTCGTGGTTCATGAGTTTGAGGCCGACATCAGACTCTGCTAACAGCATGAATTCTCTGTCTCCTTCTCTCCCTGCCCCTCCCATGCTCGCTAGCTCTCTCTCTCTCTCTGTCTCTCTCAAAAATAAATAAACTTTAAAACAATTAACTGGAATTAAAGACTTGAGTGTAAGACCTTGGGTTCTTAATTACGTAGTTCAACTGGAACAGTATATCCCAAAGTCCAGGTCACGCTTGGGTCCGGAGCTCCAGTGCAGAATGTTGTAAACCGTAGGCACTCTTCATTGCTGTAACGTAGCGTTTCCCTGTTACCAATTCTTCTGCCCTGTCCAGTTCACACTCCCGTCTCTCTGGAGCCTCTTGGAAAGTGTGCCAGACAGCACGGTCCTTCTGTGGGCTTCAGAGGGCAGCACAGCCTCCATCTTCAGCTTGCTCTGCGACGCTGAAGCTGTTCCCCCAAACCCTGTCCATGGGGTGGCCCCCGAGCCTGGCCGCCTCCTGCAGATGCGAGGGGAAGGTGCTCACGGGCCTGTTCTCTGCTTGCAGGTTGTCCCCATGCTTCCCAGGCTTCTGTGCGAGGAGCTGTGCAGCCTCCATCCCATGACTGACAAGCTGACCTTCTCTGTGATCTGGACACTCACCCCGGAGGGCAAGGTAACAGCTTACGCGTGTGACCGGTTTGTTTGGCGCGTCCCTGCGAATCACCCACCACGTGCCTGGTGCCCAGTGGAGTCCCACAGTGGTGGGGGGAGGGCCCTGCGTGGGAGATCACCACAGACCAGAACAGAAAAGAGCCCCCTGGCTCAGAAGAGCTGTCCATTCGTTTAGAAGTCCAGACCGACCCTAAGCAGTTAGAAACAGGTTATTTCTCTCTTATCTTATATCAAATGAAAGAAGGAATTGTGTAAACAAAGTCACGGCAGAGTCTTAGTGCAGGAGATGAGGAGTAAAGGAAGGTGCGTGCGGACTGGGAACGGCAGAAGGGGCCTCCTGAGCTACAGTTGGGAGAGCAGGCCCTGTTGGAAGGAGGACGCCGGGGGAAAGGGTTGTGTTTGGGGAGGTGACATGGAATCTAACTGTGGGGACCCTCAAATGCCAGTCACATATGAATTCTGGGTGTTAGGTTTCCTCTGAAGTGTCATGAGAAAGGTGCCATTTTGGAAAGATTAGCGCCGCATCATCATGCAAGTAACCTGGTAGCTGGAAGGTGAATTAAATTGGCACAAAGCGATGCCACAATCAAGGCCCAAAGTGATGAAACTATGGACCAAGCACAGAAAGAAGAATGTCAGCAGGCACTCCCTAGCGTGGGGAATAAATGAAATGGATTAAATGGAAAATAACTCCAGGAAAAACTAGTCTTCTCCCCGCAAACAAACAACCCTAAACATCTAAAAATAAGGTCATGATTAAGTAACAAACAGCTCTGATTCAGTGGAATGTTCTGCAGTTACTAAAGCTGTTACAGAGACCATGTAAGAGCAGAGGAAATGTTTATGCTGTAATATTAAATGGAAGTAAAAAGAAGATATTTAATTATAAAGAGGTTCCAAATAAAGATGGAGGATCAAATACCCGCATTTACTTTCATTCCCTCCCAAAACCTCACTAAAACAACAGCGAGGAGATTTTTTTTAAGACATAAACCCGCAAGGACAAAGAGAATGGGAGAGCAGACAACAGCAACAAAACCTTGGAAGTGGGATGGAGCTGGATGAGTGGTAACTGACTTAGCAGAGTCCTGAGAAAGCTGAGTCTCGAGCCAACAATCGAGAAAGCCAAGAAACAACTCGGTTTTGCACAGCCGAACCCTGAAGAAATTCAGAAATCGACAGCCCCAGGCAACTCCACAGTGCCGAGGAGAGGTGGGTGAAGAGGAGACTAATTGTATTGGTTGAAAGTTCATTTAGAAAGATCAGCCCTCCCGTAACTTGGAAGAAGAACAGAAAGTTCTCCTCTGGTGAGGATAAAGTTAAGGATGTCTGAACCAGGGACACCAAGCACTCGGCATGGTAGTGGTCGTTTGGGACAGGTTGGTTGAGTGCTGGCATCCCGAATGTTAAAAATTCCAGCTTTCTTTTCCAACTGAACCCAGAATTCTGGTCACCAAACCTTTTACTCTTTTTTTTTTTTTTTTAATTTTTTTTAGATATTTTTATTTATTTAGGAGAGAGAGAGAGAGACAGCATGAGCAGGGGAGGGTAAGAGAGAGAGGGAGTCACAGACTGAAACAGGCTCCAGGCTCTGAGCTGGCAGTCAGCACAGAGCCCGACGCGGGGCCCGAACCCAGGAACCGTGAGATTACGACCTAAGCGAAAGTCGGACGCTTAACCGACTAAGCTACCCAGGCGCCCCACCAAGCCTTTTACTCTTGAGTCAGGAGATAAGAAACTCTTTTCTTGAGGAATCTGAGTGTGAAGATGTAAGGATAATTACCTCAGGCGCTTCCTAACCAGCAGCTCAGTTGCACCTCCCTGTAGGGAAGCTGAGAGCCAGTAAACTCCATCAACACAAGCAGAGGTTCTTAGAATTTCACTAAAAATCAGCATTTTACTATTTCACTTTCACATACATATGAAGGGACATCCAAGGGGCGCCTGGTTGGCTGAGTCGGGAGCATATGACTTGATCTTGGGGTCATGTGTTCAAGCCTCACGTTGGGCATAGAGCTTACTTAAAAAAGAGAGAAACAATCAAAACTGAAAAGCTTCTAGCATGAAATAGAAAAACCAAAGCAAACAAACAGAAAAAAGCAACTAGGACAAAACAGACTATACAGGGAAAAGAAACTATCATTTATATCTCTAGAAAAATTTTTAAAGAAATTATAAGATCTAGATTCTTTAAAAAAGAAACAGGGGAGCAGGGAGGAAGAGCTCATGGAAATTTAAAACATGATAGAAGAAATAAAGAAGACTCAAAATTCTGGTTGGCAGATAGAGTTAGGGAGTTGTCCCAGAAAGAGATAGAACAAGTAAGAAAATTAGAGGACTCGTCTAGGATATCCAGTATCTCTCTGTTCAATGAACATTCCAGAAATAGAGAACAATCGAAAAAGGGAGAAGAAATGATCAACAAAATCCCTCAAGGAAATGCCCCTTTCCTGCAGGATTTGACTTTCCAGATTGAGAGAACCCAGTGCCCAGCACTGTGGTGGATACACATCATCTCCAGACCACATCATCATAAAATCTCAGAACACAAAGGACAAAGGAAAGATCCTCTTGGCTTCTAAGAAGGAAAAAAAGTCACATACTGTAGATCAGAACTAAGAATAACTTAAGACTATTCTGTTATAACCCTGGAAGTTAGATGGTAATGAAACAAAGCTTTCTACTTTCTGAGAGACTATGATTTTAATGCTAAAATTCTGTACCCAGCTAAGCTATCAAAAAAATGTGTGAATCGGAAAGGACATTTTCAGGACACTTGGGTGGCTTAGTCAATTGAGCGTCCAACTTCAACTCAGGTCATGATCACACCTTTCATGAGTTCAAGCCCCACATTGAGCTCTCTGCTGCCAACAACATAGAGCCCACTTCAGAGCCTCTCTCACTGCCCCTCCCCTGCTCAAGCTCGAGTGTGTATTCTCTCTCTCTCTGTCTCTCTCTCTCTCTCTGTCTCTTTCTCTCTCAAAAATAAATAAGCATTTAAAAAAAGGGAAAGAACATTTTCAGATATGCAAGGCCTCAAAAAAAATGTACCTCTCATATACCCTTTCTCAGGAAGCTACCAAAAGATGTGTTTTACCAGAATGAAAGCGTAAAATCAGGAAGGAGGAAGACCTAGTATTCAAGGAGCAAATAAACCAACCCAGGAAAGCAATGAAAGAATCACCTAGATCACGGGTTGGGAAACTTTTTCCGTAAAGGACAGGATAGTACTTTTTTCTTCTTCTTCAGTTTTTAGGCTATTTGGTCTCTGTCACAACCACTCAGCTCTACCATTATTCCGTTGTAGTGCAAAAGTAGACAATATGACAATACATAAGTGAAAAAGGGTGGCTGTGTTCCAGTAAAACTTTACTTAAAAACAGACGGCAGGCTGGATGTGGCCCACAGGCCACAATTTTCTGTGCATGATGGTGAAGAAGGCCCCTCGGGCACCGGCTCACATAGGTATAAAAGACAACCAGACCGGCCTCGACTGCCACAGTGCAGAAGGCTTAAGAGACAGGGTCTTCGAGAAAATGAAATAGATAAAAGATCCATATATCTGAATTTTTTGAGAGATGATTTAGACAAGCACTTGTAGAACTTTTTGGTCTGAGGACTTATTCCACCAAAAAAATCTTCAGTGACCTCAAAATGCTTGTGTTCATGTGGATTACCACTGCTTAGCCTGTTAAAAATTAAAACTACTAAAATTTTTAAATATATACTTATTTAAATTAAAGTAATAATAAGAAGCCTAATTCATTATGTTACTGTAAATAACATTTCATGAAAAATAACTCTATTTTCATCTAAATTAGAAGAATTTCATATTTTCATAAATCTTCTTCACAACTGTATTAAGAAAGGCATTAAACCAGCTTCTCATATGTGCTTTAATAGTCAATCTGTTGGCGTCAGTTATGTTGGTTGAATTATGTATGTGAAGAAAATCCAGCTTCAAACAGATGCGTAGCTGGAAAAGAAAGATGTGTTTATTTATGAGAGAGAAGGGGCAGCGGAAGGAGAATCTTAAGTGGGTTCCACACCCAGCTTGTAGGCTCCATCTCACAAACCTTGAGATTGTGACCTGAAATGAAATCAAGAGTTGGACGCTTAACCGACTGAGCCATTCAGGTGCCCCAAAAGCTTTTTCAGGTAATTGTGGAGATTTGTCCTTCCATGACACCAGAATTTGACAGTTTCTTAAAACTTAGTTCCATTCTAAATCTGAGACCATATCTGTTAGGGACTATATTCTGCACCCCTGAAACTCAACATGTTGAAGCTCTGGTGTCCCAGTGTGCATCTGGAGGTAGAGCCTACAAGGAGATAATTAAGGTTAAATGAGGTCATGGGGTGGGGGGGGGGCTGATCTGATAGAATTAATGTGTTTATAATAAGAGACCAGAGAGCTTGCCCTTTCTCCCCGATGTGAGGACACAGTGAGAAGGGTGGTCATCCTCAAGCCAGAAAGAGCCTCTCTCACCATGAACCAAGTTTGCTGGCACCTTGATCTTGTCCTTCCCGGCCTCTAGAACTGTGAGAAAGCAGTGTCTGCTGTTTAGGCCACCCATACTGGGGTATGCTGTTACGACAGCCCTAGTGGACTCATACAGTATCAATTAAACCTTTCTTACTTACATTAAAATCTGTCTTATATTTTATTTTTTTAAATGTTTTTAAGAGAGAGAGAGAGTAGGAGAGGGGCAGAGAGCAAGAGAGAGAGAGGAGATCCAAAGCATCTCTGCTATGACAGCGGAGAGCCCGAAGTGAGGCTCAAACCCACAAACCACGAGATCGTGATCTGAGCCAAAGTTGGACACTTGACTGACTTAGCCACCCAGGTGCCCCAGTCTTACACATTAAACGGACCTTTTACCTAAACAATGCTTTTTTTTTTTATCATGCATTTAGAAAGTTTAGATCATTTAGAAAATACTGGCTCATTATGCTGATCTTCTACATGTGAACATATTTCATTATATGATACCCAAAAAATCGCATTGGTTAATATCACTACTGATCTTAGACAGGTCTTAGGAAACGTGTATCATGTGTCAGATACAAGGTTTCCAAAATTCTCATTTTTGTGAAAGCTCGGATTTTATCGTGGGCAATAAATAATATCAGTTGTTTTTCTTGAAGTACCAAATAACCATAGTTTGAATATTATGTGTTCCTTTAAGTAAAAATGGTGTTCTGTAAAAAAAGCAGTCAGTTTAGCTTACAGCTCAGTTATACAAATGCTTTTCCTCAAGACAACCATCAGCTTTCTGTGAAGAAAACAAGGACTCGAGGATTAAGACAGAGTAAAACTCATAACTGTACCACGTCATCAAGAATATTCTTACCCACGTCATCAAAAGCATTGAAACATTCTCAGGCCAGCTAGACTTTCTGTTGCTGAGACTGAGGCGGTGAAGGGTACCCCGGCGCCTGATACATTTGTGGCCATTTCCTGATTCATGCGGAGGCAGCCGCCGTCCCTCCCCACCCCACCCCCACGTGCTTCTGTGCCTGGTGTAAATGTCAGCACAGGAGAAAGGGCAGATAATGCCTTAGGGTTTATTATTATGAACATAGCATTGGTCTCATGGGTCCTTGCAAGGGTCTCAGAGACCCCCAGCAGTCCACAGACCCTACTTTAAGAACCACTGTTTTATTGATTTGCTTTTCTTTCATAGTTTATTGTCAAGTGTATTAGTTTCCATATAAAGATTTCATTCTTTCTCATTGCCTTGTAGTATTCCATGGTATAGATAAACCACATCTTCTTGATCCATTTATCCGTTGATGGACACTTAGGCTCTTTCCATGTTTTGGCTATTGTTGAGAGTGCTGCTATGAACATTGGGGTCCATGTGCCCCTATGCATCAGCATTTCTGTATCCCTTGGGTAAATTCCTAGCAGTGCTATTGCTGGGTCATAGGGGAATTCTGTTGTTAATTTTTTGAGGAACCTCCACACTGTTTTCCAAAGGGGCTGCACCAGTTTACATTCCCACCAACAGTGTAGGGGGGTGCCCGTTTCTCCACATCCTCACCAGCATCTAGAGTCCTCTGATTTGTTCATTTTAGCCACTCTGACCGGCGTGAGGTGGTATCTCAGTGTGGTTTTGATTTGTATTTCCCTGATGATGAGTGATGCTGAGCATCGTTTCATTAAGAACCACTGTTTTAGACAGTTGGTGGGAAGTTTGGAGTAGATTAATAAACATAGTATACAGAAAAACCGAGCAAATTAAAACAAGGCAGCTAGCTATTAATTCTGGTGAAAATAGAAGTTCGTGTAAGAAAGAAAAGTAACAGGGGCGCCTGGGTGGCTTAGTCGGTTAAGCGTCCGACTTTCGCTTGGGTCAGGATCTCGCTGTTCGTGGGTTTGAGCCCCGCGTCGGGCTCTGTGCTGACTGCCAGCTCAGAGCCTGGAGCCTGTTTCAATCTGTGACCCCCTCTCTCTCTGACCCTCCCCTGCTCATGCTGTCTCTCTCTCTCTCTCTCTCCTAGAAATAAATAAAACATTTTAAAAAAAAGAAAGAAAGAAAGAAAGAAAAGTAACAGTATGTATACATAACCACAATAGTTCATTCTGATAGTGATGATGTAAGCATTGGGAGGGCGAGGACCAGGAGCAGTTCTGGGGGTTTGGCTGGAGAAAGGGAGCACATAAGGAAAGAAAACTAGATTCTCTTCTTCTATAGTGAAAGGTTTTGAATAACACCTAAAATTGAAAAACTAACAAGTAGCCATCAGGCAGGCTAGATAGTAATATGGAAGTAAGTACCAAAATAACCTGCTAAAATTCGTGGAAGTGGTTACCCCTGAGGAAGGGTAGCAGAAAGAAAGAGACAGAGGCCTGCTGGTTTTCACAACAAGCCTTTAACACGATTTGTCTGCTTGAAATATGGATACTTTAACTTCTCAATTTTTATCTTGAAAGATTTCAAATAGACATGAAAGTAAAGAAAATAGCATAATAAACCCACCCTCCCCATCTCCCAGATTCAACTACTGACAACCTTTTTTTCTTTTTGCCAAAGTATTTTAAAACAAACCAGAGACATCATGTCATTTCACTCCTATTTTGATACATGACTAAACATTTTAGATATTTTCTTATATAACAACGGTGCTGTTAGCACACCTAACAGTTAATACCAATGCCTAGGTGTCCTCCACGACCCAGCCCATAATTACATTTCCCAGATGGTCTCCAACCGATTTGTCGGAATGGGAAGCAAAACAAGTTACACATGTTATGTTTGGTTTTTACAACTCCTGAATATCTGATAATAAGTTCCTTTTTGAGAGTCGAGAAGCAGATATTATCTGAAATACAAAGAAGGAATTGTGAAGACAGTATGCCAGCAATCATATTTCAGTGGGGGTGGGAACATGCATAGGGAAAAAAATGAATGGAAAAAGAGCAGAAGGAAATAAAATAGGATGCCAGCAGTGGTTGTTATTTGGGTAGTAAGGGTATGAGTAATTTTTTCTCCTCTTTTGTATTTTCTAATGTTTTTTTGAAAACATGTATTTATCTTATATTTTTATAAATGCTTATTTTTGCAAAAGTTTAAATAGAAAATAAAAGCCCATAGAAGAAAACTAACCTGAGTCAACAGAAAAGAACTTTGAATCTGAATTATGCCTGCCAGCATCAAACCCAAGAAATAAAATGCTGCCTGATCTAATGAGCTACTAAAATATGAGGGTCATAAAGGGAGCACTCGAAAGAGGCAAACTCTGAACACTGCATCCGTCTTTAAGGTTTCTGTTGGAGGCACTGTCTAGTGAGCAATCCTTCTGGCATTTGAAGGCTGGAGAGCAGGTGTGAAGTAGGCACGGGGTCCAGGAGGGTGTGCTGGGCCTCCATCAGACCAAGCCAAGTAGGAAGTACGAGGATTTGGACGAGGGACAGTCATGGAGCAAGAGCCACTGGCTGCACCCTACGCAGACCAAGAGACCACATGGTGGGTTGGCCTGGTGGGTTGGTTGTCTCGGGATGTAATTTCACATGAGCATCTCTTACTCGCAGTCAAGATGCATGAAATGAGATGTCAGATTCCAGACTCATGTCTGAGAGAGGGGGCTTGCTCAAGACCCTGGCGAGGAAAGCCCAAGTTATTTGGGGATGAGGGGGGCATGGAGCAGGCAGGTGGGAGGGTCAGGGAGCCAGAGGGGGCCGTTGAGGAAGGAGGTGGCCCTGCATCAAGAATCCAAGTGAATGAGGAGGAGAGCAGTTGAAGCCTGAGGCCAGGTTTGTACGTGGCTTGAGGGTGATGGCTTCGACATAGAAGGAGTCAGAGCAGGGCCACCAGCATCATGCCACCATTACTACAACTGGCTGCCAGTGTCACCTGGAGTTGAAGTGCTGGAGTTTCTGTAGTCTACTACAGTGTCTTACTTTCCAGACCAGCCACGATCAGCTATCAAAATGCTATTCCAACTTCCTTAAAACAGCCACTAATTGTTTTAATGGCCGCTAGAAAATCCTGGTCCTATATGCTTTCATTGAGCCAATGCCCAGATTTTTAAGTCAGTAAACCCTGAAGGGTCTGTTTTTGGCCTACTTCCACATATTTGTGGTGAGAGCGTTGTTCTCTGATGTAGACATTTGTGATTTTATACTGATTTTATACTGACATAGGGAAACAAAGCCAGCTAGATCTTGTGCTTTGTAAGATTCGATTCCAGTACCATGAAATCCACTGTGACCCTGTGAGACCAGTGGCCACACTCTATCCTTAACACCTCCGGCACTTCTCTTTCACTTGGCACTAAGGCCCTACAGAGCCAAGGCCGTGTCCTATGTGCCTTGCTCATCGGAGACCTCTTAGTTTGAAGTCACCTTTGTAAAAAAACACCAATGTTACAGTTTAAAGAGGTCACAAGCAATGAATCAGACTTGATTACTGAGTCCCTAGACCGGAGAGCCATGAAATCACAGGGTCAAAGGTCGCAGGGTCTCACACCTGCTGTAGCCGTCCTCAGCTCCCACCACATCCCAGCGAGATGGCGGGAGTGGGCTCCCCAAGTTGCTTTTTCAGCTTCAGTCAGTGGCAGCCTCATTTCCCTGTTTCTGCAGGCCAAAACCCATAAGGTCGTTATTGACTTTGGTCTTTCTCTCACCCTTCACATCCAGTCTACCAATAAATCACCTCAGCTTCGCCTTCTAACTGCCTCCAGAATCTGCCCCTTCCTTACCACTGGGAGCACTGTGACAGTGCTGGGGCCAAGCTACCACCCCCACCTGGACGGCCACGGCCTCGTGATGCTTCTCCTGGCTTCTGCTGCCCCACTTCCTCTTCTCTTTACACAACAGTCAGAGGGAGCCTTCTAAGTCAGCAATTAGGTCTTGTCTCTCCTTTTTAGAGACTCTCCAGTCTCTCAGAATAAAATCTAAAAGTCTTTACAATGGAATTTTCCCCCCTGTAATTTTCTCCCTGTCCTCTCTGCTAGAAATGCATGAACTGCAAAGTCATCTCGGGACTGGAGTCTCTTCTCATTTCCTGGAGCATCTTTGGTCAGTGAGCATCTTGGCTCACTTTGCTTTTATCATCAAGCTGATCTCTCCGCTAGGTAGCAGCTCCCCGCCCCAGCTTCCGTGAGCTGACTTCAGTTGAGGTCTGACTTCCGTAACTGCCATCCTAGAATGTCCATCCGGCCTCTGCCAATTCCCAGTAATTCTAGAAAAATCTGTCCAGGCCCTGCTTCATGCACCCATTTAGAACGTTGGACATCGTGGGAGAACCATGGCGTCTCCGAGTTCCGGCTGCCACTCAGGAATCCTTTTATTTACTACTAATATAGCTGTTTCAAACCTTTCTCCGTGGCCCCAGGCTTCCACTATGCCTTCCGCTCCTCTTCCCTTCAAGATCTACCATTCCCCCAGGTGACTTTCCATTCTCCCTGGAAACCTGCTCAAGTCCCAACCCCCCACCACCACCACCCAAAGAGTCATAGTCCCTCTCTGCCTTCCCTCACCCTTTCCCTTCTCTTCATGAGTAAAACATGTGCCCATTCCAACCTGGGTTTCAGCCCAGTGTTGTCTAGGTCTTCTAATGGCACCCTCTGAGCCACTTGCACTCTCAGTCCCGAGCTTGCTTCACATCTGCCTGAGGGCTAACAGCTCCCCCTTTGCAGAGCATCTCTCATCAGTCCTCTCTTCCATTTCCATAGTCACCACCCCTGCACAAGTCCTTGCCATCCTCCCCTAGGATGTCGGGAGAAGACTGTTCATGGCTCTCCATTCTATTTCCCCAGCGTGATTAGATGACTTTCCAGAAGGTGAATCTGGTCCCTTTACCCTATTGCTCACCATCCTCACAGCATGATAGCAGGTTAGGATTACCCCCTCCAAAAGTCCAGTGTCCAGAGCATGACATGCAAAGACCCCACCAGGTCTTCCCCCATTTTGTGACCATCTGCTGCCCATCCTCCAAGCCCCTTACCTCTGTTCTTGCCACTGAAGGCTTTGTTTGACCCAAAAATTGCCACGCTTCTGAGACTTCTCATGTGCTTTCCCCTCTTCCTAGAACGTCCTTCCCCACATCTCGCCGAGTAGCAATCCTTCTTACCTCTGAGTCCGTCCACAATGCCGCTTCCTCCATGAACGTGTTATTAGCCCTCCCTTCACTCATTAAGTGAAGAATCATTAACTATTTGCTCTGTTTGGAAATTACTCAAGGTATTGAAGATACGGAACTAAACATGCACCAAAATACAAACGTACAAACGGTAGTCATCTCCTTATGGCGCGTTTATGGGAGACTTTTTTTCTTCCCACTTCCCACCTGTACTTTTTTCAGTTTTCTACAATTAATGTGTATTCCCACTGTAGTGAGCAAAAAGTAAGAATTCTTTGAGATTTGTTTGTCCTGTTTTATTTGTGATAAGCAGGTAAGAGGTACTAGAATGTGTTTGTAGACCATATGGGAAGGCGAATAGAAAGGAGGGGTTGAAGAGGAGGAAAGACGGAACAGGTTTTTGGACCGGGTCACAAAGCCAGAAGGCTCAGGACCCAAATCTCAGCCCAGGACTTGGCCCTCAGGAGGAGGAGAGGGTCACCGGCACTCCCAGCCTGGAGAGGGTGAAGAGTGGGGACCCCACTGCAATCTGGGAAGCTGAGCAGACAGGGGGACCCCCACCTTCCCTCAGAATCCCTCCCCCCATCTCTCCACCCCTACACCATCTCTCCACCCCTGCAGCGCCCGTCCCCTGCACTTTGGAGCCATTTGTGCATAGATCTGCTGTCCTACCAGATTTTAATATCATCGTCAGCAGAGCCCACTCTTAAGTTTTTAATCTCCTTCCCACACAGCACGGTGCCATGGGTGCTCAAACACAATTTCCGAAAGCAAATTGCATCACCTGTCTTCAGCTTTTTGATGATTTGATCTGCTGAACTGGACTGGTGTCCCTTTAGTGGGGTGCTTTTATCTACGGCAGCCTCCTCAGCACTCCGGAGCTGTGTCCTGGGAGCTGAGGCCGGTTTTCCAGGGCTGTCGCAGGAAAAGGTGTGCTGCCTGCTTCCCCGTGACGCCCCCTCCGCGGGCTCTCACCCCCCTGCTCTCTACCCTCACCGCGCCGCTGCCACACCAGCTGCTGCTCGGGGGAATCCTGTGCAACTTGACAAAGAAAATGGTGTGCCCTTCCTGGGCCATTGTGGCGTCTGCAGCGGGCTCACAGGCCCGAGACTCATGCTCAGTGTCCTGAAACTTGGGGCTTCAGTTAATGATAAAGAAACTCCGTGTTGGGTTTTGTGTTTTATCTCAGACCCTGCAGTGGAAATCTTGCCCAAGGAGCTCCCAGTGAGAGACAATGGCTTCAAAGGCTGATTCCGAGAATAATAGAAAAGTTCCCAGAATATCCATCTTTAGTCCTTTGCAGAGGCAGGGGCAGAAGTGTTTTATTTCAGGCCTGTGGAGACAGCTCCGGACCAGAGGAGCCTTTGGAAAAACTCTGCTGTGTTCTTGGGCCCTTCGTGTCCCAGTTTGCTAATGAGGGCACCAGGCAATTAGAAGCTTACCTAAAGTCACTTCAAGGGAAGAGCAGACTAAACTGTGAGCGTCGATTTTGCTGTGAATCCTTGGGATTAAAATAAGAATTCAAAACAAAATATTTTTAGGAAATTAAAAAAAAATTAAAAGACATTTATCATTTATAAGGCTGTCATACAAAGAGCTAAAACTTATTTTTAATCAGCTTCTCTGCTGCATTTTGATGTTGTTAACAGCGTATTTGATTCAAATCCAAAGATTTGAGCCCTCAGGCTATTAAACAGCATAAGGGGGTCCCTGTGTTAGATATCTTTAAAAGGACCTCTGTTGTTGAGAAATGGGCCAGGTTCGTCTTGTTGAAAGGCTGGAGCCGAATGAATGAACCTCGGTGGCTTTAGAAATGTGTTATTTAGTATTTCCTGGGTCTGTCTGAACCCAGGCCTCAGAAGCCTTCCTGCCTTGCTCTCCTACACTTTCTTCCCTCTCCCCCCACCTCCAGCTTCCTTCCCACACAGCCCTTGGGCCTCCCAGCGGGTCCCCCGCCCCTGCCCACCCCCACGCAACTGTCTGAGGTAAAGGGAACACTTTTCAAGGAGCGCTCAGGCGCGGTGCCCTCCTCCTGTCATAGGAATGGAATTCTTGTCTCCTAACCACATCCGGGCCTGCAGGCGCTTCTCACGTTCCTGCCATTTCCTAGGTTTGTGAGGCAAACCCTTGAGGAAGTTTCCTTGTTTCCCTCCTCTTAGGCTTAGAAGTTTAGACAGCTGCCTCCCCATCAAGATGGGAAGGGGCCCAATTGTAGTCTGGGGTCAATAGACTCGGCTGATGGCAGGAGCCTTGAGACAGTAGAGGAGAGCACAGTTTTCTCAGGCTTGTTTGCTATAAAATAAATCTTGCAGAAAAGCCTAGCACATAAACAAACTGCTTTATAAACTAAAACAGGCTAGCAGACTCACAGCCCTCTGCTGCCCAGGCTCCCTCCTCACCCTTGGCAAAGGTCTCTCTGGTCAGCCCAGAGCGGCCTCAGAGACTCTCCACGTGGTAGAAGACGTAGCTGGGTCTAAATAAATTATGTTGCTGACTCTGCTCTCTTACTTACTCTTTAATCCTCCCATGGTCTTCTTGACTCTTTGAGAGGTGACCTGGACCTCACTCGGTCACAGTGAGGACCCCTGCTTGCTCCTCAGCCAGCTGCCAGTCACCCTGTGCCCACTGCAGTCACTAGCACCTTCTATCCCAGTCGCCATCTGCCCCTCCTTGCTGCCTTTGAGCCCCTCCTCTTTCTGCCCCGTTCCTTTTCACACATGTTCTTGGCACCTTTGACTTCTCTCGCCTCCGTGCTGTGCCCCACCCCTACCCCTGGTCACCCCAAACAGCCTGCTTTTTGTTCCAGTCAGGAGAATGTTTTTTTCCTGATAAGCTTTTTGAACCAAATACTTTACTTGCAGAAGCCTGGAGCTGCTGCAGAAGTGATTTTGTATCTAATTCCTTAAAATTACAAATTCGCCTCATCAGTGGGTCTTTTTTTTTTTTTTTTTTTTAATTTAAATTGTAGTCAGTTACATACAGCGCAGTATGGGCATCAGGAGTAAAATTCAGTAATTCCTCACTTACATACAATGCCAAGTACTCATCATAACAAGTTCCTTCCTTAGGAAGGAAGGACTATCACCCATCTAGTTCATCCCCCCATCACCCCATGAACCCTCAGTTTGTTCTCTGTCATTAAGAGTCTCTTATGGTTCATTTCCCTCTCTCCCCTCCCCCCCGCCCCGTTTCCCATATGTTCATCTGTTTTTCTTAAATTCCACATAGGAGTGAAATCATGTGGTATTTATCTTTCTCTGACTGACCTGTATCACTTAGCATTAATACATTCTAGCTCCATTGACATTGTTGCAAATGGCAGGATTTCATTCTTTTTGATGACCAAATAATATTCTATCGTGTATAAATACCACCTCTTCTTTATCCATCAGACACATCATGACGTTCAACATCTTTGGCAGTTTTTCGAATCAGAGATTTCTTTCTTATAAGGAGGCACTGCCTTTTTTTCTGAAAATAAGTTTTAAAATAGATTTAAATGGAAATGAACAATTTTTAAAGGGTAAGTTTCCTCACAATTTTGTATCTGTAAAATATAAAACGTTGAGATGTTTTGGAGGCAGATTTCGTTTCCTTTACTTCACTGTCTCAGCTGAAGTAGAATATATTCCGCTGAAATATAATAAAAATAATACTAAATGTTGACTCATAAATATTTAGACCCGGAGCTAGTCTTGGTTGCCACTTAGGAGTTTATGTGACTTTTCACAAACTGCCAGCCTGTTTTCTCAACTGTAAAATGGGCTCAACACCGCACTCCAGCTAGATGTGCTTGAGATATTCTCCAAGGTAGTAGGGGCCAGAGCCCTCTGCCCCCAGATAGGGCTGGTGCTCTCGGGCGCTGGGCTCTTTCCTGGCTCACCTGGTGCCAGAAAGTAGGCGTGAAGGATAAAGTATTGGCATCTTTCTTCTTCTTCTTCCTCTTCCTCTTCCTCTTCTTCTTCTTCTTCTTCTTCTTCTTCTTCTTCTTCTTCTTCTTCTTCTTCTTCTCCTCCTCCTCCTTCTCCTACTCCTTCTCCTCCCCCTCTTCCTCCTCCTCCCCCTCCTCCCCCTCGTCCCCCTCCTCCCCCTCCTCCCTCCTCCTTCCTTCTCCTTCTTCTTCCATGTATTACTATTATTTATTTCATTTATTTTATGAATATAATTTATTGTCAAATTGGCTTATGTACAACACCCAGTGCTCATCCCAACAAGTGCCCTCCTCCATGCCCATCACCCATTTTCCCCTCACCCCCACTCCCATCCACCCTCAGCTTGTTCTCTGTATTTAAGAGTCTCTATTTGCACCTTTCTAACCAGGTTGTTTTCAGCCGTATGCCTTCCGTGGGTGTTGGCACGGTATTTAATCTGACATTTAAACAGTACTGTCCTAGAGTGTGGGGGGGAAACTTGCAGCCTGCAGAAAGGGAGCGACCCAAATCCTGTGATTAAGCAAAAGAAAGAAGGACATGATCTTCCTTCTGAAAGAGTTTTGTTTATGAAGCTCCTCGTGGCTTTTTTACTTTTTCCATGAAAAACTCTTTGTCCTTTTGTCTTCTGCCATTGGCCACGGTTGTGGACAGGGCGTTGATGTGAATACAGTTTCCAAATTGGAAATTAATGAGGTGTTTCATCCAAAGAAACCTTCCTCCGGTCCGGTAGGCGCGCTGCCCTGCGCACCCCACCCCCACCCCCACGTGGGTCTTTGCCTTCCTGCCGCCCGTGACCACACAGCAGCAGTGGGCACCCTGGCTTCTCAGCTCCCTCCCCAGTGCTGTCCTGGCCGAAGAATTTTTAATCTGTGAATCAGGTATGCTTGCCACAGTCACTGGACTGTGTCCAAGCAGGATAGGTTGGGCCTGCCTGAGGCCACTGTCACCGGGCCACAAAGTTCTTAATGGCTCTTCAGAGCTGGCCCTCCAGCCCTTTGTGTATTCAGAAAGGAGGCTGGTGCACGTTTCCTAGGATACAGGACGTGAAGGGGTGGGATGCTCAAGTTAGGTGAGAGCACTCCAGGAAACTTCTCGTCAGCGCCGCGGTCTTAGCCATGATGGGGTTCGAGTGTGCCTCTCATTGGCTGATAAGGAACAGGCTAAGGAGCAGAGGTGCCCATCAGGGGAAAGGGGGCTCAAACTAACTGAGATGGTGCAGCTAGTGTGTTGTTCTCGAGCCCTGGTAAGGAGTGGTGGACTTGTGATTCTGCCGTGCTACAGATCGTAAGTTTTAAGGATGAAAAGTGGCCTCTAGTCAGAGCTCAGCACTTTAATCAGATGGTTCCGAAGGAGAAGCAAAGATCCGTTTAGAGTAAGGGTGTATGGGCGTGGGGTTGGCATGGTGTCTAGGAACCTTGTAGAACTTACTGCAAAGTTTTGTACATAAATATTTAAAGGAGAAGTCTTGGAACTTTCATTAGGTTTTTAAAAGCACTTCTTGACCCACTAGTCTACATGGAAACAGACAACCAGTCAAGGTGATTTGAATCCCCCTGACCTGTGTGTGGTGGTCACCCCTACAAGCACGCTGTGGTTTCCTGTGTCCTCTAGGGGAAAGGGACCCAGACCCCAGGAGGCCAGATGTCCTACGACTGGAATGTCTGAGGGAATCTGTGAAACTCCCTGTGGGGTGTGTGAAGGAGAGGTGTGGAAGCGAAGGGGAGGGAAAGTTCCCCGAGGCGTGCTGAAGACAGACCATCAAGCAAACTGTTGACACATAGAGGAGGAAGACTGACTGGGTTTGGAGTGAAATGGAGAAAAGGAAACAAGCTGAATCTCCAGGGGAAATCTTTGTGACCACAAGAATGAGTAGGCCGCGGCCCTGTCATTCTAGAGGAGGTTGGAGCAACTCCATTAGTGGGGAATTTTCAGGAAATGTGGATATAATAGAAGGACAAGCATGGGCTAACCTTGAAAGGGGCTCTTCTGGAGACCTGCACGCACTCCTTCCCCACCGGGACTGTGGGACAATACCGAGAATTGGCTCTTTCATTTCTTTTGCATTCGGCACACTCAGACACCTCCTGAGAGCCAAATTCAGGACCTACTTGCTGCGGCAGGAAAGTCATGAGCACAGTATTTGAATCACTTACATTTTTGGATAGGAGTGGTTCTCAGAACAATCCAGAAAGTATAGTTTGAGGATTTTTTTTTAAAAGAAAATTAAAGTCTAATATTATAGGTCCAAGATTCTATAATAAGGCTCTTTGCACTGAATCACGGAAAAATGAGAGTAATTGCAGTCATTCTCTTCCTGTGCTTCTTGTCTGCCATTTTAAAAGTATTGGTTCTTGTTCATAGCAGCACTCTCCACAATAGCCAAAACATGGAAAGAGCCTAAGTGTCCATCAACTGACGAATGGATTAAGAAGATGTGGTTTATCTATACCATGGAATACTACATGGCAATGAGAAAGAATGGAATCTGGCCTTGTGTAGCAACATGGATGGACCTTGAGGGTGTTATGCTGAGCGAAATAAGTCAGGCAGAGAAGGACAAATATCATATGTTTGCACGTATAGGAGGATTAGGAGGAACTTGACGGAGGACCAAGGGGGAGAAGAAGGGCGGAGATGGTGGGGGAAGGGAGAGAGGCAAACCATGAGAGACTCTTGAATGCTGACAAAAACTGAGGACTGATGGATGTAGGGGGGAGGGGGATGGGCATGGAGGAGGGCACTCGTGGGGATGAGCACTGGGTGTTATGTGGAAACTAATTTGACAATAAACTATTTGTAAATAAATAAATAAATAAATAAATAAAAGTATTGGTTCTTCCTTCAGGGGAAGGCTAGGGTGTCAGAGGGGTCTCCCTCGCCTTCCAGGGTACTGGCTGTGTTCCTTAAACGCCTTTTGGCGTGTGCAGCTCCTATGTGCTGGGCTCTCCCCTTTCTCCCTGGGAATACCTGTGGATCCTTCAGATGGCCTTTTTTCAGGAAGCACCTCTCTGAGGTTGTGAACAGAATGGTTTGGCTGATGAAAAGGAAGGCAGAGGGGCTGAGAGCTTCCGCTACTGATTGGAGCTCCCACTCCCCAAGCCCCCTCTGCCTCTCAGTACGTCTGGCCTTCCCTTGCTCATGAATTCCTTCCCCACAGTTATTTGTCTCAGAGCTTTTCTGCTTCCTCCATGCCCCTGAGCACCCCCCAGCCCTCCCTCATCCTTTGCCTTATACCCCATGGGTTGGGGCTGGCTGATGTCAATGCTCTCACTTCCCCACTTCTTCCCCCCAGAATTGCCTCTCTCGCCTCCCCTTTCCCTCCTGCTTCCTCTCCAGGCCACTCGTTCTCTTTCATTGACAAGTTGCCTCCACATGGCCCCGGGATCCATTCATTCCTTTTGTACTGGTTTCTCCTCCTCACCCCATAAAGGCAGCCAGCCTCCTGGGAGCGGCCATCCACACTCATTGCGTTGCCTCCACTACCAGCTGTGTTCCTGTCCTTAACCCAGAGCTTCCCAAACTTCTTCACACCGTGACACACAGGGGAGATGTTGCTGTTTGGCACAAGAGCCGTGCGTACCAGGCTGATGGGGAGTGGGCTCCGGCTGTCCCGAGGGTGGGAGGAGCCACTGTGGCCGCATCTCCCGACTCCATTCCTAGCACAAGGCCTGAAATGTTTGCAGTTTGACTCTGCCTCCCATCCCACCCCATACCTTCCTCTGCTTGTGCTCTTCCTAAAGATCACCAGTAAGCAAATGCTAAGGGCAGAGACTTTTTCTTTGTTTTCATCTTCCTTGACATGCAAGTGGCATTTGACACTCACTCGTGGTTAAGAGCTGAGACTACGGCAGCACTGCTATGGCTCAGTTCCTGGCTGTGCCTTTTCCAGCGTTTGACCTCAGACAGGCTACTTAATGTGTCTGTGCCTCAGTGTCATTCTGCAAATGAGGATAATAAAACCTACATCACGGGGTCGCCGTGTGAGTTAAATGGCTTCTCTGTGGGAAGTGTCTTATCTCACTGTAAATGCTATATAAGTGTCTGTTGTGGCTTTTGAGTACCCCTTTCCCAAAGCCCCTTTCTTCTAACATTGGAACCTCCTATTTTCTTCCTGTGTCTTTGAGCTCTCTTGTTTTTTGTTTTCGTCCTCCACATTCTCTTTTTCTCCCCTGAACTGGAGAAGGTAGTAGAGAATGCAGCCCTGACTCTCACTTGCCCTTTCTTTCTTGGGCCTTCCCACCAATGCCGCCAACTCCCCACCTGTAGACTAGTCACCTCCTCGGGTCTCAGACCCACACCCCGACAGCCTGCCACGTTGCCCACCGTCTGGGTCTCCTCCCTGTGCCTCAGACTCAGGAGTCCCCAAAATAGTTTAACGTTTCTTTTATTTTTGTTTTAAAAGCAATAGATGGCACATCATAGAAAACACAGACAAATTTAAAGGATAAAATACAGTAATCCCCCCGCAGCGAGCACCGCCACTAAACTTGGGTATGTCTTTGAGCCCAGTGGGTCCCAGCCCGGGGCCGAGTCTCCCCAGGGGGGTGCTTGGCTGTGTCTGGAGATACTTGTGGTTGTCAACTTTGGGTCGCAGGAGGGGCTACTGGCTTCTATCTGGCGGAGTCCAGGGATATCACCAGACACTCTGTGGTGCGCAGGACAGGCCCCCACAACAAAGAATCAGTCCACTCCGTGGTGCTGAGGTTGAGAACCCCATTCTGGACATTAATACTCCAAATAGAATAAGTTGAAATTACTTTTTCTTTCTACCTCCACTCTGCTTCTCCACTTGTGCTCTCTTTCAGTGACCCCCCCCTTTCTCCTTCACCCCATACCTGATCCATTACAAGCCCACAGCTTCCCCATCTGTCACATCTTCAGCATCTCTTCTCCCCCATCCGGTTTTGGTGTTGATGACCGCTCACCCAAACTAAGGAAAGGGCACTCCAGCAGGCCCTCCGCCTTGAGTCTCCCCCGCTTGGGCTGGTGCCACCCATGTGCTTGCTGACTTTCTGTTGGCCTCCACTGCCTGTGAAGTCCATGCCTCAGAGTCCAAGCTCCCTGCGGGCAGCAGCTTCCATGCCATCCTGAGCACCAAGTCAGGGCCTGACCCATCTCTGTAGAATGTGTTTGGACAAATGGTTGCATGAAAGAAAAACCTGAAATAAATCTTCCTCATGATTCCCTTACAATCTGTCTTTGCAGATCCTTGGTGAATGGTTTGGTCGGACCATCATTCGCTCCTGCACCAAACTGAGCTACGAGCATGCACAGAGCATGATTGAAAGCCCGACTAAGAAAATTCCCGAGAAGGAGCTGCCCCCTATCTCCCCGGAGCACACCAGTGAGGAGGTACACCAGGCTGTGTTGCATCTCCACAGAATCGCAAAGGAGTTACGCAAACAGCGGTTTGTGGACGGCGCACTGCGTCTGGATCAAGTCAGTCATTTCTCTTTTCTTTTCTTTTTTTGGTTTTTTGGTTTATTGTTTTTTTGGTTTTTTGGTGCAACCAACAGATTTGATGTGTGCTCGAACCCAGTGTGCATGAGATTCAGCATGGCAGTCTTGGGACCTTCCTTTCTCTCTTCCCCAGTCACAGCACTAAACCATTGTTCTCCGAGGCAGGCAGGGACTACCTCTCGCCCACCCTCCAAACTCCACAGACACACGAGACCCACTAACATAAGCCAAGGCAAAAGGATCATGTCTGGGTGGGTGGCCCTGTGACCAGAACTCCCAGCTGGTCCTTCCTGGTAAGCCTATACCCAATATTTGAGCCTTATCTCAATTTCTACCTCAAATCCCTCTGAATGGAGTTGAGAACAGGAAACATGGAAGTTTAGAAAGTAGTTGACCAGTATCTGATCATGAGGCTTAGAAAAAAAGATATTTCTTCTGATCCCTCGTCTTCCAAAAAGAGTTATACATTTATAATTCTGGATTAATATTTGAAGAAGCAGAGAGCTGAGGAGACTGTGGAATGTTGATCTCTGGAGAAAATGATGGCCCAGAATGGTACTAATGCTCTTTGAGTATCACAGCCATGCGGGTGGCCCTCTGGGACGTAGGCAGCTGTCACTCAAACTTGGTCACATTTCCAAGTCCATTTCTATGTGCAGCAACTCTTAAGACCTAGGCATTCTTTCCTCATTAGTTGTCAGTACATTAGAGAGGAGAGCTTGTGTTCCATGTATCAATTTTTTTCTCATTTGTATTTCTTACCCTAACCCCCAAGAACTGCTCTCCTTGCCTGGTCCCTGTGTGCTTGGAAGTCTCTGGGTGTATGAAAAATGAGTTGAGTGGCAGGATTGGCCAATGGAGAGCACTGGCAAGAGCCCAGCCTCATGGAGACGTCTTTCCCTGAGTGCTCCATCTTCGAGAGATCTCAAAAGCCTTGGTTTCTAACTGAAGACATTTCATCCCACCCTTTGTGATAAATGTCACTAATGCTTCTCAGCGGGCGTTGCGAAGTCACTGCCCTGGGCCCAGGAATAAGTTAGCAGCATTTCAGGCAACTGGACAGTCTGGTTTGCCCATGCTGGATGGATCTTCTGGAGCTGTCATGCCCCCGGCCTGGGCTCAGGCACCCTGAGCAGACCTGTCTGCTCACAAATGCTGATGGGCGGACCGTAGCGAGAGCGGCCACTGGCACAGACAGCCGAGCCAATAGAAGAGGGACCAAAGGCACAGGAGAAGATAGAATATCTCCTTTTCTTCAGTGAAATCCTTTGTGGGGGTGTGAACACACCCCAGTTCTCACTCACCAGTGGCTGCCTGGTTGTCAGATCCCAGGATGCTTTTCAATTCTTGCTTCCTAGGCTTCTGTTCTGCATTTGTCCCTTCGAAGCTCACCTCCCATTCTCTGCTTCTCTTTGTACATCTCCGCTAATGTCCTGGGTCCCTTTGCAGAAGCCTCTTCCTCTCCTGTCCCCTGTAGGGTTCCCATTCCCTAGGATGGACCCCATCCTCTATTTCTCTCTATCCACATCCCTTCCTGAATGAATGCTCTACTCTTAGGATTGTAACTGCTGACTGGTTGCTGGTGATGCCAAAATCCGTCTCTCTAGCCCCGCCCTCCTTCTCAAGATCTAGACAGGCCTCCTGCCTTCTTGAACTTTTCACCTGGGTGCCCCGTGGTCACATCTTCCAGCGCTCATCATTTCTTCTGCAGGACACCGTGATCAGCACCCATGGCATGCTGCGCAGCCTGGCTAATGCTCTCTCCTTCCTCTACACCCACCACGGCCATCATATGTGTCAAGATCATTCCTATTTGCTCCCAAACCTGATTGTGCCAGGTGTGTGTGTTGTTGTAATTATGCCGTTTAACTGAATCAAATAAGGTATGCTGGTCAAATAAGAGCATTAAAAAAAGCTTTTGTTTCTTTGAGAACTAAAATTGAAAAGATTCAGTGAAGATGAATCTTTAAAAACTCTGCTGTTGGGGTGTGATGACTCTAAAAGAATAGCGGGGGAAATCATAAAATTCAGGAAGAATTCTGTACTCAGATAGCTTTACAGATGTCTAAATTCTCCCTTTCTTTTAAAGAAACAAAAACTATACATTATAGACAATGAATTATGAGTGTAATTTATTCAGAAAAAAGCAGAAATCCAGTTAGCAACCGCTTTTAAAAAGCTTTTATTTTTAAAAATGAATGAGTGCACATTTATATAAATTAAGTTTAAACAAGGGGGTGCCTGGCTTAGAGTACGCATTTCTTGATCATAGAGTCATGAGTTCAAGCCCCCTATTGGGCATGGAGCCTACTTAAAAATATTTTTTTAATTTCTAAAAAAATTAAATTCAGTTAAAATAAATGTTTAGTTAGATAGATAGATATCGTTTGTAAGATTCCCCACTTTAGCCAGCTCCTAGAATAATTTAGCAACTACTGCTTCAAGCACATCAAATGAGATGTTAAAACATTTTGGAGATCCTACCCGATCAGATTGTTTCGACGTTTGATTGGATTAAATACATGAAATACTCTATAACTATGAAAGATCACTGTTAGATGATCTCAGCTCACATTGTGATCCTAGGGGCATGGTAGTCAAGGGAGAAGAATGATCACAGATTACTGATTGATCCTGACTGATCTCTTGGCATCCCTTAGAATTGGAATTTTATTGCTGAAAATCACCTTAGATATCTCCATCTCATTGGCCCTCGCAATGTATAACTTAGGAAGCTGATGCCCCTCCCAGAGGTTCGATGCAAGTTGCAAGCTAAGTCTTTGTTCCATTTTCCTCCACTTAAACCATGCTGACTTAAGAGAGAAAAGCTTTCCTTCAAAGTAAGAAGGGAAAAAAAAGCCCTCAAAAGTCCTAATTAGGTTCCAGTTAATTAAGGTTTGAAAATAATGGATGTACATCCTTGGAGTTGATGCCTTGGTTCCCCAGAAAACAAGTTGTGTGGACCACAGCTTTAGAAGCAGCAGCACATCAGTCTCCCTCAGCAAGGGACACTGGCGAGGTCCTTCATAAATCAGCGAAACGGCCCTATTCAGGAGTCCCACATTTGTCCTCCGGTGCCCACTGCCTGCATTTGCCCTCGTGAAAACCCATTTTTCCTCAGTGCTTTTGGCATAGCCTGCTGTTTGGAGTTTCTCTCTGATGCTTTGTTCGTCTTGTTTTACCATGTCCACATTTTTGGTGGCAGTCCTAAAAAAATATGCCCTTTTACACTAGCCTCAATTAGAGAGACTCTGTGAGAGGGGCCGCCGTCCGTGTCACACAGTATGCCCTTGAATGCTTAATAAATCTGCTAAGGCAGCAGTTTTACCTTTCCAAGAACTCAGTTTGTCATATGACCTTCAGAATAAGTGAGGTGGAGGATTCTAGGATAGTGCCTGTTTGTTCGGTCAGGGACAGACTGGCGCGGAGGCTGTGGTAACCATAGCAGTGCAGGCCTACTTGACCACTGGGTGATTGCAGCCGGCAGTGTAGGCCGGAGCAGCCTCACCCATATCTCCGATAGTCTGGGCTGGCTCCAGCCCCCGGGGGGACCACCCGCTCAAATCTTGTCTGCTTACCCGAGTGTGCTATCAAATATGAGCAAGTTCGATATGTGCTATGACGTGGAACAGATTGGCAAGCACTGCCTTAGAGGTCAGATTACTTGCCTCAAATGTCCCTTTTACCTAGAGCTTGAACCTGGTTCTAGAGAGGTGATAGCTCCGTGAAGTGACATTCCTTTGTTTCACTGCCGAAAAAGCAAATGCAGATGCATTCTTTGTGCTTTTTGGAGGAGTTGAATAGTATCCCTTCCAGGTGGTTCCTTCCCATCTTCATACTTCCTGCTGTCAAGTTTGTTCTAGACTTCAACTCGGATTCTTGTTTTATTCTTGATCATGTATGTCCTCTGTTTCTTAAAAGGGGGCCCCAGTGTTTTTGTGTTTATCATAAAAGTAACCATTATGGTTGGTAATCATACGCACATCTTGAATTCTGAGGAAGCAGAACTGTGAGAAGCCCGCCCTCCTCGCTCTGGTGTTTGCTCCGTGACCCAGGCTGGTCCTACAGGCCGGGAGTTTGTGCAGAGCTCTGGCGCTTCTGTTGATGCAGACACAAAGCCTGCCCCCAGGCAGCCTCCCCTCCTGAGAGGCAGATGATTCTGCCCATGATGTGACAAGGCTTCAGGCTCCTGTTCGAGTCCGGGCCTTCGTGGTCGCCTTAACGAAAGGATAGCAAAGGAGGGTAGCGGAGTGGTAAATAGAACCGTCGAACAAAAACATCTCCGGGAATATTGATTACTTTTAGGAAACTACAGCTTTCTGGGGCTTTCTCTCCAGCCCGACATCCCTCAGGCAGGACATAGTACTTCAGAGAGAGCCCACCCTGTACCAGCTTCTTTGAGAAACCAGCATGATGGCCTGCAAGAAACTGGGCCACTTCTGGGGCCCCCAGCAGGTGCGCAGAGATGTGATCGGCTCCTAGTGAGCTGTTGACTTTCTGAGTTTAGAGAAAGTGGTGGTGCAGAAGAGTTTATATCTCCCTCTTAGGCGATGCCTCCAGACCAAAGGAGCCTTTACTAAATTCTCTGCTATATCTTCTATGACCCCCTCCTGGCATGATTTTAAGCCCAAACATCAGGCAGTTTCTCTGGACTTGATTATAAAGACAAACTTGTTAGTAAAATAGGTTTTGGATACCATGGGTCCCACGCTGCTGTGTATGCTATTCTGGATGCCCTTGGCCTAGCCCAGCCATTAAGTTGGGGGTCAGCAGACTTTCCATAAAGGGCCAAATAGTCACTACTTTAGGCTTTGTAGAGGAGCCACAGACGAAACACATGAGCGGGGCTGTGTGCCGATAAAACCTGAAGGACACTGGAATTTAAATGGCGTGGAATCTTCATGTCACAAAATAGCATTCTTCCTTTGATTATTTTCCAATCATTTAAATATGTAAAAGCCCTCGTTAGCTCACAAGCCGTTCGAGAGCAGGTAGAAGGCTAGGTTCGGCCCACGGTCCGTAGCTTGCTGACCCCCTACTTACGTGAAACTCAGCTCTGCGCCCCAGACAGCTCATCCCAGCTGCATGGGGAACCTGGGCGAGGTCATGGAGAACGGTTGTGCTAAGTTAGCTCTCGGGTGGTTTCATGCAATTAAGGAAATTATTCCTTTGATTAGTACCACGTTTAGCAGGTCTAATTGGAGGAATGAATCAGTTTAGCACCAGTTCCCTTACCCTAGTTACAGTCAGATAGCTTTAATTAGCCAGAAGCAAAAAGAGCAGCGGCTCTCATTTCCCACCTCTGCTTGACACCTCTTCGCAGCAGGGGCTCATCCCCAGCCCACCTGCAGCGGTGCTGTCTCCTCCATCTCGCAGGGCGGGGCCACTTGAGGCAAAACAGAGGAAGCTCATAAGCCACCAGAGACATGACAAGGGCCTGACCTGAGAGAGAGGCCACGGGGCAAGAGAAAATCACAGACCCAAGAGAGGAAGGCACATCGCGAGCCTTGACAAATGGACAGTCTCGAAGAGAGGTGAGGGAGAATGGAAGAATCAGGTTCCTGGTTTGGGCACGTAGGTTATACAGTACAATGGACTCACCAGGACACGCCTGGATGGAAGAGTTAAGAAGAAAGATAACCACTTCTTTTTAGGGTCTGTTGAGTTTGAGGGGCCCACTGGAGAGAGACAGATAGAAATGTAAAGTGAGCCTATGGGCGTAGGAGCTCAGAGGTCAGCCAGTAAGGTTGGCCTAGAGGTAACCATCCGGTTCAGGAGCATTTAAATGGTCCCTAAGCTGTCTGGGAATGAGCTCTAGGGCGGACGCTCCGGAATGAGCAGCCCTGTGGCACTAGGTCAGTAGGAGGGTGAGAAACGCTTGTGGCCCAGGTCTTAGGTGGTCTTCTCTGATCCCCTCTTCTCCCTAGAAAGGAGTCTTCATAGCAGATTATAAAGGCATAAGCAAATTCCTTTATCTATAAAGAAGTATTTAAGTATATTCTAGCATTATAAAATTTAGAATATATAACAGTGTGAAGAAATCAAAACGACCTATAACTCTATCACCCAGAAAGAGCCACTGCTAATATTTTGTCATATTATATATCTCCTTATGAATATCCTCCCTAACGCTTCATGGCAAGAGGGAGGAGTGGTTAGCATAACATACATATAATTTTTATATTATGCTTTTTAATATGGAATGAGTTTTTCTCATGTCATTCAAAATTCTTCTAAACCACTTTAATGCCTATGTAATATTTCATCATATTAAATGATCTGGAACACTCAACCATGCTGCAGTTGTGGATATTTAGATTACAGTTTTATTGTACAATAAATAATAATGCCATAGCCCTCTTGTGTTCATAAGTCTTTGCTCTGATCTCTGATTATTTCCTTAGGACAGTCCTCAAAGTATGCTGATAGGTCACAGGTACAGACATACTTAAGAATCTTCTGGGTGGCTCATTCGGTTAAGCATCTGACTCTGGATTTCTGCTCAGGTCATGATCTTACACCGTTCATGAGATTGAGCCCCGCATGGGGCTCTTCACTGACATTGTGAAGCCTGCTTGGGATTCCCTCTCTCCCTTTCTCTGCTCCTCCCCTGCTCGCTCGCTCTCTTGCTCGCTCTCTCTCTGTCTCTCTCTCTCTCAAAATAAATAAACTTTAAAAAAAATAAAAAGAACCTTCAAACATTGCCACATTCCCTTCCAGAAAGGTTATACCAACTTCTCCTTCCAATAGCCCATGAATACTAACACCTATTGTCGAACTGTCAGGAGCTCTCTGTCTATGTGGGGAGTGTGTCTGTCTGTCTGTCTCTGCCTCTTTCCCTCTGTCTCTCAAAGTTTTGTCTAGGTCTCCTGAAATGTCCCAGTGGCTGTGATTTTGGGTTATTCTTTCATCTTTCCCTGTTTATTTTATTTTTATGAGGTCTTAGGTACATTGACTTTTCCTACTTGCATTAGCCATTATAAAAAAATACTCCTAAGAGTCCTAAGATTTAAAATGACCAAGAGAGGTGGTTGAAAGCATCTTGTTAACCCCTTGCTGAGGCTCAGACAGGGAGCAACCTCCCTCTCCAAACTGAGGCCCCTCTTCTCATTAGAATCAGGAAAGAAACCCATCCTTTTTGAAATGGTTCTGAGAATCATTGTTGCACTTTTAGATACTCAGAGAACATTTATAACTTGACGAGCTTTATTTGTGGCTCTCCCCTCCTATGTATGGTAGCTTTGGGTTGACCTGATGTGAATATTATGAGGAAATCCAACTGGATTAAGACTATAGAGCACAGAGTGGCTCTGTGTAATCTATACTACCATAAGAATTGCTACACTTCTCTCGACTCTTGGTTTTGGCTCAGGTCAAGACCTCGAGGTTTATGAGTTCAAGCCCTACATAGGGCTTCGCACTGACAGCTTGGAGCCTGCTTGGGATTCTCTCTCTCCTCTCTGTCTGCCCCTCCCCTATTCACATGCTCTGTCTGTCTCTCTCTCTCAAAATAAATAAGTAAACTTAATAAAATTTGCTATGCTTCTCTTTAAGGTAGTAATAAAGAGTACAGGAAGGTTTCTACCAGAAGTTCAGGTTTCTGTTTAAATGTGGACAGATGCACATTATTTCAGCCATGGAGACAATTCTAGAATTAGTAAGGCTTAAAGAACATCAGCCTGTCAATTTATCCCGTTTTTCCCAGTGACCACTTTCATACTAATTATATTAGTGAAATCTTCATTTAGATGTATCCGGCTCATTTACAATAAATCTATAGCTAAGAATCTGTGCTCCTTTGAACGAGCCAGCACCCAGGCCAACCCGCACGGCCTCTGTGGAGGAGAGGAGAGCAACAGGTGAATGGGCCACAGCCTCAGGCCTCAGGGAGACCCAGGAGCACAGGGAGTCCTGGTCATTCCAGAGAAGGAGAGAGAGGATCAGATGGCACTCTAATTTAATACAGAATCACGGACAACAGTCCAGGCTTATGCATCCCAACACATGAACAAGAGACAGACCTGAAAACTTGACCTAGTTGTATCGAAGTAACACTAATTACAGCCACTGTGGGAGCTGAGCCCTCTCTGTGGCTTGTTAAACATACACATAAAAACTGACATATATCATTAAGTGTCCGAGTGACTGTGCCGAGCAGCCTGTTATTAAAACCCCAAACTCTCTATGTGCTCATCCTTCCTTTAGGCATGTCACATAGTCATTTACTCATAATTTGCAAAAATTAGAAGGAAATGTGGGTAGTATTATTCTGGAAGTTATTAGAAATACAGACTCAGACATGATCTTGGACCCTCACTGGGCAGATATTTCTTAAGTTCCTGTTGTGTTACAAGTACTGCTCACAGCCCTATAAAGGAGCCTTAGACAGTGGAAGATGAACTTTCTACCTTCAGGTTGCACATTGAACTTGAGAACTCTGTGTACTTACAAGAACCCCAATAAGATAAAAGCAAGGGCATAGTCTGCTGTCACGGGCTGAAGGAATAGGTTATTAGGTAGGATGGGATTCGTACGAGAAGGCTAGCTCGGCAAGGGGAGCCCTGACTCGCACCGCCAGGAAGGGCATAGCTGGCGAGGAAGAGCTGAAAGGCATGGGGCGCCCACCCTGTTGAGACTTCGTGGATATATCCCACCGCGCTGCTATCTCCTCTGCATTCTGAATCCACTGAGAAATAGACACACAAGTCAGACTGAGATCGAGATCACCTACTACTGATAAAGTTTGGATTAGAGAAGGCAGCTTGAGCAGGTTCCAGCATTTGGAACAACCCGGAAGCTGATGTTACAGAAAGAAAATCTGGTTGGAGTGATTAGAGGGAGCAGAAGGTAGCCAGAGACAGAGATATGCCCCCGACCAGACCGGGCACCCCAGGGATGGTCCTAGTGTGACCTTCACTACTCGGTGCCCTCCAGTGCCCCTAGGACGTTCCGGGGCAGTGACTGCTACAAGGACCAATAGCTGATGCTTCTGCACTTGGTCTGAGTGGCCAGAACGGATCCTCAGCAGAACCCTGAGGACTGCACTTTATAGAACTTCATAAAGTGAACTTGGCTCTTACCCCATTTCTAGAAGCTTTTTCACTTGCCTGCTGCTTCTTTGTGCTTTCCTCTATCTAGGCTCATTTCTTAAAGAGGGAAAAGCACACTCAGGCCCCCTAAAAGCTGTCTCCGTTTCCAGGAACCTGAAGATTGAACCTCCAATCCCACTGCATTGACCCGCCCATCTTCCCTCCCACGTAGGGCTCCCTTAGCACTTTGTTTATGACTGCCACATGTCTTGATCACATTGTCACACCGCTTTGTCGTTTTCCATTTTCTTCCCTGTCTCCTTCTCTAAGACAATGACTTCCTTAAGGAGAAGGACAGTGCCTTGTTCATCTTGGGATCTCTGGCCCCTGCCCAGTTCTTGTTTGTAACCGGGTGCTTCAAGGTCTCAAAGCATCTCTGTACTCATTGGTTTTTTTAAAAAGATGATAGTGGTTGTGATCTTGGAGAGGGGCTGTAGCTCTAGAAGAAAGCCGTGCTTATGTAAGAGAATTAAATGCACAGTATAAATCAGAGAGGTTTCCTCCCCTTTTGCATAAAAGGGTTAGGCGTTTGATTCCTTGCCAATGCACCCGGGATTTAGAACAGGGTGTAATGAGGACTTTCTCAGGGTGGAGCTGCCTGGACAGGTGTGAAGAGGCAGGAAGCTTCGGTGCCCTGGGGGGCTGGCAATGCTCCTGAGGTACCCTGTTCCCCTCTGTGTCCTCAGACCAAGCTGTGCCCCTCGGGGAGCCTGGCAGAAGAGGCCCTCCAGGAGAAGGCAGGGACCCCCAGTGTGCGGCCCTGTAAACAGAGGCGTTCAGGACCCAGCTTGCCAGCACGGAAGGGGGCAGGGCACCAGATCCCCCAGCTGCCTTCCGCAGATTTCCGTCTGGAGTGAGCTCACATCAGCTGCTGTGCCCTACCTGCATGACAAGATGGGAATGGTCTATATGCCATGATGAGACAACCCCCCCCCACCCAGTCTGTAATCCCCCTGTGAATTCTGATCAGAGCCTGGTCTTGCTTCTCATGGACATGGTTTGCACAAGACAGAGGTTCAGTGTTAGTTGCTGCCGGGCTGTCGGAGAAGAGTAGGTCCCTCACATCACAGTTGGAATTGAGAGTTTCCCGGATGACTCAGACTTAAGTCCCTTGCGTTTCCAGGGGGCAGAGAAGGGAAGCAAAGGGCTCTCACGCTGACAAGATGATATATAAGAAACTTCTGGGGGTCAAGCAGGGGAGTGGCCAGTGCCCCTCATTCCTGTCCGAGATGCAAGCCTTTCAGCTTCCAGGCCTCTTTGTCTTTTGGGCACTTGTACTCATGATTCGGAAGTGCTCGGACTCTCCCTCTTCTGTTCACAGGCCATTCTGCACGTCCTCACCCTGCCCCCGTGTCACACCCCACGTCACTCGAATGTGAGCCAAACAGCTACATATGAGATGTGGAAGCCTCTGACGTTAGTAAAACCTGCACTGGGGAAAGGGAACCCTTGCAGCTGATCCTTGGATTTTACTGTGACCGAGTCCCGGGGCGGGCCCAGTCGATTTGGGTTTCCATGGTTCAAGGAGCCGGGGGCTCTGCTCCTACCCGCTGACTGTCCTGAACTCCGCTGCCAGATTGAGTTCCCCCAGACTCTGCCTTCACCTTGTCACTCAAGGACCTGCAGCCTCCCGAAACCAATTTCAGGGACCAGTAATGTTTCCATAAATATTCCAGGACAAGATAGAAGACTGCTAGGTTTTAATTTTGCCAAACGAGGATATTGTCTTAAAAAGCTAGTTACCATCTGGGGCACCCAGGTGGCTCACCTGGTTAAGCAGCCCAACTCTCACTTTTAGCTCAGGTGATTATCTCATGGTTCGTGAGTTTGAGCCCCACATTGGGCTCTGTGCTCCCTGCACGGAACCTGCCTCAGATCCTCTGTCTCCCTCTTTCTGGCCCTCTCCTACTCGCTCGCTCTCTCTCTCTCTCTCTCTCTCTCTCTCTCTTTTTTAACATTTATTTATTGTCGAGAAACAGAGCCAGAGCATGAGCAGGGGAGGCACAGAGACCGGGGGAGACACAGAATCCAAAGCAGGCTCCGGGCTCTGAGCTGTCAGCACAGAGCCCAACGCAGGGCTCAAATCCACGAGTGGTGAGATCATGACCTGAGCCGAAGTCAGATGCTTAACCGACTGAGCCACCCAGGTGCCCCATCTCTCTCTCTCAAAAATAAAAAAAACATTAAGAAAAACATCTATTTATAAGCTAGTTACCATCTATTGTCATGATTTTATTTTTTTAATGTTTTTTAAATTTATTACTGAGAGAGAGAGGGCAGGGGAAGGTCAGAGAGAGGGAGACAGAAACTGAAGCAGGCCGTAGGCTCTGAGCTGTCAGCACAGAGTCCAACACGGGGCTCGAACCCACAAACTGTGAGATCATGAACTGAGCCGAAGTCAGATGCTTAACCGACTGAGCTACCCAGGTGCCCCCTATTGTCATGATTTTATAAATGAAAACATTGTAGCACCAAAATGAAGGAAAGGCATATTTTAGAGCATAAAGCAGTCCTCTCTCTCCATTGACTTGGTTCAGCTTTGTGGAAAACCTGTTTCCTTTTGTTAATCGCAGACCAGCCTTTGAGAATGACTGGATTGCTCCAGCAGCTCCAGGTGCCTCACAGCCTGTGTTTGATGTTCCCTGCATCCCCCCAGCCCATCCTCCTGACTCAGCCTCCCTGCTCTTGCGCAGCCTGGGCCTCACCTGCCGCCCCCAGCCCCACACACCACCCCCTTCCTCCAGAAGCCTCTCCGAATGGGCTGCTTCTTCTTGAGGCACCTGATACAGGACTTCCGGGCTTTTCATTCCTTTCGTGTCGTAGTTTTACTTCTTTATTACCCTCCTCTCCCTCCCGGTCTGCATTCTTGAATATCAGCTGCGTAGAAGGCAGACACATGGCTGCAAATTCTCACCCTTCCGTCCGCAGCCCTGGTACTGGAAGCAGTCCAGAGCACTCTGAACGTCACCTGAGGTCAGCAGGTGTTCATTTTATGTAAAGTCTAGAACTTGAAGATACAGTCCCGTTATTCCTCAAGAAATTCCCACGTTTTTAAAGAATAGTATTACTGTAACACAGTTTGTTTTGTTTTGTAACCCTTCTTCTATTCCCATCTTAAATGGCATGTGGCAGATACTTTTATTTGTTTGTTTTTGTTTTTGTTTTTGAGAGAGAGAGTGTGCGCACGCACCAGCACAAGCAGGGGAGGAGCAGAGGGGGAGAGAGAATCCCAGGCAGGATCCACGCTCAGCACAGAGCCCAAGAGATTATGACCTGAGCCGAAATCAAGAGTCAGACACTTAACCAGCTGAGCCTCCCAGGCGCCCCGGCATTTTTAAACTAAAGAGAATTTAAGAGCTTTTAAAGGTGTTTTGTAACTTTATCTCTTTTGACTGACCTTTTTAATTTCCCACACATTTTTTTTCAGATCTACCAGGTACAAGTACTGTGCTAGGTATTGGGGAGAAAGAGAAGAGAGCATAGTCCCAGCTTTCCGTGTCCCAGCCCTCAGAGTAGCTGACCGTCTCGGGGAGGATATAGAGGAGGAAGATGCAAAGGAAAAGCCTGGATAACAGGCCATGTTGAGTTTGTGTGGAGACGGCCGCTTAGGTGTTTTATAGGAGAACATTAGTTATGGTTGGAAGGGGCCACTTTAAAAGTCGATTAGAACAAGGCCAATCTCCTTTTAAAAGTTTTCTCCTGTACAAAATAGAAATTAGCAATTTGCTATAAGAAAAACACTGGAAATGCTGAAAATAAATTAGAATGATTGAACTGCCCCTTGAATTGTGACCCCCCTGGGATAAAGGAAATCTGCCAGAGTGGAAGGAAATGAGTACAGACCCGAAGGGCAACACCCAGGGAGGGAGGCCCAGCAGGTTTCTTATCTGCTTGTCAGCATTAAATTGGCCCGCTCCTAAATAAGAAAGTTTGCTAATGAATAACAGTCTACTGGGTTTGAAGTACATTTGAACAGGGAGCCCTTAGGGGCTCTGAGAATACAGGCTTGGCCATGGGGCAGCTGGAAACTGATTTGCTACAATCAGTTTCCTTCTGTAAATAACAAGGAGCTGTCCCCTTCTGCTCCCCGGCCAAGGGCCGGCACCAAGCTGGAAGTCTTGCCTGCCTCCCTGGCTGGCCTTCAGGGACGCTCTTCTGAGCTGCTCCGTTCCCTCCGCATGCCCGGCCATCCAGCCTCCTGGCCTGGATTCCCAACTCCTCACTGCCGAAGACTTCCCAGCCCCTGTGGAGATCTGTCCTGCTTGCCCAGAGGCCTAGCTCTGAACTCCTTCTTGGGGCACACTTCTGCTGTAGACTGCCCCCGGCCCAGGTTCCACGGTCTGGTGCCCACCAGCCACGGGCCACTGAGGAGTTACAGAACAGACCCTGCACCAGACCACCTGGGTTCTTGCACTTCGCTGCGTGACTTTGTTTTCTGTACCTCAGTTTCCTAAGGTAATAATGAGTAAAATGAGATAATGTATCTCTGAGATCATTATAAAATGGAGACAGTGTGGGGGCACCTAGCTGGCTCAGTTGGTAGAGCACATGAGTCTTGATCTCAGGGTTGTAAGATCAAGCCCCACTTTGGGTGTAGAGATTACTTAAAAAAAAAAAAAAAAAAGTACGGAGATAATGTTCCTGAGACAACCGTTGGTAAAATGGAGATAATAGTACCTGTGCCGTCGGGGTGTCACTAAGTTAGTGACTTGTACCCATGAAACCCTTAGAACTGTGCCTGAGGCATGACTCCAAATGGCAGTTGGGCCGTGTGGCCAGATGCTGAGAAAGACCCAATTCTGTCCTCACAGAAAAGCCGCCTCCAGCAGGGCTCCAGGGGGGCAGTGGGGGCCGCCAGGAGCCATGGCCTGGAAACACTCCCCCAGCATTGGTTAGGAGAGAAATGCAAATGAAAACCATTCAGGAATTACCACTACATGTTAACATGGCTAAAAACAGGAGGGAACAGCCCTCCACCATGTGGTTACAGGCCGGCTGCTCTTAGTTTTCGCTGTTGTAAATAACACTGCAGTTAATATTCTGCATAAAACTCAAAGACCACTTTGGGTGGTTTCTTTAGGAATACGTTCCTGGAATGACTGGATTGAAGGGAATTAACTTTTTTTCTATGATGCTTTTCTGGATTAACTTTTACTTTATTATAAAAGTAATACGTATTTGTCTTACTGAAATTTAGAAATGACACGGAAAGCCAGTATGGGCATAGGTCAGCCATCACCTCGTAGTAACATTTTTCTGTGTATCATTCTTAAAGCTTTTGATACAGACTGACAGATAACTTTCCAGAAAGGTTATACTCATTTAGGCCTTTTTCAGGGAACAATAGTGTATTGTCAACTGCCTCTCACCAAGCTGAGAGTTTGTGGGTTTTATTTAATCTTCGTTAAAATGATCAGTTGAAAATGGTGTTTTATTATTGTTTTGACTTGCATTTGTTTTACTGCCTGTGGGTGTGATCCACTCCTGAGTCCTCTCTGCCATGTCTATGGAAGGGCAGATTTTATATACGATCACCGGGACCTCCTAACAACCTTTAGCACTAGACCTACCAGCCACATTTTTAGCCGAGAATTACTTTTTTTCCCTCGTCAGGTATAATGTACATACAGTAAAATTCCCTCTTTTTTCAGTTCTATCACCCCAGAAAATGTCAACTTCCCCCTTTGTAGTCATGCCCTCTCCCCTACCCCCAGCCCCTGGTAGCCACTGATCTGTTTTCTGTCCCTGTTGTTCTGCCTTTTCCAGAATGTTCTACAGATGGAACCATACAGTTGGTAGCTTTTCGAGTCTAGCTGTTCTCACTTAGCATGACGCATGTGCAGTTCACCCTTGCGGTTATGCGTACCGGTGGCTGTTCCCTTTTGTTACAGAGCAGTATTCCATGATGTTGTGGGTGGCTCATTGTTTATCCATTTACCAGTTGAAGGTTATTTGGGTTGTTTCCAACTTGGGCCAATTACAGAATGATGGTGCCATAAACACTGACGGGCTTTAGTGTGACGGTTAAGTTTTCATTTCACTGTAAATGCCTAGAAGGGAGAATTGCTAGGTCATGTGGCAAGTATATATTTAACTTTATTAAAAAAAAAAAAAAAGCCTGCCAAACTGTTTTCCAGGGTAGCTATACCACTCACCAACAAGGCATGAGAGCCCTAGTGTCTTTACATGCTTACCAGCACTAAATATTGTCAGTTTTTATTTGGTTATTTTGTTTTGTTTTTAGCCATGTTAATACATAGTGGTAATTCATGAATGGTTTTCATTTGCATTTCTCTCCTAACCAATGATGTAAAACATTTTTTTTTCACGTGCATAGCTACTGTTTGCATGTCTTTTGCGAGGAAGTGCCTGTTCATATCTTTCACCCATTTTTTAATTGGGCTATTTGGTCTTTTATTGCCAATAGTTGGTCCGAGTGTTGTGGGTTATCGTTAAGCTGGTCTTTTATTGCCAAGTTTTGAGAGTTCTCATATTTTGGCCATAAATCCTCTATCAGGTATGTGATTCACAAATGTTTTATCCAGGTGTTTGGCTTGTCTCTGCATTCTCTCATTTTTTCACTCTCTCTGTCTTGTCTTTTCATACTCTTTCAAAGAGCAGAAATTGTAAATTTTGATGAAGTCCAGTGTATCAGATTTTTTTTCTTTTACGGATTTTGCTTTTGGTATACTATCTGAGAAATGTTTGCCTACTCCAAGGTTGTAAAGATTTTTTCGTATTTCTTCTGGAAATTGTTTAAGTTTTAGGATTTGCATTTAGGTTCTCCCTTCTTTTTCAAACACTTACTTCCTGGGCCCAGAAGTTTTTTTGAAAGCAGTTCCTGCAATTGAGCACATTCGGGAAGGGGTCCTCCTGAGAGCCTTGCCAGGCGTGGTGCCCTCTAAGAACTATCTGGAAAGGAAGTGTGGGCATCAAGGAGCTTCCTTGGGAGTGGCTTTTAAACAGAGATGAGGCTTCTCTGGTTTAAGATTTGCCATAAAAGCGAAGATTGTATCTTTTTAAACGAGGGTAGAGATGATGGGAGAAAAATCTCCAAACTTTCTAGATAAATCCTTTTGACTGCCGCACAAAGTCGGGATGGCAAATGGTGCCAAGCACAGGACTTTGTCGATTACATGCAAACACCCATGTCAGTGAGTCACCCAATCATGCTTTAATCTCATAACCCAGAGGCTTTTAAAAATTATAGTCAACAAGGCAGCTTGCTAGTTATGGCTGCCATTGGAATTGGCTTTTCCTTAGAACAGCTGGAGTGTAATTTAGTGGGAAGAAAGCCTAATGTGGGTGAGAGGCCAAGGACTGCTTGCTTGGGAAGGATGTGCAGCTAACATTTGATAGAAATCTGTGAAATGACCAACCGTGGCCAAACAAAGTAGAGGCCTGCCATCTTTTATCCATGGGAAAATACACTGCAGCAGAAGCATTCAGAAAACAACACTGATTGGCAACTTGGTATCAGTCACTGCAAGATAGGTAAAATGTGGCCCTGTCTCCAAGAAATGCATGGTTCAGAGTGTGCTCTGTACTGGGTTATAGAATCTGGGAGAAGATTCCTGTTCTAGCAAAGGAGAGCAGCTGAGTCTAGGCTGTTCCAGGCAGAGCAGCACAGGGGTTTGGTATGTTCTGGGAGGTACAGGCCATTGGCGTGGCGGGTCCTGGGAAGGGCTCACCATGGCAGTGGGAGACACTATTGAAGATGTCACCAGGGCCAAGGTTGGAGGACCTTTTTTCCTCTGCCCTGAAATACGAGTGCTTTCTTGAATTTGTCATGGTATCGTTGAAGCATTTCACGTATGGGAGTGATGGGATGGGATTTTCTTTTTAGAAAGATCTCTCTGGCAGCTCTATAGAGAATGAATTGGAAGATAGCAAGGTGGACATCAATCAAGCCAGTTGGATGGCTGCAGCAGGAATCCACATGAGGCTCTCTGAGGTCACACAGCTGACAGATGAGAAAGATACTGAGAGGGTAGAATCAGACCCAAAAAAGGGAGAGGGTACATCTAGATACGCCTGGGTTTCTGTCTGGGGAGCCGGGTGGTTGTGAGGCCTCACAGGAGGGCCCCCACCACACTGGAAGGAAAAGCAGACATCAGCTGGGGACCCCCCCTGAGCTTGAGGCGCTTTGGACCATCTTGTTACACAAGTGGTCCCCACTCCACCCCCTACCACATTCTTCCTCTGTTCAAGGTAAGGAGGGGATCCTGGAGGCCCCAGAAGCTCGTGTGCCTTCCACAGCACAGTAGGCAGGGCTGGAACCACAGGAAGTCTGGCGAGCACACACGGGCCTTGGGGAGCGGCAGGGCTCACCATCCCGGCTTCCGACCCCCACCCGACCCCCGCCCGGAGCCTAGACGCCACCCTGGGGCTTCCCCTCAGCTCCGAGCTGGAAGAAAGCAGCCCTCGTTAGCTCTTGTCTCCCCTCCCTCCCTCCTCACCTCCTCTCTCTTCCCAGCTGAGCCCTTCTCATTTGTTTAAAAAAAAAAAAAAAAAAAGTGAATTCACTCCCAGTCCCTTTGAAACCCAACATGTCAGTGATAGATGAGGCAGTATTCTTTAACTTCAAAGGAGAAAAAGTGAGTGAGTGAATGCAGGCCAGGGGAGTTGAAAAGTCCAAGGGAACAGGAGACACATGGGGCGACCCCCCCATCAGGAGGAGCGCCCTGGATCCCACCCCTGCTGGTGCCACGCAGAGCCACAGACAATGCCACTTTCAGTAAATCATGCAGGATCCTGAATACCCGTTTTTGTCCATTTTCAATGGGCCTCGGGCATATCACTTAACATATAGCCAGCCATTTGTGCCGGGTTCCCAGCTACTCAAAGGCTCAAAGTCGAGTGCTCTCTCAACTATATAATGGGGTCTGTGCATATGTGATTTTGGGGGGAGATTTTTTTGGATTTCCATAGCTTGTCAAAGTAAGGGTGACCCTGTGGGTAGTGTGGGCCATTGACCCCCATCACACATCCAGCCTTTGAGTGATGCTGAGCTTTGTGGGGTATCCATGCGGCACCTAATTCAATCACGCACCGACCCCTGCCTCTCCCTGGCATCCTCCTCCTCTGTGCTCAGTGAGCCGTCGGGGGCCTCCGCACAAACCCCGGCTGGCCTCTGGAGGCATTCTGTGCTAGACAGAGAGCTCTTGGCCATCTGTCCCACTTTCAGTACTCGACCCCCTAGTGAATCTGGCACGGGGAGTGGCCGCTTGTGCTCAGGAGGGTGTGTGCCTGAAGGTGCCTGTTGGAAGCGCCTTTTAAAAGTCCCCAGTTGTTTCCGCGGTGGAGTCTTGGGAAGCAAAGGGAAGCATGACCTGGGGTCGTTTAAGGGCTGGCGTGGTCACTTCCTTAATTGTCTGTGACCGTTAAGAGCCTGATTTTCTATAAAGAGGCACAGAGGCGTCCTTGGCTTGTTATTAATAATAACAAACAGCTAGAATTTATGGTGTGCCTGCTGTTTGCCAAGTGCTTTCACACGTTACCTCATGTAATCCTTAAACCTTCTACCCATTGTGACAGACGAGGAAACTGAGATCTGGGTTAGGTGATTAGTCAAAAGCCACATAGCTAGAGGCGGCAGAGTAAGAATAGAAACTTTCGTTATTCTGCTTCTTTCCTCCTGTTGGTTGTCGTCTTATGTTCTTCTACACATCAAATAAATGGGTCAAGTCATACTCTTAGGATAACTTTGAAAAGCTGTTTTAAAATACCATATGATTCCGTTTCTGTAACCTTCTGGAAACGACAGAATTACAGAGCAGGAGAACAGGGTGGTGTTGTTGCCAAGAGGTTGGGGTGGTGGGGGAAGGTGGCGTGGTGAGGGGACAGTTGTGTATCCAGGTGGCAGTGGCACTTCCACAAACCTGCAGCGTGACCTGACGACACGGAACTAGGCACGTGTGTGGCGCCAGCGTGTGCTTCCTGGGCCTGATCCGGCATTCTGGTGGTGTGAGCCGTGACCTTCAGTGAGAAATGGGTGAAGAGTACACAGGACCACTCCGCGCTGTCTTTGCACTTTCTGTAAATCTGTAATGATCTCAAAACAAACAAACAAAGAAGTGAGTTATTGATTCACCCGTGAGGTACACCAGCATCGCCCAGGGAAGGGCCAGGCGTCAGCTGGGGGGCTGCTTGCTGTCAGAAAGCAGCACACGTCAGAGAGCCGCCGGTGGCCTCGGAGGGGGCGCAGACCGGAAGAGGGGCCAGGGGTTCGCCTCTGTCAGATGTCATCCGGGAACATCCTGAACTGAGAATCGGGGCCCCGGGCTCGTGTCTCACGGCTGCAGCTTTGTGACCTGGGGCTTCCCAGCTCCCAGGAGCCTCCGTGCCCCCCCCTCCCCCACTCTGAAGCAGGAACAGCAGCAGCACCCACCCTCTGCGGTTGGGAGACTCCAGGGAGAGAACACATTAATGTGCTTATTAGCACAGAAAAGACTTAGAGAAAGCCCAGTAGATTCTGACCATTTTTGTTACCATCATCAGTATTGTTTTATCTGTTCCCAGGGTGTACCCTCCACTTTGTAGTCAGACCAGCCTCATTCATATTCAGAGAACAGTGCCCCCCATGTGGGGCTCGAACTCACAGTCCTGAAATCAAAAGTTGCACACTCTACCAAGTGAGCCAGCCAGACACCCTCAGAACAGTATATCTTAATTCTTATTTCTCTGGTTGTGGTCATTTATTCCTTTAACAGTAGTTTGTTGAGTACCTATTTCGCCGAAGGCTGGTAGACACTAGGAATATGGTGATGGATGTGACCCTTGAGCTAGGAAAGCTCAAGTTCCTGGGGTTTTTTTCCCACTACCTGGAATTTCTCACCTAATGCTTTACAAGCCCTCTCTGTCCTGCCAGCCCCACATCAGGCCTCAGGTACTCCACGCAGGCCACTCTACCAGATCCTTCTCTGAGCTTCGACAGCCCTGGAGCAGTGTGGCTCAGTCGTCTCTGCCAACCCAGACTACCCTTTTTCCCCTAGGCTTTCGTGTGCCTGGCACAGTGCCGAGCAGCACAGGGACCCTGCTTGACAGGTGTTTGCTCACAGACTTGTGAAATTGAAGGCCAGACAGAATGCAGAGAGTACCTCTTCTGAGGCTTGCATTTCCCAGAGGAAGTCATGGAGAGAGGCCCGTGACTTAAATAACAAAAATTGACTAAATGAGTCCCCAGCCCATTTCTTCAATAGCAGAGGCCCTATATTCATCTTAGATTTCGTTGTTGTTGCCTTGTTTTTCTCTCTTTATTCCTGCTCTTTGGTATTTTGACCAGCCAACTGGTGTGGGGGAGCCCTTGACTCTGTGATCTTATTACTAACTAGCTCTGTGACCGAGCATGTCAACCAGAGGGCAGGTGCATTGGACTGAAAAAGCAGAGCCAGCCTCTCTCTCTCCCTCGCCTGCTCACTTGAGTGGTCCCACCCAGGCTGCCGCTTCCTCCAGCCCAGCTTCTCCCCCCGAAAGTGGCAGCTCCATTTGCTCAGACTCTCAGTCTGGCTTCCTGTCTTCAATTCCATTGGACAGAGGGGGGATCCCCCACCTCGTTCTTCAGTAATGCCTCTGCCGGCGAGCCTTGGAAGACTGACACTCAGAACGCCATTTACTGTCCTACATCTGCTAGGATCTAGAGGAGAGAAGTAAATTGTTGGAGCCCCTGGCATCCAGCACAGCACCCTGTTGGTGAGAGAAGAAATCATAGCAAGCGTGGCTCAGTGGAAGTGCACACTCTAGTTAGGTAGGAATGGGGTTCCGCTCCGGGGTCGCCATCTGCTGATTTGTGTGCTGCCCGACTTTGGGTAGGCAGGTTGCCTGACATCTCTGAGCTTTAGTTTCCTTGCCTTTAAATAGGGAGTTGGTAGCACCTGCGCACATGAAGGTCTTGGCACCATGTCTGGTCGCCTACGGAAGCTACTCCTCCTGCTAACGGCAGGGCCCCCGCTCACCTAGAAATCAGTCAGTAAAGGCTTGGGGGGCAGCCGGGGCGGGGGAACCACAGAGTCATCACTGGAATTTCTCTCCTGGAGCTTCCAGTCTCGTTGGGACAGTATGATAGTTAAATATACAGCTAAAGACATGTTCCAACTTGAGAAGAAATGAGAAGAATCGGACCATGATAGAAGCAATTTTCTTGTATCCGGACCGTCAGAAGCCAGCCCAGAGCCGCACTTTAGCAGGTCGTTGCGGCCTCTTCCTCTCCCGAGCAGAGATTAGCAGACAAGTTGTTGCCGGTACAGGGGTGCTGGGTAGCCCCCACGGCGAGCCATGTCTGCCAGCCCGGCAGGGCCAGGGAGGGGTAGACTGGCCTCCCCGCCTGCTCTCTCAGTGGAAAGCAGCCCAGGGAGCCCGGGCTCCAGAGAATAGCAGTCAGGGCTGTCGTGTGATGGCAAAGCCCGTGTCAGCGCGGCTCCGGGGCACCTGGACTGCGGGGGGAGGGGAGGTGGGGGCCTGGTGAGGCTTTGAAGCACCACACCCTTCCGCTGAGTGGCTTTCCAGATTCTCCTCCAGTGAAGGAAGTGACCCCTACTGCTGTGGAAACCCCTCGGGGTCAAGAGTGATCACATTTGGAACGATCGGGGCCCAGAGCTTGTTCCAGGGCACCATCAGTCGTCACAAGATAGAACCCCAGGTCTTGTGGCAGCAGGAACCTTGATGACTATTTGTCACAAGGAGGTGCTGTTCTGGTGTGTTTTTCCTCACTTAATGTTCATGAAAAACCAATGAGATTGGTACGAGCATTGTCCCCATTCTACAGAGGAGGAAACTGAGGTACAAACCGGTAAAGTAACCCCTGTGAGGGAATAGAGCTCATGGGAAGGAAAAAAAACCAGCCAGCCTGAGGAGGCTGTTCGCTTCCCGACTGTGCAGCCGGCCTCCTGGTGTGGGTAGTTGTTGATCGGTCCACAGGTTCACAGGTACAGTGACCTCCTTCCTGGTCCCATGGAGCGCACGCCCCAGGCAGGAGGGTCTCAGCACAAGCTCAAACTCTTAGAAGTGCTGGGAAGAGCACTCGTCCAGCCTGATGGGCAGGAAGTTGGAGCAGAGGACCCCCAAGGTGCCTGCAGACTGTGAGAGCCTCTGCCCCGAGTGAGGATATACTCAGGCCAGAGGGAAAACCACCATCTACTTCATGAAAACGCTCCCCTAAGATTATTGTGAAACTTATTTTTGTAACATTTAACATCATGTGTAGTTTCTTAAATGATTTTCAACTACGTGAGATTGTCCAAGGATTCTCTGTTACCAAAGCTGATTTTTCAGTTAGTGAGCCAAATAGAAAGTCTGTCCATTTTCCTCCTTCCTGGATCGTGGCCCTTCCTAGTACCCTCCACTGACCTCTGTCCTTTTTTTTTTTTTCCTTTGGTCTTTACATTTCATCTTGGGACAAACTTCTTTCGGTACTTACTTTGCTTCAAACTTCACAACACCCTGTTTTTATCCCAGTTAGAGTGGCATCAATTAAATATGTTGCTTATAAATAAAATAGCTAGGACACATTGATTATCTTGGATGAGAGTAGGAATTTCACATAACCACAGGTAGAGGCTTCCTAGATGTCCCTTCCAGATTGCTCTGAACAGTCCAGTAAGTGTTGTCAAATCAACAGGCGTTCTGTGCCTGGATGGTGGCGGTGGTCGGTGATTCTTCTGCTGGGGGGTGCTCAGTCCTCTGCTGCAGACTGAAGCCACCTTGCAGGAACCAGGGGGAATGACAGATTGGCTGCCCCAGGACCAAAAAGGACCTTAGAATGTTTTCCTAGAGTATGGTGTCCAGATACTTGGCTTTGTCTGGGAGGAAGGAAGCAGAATTAACGTGGAATCAAGTCATGAACTTTGACAGTTGCTCTTGGCTACACAGCACAGCCGTGGGCGGGAGGATGTTTTACTGCCACTTGTCTCTCGTTAAACCATCTAAAGGGGCACCTGCTGGGCTCAGTCAGTTAGGCATCTGACTTCAGCTCAGGTCATGATCTCATAGGTCGTGAGTTCAAGCCCCGCATCGGGCTCTGTGCTGTCAGTGCAGGGCTCACTTCGGATCCTCTGTCCCCACTCTCTCTCTGCCCTTCCCCTACTTGCATTCTCTCTCTGTCTCTGTCTCTCTCTCTCTTTCTTTCAAAAATAAATAAAAACATTTTTAAAAAAATCTAAATATATGAGCACTAGTCCTTCTGAAATCTTCAGAGCATCTCTTCTCCCAGACAGAGCAGGGATTTATTTATTATCGGTACTTTATTCTAGTAAACCTACAACGTATCTCATGTTCATCCATAAAACAGAACACAAGGATGACATAAATGAACTCAGCTCCATTTTACAGGCGGAAAGGTTAAGGCCGGTAGAACCCTACCCCTACCCGGAGTCTGCGAGAGAACAGAGACGAGGCCAGAGCTGCTGGCTCCCAGCTTGGGGTTATATAACTCCCCGACTCCTCAAGTCCCTGGAAACTGAGGCCAATTCCCTGGAAGATCATTCTGTTCTCTCCTGTTTTTTCAAGAATAGAGCCAGCTTGATCACTGGCTCTGAGGATTGTATGAGAATGTCCCGTTTTCTCTCTTCCATGAACTGAATGCCTACCATCACGATCATTGTTTAATCAGGTTATATTGGAACCTGCCTGGATCCCATATGTTTATATTTGTTTGGCTTATATTTCAAAGACTCTTATTTTATTTGTGTAGACCGTCCTCAGTTTCCAAAAAGGATTTGAAAAGACAAAGGAAATAAATAAGAGAGATGAATACAATAGGAACACAAAACCACAACCACAGAAAGGAGGCAGAAGTGATGACATCTGTCGGGTGAGCATAGTTCCTGTGACTGGGCATCATAGTGTCTGATTTCAGCATCAGAAAAGCAGCAGCCCTGCTCTGCGGGAGGCAAGGGGCCCTGAGAATCACCAACAGTGCTCCGGTTGGGAGCAGACGGCTGCACCCCCCTGCCTCTGGCACGTGTCACACACGCGGACTTGCGTGACTTCACAGTCACTGTCTCCATATCGCTCAGAAGTTGAAGGAGCAAACCCTTGGCCCAGTGACTGGGTGAGGGCTGACCGACAAAGCTAGGGCACGGGAGTCCCGTTCTGCTGACAGAGGTGCTGGTGTCACCCACGAGTAAAGGCAGAGGGGCGCGGGGCAGGGGCCACCAGAGCTCTACCGCCCTGGCCTTGCTGGCGGCCAATGACAAAGCCCCCAGAAGAGGAGGCAGCGTGACAGGCAGGCAGGAGAAGCCGGGGTTTTCCTCTCCTGCGACAGGCTCGTTCACCGAAGCAAACCTAGGCTGACCCGAGCAGCGTGGGCTCCTGACGGAAGAGCAGCCTTCCCTCTGGTTGACCGGAGTTGTGCAGACAGTTTTCCTTCTGACAAGTAAAACCTCAGCGTTGAAGAATCCTCATCCTGTCATTTTTAACCTTAATGAGAGTAGAACGAGCCCCTGGCACGAGGTGCGGTGGAGTCAGGAGAAGTGGCCTTAAGTGAAAGCACAGCTGTGGGGTTTACAGACTGCGCTGCAGGGAGGCGGCCTCCAGCGGGGCGGCCAGCCTCACCGTAGACTTTCCAACACTAATGAATCGGGAACTCCATGCTGAACAGGATTTAGTTTGATGGGTCCCTGTGCCAGCAGATGGATGTATTTTTCTTGAAAGCCCAAGGTGCCAGAAGTCTCCATGATTACGTTACTGGAGCAAGGTTCTTTTTTTTGTGGTTTGGGAAGTTGAGCGTCAGGACTGCAGGATCCTCTTGCTCTTTCTCACTCTTATTTTTTCCAGGTCAGAACCAGAGCTTGGGGTGGGGAGGAAAATCCTGCTGAATGAGCAAGTTCTTTCTTAAAAAGCTCTCTCCAAGTCCAAAAAGACTTCAGTGGACTTAGGAGAAAGAAACTTAATCCATGGCCACAGAATCGTTGTGAACCAAGGGGAAGCCAAGTCCACAGCATCTTTGTCTTATAAAAGAAAGCAAAGAGGAGATGGAAAAAAAGAAATAATGCTTAGGAGATCCAAGCCAAACAAGAAGAACTAAAGAAGAAAAACTAAAGATCATCTCGGAGAATGTGAAGATTTCCTTCTAATAAGATTTTTCAATGACAAAACCGAGGCTCAGGTAGAAGTGACTGCCGCCCGCTGAAAGGGCCGTACGCGGCATGCCCACACGTTGGACCTGTGTTGGGATTTACCACTTCCGGCTTCGGGTGGAGTTGGATACTCCGCAAGGCCAGTGGGCCGTGAGGGGAAGAGCCGACCATGCAGCGGCTGGAGGCTTCCCAGGCTGGTCCTTGACCTGCGTTTGAACCTTGGTCCTAATAGCTAGCAGATTGAAGGAGGCTCACAGGCCTCCCGGAGAACCCATGTTGGTTTGAACTCGAGCTGTCCTGGTTCAAGGACCAGCACTCTGCTGTTTGTTAACAGCTACCTCCCTTAGGACACCCCTGTGAGAGGACCCTGGAGCCTGACTCCCGGGTTCCCTGCTCGGGCCCAAAGCAGCCTGCAGGTCACAATCTGGGCCATGGTCAGAGACATCTGGTTGCCCATCAGAGGTCATTTTGAAGCTATTGGGGCCAAAATAGGCAACTTCTAAAACTCTTAATGTTTGTTTGTTTGTTTTGTTTTTTTGTTTTGTTTTGTTTTTTGCCTTCCCAAGGTCGGGCCAGGCATTTTCAAAAGCACCAGAAGCTCTGAGCTGGGATCTTCCTTAGCTGATGGAGTTTAATGCCAAGTGGCCCGTGCATAATGTTCTCCAGGAGCATGGCTTTTGGGAACCTTGCACCCGAGCAGATTGAAGCTTGATTGCTCGCTAGCCAAGGGGAACGTCTGGACCGCCACCTCTAGCCACCCTTTCCTGTCCTGTCCCATTATTCTTTTTCATTCATTCTCATGAATGTAATCTGGCCCATTGGCTCCACTGGGCTGGCATACAAAATAAGGTCCCATTTCCTTGAACTGTCACAAGTGGCTCCATGCACCCCTCCGCTGCTAAGCCTGGGGCATTCCTTCCTTGCTGGGGAGGTTTATGTGGTCCTAAACCTGTCACTCTTACTGCTTCCTTGCCACCTGCGGGGAGAAGGGCCTGGCCACCGCCCTCCCCATTACCATTCCCCACCCCCAAAGCCAGAGGGACTGAGGAGGACCTGTCACAGGCCCAGCTACCCTGACGGGCCTGTGGCCCACATTCCCGTGGCGAATGAGGGAGGACTGTTCTCTCCCGGCAGCCCTAGCCCCTCCCTCATCACCCACACTGCCAGTTTCCTGAGGCCCCGCCTGGATTGGGGGTGGGGGGTACTGCGCCCAAAGGGGTCCTAGCAGGAGTCTCATACTCCCGCTGCCCAGCACCTGCCCTCCTCTTTGATGTAGCCTGAGCCCCTGGAAGTAAAAGGCTCTTCCATTTCCTGCCCAAGGGAGATTGGCCTGGTCTTTGTCCAGAGGAAAGCCTAGCCTCTAACTAGACCCACTGAAAGGCCTTTTTCCTCTGCTGTGGAGGCCGACGGAGTGACCTTCTTACTGCCTTTTGGGCTTCCCTCTCTCCTCACCCAGTACCAGGAATGTGGTGCAATTGGAAACCGTCCTCCCGGGCAAAGGTGGGCTAGCAGCAGCTGCCTCCGGAAAAGGGGAAGATGGACCCTGTGAAGTGTCGTCGTGCCGGTCACTCCAAACTGAGCGACTCCACGGTGGGTCCCTGCCATCTTGACGTGACCTGTAGGCCTGCCTGTTGCCTTGCTGTGCCTGGCTCATAGGACGTAGTAAACATTCTCGAGAGAAGGACTGTGTGCATCTTCAAAGGCACAGATGAAATGGGAGCACCTGGGCACCAAGGGGATTGGAGCCGATGTTTCTCATCTGGGGACAGCTACTGAGGCGTGCAGATGTGAGGCAGAATTTATTCACCGAAGTAAGAGGACGCGAGACAAACTCAGGGTGACTGAGACCCTGGCTGTAAGTTGGGTGACTGGACAGTTGTTAATAGGTAAACAGAAATGCTCCGAGTCTCTCTCGGCAAGTCAGCTCAGTGACATGCTTTGAGCACATGTGGTGGCCGCTGATGAGGGCCCTGAGCGCCAGGGGTACCTGGTGAAGCTCTCCACCCTGTGCCCTTGCACTCGCTGGGCCGAGAGGCCCTGCTTCCAGTTACCAGAGGGAATATGAGAGATTGACTTTCACAGAGAGAAGCTCAGAGGATGTGTGGGGTCTCACTGGCATAGGCAGAAAGGGCGCTCCTAGAAGCAGTCACGGCACAAGGAGGGGCCAGAGGTGTGAAGGTACATGGCGTGACCCAAGCTCGCACAGTGAGCACTACAGCATGAGAGAAGTGCATGGAATTCTGCAGCAGGAGCGGAGGGGGTGGGGGCACCCTTCCCTGTTCACACTCCTGTTTCTCCCTGAAGACTCCTATCACCTACCCGGAGGTCCTCCCCGGTTGGAACCTTGTCCTCAGCACATGCCCCCCGCACCACCCCTCTGTTACAGTCCCTTTTTGTTCATGTAAGCAACCAACCCCCAGAGAGCCCAGGCTGTTTAATTCATTTTTATACCTGTGGCAAATAGACAGCAGGAAGCCATCAAAGGTATTTAAAGAGGGAAGTGTCATCAGGCCTGTATTTTAGAAAGATAACTCAGCACATTGTGGAGAATGGAACCAAGAAGTGGGTAGAAATATACTGTGTCTGGCAGTAGATGGGGTGCCCGGGGGGCTCAGTCGGTTGAGCGTCTGACTTCAGCTCAGCTCATGATCTCACTGTTCGTGAGTTAGAGCCCCGCATCAGGCTGTGTGCAGACAGCTCGGAGCCTGCTTCGGATTCCGTGTCTCCCTCTCTCTGCCCCTCCCCCAACCCTCAAAAAATGAATTAACACTGAAAAAAAAATTTTAGCAAACAGTAGAGATCTGGAAGGCCAGCAGAGACCCAACACGGCTCAGTCAAGGCTCTGACTCTGCTCTTCTGCAGGTCTCTAAAGTCAGCTTCATCTGTGAGTTGGCTTCATTCTTAGGCTGATAACAAGCTCCTTGCAACAGCTCTGGCCACTCAAGCCCAGAAGCACTCGGCATAAACATCCCCTCTTCTCTCATTGGCTTCCATTAGGTCACATGTCTATTCCTGAACCAGTTCCTAGGGAATTCCAATTCCAGGAAATGCTATGCACTGATTGGCTTGGGTTCCTGATCAGTTACTGAAAGGTGTATGTGATTAGCTTAGAACCATCAGGCCCAGCCCTGGAAACTGGATCGACCTCTCCCTGGATTCCCTGGACTGAATGGGAGAGTAACGAGCTGAACAAATCTAGGGCATCACTGGGAAGGAGGAAATGACTGCCTGACATGCACCTAGGTCTGCCGCATAGGCCAGTTGGACCCATTCATTTGTGTATTGAACCTTGCACAGAGTAGGTACCTACAAACACACCTACACACCCATGGCGACACACTTTGTGGATTCGTTTGGGAAATGTGTTCTCGTCCTGGGTGAATTTCAGACCTCTCACGGAGGACCTTTTCACCCCAACCTCCAACTCTCCATTCCTTGACTTCAACTCATATGTTGAGATTGACTGCCGTCTCCAGGGTCAGACGCAGCTTCCTCTCTGACTGCAGTCTCCTGTGTTCCCCACTCGCTCTTGCACCGGCTCTTACAATTCCTCTCCTTGACCTCATGGACACTCAGGAGGCCAGTGTTGTCCAGCGGTTAGCAACGTGGATCACACTTTAGCTCTGCGACTTACTGGCTAATTTCGGCTAAATACTTGAAACTCCTCTGTAACATATGGATAGGAGCCAACCTCCCAGGGCTGTTTCAATAGAGGATTAAGGACTGAGAATACGCTCAATAAATATTAGCTTCATACAAGACATCTGTCACCAGGATCTTTCTGTTTGCTTCCAATCAGCCCCTTTCATTTTTATTTCTTGCCCGTTCCCCCTGAGAGTCTCTGGCACTGCTGTTGCCAATATTGTATCTCTGCTCCCCGCTCCATTATTCTTCCCTCAAAGCTTCCTGGCAAATGCTCAGCTTTGGACCAACCTACCTTTCTTCATGCCAGTGTCTAAGTTGCTAGAAAAAAAAATCAACATCTGGGCAGATGGTTGCTACAGTAACTCCAGTTCCTGTGGCCTCAGCTGGACCGTTAATGCTCCCTGGCAATCCTCGTGCTCTTCCCTGGTCAACAGTTTTTCCTGTTCTCCAAAGAAACGGTTTCAAGCCTTCATTGGTCGCCTCCAACCTCTTTTCCTTCCCTCACCAAAGCCTCCATTCCTTGAGGACAATTTGACCTCCTCATTCTCAGAAAAGACAAAAAATCAGACTGGAACATTCTAAACCACCACCATCCCCCATCCAGCTCCCCCACCCCTGCCCAGTCCAGATATACTTGCATCCCTGCCCAGCCTTCCCTACCACTACAGTGGAGAAAGGGTCTTCCACTTGGACATTGGCTTCCAGTCCTTCCTGTTGTCTCAGACACCTTGACGTTTTAGTGATCTCCATCTCCCCTTTGTCTTTGAGCCCTCTCCGTGGAGTGCGTCTTTTCTGTGTGCACTTCAGCAAGCCTGCTCTCGAACAGCACGCTCTCCTTTAAGCCCTCATCCTTTTGTCCTGTCCTGTTCCACTCCTTTCACCTTGACCCTTGCCCACCACCATGCGATTTGCTGAAAGAGTCACATGTACTCCTGATCCCTACTTCCTCACCTTCTACTCATTTCTCACCCCATCACACCCTGATCTCTGCCCCCACCACTCTGCTGAGGGTCCTTGTTACTAAATACAGTGGATTTTTTTGTTTTGTGTGTTTGCTCCTCTCTTACTTGACCTCCTAAAAGGATTTAATGCTGCTGACCGCTCCCTCAAGGCATGTTCCCCTCTTGGCTCAAACCGTAACTCAGAACTCCATGGCCACTCCTTCTTAGTCTCCATTGCCCAGCTCTGAAATACAGCTGTTCTATCAAAGACTGACCTCATTTTTACTCTACATACTCTCATAGGACATTCTCATTCACACCAATGGCTTTAGTCACCATCTTAGTTATTACTTAGAGGCTTCCGAATTTGTATCTCCAGATGAATCTTGCCAACAAAGTTCAGAATTATTTATACAAGCTGCCTACTGTTCATCTCCACTGAGATGCCTCTTAGACACCTTAAAATCAACACTCCCAACCTGAATTCAAGCTTTCCTTCCAAACTTGCCATTCTTCTTGTCACAGCGCATAACAGCACCATCTGCCCTGTGCCCAAGGCAGAGCACCTTCAACATTATCTTTGACACCTCCCTCTCTGGCAGGCTTTCCATCCAGACCATTACTGAGTCCTGTAATTCTGGTGAGGTGGAAAGAGCGTGGGTTTTAGCTGAAATTCTAATTGTGGTTTGGACAAATTACTTAACCTTTCTTAGCCTCAAGTTCCTCCCCTGTAAAAAGGAAATTGTAATACCTAATTCAGATGTTTGTGGTCAGGGTAAAGGAGAGCATTTATTTGGTAGGTATTCAATAAATCAAAGTTCTCCATTCAGTAAATATGAGAGCTCTCCTATCCCATCCCTTTCTCCCCCTCCTCATCACCACCTCTGCTTACTCACCTAAGTGTTAAACTGGTATTCATATAGTTTCTTGACCTCAAGAATCCCCCAGAATGAAATTTCCCATGATTCCTAAAAACTACAGCTTCTGTCTCATCATAGTTACCGTAAAGAATTCGGAAAATGCAAAGAAAGGAAAGGAACACTGTTGCCATTTTCCTTCCAGTCTTTCTTCTATGTGACCTTTGTTCTGTTTTTACATCATTTTCTTGATATATAATCAAGTATGCATCCTGCTTTTTTCAGATATTTTCCCAGATGAATAAGAATTCTTCACAGCTGCTATTTTGCACGTGACTATATGGTGTAATTTACTTAACCACTCTGCTTTTGCTTGTCTTTTAGACTTTCTAGTAAATGATACTGAATGGTTTTACAAAAAACTTTCCTCTTATATTTATGATAGTTTTTCTAAGTCATACAGTCTTAAATCACTGAATCTAAGAATTTGAACATTTCTAAGCAGTGCAGTCTTTGAAATGGACTAAATGAATATAGGACTGGCCTCTGCTACAAAGAGGAAAGTAAAGAGAAAACGGTATAGTTAATAGATTTTTTTTTTTAACTTCTGTTCTACTGAAAGAGGGCTGGGAAGATCCAAGCAGTGCTCTGTAGGGAAAACATGCCTTTGACTTGAAGTTCCTGGCTTCATGATGGCGAAGAAGGGCTTGTTTCTGTTTTTGTATTTTCATCTGGGTCAGTAAGAGGACAGGCCATTCCTACAAGCTTGTTTCCCTCTAAGGAAGAGAAAAATCATCCAGCATCTAATGATGCAGATCTGTGTTAACAGCCTTGCAGTTAAAAAAAAAAAAAAAAAAGTTATAATAATGTACCCTCCTAATGTGCAGTTAGTTTTAGTTAAAATTTCCCTGGCGCTTTAAAAACCCAGTAAATTTGTAAATCTAGTAATTGGCTCGAGGCATAAAAAGGCTAAACCCGCCACATCCCAGCTCGGCTCTAGCAGGACGCACACAACTGCCCTGAGCTCTGGCTTCCCGGCGACACAGACTGAGCTTTGCACCTGAGCACTCCCCTCCGGAATCCGGAAAGAAGCCAAGACCTCATTACCAGCTCCTCGTTCCTGGTCGTCCCTGATCAGAGAACACTGCTGAGTGCCTCAAAGTTAACATGTCCAAAGTCAAACCTGTGACTTCCTAGCCACCCCCAGATTCAGCCATGGAACAGTCACCTGCCTGAGTGATGGTTCAAATCAAAAGCTTGAACTGTCCTTGACCTCTTCTTTTCCAACCCCACCCCTCCCCAACACAGAATCCTACATCGCCTGTCAACTCCCCTTCTTGAAACTAACTTCTTTTTTATTTTTTAAGTTTGTTTATTTATTTATTTATTTATTTATTTATTTTTGAGACAGGGAGAGAGAGAGCAGGGTAGGGCAGAGAGAGAGAGGAAGAGAGAATTCCAGCAAGCTCCATGCTGTCAGTACAGAGCCCAACCCAGGGCTCAATCTCCCAAACTGTGAGATCATGACCTGAGCCGAGATCAGGAGTCGGACACTTAACCGACTAAGCCACCCAGGCACCGCTGAGGTAGATTCTTAAATGGTCCATTTCTCTCTCCCTCTTGGGCCCCCTCCCTGACCCTTTCGCCCCAGCCCCCATCAGTGCTCTCTCGCACTGCTGGGTAACCCCCTATGGGGCTCCTGCTTCTGCACCCTACCCTACAGCCTGCTCTCTACACAGTAGCCAGAGGGATCTTTAAAACTGAATTTTGATCATGTCACCCACCCATCCCTTACCAAAGGCTTATTATGAATTATGAATGTAATTCTAAGGTGGCCAACGAGGTTCTGCATGTCCTGCCCTGGCCTCCCTCCCCAGCATCACTGCCCACCACGTCCCCTGTGCCTACTGGCTTCTGGCTCACCAGCCACCCTTCAGCGCCTGGACTCCTGCGTCGGGGCCTCTGCACATGCCGTGCTCTCCGCCAGCAAGAATGTTCTTTTCTCCCCGTCCTCCACCCCCATAATCTAGTTAATTCCCTCCTCCTTCCCTCATTCCCAGTCTAGTTCACGTTATTTACTTTTGTAGAAATGTGGGAGTCTTCTTCCTGATTCAGAGAATCTATATTAATTGGAAGCTTTGTATTCATTCATTCACTCATTCGTGTGGATTGATTATCTATCTGTCTTCTCTACCATGAAGGAGGCCCCTCTCTGCCTCTCTTCACTGATCTTTCCCTATCGGCTAGCTCAGTGTCTGGCACCAAGTAACTGCTTAATAAATTATTGGTTACCTACAAAATGAATTAAGTAGAGTCCAGCAGCAGCCCTCACTGATGACAGTGTCCCATACGGCACGGCTCTTCCCAGAGATGGCAGGCCTGGAATCTCCATGACATGTCAGATGGAGGGAATGTGATTTTGCTTGATTTTTTTTTTCTTTTTCATTTCAGCTGTCAGAATGAATAAAACATGCTGCCTAGACTTAATTGTTTTTTGCTTCTCTCTCTCTCCAGCTAAAGCTTGCTTTCACTCTGGATCACGAGACCGGATTGCCTCAAGGATGTCACATCTACGAGTACCGCGACAGCAACAAGTAAGCCGCTCGGGGGAAGGAGGGTCACCTCACTGTCCTAGAGAGGCAGTGCCTTGCGGCTGGCTTACACTGGGCTGCTCCTACAAAGGGATTGTCAGGAAGAGAATCACACCTTGGGGGACTTTACCGGAAAATAGCTGGCACAAAAGTGTATCTCCTGTAAAAGCTGTCAAGCTCCTAAAGACGGGAGCTGAAGGACTCTTAGGGGATGTGCTAGATGTTTATGAAGAAGCAGACCTTCCTTCCCAGGCTCCAGCTTTCCTCTCCCACCCCCCACCCCCACTAACTCTCCAGTGATGTGCTTGCTAATTTGGTTCACGGTGTGACTTTGGCTTTTGCTGTGGTTCCGTCCACATAAGTGGATAGGTTTTATTGTGTTAGCCTACCCTGTGAATTTTAAAATTGGGGGATTTCTGGGTCCCTACAGAGATCTAAGTTGGGGATCTTATTATTAGCAAGGTGGCACCCGGCATATTTTTACAGCACCTCTCCGCTTCCCCGCAGACTGCCTCCCTGACCATGTAGTTTTGTCTGTGAGACGGGGAAAGTGGTGGCGAGTACCCGATGATAACAGTGACAGTGATGACGACAGACATTGACGGCAGCTACCAGCGAGCACCCACTTCCCATGCGTCAGGCACACTACTGCAGATATTACATCATCCCTTTCCATCCTCATAGCAACTGGAAGAGGTCTCGTTCCTTGTTATCATTGTCGTATTGCAGAAGCTGAAGTCTAGGGAACGTAACTTGCTCATGGGCACACGCCACAGCTGTGTGAGGAAGAGTCAGCACGATCACACTGAGTCCAGGAAGGGAACAGACGAACAGTTGTCCCACGTTGCTGCTTTTGGAAACCCCAGTCAATGGCAAGAACAGTCTCAACCTGGACTCGAGGGCTAATTGTTTAAATATCTAGGCTATTTAATTTTACCCATTGGAAGGAATTGAACGGGCACATGCCAGTGGAACTATACTTTCCGTTCCAGAAGAGAAGCTTGGGTCTTCCTGAAGAAGACTCCCTCTGTTATGGGTGGAAAATGGGTTACTGGGTGCCTTCATGACCAACTCTCTGTTTGCGTTGCTGTCAAGGCATTATTCTTGCTTGTGATTTATCTTTAGAGGATGCCACCCCTTCAGTTCCTACCAAGTTCATCATTTAGGAAAGGTTGACCAAGCACTTTCTACCCCACCGTTTGCCGTCCTGGATGGCAGTTTCTGGAGTCCTAGGGTTTCTAGGCCATTTTGTCAGAAATACCATCACACTTTTCACAGTGGTTCATTCATCAGAGAAGTGGGGCTGGGCTTCTCGGGTCCAGGGACTGGTGGGGACAACTGAAATGAGCCCCTTGGTGGCAGGTGTGAGCGTCGCCAGGGAGTAAGAGAAATGTCAGCCATACGCTGCTGTCCATGCCAGCCTGTGCCCCCCGGGCCAGTGCTTGCTGGGTGGCAGCCTCGTCCATGCACGCCCATCTCTTGGCCCAGAAGGTTTACAGACTCCGCTTCTGGCCTGACTTCCTCCTCTTTGGGAAAAAGGTTGGCAGCATTTTTGTCCAGCAGGAGGATGACACTGGCCTTCCTTCCTTTAAGGTCATGTCTTAGCAACTCAAAGGTGCATTGACAGCCACAACTGAGGGAGTGTTTGGAGCAGAGAGGAGAAAATGGCCTAGTTCTGTTTCTTGGCCTAATCCCCAGCTCCTAGCATATTTTCAGAGTCAACATGAAAGAGGAGAATTTAGGGGGTGTAAATATTGATCAGCTTTGGCCCCCTGAGATGTGTAAAAGAAAGCATTTGTGTAGGAAAGCAGATAGCAGCCATGACCCAGGGAACTGTGGCCATCAAATGTCTAGCGACGCCTCTCTGCAAGTCTGTCCGGTTTGTCTTGGAGGCAGTCTGAGGGGTTCATTCTCAATTTGTGGACAAATTTCTTAAGGTCTGAGCCTCCGGTTCTGTTGAGAACAGTGGAACTAATGATACCTTCTGCCATAACTGGGGGAATGATCGTCCTGGGGCCTGGAATGACATGGTAAAGACATCATCACAGCCTGTCATATAAAGTGGCCACAGGAAGTGTCAATTGCCTCTCCTCCCCAAACAGAAAGTATATGTCATGACTTCATCCTGTTCTCTTTTCCCAGTGCCGGCAGGGCCACGTCCGCGAGCTGTGGCTACAGTTAACAGAGTACTGGGTAGGGAAGGGGCTGGTGCACATGTCTTTGACAGCCCTCGGCTCTGTGCGACGCACTCTGTCTAAAGTCAGACTCCTCTCCCCATGCGTGATTTGTGAGTTGAAGCATGTAGAATCCCATGAACTTGACTGTGACTTTCTCCTCTCCCCTAGGCCCTGCCCTGTGTTTCTCGTTCACTTTAAGGGTCATTTCCCCTAGAGTGCCTCAGTCCCGCTGTTGGCATAACAGTGATGTTCAGGAAGTGAGGATATTTCGCCCCACGCCCTGAGGGGCCCATGTTGCCTCAGGCAGTAACATGAAGGCTAGAGCAGCAGAGAGATGAGGTGCTGTATGTGAAAGAAATTAGCTTGGTGTCTGGAGATTTGTTTGGTACAATTAATTATTGAAACTACTACTTCTATGTGGGAATGCCCCACAGTATAATTCATAGTCATTTTAGTATTCCTCTCTGCCAAATTCAGTCTGTCTGTGAAAAAGGCGCTGTGAGTCTGGAGGCTGTAGGACATTTCTCCCCGTGGTATTTCCTTTCAAATGGAGCAGCCCTGGGGCACCTGGGTGGCTCGGTCGGTTTAACATCCGACTCTTGATTCTGGCTCTGATCATGATCTCACGGTTCAGTTCATGAGATGGAGCCCCACGTTGGGCTCCGCACAGTGCAGAGCCTGCTTGGGATTCTCTCTCCCTCTCTGTCTCTCTCTCCACCCCTCCCCTGCTCGCTTGTACTCATGTTCTCTCTCTCAAAATAAATACATAAACATTTAAAAAAATTTTTTTTAATGGAGTGGCCCTTGAAAATAAGCACTCTGCTTTTATTTTCTCTGGACACTCTTATCAGCTTCCTTCTCTGGAACATCCTGGTAGCCCCAATCTGGGGCTTGATGTCATCCCGTTCTCCATCTGCATAAAGGGACTCATACTTGCCACGGGGCTCCAAGGAGGACAGGCCCTGGGACTTGTCCATATCTGGCCAGACTTGGACCCTGCTTCTTCTTGAGCTGCAGGGCATAGTTCTCATAAACATTCCCAAAGCTCAGAGGTTATCAGGAAAAAGAAGCTGTCCTATTGTGCCTCAGGTTAGATGAGTAAAGCCTTCACTCAGATTATCCCATCAACCTCCCAGAAGCTGTTCAAAGCTGCCTCTAAGAGGTGTGAAGCCTCCCCTTCATCCTGACCCCCACAGGTGCTACCAGTCACCACCATGGACCTGAGGACCACCTTCTTTTTTCCTGTTGCAGAAAGTTTCACTGCCTTTAATATGCAATCCAGTGAATCCGGGACTGATTGGCAGTTGTGTTTCTCAAACTGGGGTTTGGAGATCTTTTCACGGAACAGAACAGACCCCAAAGGGCGCATAAGTGCTTCATGAAAGCTCAGTTATGCATTCCTTAGGCCCCTGCTGCATACCACGTGTAGTGCTAGGCACCAGGCACAAACGGGGTGACTTGGTCCTGCCCCACCACCTTGAGGGGTTTGTGTAAGCAGCAGACCGCATGGCAGCCCCACCGGTGATGGGCAGGGGGTGGTTAGTCAAGTGCTGTGGGACTTCGGAGCACCACACAGGTGCCTGTCTCCTTTGCAGCTTTTAGTTCTGGTCGCTTTTGAGACCTTATTTTTGTCTTCGGGGTTCCGCAGTTTTACTTCGTTCAGTCTAAGAGTAGATTGGTCTTTACTGTGTTGCTGGGGATTCAGTGTTATTCTTTCCATTCAGGAACTCTTCTCTGCTATCTCCTTGATTCTCTCCAGCCTCTCCTTCTAGCGCTCGGGTGAGAAGCCTGCCATATTATTCTGTCTTCCCTCTCTTTTTCGCATCTCCTTTTCTGCCAGTGCTGTATTCTGGCACTCCTCGAAAACATCCGTGAGTTTACCAGTCTCCTTGTAGCTCTTCATAATCAGCCATTTAAGACGCCTTCCAAATTCGGTTTCATTTTTAATTTTTAGAAATTCTATTCAGAGCTTTTAAAAATCAGCCTGTTGTTTTTTATTTTTTGTTTTTTAGTATCCTAGGTTTTATTATGGTTTCTGTGCCTTTCATCTCTTCATTTGTTTATCCTTATTGCCTCTTTCAAGTATTCGATTATTTCTAGTTTTAAGGGTACCGATTCTCACACACGTTGGGTCTGAAGCCTCACCTTCACGATGGTTCATGGTGGTGTTTCATTCTGTATCAGGAGACTATCTTAAGCAGGGGTTGTTCCCACCGTGGGAACCGATGGGCCATGGATGTGTGTTTTCATCACTTTGGCATTTGTTCTGCCAGAACCCCGAGTTCCAGAGGCCCGGCCAGTTTGGTGTGAATCTCTTGGCTCAGGGTTCCCAGAGCCTGGGTGGTGTGTATACAGCCTCCTCACCCACAAGCAGTGCAGGCTTGGGGTCTCCTTCCTGCAGACAAACCTCTGCCCCACACCACACGCAGATGTTCCTCTCTTCCTGGGCCCTGTTTCATGACCAGTAGCCCTTTCTGGATCCCTGGCCTTTTTTTTTTTTTTTACAAATAGTTTATACCCATCTCCCCCCCCCCTTCCCCACCACTCCCACCAGTCCTCAATTTGTTCTCAGCATTCAATAGTCTTTCATGGTTTGCCTGTCTCCCTCTCCCCAACTATTTTCCCCCTTCTTCTCCCCCACGGTCCTCCGTTAAGTTTCTCATACGTGCAAACATATGGTATTTGTCCTTCTCTGCCTGAATTATTTCGCTCAGCATAACACCCTCAAGGTCCATCCATGTTGCTACACATGGCCAGATTTCATTCTTTCTCATGCCATGTAGTATTCCATCGTGTAGATAAACCACATCTTCTTGATCCATTCGTCTGCTGATGGACACTTAGGCTCTTTCCATGTTTTGGCTATTGTTGAAAGTGCTGCTGTGAACATTGGGGTCCATGTGCCCCTATGCATCAGCATTTCTGTCCTGGGGCAAATTCCTAGCACTGCTATTACTGGGTCATAGGAGAGTTCTATTGTTAATTTTTTGAGGAACCTCCACACTGTTTTCCAAAGGGGCTGCACCAGTTTGCATTCCCACCAACAGTGTAGGAGGATGCCCGTTTCTCCACTGGATCCCTGGCCTTCTGCAAGGCTCTCAGTTCCAGGTCCCTGGCCTGGTCTTCCACCTCCTGTGGGCCATAAAATCCCAGCTCCTATAACTATACTAGGGTTTGGTAATCCCAGCCTCAGTTGCCATGATAAAGGTTCTGGTTTTGACTTTGTGTCCTCAGGTACCTGGGAATTTTCCCGTGATTCTCTCATGCTTAGTTTTATATTTGAATTATTCTCATATATTCCATCCATCATTTGTCTGTGTTTGTGGTGGGAATGAGGCCCACATCAGTTCAGGCTACCATCTTGTCAGAACCAAAAGTCTGAATGAACTTTCTAAAATGTGAATCTGAGTACTCATTCAGCAAGCATTTTGAGAGCTTCTGCTAGGTACCGGTATAGTAATGGCCCCTGAGGCTACAGAGTTGAACGGACACTCACATGACCCTCAGAGGCTCATGGCCTTGTGGAAGGGGCTGGGCCTCCATCACCAGCAAGATAGCTGTGCCGTCGGGCACTTGCTTGCTCCAGCGTGCCCTATACCCCACCTCGACCAGGCCACCTCGCATCTCTCATGCAATAGGCCTCTGCGACCACGCTGTTCCTTTTTTCTAGAACCCCACTCTTTCCCACGACCCTTTTCCCACCCATCTGGAGAACCTCTCTCTCTCCTTCCACTCTCAGCTGAGTATCACTTGTTCCGTGAAGCTGTCCCAGCCCTAACAACCATCACTAAAGGCTGAGGCCAATGTCCCTTCTCCCCGGTCCCATGCCTCACTCATCTGGTTCCACTTCAGCATCCAGCACAGTCCAGTACGGCTTAGGCACTGGTCTGAATGCCTCCACTGGGCTGGGTCCTTGTAAGGGCGGGGCCTTGTTTTGCTCGTTTCAGTGCCCCCATCACTTAGCCCAGTACCTGGCAGCATTCTTGATGAAGAGAGTCGGGGGGCGGGGTGGGGGGAGACACCTAACAGTCTTTTTGAGAAGGAACCTGGATACGAGGAAGTCAAATCTCTTTCCAGCCTTTGTGTTTTTATCTGTCGTAGGATTAGGATAAGGATAAATTACTCATGACATCAGAGAAAACTGATCTTATCGGATAACTGTCTTATTGGATAGTTTGTGAATTCTGAAGAACTAACATGTAGAAGAAAAGCTGAAAAAATTTGATTTAACTCTGTAAATATAATAGATTATAGTTACTTACATCAACTGCCTCCGTTTTTTGCTTGGATGGTGAGGCAGAGTCATAATTACGAAGAGCACTAACTATGCCACACCCTTTGCCCGTGGCCTCCCGGGGGTCTGATCTGTGCAGCATGGTGGTGGTAGGAGTTACCAGCCCTAAATGCCCACAAATCACCAGCTCAGGGCTCTGGGCACACTTGGGTTGTTTTTAGTTCCAAAACCACTCAAGACGGATCTTATTTTCATAATTTTACGGATTTTAAAAAAAGAGAGGGGGGCGTTAAATTGCTCAAGGTCACACTGTGGTCAAGAGCAGAGCCTGCATTACCCCAGTGCTAGGCCGATTCCATGGCGCATGCTGTGCCTTCACACCACCTGCCTTTCTCTCCACAACATAGATCTTGGGTGGGAGGGGGATCCGGTTCTAGCCTCTCCTTGGCAGATATGCCCTAGACGCTCTCGTTCTGGGAAGTTCTGGGATTTCCCATCCCTGCGGACCCCGGGGGAGTGGAGACTGGTCTGACAGAAGGAACTCCTGACTTGTCACCACAGTTCTGAGTTTGGCCAGTCATTCTCCAGGGCAGGTCATTGCCCCTGTGGGACGCAGCCTCTCCATCAGGAACATGAAGATGACGGCACATCTCAGGGTTGGGGGAGAGCAGGATGAGGTGACGCGTGAATGTGTATGTGTAAACAGTTATCGGGCGCAGTGTTCACCCTTGTACCCGCCTGCGCAGCTCATGCCCTGGGCCCTGGCAGACCCGGGCTGTCGCTTTGTGGTGCCCTCTCCTCCCCGTGGCTCAGCCTTGACACCCACAGCCAGTGGGACAGCTTAGTTTGCTAATCTAATGAAACTAAATCTTCTGTTTTTCCTCACTAGCTAGATGACTCACTTTGGCACCTTGAAACCCGTGTCAGATAGCCACCACCTAGAGGTGCCCGAGGAAGCTTCCCCGCAGGAGTGCTTTTCCTCAGCTGAAGAGGGACAGCAGCACTGCCGCCTTCCAGAAGGGAGGGCAGCGCTGGTCCTCGCATCCTCTGCTCCCTGTCCCCCATGGTCACCTCATCACTCAGGCCACTGGCCTTTCTGGCAACAGCCAGGGCCGAGGCAGGACCCCAGGTCCCTTGCCGGCCCACCTGGCTACTTTCCCCCAGCCCCTGGACACATAGTACTTTCTGGACCTGAGGGCCCCCTGACATGCCGGCCTGCCCGGGGGGACCAGCCCACCCAGCATCCTCACTCTCCCGACACTCTCCGCAGTCAGGGCGGACCCGGCAGGCAGAGCTCAGCGCCACGCTGAGAGTCTCTTTCTACTGTCTTGTTTTCATCACGGAGGACATGCCGGGACAGCTCAGGTCCACTGACCAGTAGCCTCCCAGACAAGATGAAGGTGTGAGAAACATATAGGGAGTTGGGGGAGGGGGAGGAAAGGAGGGCCGGCAGGCAGAGGCTCACCCGGCCAGTGGAGCAGCCTGAGCTGCTGCTGTGTATTGGAGGAATCTCAGACCCCATGGGAGCCGTCCTGCCCTGCGACCCCTGCTGCGCTCGGTGTGACCTGGGCCTTCTCGTGGCAGCCCCAGCCCAGCCCGCGCACTGCACGGATCTGCCTCCGCCCCCCATGGTGGGGAGCAACTCCCCCCGTGGCTCCCGTAGGCCTCTCTTCCGAAGGAGGCACTTACGCAGGAGAAACGGGTGGTACAAGCTGCCTCCATTACCAGAGTGGGACTTGGGGCCCCCGCTGGCTCCCCCCTTCTCCCCCACCGTCCCTACCAAATTCTTCTCACCCCTCAGCCAGCGCCTTGGCAGGTCTTGGCAGCTTAGCTGGTGGTTTGACCCAAACCTGCATCGTGAGGTTTCTGAGCCCTTGGCTGTTGTATCCTCGTCGAGCCAGCGTTGGCACGTACATCTGTACGTCTGTTCACAGTGGGGCAAGGGAGCACCAGGAAGTCCCCAGAGCTCCGCACACCCCCTTGCCTGCCCCTCCTCCAATCTGGGTGGATTATCCCTCCCTTCCCCGCCACCCCCCTGACATGACCGCCCCTCTTATCTGCTGGGCCCTGCGCACTGTCTAAAGAATCCTGGCAGGAGCTGCCCCTGGGGGTTCAGAGGGGCCCAGGCCTCGTTACCCCTGACCTCCAGAGCCTCAGGCCCCATCGTCCCGATGAGTGTTAATGAGCCCAGCTCTGCGATTGCCTCCCCTGCTGTCCTCTCTGGTCTACAGAGGAATGCTACCAACAAACTCCTTAGTGATCTGGCGTCCCCATCACCGGTGCGGTGCTGGGGACCCTGCTAAAGGAGTGTCGCACAGGCGCTCCCGTGGAACGTGGGCCCCCCTGGGTCTTCTGCGCGGCCCCTTCCCTCAGCCTCTCTCTTCCTTCCTCTGCTGTCACCAGGGCAGTCCATGCCTTTCCACATCATTCAGGACCACCCCAGGAGCAAGTGTGACCCACCCCCTGGGGTCTTTGCCAAGGTACTAAATTATACTCCCATGAAATACCCAAAGTCCATGAAGGCTTGTTCATCTTCTCTTATCTCCTGGCCCCTTTGGTCAAGCCCTTCAAATCCTGCTAGCTAATTCTTACTCTTCGTATATAATCTCTTTCCTCCCTTATCAGGCCCAGTACATCCGTCATCCCAGCATTTAATCCTAGTCAGGGGCCTGGCAGCCCGGAAAGAGAGTAGGACACACTCCCGGGGAGAGAGGAGGACCCCTGCCTGTCTTCCAGCACGGGGCCATTGCTAGCTTCCGAGGGAAGAGTGGGCCACCTTTTTGCCAGCTGCCAAAGAGGCCCCTCTGGCTGTTCCACTACACCTTTAACTGCTTGTTGAGGGCACTCAGTCTGTCATTGTCCTTGTGCTGGGCATCAGCACACCTCAGTCACCAGCACACTTCACAGTCCTGGTAGACACCACATCTCCCAGGCTTTCAAATGCTTGAGTTGACACAAAGTCAAGCAAAAGCTTTTTCCCAGGTCACCATTGGCAACTCTGTGAACAGTCAGGCCGCCATTTTGTGCCAGGCACTCTCCATGCCCCATACAGCACTCAGAAGAGCAGCCCCTTTGCCTGCCCGGTAATGAGTAAGCAGTCCCCAGACTCTCTCTTTCGGTCTGTTTTCCCACGCCCCCTGCAGTACCGCTCGTGTTAGTTCCGATCTGCCAACAAACAGGTGCCAGGGCAGCATTGGTAGGAGGAAAGAAGGCAGGAGAGGGCAGGAAGGGAGTCTTCAGACCCCCACGCAGGTCCGACCCCCATGGGGGAGGGGGAGAGAGAAGGGCGCCTAGGGAGAGTCTCGGGCTGCAGCCGGATCTATGCCAAGTCACCAAGCTGGAGTCGCTGGGTTGGAGGAGTCACAGCTACAGGCTGGCAGCAGCCCACGGGAAGCGGGGCTCAGCACCAGTGCGGTGGTGGGTTTGGGGCAGCTGCAGCCCAGCTATAAGGCAACTTGTGCTCTTGTGGCAGGAGGTCTGAGAGGCGCCTCTTCACAGCTGCCACAACGGGGCAGGCGAGAGAGCAGGGGCTCCTGGCTAAAACGCCGAGCCGAATTCATTTCCCTCTGCTGGGGTCTGGTTCTCTTCCTTCACCTCAAATCAGCAGAGGGGGTATTTCCTAGCAGCCCTGACAACTTCAAACCAACACCAACACTTCCCAGTGCCTTGGAAATGACACTTTGTGTCTGCACCTTGGACCCGATGCCAGTTCCTCAGGCTAATCTGTGACATTACCTGAGAGACCCCAGACCTCCCACCAACACTGCCCACTCTGACTGAAGAAAGCCTTTCTTGTTCCCCTGAAGCCCTCACTTAGGAGAAAGGGGAGCTGGAAATTGAGGGAGAGGAGGGGAGTTGGAGGTGTTGTAACTAGAGGGGAGTGCCAGGAGTGACCTCATGGGCGCAGGCCCGCAGCTGTAGCGTGCACTCTGGAGTTGGCCATGCCCAGTGCAGGTGTGAGCTCACCGTTTCCCATCACGGCCTTCAGGGTCAGGCATGCGCGTGACGCAGGTGTAGCTTCTGCTTAAGCTGCTGTCATCGAGATGGTGATGGGTGGGAGATGGCTTCTCTCCCTTCCACACCATACAGAGAGGTGGCGGGTGGCTCGCCGGTCCCTCCCGCCACCTCCCTCCACACAGCAACAACACCCTGAATGTCAAAGTGCAGCGTTCGTTTGACTTCAGACTTCCCTACAGAAATGGAAGGCAGGATGAACACTCCATTTTACTGAGAGGGAAACCAATTCCCTGAACAGGGACCTGCCCAAGGTCAAGCTATAAACAAGGGGTAGAGCTGGCAGCCTTCCCCTGGGGATACCACCTCAGCCACGTGATGCATGGCCAAGGCAGGACCTGGAGCAGCTTCACAGAGTGATGCTGGACCGTCCTCGGGTCCGTGGCGGTGAGCAAGGCCTTGGTCAGCGTGCCTGCCTCCTGGCCTGCTTATATTACCCCTGGGTTACGGTCACCCCATCTCCCACAGATGTAATGCAACCCACAGGTGGCCAGGACAGGGAGAAGCTCATTATCAGCTGTGGTGAGTCAGCACCCTTTCTTCAGCTACTGAGAGAGCTGGGGAGGCGGGGAGCCTGATGTCCTGCTTTAGAGGATTGTATTGCCTGAGCAGAGGTTTCCCATACTACTGGGCCAGGGTGCTCAGCCCTGATAGAAATCACTAGCTCCCTGGTTCATGCTGGCTGTCTAAGACCAGAACTGATCAGAGTGAGAAAAGGTGGGAGCCAGCCACAGTGGGGAGATTGCACAGACCTGGTCGCGTGCACGTGCACACGCTAATCCATTTCTCAATGTGGAGGGGGACTTAATATCCACTCTGCTGGTTTCATCCACCATGGCACACTGGAAATAGTAAAAATAGATTTTTTACAGTAAATTCACTTGTGAAACTTTTTTTGGAACTATGGCATGCATACGAAGTGGACTCAAATCGTGTTAACCTGGATCAGAGGAGCATTAGAAATGAGCAACCCCACGTAAGCATTACACAAGTCAAGAAATTGAACATTTCAGGACCTGGGAGCTCCCGCCTGCCCTCCTCTCCTCCCAAAAGGAATCCACATCATAACTTCTAACGCTGTAGATTCGTTTAGCCTGGCCTTGAACTTTGTATGAATGGAATCGTTGAGTATACTCTCCTCCATGTCTGGTTTTTCCTTTAGCATTATGTTTGTGAGAATTCCTCTTTGTTGCCTCATCTAGCGTGTCCTTGCATTTTCATCGCTGGAAGACTTTACTTTGTATGAATCCATCACGAGTTGTCAGCCTGTGTGAATTCAGTCAGTGTTGGGTTGTTTCCATTCGGGGTTATTATAAATCATTCTGCTTGTACATGTTTTCAGTGATTACACGCATGCATTTCTCTTGAGGATATACCTACGAGTAAAGGTGCTGAATCACAGAAAAAACAGCCCCTTTAGTGGACACTGCCAGACAGTTTTCCCAAGTGGCCGCATCCGTTTAACACACTAGCAGTGAACCAGATTTCACGTTTATCGGCTGTTCAGCAGAGCGCCTTTCCAAACTCCATGCCTATTTTTCTACTGGGTTTTCTGGTTTTCTTGTTGATTTATTGTTGTCTATTTGGATTATGAGTCCTTTGTTGGTTATACATGTTGCAAATACCTTCTACTAAGTAACTGCTCTTATAATCTCCGTGCTGAAATTTAGTGAACGTTTCAATATCGTTCAACATAGCAATCTTTTTCTTTATTGTTAATTCTTTTACATCCTATTTAAGAAACCTGTATCAAAAGACTTATTTGTATTGGGGTTCTCCAGGGAACCAGAATCAATATATTATATTCCTACTTATATCAATATATTTATATTGATACTGATATAAAATGAGATTTGTTATGAAGAATGAGCTATGTGATAGTGGAGGCGGAGAAGGCCCGTGATCTGCCGTCTACTAGCTGGAGCACAGGGAACACTGGTGGTAACCTAATGGAGTCCGAAGGTCTGAAAGCCAGGAAAGTCAATGGTGTCCATTCCAGCCTGAGGACAGGAGAAGAGATAAGATGCCCTCCTCAAGCAGAGGGGCAAGGCATGAATTCCTCCTTCCTCTGCCTTTTGTTCTATTCACCCCTGCACAGTTGGGAGGGTGGTCTGTTTTACTGACTCCAGTGACTCAAATGCGTATAAACATGCCAGAAACACCCTCATGGACAGGCTAGAAATAATGTTTAAGCTGGGCGTTCCCCGGCCAGTCAAGTTGACACAAAATTCACCATCAGAATTTCCCTGCATTGCTTTCTAGAAGCTCTGTGGCGTTACCCTCTCTAATGTGGCGTTTGACCTCTCTAATGTAATCAGAATTGATTTTTGAATATGGTATGGGAAGTTTCATTTTCCCCACGTGTTTATCTAATTGACCCAGCATCTTTCATTGAAAAGACTTTCCCCACTGACCCACAGCGCCACTCTTGCCAGAAGCAGAGGATCCATAAACGCACAGGTCGGTTTCCGCGCTCGGTTTCATTTCACGGATGTGAACCTCTACTCTTGTGCCAGTGCCACCCCGTCGTCATTATTGCACCTTGGGTAAAAGTCTTGCTCTTCAGTAGAGCCAGACATTCCACCTTGTCCTCTCCTATGAAGGCCCCCGGGCTGTTCTTGGCCCTTTCCGTTTCCACATAAATGTTAGAATCCAATTGCCAGCTGCCACACGCAGGCACACGAACTTGTCGGGATTTGTACTGAGATTGCTTCGCATCCACAAATCCACTGGGGATTTTACGGTACTTTTAAGATACCGAGTCTTCTACTCCACAAACGTGGTATATCCTGTTCTTTGTATCTTCTTTCATTTTTCTCAATATTGTCTTATAATTTTCCATGTAGAAGTCTTACTCATCTTGCGTTAGGTTACTCCTAGGTCTTTGATATTTGTCAGTGTTTTAAATGTTTTTTATAAATTTCCTTTTTTCCTTGTTGCTGATGTATGGAAGTACGACTTATTTGTATTGACCCTGTACCCAGTGGTCTTGCTAAATTTATTACTAAACCTGAGTAATTTGTTTATAAATCCTTTTTTATTTTTTATATACCCATTCATACCATCCGCAAGTAGTGACAGTTTTACTTTTCCTTCCTGATTCTCATACCATGTATTTTTTTTTCTTTTTTTTTTTTTAATATTTTTATTTATTTCTAGGAGAGAGAGAGACAGTGTGAGCAGGGGAGGGCCAGAGAGAGAGGGAGTCACAGACTGAAACAGGCTCCAGGCTCTGAGCTGGCAGTCAGCACAGAGCCTGACGCGGGGCTCGAACCCATGAACCGCAAGATCATGACCCAAGCGAAAGTCGGATGCTTAACCGACTAAGCCACCCAGGCGCCCCATGTATTTTTTTTTTCTTACATTATTGCACTGTACCGTGTTTCATGGAAGTCATGACAGCAGGTGTCCATGCCTTGACCCTGGTCTCAGAGAGAGGAGTTTTTCTGTTTTTCTGTAATGTAACTTATTGTCAGATTGGCTAACATATAGTGTGTAAAGTGTGCTCTTGGTTTTGGGGGTAGATTCCTGTGGTTCGTCGCTTACATACAACACCCAGTGCACCCAACAAGTGCCCTCCTCCATGCCCATCACCCATTCTCCCCTCTCTCCCACCCCCCATCCACCCTCAGTTCGTTCTCTGTATTTAAGTCTCTGATGGTTTGCCTCCCTCCCTCTCTGTTCGTAACTATTTTTCCCCTTCCTTTCCCCCACGGTCTTCTGTTAAGGTTTCAGAGAGTCTTTACCACAGACTCACCAGGGATTGTGAAAACTCACCCTGCAATTCCCTTTAGTACACATTTGATTTTCCTTTTCCCCTAGAGGAGCCTTCACTTTGGAAATACTTCTAGGTTTAAAATGTGGCAGTGGCGGTCCGGAGGCCAGGAGCTAGGTGAAGGGAGCAGAGACTCCATGTTTGCCGCAAGACCACGTCCCGTTTTAACTTGGCGAGGAAAGTTCTGCCTGGTCCGTTTTACAGAAGGACCCACCGCCGACCAGGGACGCAAACAGACGCGTCAGACCCAAAGCCCGGGCTGTTGTTACGTCTCCCACTTTGCCTGGTAGAATACTGAATGTGAAACCCCCGAGGTCACAAAAATAGCACTTCTGTCACAGATTTCCAAGAGAAGCCTGCTTACACCGCCTCACAGGGATATTTAACATCTTTTCTTTCTGCCTCTCTGAATCTTGTCACATCACTGCCATCTGCCCCATCTCTCCTTTCTCCGACCTCCATTGCCACGAACGCAAACGGGGGCAGCCGGGAGTCTCACACTGACACGCTTGCCTGAGACCCTGAGGGCTGCAGGTGTCCTCAGCCACCTGGTGGAGCCACCCAGCAGGCCCAGGCCTTCCCTGGCTCCTGCCACGCGAGCTCTTGTCCAATGCCAGGGGATGGGAGGTGGGGACCGGGGCCTTTCCTCCCAGTCAGGCAGCTCGGCTTGTGGGGTCAAACTGCCTGCTGAAGCCCTTTACGAAGTGTCAGCCGTCCCAACTTGAGGACTGCAAATCTCACACAGAGACGCAGAATCTTTCTCTGCTCAGATGTGCAGAGAGCGAGGAAGAGAGCAGGGAGGGTAGAGACCCAAAGCCAAACCGGCCCCGGGGCTGGCAAGGGCTCCGTGGGCCCAGCCTGCTCAGTGCGAGTGCCCCCATTATTCTCACACCCCTCCTTTACGCCCAAATAAGTACCAAGAATGATCCACGAGATCTCCCCACAAGACAGAAAATTCTAGGACACCAAGAACTCTCGAAACTACTTTGAAACTCTCCAAGACCTCATAAAAGAGAGTAAATGTTCCTGTGGTTGATTTAACACAGGGTTACATTAAGCAAACAGCCTTTTCTCCTTCTTGAGTTCAGTGTCCTTTGTACAACGCTGCCTTTCCCTGTACTCCCCGTCCGCCGCGGACTTCAGCCTCGCCATACTCAGAGGCCTGTGGGGCCGCCGCCGTCCAGTGTGACTGGGGGCCCTGCGGTGGTTGTTTTTCCAAATGCCTTCTAGCATGTGGTGACACGCTATGACCCGGAACAGGGACTTAGCATATTTGTTTTCTCTATAGCCCTACCTGCTGCATCCATACCTTTTTCAGAATTCTCTAGCACAACTTGGGTCTCCTTCTCTGCATCCCTGGAGAGAAGACTGCCCTTTCACCTCTAAGGCAAGCTTTTTGAGCTGATAGCTCAACCGGGCAGTTTTTAAACCCAAGGAGGCCAGTCCCTTTCCAAGACTTCAGGGGATTCTAGAAGAGGCTGGTGATGTGCAGGCCAGTCCCTGGTCTGATGAAGAGGCCCACTTAGTCCCTGGCACGTGGCACATGACCTCCAGCTCCCACCGTGCTACTCTGCCGCACCCGACTCTAGGGCACCTCTGGGCACTTAGAGTAGCAAGTGCGTCTGCATAAACACCTTCTCCTGGGTCCACGGAAGTCCAGAGCCCAGGCCCAGGCCGCAGAGGCCTGAGATGCTCTCAGAGAGATTAGCCCCTACAGAAACCAAGCCACAGGATTGCACGCTGGCTCCGAGCCTACAGAAAGGTGCCCATGGCTGTCGCCTCCTGCAGCTGCCTGGCAGGTAACCAGAACGTGCTTGGCTTGCTCAGCTCTTGGCTGTGCTCTCCATGGGGAAGTGTTCCTGATCTGTCTTCACTGCCACTCCCCAGCTCTCCAGGGCTTTGTGGCTTTTTCTTGGCGGTTGGGCAGGAAGCTTCCAGAGCCTGAAGGACTTGCTGTGCTTGACGACAAAGGCCATCAACTGATATAAATCACTTAGAGACTGCTGCACTTATTGAAGAGGAATTGAACATGATTTATGCTCCCTTCTGAGCACACTGCTCCTGTGGCGGGTGCCCAGGTGAGGAAAGATCTAACAGAGTGACTCAGAGCAAGGTCCCAGCTCCTGGCCATTGAGGCATGTGACGGGAAGTGGCCAATTGCTCAGAGAAGCCAGCCCAGCATGGCCTCACTGAGACCCAGATCGCACCCCCCTCTCTGACCAGGAGCTGCCCCCAGGCCAACCTCATGTGACCCCACGTCTGCCCCAAGGACCTGCCGGGCGCTGCCGGGCCAGGCTCCAGGTGGAAGATGAGCGAGACATGGTATCGGCCCCCGAAGCCCAGGACGGTCATGGGGGGTGAGTACCAGCCAGGAGAGCAGGCCGCCATGGCAGAGGACGTGGCGCGTTTCCTGGGGGTGAGGACCTCACTCGCATCAGCCTGTGATGGGCTGCGAGGAGCACTGGGCAGTGAGGCAGGGGCACCACATACACCTTCTATGAATGCGGGGGTGCGGCTCTCTGTGTCCCGGGAGCCATGTCACACTGCACATCTGGGGTGTCTTCCCATTGGGGTATGACACAGCTGTGATCTTTTAGATAAGTACCTTAATGTGTGAGCAGTCTGGAGCCCAAGGGTCTAGTCTATAGAACTGTGTTTTCACCTGGAAAGAGATTTGTCCTTGCAAACACCAAAAGTTGGTTTTATTCGTTATGCCTGCAGTTCACTTTAATAGTGTTAACTGCACGTAAACAGGGCCCTTTCTAATGGCGTGGGATTGCCCACCATGTTTGTATTGTGATATAAAAGTGCTTTCCTTGGGGTCTGCCACACTGCGCAGTACCCTTTTCCGCCACACTGAGTGCCCCGAGTGCCGCGTGCTGTCACTCAGCCTTACTGGTCCCCACCCCATCTGCCTGTGTCAGGCAGGGCAGGTTGTCACTTCAGTGCTGCCCAGAAGAGTGAGGCCCCGTGGGGGTGTGGGATCAGGGTGCTGAGTCGAGAGGTTAGAAGTGTCATTCAAATAGAGGGAAGGCTCTGGGTGGGGAGCACAGGGGGAATCCCCGTGAGCCGCACTGGACGCCGGGCTCCAGCCCCTGTGTCGGCCACTCACAGGCTCTGTCGCTTGTTTCCCGGTTCTGCCCCGTGCCCTGAATACTCAAGGTCGCATGCGGTTGGGTCCCAGATTAAGCACGATGATATTGTGCTTTTAAAATCAGGCATGAACTGAATTATTTGGTGCACCTGTCCCGTTAGGGGCTCTGCCTCACTGCCAGCCACCCTCCGGTTTCATCTCAGGGAGTTTGCTCTCATACTTCTTCAGCGTTCATGAAACACCAGGGAACAGGTCACCGGCTTTTGAGTCATAAATATTCTAAAAAAAACCATCCAATTCCTCAGTGTTCTGTTCCTGAAGGTGAAGGAATCCTTCACTCCTCTGAGCCTTTTTTCTGGCATATTTTCCAACTAGTGGTGTCATCAAACTTACCTCTTATGTCGATTATGTGCCCGCTGGTCTTCTCAGATCCAGTACTCGGTTGTGACCCCAGGAGGCAGCTTCCTGCCTCTGGCTTCATGACCCATGAACTCCTTGCAATTGGGATGGGAAAGTTCTGGGGGGTAGAGGGTGGGGGTGCCTGTGAAACCGCCTTCCTCAGCCCTCTGAGGGACCCACTGCCCCCAGTGCTAAGAGCACTGCTGTGCGAGCCCCAGGGAACAACCAGCTTAGGACTCTAAGAAACTTCTGATGGGGGGTGGGGTGTGTGTGTGTTCCTCTTCCGTGGCCAGGGGCAACGACGCTCTCTCTGCCCAGCAAACGCTGCATGACTATCTCTGTGAAGCACGCTGTTCCTGCTCTTCCCCCACCCTCGTGTTCTGTGTCCCTAACATTTCTTTTTTTGAGTGACGCCAGACTCTTGTCACCTTAAGGTTTTCATGGTAATAATCATTAATATTATGGAGTTCTTAACAGCATGCCAGGCCCTGAGAGAGTTTCTCTCTTCTGATCCTCACAAGAGACGCTCTGTGGGGTCGGTAGTGGAGGCCAGAGAGGTTAACCTGCCTAAAGTTGCCCAGGTGGCACGTGGACGACTCCTGCCTTTACCTTTCGACTTTAACAGGCAAGGGGAGGCTGTTGCTGCTGCTGTGCCCGGTTAGAAGCAAAGCCGCCCACCCACACCCAGGCCAGCACATCAGAGCCAGATAAAGATGGGCCAGAGCAGGGGGGCCCCAGGAACTGTCAGGAAACCGGTGTATTCAGAGTCATGTTGCGTGCCAGGCAGTCATGTCCTACTAGCGTGCGAGCAGGGGTCCCAAGGCCTGCCCATGTGCGTCGTGGCTTATAGAACCAGTTCCCAGTGTTTTCAGCCCGGACCTAGACACCTTACCTTTGCTAAGCCAGCAGACTGTATTGGACACCTGCTAGGGTCCGCTGGGGAAGACAGGCATCTCAAACCACACTCTTGAGCAGTGACAGAGGCCATGACAGAGTGCGCAAAGGGTGCGAAGAGCGGGCTCCCGGTGACGTGCACGTTCCGTGTGGGAAAGGGCATGCTGCTGGGTCCTGTGATATTGGGGTGTCCGTGTGGGAGGCCCTGCAGGGTGTATGGTCTGGTGAAGCCCAGCCCACACATGGGGGCGGGCAGGTTCTCGAGAGTGGGGGACAGGAGCCAGGGGAGGAGAGGCTGGCCAGGCCCCGGTGACCTGGTTCATCAGGGCTGCATCCTCTCTTGCCAGGCTTCGGTAGAATGAGAGGCTTACAGATAGAAGGAGAAGGGTTGTGCCCACCCTACCCCGGACGCCTCTCCAGTATCCCCGGGAGATCTAGCACGGGGCTGGGTTTCTTCTGTCCCCAGCTGGTGCATGCAGTGGCCATGCCGCCTCCGCAGAACCCTCAGCCCTGGGGGGTAGGCACGGCCTGCCTGGGCACTCAGCAGGGTAAGAGCCACTGCTCCCGGCAGGGCTGGCCACAGCCCTTCCCAGCAGACAGCCGTGGAGCGAGGGGCAGCGCCCAGTCTCTGTGTGAGGCTGGCACAAGAACCTCTGCGATCTGCACACTGCCCGCAAGGATGACCCGGTGGACGTAGCGCCCGGTGTCTTCTGTTGCCAATGACCATGAAGCAGTGATAGCAGCAGGACACAAATGTGATGTACGAGGAACGGGGCTTGAGTTTCACAGAGATTTGTGGACTATACGTGGACAGGCATGACACACTAATCAGGGAGCACAGTCACTACCCCCTCCCCCACCCCCACCCCACCGCTAGCTGCAAGGAGAGACAAGAGGCCTGGTCATGGGGAGGACATGGCCTGGTCATGGGGAGGCAGCTGCAGCCAGGGAACTGCGTGGGTTTTGGGCAGCGCCTCCTCCCAGCTGGGGACGGTCCGGCTGAGGCCAGGGAGGCCTAGGAAGAGCAGTTCTCACCCTGAGAGAGGCCTAAATGGGGCAGACTGGTCCTCCCAGTCATGAATGGCTGCCCAGGCCTGGCCTAAGCTACCTGTGAGGAAGTTCCCAGAAGGCCATGCTGACACAGAGATCTGATCAGCACCCCAGGCCCCCAACTTTTTTAGAGCGTCTCCCAGTCCTGGATAAACAGGGCTCCCCAAGATGGACTCAGGAACATGAGGCCATTGGGTGCAGTCAGGCTTCGACATCTGCTGGCCTCACCGTCTAACTTACCGCTGACCCGGCTTACCTGGCGGGATAAAGGGCCTAACGCAAATTGTTCTGGCCTTGGGTCTCAGGTCAAGTTGAGGGTAGCACCCGGAAAGGGCTGAAGTCTCGCACAGCCTGTATCTGAGAGCTTTCATTGGCCCAGAGATAGAGGGTAGATGGGGAGGAAACCCAGCAGTTGCCTTGCCGGCCCCCACCCCCTTCATAGGGAGAGCGGTGCCTCAGTGTCCCCTGGAGGTTGCCCTGGCAGAGACATTGTAACGCTGGGGAAGCCCAGAGGCTCCGGACAGGAACATATCCATTTAAACCACTCTGAGCCTAGTTCATAAAACGGTGGGTCAATATTTTAAAAGTCGCTTAGCACATGAGGCCCATGAGGCTCTCTGCCAGACTCAACATACCACATCCCAGTGGCTGATAAGACAAGTGTTAGTTCAGTGGAAACAGCCCGGAGGGGAGAGATTTTCTTTTATTCTGCTTGGTTTCATATTTAGAGTGAGGCAGGCTGCCTTTGGACAAGAGTGTTCATTTGTCAGGTGACCAGCAAATGAGCCCTGGCCACACCGTCACCCTGTGTCGGATCTAAGCAATAACCACCTACAGGCAGGCAGGAGTGCATTAGAGTAGATTCAGGGCGTCTCATTAGGCTGGTGGAAGTCATCTTAGGTTCTGTCTGCCAAGCTCACGCACGGCTGTCCTGGGGAATGGGGGAGCTGAAGGGAAGCTTCGGGAGCTGTAGCCCACCCCCAGGCCCTCCTGCTGTCTCCCCTTCCACCTCCAAAGACAGGCCTCGTTCTCCCCTCCTCTCTCTCTGTGGAGCACCCAGCCATTCACGCCTCTGAAATGCCTCATTTGTTCCCTGGCAGAACACCAGGCCAGGATGAGTGACCTTGGCTCTGTGGCTGCTACAACCCTTACTGAAGGGAGAGGAAGCCCTTGACAGTGAGGAAGAAGGACTGTAGACCACCACCGCTTGCTCTTCCCCCCCCCACCCCGTACCAGTGTGGCCTCGGGGCAGGCTCTGGACTGAGTCCCCACTGTCAGCAGAGCCTTCGTTCCAGCACTGCCAAGGGAACCCCGCTGCCCGATCCTCAGGGGGCAGGTGACACAGGATGACCTGAGGAGAGGGCAGTGGGCGGAGCATATGTGTCCTTGGTCTGTGAGCTTGGAGGAGTCACTTAGCCTGTCTGAGCTTCCCTTTGCTCAGATGAGCAATGAGGGGTCTAGGACTTGTGAAAACAGCATAGCGCACCACAGAAATAGGAGGTATTGGTCTTGCATCGATAATTGCAGAAAAAAACATCCATTTGGAGAGTGATTACTGTATGCCTGGTACTACCGTAGGCCCTGGGGATTAAGGTAAACAGAGCCGTGTGAGCCAGCCGGAGAGAGAAGCTGGTGTGGACAGGCATGAGTGGCCCGTGACGAGTTGGGGGTAGAATGTGCAGGAGCCAGCACAAGGCTGCGGTGTGAGCGTAGGATTTGTGCCCACTGAGAGCTAAGAAGCATAATGGAGCCCTGGGCCCCTGCCTGGGCTGGAGAGAGCAGAGGACCCGCAGACCTGCGGTCCTGCCCTGGCCCCGGCAGCCTTAAGCATTAAAGGCTGGAAGCTCTGGCTCCAGGACGACCCTCAGGTCTAGACCCTTGGGTCAAAAAGCTTTTATAAGATGTATTGTCTTTGAGGAAGCCGATGTCACCCACAGGCCTGGCTGGGATCGTGGCTCACGCCCGGCTTTTCTCACAAGGCATAAAAGCGTGCTCAGGTGTTGAGGAATCCACCCAACAGGTGCCACTTCAGAGGCTTGAACTCCCGCACAGCGTGCCCAGGCGGTGTCCCGTGGCAGTGTCACAGTCAGGTCACCCCAGTCACGCCCCCATGCTAGTGCACATCCTCACTGTGCTCTCTACCTGCCCCTCTTCCGCACAGCCCCTGGCCGGGCACACACAGGAGGTTGGCATGACCGGGGCTCGGCGGATGGGGGCAGATTGCTGCACCCAGGGAGAGGGGCAGCCCGTGGGCCGCTCGCGGCACCCGCCACAAGCCCCCCAGCTGAGCCCCCACAAACCTTGAATCCCTGGGCAGCCCACCCAGGTAGCCCCCCCCCTCCCCCAGCTTCTGTGGGCCTTGATGGCCAGGGTGCATGGGGACATTGAAACAGATTCTCTCTTCAAGGCAGAGGAGCCTTTAGCTTACCTAAAGACCCAGATTCCCGATTTGCTCATTCTAGAAAACCCTCTTCTCCTGGACACATTACCCTTTCCTCCACTTGCACCAGGCAGGCCTGGGCCTCAGCTACCCCAGCAGTTCTTTGCATCTGCACGCTGGGGCCAGAGGACAGACTTTGGAGTCAAAAAGGCCAGTCTCCAGGCCACAGCCCTGCCACACTCTGGTCCTGTGCATAGAAAGCCCCGCCTGAGAACAGCAGTGGTTCTGATTTCCTCACAGCCTTTAGTGGTGCGTGGCTCAGGCGGTGGCCCTGCTCCAGGGAAGCTGCCCCCAGCAGCGGTGAGGCCAACAGGCTCTGTGAGGAGGGGAGGGGAGCATGCTGTAACTTGCGGAAGCAAAGTGGGCTGAGTTCGCAGGAACAGGTGTCTCATCCTTCCTTATAGAGTTGTCTTTTGCTATGTGCTTGGAGGGGGGTGGTGAACACCTGTGCATTCTGGAATACCCTTCTTTCCCAAATACCTTTGTGCCCAAAGCCTAACTGTGAAATAAAAGCCGATCCCTGCCAATGTCAGTGATGAGCAAGCTGGCCCCCACTTAATCCCTTGTCCAAAGCTGCAGAGCCGGGCCCCATAGCTGGGCGGGGGCATGAAGGGGACAGGACAGCAAAGCTGCTGGGGGCCCCACGGTGGCTCCTGAAGGTGGCCAGGCCCCTGTGCATCTTGGCCACACCTCCCCTGGTCAGTGGTTCTAACTCCATTTGGGCAGCAGCCAGCAGTGGAGAGAGGCATGTGTGTCAGCACCACTGCGTGGCCGGCAGGCCCTAAGTCCCCGGCCGTGCGGGCCGCGGGCACACTCCGCCACCTGGCCCCACTCAGGGGAAGTGTCCTGCCCTGAGCACCGGCCCCACACCTCTGTGAGCAGAGTCCTGTTGGGAGGGGAGCAAGGTTTCTCGGCTAGCTTTACACTGACAGAGGGCTTTCTGCCTGTCACCCCGGCACCCCAGCAAACCCCCATCCCCTCCCTGCCACAGCCACTGGGCCTCCCTTTGGCAGGACCCGAGGGCCCATGATCCGGACGCCTGGCCCCCGGAGACTTCCTCCTGAGCTAGAAAAACACGCGGCTGAACCGTGCCTCACCGCAGCTGGGCCCCACCCGCTGAACCTATAGGAAGGCCCTGGAGTGGATTCAGCCTCACAGAGGAGGAAACCTGGCTCCGGCCTCACCCACAGGGCCTGTTATGTCTGGCTCCAGAGGCCTTTTCCTCTGGGGTTTTCCATGCCTGTGAACTAGGCCCCATTCATTTCCCTGTGGTTTCATGGGAATGTCCAAGACACTCAGCAGGTCGCAGCAAGCCCAGGAGGAGAGGGGTCAGCGAGAGGCCCCAGCAGTGACGCGTGGTTGGCCCCATGGCTGCAGCACCATCCACTCCGCTGCTCGCCGCAGGGTGCCCGGCCGGCTGTGGGTGGGCGCCCATCACTCAGCCTGGTGCCCACCCCCCCCCACCCCCCGACAGCTCTGCCTGTAGCTGTCTCTCTGGGCCTCCACCTTCCAGCTCACAGCCCGGCCAAGGAGAGAGCCACAGCAGAGTTCTATTTGAGCTTCCCTTCCCCGGCAGCTTCGCCTCAGCACCCGTCCAACGCCGGCCCATCCCACGGTGGCTCCTGAAGGTGGCCAGGCCCCTGTGCATCTTGGCCACACCTCCCCTGGTCAGTGGTTCTAACTCCATTTGGGCAGCAGCCAGCAGTGGAGAGAGGCATGTGTGTCAGCACCACTGCGTGGCCGGCAGGCCCTAAGTCCCCGGCCGTGCGGGCCGCGGGCACACTCCGCCACCTGGCCCCACTCAGGGGAAGTGTCCTGCCCTGAGCACCGGCCCCACACCTCTGTGAGCAGAGTCCTGTTGGGAGGGGAGCAAGGTTTCTCGGCTAGCTTTACACTGACAGAGGGCTTTCTGCCTGTCACCCCGGCACCCCAGCAAACCCCCATCCCCTCCCTGCCACAGCCACTGGGCCTCCCTTTGGCAGGACCCGAGGGCCCATGATCCGGACGCCTGGCCCCCGGAGACTTCCTCCTGAGCTAGAAAAACACACGGCTGAACCGTGCCTCACCGCAGCTGGGCCCCACCCGCTGAACCTATAGGAAGGCCCTGGAGTGGATTCAGCCTCACAGAGGAGGAAACCTGGCTCCGGCCTCACCCACAGGGCCTGTTATGTCTGGCTCCAGAGGCCTTCTCCTCTGGGGTTTTCCATGCCTGTGAACTAGGCCCCATTCATTTCCCTGTGGTTTCATGGGAATGTCCAAGACACTCAGCAGGTCGCAGCAAGCCCAGGAGGAGAGGGGTCAGCGAGAGGCCCCAGCAGTGACGCGTGGTTGGCCCCATGGCTGCAGCACCATCCACTCCGCTGCTCGCCGCAGGGTGCCCGGCCGGCTGTGGGTGGGCGCCCATCACTCAGCCTGGTGCCCACCCCCCCCCACCCCCCGACAGCTCTGCCTGTAGCTGTCTCTCTGGGCCTCCACCTTCCAGCTCACAGCCCGGCCAAGGAGAGAGCCACAGCAGAGTTCTATTTGAGCTTCCCTTCCCCGGCAGCTTCGCCTCAGCACCCGTCCAACGCCGGCCCATCCCACCCCGGCTCCCGGGGCCCTCGCTGTTTCCCACCACCCTACACCCGATTTGAGGCCGCTGGGACAGCAGCAGGTCCCCGCCAGGGTGGCTGCCTCCCCCCGCCCGCAGAGCAGGGGAGAAGGGGCCATGCTCGGGCTGCAGCTCTTGTGAGAGGCCGGCAGCACCTTCACGGCCACAGCAGGGCCCAAGGGCTCCCAGGCCTGCAGTGAGCTTGCACCCAACTGGGGAAAATCTGGTCTTCGGGAGAAATGATGTGAAACTGGCTGGGAGCAATCCTTATCAAATTTCCAAGTTAGCGGTTTTCACCAGGCACTAATGGAACCGTCTCTGTGAGTGGCCTGATTCCATCTGCAGGAGGTTCCCACAGAGTGGTGACAAGGACCCTGGTGGCCGAGGGCAGAAGAGGCTGTTCTAGTCTCTCACTCGCTTTTGGTCTTTGAAAGCTGATGCATTTTCAGGTTTGGGTAACAGCCATGCCACTCTGCCCTGGCAGCCCGGCTCCCCGGGCGTTCCCAAAGCCACTTTCTGAGTGTTTTGGGTATGTAAGGGGTGGGGTGAGCTGCTCATCTGGTTTAGCTGGTAAAATGCATCTGGAAACGGAACCTTTTGCCAAGGCAGGGTTGAGAGGGTGAGTGCAGAGGAGCCGGGGGCCCAAGGGCAAGGGCCGGGAGTCCGGCCTGCCTGTCAGCACCAAGCCTGAGCTCGGGAGAGACCCTGCCACCCGGACCAAGCTCCCTCTGCTCGTCTCAATGGGCCAAGCTCTAAGGGAGGGAGAGCAGGCAGCTGACCTCGGGTCTGGACTGTGCCTGCCTCTGCTGCAGGGCAGAGACCCGTCTCCCCCACCGCCCCTCGAGGCTGCCCCTGCCCCTGGGCCTTGTCAAGGTGCCCACTCTTTGTTGACCTGATGGATACGGGCCTTTCCCTTCTCTCCTTTGCCCAGTGGACTTACAAAGACGGTTTCAGGGACGGTGTCCCCGTGCCAACGCTCCGAGGTTACCCAGCTGCTCTTCACACAGGGGCCTCTTGTGTTCTGGGGCTGCCGGTCACCACATGCCCTCCCGGAGCGCTCAGGACAAGAGCCGGGCAGTGTGGGGTCCCTCTCCACTCCTCCCCTGCCCGGCTGTGGCCCTGGGCAAGACCCTTCCTCTCCAGGCCGCTGGAGCTCCAGGCTGCTGTAAGGAAGCAGCTCGTCCCTTCCTGCAGGGACCAACGCTGTGCAGGGGCCCTCCCCAGGGCCCTCCATAAGTAGAGGGCGGCTAGGACGAGCCTCCTCCTCTCCACCCAAACCAAGTGGCCCGGCGTCCCCTCCTGGGAGCTCACAGCACCCAGGGGACATCAGACTTCTTCCCTGGACCGCCCTTCCTCCTCCCCAAATGCAGGCTGCTCACGTACTCACCCTCAGGTGCTCCCTCGCTATTAGCTCCTTTGCCTCTGAAAACACAGGCAGAGCAATCTCTTGGATACTTCAAGCAGCCATCAGAAAGCGTCACAGAGGCCCTCACCCTCCCTTCACGCTAGCCCTTGCCTCCTTCACTAATAAACATACTGAGTGTCGTCTACGTTTGACAGCCTCCCTCACTCTTTTAAGCTTTGGTTTTCTGAATCTGTTTCCCCCGTTCCCCCAGCCCCGCCGTCTTCACAGCGTTTGCCCCGCAGACCACTGCACACAGGACCTCATTCCCCCTCCCAGGCCACCCCGCCAGCTCCTTCCCCCTTGCCCTCTGTGCCCCGGGACAGCCTCGCCCACTCCCAGAGCCTCACCTTGTGTGCATCTCAGACTCCAGCACGACCTGCCCTTTCTTGCTGCCTCTGGTCCCTGTGCTCCCCTTCACCATGATCTTCACGCCTGTCCTTCGTCTCGCAGCCTCCACAGCCCCCCAGAGAAGCGCCAGTGCTGGAGCCTGGCACCCCAGGCCCCTGCCGGCCTCCCCCTGCAGCACAGCCCTCCTCCCCCTCCCCTTGGTTCCTTGCTCTCCAAGCACGGCTGATGCTTTTCTAGATGTGTTTTGCCTCCACACCTTTACTCTTTCATCCCTTTCACATAAAGTAGTTCCCTCCTTGCCGTCTCTAGGAGTTGATCTGCTCACAAGGCTCTCTGGTGGCAGCAGGGCGTCGAGGTCACACAGGCCCGTCAGCTGTGGGACATGGAGCCAGTCACCTTTCGTTTTTGCCCTGTAAGCGCCCCTCACACAGAAAGGAATAGAAACCCCTCCCGGGGCTGCAGGGGACTCGAAGGGCCGGCACGTCCACACCTGGGCTAGATGAGGCCCCTCACAGGCACTTCAGGAGTGTCTCTCCTTCTCTGGCCACATGCAGGGTGCAACCAGGCCGCAGCAGCAGCTCGGGAAAGAGGTAAGGGTGAGTAAGAGAGCAAAGAAACAAACGGCCGGCCCTAGCTGGGGAGGCTTCCCGGGAGGCTTCCCGCTCGGGTTGTCGGTAAATGACCACGCCGCGGCCTCAAAGTGCAGGGCGCCGCTCCACAGACGGGGTGGGGAAGCCAGGAGGCTGTTGCTGCTTGCGCCGCCTTGTTCGGGGAAGGGACTCTGTCCAGGCCTTTTCTGAGAGCTGTAACTTGTAGACGACTCTCGGCAGCAAAGTGTCAGGGGTCATGCATGAGGGCTGTGTGCCCAAGCAGAACAGGGCATGGTGGCAGGGACCCAGCCGTCCCAACTCCCAAATGGGCCCGTCCTGGGAACCTGCACAGATTTGTGGAGTGCCTGCACTGAGCCAGGCCCCATGCTGGGGCCAGTGTAGACAGCGTTGGGCCGAGGAGGGGAAATACGGTGTTGATCAGAGGCAGTCACAGCAATGTGAGCAAAATGCTGGGATGGGACCCCCAGGAAGCACATAGGGCTCGCGCCCCATGCTGCCCCCCAGGAAGAAGAGAGGAGAGGAGGTTAGCATATCAGCCAAGAGCACAACAGTGCAGTGAGACAGAAGAGAGAAGAGCCACAGAACTCAGCACAGCTACATTTGGGAGGCAGAAGGTAGGAGAAGAAAGAGGTGATTCCAGGCTCACGATAGAAAGCCTGGTAAACCTCCTTTACCAGGAGGTGGACTGTCCCGTGGTAGCCGCTGAAGGGCTACAGGCAGCAGTAGGGCGTGATCAGCTGTGCCTTCCAGAAAAAATGCCCCACTTGGGGCATAAAGAAGTATGGGGCGCCTGGATGGCTCAGTCGGTTAAGTATCCAACTTTGGCTCAGGTCATGATCTCACAGCTCACAAGTTCAAGCCCCACCTGCAGTTCTGTGCTGACAGCTCAGAGCTTGGAGCCTGCTTGGGGTTCTCTCTCTCTCTCTCTCTCTCTCTCTCTCTCTTTCTCTCTGTCTCTGCCCCTCCCCCACTCATGCTCTGTCTCTCTCTCTCAAAAATTAAAAACTAAAAAAACATTAAAAATTTAAAAAAGAAAAAAAAGGAAACAGCAGGGTGTGACTGGAAGGAGAGAGGCCGGTTGGTCACCGCTGGAGGCCTGGCCAAGGGGGTAGCCTTGGGGCAGGAGGGCAGCGGGGGCCTCCGGAATCCTGCTGTATGTTCAGCCCAAACCCTGGTCTGGGTGCACGCAGCCAGTCACACGTGCAGCGTGCACAAGAACAGTGTCCTATCTCATGTCATATCTCATTAAGGCCAAGCGCTTATATATGGCATCTCCATTTGTCAGGTAAATAAATTGAGATTCAGAGAGGTTTAAAAATGTATCTGAAGTCCCACAGCTCGTGAGGGGCAAAGCTGGAAGCCAAGGCAAACTGCCGGTGACTGTCGCCTCCTCTCCATGTGGCCTGGCCTCTGCACATGGAGCAGGGAAGGAAGCGGGGTGAGCAGCGGAGGGGTGAAGAGCGGGAGCCTCACACACGCCACCACCCTCCCCGTCCCCCTGCAGGGCTTCTCGGCCACAGACACATCCAGCCCCCTAAGCAACAAAGCCAAGCCGGACGAGCAGAGGAGCGTTCAGTCCAGTCCCTGGTTGGTCAGGAACGGGCAGCCTTCCTCTGGGAGGGCAGGTGGTTTAGCCCGTCTCTCACCTAGCCCCTGCGTGACCGCTGCCAGGTAGAGCGTCCTTTCCCAGACATATCCCTCCAGCTGTGACCCAAGTTCAATCATCAGTAAGCAGTAAATGCTACATCTAATAGCTCCTTGTCGTCCTGATGCACATTAGCATCGTAAAGGCAAAGGGAGGTACGTCCCATAGTAAAAACATGAAATGCAATCCCTCCCCCCCCACATTTCCTACATATTAGTACTTCTTTCTCTAAGTAACAGCAACACACTTTGGGAAACACTGGTGTCCACTGTGTGAGGAGTGTGTAGACTTGTGAGTAGATTGCTGATGGCCTTTTCCTGCCCTCCACCATAGCAGCCCATCATCATGGGGATGAGAAGCCTCTCACCTGCCCTTCCGCCCCGCCCCCCGCCCCCCGTCCCCTGCCCCACGCCCAGCGCCTGGAAGCCCAGAGCACAGGCAGGTGGGGTCCTGAGCACGAGTGCCGATGAGCTGCATCCTGGCGCGGCCCCCAGCTGGCTGTCACAGACCCCACTCGAGCCCTCCAGAGCTGCGGGCCCCCGGTGGTCCTGGGCTCCGCGTGCTCAGCAGATGCCAGGACTGGAACCGAGGCCCCATCTCCAAGGGCTTGGCTTGCTGTTCTGGAAGGCGATCCTGGCTGGTGGCCATTCCTGAGCCCCCATTTAGAGCAGCTGCCAGGAAGTTGCTGACTTCCAGCCCCCTCCCCTTCCCCCCGCCCAGCTCTCATGCCTGTGCCGAACTGGAGCAGGAGGGGGGATGGGCTCTGACCGGGGCAGGTACCCAGGTCCGGAAGCAGAGCCTGAGGCCCCGGCGGCATGCAGGCCTCCCTCCCCACCTCCCAGACTCCAGCGGAGTGTGGCGTTTGCTCACAGGGGCACATCTTGACCACCCGGAACAGCTCTGCCTGCTGGGCATGGACATGCAGCACTGGCCCCCGACGGGGGAAGGAGATCAGGGGGAAGGGATGCTTGCTGATGGGCCAGCTGTCCACGCTCCTCTTCTGATCTCCCTGCCTTCCCTCAGAGCACAAGCCTTCAGCCCCCTTGGCTGAGGAGTGGGAGCCCAAAGACCCCTGGACCGTGGGCCACAGGACTGCAGTTTATAAACTAAGGCTCTTTGCTGCCCAGAAGTTCCTGGGTTCTAAGCCGCTCCTGCCACGTCCCAGGTCCTGTGGAAGGAAGATGCTAGGGGGCCCCCTGCTGGCCGATACATGGAACTGACCCATGGTGGGGTAGGGGGCAACCTGTTGAGTCCAGTGAGGGGACCCTTTGCAGGCCTCAGATGAGAGCGGAGACAGCCCCCTGGCCCACCCCCAGTACCTGCCAGCCCAGTTCTCCCTCCTTGCTCCCTGGCCCGTCTTTTGACAGTAAACTCTGAACTCAGTGGAATCCGGCTGCCGGCCACTTGGCATTTCCTTGGCCTTCCTGTTCCCACACTCCCCTGGGGAGCGTCCTCGCGCAGCACCGTGCCCCTCCCAACCACCCCGGGACTTGACTGCCACGGTGCCCCAGGCCCCGCTTCTGCCACCTCGTCCTCACAATTTGCATCTTCTCTCTACCCCTCCGTCCCCCACCTGCTGGTCTAAGAAGGATGTTGAGGACAGGGTGTGAGGAAATGGTCCCTGCCGCTATCCTAGAACACTAATGAGCCGTGGCATCACCCGGGGAGTCTGGGCTTATTGCTGCTACACCACCTCCCAGTTTGGTGACATTGACGTGTTTCTGGGATGAATGCTTGATATCAGCAAACGGTCATGGAGAGAGTTCCATGGGCTGCCCTCTTAACTCCTGCCTCCCTGCCGTGAGGGACGGACAGAGACACTCAGGGAGAAATGAGCCCCTGGGAGGGACCACAGGACCTGTCCAAGGTCAGCCTCTGCATCTCAAGCTTTGCCAGACTGTCTTCTCTCAAGGTTAACAAGAGCACACTTGTGTTTCTCCCACCAGCTTCAGGCGACCCGTGGGACTGTGCTGGGGGTGTCCAGGGAGGACAAGCAGTGGGGTCGCTGGAGAAGCAGCTTGACTCGGCTCTTTTGTCACTGCCTGGGGCTCTGGGCAATCGGCTCCACCCTCCCTATCCCTTCCTTCGTATTCTCGTCCTTACTTGCGACCATGACAGATGAGGCAGGAGAGCCCCTGCAGCAAGTGGGAGCAGGAGCAAGGTGGAGGCACCCCACGCATTCAGTTCCCGAGAGGTGGGAGTCAGGTGGAGGGGACAGGCTGGAGCGCCACTGCCTGCGGGACTCAGCACTCCTAGCCTGCAGCCTGACCACAACCCTGCTATGGGGCCATGCTGCCCCCTGCTGGCCACACGGGCAAAACACAGCCCAGGGTCAGCCCCAAGGTTATAGAGGTGTTCCCTCTTCACCCAAACCTGCAGCTGGGCTGGAGACTGTGGGGCTCCAGGGAACAGGCCATGTGCCCCCGCCCACAAGGATTCTCAGTCTACACGGGGAGGCAGGTCTAGAACCGCCTGGCACACGGTAGTGTTTGAGAGTGAACAGATGAATGAATGAAGGTATGCATCTGAAGCATTTAGGTGTTGATGGTCCCTAGTATCAGACCAAGAACAGACAATAAATCAAATCAGAAATTTATTGAGCAGGAACTGAGACTTCTCTTGGGTTGACAAGATCCAAATAGGAAAATCAAGTACGAAGAGTGAAAGAGCGCTAGACTATGACACAGGGGACCGTAGAACAGCCTGGCTCTTGTTGCCAGGTGGCTAGTGGGCAGTAGGTACCCAGGGGGATGATGGAGAGGGCCTTCAGCCTGGGCCTTCAGGGAAGGTGAGGAAAAGGCAAATAAGGGGGGACAGATGGCAGGGGTGAAACTCACAGGGCAGCCCACAAACAGGCTGTTTGGTGTGGAAGGTGGGGAGGGAGGAAAGCACTCCCTGTGGCTCAAGGCCGATGATGTGCCAGGCCCAGGGTCTGCAGGGCCTTAGGACGCATGTTACTTCCTCTGATTGGCACAACCACTGTGTGAAGCAGGTGCTTCTACCCCTATTCTGCAGTTGAGAAAAAGGAGGCTCAGGAAAGGTCTGTGAGTTGTGCAGGGCCCTCCCTGCAACAAGAACATCGAGCCGGGATTCAGACATCCCTCCACTCGGGAGATGGTGGTTGGGTTCAGGTGCCTGACCTCAAAGGTTTTTCAGCAGGAAGTGACGTGCACAAGGACAAGTTGGGGTGGGGGTGCAGAATGGTCACTTGAATGGCTGTTACTGCACAGTAGGGTAGAAACTCCTCATTCCACATGTAAGGTTTCCTTCATGTACAAGGGCCAGCTGAGGCCTGATTCTTCAGTCCTATGCCTGAGCTGGGTCCCTACCCCACGGCAGGCCAGTCCGGAGTCCTCCCCACAGAGGAGGGGCTAGCACTGCAGGCTTGGGTGGGCCTCCTCCCAAGGCCCAAATCTGACCCAGTTCCCTCTGGTGGTGCCGCCGCCAGAGGGCCATTTCCACAGCCCCTCTTCCTTGTAGAGAGGGCCTCCTGGAGAGATAGGGACAGCCTGGCACACCAGAGCCACACTTTGGCCCCGGCAGGCCCAGTCTGGGAGGAGGAGGGGCTCTGTCAGCTCATGCTCATTCTCCACCTCCGGCCCCCATCACTGGCTGCTTCTCTTTCCAAGAGCTTGGCGAGGCGACGAGGCTAACCCTGAAGCACTACCCACACCTCCAGGAAGAGGAAGTTCATCTCCGGCTCTGGCTGCTTGCTGCCAGGGCTACCGGCACTCGCTTACTCCCTGACCTCTTCTGCCTCCGCAGGAGGAGCACAGGCTTGACATGCCACTTGGAGGCCCAGATTAAAGGCGAGGAGAGAGCTCCCTAAACTGAGCGAGGCTTTCCCCATACAGCACACCCTGGCCGCAATGGCCGCAGCTTGCCCGAGCCCCCTTTACAGAGGTTTCAGCTCTTGTACGTGTGTGTGTGTGTGTGTGTGTGTGTGTGTGTGTGTGTGTGTGTGTGAGAGAGAGAGAGAGAGAGAGAGAGAGAGAGAGAGAGATCTTATGCCACAGGAGCCCTAGGTACAGGAGCAGCATATGGCCTCCTGCCCCAGCTGGGGGTGCTGGGGGTGCTGATCTCAGGGCTGTGTGATCCAGCTTCCCACGTTGCCTGACTCTTTCAGCCCCCGTCAACCCCCGCTCCCCTCCCCGGCTCCTTGGTGTGCCTTTGTCTCTTGAAGCCGTATCTGTCAATACTTGTTCATTCTAATTACACTTTAACTCTGGGATTTGAACACCTCGACAGCACGTTTGCCTCGCCCCAGGATGGGTCATCCCTCTTGCTGTCTGTGACTCTCCTGTTCATCCTCAGAAACCCCCATGTCCGCAGGGGGAGAAGGGAGCCCTGGGTCTGCTGCCACCTTCCACACACCCCCAGGAAGCCCTCTGTGTTCTCACGGCACACCTGGGCTCCTTGTTTCCTTCCAGCTGGTGACGCCCCTGAGTGTTCTAGAAGGCTAGTTGTTCAGCAGACCTTCTTCTGGTCACATGGGGCGCTGGGGTCCCAGACACTGGGGTCACAGTAGAGAATAAGACAGCGCCATCCCTCTGTCTAATAGGTGAGGTGGTGCACAACCTCACACACAAGTAGAGAAGACTGGTACAGACTGGCTCGTGCAGAGGGGGGCCTGAGTAGGGGGACCGAGACCGGGAGGTGGGTCGGTGTGTCTAGGCTGAGACTGAAGGGTACGTGAGAGCCAGCCCACAGAGAGCCTGGGAAAGGAGAGGAGCCACAGCCCCTGACCCCTGCCGGTTCCCCCCACTGCAGGCTCGTGGAGGAGTTCATGCTCCTGGCCAACATGGCAGTGGCCCACAGGACCCACCGCGCCTTCCCTGAGCGGGCCCTGCTGCGCCGGCACCCCCCGCCCCAGACCAAGATGCTCAATGACCTCATGGAATTCTGTGACCAGATGGGGCTGCCCATGGACTTCAGCTCTGCCGGGGCCCTCAATGTGAGTGCCAGGAGTGCAGGGGAAGGGGGGACTTTAGGGGGGGAGGCCTCCAGGTCACAGAGGCCCAGGCCATGGGCCATGCTCCCCACCAGAAGCAGGCCAAGGGAAGCGAGTCAACACTCACCTACCAATGGGCAGGGATCCTGTGGCCAGCGATGGGCAGGGCTTGGGCCCAGAAACTTTCAGTCAGGGGCTGATTGGAAGCCAGAGAATGTTTTTTATGGTAAGTAGTGTCAGTGTTCTCTGCCAGGAGCTATGCCTTCTGGGGCTCGGGAACCCGTGGCTTCAGCTCTGATCCCATGGGAGGGAGGCTGTTCCCATCTGTGCTCTAAGCCTGGGGTAGGCAGAGAGGTGCCTTAGGTCAGACAACTGGAAACCAGTCTCTCCATCTAGCCTACAAGGCATGAAAGGACTGACCTCAGAGCAGCACATGGGCTGGGGGCTCTGGCCATCTGAGCAGGGTTGAGTCCCTCAGCATACCCTTCCCCGCCAGAACCAGGTCTCAGATGGTCAGAGGGTGACAGGGGCCCCAGAGCCTCCCCAGGCTTGACTGTGTATCACATGGATTTGCTTCTAGAAAAGTCTGACCGAAACATTTGGAGATGACAAGTACTCGCTGGCCCGGAAGGAGGTGCTCACCAACATGTGCTCCCGGCCTATGCAGGTAAGGAGGGGCCTGGTCCCCATCCTCCCTCTTCTCTTAGGAGCATCCATGACCTCCACACACAGAGGGACTGGGGGGGGGGGGGAGGACCCCGAGGCAGCACCTAGGACAGGTGAGCCCTGGGCTCCTGAGTCTGATCCGCCTCCTACACAGACTTGTCTTCTTCATCTGCTCAAGGACGGCTTCCATGGGCCAGTTAAAGGCCCAGCTTGAGCTGCAAGGTCCCCCCATTTGGTATCTGGGGCTCTGTTTCCTAGCAGAAGGCAGGGACTCACCGCAGGGCACACACTAAGCCTTCAGTGCCCAGTCGCCGCAGACCAGACCAGCTTGGGGAAGAGAATCAGCAGCTCAGTTGGGCGGACACCCTGGAGGGGAGTGACTGGCTCCTGCAGCAGCCCACCGTGGCTTCTGGACCCCAGGCAGAATTGTCTCCCTCTCACCAGCTAGTGGAAGAGGATTGAGGCCGTGGGCCTGTGTCTGCAGGCGGTGTGACAGTTGGCAGCCTGGGAGGTAGATAGTGAGCTTGCTGTGTCCCTGTGGCAGACGCAAGCATCTTGGGAAGGAGCCACCCCACCAACCTGTCAGGTCAGTGGGACCCACAGATACGAATGGTGCCAGCTCGGGGCCCCCATCTGGCCGAGGGGCAGTGACAAACCATTTTTCAGGGGCTCAGTCACTGCAGATTCAATCTGTTTGCAAGAACCAGGTCACCTCAGCTGGCCACAGCCGATTTATTTTCTGACAGTCATATTTTCTGCCAGGAATGGAGTCATCCGGCCCTGTGTGGGCCTGGCTGCCTTTCCCCTGCCCCCAGTCACAAGTGTCTGCCCCCACCAAGCCCCTTAAAGCCACAAAGAGGGGCAGGTGCGCCTGTGGCTGAGGGGCTCGATGTCACTCTGCCCTCCAGTTACTCTGAGATACAGTAGCCCCCAGGTCCCAACATCTACCTGTCTCGACTGTGCCATGAGAGCTAATTGGGCTCCCGTTCCTGCCCCCAGCCTCTGGAAGGCATCCACCTCCAAGGTCAAACTAGCCTTGGATCTCCACGGAAAGGAGCCCTCCTCTCCCCAGATCATCTGGGCCGCCGCCGAGAACAACGCCCAGACATGGCTCGGAGTGGAGGCTGCTCCCACCTCCCCCGGGGCCTTGCCCCGAACATAACCCAGGCCCCAGCAGGAGCTGGAGGGGAAAAGGACTCAGGGAGCTGAGCAGGTTATCACCAGCTGGGCCCTGAACTCCAGAGCCAACGCAACAGAGTAACTGGTTCCGCTGCCATTTGGCCGAGCACGCGGGCGGGTGCGTGTGAACAGGGAGCAAGCGAGTCAACACACAAGGGTGTGACTTTGGCCCTGGATGCAGAGCCTGTTCTCTTGCTCCCAGGCAGCAGCGGCGTCCTTGATTCCCAGCCCCGGGAGCTCGGGGACCACCGGGCAAGCAGCTGCAGGGACTGTGGCCAGAGCTCCCAGGGGGCAGAGCCCCTATGGGCCTGAGGCTGTTGGCTGGGCCCCTCAAAAAACTCGGCCTCTCTTCAGGCACCCCAGTCATCACCCCCCCTCCCCCTGCAAGAGGGCCTTTTGAACTCAGACCTCTGAGTCTTGGCACCAGGACAGCTTGTCAGGGACAAGAAGGGCTGAGGCTGGCGGCTGGCAAACCTCTCCCTCCCTTGGCCGGTGGAGGGTTGAGTATAAGGGGCACGGAGGTGCCAGGGTGCAAGCATCGCTTCTAGCAGGACAGGGATCGGGGCTAAGGGGCCTGAGGTCTGTCACAGCCAAAGACTAGGCCTGGGCCACAGAGGAGGAGCCAGGCGCCCACAGCCCATTTCACTCTACGCGGGGAGTAGTGTCCCGGGCCTTCTCTCCTACTTCCTGTTCCACCCAGGTGGGGGGGTGGGGGGGGAGGTGGGCTGCTGCGTGTCTTTGCAGAGCCCTGCAGCTTGCCCAGCGTCTGCTGGTGGCTCCACGGGACGACTGCGGCCCCTCGCCCAGCGGCCCGTCCCACAGGGCTCCGAGGGAAGGGGCCATCTAGCATCCTGAGGTTTCCCAGCCTCCCCTTGGCCCCGCAGAGGCGGGGTGGGCCCCTCACGGTGCTCTTTGGCCTGTTCTGTGCGCTGCCACCCCGAGGGGTTCGGGCAATGCAGGGCAAGGCCCACATTCATCTTCAGCAGGAGAGGGGCCTGGGCACCCCGTGGCTCTGCACAGCCTCGCGGCAGCCACATCAGTCCCCTTACAGAGAATGGCCGCTGGCCTCCTTGGGCCTGTGGTCGGCCGCCTGCAGCCTAGCAGGCTGTCTACTCTGAAACAGCCCATTGTGAGGCTCTGAACGTGACGGCCTTGCAGGGCAAACCCAGCCCTGACCCGGCCTGGCCAGGGTCTAAGTCTCGCCCCTCCACCCCGCAGATGGCACTGTACTTCTGCTCGGGGGTGCTGCAGGACCGGGCTCAGTTCCGGCACTACGCTCTCAACGTGCCGCTCTACACCCACTTCACGTCCCCCATCCGCCGCTTTGCGGACGTGCTGGTGCACCGCCTCCTGGCCGCCACTCTCGGTAAGACGCAGCACTGGGGGTCGTGTGGGCTTGTGCCCCCGAGCAGGTCCCCAGCAGCCAGAGGCCACGCTGCATGGCTCTATGTACAGGCTCCAAGGGGCAGACAGCTGGAGCAGCCGGGGAGCCTGGGCCCGGAAACACCACCTCCGTGAGCATGCTGGGGGCGGCTGCAGGGGGCTCATTAGAATCCTGTACAAAAGCCGGGGCTCGAGGGCCCTAAGCGTGGCTGCCCACCTTCTCAGCCTTCCGGAGCTGGGCAGCAGGAAGGCCCCACCTTGCCTGGGCCGGGAGCATCGTGCTGCCTGTCACCCCGCCATGGCAGGCACACACACCACGCCCACCCTCTTCCCAGGCTACAGGGAGCTGCCGGACCTGGAACCCGACGCCCTGCAAAAGCAGGCCGACCACTGCAACGACCGCCGCATGGCATCCAAGCGCGTTCAGGAGCTCAGCACCGGTCTCTTCTTTGCCATCCTCGTGAAGGTGAGGCCACCGGCCTGGCACCCCCTCCCCCGCCTCCCTCCAGCCCTCCTCCTGGGCACCTGTTCACAAGGAGCCCTTAAGGAGCTCAGGGGCCTTCGGCAGCTGGGGTGGCCCACCCACCCGCCCCAGGGTGATAACATGTCCCATGGCCAGGCCTTGGCTAGAGCCCTGTCGTACAGGAAAGCGGCCCCCTGGAGTCAGAAGCCATGGTGCTAGGCGTCCTGAACCAAGCCTTCGACGTGCTGGTGCTGCGCTACGGGGTGCAGAAGCGTATCTACTGTAACGTGAGTACCCGCGGCCACCCAGGCCAAGGTGAGGGGCCGTCCGGGCAGGCAGAGGCCAGCTCTGCGGCGCTGAGGCACGTCCACTGTGACCTGGGAGCCAGCACCTTGTGGCTTCTGTTGAAAGCCCTCCCTCCCCTCACGTTCACACCGAGCTGCACACTGTTTTCACCTGCTTGTCCCCCATCCCTCTGCTGGGGTCGCCTCCATATTTCCCTGGTATCTGGCAAGGGTTCCTGGCCCAGGGACAGCCCCGGATAGACACACAAGCGTGGAGGATGGGCCAGGGCCCTTGCTGTCCTCGTGTGCGCTGGAGAACACACCGCACTCACCGTGCGGTGGCAGAGCATATACACCCCCTGCCAGCTGCCGCCATCCGGTGCCAAGTGAGCGCACTTGATGAGCCACACCCAGGCACCCAGCCGCACCCGCCTGCGAAGAGGGACTGCCTCAGACCGCCTGCCCAGAGTCAGACTTGGGCCTCTTCCCCAAGGACCAGGCCACCAGAGAACGGGCCCCTCCCTGTCGGGTGCAGGACAGCAGAGTACACAAGCTTGGGCGGTGGATTTCCTTACAGGAATGTGAAGGAAGGAAAGATGAGAGAGTGGGGCCATGGCCACTCTGGAAGAGGCCAGCCCTTGCCTTGGGCCCTGCCCTGTGTGATGACTTATTCAGGGTTCTTTCCAAGGGTACTTGGTGCCTGTGCTGACACCATCTGAGGAACCTGGTTCAGCTGACCTTGTGGTTAGCAGGTCATCGCCTGGCCCCTGCCCCTGGCTTTGACCTTCCTGACATCCAGAACACTTTGGGGAGTGCAGAGCCCTGCACATCAAGTAGAATAAGCATGGAATTAATACATTATGGAGCAAAGTGGAAGAGACGGAATGGAGTCCAGCTGGAATCAATCAGGGCTCTTGCCCTGGAGTTCATTGAGCAAGACAAGAGTTCAGGTCTAGGTCATCAGACAGATTTGGTCTGCAGACAACCCAGCCCTCAGCCTGTGTTAATAGACCCAGCACCCCCAGGGGGCAGCACCCCTCTAGCCTTGAGTTCCCCAGTCCCCCTTGGGCCTCAAGTAGACAGCCCCTGCCACTCAGCACTCCGTCACCTGCAAATCCTGCCTTAATGGAAGATGGCCTGGCAGGGCCTCCCTAAAGCTGGCCAGAAGCAAGAGGCCAAGGTGAGGGGGCTGGTCAGTAGTCAAAGGTCAAGCCACCAGCTGCGGGAAGTGGGGGCAAGGAGCTCCTTCAAAGGGCAAAGGCAGGCATAGCCGAGGAGCTGCCTCCAGGCAGTGGAGAGCCTTTCGGGGTCAAAGGTTAGGAGGTGGCACACAGAGCTTGCACCCCACAACACAGGCGTGTGTACCCCCAGGCACTGCCCCTGCGGTCCCACCACTTCCAAAGGGTGGGCAAGAAGCCGGAGCTCACGCTTGTCTGGGAGCCTGAGGACCAGGAGCAGGAGCCAGTGAAGCAGGTCAGCACCTGGGGTGGGCCGGCTTTTCCAGAACACCACTGCGGGCCCGCCCACCCCTCAGCTCAGCCTCTTGGGGCACCCCTGCCCGCCCCACCTGTCCCTCCTGCATCCCCACCCCTGCCCTCAAGCGCTCAAGCTCCCCATGGGGTTTCAGCTTCTCCCTGCCAGACCGCACAGCTCACCCACGTTACCTCCTCTGGGCCACAGCTTTCTGGCACTGCCTTCCCTGCCTTGGAGACCCACTGAGGGGAGAGGAGAGGGCCCTGCCTATCCCTCTAAAGCAGCGTGTTCACTTTTGGGGTCAGTCCCTGAGCAGGCTCAGCTCACAGATGGGCAGACAGAGACCTAGAGGGGCAGGGCGAGCGGTCCTGGGGCCCAGCTAGATGAACAGCGCCTTGCCCCGCCTGTCCCCCGGGGCTGGCCCCTCACGACCCGTTCGGGTCACCACACTGGGCTCTGCTCCGCTGCAGGTCATCAGCGTCTTCAGCCTGGTGGAGGTGGTGCTGCAGGCGGAGACCACGGCCCTCAAGTACAGCGCCCTCCTGAAGCGGCCGGGCCCGCAGGACGAGGAGGAAGCCTGACGGACACGGTGGCCCCCAGCCCCGCCACACCCCACCCACACAACTGCCCCACCCGCTGGCTTTTAGGAATAGGACCTTTTGACACCAAAGGGGATTTTTAATTTGGTTTTTAACAACTCAGGGTTTTTGTTTTTATTTCTTCATTTTGTTTTATTTTGGCAGCTCAGTTTTTAAATGAACTGGAGAGGAGATGGTGGGGCTGGACGGAAGGCTGAGGCCTCGCTGGTGCTTAACCAGAGCAGAGCAGGACCCGGTCCTCCTGGGAGGCCAGCCCCTCTTCTGCCAGGCCACCCACTGCCTTCCCCTGCCCAGGAAACCAGGGGGGTTCAGCAAATCAGTGTCATGGAATAAAATCAAGTGAATTGCTGTCTGGTGTGTGGGGCACCACCAGGAGACCAGGGCAGCAGGGTGCCCCTTGGACCCAGGACAAGGGACCTGGCTCAGGCTCCACCCCTCACAGCCGAGCTGAGGTCGCCACCCTCCGGAACCTTCTGTCAGTTCCAGGATGATTCACAGAGCTGGCCACATGTCCTGCTGATGCCAGGGCCTCATTCTGACTGATTAGAAACGTAATTAGTATGCAAGAGAGCAAGCTCAGCTATCAACCCTGCCGCTAGTGGCTGTGTCCGTCCCTGCCCCCACCACTTCCTCTGCCTGCTGGCCTCAGGATGGGGCACATGGGCCCTATAATCCCCCGCCCAGACCCTAGGCCAGAGCTCTGAGTAGCCCCATCCATACCCCCTTGGTTCAGGCTGGCCCCTCAGTACCTCCAGGGCCAGTCCCAAACCCCAGCAGCGCTAAGGGGTCAGGGGGACTGAGGGGCCCTGGCCTGCCAGAGGGGAGGGGAGCCCTCAGATTGGCCTTCCCCACCAGGGCTGGGAAACGGATGCCTGGTGCCTCTCTCCTGGCCTAGTCACCTGCCCCGCATCGTCCTGAGCACCCACCAGTGGCACCATCCTCGGGGACCCAGGGACAGAGGTGGAGGGCCACTGGGCAGTGCTGTCTCCCCAGCTGGCTGCCCCTGGCCCGCACTCCTTTCCCACCTGACTAGGGACCCACAGGTCAGCTTCCCCGGGAGCCGCCAGGAACGGAGGTGAAAACCACAGTGCCCGGGTCCTGGGTCCACCGTGCCGTTTCCTCTGGTGTCAGCGTCAAGCCCATTAGCTCTGGTGGCAATGAATTTTCTTCAAAGCGGAATTCAATACAACAGCCTGTAGGAGGGCTGGTGGGAACTGGAGGGCTCTTGGTGCCGCTGCCTTTGTCCGCCGGCAGGCCACAGCCCCTCCTGCGTCCAGCACTGGGCGGGGTGTCAGAGGGGAACAAAGGACACCGTTCAGTTCCTTTTTCCTCCTCCAGCACCCTAGCCAGCCTTCCCGGTGTCTCAGAGGCCACCACCCACTCTCTGTTCCTGTCCCCAGAACCTTCTCCTGAAACCAAGTATCTGGAAGGGAAGATAGGTGAGGGTCTGGTGGTTTGGCATTTGGATGAGGAGATTTCTGGGTTTCCTGTCCTGGGCACCTGGACAGAGCCCAAGTCCCCCTCCCCTCAGCTGAGGAGGAGCAGCTCCATTCTCCCCTGGTGCTGTCCCCAGCCAGCCATGGAGCCTGGGAGCTGGGAGCAGGGCAGAGCCCCAGGAAGTGGCACCCCTCCGGAAGCGGTGTGTCAGGGCAGTCGAGCAGCTTGCACTCAGGCCGGATCCCCCTCCCATGGCTCCAGTGACCCTCCCCGCCAGCCCTGGAGGAGCATAGCCGGGTTGGTCAGCAAGGAAGATCTTGGCTCCCAGGACTCGCGTGGGAGGCAGAGGCGGGTCTCGCCCTGATGCACCCTAAAGCCATGGGGGCCACTGCAGCCCCAGCCCACCCCACTCCATTTGACAGAAGTGGGAACTGTACCCAGCAAGGAAGCAGGTCTCCGGCCAGGACCAGGCTCAGGCACCTGCCGGCCACTACACCCCCACTGTGGTGCCCGTGGGCCCAGAGGAGGCGGCCCGGCACCCTCCCCAAGTCACCAGAGTCCATCTCATCCCCTCCCCCAGTCCACAGGGCCCTGGCCGAAGTCCACAGAGGGGGCCACCCCTTCCGCGTCCCCGCGTGATGGAGCTGTTGACAACAAGATGACCAGGCACAAACCTCATCAGAAAGGAAGACTCGCTCACCCCGTGGGCTGCTCCAGAGCCCCTGCATGCCAGCTCAGGCCTGTCCTGCTCCCAGGACCGCCTCGGTCACCACGTGGACGGAGGCGTAATGCAAATAATGTCCTTGGGGCACGAGGTTCTAGCAGAGTTCCGAGGCTGGAGAGCGTATTCCCAGCCACGAGGGGACAGTAGCCAGAAGACAACACGTGGGCCCCACACGGGTGAAGAAACTGAGGCTTGAAGGTATCTGACTTAACCTTGAGCTGTGAAGGTCAAGGTCATTAGGATCGGAGAGCGCTGAGAGGATGTGCAGGCAGATGCTGGGACAGGAGACTGCATGGCCCTCGAGCTGGCCGGGGAGGCTGCACCCGTCTGAGGGCCACGTGGGGCCCCTGAAGGGTTCTGAGCACAACTGTGCCACGAAAGGGCCTCTGTGCCTTCACTCAGTCAGCCGTGTGGTCTCGGGGCCGCCGTCCGGAGAGGACTCGTGTCACTAGCGCGCCAGGTGGTGTTGACGCCATGAAGGTAAAGCAGGGGAGGGAGGGCGAGTGTGGGCAGAGCCTCAGGGAGCAGCCTGCTGGCTGTTGCAGGTGCAGACCCTGAGGTCCAGGGCCATCTGGGAGGGAGTGGGAGGCCGGAGCGCAGGAGAGCCAGCGAGCTGGGACAGTGAGGACTTTCCTCGTGGTGGGGGGCGGGGGGAGGATAAGGGCCACAAACCAGCTTCTCTGCTGAGAACAGAGCTGGGGTGGGGGAGAGGCGTCAGTACAGAGCCTGGGGCCAGGGCTGGAGGGTGTGGGGCGCAGCAGTAGCCGTAGGTAGAGGCGGGAATGTCGTGCCGGGCCCTGAAGTGCTGGGCAGTGGCCTCTGGTGGGAAGTCCTCAGCACGCAGCCCCGGCTGGAAGCTGGGGGGGCTCAGCACTGAAAATCCAGAGTTGGCGCAAGGAGACTGGAAGGGAGGAGCCAGAGAGAGAGGGGTCCTTGAGGCTTCAGGGAGGCTCCTGTCTCTTGATTAACAAAGGAAAAGAAACCCAACAGCAGAGTGGCTCTGGGAGGAAGAACTGGTAGGAAGATTGGATGTGAACTAGCAGAGGAGGGCGGGAAAAGCCCACCGTGGGGGAGGCAGGGTTGCACCACGCCTCCAGGTCACCTTGGGTGCCTTTGTCTGCCTTCTCTGTTGCTGCTTCCTTTCTTCCCGGTGTAAATCACTTCCTCCACCGTGACCTTTTGGAAGCATGAGCTTCTGTATCTTGCAGCCCACCCTCTTGGAGAGAAACTGACACCCTCTCCCCAGTTAGACCCCAGGAAAGAATGGGATCGGCCCCATTGCTGCCCACCCCAGACCCTTCAGGGAACCGTCTGTCATGTCTGTCATGGTACAGAGCTCCTGGCGTCCCTGGCAGTTGGTAGGGATGAACAGGAAGCTGGGGAGCAGGTCCCAGGAAGAGGTTACATCACTGGGGAGACATGGCACCAGATGCCCACTGCAGCTGCCGCAAGCACAGAGTGACGGGCCGCAGGGTGGGAAGCAGGAGGCCAGGTTGGAGGGGCTGTGATAACCCAGGCGAGGTGAAGGCCTGAGAGGGAGCAAAGCCCAGATACCGGGACAGAGCTGGCGCTGGCAGGTGCCGGAATCAGGGGCAACCATGGGCTCCAACAGAGGCGGCAGGGAGGAGCGCCCTGGGGGCGTGGGGCAGAGGAGGGGTGGGGACAGCGGAAGCCAGAGGTTGCATTCCTTCTGGGGACCAGAGAGACTCAAGTGCTGCTGCTGCTGCTGGGAGTTGAGAGCAGGCGGCGGAGTCATACAGTGCGTTGGGACGCGCGAAGGGTGGGAAGCAGCGTCCGCACGGCAGCCGAGACAGAAGCACCGCGTACGTGTCTGCCAGCACAGGAATGGATAAAGATGTGTTGCACACATGCCGTGGAATACTATTCAGCCATGAGAGAGGACATCCTGCCAGCTGTGACATGGGTGAATCTGGGTGACATCATGCTGAGTGAAATGTGCCAGGCACGAGACAAATACATGTTCTCACTTATATGTGGAGTCTAAAATCATCAAATTTGTAAAAGCAGAGCAGAACGCTGGTTTCCAGGGCCAGCCAGGGCAGGGAGGAAGAATGGGTCAAAGGGTACAAAGTCTCAGTTGTAAGATAAACAAGTTCCCGGGACCTCATGTACAGCATGGTGATACAGTTAACAGTGCCGTGTCGTGTGCTCGGAAGCTGCTAAGAGGGTAGATCTTCAGTGTTCTCGCCACAGAGAGAAAATGATCACTATGAGGTGATAGATATGTTAATGAACTTGATCATGGTGGTCATTTCACCTTGTATAAATATTATCAAAACATCAGGTTGTACATCTCAAATGTATACAATTCCTATTTGTCAATTATACCTCAGTGAAGCTGCTAAATAAACAAGTGAATACAAATGGCGTCTGTGTGCCTCCCCCTTAAATCTGGATAGGCTCAGCAGCTGCTGATATGCAGAAATGTGGCAGGAATGACCCTGTGCCCACTTCGAGGCCCATGCCTCAGGGAGCTGTCAGCTTCTAGTCCTGTTCTCCTGGAACCCGGCTGCCATGTTGTGGGGAAGCTCAAGCAGCCCTCGTGGGAATGAGCTGGTTAATCAGCCATAGGAGGGAGCCACCTTGGAGGTGAATCCCACACATCCCATCCTGTCACTCCAGCTGAGGTCCCAGAGACCAGGTACCCACTGTCCCCTCCAGGCCCTGCCCAGATTGCAGATCTGTGATCAAATAAATGCTGTTTAAAGTAGTTTGGGGATGGGTGTTACACCACCATAGATGCGGAGAACAGAGTATCAATAGAATACGCCTGTAGAGCTTAAAATTGAAAAATGAAGAAGTGATTGAGAAGTGTGGTAAATGTCAACATAAAAAGCCAAGAGGGGAAGGTGGCTACTTCCGAGATGGGAAAATGGACGGAGAGAGATGGGGAACTGTTTTTGTTTTATTGTAACAAACCTTACAGATCTATTGGATAGTTTAAAACTATATTCACGTTTAACTTGGATAAGAATAAAAACCAAAACAGACACACACACCTCCCCCCAAAAAAAAAACACTTTTTCCTTAGCAAGAATGGACCTACAGATTGGTTTAAAAGGCTTTTTGCACATTCAGCAGCAGGGATGTTAAACAGCCCATCATTCAAGTCACTAAGATAAAATTCCTGCCGGACAGGTGGCCTGATACTCCCAGTGAATTCAAATGCCACCTAAGTCTTCTACTAAAGACTCAGGTGGCAGCCTGGGTCGCGGCAGGTCCCGGCTGCCTCAGGGGGCCTGTTAGCTCCATGTCGGAGCCAAGGCCAGGGCGTCCAGGTTGAGAAACTAGGCCCTGAGCAAGCCAGCCCGGAAGCCACCATGCTGTCCTGCCGGGGGGGAGGGGGGCTGCAGAAATGCTGGGAAAGCTGCTGGCCCTGCACGGCAGCTCTGCAAGAGGGCTGACCTTGGGCCCTGGCTGGGCACCGACCACAGACACCCAGTGCAAAGGTCAAATCACAGATTTCAGGGTCAAGTAGAGTTGAGAGGGGCTTAGAAGCAGGTGAAAGATGTGAGCCCTGGTGACTGGAAGGAGGAGAAATCTACCTTTCACAGCAACAAAGATTCTGGGGATGGGAGAGGGTACATTAAACACTTGGAATGATGCCTTTGAATTTGCACATTACTGAGGTTACAAATTTAAACCCTGTAAGATAATCTCTTTGAACCTTCTCTTTTTATGAGTTTTTATGGTTTGGGGATTTTTTTTTAATATATAGAAAGCAATTTTAGGGGGGAATCCATTTAAATCATCTATTTTACTTAAAGTTGTTTACCTCAGTTTTGTGAATCGTGTTGCATTCTTTAATGTCCACAGATTGTTCATTGCTCAGTTCTGGAAAGCATTTAGCTAAATGTTGAAGAAGCAACAGAAATGGAGGTGCAGGGCCGAACAAGAAGCAAAACGCCTGCTTTTGTAGATCTCACCGTGCTAGATTTTCCAGCGAACCAAGTGCTCTTGGAATGAGCCGGTCCTCCTGGTTCTTAGGATGCAAAACTCACGGTGCTGCATACAGTTAGAGGAGTAAGCTTTCTCTCCCTCTCATTGCACATCCACGACCAAACCACCTGTCAGCCATGGAGGCGTCTTTCCTGCGTCACCCTAAGAAGAATGACCTTGAGCTGTGGCTCAAGGAATAGCCACCTGCCAGCCCGCCCCTGCCCTTGCTTCTGCTGCTGCCACAGGGCAGAGGAGAGGTCTGGCCTCGCCCACTCAGCCAGCCCACTCCTGTACCCCCACCCCGGGGCAGGCGGAGCCCCTGGGGAACTGTATGGGAGGGGGAGGCGGGGTATGGTGATGTTTCCTGCCCTGCCAGTGGATGGTGCCCTTATCTGCACCCCACCCCACCCCCACAAATATGTGACCCAAGTTCCCCCATAGAAGGGCTGTGCCTAGATATTCCTCCCACCCAGGCAGATGGAGTGGCCCAGAAGGAGGCCTTGCCTACACAGACCTTAATTAGGAAACTTTTAATACTCGTTTTCTAGGAATAAGCCACTTTGTCTGACACTTGGCCCGTCAGCTCTCAAACACTGTTAGCTTTAATAACGTGCAGGACCTGACCTGCCTTTTCTCAAAGGTTAGGGTTTCGCCTCCCTCCTCCCCACCTCCAGAACTGCCTCTGTCTCACGGCCCTACAGCCCTGCGCTCACAGACATCAGTACTAGTTATTGTTTCCATTTCGCAGATGAGGAAGTAAAGGTTTGGGCGAGCTGAAGTACCGAAGGACCCCCCATACCAGGTGGTGGAGACCCAACCTGGCCCCGACTCTCTGTGGTTGAACTCCGGTCTTTGACAACCTGGGGGTCTGTAATGTGGCTTATTCTTTATCCGCTGAACACCTTTTTTGCTGTCATCCGTGTAAAGAAGCTGTCAGAGCAGGAGGAGAAAGCTCCGGGGAAGACCGGAGCGGGGAGCTGGCGGAAATGGGATCTGGGGAGGGCTGTTGGGAGGGGCATCGCAGCCAGGGAGCCAGCAAGGAAGGCAAGCACCAAGGAGAGGCCAGAGGCCTCCGGCCCAAGTGCAGAAAGCCACACGATGTGCCAGAGTCCCTCCGCCACCGTGATCGCCATCTTTCCTGGGCCAGCAGCTCCATGACCTGCCTCTGCCTTGCCCCCCGCCCCCCGACTCCACCACCACCCCCTCCATCGGCACCCTGGAGGCTGATCTCAGCCCAGCTCCCCCTCCTCTTCACGCCCTCCCCCAGCTCCCCGAAGGCCAGCCTGGCACCAATCCTCCTGCCTGTCAGTGGGGATTGCATCCAGGCTTCTCTGCTGCCCGGCACCCCCAGCATCCCTTCCTGCTGCTGTCCAGGCGGGTCTGCCACCGCTCAGGGCAACCTCAGTTCTTCCCCTGGGACAGTGTCCAGGAATATCGCTCAGTTCACGTAGCCCCACCCACCGCCTCTGAACAGGAAGCCCCTCACTGATTGGGTCTGATTCGACTCATCTAGGTCTCCGGGGTTCACTTATAATGTGGTCAGTGTTCAAGAGATTCACTGAATAAAATCATCTCCTCTAAACAAAGAGTAGCTGCCCAGCTTCTGGTTTGTGCCGCCAGGACCTCACTGAGACCTTGAGTCAGCGTGGTGAGGACAGCAGCAATGGCACCATGAGCATCTGAGGCCTTCATACTTCCTCCTGAGCCTCAGTTTCCAAGGCTGATCTAATGGGCTCCCTCTAGTAATAGTTGCCTTCCGGGGCCTTCCTTTGGGCATTGCAACCCCTCTCTGACCCCAGACACCAAGCTGCTGCTGACCCGTGTGCAGGTCAAAGCTCCCAGCGCGAGGACAAGTGACTTGGTACGATGTAATCCCTGGGGTTCCCGAGTGTACCCCAGCATGGTACAGGCCTTAGATGCACTCAGTTTCACTGAGCCCCTGAACATACCTCGGCAAACTTTTCTGCTCCGTGGTCCCGTGGATGCCCCCAAGGTCTGTGCTGTCTCTGGTTCCTTCCAAAGGCCCTCAGGGCCCAAAGTGGCCCCTGCTGGGGCTGCTCTCCAATCAGTGCCCGTCTGCTCCTGGGGAAGGGCAGAGCTAAGTCTCGCGAACCTGCAACAGGGCCAAAGACACAAACCACCCTGCAAAGAGAGGCAAGGGGCTTCTCCCTCCCCTGCTGCCAGTGCTTTCCATGTGACCCCCCCCAAGAACTCTCTCATCGAGCCCGTGACCCTGGCCATGCCCCCTGCCCTCAGCTGAGTGTTCCTGGTCCATCAGCTCCCCAGGCCACTAAGCAGCCAATTGCTCCGTGAGCACCATGGTCCCCGTGACTTTCTTGAGGGGCCCATGCTCAGGCCAGGGGGAGGGGCAGGCAGGCCAGCCCCCTCTCCTGCCCCAGAACTGCAAGGGGAAGACCTGGCCAGAGAGGGGGACACATCATCAGAAACACAGGGACGGTCACACACTGCCACTGTGGCTAGGAGGGGCTGAGATAACACCTCTGCCCCCCGTTTGTCACCCAGTGCCCTCCCCCCTGCCTGCTAGACCCCCAGGTGGCTTCAGGCTTGGAGGTCTGCCAGTGGAAAGAAGGCAAAATACAACTTGTGTTTGCTTCCGGCATCCCAGCCTGAATGGGGACACTCCTACTGTTTCTGCAGCGCTGGTGGGAGGCTTGAATGGGAGAAACTGACCCCTAGAAAGAGATGCCTCCATTTCCCCCAAAGTGTTCCCCACCATGTTCAGGGGTGTTGTCTTTTGGTGACGGGTGGTGGTTCCCAGCTCCGCCCATGCTTCCCCAAGTGGCAGGGCCGTCACTACCTTTCCTAGGGGGGCAGGAGGCAAGAAGGAGCCATTGTTCCGTAGGGCGGCAGCGGCTGCTACAGGCTGGGCGGGCTCGGCCTCCCCCTCAGTGCCTGCCTGCACCCTGCGCTGGGTGCCAGACACAGCCTGAACAGCCTCCATGGTAGATGAGGACAACGGTGGCGGGTGCCAGGGCTCCAGCTGGGGCCCCACAGGGCAGGCCCTTCCTCCCCAGGGAGCAGACACACCAGGACAACCAGACTGCAGGCTGCACAGAGCGAGGCGTCCTTCGGCCTGAGCTAACAATTACCCAAGAGGCATTATCCCCCCCACCTTTTTTTTAATGTTTATTTATTTGAGAGAGAGAGAGAGAGAGGAGAGGGCACTAGTGTGGGAGGGGCGGATGAGAGAGAATCCCAAGTAGGCGGCATGTAGACAGCTCAGAGCCAGACACAGGGCTCAGTCTCCCAAACTATGAGATCACGACCTGAGCTGAAATCAAGAGTTGGATGCTTGACCAACTGCACTACTCAGGCGCCCCAAGAGGCATATGTCTTACTCTGCAGCAGAAAGACCAGGGGCGCCTGGGTGGCTTAGTCGGTTAAGCATCCGACTTTCGCTTGGGTCATGATCCCGCAGTTCGTGGGTTTGAGCCCCGCGTCGGGCTCTGTGCTGACTGCCAGCTCAGAGCCTGGAGCCTGTTTCAGTCTGTGACTCCCTCTCTCTCTGACCCTCCCCTACTCACGCTGTCTCTCTCTCTCTCTCTCTCTCCTAGAAATAAAAATAAAACATTTAAAAAAAAAAAAAAGAAAGACCAGAAGGAGCCTGCTGCCTGCTGACTTATAAACCTGGGCCCCAGAGGAAGGACTATAACCGGATGTCATCACAGTTAGGTGACTCAGGCCCAAAGGTGCCTCCCTACGTGGCCTCCCTGGTGGCCCCGCGCAGCCAGTCATAGCTGCAGGCTTCAAATGTGACAAGCATGCTTTGTTGATATGTGCTGTATGCTTGGTCTCCAGTCCCCCTCAGGCATGTGGCAAAATTCACAAGAAACCAGAGCTGATCACAAATGTGACTACCTAATGTCATAGAAAGGGCTTACGGTCCCCGTCCCTGGTGGTTATTACAAAGAAATGAAAACGTATGTTCCCCAAAAAACCTGAATGAATATTTACAGCGGCTTTATTTATAATAGCCAAGACTAGAGTCGGCCCAGTGTCTGTCCTTGGACATGTGAATGAGTAAACACTGTGGTCAACCCATCCCACAGAATGCACTCAGTGATACAAAGGAGTCATTGATATGACTTGATACAATACGCTTGGATGGATCTCCAGGGAACTATCCTGGGTGGAAAAAAAACAAAGCCAACCCCAAAAGACTATATGATTCCATCTATGTAACTTATTTTGTTCCGGAACCTGGTCTGGATCACCCAGCGGAAGAACCAAGCGGCACTCGGAGATCTTGGAAGGCAAGAGGTTTATTTCACACGATGGGCTCAGAGGAGATCACTCGTCTGAGTCCCGAGCTTGACGATGGGAGGAAGTCTGTTACTTCCGCATTGCACATTAGTAGTCATTTGGCGCATGCAGCAAGTGCACAGGAAGAACCCAGAAGGGGAGCCTTGGGGCGGGGACTAGAATTCCCCATCAGTCCTGTTCACCATCTTATAAAATCATTTTTTCCCCATCAATTTGAGATGACAACAGTTTAGAAATGCAGGAGAAGGGTTTGGGACTGAGCAGGGGTGTGGGAGGGAGGTACGGGTGGTTATAAAGGGATCTGTTCCAATCTGCAGGGTTGGGGCTTTTCTGTATGTTAACTGTAGTGCTGTTTACATGAACCCATGCACGTGACAAGACAGCATGGAAGCCACGTGCCCACACAAAGGAGTACACGTAAAACGGGAACTCCGAAGAGGAATCTGAAAACCTGTGACTTGTACCAGTGGGTGAAATTGGGCAGCATCCCAGGGTTTCTCCATATTATTTCTTACAACTGCATGTGAGTCTACAGTTACGTCAACAATTCCGATTGAAAAAGGGGATGGGGAATTCACTGGAAGGAAGACTAATCTTGGAATAACACACCTTTCACCTACAGCCTGGTAAAAAGAACCAATTAATTAATTAGGGACCTGCCCAGGGATTAGTCTCCCCTGACCTTTAGCCAAGAATTTCCCTAGCACAGCAAGAGGGTGCAGGGGACAGAAGGAGCTCCAGGGACACTTCAGAGGCCGGGAAGGATGTGTCCCAAGGCGATATCTCTCCTCAGATGTAGAGGACAGCCAGGTCAGTGTGGACGAGGCCCCCAGGAAAGCCCTTGCTTGAGAGGTGGGGACTGGGCAGGGAGATGCTGGCAGCCAGGACAGCCACCCTGGTTTTGGGGCTTAGGTAGTGAGGAGGCCAGAGCGCAAAACGGAGCTACCATGGTCCGCTGGGGTGGGTGGAGCTGGGAGGAAGGTTTTTCTTCTCTAAAAATAGAAAAAAACCTTTTAAGGTTTATTTATTTTTGACAGAGAGAGAGAGAAAGAGAGAGAGAGAGAGAATGCTCACGTAAGTGAGGGAGGGCCACAGAGAGAGGGGGACCGAGGATCCAAAGTGGGCTCTGAGCAGACAGCATCAAGCTAGATGCGGGGCTCAAACTGACTGAGCCACCCAGGCGCCCCCCATATTTTTTAAAATTGGGGTGAAAAGCATAGCACAGAATTCACTGTTGTGACCACCTCTGGTAAGTGTCCGGTTCGGCAGAGCGAGGCACATGCGCACTGTTGTACAGTGGCCCTGCAGACGGTTTTCACCTTCAAAACTGAAACCCTGTTCCCACGAAACACCTCCTCCCCTGGCCTCCTCCCCCTGGGCCTTGGCAACCAGTTCTAGGCATCTGATAACTTTAGATGCCTCGTCTAAGTAGAATCACAGAGCATTTGCCCTTCAGTGGCTGGCATGTTTCACGGAGCATCATCCACTGAGGGCTCTCTGTGTTGCAGCGGGTGACAGGATCCCCTGCTTTTATAAGGCTGAGTAGAACCCCGTTATGTGGATGGACCCCATCTTGCTCATACGTTCATCTCGTGACAGACACCTGAGTTGCTTCCATCTCTTGGCTACTGTGAACAATACAGCTATGAACATGGCGGGGCAGATCTCTCTTCCAGACCTTGCTCTCAAATCTTCTGGAGAGACACCCAGACACGCAGTTGCTGGGTTGGAGGAATGTTTCTGAACCAGCCTGGTCACAGAAACCTCTTAGTTCCTTATCAAAAGCAACCTCTGTGGGTATGCACGGCCCATGGAAAGAAGAGACTCACCCCTGGGTTCTCTCTGCCTGTCCCGAGCAGAGGTCAGCCTCACGCACCCTGGATCCCCACCCCTGCCTGCCCCACACACATGCCCACACACGCGCCCCACAAGTCTGGCCAGTAACTGGACACACAGACAGGGTTCCACTCTGTCACCAACAGCCCCACCCTTTTCCACAGCACAAAGGACTCTGGGTCCAGGCCCCTGGGCACCCTCTGAGCCCGACGCCCTTCCCACCTGCCCACGCCAGTCCTGGTCGGAAGCCAGGCCACCCGAGAATGTCTCCTTCCCCATGTCTCGGGGCCTCCTGGCATCAAAAAGCCAAACCCGGACCCCTGGCCTGGGCGGCATGTGAGCGCCCCACCCCCCAGCCTGCCCGAAGCGGCTTGCAGAGAGCACTGAACGAAGGAGTAACGATTCTCCCACAAGTGTGTATGAGCAAAGGGTTGGGAGGGGCCCCTCACCCAAATGCTTCTCACCCAAAGGGGATGTGCCCCCTCACTCCCGCCCCACTCTAGGGAGACAGCGGGGACCGCCTGTGCTGGACAGACCTGCCTTTTCCAGGACCCCGGTCCTGAGGCTTGCCCAGCCGCGCCCTGTCACTCCCCTTCTGCCAGCATGACTTAAAGTCACAGGGCAGGGGCGGGGTCAAGGTGGCCACCGGGGACAATGGGAGGGACATGGAGTCTTTTACAACCAGGGACAAAGTTCTCCCCTGGCTTAAGCCCAAGCGGCTTGTCGTGAGGCTCGTACCCATGCTCTGGCCCCTCCCGGGCCCCAGCGTCCCCGGAGCCCTGGCCTCGCTGCCGTCCCACCGTCCCACAGGCATGCAGGGTGCCTGGCTGCTGCTCCTGCTGCTGGGCCTGAGGCCACAGCTGTCCCTCGGCACCATCCCAGGTAATGAGGCACCTCCCGGCTGGCCCCCCACCTAGAGGACATTCCCCCAGTTCTGACCTGGCCTCCACTCTCCCCTTGGCCAGTTGAGGAGGAGGACCCGGCCTTCTGGAACCGCCAGGCAGCGCAGGCCCTGGACGCCGCGAAGGAACTGCAGCCCATCCAGACGGCTGCTAAGAACCTCATCCTCTTCTTGGGGGATGGTGAGTGTCAAGGCCTGTAAACACCACCACCCACCCCCGCCGTGGCTCCCACCATCCTGGGGACTCAGGCCTGACGAGCTGTGCTCCTTCAGGGATGGGGGTGCCCACGGTCACAGCCACTCGGATCCTAAAGGGGCAGATTAATGGCAAACTGGGATGCGAGACGCCCCTGGCCATGGACCTCTTTCCGTATGTGGCTCTGTCCAAGGTAAGGGCTGGGTGGCCTCGGGGTGCTCCCCCCCAGAGGGGTGTGGGGGGGCTCGGGAGTGTGGCAGGAGGGGAGGGCCCAGCAGGCCTGGAGCCCGAGTTCGGGCACCAGGACAGTGAGGGTGGGCCCCCAGGCCTGGGTGTCAGGATCTCGGCTGTCTGGCGGAGTCACAGGGGAGCTGAGAGTATCTCTGTCCCCAGACATACAACGTGGACAGACAGGTGCCAGATAGCGCAGGCACTGCCACAGCCTACCTGTGCGGGGTCAAGGCCAACTACCAGACCATTGGTTTGAGCGCCGCAGCCCGCTTTAACCAGTGCAACACAACACAGGGCAACGAGGTCATCTCCGTGATGAACCGGGCCAAGAAAGCAGGTGGGCTTGGGGCCAGCTTGGCGGGCAGGGGCAGGAATCGAGGCCCCAGGGGCTCAGCCTGACCTCCGCCACCCTCAGGGAAGTCTGTGGGGTTGGTGACCACCACGAGAGTGCAGCATGCCTCGCCGGCCGGCACCTACGCACACGTGGTGAACCGCAACTGGTACGCAGACGCCGACATGCCCGCCGAGGCGCGGAGGGAGGGATGCCAGGACATCGCCAAGCAGCTCGTCTTCAACATGGACATTGATGTGAGACATGTCGGGCAAGCAGGGGGAGGGGGCGCGTCTCCACTGGCCACAGTCCCCCGGCAGCTTGAGTTCTGGAGCCCAGCAGGGTTCCCTGGAGCTTAGGGTGGGGGCTGAGGGGGTGGAGGAGGTACCACCCGGGACAGGCCACGCCCACAGGCCTGAAAGGTGCTAGGGGCTCTCTGAGGAGGGAGCGAAGGGCCAGCCGGCCCCAAGCCCACCTGCCTAATCCTTTGGCTACAGGTGATCCTGGGCGGAGGCCGGAAGTACATGTTTCCCAAGGGGACTCCAGACCCCGAGTACCCGAGCAATGCCACACAGGACGGGGTCAGGCTGGATGGGCGCAACCTGGTGCAGGAGTGGCAGGCTAAGCACCAGGTGATGGGGGCCCCTGGGTGCACGGGGCTCTCGAGGGACCGAGGATCAGAGGGCTATGGACTGAGGCCTGGCTCCGCCCCTAGCAGGGTGCCCGGTACGTGTGGAACCGCACGGCACTCCTTCAGGCCTCCCAGGACCCCTCTGTGACGCACCTCATGGGTAATGACGCCGGCCACCCCCACATTCCTGCCCTGGCCCCCACCCCCCAGGTCCGCAGAGGGCCAAGCATCCGTGAAGATGTGCACACCCACTTACCCGTCACCACCGGCGCCCTTCCCCACAGGCCTCTTTGAGCCAGGAGACACGAAGTACGAGGCCCACCGAAACCATGACCAGGACCCATCCCTGATGGAGATGACGGAGGCGGCCCTGCACCTGCTGAGGAGGAACCCCCGGGGCTTCTACCTCTTTGTGGAGGGTGCGTGGCCGGCAGCCCCCTGCTGAGGGAGGAAATGGGACTGGCCGGGGCGGGCTGGGCACCGTCCACCTTCCTCTCGCAGGAGGCCGCATCGACCACGGGCATCACGAAGGCACCGCCTATCTGGCCCTGACGGAGGCCGTCATGTTCGACTCTGCCATTGACAAGGCCGGCCAGATCACAAGCGAGAAGGACACACTGACCCTCGTCACCGCTGACCACTCTCATGTCTTCTCTTTCGGAGGCTACACGCTGCGAGGCAGCTCCATTTTCGGTAGGCCCAGGGAGCCTGCGGCGAGTCCTAAACGATGGGGCGGAAATTGCTCTGATTCTCCCTTCCCTCATCTGTCAAATGGGGTAATGACAGCAACTGCCTTGTAGGGTTCTTGTGAGGATCAAGCCAGCAAGTAGGCCAACAAGTGCCTCGGTTTACTGGGCTTAGCACACGGGAGGCCCCTCGCTGTGGTCAGGGTGGTCACCGGGTCCCCCTCCCTGCAGGGCTGGCCCCCAGCAAAGCCAAAGACAACAAGTGGTACACCTCCATCCTTTATGGCAACGGCCCCGGAGGCTTCGAGCTCCTGAACAGCTCCCGGCCCGACGTCAACGACAGCCTGAGCCGTGAGTGCCGCGGCAGCTGGGCGGGCGGTCCGGAGTGGGGCAGGGAAGGGGGGAAACGAGGGCCCACGCGGCGGGGCCCTGAACCTCCCCCCTCCCCTCCCCCGCCCAGGGGACCCGTCATACCAGCAGCAGGCGGCGGTGCCCCTGGCGTCCGAGACGCACGGCGGCGAGGACGTGGCGGTGTTCGCGCGCGGCCCGCAGGCGCACCTGGTGCACGGCGTGCAGGAGCAGACCTTCGTGGCGCACGTCATGGCCTTCGCCGCCTGCCTGGAGCCCTACACCGACTGCGGCCTGCGGCCCTCTGCCGACGCCGCCGACGCCGCGGGCGCGCCCTGGCTGCCGCTGCTGGCCGCCGCGCTGCTGGGGCTGCTGCTGGCGTGACCGCGGCCCGCCCGCGGCCCCCAGCCCAGGCCGCGCCCCCGGGCCGCCGCCGCAGGCCCGCCCCGCAGGCCTCCACCTGCGGGCGGCACACTCGCCTCAGCCCTGGAGCGCCGGCGCCTCCTTGGCGCGCCCTGGAGGCTGCGGTCGCGGCCTTCCCGGGCACCCGCGGGGCCCCTGGGCTCAGCTCCCACTCAACCTCAGTGCCATCGTGAGCACGGGGCTCTGAGCGCCAGGTGCCGCCCGGCAGGTCGCCCCGCCTGAGGGGCAGGCGGGCACCATATCCTAGAGCCCCACCCCCACCCCCCAGGGCCGCAGCTCCGCCCAGACCCCGCACCACCCACGTTTCTTCGCTGTGGTCTTCCTGGCACCGAGGACTGGGGCACGTCAGGGCTCCTGGAGAAGGCTGGTTTCCTGTCACCCCACAACTGGCCGGGGTAGCTCCAGGCACCCTGCTGGCTGAGGAGCCTGCCCTCCTCCAGGGGCGCCTCCTAGGGGGCCCCGCGGCTCTGTGACGCAGAGAGGAGATGGTGACACAGAATGGAGAGACTTGTCCCAAGACACTTAGCTACTGATGTTCACCCCCCCAGTGACCATCCTAGGCTGGGAGATCCAAGGAGCACGCGGGGCAGGCAGCCCCAGAGCAACACTTGCCGCCTCGCCTAGATCTGTGAAGAGAGCAGACCCCTCCCCCCGTCCCCACCACCCCTTCTCCCCCCTCCCCTGCCCCGAGCCTCTATTCTACTGAGAAAGACAAAGCACTAATCAAATAAACTTATAATACAGTGCAATGCCGGTAGTGATATGTTCTAGAGGGAAAAATCATTACTGTGTCTGTGGGAGAGGGGATGGGGTGGATAGTTCAGATCTGGAGGTCAGGGAGGGGCTACCTGAGGAGCAGACAGTGGACCAAAGACAAGGAAGTGAGGGCTTGAGCAATGCAGACAGAACAGCCGGGCAAGGGCCCGGAGGCAGCAGTCAGCAGGTGCTGTTCCAGGCCACAAGCAAGACCAGAGTTGGGGTGGGTGGAGTTGGGGGTAAAACCCGAGGGATAAGAGATAGGAGCAGGCGGGTGGGGAGTTTGAACTTTATCCACCGTGTGGTATGTAAATTGGAAGGCTTTGAACAGGGGCATAATGTGACCTGACTCTTGGAAAATAACACTTTGATTATTTCAGGAATAAGAATCTTATCTGGGGACACCTGGGTGGCTCAGTCAGTTGAGCGTTTGACTCTTGATTTCGGCTTAGGTCATGATCTTGCGGTTCATGAGTTCGAGCCCCACACCGGGCTGTGCGCTGACATTGCAGAGCTTGCTTGGGATTCCCTCTCCCTCTCTCTCTGCCCTCCCCTGCTTGTGTACACGTGTGCTCCCTGCCTCCCTCTCTCTCTGTCAAAAATAAACATGAAAAAAATTTTAATTCAAGAGTAATTGACATACAATATTGTATTCATTTCAGATGTACAACATGGTGATTATAGATGTACAGTAAGAAATGGTCATGGTTAGCTAAGCTACCATCTGTCATCACACAGAATTGTCATCGTTATTATTTACTAAAATCTTGGTTTCACACTGTAAAACATCAATTTGAAGGCAGGGCCCCCAGGGCAGTTTATTTCAATTTTGGATTTTAGTGGCTGTCACAAAAATGTGGGAGCTGAATGGGACAAAGGCATCACTGGCTAGGCTTCCTAAATTATCATACTCATGTTGAAACTCCGTCCACCAATTATGCGAAGGCTTGATAAAAATCCAGCTGCTCTATTTCTGTTTTCCCCGTTGTCATTAGTTGGTCCTACAAGCCAGTGAGAAGGTGCTGCGTGTGTACACGTCATAAATGGGTTGCAAACCCCTTATTAAAACTCTACAGGTTTCGGGGCACCTGGCTGGCACAGTCAGTAAAGCATGTGACTCTTGATTTCAGGGTCATGAGTTCAAGCCCCATATTGGGGGTAGAGTTTACTTAAAAAAAAGAAGATTAAAAAACTTTAAAACTCTACAGGTTTAAAAAACAGACTATTCTGGAATTAGTGGTAATGGTTGCACCATTTTGGGTCTTCTAGAAGCCACTGAATTGTCCACTTGAGAAGAGTGAATTTTACGGTAGGTAAACTGCATCTACATTTCTAAAAAACAGACAGCTCCCTGGGGCGCCTGGGTGGCTTAGTCGGTTAAGTGTCCGGCTTTCGCTTAGGTCATGATCTTGCGGTTCGTGGGTTCGAGCCCTGCATTGGGCTCTGTGCTGACTGCCAGCTCAGAGCCTGGAGCCTGTTTCAGTCTGTGACTCCCTCTCTCTCTGACCCTCCCCTGCTCACGCTGTCTCTCTCTCTCTCCTAGAAATAAATAAAACATTAAAAAAAACAACAACAACAGACAGCTCCCAAGGTTTTGGGGTTTTTTTCCCTCAGTGTAGGTTTTGTGGGTCAAACACATTGTTAGCCACAAAATCACAAAATCACAGTTCCATGGAAATATTTTCAAACATTTGTTTTAACATCTTTCCCTGGAAGGGGCAGATGCGGGGAAGGTGAATCTGTTTTTCCAATCATTTTACTGGGTGCCTAAAACTGATAGCTCTCGTCTCCTCAAGAAATGTCAGCACCTCAGTCTTTAAGAAGGAGGGAAAGGTAGGAGGAAAGAAAAGAATTCACGACAGCCCTTTCTCCCCATTCTTGTGTGCCCTGGAAACTTTCCTGGTCACACCTGATCTTATTACCAAGGATCATAAAGATTCTGCTCTACTAGAACAACCCTGATATATTTTTTAAACTTTTTAAAAATGTTTATTGATTATTGAGAGAGAGAGAGAGAGAGAGCACGCACAAGTGAGGGAAGGGCAGAGAGGGAGGAAGAGGCAGAATCCAAAGCAGCTCCAGGCTCTGAGCTGTTGGCACAGAACCTGACGAGGGGCTGAGACTCAGATGTCTGGGCCGTGAGATCATGACCTGAGCCGAGGTCAGAGGCTTATCTGACTGAGCCACCCAGGTGCCCAGACAACCTTGATTTTTTTTTTTAATTTTTAATGTTTTTTTATTTATTTTTGAGAGTCAGAGAGAGAGCGTGAGCAGGGGAGGGTCAGAAAGAAAGGTAGACACAGAATCCGAAGCAGGCTCCAGACTCTGAGCTGTCAGCACAGAGCCTGATGCAGGGCTCGAACCCTCAAACTGTGAGATCATGACCTGAGCCGAAGTTGGAAGCCCAACCAACTGAGCCACCCAGGCGCCCCAGACAACCTTGATTTTTTAAAGTTAACACCACGGAGGGCTCCTCCTGTGCCCTTGGGCTTCTAGTTCTTTCCTATGGTGGTTTGACCGGATAGGCCAGTGAGTGAGTTCTACAAGTACAGCTACCTCCACACTTTTTCCTCATCCAGAATCCTTTAAAAAATCCTTTCTCAGTAGCTGTTCATCAGCAAGTACGTGACACTGCTTTTCCCGTTTGCAATTGTTCTTATGAAACAAGGCATTCATCTATCTTCTCACTGTCTTTCCTTCCCCCCGCCACCCCCCACCACCCACACACACACACACACACGCAAGTGGTTTGTGTATTTCTTTATTGGAACAGAACCCAAGCAAATACCTGAAGCTGAGATGTGTGAAAAACCACACAGCCAGCCTCCCACACCGGGTAATTTGGGCTAGCACTTCCTTCCAATCTGTGGTAGTGTTTTCTCTGCATCTTCCGACAGGATTTGCTGACAAAGAAATGCCTTTCGGTTCGTCGACAGATCATTTTCTGTTCATTGTTTCTGCCATTTTTACTGCAGCAGAAAAAAAATAAGTGTTTGCCTGGTGGTAGGTGTTTTTTGTCTCATGCTATTATGTAAGAAACTTTAAGAGAGCTTTCCAAATATTTATCATTGCTTAGGGAAATATCAGAAAAGTACTGAGTTGAAAAGCACATAACTTTAAACGTCGCTGGGAAAAGCATCGCGGGGGGTTATCTCCACGTTCTGAAAGCTTCGTTTTTAAATACCTTGCTGTCCGTGAGGATTTCATGCTGTCATTGAATCGAGTCTCAAGGCGCCAGTCACTCGGGGCAAAGCTTCTCACCGGTAACGATGGGGGTGGAGCTGTTTCCAGCTGTTTGGTTTTGTTTATTTTTTATATTTGGGGCTAATTTCCCAGCAGGTGGGCACTGCGGGTGAGAATATATCAGGAGAGAGAATGTGTCTCCTCCGAGGTTCCTTACCCCGTGTGGATTGTTGGGGTTATTTGCCATGTCTTTACAGGACGCTTTCGGAAGCTACTTGATTGTTGTGGAGGATTCATTTGTTTAAAACCAGATCACATTACCCCTAAATCCACTTGGGCAGACATTCATCACAACCTGTGGAAAGTGAGCAAACGGGGAGGCAGGTATCTCTCCCAGACACCCTCATTCTCTTCCGTGTTGGGGGTGGACACCCGCTGACAGGGTACAGGTACCAGCATGGGGCTGGGTATTAAATAGGAACACACTGGGGCACCCACGGGGCTCAGTCGGTTAAGCGTCCGACTTCAGCTCAGGTCATGATCTCACGGTTCGTGGGTTCGAGCCCCGCGTCGGGCTCCGTGCTGACAGCTCAGAGCCCGGAGCCTGCTTCAGATTCTGTGTCTCCCTCTCTCTCTGCCCCTCTCCTGTTTGTGTGCTCTCTCTCTCTCTCAGAAATAAATAAACATTAAAAAAGAAATATTTAAATATGAACATACTGCCTCCTGCTTTAGGGTGCTCCCTGCCCGGGGACGTGGCAAGTCCCCACAGGAGATAAAGCACGGGAGAGCCCAACACACCGCAGACACTCAGGAGGCCTCAGACAGGATGCCAGATGTGCCCTTGTCCTGTCCTTGAGGCTGACATTACCATCTGAAGCTGTTAGCCAGCCCCCATCGCCCGCCCCCCCATTCCAGAAACAGGTCTCCCCACCTGGTCAGCATCCACATGACAGGCTGTTGCCCCCCCATTCCTGCCTCCCGGCGGGGCCTCCAGACGCCTCCAGAAAGCTGTGCAGGGCTTTCAATCACACGCTCTGATCTGAAGTGGCCCCTGGGCCCGCCGACTCCAGCTGAATGGAGCTGCAGCCTTTGCTACCCGAGCGCAGGCCTGGCCAGAGCTCTGACGACAGGCAGCCGGAGCTCCCCTTGGCGTAACCTTGTCGCTGGGGAAGCCCGGTCTGTGCCAACGTGCTGGGCACGGTGCCTAGGGACCAATTGCATGTCTCCTTAGCTGCCCCTGGGGGAGGAAACGGCCACCCTCCTCCCGGATCCCAAAAGGCAAGGCCGCCCACCGTCCACCCTCAACACCCTCAACCGGGGTGGGGTGGGGGGGATCCAAGCCCCCGCGGCCTGACCTTGCCCTTTCTTTGCTCACCAGCTTTGCACATTGTGCTCTCAGCCCCTCCCTCCCGGCCCTGGGCTTCTGCGGGGAGAGAGAAATGGGCACGTTCAGACCCCCCCATGCAGGTCCCCATCAGCTGTGTCTCCGATGTTTTGGTCCCGCAGGAAGGTGGGAGGGACTTTTTAAATTATTATTTATGCAAACGATAGACAAGGAGAGATGTGGCGTAACAGCGCCATGTGACAGAGGCTCGGGGATTCGAGCTGCCTCCCGCGCAGTGAATCAGCCTGAGCAGCCGCGGAGGCTCCCAGGCAGGCGGCTGCCTCCTCACTCCCCTCAGACCTGCTGAGCTCACGCCAGGCCGCTCAAAGGGACTGGGGCCCGAGGGAGGCACCGTGTGCCCAGGCAGCCCTCTGGGCACCTCCAGCCCGGCGTGGGGTGACCGGGAGGGCGAGAGGGGGAGCCCTGTGGCCGGAGCGGACACAGAACAGGGACCCTGCTCGGGACACTGGGGGTGGAGTCCAGGTCATTACGAGGACTCTGCAGAATAGGCCAGGTGAACGTGCAACGAGGTTTCCCCAAAGGGAAGGGGGCTTGGGATCTGCGGGTCCCCATCCCTGGCGGCTTTGCAGGCGAGGCCGGTGACCCGGCAAATACTGCACAGGAGACGCTGTCCTCAGATCTGGACAGACTTGGCTCAGTGATGCGCCGTCCGAAATCGGGTAGCCCAGGCTCGCACAGAGGCTGCGGGACAGGGGAGGGGCAGCTGGACTGGTGCGCCCTGCCCACCCCCCACCCCCACCCCATCCTGCTGCAGGGTGGCCCAAGGGGACAGTCACAGGGCTACAGACTGTGCGGGCAGGGGGAAGGGGAAATTGCTCTTTTTAATGAATCAAGTGGAAGTAGGTTTTCAGGCCAACTGGGGGGAGGGTGGAGACATCCAGAAGGGGAGAAGGGGGAGGGGCACAGAAGGCGCCCCGCTGGCCCCCCAAACCTTCAGTAAAGTCTGTGACTCTACCCGGTTCCATGTGGGAGGTCCCTGGGGAAGGAAGGACTCGAGGAGCTGCCAGCATAGGGGGCACACGGGTGGGGAAGGAGGCATGAGAAGGAACCTGACCCCCCTGAGAACTGTACCCCCAGACATATTTGCATATGGAGGACCCTGGGCTTTCCAAACGGCTTTGGAATGGGAGCTCAAGCCATTCAAAAATATTGCACCTAGGGGCACCCAGGCGGCTCAGTCGGTTAAGTGTCCGACTCTTGATTTCGACTCAGGTCGGGGTCTCACAGTTTGTGGGATCAAGCCCCACGTCCAACTGTGTGCTGGAGGTGTGGGGCCTGCTTGAAAGTCTCTCTCTCTCTGCTCCTCCCCCACTCGTGGTCCCTCTCTCTCTCTCTCTCTCTCTCTCAAAATAAATAAACTTTTACAAAATAAATAAAATAAAAATTAAAAAATATTGCATATAGGGCACCTCACAAGTGGGGGCCCCTCACCCCCCCCAGAGCACTGGGCATCTGTGTTCAGCACAGAAGCAGCCACAGGAAAGGCAGAAATTTTTTTTTTAATGTTTTATTATTTCAGAGAGAGAGAGAGAGAGAGAGACAGCGTGAGCAGGGGAGGGTCAGACAGAGATGGAGACACAGAATCCAAAACAGGCTCCAGGCTCTGAGCCGTCAGCACAAAGCCTGATGCAGGGCTTGAACCCACGAACCGTGAGATCATGACCTGAGCCAAAGTCGGATGCTTAACCGACGGAGCCACCCCAGAAGTCCCAGGAAAGGCAGACGCTGAATCTGACTCCGCTGAGCTGTTTAGAAAGGCCTGGGGCTTATGGCTGGTCAGTGGCACCAGGCACCCTGTGCCCCTTCCTGGGTGCCACAGAAATTCCCTCTGAGACCCTAGGCAGAGAGGCTCGGGCACACCTCTCCAGCTGGCTCCTGGTCCTCCCCAGATCTGTACCAGCTGGCACCCATGGGGGCCCCAGACAGAGGGGGCTCCTGGAATCCTTGACCTGAGGTCTCTGGGTCGGGCTGAGGCTGCTGGGGCAGCACTGGGTGGACCTAGGCAGGGGGGAGGGTAGGCTCACATCAATCCATTGCAGGCAGGCCGACCCCTCACACGCACCCCCGGGGCTGCCGATGATGCTCCCCGCCAAGGGAGGGTGAGTCACTTGCCAAGGCCACCCAGCAGTGACCCCTGGGCTTGAGGTCTCCAAGGCACGGATGGCGGGACCAGAGCCGCACCAGGAAGCATGAGGCGCTCGGCACACGGGCACGAGGTGGACGCCTGACGGTGAAACGCGGCCGTGAACTGTCGCAGCTCCTCCCTGCCCTGCTAGGACATGCTTAGCTGAAGACTGCCTTCTGTCACCGAGTGGGCTGTGCTCAGAGGACCCCCTCACCCCCGGGGGAAGGACGGGGCCAGCTCTACAACGGCTGCCCCAAGGCTACTGAAGGGGCCTTCTCGGCACTCACGGCCTTCCCTTAACACAAGGGAAACTGAGGCTGAGTGGGCAGCTGTGCTGACCTTGCTGGGCTCATCCGTCCCAGCCCAATCCATCAGCTCCCCCCTCCGGGGAGCTGCTAGCACAGGGCCTGGCTGACCCCGGGGGGCCAGCACCTGACCACGTGTGTGGTTCCTAACAGGACACTCAGACAGCTGGCACCCAGGACAGATGCCATAGTGCCGGGGGACTCGGTGGCAGAGAGGTGCCCATGAGCTAACGTGTGCGGTGTGACCTTAGCCAGGGCCTGTGACTCCCGTCGGTTTCCCTGTCTGTTAGAGTCTGTCCCTGTCACTCTGGCACCTCACAGGTTGCAGTGAGGATGCTCTGAGGGTCTGTCTGGAAAAGCGGTTTGGGAGCCAGTGGGGGACACACAATGAATGTCACATCTGTGCTGTGGCTCTGGCTTACGTAGCTGTGTCTGAAGTTCGTGGGCCCCATCCCAGCACCTGGATTCTGTCCCCAGGGTGCCCTTGGCTAGAGCTCCCTCTGGCCCGAGCGTCTCCCTCAGTTCTTCCTAAAGGAGTGAGAAGCCCCGAAGCCCCAGGTCGCATCCACATCTCCACCATTAGCCCAGCAAGGGACCTCGTGGCCTGGTGTCCCACAGTCCCACCGCCAGCAGGGTGGGTGCTCCCTGGCCGGAATGCACCCTGGGCTTGGCGCCCGCACCCCCAGCCTGCAGCCAAGTCCCACCGGCTTCCCACTGGGCCAGCTTCCAGGCCAGGAGACTGGTCATCTCCCAGGGGCCCACCATCCCCCACGTGCCCAAGACCCTGGGGCTGCCTCAGCAGGACACAGATGGAGGGGGCGGACCCACCCCTAGGCTCCGCCCACCCCAAGCCTCCCCTGAGCTGAATGGGAGACAGGAAGGCTTGGTCTTGGGCCGAGCTGGGGAACCTGAGGGCCACTAGGGTACTGGGGGCAAAAGCCCTGGGCCTGGGGACTCCAATTCCCGCCAGGGTCCCAGGTCAGATGGACAGGCTGGGGCGTGGGGTGTGGAGGGTCCCAGACACCAGGCCCCACCCAGCAGGTGGCAAGGAGAACTGTCCTGCGCCAGCCGCCAGAGGCGCACCATGCCCGGCCCAGGGGGGAAGCGGCTTTAAGGGGAATTTAGGGGCAGGTCCATGACCACGGCTCCTAATCCTTGTGGGTCCCACCTCCGCGTTTGAGGGGCCCCTCTGCTCTGATTAGTGGGGCCTCTGCAGTCTCCTGAGGAGCCCCTGCCCCTTGGGGGACCTGGGCTCTTCCTATGGGGTCCTTCTAAGTTACAGCCTCTTCTCTGCAGAGCCCTCCGCGGGGCCACACGACGCCCGCCCCCTGCTCAGGCCCCATCAGCTGTGGCGCCTGCGTTTTCTGTCTCTCATTCCCCAAGGTTGGTGTGCCCGAGGCTCAGATAACAGGAACTTTTTAAATGTCACTCATGGCTGAGACGGGAACGGATGTTCTCTGAGCATGACAGGAGCTCGGCTGGCAAGAGATTCCCCACTGCAGAGGGACATGGGGACGGGCCACACAACAGGCACTGCCCAGGGAGGGGCTGCCCCTCTAGGCTGTCCCTAAAGTGAGAGACAGACCAGAGGAGGAAAGGCAGGAGGCTCACTGGTCCCCACCCAACACTGTGGACACCTGGATCCTCCAGTGGGGCTGTTTCATGTGACATTCTCCCTGCACCCCTACACGCTGTGCATGATGGGGCAACCCTCCCCCTTCCCCCTCCCACCGGCCCTCCCCCTTCTCCCTTCACCAGCTTCCACTTCTCCCTCCCCTTTCCACTATCCCCCTTTCCCTCCCACCAGCCTCCCTCTTCCCCCTCCCCTTCCACTAGCCCCCCCTCTTCCCCTCCCACCAGCCTCCCTCTTCCCCCTCCCCTTCCACTAGCCCCCTTCCCTCCCACCAGCCTCCCTCTTCCCCCTCCCCTTCCACCCCAGCCCCCCTCTTCCCCTCCCATCAGCCTCCCTCTTCCCCCTACCCCTTCCACTAGCCCCCCATCTTCCCCTCCCACCAGCCTCCCTCTTCCCCTCCCACCATGGGCGGAGCCTAGGGCCTCCCCGCCAGCCCTGACAGCTCTTCTTTCTCTCATCCCTGGAGCCTCCCCACCAGACTGGAGAGCATGACTCAATGCTGCATAGACTGGCCCCTACCTCCATGTAAGTGTCTCATAGCTCCTCTTTCTCGGACATGCTGGACCCAAGGCCTGGCCTGCAATGTCTACACTTTCAGGGGAAGTGAGTCCCAGTGTCATGCTGGAGTATAGACCAACGGGCTTGGTGTTCTGGCCCCCACGAGCTCGGTCTGGGGGCACCCCCTGAACTGGGCAGGAGCCTAAGCGGGACTGCAAGGGAGGAAGGGATGGGTGGTTGGTGGAAAAGGCAGAAGAGCCGGGGAGGTGGGACAGGAAGGACAAGAAGGTCTTCTCTAGGGTCCCCCTTAGGCCAAGGGCCTGAGCTTCCCCACAGAGGGGCCCCTTCAGCCCCACCTGCTCTGGAGGCCCCTGACGAGCCCAAGACAACAGTACAGCAGTTTATTGACCAGATTTAGCAGCAAGAACAGAGTGAAGGTGGGGCTTGTACAATCCACCCTGGCCAGGGGGGCAGGCTCCTTAGAGCCAAGACTGGGGACCCCAGCATTGCTCCCCCATGGCCTCCTGGAGCCCGGCCTCATCCCTGCTCCGGGCCCCTCCGGAAGTGAGGGGTAGCGGGAAGGCCAGGTCCTGGGGGCTTTAAGAAGGTGGGGGGGCGCCCAGAGCAGACCAGTGCCGGGCCCATGCCTCCCCCGGCACTGGCAGGGTTGTGCAGGGAGGGCAGCGAGGGTGTGCGGGCCAACGGCAAGGCTCACCACACAGAGCACTTGTGGGCAGGGTTCATGGGTGAGTCCTTGGGGCAATGGAAGGCCCGGCCAAACTCTTCGAACTGGGACACGCTGCCCAGCACCCTGGGGCAGGAGGAGAGACCCGGCAGGCGTGGGTTCCATATTCCCCAGCTGCCCCCTCCCATCCCCACCTGCTCCCACCACAGACACAGGGGAATGAGGCCCCGACACGCAGGCCCACCTGTAGTGCTCAGGCGCATGCTTGTCGGTCAGCACCTGAAGGTACATGGACTGTGACCGCCGCTTGATGCACCAGTTCTGGGCCCCATGGGGGAAGCAGGGCGGAGGAGAGGGGAGATGAAGCCAAAGAGTCCACTGAGCAAGCCCCGCAAACCAAGCCTTCCCCACCCCTGCCCAGCACACCCGGCCTTAAGGCTTCATCAGAACCCACGGGCCCACTGCCTCTGAGGGGTGGCTGATGAGACAGGCTGACAGCTATGTCCCCACCCCTGCCCACTTCCCGCCTGGCCCCCACCGGGCCCACCTGGGCGAAGGCAATGAAGAAGAGCTGGTTGTGTGTGTACTTGAGCCGGTGCAGCGGGTGCTCCGGGCCGTGCTCCCGTACCCACTTCTGATAGGCCTGAGGGTGACAGTGTGGAGCTGCAGTGCCCAGGGGACAGTGCGGTGACCTGACTCACCCTCCACCAGTCAGCCCCTCACCAGCCCCTGTTCTGCATACCACCCACCACACCGAGCCCCAGGCTCCCTGCCTTCCACCTTTCCTGAGCTATGATCCTTTCTGGGAAGGCTAACCCCAGGCAGCCCTCACCCTCTCCAGGCAGCCCTCCTTGGTCTCCCCGAAGGCAGCCTGGGAGTCCCTCCTTTTCTGTTGGACCCCATGCCAGTCACAGGCCCCGCCCCCACCCAGGCCAGAGCTGAATGTAATGGGGAGGTTGTGATGCCCGTGTCCCTAGTTGACTCCTCCTTAGTTCCCATCCCTCCCACCAGAATGAAAGGCCAGACAGGGGTAGCTCACATAATAGGCCAACTTGAGGCCACCCATGTCCGCGATGTTCTCACCGAGTGTGTGCTTCCCATTCACCTGCCAAGAAGGGAAGGGGCCGGGGTCTGTCTGCCGCCCACCGGCCTTCCTCAGGCCTTGTCACCCTGGGCCCCTGCCCACCCTCCCCTTTCCTTTCCCAGAGGGTTTGGATGCGGCCCCGACCCCTTCGTGCCCCCTGTGAGGCCGTGTAAACTCCCTCCTGCACCCACGTGCGTGTGTGTGCACACCCTGGGCATGTCAGCAGGGCCCTGGGCACACGTGAGCACATGTGGGCACACATGCTCCCCATCCACGCCCAGCCGGGCCCAAGGGGCAGCAGGGGGGTCTTACGCGCTGGTTGTAGACGGTGAAATTGTCATACAGGTGCACGATGCACTCCGCCTTGCGCAGGAAGCGGCTGTAGGAGGCCTCCGTCCACCAGTGCAGCAGGTTGCCCGAGCGATCATACTGGCCCCCTGGAGGCAGCGGGCAGAGCGGTGGAGACTGACTCTCATCCCTGAAGCTCTGTCTCCCACCCACCCACTGGCCAACGGGGACAGAGGGGCCGTGGGGTCTCAATCCGCCCATCATCACCCTGCCCCCCACTGTCTGCTTTTCCCCTCCCCCGACACTCCCTCCAGCCACCCTCGGGCCTCACCCCAGTCGTCATAGCCGTGGGTCAGCTCATGTCCAATGATGGTCCCGATGCCCCCGTAGTTCAAAGACCTGGGCCCACGGCAGCAGCATCAGGCCCCGGCCTCATCCGCCCTCCAAGAGCTACACGCTGCTGCCGGGGCCCCAAGAGGCCCCAGTCAAGCCAGCGGTGGCCCAGGGAGGCCCCAGTGGTGTCCTCACAGTGTTGGGGCACTCATGCCTTAGAGTCCTCATACCGTATGTAAAAGGGCCCAACAATACCTTTGCAGCTGCTTTGCAGGAAATAATCTCTAATAGAGCTGGGACAGGGGAAGAGACCAGGTTGGAGGAAGTCACAAAGGAAACTGAGGCACCCCACCTTGGATTTGACCAGTTACCTCATCACTAGGGTCACTCCATTTTTGAAACACCTAAAGAAGCCTCCAACCAGGTAAGGGAGAACTCAGGACATTTAAAAGAAAGAAAAAGGGGCGCCTGGGTGGGTAAGTTGGTTAAGCATCCGACTTTGGCTCAGGTCATGATCACACGGTTCGTGGGTTCAAGCCCCACATCGGGCTCTGTGCTGACAGCTAGCTCAGAGCCTAGAGCCTGTCTTCGGACTCTGTATCTCCCTCTCTCTCTGACCCTCCCCTGCTCACACTATCTCTCTCTCTCAAAAATAAATTTAAAAAACATTTTTAAAAATTATAAACAAAAAAGAAAGAAAAAAAACCTACATATTTTTGTAAATAACCAAAGAGGAAGTGAGACTATGGAGCCCCAAGATCCGCAAGTATCATGACACCTGGGCCCAGCCCGGCTCGGGACAGTCTGAGCAGCTTTCATGCACCCAACAGACAAGGCTGCAGAGCTGGCTCAGGAACTCACTGTGGAAAGTCAGGGTCATAGAGCGTGGGCTGCAGAATACCTGCGGGGAACACTGCAGAGGGGGCGTGGTCAGCAGGAAAGGCCCCGCCTCCAGGCCCCGCCCCTTGTGGGACATCGCCTTACCCATCTGGTTCTTGTTGGGTAGATAGTAGGCATTGAGGGCCTGTGGTGGGAGGAGCCACCTGTGGGGAGGTGGAGATCAGCTAGGGAGGCCTACGCTCCCACCTCCACCTCCCAGCCCCCTCCTTAAAAGATACCCTAGTGACCCAGCCCCTGGCCACGTCCTGCGCCTCCTCCAGACTGAGCCCTGACCCTAACGACCCCCACCACCACCACCGGCACAGGCCCTGTGACTCCGGCACTAGCATGGCTTTGAGGTGGTGTGCCCGCACCACCACCCCCAGCCTCCTGGCCTTGGCTAAGGAGCCTCTCCCCATGGCACCTCCCTCCCTGCCCCCCGCACCCCCAGCTCTGGGCCAGGCACGCACGTGGACTTGTCCACCTCCTGCCGGATCTTCTTGACTGAGAGCTGGATGCTGAAGCGGATGCTGTTCAGGATGTTCTTGAAGTAGGTCTTCTCGTGGACCTCAAACTGCACAGGGGACGGGCAGCGCTCAGTGGCAGGCCAGGGGTATGGCCAGGCCAGCGCTGTGCAGTCCCCATGTCATCCCAGGGCCATGGCTCCTTCTCTTCGGTAGTGGTGGGCCTCCCTGGGGCTCTCCACCGAGGGCCTGGGGAAGCCCAGCTGGTCAGGCAGGACAGCGCCAGGGCCAGACCCACCTCGTACTCCTTGTCCACAGCCTCGGGTTTGAGCAGGAAGTCCGGGTAGCCCACCATCACCATCATGTACTGGAGCTGCGGGTGAGAGGGCGGCCAGGGCCTCAGGAGACAGCCCCCACCCCCACCCCCCAAGGGAGAAGCTGTAGTCTAGAGGCAGGGCTCAAGGACAGGGGAGACCAGACCAGACGATGCCAACTCCACAAGGGACATCTCTGCCTCTTCTGTCACCCTGGCCTGGCACACAGTAGGCACTCCATAAGTGTTTGTGGAATCTACAGATGGGAAAGGGTGCACTTCACCTTGGCCCGAGCAGCTGCCTTGGTCTCAGCATCCATCCAGTCCAACTCCTCCAGGCGCCGGCCCAGGATGTACTTGATGTCTTCCACAAGCTGCTGCACCTGCAAGGCCAGGGCTCAGGGATCAAGGGCAGCTCAGGGGGCCTCAGCTCTGGGCCCCCAGCACCTGGCAGGAGGCGTACCATTGACTCAGGACCACTTCCCAGGCCCAAGGCTTGATCCTGAGCAGCAAGGGGGACCTTGGAGGCTGGGGTCCAGACTCTGCCCCGTTGACAGAAAGCTCAACAGCCTAGAGCCACATTCTTAAGGCCATGCCTACTGGGCCTGGCAGAGAAGGGTGGGCAGGAGCCGGAGGGCCAAGCTGTCCTGTAGCTGATAGATTAAGTAGGCTTCCTGGGGGAGGTGGCCTGGTGAGAAGTCTGGAGCTTCAGAGAGGGCTGAGCTTAGGGCTCAGTGCCCCTATCTGCAAGGGGGTATGTGGGGGCTCCCCATTCTCAGAGCGAGGCCGTGGGAGGACTCTACACCCTGCCCAACACCCACACCCAAGCCAGGGCAGCCTGACCTTGGCCTTGCTGGCAGCTGAGAAGTGCTCATGTACAAAGAGAGCGCCGAGTGCCATGCCAAAGTGGCGGTTGGCCTGGCCCAGGCAGACACGGGCCAGCTCCTGTGGCTTGTCACTGCCCTCCATCTCACGTGCCAGCTCGTGCAGGGCCTCTCGGAATGGCGGTGACAGGTGCTCACTGAGGACCACCACTACACGCCACACCAGGTAGTTGTGCAGGATCCTGAGGGCCAGGGGAAACAGCGGGATGTCCACACAGGCTCATGGGCAAGGGCCCCCCCAAGGGCTCCATGCCACCCCACTCCAGACCCCTCAGTCTGGGGTTGGACCCAGCACCCACACAGGGGTGGGGGTCACTCCAGGTACGTGGAGGCGGAAGCCAGAGCGGCCTGAGCCCCAGCCAGGGAAAAGCGCTGGGTGCACACGAAGCAGGACACACCTCTGGCCACTGAGAAGGGTGCCAGATGCCCACTTGCTATGTGGTAGGAGAGTAGGTGCTTGGGGTGACTGTTTGCCTCAGGACTGGCCTTAGGAAGCCTCTGCCCCTCCCCAAGGTGGGCAGAGACCAGGGAGGTGCTCCCCAAGGTGGCCCTGGGGCAGCAGAATTGCACCCACACCTTCCCTTTCTGGAGTCCAGACTCAGTCAGCCTCACTCCCCCGGGATGAGGAGACGGCAGCTCCGGAAGTTCACCAGCCCTGTCCAGGGCCCAGAGAGCAGGCGGAAGAGCCACATCTGCGCCTGGGGATCTGGACTCCTATTCCAGTGCTCTTCACATGCCTCCCAGGTGTGGCCACCGGACAGAGGTGAAAATGGGAATTCAAAGCTCACCAAGCAAATACGTCTGGGGTGTGGGGGAGGGACCTGGAGGGGCAGGTGGGGGGGGGGGGTAAGGGAGGGCGATCGGCAGCTGTACCTGCGGGGTGTGGAGCGGATGAGCTGGGACACCTGCTGCATGTAGTCTGTGGCCAGCAGCACCACCTCCTCGTCCTCTGAGAAGTCCTCCTGGAAGATCTGGTCCAGCAGCCACTTCCACTGCAGCTGTGGGGCGCGGGTGGGGGACAGGAGGGCTGGCTGTGGCAGGGAGCTCAGAGGACGGGGAGGGAGTCCGGGAGGACCCAGGACTCCATGGCCCTGGCCTTGCCCCACCCTGGGGAGGGGACGGCACTGGAGTCCCAGCACCAATGCCTCCCCTCCAGTGGGCTGCACTCACGTGGGGGGTGATCTTCTGCAATTGCCCCAGGGTCACCTTGTTGTACATGGAGCTGACATCTCGCCGGAGGTCATCATACTCCGACACGGTGATCTGGGGGTAGGGATCAGAGTTGACAGGGCCCCACTGCTCAGTGCCCTCCCCTCGGCCCGTGGCAGCCCCCCTGCTCACATTGGCCAGCCGCTGCTCCAGCTGAAGGATCTCCTGAGCCTTCTGCTCCACGGCATCCGCCCCCAGTAGGCTGAGCAGGCGCTCCATGAACACCCGGTATGCAGCCAGGATCTGCAGCAAGACGGGCCTTTTCAGGGATGGGCTTCCGAGCCAGGCCCTCGCCCACCCCTCCTGGAGCCCCAGGCCTTCCCTGCAACCCCACCCCATGCCCCCCACACCTTCTCACTCTCCTCATCCTGAGCTAAGTACAGGGTCCTCTCCGGCAGAGTGAGCCCGTCTTGGTCAATCTGGGCAGAGTGATGGGGTCAGAGATCAGAGGTCAACATGCCAGGTTCTTGCAAACAGACTGAGGTTCCATCCAAACGCCCAAACAGAGGACGCATCAGACACCTGCTGTCACAGGCCTCAGGAGCAGAACAAAGACATTACCCCTCCTTCCACCCAGAGAAGCTGGTGGAAACCTCCACCCCTAATCAGTCTAGCCCGGAGATATGGGGGAGCGGAGGAGGACCCAGTCCCCCAACCCTTCCTTCTATAAGCCTTCAACCTTCCCCACCTATGCGGGGCACTCGCGGGGCCCACCCTGAGAGTTGGGGCCGCCGTCATTCTGGGGCACCCGAGCCTGCCGGCACACCCCTGCTCGCGTGCTCTCACAGCCGGCAGGACTGGGAAACTGCGGCTCCCGCGGCTCCGCTAAGCACGGCAATTACTCGAGGAAAATTACTTGCGCCCTCCTCCCGCGCTATGCGGGTGCGCGCTCCCCTCCCCTTCCCCTCCGTCGCCTCAGGCATAGGTCGCCTTGCGCCGGGGGCGCGCGTGCCCGGCCGCGGTGCCCCCGGTCGTGGGCTGCTGATGGGGTAACTGGGGAGGGGGACGCACTCACGCGGATGACGTAGCGCGAGGAGTTCCTGTCGTCCAGGCTGACCGTGAGCGAGAAGAGCGCGGCGGCGCTGTACACGCCCTGGGCCTTGTACAGCAGCCGGTTGAGGTCCCAGAGCGCCGCGGCCCCCGGGCGCTCGGCGGCGCCGCCCAGGTCCCAGCCCCCGCAGTCCTCGATGACTTCGAGCATGGGCCGCGGGCCGAGCCGCTCGATCTCGCGCATGTCGAGGCACGAGCGGAAGAAGGCGCGCACCTTGCGCTGGGCCGCACCGCCCGGCCCACCCCCGGGCCGTGCCAGCAGGCGCCGCAGGCGCTCCTCGTTCTGCTCGCCGATGGCCGCGATGGTGCCGTAGGTGAGCTTGTCGTCGGGGATGGCGTGGCGCCGCAGCCAGCCACCGCACGCAAAGGAGTAGAAGTCCTGGCACGGGTCTATGCTGGCGTCCAGGTTGGCGGCCAGGAAGCGGGCGGCGCGCGCGAAGGCCTTGCGCTCGGGGCAGCCCTCGGAGCAGGCGCCGCCGCCCACGGCGCCCGGGCCCAGGTACTTGAGCGCCAGCATGGCGGCCAGGATGGCGCAGAGGCCGGCGGCGAACACCAGCCCCGACAGCAGGCACACCTCGCGCCGGTTCCAGCGCGGCAGCCCCGCCCGGGCCCCGGTGGCGCTGCGCCCCGCTCCCAGCGGGAAGCCGGGGGGCAGCGAGGTCCCGCGCGCACCTCCCGCGCCGCACCGGCTCACGTATTTCACCTCCTGGAACTCGTCGTAATGCGCCGTCATCGAATATGGGGTCTCCATGGTGCGGCCGGGACCGCCACGCAGCCCTTGGCGATCTCAGCTACAGGATGCGCCGGACCGTCGGCCTCCTGGCGAACCTCCGCATGGCTCACGGGCTGCAGCTGCAGGGAGGGTAGACGCAGGTTCAGAGAGGCACTGGGCCCCCGACGGGGCCCACAGCGCGATTGGACGGGCGCAGGCCTAGGTCCAGAGGCTGGAGACCACCCCGTGTCTCCAACCGCTAGCGGGCTTGGGGCCTGGCTTCCCTCGGCTTCTCAAAAATGAGTCAAGGGGAAGGCTCAGAGCGGCCACCACCTTCCGCACGCACAGCGTCCTCGTTTTATTAACCTAATACCTCTTCCACCGCAAACACGTGTCTGCCGCATATTTGGGAGATCCCTGATCTAAAGTGGAGGAGCAGTGTGCACGGGGCCTGGCACATAGTAGGCCCTCAATGAAGAGCTGTTTCTCTTCTCTTTGCCTTTCTTGTCTGCGACCCGCTACAGCCAAGGCCAGGTGGGGGAGGGGGAAAACAGAGAGAAAGGGGGTGCGGTCAAGGGCGCATCTACGCGGCCCCAGAAGCTGCACTGGAACTAGATGCTCAAGAAAGCGGCTAAAGAACCAAACTTTGTCCTCGCGGGTGTCCATGGGGCCGTCCCCAGCCCAGTCTATTCAATGCCCGTAATGCCACCAGCCCCTTTCCCAAGCGGTGCGCTCCAACCGGCCCCGCATCGGGGAGAAACCCCCGACGGCCTTAAGAAACTGGAACCGGTTCCGTCCCCCGACCCTCCGTCCCCGCCCTGGACCACTCCTGGCTTCAACAGGTTTTCCCCGGAACCCAAACTTGAGTGAAGTTTCACCCCCGACGCGGAGCGAGCTGGCCCCGAGCGCCCCAGGCTCTGGGCGCGGAGCCTCGCCGCGCAGTCCGCGGAGCCGGAGAGCCGAGCCCGGGAGTCGCAGCCGCAGCCGGAGCCGGAGCCGCGAGGACGCAGACAAAGCCTGGAGGCTCGGCGCAGCGGCGGCGGCGGATGTGGCCGCGATGGTGGCCGCGGCCGACTCGGATGCCACTTACCCGGCAGGTGCGCGCCCGGGCCGAGCTGGAACTGAGCGGGTCGAGCCCGGGCCGGAGCCCGAGCCAGAGCTGGAGCGGAGCCGGGCAGGCAGGAGCTCTCTCCGTGCGCCCGCCGCCTCCTCTGCCGCCGCGCCGCGCGGCCCGCCGGCCCCGAGGGAGGGGGCGCGCCGGCGGCTCCACCCTCCTCCGCCAGCCCCCCGCGCCCCCTCCTTCTTCCACCCTTCATCCCAGCTACCTGTCAGCTCGGTGGCAGCTCGGGGGCGGGCACCGCGGCTGTGGGACGCGCTCCCGAAGGTCTGGCGCAGGCTCCGGGATCGGGGATTCCAGGTACAGCTGCGTCCCGGGAAGAGTGAGGGCGCCTGCTATTCCCAGGAAAGGGCTCCCCTTGGATCTGATGCCCCCACTCCAGCCGGCCCGAAAAGGGCTCAAGCTGGAGATCAGGAGGTGCGTGGATTGTCCCAGCCGAACACACAGGACTGGAGACCGCCCAGGGAGAACTCCCGGAAAGACTGTGCTGTGTGCTGAAATAGCGCCTGCGCGCCCCTGGCAAGGTGCCGGGCACGGAGCAGGCTTCAATAAGTGGGCTTTCTGGTCTTCTCCCTTAGCCCTGTCCTTACCCAGCCCTCGCGGAAGGGCTCTGGGGGTTTGTTGCACATGCAACCAGGAAGGGCGCCTCAAGACTGAGACTGCACCCTCCCCCCAAACCTTGGCTGGCCTCAGCCCCCACTGCTCTGGAAAGTCTCTGGCCAGGAAGAGAGAAACGGACTGGAGAGTAATGAATGCATGAGCCCCTCCCCGCTGAGGACGCGAGGAGAGGTAGGGGGTGCGTACCTGCTCTGCCCGGCAGCCTAGTCCTCAGATGTAGGCCTCAGGCCGCTGCTTGTGGACTGATGGAGGAAAGGGACAGGCTGGGGTGGGGGTGGGGGGGCGCATCTACCACCTTCTTTCCATACAGCTTGCTTCTTTAATGTGGGACCTCCCTCCCACAGCCCCCAGCCCCTGAAGCAGGGCCCGCTTCTGCCTGGCTCACCATAGTACCCACAGGGCTGTTTGGGGCGCAGGGAACTCGGGGCTTCTTGGTCCAGCGCTTACTGTTTCTGGAGTCTCTGCTTTCTCATTTCCTAGCCCGGGACCCCACAAGGCACCAGCGCTCCCAGGCCTGCCAGTTCCAGCCTGTAGGACTGGCCTAAACAGTGAGCCAGCCCACGACTGCCTGCCATGGAGCCCCAGGTGATAAACCCCACAACAAGACAAGGGCTCAAAGGACCCATCACCCTGTCCCCTCTCTGGGGCTTTTCAGCGGCCTGGCTCCTGGGCCCCTGGGCTCCTGGGCCGCAGTGACCACCTCTGTCCCCACGCCGCCTCTCCTGTGTCTGTCCATCTACCTGCCTCCACACCACTGCTCTACACACTCTCTGCCTCCACCTCCGGCCATCTCAGGGTCCTCCTCTGCCCCACACGTTCTTCTTGGGTCCAATTAATTCTACTGAGAAGAGGAGGAATTATGTAAAATGTGGTGATTCCATACGGGAGGAGGGGAGGGCAGGGCGGTGGCAAAGTGGCTCTTTGTGCTTTTAATCTGCATTTTTTCCCTCAACGTTCCGTCTCCAGGAGGATAATTTTCCAGCCTTTTCAGGCCCTGATTGGTATCATTTCTCCAGCAATGACAGCTTTTATTTTCCCTGAAATGAATGCCGTGAAATTTCCAAGAAATATAAAAATGGATATTGTCTCAGGGAGCCGACTCTCTTCCGACAGAAAGGCACAAAGGCAAACAAGCTTCCCTGGGGACCCTTGCTGTTCCAGCCACTAGGGGGTGGGGGACCCAAGCCCTCAGCCCCTCCTCCCTCCCAGGTCAGCTGTTGGACCCCTTCCTCTCCCATAGTCCCAGCAGCCATTGATCTGTTCTTCCGCCTCCCCACTCTCGACCGCCGGGGCGGCCACCCTACCTGCCTGCCTCACTCCATCCTGCCTGCTCTGTTCGGAGCTCACCCTGCCCCCACAGGACACCCAGGACAACCCCAGCCCCTGAGCGAGGTAACCAGGGCCCACCAGAGTGGCCTGGATTGGGCCCATGAGCACAGAGTCCTAGACCCTCTATACAGTCCACCAGTAAAGAGCGACCAGGCCTTTGTTCCTTCTCGGAAAGAGAACCTGAGTGCAAGTCGGAAAGGACACCAGCGGTGTCAGAGCGCTCTCTCCTTGAGGCACCCAGTTCCAGCGCTCCTCCACCCCACCCCCAATTGTCAAGGTGACCTCCTGACTGAGGAGCAAGAGAATGACAGGACACCACAGCACTCAGCCAAGCTCCAAGCCAGCCAGACGACTGGATGCCCAGCTTGAGGGCATGGGAAGTAGGAGCTGGGTGAGCATCCGCCCCCCTCCAAGCCGCCTTGGAGAGAGAAGGGCTCAAGGAGCAGAGGGGAGGGGTGTGGATATTGGTCCTGAAACCCTCACTTCAGCCTCTTCCCTGACCACAGACCAGACCCCAGCCCACTCCTCCTGGGTGGGCATCACCAGGTCTGGGTTCCGGGGAAGGGGCGAGAGCACCCCCACTCACTGGGGACCACGCTTCTCACACGAATGACACATCTGTTGAGCCTTCACTACGCGAGGGGTTAAATGCTTCACTGGGGGGCGGGGGGCAAGGGGCTCCCAACCTGAAGCCAGGCCTGGGTCCACCTGGAGCCCAGCCGTGATCAGAACCATTTTTGCACCCCTCTGGCCTGCATATATGTGGGGACAGACTGGGCCTGCCACTCCAGTGCGCAGGCCTAGGAGCCCCACGGAGGCTGAAGCCCCTACCCCTGCCTGTGCTCTGGGAGATGCCTCCCAGCCTCCACCCTGCCCACCCAGCTCCCCCTCCCCACCACAGACAGTTCAGCAGTATCTTCTGTGTCCTGGGAAACGCCCCCCAACCAGCTTCCTGTCCTCTGCCCAGCCTCCCAGTGCTCAGCCCATCTATTATTCACAGCACAGAATGGATTTTTAATTTGAGAAATGAAATGACTCTCCCAAGTGGCCGGGGTGGCAGGGAGGGGGCGGAGGAAGGCCAGAGCCTCTAGGCGGCCACCACAGTGCTGACTCAGACTCTTGCGGGAAACCTGGGCACCCACGCCTGACCTGGGGGACTCCAGAGGCCCACACACCCCATCATCCAGCCTGTGCCTTCATTCTGCCCTGTCGCTGTGACTCCATGAGGTGACAGGGTGCCTGTCTTTCCTGTCTAAGCTCCCAGTAGGGTATCCTTTCGGCCAGAGAGTGGGGTAGGGAGGGCTGGACCCTGCACCCCACTTATTTCAGATATTTGGACCTCAAGGGTAGCTCTTGGGCTCTGTGATCTGGTGCACCTCCTCCCCAGTCTGCCTGGCCCTCGTTAAGCTGGGCTCAAGAATCCCCCCGTGCAGACCCCTAGCCGAGCTTCTCTGCGAGGTCCCAACACCACGGCATGCCCACTCCAACCTGGACAGCTGCCCCAGCCTCCCCACCGGCCTCGGGTCCCCAGTGCCCCTCCCCACCTCTCATGATGGAATCACACACCTAGTGTGCCCGCGAGACCGTGACCTCTTCCCACCCTTCTCTGCCCTTCCTGCTCTGTCTCCCCACCTCCAACCTCTCTCTTCTTCTGGTCTCTCTGACCTAGTTTCGTTTCCCAGAACTCAGCTGCCTCTCATGCACCCCAGGGTCTTAGCACTTGCTGTCCTGCTACTGAAACACTCTTCTCCCATCACCTCTTCCTTGGCCAGTTGCCACTCATCCTTCCTGGGATGTCAGCCTCTCTTGTCTGGTCAGGTGCTATGTCCGTGGGCGGGGGGCTTGCCCTCCCTGAGCCCCCACCACACTGCCTGCACCTGTCTCTGCTCCGTAGCCCAGAGCCCCAGTGGATGACCCACCTGATACGCCTGGAAAGCTCTCACAGAGCTGTGGTCGGCTCACAGGACGCCCGCCCCAGGCGAAGTATCTCCCAGGCCTTGCACCAGGCCCAGCGCCCCCACCTACAAACCTGCCCGGACTCTGAGATCCTCCGCGCACTTCTCCGTGGCCCTGGGACCCATCAGATGACAAGAGGGGGCCGTTCCTTCCCCTCCCCCACCCCAGTCTCCCGCCACATGGTAGACGTCTGTCCCACGATGCACAGACTCTTCTCTGGGGTCACCTACCAACCTCTGCATCCGTTTTGTCTTTCTTATAAGAAGTAAACACATACATTCTTGTTTTAAGAGACATAACTTATACTGGCAGGTGGAAAGCAAATGTGAAATCCCACCTTCACACTTGTCACCCTCCGAGGTCTCCCTCCCTCCCCCCCCCATAAGCCCCTCACTTCAGCGTGAAGCATCAGGGCCACACGGACATCACTATTTCTTTAAGTAAATGGGACACCACGCGATGTGCAGGTCAGCACCCGACATCCCCTGCCCCCTTGCAGTCCTCAGGGTCAAGTCACCGCCAGAAGGACACAGGTTGTCTAGGCCACACCTGTCTGGTTATCAGAGCCTGAGGCCTTCCTGGGTGCCCGGCTCTCACCCTTGCTCTGGATCCACCCTACCCTGCGAGCTCCCCCTCCACCACCGGCTCCAGCTCCCCCCCACGGCCAGGAGGCGGTGCCCAGCTGGTGGCACAGCCTCTGGCCCTACCTGCCCCCAGCACATGCCTGCCCCTGAGGCTCACTGTGCTCCACACCTAGCTCATCTTTAACTTCTCCTCCTCCTTCTGCGTATCAGGGAGAGTCGGGTCCCAGCCCTGGAAAGGCCTCTTGCGCCCTCCTCTCCTTCCCACCCATCCTGTCCCGGTTCTAGCCCTTAGTTCTCCCTTCCTGGAGGACAGTGGTGTCTTCCTTCTGCTTGCTCACCCAGGTGCTGCTGCGTCCTGCCCATTCCTGCCCCACACCCTCTGTGACCCCTCATTGTGGCCTCCGGGACCTCCTCGGTCTAGCCTCAGACCCCCTTCCAGCATCCTGGCTAGGGCTCCCCTAAATGTCCCTCCTCTTCAAGGGATTGAACCCCCACTTCTGTGCCTTTGTTCTAGCCACCTCCTCAGCCTGAGTTCCTCATCCCCAGCCCTCCTGTCCTTCGTCAGTCCCCTCTCCAGGACCCCATAACGGTCCCCGTGGTGGGGCAGGTCCCTACCTGAGGGAGCCTGCCCAGGGTTCTCTCCTTGCCGGAGAGATCTGTGTCCCTACATGCCCAGCCTGGAACCTGGTGCCTGGACTGCGCTGGATGGAGCAGGTCTGTGCCCCATTCTGGACAGACCTCCCAGTACTGTGGCTGGACGCCCCCCCATAATAAAACATGTGGACCCCCTCCTAAGTGCCACGCTCTGTGCCAAGCAATCCACTGTCTTAGAAACCCCCTGGGGGTCCCATCCCTGACCCCAATTTACACGTGGGAAAATGAAGACCAGAGAAGGAAAGAAAGTTGCTCCAGTTCACCCAGCCCACAAGCCCTGAAGCTGACCTTTGAACCTGTCTGCTGCATTCAGTATCCTGGGGGCATGTACCAGCCGGGAGCTGAGGGGACAGGCAGGGCACTTAGAACCCGAGTGAAGGCCCAGCTGTGATCTCAGCCCAGGAACTGTGCGGGGTGGGAAGTGCTGAATCCGGGAGACCGGGCAGGTGGCTTTGCCCAGAGACCTCAGGGAGAATCTCAGGGCCTGCAGCCAGGCCCTTGGCCTCCCTTCCAGATGTCCCCACCTTCAGGGGCTCTTCCTGGATCTCCCTGTCTGAAGAACCCAGTTGTTTTCTGTCTGTTGTCCTGGGTACATCTTGTACTGGACTTGTCCCCACCTGACATTATCTTGTGACTTGGCATTCTCATGGTCTCTCTTCCTTAGCTCTGTGGGGACCCTGGATTTTTCCCATCACCCTGCCCTTGCCTGAGTGTCAAGACCTTGACCACAATGCAGTTGGGGGTAGAGGTCAGATTGACAGAGTCAAAGCAGAGTGGTGGCAGAGAGGGGCAGGGAGGAGAGGGGGTAGAGAGTCTTGAGGCCTGTGGATCTCCGGTTCTGACAGCCAGACCCCTTGGGTTTACTGTTTGATGGACAGACCATGACCGGGAACTTGGCTTCTACTACAAAATGCAAATAGGGGGCCTGAGTGGCTCAGTCGGTTAAGCATCTGACTCTTGATTTCAGTTCAGGTCATGATCTCACAGTTCGTGGGTTTGAGCCCTGCCTCAGGCTCCACACTGTCAGTGCAGAGCCTGCTTGGGATTCTCTCTCTCTCCCTCTCTCTCTGCCCCTCCTCTGTTCTCTTCTGTCTCTGTCTCTCTCTTTCTTAATGAAAATAAATAAACTTAAAAAAAAAAAGATGCAAATAAAGCCACAAGTGTTTGGGGCATATAGGAAGGTGGACCCCAGAGCCTGGGGCACTCACTTCCTGTGAGGATCACCAGGGCCCTGGGACTGGGGGAAGGGGTGGGCTGGGGCTGGGCAGAGCCCAGAGAAGCCAGCTGGACCTGAAGGACCTCTTCCTTGCTTTGCAGGGTCACCGGGCCAGCTCCCCTCCCCCAGCACTCCATCATCATTTCAAGTGATTGGAACTGAAGGGGATCGTTAGCTAATTAAAGCCGAGGCCACTAATTGCCCCTTGTAGGAGAGCAGGGCTGTGGAGGGAAGGAGACAGAGGGGCTCAGAGGGACGCAGGGAGGGGAGGGGGGCAGGCATAGGGCCCTGGCCCTGGGTAGGACCTCCCTGCAGACTGTGTTTTAGAAGGGGGCACTGTCACTGTCACAGGCTCCCTGAAGTGGAATTGTGGGATAGAGGACAAGACTGCCTGAATCAGAGTGTTCATTGAGCACCTGCGTGTCGCAGGGACGCTCCATGCCCGCCTCTGCCTACTGGCAGCCACCCAGGGTCGTGGGCCGAGGCGGTGAGTGGCAAGAAGCCCCACAGACATCCTGTGGGTGCCGTGATAGGTCAGAGTTGAGGACAGCCAGCACAAGACCAGGGACCACACTCCGCCTCACAGAGACGCCAGCAGCTGGTGTACTTCCGCATGTGTGAGCCTCACCCGGGGCTGCCCGGAGCCCAGCACCAAGCTCCCCACCCACACCCACACCTGGTAGGATGTTCCAGGACCTTCCATGGGAACCACCAAAAGATAGTTATTAGTTTTCCATTGCTCTGTAACAAATCTCCACAAACATAGCAACTTAATGATCTCAGTTTGTGTCGGTCAGAAGCCCAGGTCCACAAGGCTGGATCCTCTGCTCAGGGCCTCACCGGGCTGAAGTTGGAGGTGGTGAGGACTGGGCTTTCCTGGTGGCTCAGGCTTGTCTTCCAAGCTCCCTGGTTGGGCCAGAATCTAATTCCTTTGGTGCAGAATCAAGGCGTCCCTTCTTTGGTGGCTGTCAGTCAGGGCTATTCTCAGCAACTAGAAGTCACCTGCACCGGTTGCCTGGAGATGGCCAGCCCCTCCATCTCCAAAGTCATCAGTGGACAATCTCCTTGGCACTCAATCCTTGTCGTGCTTTGAATCTGTCTTCCTCTCCTCCACCAGCCAGAGAAACTCCTTTAAAGGACCCAAGTAAATAGGTCTAATAAGCTCCCTATTTTTTTTTTTTCCTGAGAGAGAGAGTATGAGCAGGGGAGGGTCAGAGAGAGAGGGAGACACAGAATCTGAAACAGGCTCCAGGCTCTGAGCTAGCTGTCAGCACAGAGCCCGATGCAGGGCTCGAACCCACAAACCATGAGATCATGACCTGAGCTAAAGTCGATGCTTAACCGACTGAGCCACCCAGGTGCCCCAAAGCTCCCTATCTTCAGTTCAACTAATTGGGAATCTTAATTACAACTGCAAAACCCTGCCATAACAGTACCTGGATTTGTGTTGGCTTGCATGATCTGGAGAGTGTGTACACCAGGGGCCAGGAAAACTGGGGGACATCTTAGAATTCTGCCTCCCCCAAAGGACACAAGTCAAGGAGCAAAGGTAAAACTACTGGTAGCCGACATCCAGAAACGTCCTGGGCTTCAAGTGCTAATTTGTCTCCTTTAATCCTCCCAGAAATTCCGGGAGTAGATGCTACTATTATCCCCATTTTAGAGGCAGAAACTGAGGCCCTGGAGTCAGGCAACACTCGCAAAGCCACGCAGCTGGTAAGTGGCCAAGCCAGGACACTAGGATAACACAGGGTCTGATCCAGCCCTTACTGTGTGTTCTTGGGAAAGTGACTAACTTCTCTGGGTTCTGTGAAATGAAAGGTTCTGAAGCCCATTCCCCAGGAACTGGAAAGCCAGATCCCAAAGGCCCACAGGGGATCAGGGGTCCTGCCCCTCCTCAGCCAATGAGCAGGAGGTGTGCCTGACTGGCACCTGCGGCACCCAATGAGATGAGGTGGGGTTGGGGTCTCTGATGTCAGCCATCCAATTGCAGCCATTCTCGCTTCTGCAACCCATTGACATAATAGTCCCAGACACTGAGACTTATGGTTGCCAGGGGGCCCCTGACAGCCACAGGAGCCCCAAGATTAATGGCCAGGAAATTGCTGCTCACCCGAGTGGCCTGGGCCCCTTAGAGCACAGAATAGGGGCTTTCAGATCTTTGGCCAGGGGTGAGTGTGTGTGTTGGGGGAGTGCCTCTCCCACCTCTAAACTGGCTCTCCCCTCTCAGCCGGCAGGCTCCTGTTGGCCACAGCTCTGGAGGGGGAGGGGACCACCGAGGAGGAGGTGGCAGCCCGCTCCCCCCTCCCCATGAGAGAGACTAGCAGTCAGCCTTGGCGCAGGCCCCCCCGGAATCAGCCTCCCCCGCCCCCCGCCCCCGCCCCCATGCTTGAGCGGCCTCCCTCAGTAATGGGGCTTAATCATAACATGCATTAGCTAGGGCCTGCTGCCTGCAATTACCTCTTCAATCAGCCACCCACCACCACCGCCCCCAGCCCCAGGCCACCTGTGGGGACACCCCCCTCCCAAGCCCCTTCCCCAAATGCAGAACAGGTGCTGCAGTGATGGACGGAGAAGTGACTCCCCCCTCCCCCGGCAGCAGGGGTCTGGGAAGGGGGCGGCCATTGGACAGAGAGCTTCAGCTCAGGGTCACAGGCAATTATTTTAAAAGCCTGTTGAAAACTGTGTTACTTCCCCAGTGCAGAGGGCTCATCCTGAGGGTTGTGCTGCTCCAGGCTACTGACACACTCACGTGCACACACAAGCGGTCACACACACACACACACACACACACACAGATGGGCACGTACCCAGGGCACATGTGGACCCCAAAGATCTGGGTACTGGCTGTCTCCAAGGTGCAGATGCACAGGGAGGCCCCTCAGCCACTGGGGAGCTTCCCCGCACGGCTCCCCTCTGCCCTGTCCTAAGCAGAGACCCACTGGTGTCCTTTGGCCCCTCCACCCCCAACCTGGGGGCCAGGGGTTCTGAGCTCAATCAAAGGACTTCCTATTCCTCCCTGCCTCAGAGCTGGGGTGGCGGCTGGAGAAAAAGGGGAGAAAGACCTGGCGGGGGCAGTGGAGGAGGGGACCGCTGTTGTGCCGTGATTCTCTCTAATTGCTGTTTTGCTGAGAGGTAATTAAAATCCCTTTTTATTTCACACGTCAGAGCCCTCACCAGCCTGTGGAGAGGGCGCAGGGGGAGGCCAGAAGGTGGGGGCAGTAGAGGACCGGGCCTCCTGGCACAGGGAGGGGACAGGGAGGTGGCCCATCTGAGCCCAGCTGACAGCCCAGCCTGCCCGCCAAGAGGCCCTACCGCGGGAGCCTGCAGCCCAGCCCCTTCCACAGCCAGGGGGAGGCCAGCACCCACGCAGCCCACTGAAGCCACCAGAGGCCATAAGAATGAAGTCACAGACATCTCCAGACTGCCTCCTACATGCCAGGCATTGTGCTGAGCTTCCGAGTTACAGAACTGTTGCAAAAATTACTGCCCGGTGGAAACCACTGCCCTCCCACACGTTAGGGCAGTGATGAAGCTGAGACTCAGAGAGATCAAGAGCCAGCAAGCCCCCCAGCCTGTAGGTGCTGGAACTGGATTTGAACTGGTCTGACCCCAAACTCAGAAGCACTGTGTCAACCCGCCCACTCCAGGCCACATAACTGTCCCTGCCTGCAGAGCCCGCCTTGTTCCGCGGCTCTGCCCTGCCCTCCTCAGAGCCCTGGCCCAAAACCCATGCACCTGTCCCATGCCTGCCACTCTGGACCCCATGGTCCCCTGGGGCAGGAGAGCCGGGGTTGACCCCGTCCCTCAGGACCTATGGACATGCTCCAGATCCCTGGCAGGGCCAAGAAGCCATGGCCACTCCAGAGCCCAACCCAGTGCCCCGCCTGCATCAGGAGCAAGCCCCCCGCCCCCGAGCTGGCCGGGGACATGGGCCAGCAGCAGCTGGGCCTCGCTGGGGGTGGCAGGTGAAAGCAGCTCCTCTCCACGCTGTACCCCCTTTCTCTCTGCCTGTTCTTTCCCTTCCCTTGGACCTGGAGTTGCATCACCCCGTCCTTTTCATCACCCCCTTCTCCACCCCATCCACACCACCATCACCACCCACCATCGTCACCATCAGCATCATCACCGTCAACTTCACTGTCGTCATCACCATGTTCTCCAGATTTGCCATCATCGTCATCATCACCACCGTCACGTCCATTTTCACTGAAATCGTCATCATCCTCACCACCATCACCACCACCATCACCATCCTCATCATCAGGTCCCTGCCGCCCTGCCTGATGTGTGTTGGGAGTGGGGGGGGGTGCGTGGGGGACAGCAGAGGAAGGACCAAAGGAGTCCCAAGACCCACTAGCAGGTGCCACAGCCTCTCAAGGGGAGGCATGGAGACCCCTGTGTCCATGTAGCTCAGCGCAGTGGCACATCTATATGCAAGTAGATGCAGAGGGGGAGGGAGGGAGGGCAGAGGCACAGAATAGGGGGTCCTTCTTGGGTCTGTGGAGTGAGGCAGGGGTGATCTCTGCTGCGTGGAGCAGCCAGGCCCAGGGATAGGGAAGGGTTTTATTCATCTTGTGTCCCCAGGGCGCAGTGCTGGCATTAGGAGGTACTTAACATTTAAGGGATGAAGGAATGAATGAAAACATTTTCAAGATTAAAACTGTCCCTTAATAGGACATGGCCCCCATCACTAGAGCAATAGGATTAAAACCTCAGGCTCTGTGTCAGACTAATCTGGATTAAAAGCCAGAGCTGCCATTTCCTAGCTGTGAACAGGTCACTGGGCCGCTTTAAGCCTCAATTTCCTTACCCAAAACTGGGGACAATGTTTCTATCTGAGATCCTGACCAAGGAGGTCAGAGAAGAGCCTGGTCTCACGACCAGGCCCCCAGCCTGGAGAACGGCTCTGGTGGGCAGGTCCTGTCTAAACACCCTCAGGAGGGAAGGCGAGAGCCAGCCAGAAGCCCCGAGCCTCTCTCCCCCACCCTCCTGCAGGCACCCCGCCCTCCCCACACCTCATTTCTCTCCACTGGGCATAGCTGATCCCAACGAGGCCAACTTTCTAGCCTGCTTCTCAGTGCAGTGAGACCCCCATGGCATGGGGCCAGGAGGTGGGCCAGAGGGCAGAGACTTCAGGAGCCAGGCTCCTGAGGTATTTGGGGGTCCCTGGGACACCGTGATGGGGGCTCCGTGGAAGCCAGCGGAATTTCAGACCAGACAGTAGGTCCTCTCCCTGAGGCACACTCAACCACCTTGCTGCAGCCCTTTTTTTGTCTCTGGGCTTCATTTTCCTCTTCTGTAACATGGGCATGTTTACAGGGCCAACCTCTCAGGTATGTTGTGGTGCTGTGAAAGCGGCCGGCAGTAAGTCTGGCACAGAGTAGGGACACACACACACACACACACACACACACACGCAGCTGACCATTCCCTGGGCGTGGCTGGTGTCTCTGGGGAGCCCTGGAGGCCCCTCCCTCCGGCCCTCTGGGCACATCTGTGGCCGCGGTGCACACCGCTCCCCGCCCCTGTCAATGTTCCCTGCCAGCTAATGGGCCAATTTTTTAGCATTACGGAGATTTGGCCAATTTGGCAGCCCTGACAGAGAGGCGCAGAGAGTGAACAGTTGCCTGGGGGCGGGGCAGGGCGTGGAGGCAGGGAGGGCAGAGGAGAGGGCCTTGGGAAGGGGAAGGGGCGGTGGGCAGCCCACTTCTCAGACTGCTCCCAGCCCGCCAGGCCCCTCCAAGTCCTGGGCGAGTAGGGGGTGAAGCCAGAGGGCAGCGATGCACCTGATACACCGGCCCTGTCACCCCCACCACCCCCCCCCGCTCCGGCCCTAGCACAGACCCTGTGCTAAGCACTTCGCATATATTTTCTTTTAATCCTCCAATAACCCTATGAGGCCAGTTCTATTATTTCCTCCAGCCTTCCTGGTGTGGAACTCGGGCTCAGAGCTTGCTCAAGGTCACAAAGCCAGGAACTGATGGGGCTGAATGTGACTGAGACTGAAAGCCAGGCCTTGTAACCATGACTGAGATCAGTTTTTAGCTAAAGCTGGAGAATTAGGCTAGAACACTTTTCCCCTACCCCATCCACGGTGCCCCCCCTCAACACACAACACACACACACACACACACACACACACACACACACTCCAGGAGTCTCAGACTCTCCAGGCTGCTGAAGATTCCTATCAGGCATCCATGGACCCTCTATCTTTCCCCTCCTGGCTGAGGGTGCCTCAGCTCCAAGGCCCTTAGACTCAGTGTCTCTGTAGGGAGAGCCCCGAGCGCCACAACTGCCAGGCATAGGCCCGGAGTCCCAGCCCAGAGCCGGGCTCTCCCCTCCTGCCCAGTCTGTGGGCTGGGGTCCCCATGCCAGCTGTGGCTTCTGGAGCCCCTCTTGGGGTCAATGCCAGGCTGGAAGTGAGCATCAGCTGTGCCCTCCACCCTGCACTCTGGGCCCTTTGGGAGCAAGGAGGCAGATATGCCAGAGAGGATGAGGAGGGGAGCGGAGGGGCAGGGGAGGGGACTGCCTCTGAGCAGGGGGAGGGGCTGCTGTGCTCTGTGCATTAAGCGATCAGAGAGCACAATATTTCATTGCCGGCAATCGCAGCCAAGACATCAACTACTTGCGGAGAGCAGCCTTAAAAGCCTTTTGATTTTATTTCTTCCACTTCATTTTTTTTTTCCTTTCCTTGCTGGTGTCCTTGACGATGCCTCCCTTCCCCCACTGCTGCCCCTTCCTCAAAGCCCTGCAGGAGCCCCTGGAGCCTGAGGAAAGGTGGAGGCCAGGGGCTAAGAGCCTGGGGACCTGTCGGAGTGCATGTGTGGACACGTGTGTGTGCGTGTGTGGCTGGGATACTACTGAGACTCCCTGTGTCCCTGTGTGTGCTCCTGGGCACCACTGCGTGCCTGTCTGGAATCAGGCTCCTTGGGCATATACCCGTGTGTCCACGTAGGCCCTGTGTGCACTTGTGTGTGCACGCCTGGGTGTGTACGAACACGCGTGGACCTCACTGTGCACGCCCTCACCAGAAAGCGCCACCAGAGTAAGAGACATGGGGGCAGGGCCGGGGGGTGGGTGGCAAATTCAGAGGGCAAAGAGGAGTAGGGCGGGGAGGAGGGGTGGAGGGGTCGCACTTAGGAGTCAGCCTAGTTGGGCCAAACCGTGGACCCAGTGGAGACCTCTGCGGCCCAGGGCGCCCCCCAGAGGAGTGGCGCAGGAAGATACAGGTGTGCACACCGCACGCGCCAGCAGGCACTCACCGCAGAGGCGGCAGATGGCCCGGTCACTGCGGGACTCCTGGCTGGGCGCCCGTGACGTCAGCGGCCGCCCGTGACGTCACCGCCCCGCCCCCGCCCCCGGGGAGCTCCGTCTCCGCCCAATGGCAGGCGGCGGGGAGTTGCACATCTGTCTTGTCGGGAATTAGTTAATTGAATCAAGCGCCCCGAGCTGCCGCAGCGACCTCGGCCTTGGCCCAGAAGGAGGCTGAGCTGCCTGGGGAGGGAGGGGGGTGGCGGGGAAGGCTCAGCGTGGAGGGCGGCGTGGGGGAGGGGGTCTACCTAGCCTGGAGCGTTGACACCGAGCTCCCTCGGGAATATGGGGCAACGTCCGGCTCAGCCCCTGCCCCAACCCAGCGAAGACCGGGACTGAGGGCCTGGCGCCGGCCGGTGGATCAGGCAGGCTGGGTGGGGTCCGGTCCTCAGGGCACAGGCCGGAGGGGTCTCTCCCTCCCCCGGACCGCCCTCGGCCCACCACACTCGGGCCGCAGGCTCCCCCTCTCCTCGCCCCTGCTCCTCGAGCTTGACCCCTCCCTTCTACCCTCGCCTCCGCGCACCGGTGCCGAGAAACGCGGCACATTCCCGGGCCCGCGGGCGCACAGTCTCCCCACCCCGCACTCCCGGAGAGCACGTCCGGGAGGCCGTGCCAGGCGCCGGAGAGATTTCCTCCCGCTCCGGAGCTCTGTCCTGTCCCCTCCGGGAGGAAGTTGTGGGGGGGGGGCCTCCGGGGACCTGTTCCGAGGTGTCCCTCCCTCCCTCTCCGCACCCCTCCACCCTTACTCGCCCTCTCTCTCTCACTCGTCCCTTCGATGTGTCCAGAGCCTGGCTCTCAGAGTCGGGGCTTCAGCGCCAGCCCTGCCTCTTGTGAGTTTCTTGCCAGACTTGAGGACAGAACCTCTCTGAGCCCCAGTTTCCACAACCGACACTGGGCAATAATAAAAAGAACCTAGCTCGCTGGGTAAAATTAAACAATGCATGCAAAGGGCATGGGCCATATCTGATTCCTGTGGCCGATGCACTGTAGTTTTATAAGGGGAGGGAGCAGAATTATCATGAGGGTGTGGCTTCTCTGGAAGAGTCCCTGGGCGCATACTTGATGAAAGAAAGCACCACACTGAGGCCTGTGGCCATCTCTAGGGCCAAGGAGTCTGGGTGGGCCCCCAGCCGGGTGAGGCCGGGGTCCTTCTTGACTGGGAGGCCCAGATACACTTGGCTCCCACCAGGACCCAGGCTTTACCTCCCTCTGCTCCCATCCAGGCCCCCTGGCCCTCATTAATTCCACACCTTGGCAAACCCCTTTGAGTTTCATGGGACTGTCAACTTTATCCTAAGTGCTTGATCCTTGAGCAGTGTCATTTCCATTTCACAGAAGGGAAACTAGAGGTTCAGAGAGGTTGAGTGACTTGCCAAAGACCGCACAGCTATGACATCACATGTGAACCCAAGTTCTCTGGCCTCAAATGTCAGCCACTCTCCGCTGCTCTGCCTCCCTCTCTGAGGACCACTCAGTTGCTAGGAGACAGCAAGCCAGTGGTTACTACGGGAACCCGGCTGATGTGGAAAGTGGAAAGAGTTAGTGTCCAGGCAGCAGTGGGAAGGCTCCAGGTGGGCTCCACAGCCCCTTCCTGCCCCTCCCATGAAGGTAGCACTTGGCTTTCAGCTCTGGGGTCTGCGTTCCAGGCAGCAGGTGCTCAGTGACAAGGCCAGAGAGAGGGATCATGAAAGGAGGTTACTCTCAACACAGGCCCCGACCCAAGAGCCCTGGCGGAGGATGTGGCCCCAAAGATGGAACTGAGGGGCAGACAGGCTGGGCCAGGGAGCCTCTCACCCCTTCTCCCCCCAAGTGGCTATGGTCATACCAGCTCTGCCGAGGGCCGTGCAGAACTGAGCCGGTCCCAGGGAAGCCAGAAGAGGGGAGGACAGGACCACGGCGGGGAACAGAGCCATGGGGTTGCTTTAAACCTGAATGAACACCTCAGTGTTCTCATCCGTAAGAGGGAGGTGACATTAGTCCCTCTGCCCCAGATACTGTGTTGAGAAAATGAACCAAGATACAAAGCACCATGACTGACAGCCTTCACTAGCTGTGTGGCATTGGGCAAGTCACTTAGCCTCTCTGAGTCCCTATAAAACGAGATATTAATAGTACCTACCTCCTAGGGTTGTTGTAAGGATTACGTGAGGGAATCCAGGTAAAGGGCTTTGAACAGGGCTTTAAGGACTATCAATAGTGTGGGCTGTTCTATTTTTATACTAAAGGCTCAACAGCCCCCAGGGGGTAGAGGTCCCTCTGGACCCCAGGTCTTTTTTTTTTTTTTTTTCCTCTTCTTCGCTGAGGAGAAAAGCTCCCATTATCCCTCATCCCTTGCTGGGCACTTTGAGGTGGATCAGAACCAAGAAACAGGACTCTCAGAGGCCTCAGACCTCCCCTACTCAAAGTTCAGGGACTCAGAGCCTGGGAGGCAGGGGTGGGAGGGAGAGAGAAGGCGGCGCTGGCAGCTAAATTTGTTCATCCTGACTGTCAGTCCCTTAATCTGATCCCCAGGGAACAACGCAGAGGCTTCACTCTGGATGACAAACGAGGAGGGGAGAGGCCTGCCCTGCCTGGACTCCGGGTGAGTAATGGCCTTGCATTAAGATATTAGGCCTGGACGAGAAGAAATGTGCTCTTGCTCCCTCTCTGCTCCAGTGAGGTTGGGAAGAGAACTTGGGGAGGGGAGGGGGCTTCCTGAGATCCAAGCCCTGGGAAGGCCGGGGTCTACTGAGGGGGTTTGAGAGAGGACCTGGGAAGCTGGGGGGGTGCACACAGAACAAGAGACAGATACAGCAGAGACAGAAGAGACAGGGGAGGGGGAGGGAGTCAGAGAGACAGGGATGGGAGGGGCTGAGAGAAGAAGAGAGGGACAGAGAGGGGAGAGGGACAGAGAGATAAGGCCTTGGGGGGTAGTGTACAGAGAAGCGGGGATGCCACATGTCTCTCTACTTGATCTTGAGCCTCTGGGCTGGGGAGGCACTGGGTGGACATCCTACTGGCTGAGTCTAGGCGGCAGGACCCCTGGCCACATGGACAGCACCTTTCCCTGGGCAGCCTGCTTCTTGGGGGAGAGGGGACCAGACCCCAGTGTTCCAGCCCCAAGCACCAGCGCTGCTTGAGGAGCCCCTTCCCCAGCAACCCCAGGTCCCCCATAACCTGGGCCCCATGATGCAGGGCTTGAGAATTGGAGAGACCCCTGCTGGGGAAGACAGATCCAGGCGCAGAGCAGAACTTAGCGGCAGCATGGCTCAGAGCTGTGGGACCCAGGGCACAATGGGGTGGAGATGGACCCAAGAGACCAGGGGGCAGCCTGTCCCTCTGTGCCTGTGTTCAGCTTCCCCTGGCACCCTCGGAGTTCTGCTCACATCTCAGCTCAGACGGCAGAGCTTGCCTGCCTGGAGTCAAACCCTGCCTCTACCCTTTCTGCTGTGTGCCCCCAGCAGGCTGTGTGACTGGGCTGGGCCTTACACGGTCTGTGTCTGCAAAGTGGGGTGATCAGGACCCCTACTTCAGGAAGCCTCTGTGAGGCAGCCCCGAGTCACGACCTGTAGGATGCCTAGAACGGCCCCTGGCACTTGCTAATGGCTCATCGAACTTCACAGATTACAGTTGTCCTATTTCCCCCGGGCCCCAGCCAGGACTGTGTAAACGAGATGATACCTGCACCCCCTTTAATTCCTCAGAGGGGTCTCCCCAGTGGTCCCTGCCAGACCTGGGAATCATGGCTCACCTTGGCAAGCCATCAACCTCGCCGTGCCTCGATTTCTTCATCTGCAAAATGGGCGTACCATTAGGCTTAGTGAGGCTAGTGCGTGTAAGCATTTGATAAAGCCTGCAGCGGCATGGTTCCGATGGCCCAGCCCTCTGCTCCGAGGGTCTCCCTGACCTGGCGTGCACTTTGCATGTTCATGTTCACATGCGTGCACACGAGTTGGGAAGCAGTGAAGATCTGGGAACCTCCCAGAGGAGATGTGCAGACACATGAGGAGGTAAGGGAAGCCCCCAGTCCCAGGCCTAGGGGCCCGTGTGCCGGGGATTAGAGGTACGAAGCCCAGCACCCCACCCTCTGCACCCCCTCCTTCCAACACCACCTTCACCCGCAGCCCTGGCTTCTGGTCCCACTCAGCCTCCCAGATGCCACTCTCAGATGCTCTGCTCGATTTAATGCTCTGCCATCATCATTTTGAAATTCTTAACAATTGCTAACAAGGGGCCCAGCAAATGATGCAGCTTGCCCTGCACTTTGCTCCCTAGGGATTCACAGGTGGGCAAAGCTGCCTTGGTCTGTGGCTTGAGCAGAGAGGGTGATTCAGAAAGCAGAGGGGCTGCCCTAGGATCAAGGCGTAAAGACCACGGGAAGGGCAGAAACGCAGGAGGCCCACCTCAGTGAGTCCGAGAAGAACGCCAGGCAGAGCAGCGACGCCCTTTTGACGGGTGGGCGTGAGAGAGGGGGCTGGGGAGAAGGGTGTCACCGTGGGAGCCGGGCTTCTGAAACCAGAGCCCCATTGGCTCGGGGGCCACTGGGCCGCCGCAGTCACCGAGCTCTTCCTCCCGTTGCCCCCAAATCTCCCCCCCTGAAGCCTGGGTTCGAATCCCTTGTCCCAGATGTGCGACCCCTTGGTTTTACTGAGCCCCCCAAACCTCCTCGGGACCAGATCCAGGGCTTTTCTGTCCTTCAAGCCCTGCGTCCCTCACAGAGCACCACCAGGAGGCGCCCCGCACCTGCTCAGTCCTCCGGAGCCCGGGACGCCCGGCCCACCCGTCGGAGGAGGGGCTTCCCCCCGCCGGCCTGCGGTGGGGGGAGAGCGGGGCTACCCGGAACCAGCGTGGCTTCGCAGAGCCAGGCACCCTTTCTCTCTCCGGAACCCCCATCGGGTGGCGGGTGTTCCGCCAAGCCCTTCACGGTGCTGTTTCCCCCTCCCTCTGTCCGCGGCCCGCTGCTCCGGTCACTCCCCCAGGCCCCGCCCAGGGAGTCCTGGGCCTGCCTCGGAGTCCAGGCCTGGTTGGGGCCGCAAGTGCTGAGACCCCTCCCAGAAGGTGGGATGCATTAACTAACTGTCCCCAAACGTGGTTTGTTCAGAGCAGGCCAGCGCTGTGTCCCAGCTTGAGGGCGGTCCTGGAATTGGTACATTAAACTAGCTCCCTCTGTAGGAGTTTCCAGTTACTGAGATGCCCTCCAGGAGCCCTCTGCCCTCTGGGTAGAAACAAAGTCCCTAAAATACGGTTTTAAAAATATTTATTGGCAGGAGATAATACATCCAATTGCTTCAAAAATTGAAGCAATGCAAAGTAAAAAGGCTTCTTGTCATGCCGTCCCCAAGTGCCCAGTTTCCTCCCACATAACCCCAGGTGGCTACTTTTATTAATTTACTGTACAGTCTTCTAAAGAAAATAAAGATCTATGCTCTTATTTTTTCCTCCTTTCTAATACAAAGGGAAGCATGCTATGTGCACTGTTCTGCATTTTGTTTTCACTAAAATGTATCTTGACATTCTTTCCCTAACGATAGAGACTTTGTTCCTTTTTTACAGCTGCATAGTATTCCACTGTGTGGCTGCTCACAGCTTATTTAACTCTAGGCCTTTTCTGGACGAGTCTCTGGATTGTTGTCACTTTTTTTTTGCTACCGTTAACAACGTTGCAGTGAACATCCGTGTACCTCCATTATTTCCTAAATGTGCTTTTGCACCTTTCCGTAGGGTAAAATGCCCTAAGTGAAGAATCAGTTGTGGAATAAGTGTGTTTGTCATTCGAGTAGGTATTTGGGCAAGTATTTCCAGTAGCCCCACATGGGGCTGTACCACTGAGCACTCCCCACGCAGTGACAAGACTTTCTCTGCCGCCTCACCAACAGAGTGTACCGTCAAGCTTTTGCCTTTTTGCCAAGTCTCCTTGTGTCCGGTGCCCCCAGGAAGCCTGCCTTGACCTCCAGACTGTGGCCTCACCACTCATTTCCCCCCCAGCACTCTGGCCTTCTCCTTCACAGCACCTTGTGAGGTTTTTTTTTTTTTTTAATGTTTTTTTTTATTTATTTCTGAGAGAGAGAGAGAGAGAGAGAGCATGAGCAGGGGAGGGTCAGAGAGAGAGGGAGACGCAGAATCTGAAACAGGCTCCAGGCTCTGAGCTGTCAGCACAGAGCCCGATGCGGGGCTCGAACCCACAAGCTGTGAAATCATGACCTGAGCTGAAGTCGGATGCTTAACCAACTGAGCCACCCAGGTGCCCCGCACCTTGTGCGTTTGAAATGACTTACATATTATGTTATTTTCAGGGTTTGCCTATAAGCTCCATGCAGGCAGTCACTGTATCCCAGTTCCCAGCACAGCATGGGCACCTCAGAGGTGCTGAATACCCTTTGTTGGCTGGGATGGCCCCCTGTGAGCACCGGACGCGAGGAGGCACTTTGCCAGGGTGGCCTCAGCTGTGTCTCCTAACCACCTTATGAGGGAGGCCCAGAGACTGGTTCCACTGGGCAGACCAGGAGACTGAGGCTCAGACAGGAAGTGATTGGCTCAAGAACTCACAGCTGGCCAGTAGGGAAGTCCCTCCTCAGCCCTTGGCCCTCCTCCTGAGACCCTAGCTTTACTTTTTCCCTGCTCTGGCCCATGGGGACCCCCAATTTCCAGAAGCAGTCAGACCCAAGTTAGGGTGACTCCCAGCTCAGGATCAGCCACCTGCGGTGACACAGAGCCATGCTGGGAGCTGGCCTGAGCCCCTGGGGGCCTCGTCCGCCTGCAGGCTCAGCCCCTCTGCTTGGTGGCAATGCCAGGGCGACAGGGACCCCCGTGACTATGCAGCCATCGGAGCTCCTTCCCTGAGGCCCCACGGCAGCACTGGCTTTGTGCCCGACTGTCACTCTGTTCCCCAGTGGCTCTTTGTGGCGGCTGCCTGCCTCCCTGCCTCCCATTAATCACGTGTGCAGGATTTATTTTCTTCAGCAATTTATTTCAGCAAATGCAATCTGGGTGTGCCCGCAGGTGGGCAGGATGCTCCGTTGCCGCCAGAGTCATGGCGCCCGGCTCTATTGTCAGGCTGGCAGGCATGATCCGCCAACACTCCCCCCCCCACCCCGCCACGGTCAGTCAGCAGGCCTGGCTGAGCCCTCGGGTGGACGTGAGGGCCCCCAGGGACCAGCCCACCCCCACATCACCATGACCTCAGCATCTGAAGCAGCCTGGAAGGTTCAGCTTGCCCCACTTTCTCTACTGGGAAAGGCTAGCTGGCTGAAGGGGGACAGGAGACGGGCCCCCAGTATCCCCACCCTGACACGGGCATTCAGAGGCATTTCCTTAGAACCCAGGTGGTGGCTCTTTTCAGCTTCCTGATCTGGGGAAGGAAGGAGTCCTCCCCTCCCTGAACCCCTCCTCCCTGGCACTGCTGGGCAACTGGGTCCCCATTCCTATGACAGTCACAGAGCCACCCTATCACCACACCTCTAACGCACGTCCTCCGTCCTGGGTCCCCTTTGGTCACCCTTGGCCTCTTTCTCTAGGCTGTCAGCAGGAGGAGGCAGTCTGGGGCTGAGTAGCCCCGAGGCCGAACAGCAGCAGGGGTGGGGGCTGCTTTGTTATGGTCTCAGGTGCTGAGTTAGTGCCCCTGGTTGTCTGTCCACTGGTACGTAGCCTTGGAAGCAGAAAGGAAAGGACTGGGGGCAGCAGAGGTAGGGGCAATCCACCTGGTGCAGCCCCCACCCCTGCCTCCCACACCCCCACCCCGCCCCCAGCATCCTCAGGGCCACAGGCCTCAGCACCTGGGCACCTGCTTCCTCCCGTAGTACCCTTAGGCCCAGCGCCCAGGCTGCAGATAATTCCTGCTGTCGCAAAGCCATTACCCTGCAAATGGGCCGCGCTTTAGCGTGTGTGTGTGTGTGTGTGTGTGTGTGTGTGTGTGTGTGTGTGTGTGTGCAGGAGAGGAGGCGGTTGCAGCAGGGAAAGCGCCTTGTTTATGCCTTACCGCCATAGTTGTCTCAGGAGATTTACTGGCTCCACCTTCCGCAGGCCCCCTCCCCTCACCCCAGCCTCTGGTCCCCAAGCTGCCTGCCTCTGTGGGACCCCAGGCGATGGGACCTGGAGCTCCGTGCAGGGGGTGCAGGGGGATGTGCCCCACTGGAGTGTGGCTGGGGAGGGGCCCTGACACGTGTGCACTCCCCTTCTAATCCATGCCTGGTAGCTGTGCTCAGAAAGGAGAGAGTAGCTGAGGCACCCCTGACGTGGCCCTCCAGACCTCACGGTCCCTGGGGATGCAAGATGGATGCTCGAAGGACTCTGGTGTCAGGCATCGGGGCCTTGATTTCTCCTCTGCCTCCTCGCTCCAACTCCTCCTGGCCCCTGGTCTCCAACGGCTACTTTGTCTGCCCTCTGCAGACCTCATCCACTCCCAGATGTCATCATACCTGCTCCGCCTTGTCCCCTCTGGGGCACAGCCAGGCCTCCTGAGGAGGGAGCCAAGCCCTCCACCCTCGCAAGAAGAGCCTGCCACCTTTGCGTCGAGCCCTGGGCAAATCCCAGCAGGCTGACACTCAGAAGGCACCTGGGGACTTGAGGAGGCAGAGCTGGGCAGTGGTCAAGGGTGTGGCCTTCTACAGCAAGCAGGACTGCTTTTAGTCTCTGCTATTCTAGTTTCCATTGGTGTGGTCTTGGGCACGCCACTCGGCTTCTCTGAGCCTCAGTGGCCTTATCTGTAGAATGGGTCTGATAACACCTCAAACTGTCATTATAAAGGTCATTGTAATACATTGAACCACATGAAATTGCCTATATTCGACCAATTTTTGACATTAATATTTATTGGATGAAACACTGCAGGCACAAACTTTGTATCATTGATAAGTTTCCTCCTTGTCCCCACGCGGTTCTTGTTACAGTCTTCATGTTTTGCATTTGTCTAAATGCTACCTGCTGGTATTAAAGAATTCAGGCGAGGCAAGGAAGCACAAAGAAGAAAGTAAACAACAAAACAAAATAAAAATAAATCTCCCTATCAGAAAAAAGCTGTAATTAATGAATAACCACCATTTCCAGTAATCTCTTTTTGCATTGATGCGGATAAGACGTTTATAGAGATAAACTGATGGAAGTATTGCTATAAAGGGATCTGATTGAATATTTAAAATATAATGCATTAAATCCAATTTGGGTTTATCTTAACAGAAGAAAATAAACGGAAGTAACACTGAAGGAAACCACATGACTCCAGTAAATATCTCTTCATCAGAAAGACCATGTTTTCTAAAAAGATCATCTCACGGCAACAAAAAGATTTGAAAGCAGCAAGAAAAAATTATTGATTAGGGAGAATCTATCATGTAGGAGGAGGAGAAATGTGAATGTTACAGTCGAAATCGAGGGCGTTAAATTAGCAAGTTTCAAAGAAACACAACTGACGGCAAAATAGAGAAAAGGGAAGGAAACCGCATGGAGAGAAACCACAGGAAAGAAAGACAATAGACACGGAAGAGAGGAGACAGGCAGAACTGGGAAGGGGGTTGCATTCTTTCCCTCACAAGGCTGAGCAGCGGTATGCAAAATTTTGCACCTTTTCAATTTAAAAGAAATTTGCCTAGACACCCTCCTTCTCTAAAAACTTATGTCATATTTAAATGGTTTTTAAAAAAAGGACAATTTCTGGTGTGTTGTAAATATTGACTTTTGTTTACTTAGAGAGAGGGAGAGCACGGGTGGGGAAGAGGGGCAGAAGGGGAGAGAGAGAGAGAGAGAGAGAGAAAGAAAGAATCTCAAGCAGGCTGCATGCTGGGCGGGGCTCAATCTCATGACCCTGGTATCATGACCTGAGCCAAAATCAAGAGTCAGAAGCTCAACTGACTGAGCCACCCAGGCACCCCTAATATCATCACTTGGGGGCTCACCAACCTCAGAGAGCCCCGCACGCAGGTTCTAGGATGTTCCCATTCTCAGAGCCTACAGGGGGCAGCCCCTGCCTCAACCCCACCCCCACCCCAGGCAGCACCCTTGTCGCTCCCTCTTAAAGTCAAGTTCAGCCCAGAGAGAGGGGGCAGAAACAGCAAAAAAAGCTGACAAGCTGAAGGAACCAAGCAATCCGTGAGGCCCCCCCACGGGCCACAGGAGCCCCCTACACAGACACCCTCTAAGCATCAGGCCACACAGCCTGGGGAGCCCCACCCCCACTGTATCCCTTTCTCTCTCTCGTTCTCTGGGCTCCCGCATCTCCCTTGCTGACCCGTGGGATCAGGCCCTCTCTGCCCTCGCCATGTCCATGCAGGGAAATAGCATCCTATCAATCCCTGCACATTCACCAAGTGCTGATCTAGAGCAGCGATGATAACCTCTGCCAGCCCTTTGCAGGAAGCCTAACAGGTGTTCTTTAACTCTCCCGGAGAGATGGCTGCTATTATCCCATTTCACAGATTGCGAATTTGAGGTTGAGAGAGGATGATGAGTATTAGTTTCCTGGAGCTGCCATCACTGGCTTAAAACAACAGAAATTTGTTCTCTCGCAGTCCTAGGGGCTAGACACCCAAAATCAAGGTGCCGGCAGGCAAGGCCTGGGCAGCTCAGTCGGTTAAGCATCTGACTTGGTTTCGGCTCAGGTCACCATCTCATGATTGTGGGATGGAGCCCTGTATTGAGCTCCGGGCACCACGCTGGGCATGGGATTTTCTCTCTCCTTCTCTCTCTGCCCGTCCCCTGCTCATGCTCACTCTCTCTTTCTCGTTAGAATCTGCATCAGAATCTGGCTCGTGGCCACTTTTGTGCCTAGCAGACCACTTTGGATCATGGCTGTGGGTTACCCTAGTCTGCCCAGAGACACTGCCCCCAAAGGTGGCCTGCTAGCTGTTGGCTGAATCTCCCTCCTGCCCTTTTGCCCACTCCCTCAGCAGGGCCCAGGAGGTCAGGCGGGTCTGGGGTGGGTGGAGGGGTGAGTACGTCGCGGCGGGGGGGTCCTGAGGAAGGAGGAAGGGAAGGTCATTCCCAGAGGACACGTATAGAGACCTAGGGTGGCAAGTGCGTGGGTCTCTCCCTCCCGTCTCCAGAGGCCCGGCGCCCCCCACCATGCTCAGAACACAAAAGCAAGCTCTGCACCAGTGGGGAGGCTGCAGGGCTAGAGCTTCCTGACATGGACCTGCTGGAATTTTCCAGAAATGTCCAGAAAAGGTCCAAGGTTCTTTCCATCCCTCTTCTCAAAGTGGGAGCTTGGGGCTGAAGCTTTACCTGCAGCCGTGGGAGAGGTCAAGGTGGGGCGGCCGTGACCACGGGGGGTGTGGGTGAAGAAACCAGGGGCTGTGGATGCCACTAAAAGTCCCTGGTTTCTTCACCTACACCCTCATTCTGCCCCTCCTGCCCCTCAAAACAGGGCAGCCAATTGGAAAGAATGGGGAAGAGCAGACAGGGGAGGAGCCCAGCCCTATCGGGGCCCAAGATCACCTACCAGCCCCCAGAGGATGTTGCCTGTCTCTCACACCTACGCTCCAACAAGAAGGACAGCACTACGCAGACTGGACACGGGTGTGCAAGAAGGGGGCCCCAGCCCCTGCACGGGAAGGGCCGACAGGGGAGCAGGAGCCTTCAGGGCTGCTTGGGACAGATTGAGGTTCACATGCAGGAGGCAGGTGATTTGGCGCTGGAGCTGTAAGAGGGGCTAGTACGGATCATTCATTTTTTTCAGTCGTTTCACAAATAGAGTGTGTCAGGCTCTGTTCTAGGTGCTGGGGACACCACGGGGACGAGACGCAAAGCCCTGATCCCTGCAGCAGACAGACAACAAATAACCGAGCTCACCACTGCAGCTGGCTCTAACCAGATTGTTGGGGAATCTCGACTCATTGGGAAATAGACTTGAAATTGTTTCATTCTTGGGGCGCCTGGGTGGCTCAGTCGTTGAGTATCCGACTTCAACTCAGGTCATGATCTCACAGTCTGTGGGTTCGAGCCCCTCATCGGGCTCTGTGCTGACAGCTAGCTCAGAGCCTGGAGGCTGCTTCAGATTCTGTGTCTCCCTCTCTATCTGACCCTCTCCGCTCATGCTGTCTCTCTCTCTCAGAAATAAATAAAACATTGAAAAAATTATTAAAAAAAAAAAAAGGAAATTGTTTCGTTCTTCCAGGCACTGCCTTGGCTGTGCTGGGTGGAGGCTGCTTTCCTGCTGCAGGGGCAGCTCCCCGGCCGACATCAGGACAGATTCTGAGCCTTCTCCACCTGCCAGGTTATAATCCTCACTTTCTGGGCATGGCCCAGCGAAATCCCAGTGTCTCACTTGATGCAAAACTCTTCTCTTCCCTGTGCTGGGGGCAGGGGGTACGGGGGCGCTTTGGAAGCTCTATGATGGTGGGCAGGTGGGCAGAGGGCTCCCCTGACCCTCAGTTCTCCGATGTTGGGTAGGGAGAGAGAGAGAGAGAGAGGCACCTGCTTCTGATGTGCCCGAGCCAAGGAGCCCCAGAACCCCAGCTCCTTCTCTGTGAGCAGTGCCAGGGGTCCAGCCTGTGGAGCGCTCGCTTGGGGCCCGCCCCGTGCTCAGCAAGGCCCCACGCTGGGTTTAACGTGCTGCTGCCACGGTCTCGAAATTCTTAACAACTGTTGAACAAGGGGCCCTGCATTTGCAGTTTGCGCCACGACCGTTACAAATTACGTGGCCAGTCCTGCCCACCCACATATGCGTGTGACAGCCGCAGACTGCGGGTGGCACCGTGCCACACAGCACTCTGCCCCAAGTCCCCAAAAGCCTGAAGCCGCAGACTCAGCCACACTCCGGGCCAGCTCTCTGGGCTGTGGGCACACGTGAGACTGCCCTCTGTGCCCTCTGCCACCTCAGGGTGGAGGTGTCAGCCAGCCTCTCGTCGCTAAGCAGCCCCCTCCCCACTGTCCCTCCCCCAGGGCCAGACAGTGGTGCTCTGGCTAAGCTGAGCTCCAATGGGACGCTGAAACGCCAGCCTGTCCCCCATGCCAGCTCCCCTGATTCCTGAACAAGGGATTCCTTCATTCTTCTGGGGACCCGGCCCCTCCTGCCAGCTCTGCTGCAGAAGTAAGGGAAGGTGCTCTCTCCCCCAGATCTGTGCTGGCCCCCAGCCTTCTCTCCTGTCCACGAGGGCAACGGCCTCTGGGGAGGATGTGGGTCTGACAGGGACCAGCCGTGAGCCCGGCCGTGACCAGGAGGTCTGGGAGGGTCTGCCACTCTACTAGCCTATGCAAGACAGAGCTCCTGGGGACAGGCAAGTCCCCGCCGGACAGCCCACAACAGAGCAGCAACTGCTCTGAAGAAGTGCCAGAAGGGATGTTGCAGAGAAGGGGTCGCACTATGGGGACAGTGGCCATTCCACAGGAAAGGCCGAGAAGGACCAGTCGCCAATAATAAACCAAAAACAGTGCACGAAACGTGGGTTTTGACCTGGTTCTCAAGAAGCGGATGAAACTGACCAGACTTGGGGTGTAAGGGAGGGGAGGAGGGGGCCCTGGCTGGGGGTGTGTGCGCAGAGGGAGGTGGGGGCGAATGAATCACAATCCGCACTGTAAGGCCCCTCATTTTCTTTGGCAGCGGCACTGGGGCAGGAGGGGCAGTAAAGAGACCAGCAGCTCCTGGCCTTTTTAGGCTTCCCACCTCCGTCCTGGAAGACCAGCAGGGGCAGAAGGGGTGGGGGGAGGTGGCTCAAAGGCTCGGGCCTGGCCCACCAAGTGGCAGAGGTACCCACGTGCCAAACGCAGAGGAGGCGTGCCCTGCCCTGTAGAATTCCCCAGTGGGAGCGGCCACAGGGGGCTCCGTCTTCAGAGGAGCTCAGGGCGGCCTGAAGTGTTGCCCAGGGACCTGTGAGGCTTTCCAACCACCTTCTCTGCTTTCTGGGGTCCCCACCTTGGTGGGTCTTTCTTGGAACCACAGATAATTCGCTTTGGACGCTTTCTCACACCTCTGTTTATGCTTCAAGAATAGGCTGTGTTGAGAGTTAACACTCTTTCTGCCAAGAATTTGGAGATGATGGATAAGAAAATAGATATCATATCCCCAGGGCACCTGGGTGGCTCGGTCGGCTGAGTGTCCGACCTCAGCTCAGGCCATGATCCAATGGTTGGTGAGTTCAAGCCCCATGTCGCGTTCTGTGCTGACAGCTCAGAGCCTGGAGCCTGCTTTGGATTCTGTGTCTCCCTCTCTCTCTCTCTTCCCTTCCCCCACTCACGCTCTGCCTCTCTCTTTCTCTCAAAAGTAAATAAACATTTTTTAAGTGAAAAAAAAGATAGATATCTCCTATCTAGACATACATCCTATTGAGATGGATAGATATCCTGATGAATATAAGTAATTTCCAACTTGATAATATTCACTCACAATACCCCGCATCCAGACACTATTTCATGGATTCCTGAACCAGAGGTACTGTCTTCGTGAGGTGCGGTGGTAACCGGGGAGGGAAAGGGTATGTACTGTGTGCTGGAATGGGAACCTGGGGAGCAGAAGGCAGGGGCCTCGTGCTGGGTTCTGTGGTGTAAAGGCTCCCACAGTGGCTGGTTTCAAGCCACCAATGTGATGGCACCCGGTACGGACCCGGGAAGAGACGTCAACGGTCAGCTCTCCAGAGCCAATACGAGCAACTTCAGCCCAACACTGGGTGGGTGGCACCCTCCGATGGGGCTCCAGGGGGTGGCAACCTCTTTGCGGCTGGCGCCCAAGGTCGGAGGGGAGGAACCAAAATGTTGGGGCATCTCGGTGATCAAGGAGGAAGAGAGTTTCAGAGAGGAAGAAGAGGCCGTGCACGTTCTCTGCTGGCCAGTGGCATAGAAGGAAGAAGTTGGAGAAGCGGTCGGATTTGGCTGCTCCCCTTCCCTGCATCTCACCCGTCACCCCTGGGACCCCTGGCTCAAGGCTATCTCTGCAGGTCTGGGGTTCTGTCTAATGAAGGGGGATGGGTTCCCGTCAGAGGCCTGTCCACCTGCACAGGAAAAAGAGCTGGAGGAGAAAGGACAATATGTTACAGGCACAGCGTCGTGACAGAACCCAGAACTTGCTCTGGGAAGGCACCAGGCCTGCCAAAGTCACCCTGGGTCACCGGCATGCATTGGGGTGCCAAGATCCTTTTTCTTGGCTCCAGGACATTCTGCAGGGGCAGAAGGGCACCTCCTCTCTGCCCCAGGTGGAAGCTTGGTCCCAGGAGAGCTGCTCATTTGTGGCCCTTCCCGTGAGACTCCAGAAGATTCCCTCCTGCCAGATCAGGGTCATAGCGGCTGAGAACAATGCTGGTGAGGCTGAGCGAGCCCTGCGAAAGGGCAGGGGGTCTGAGAGAGCGTCAGAAGCTGCTGGGGCCGGTCCTACCCAAACTGGGTCTTCCCACCCCACTACCCCCAGTGCGGCAATTACGGCGTTAATTAGGGCGCTTTGATCATCTTTAGAAATGGCTACATCGGGGAGAGACTGCTGCCAAGCAATTAGGGGCACAGGAGCTGGGAGCTGGGGCACCTCCTCAGGGGGCGGGGCTGCCAAGGACCCTCACACACCCCCTGCCCTCCTCCCCCGGGCAGTATCTGCCCCCAGCACAGGCCTAAACTCCTCGGGGAGTAGAGGCAGCTGGGAATCCCCCCCCATCGGAGCCTCGGAGACAGGGCCAGCCCCTGCCCACCAGCCCCCCTCTGCCTGGCCCCCAGCCCAACCGTCAGCTCTTCTGGCCTGTCCAGGCCCCTTTGATGGAGCCGCAGAAACAAGGGCTCCTTTGAGAGAAGGGGGGCCTCAGAGCTGGGACCATGGGACTTCAAAGGTGAGGGTCGAGCCCCCTACCCCGATCCCTCCCCCAAGCCTGGCCCCCCTCCCGAGTACCCCCCCAGTCTTTCCTCTATATAACCCCCCAAGCTCCAGTCCCCTGTGGGCTCCCGGGAGTTAAGAGCCAGGTGAGGAACTGACTGAGGGAAGCTAGTGATTTTGATGTCCAAGAGCAGAGTCAGATGATCTGAGGGACAGGAATTCAGTGCTGGGGGCAGAAAGGCAGGGGAGGCAGACGCCGCCTGGGGATAAGCACCTGGAGGGTGGGCCCCAAGGGGGAGGGAGGTCGGGGTCGCGAGCCCCAGCTCTTGTCACCATGCTGCTGCCTGTGCTGCTGCTGCTGCTGCCGCCGCCCTTCCCGGCCCCACCATCTGTCGCCGGGCACCCACTGTACACGCGCCTGCCCCCCAGCACCCTGCAAGGTGAGCTCGGGCTGCTCTGAGCGGGGCGCAGAGGTGGGAGGGGCACAGAAGAAGTGGGTCCGCAGCATGACCTTGCCACCTCCCCCACTCACTGAGACCTTTGGCCCCTTCTGCCCACCCTGCTGGGAGAAGGGGACAGAAACAGGAGGCACAGGTGGGAGAGGGAGGGGGGAGGGGAGGGTGCCAAGGGAAGGGGGCCTGGCGAGCGTTGCCAAGGGGTGTGCCTTGGGGAAGCAGAATCCTTTGAGGAAGGGGTCCAGGCTGGCATCTCCTCGGCTATCTGGGCCCAAAGGTGGGCAACTCAACAGTTCTTTTGTCAAGGAGCCTGAGTTTTCTGATGTCTGTATCTTTGGGGTGCTGTTTCTCCTTCAAGGCTTTTAAGGAAAGTTCCTCTTCGAAGATTCCAGCCCCAGCTCAGTTCAAGTGGGTTGAGACCCTGGGGCCACTTGCTGGGAGTGCTGGCCGGGCCTTGGGGCTCTCTCCCGCCCCCGCCCCCCGCCACAGTCGGCCTGGTCTCCTAGAGCCTGACCCGCACCCCCCTGTCTCCCAAGGCAGGCTTGGGGCTGGGGCCTGAGGTCCTTCCCCAGCCATGCACGATTGCTCCCTCTGTCCCAGCAGCTCTGTCAGCCCAGGGGACGAAAGCACTGCAGGCGGCCCAGAGGAGCGCCCAGTGGGCAATAGATCAAGTGGCAATGGAGATCCAGCACAGACTCCATGCGTGCAGAGGCTGCGTGAACCACACGGCCCCGTGCCCCGGTGAGCTCACGCTGACACCTGCGCCCGCCGTCCTGGCCACCCCACCCCACCCCTCCCCTCCAGACTGGACTCCGTCTCCGGGACAGAAACTAGGTGGGGCTGCAACAGAGACGACCCTCAGAAGGTCTCCCAAGCAGCAAGGGCACAGCGTGGGCGAGGCAGGAGGGACTGTCTGGGCTCATTTGGTGAACAGCGGGAAGTGTAAGGCTGCTGACACGGACCCTGACTGCCGGGGGTGGGGGGTGGGGGGGTGAGTAACAGAAGGAGAGCAGCAGGGCAGAGAGAGGGCGCGGGCCCTGCCCGGGGTGCAGGAAGGTGGGAGGGCAGCAGTGAGACTCAGAGGTCTGTATCTCAGCAGGGCCTGGGCGTCCTAGGCCACAGCCTCAGGATCCAGCGGAGCCAGGTAAGGCTGAAAGGGCTCCAGGGGGTTGGGAGGGGGGGCAGGGCGAACCCTGGAGGGGCCTCGAGGGAGAGGGCGGCAAGGACTTGTCCCCCGTGATGCCTGCAGATGCCACCTTTCTAGGGCCGTGTGGTGAGAGGCGTCCGAGCGCTGTCAACGTGACGCGTGCCCACGGCCGCATCGTCGGGGGTAGCGCCGCACCCCCCGGGGCCTGGCCCTGGCTGGTGAGGCTGCAACTCGGGGGGCAGCCTCTGTGCGGTGGCGTCCTGGTGGCGGCGTCCTGGGTACTCACCGCCGCGCACTGCTTCGCGGGGTACGTTCGGCCCCAGGCCCCTGACCAGCCCAGATCCCCAACGCTTGGTCCCACACTTCCGGGGTCGTCGGGCGGGCGACACGTGCGCGGGCCGGTCTCTGCTGCCCCCTGGCGGCCACCACCGCCCCGCACAGCCGGGGAGCGGATATCAGGGGACCGACCACCCGCTCGGCTGGGGGCTCCTGGGGACCCCCGCCTCGCCCTGGCCCACCCTCCCTGCCCCGCGGGAAACAGCGGAGAAAGAGCCCGGCGTGCGGACTTGCTGGGTGGTGCCTGTGGGCGGGGGGCAGGGTCTCCAGGGGACCCGCTGCCCCTTGTCCTGCGTATCACCCGCCGTTCGGCCCGCAGCGCCCAGAACGAGCTTCTGTGGACGGTGACGCTGGCTGAGGGGCCGCGGGGAGAGCAAGCCGAGGAGGTGCCGGTGAACCGCATCTTGCCCCACCCCAAGGTGAGAGGGCAGTCCCCAGGCTCTCCGAGTTGGGAACAGCGCCCCCACCCCACGCTCCATTGACATTGCGACGCCACCCCCTCCGCAGTTTGACCCGCGGACCTTCCACAACGACCTGGCCCTGGTGCAGCTGTGGACGCCGGTGAGCTGGGCAGGGGCGGTGCGCCCTGTGTGCCTGCCCCAGGGGCCCCGGGAGCCCCCCGCCGGCACGGCCTGCGCCATCGCGGGCTGGGGGGCCCTTTTCGAAGGTATGGGGCAGGCCCGGGCCTGGGTAAGCCGCGAGTGTGAGTGAGAATAATGGGAGGCTGGGGTGATGGGGTTTGGGAAGGCCGGGTGTAAGGAACCGGACTTCGTTCCTTCGCAAAACGCTGCCTAGTGTTGCAAACGGGGAGGAATCAAGGAGGGCGGGGGCGAGGGCGGGGGGGGGAGGGGGACCCTGGAAGCGAGGCTCTTGCCCTGCAGGCCTGAGCCCTCCACCGCTTCCCTGTAGACGGGCCTGAGGCTGAGGCGGTCAGGGAGGCCCGAGTGCCCCTGCTCAGCGCTGACAGCTGCAGAAGGGCCCTGGGGCCCGAGCTGCACCCCAGCAGCATGCTCTGTGCCGGCTACCTGGCCGGGGGCATCGACTCGTGCCAGGTATGAGCCCTGATTGACCGGAGGGTGCTGAGTGGGCTGTTTCCCAGGGAGAGCCTCTTCCCTTCCACGGTCAGGCTGTCATTCAGCTTGTCTGAGCCTCTATGTTCTCATCGCTAAAATAGGTACAAGAGTAGTAACTCCCGGGGGGAACCCAAAGCTGCCTCACCCTGCCAAGTGTGAAGCTGGCGTATGAGGGGGCAGGTCAATGTAGTGCCCTCTCTTTTGACTCGGGTCCCGCAGGGTGACTCTGGAGGCCCCCTGACCTGTTCTGAGCCTGGCCCCCGCCCCAGGGAGGTCCTGTACGGGGTCACCTCCTGGGGGGACGGATGCGGAGAGCCAGGGAAGCCCGGAGTCTACACTCGAGTGGCCGTGTTCAAGGACTGGCTCCAGGAGCAGATGAGCGGTGAGCGCCCCATTCCTATTCCCCTCTCCCCGCAGTGAGCCGCCTGCAGCCCTGGAACAAGCCGTCTTCACCCCACCCTCCCCCAGCCGCTTAGGGCGTCAAGAAAGCCTGTCTCCCTTCAGGGGAGGGCTGCGGGGACAGGGCCCAAGGCCGGGGCTGAGACGGTCCCCGTCGACCCCCGCAGCAACCCCCTCCAGCCGGGAACCCAGCTGCAGAGAGCTCCTGGCCTGGGACCGGCCCGGGGAGCCGCAGGCGGACGCCGCCCCGCCCTGCGCCTTCTACTCCCGCGTGTGCCCGGGGCCCGCGGTCGCCTGTGCGCGTCTGGCGCACCAGCAGTGCCTGCAGCGCCGGAAGCGATGCGGTCAGTCCAGTCCCCAGGGCGGGAGCGGGGCGCAGGGGGCCTGGCCCCCGTCTGACCTCCGCCCGGACCCTTGTCCCACCCGCAGAGCTGCGCTCGCTGGCGCACACCCTCCTGGGCCTGCTGCGGGGCGCTCAGGACCTGCTCGGCCCGAGCCCGGGAATGCGGCGCCTGGCCCCAGGCCTGGCTCGCCCCGCCTTGTCGCTCCTAGAGCCTCCCAGGCACCCTGCCCGCGAGCAGCGGCTGCACCCAGGTACGCCCGCGCCTCCGTATCCCAGCCCCCGCACCCCCACTGCGCGCGGCGGAGGCGATCCCCTAACCCTGCGTCTCCCCAGGATCGCGGGCTGCAGGCACGCGGTTCCCGAAGCGGAGACCCGAGCAGCGCGAGGAAGCGAGCGGTAAGGACGCCCCCTGGCGGCCGTTGCCGGGAGAGTAGCATGCCCAAGGCAACCCTGCAGGGAGTCACCCACCCCAAGGGGCAACCAGCCGACTAACTCTCCTCACCCGCCCCCCCCCCCGCAGTAGGGAAGATAGCTCTTTGGGGGGACTTGTGGAGTTGGACCCCCCTCAATGGCAGCAGAGACCTCAGTTTCCCCATGTGTAGCATGGGAAGAAATCTGCCCACTGGGAGGCCATCCTGAGGTCCTGGTGGGAATCCCACTGCCAGCTCCTTGCTCGTGTCAGTTTTCTGTCATTCCCAGGACCTCTCCCCTTCTTTCAGGCTGCCCTGGGTTGGAGACGCTGCAACAGAAGTTGGCCACCCTTCAGGGCACCCATGCCTGGATCCTGCGAGTCCCGTCAGAGCACTTGGCCATGGACTTTCATGAGGTAGGCTCTCGGGCTTCCCACGGTCACTCACAGTGGCCTCAGAAGGCTGACCTGGGGCAGCCCTAGTAGGTGGGGGGGACAGAAGGGGTACCCTCCACAGCAAGAGGGAGGACCCGCCCCCCTGCAGCTTGGGGTGGAGGTGGGGGTGTCTTGGGAGAAAGGGATAGGGAGGGCAGCCGTGTGGAAGCTGGGGTGCCGGGTGGGGTGGAGGGGAAGGTGCGGCGGAGAGATGTGAGTGGAAGGGTATGTGAGTGTGTCCAAGGGTTGCGGGCTGGGGAGGGGAGTGGGTCTGGGTGAGAGTTTCTGGGGGCCAGAGGGAGGGAGGCCCCGAGTGAGGCTGTGGGCCCCGATTCTCCTTCCGCAGGTCCTGGCAGATCTGGGCTCCAAGACGCTGAGCGGCCTCTTCCGAGCCTGGGTGCGGGCGGGCTTGGGGGGCCGGCATGTGGTCTTCGGCGGCCTGGTGGGCCTGGAGCCAGCCACAATGGCCCGCAGCCTCCCCCGGCTGCTGCTGCAGGCCTTGCTCGCCCTGCGCTCGGCCGCCGTGGCAGAGGCAGTGGCACCCCAGATGGGTGCAAGGCAGAGTGGGGGGGCCAGAGAGGAAGGGGCAGCCCCCAAGAGCCCTCAGATTCCTTCAGCCAGGGGGCCATGAACCACATCTGGGCCCCTAACCCCTGGTCAGGACCTCCTGCTCCCAAGGGCTCCTCTGATGACAAACTGTCACAGCCAGAGTTGTGTGGGGGGCAAGGGGACCTGGGTCCGCGTGCCCTGATGTGCCTTCCCTGATGTGCCGTCAGAAAATCGCAGCTACTTCAATAAACATTATTTATGATCTAAAGAGATGACTCTGGAGCTTTCTTGGGTTAAGAACCGGATGGGTGGGCATTAGACAGGGCCAGACAGGGCCCAGGGCCCAGAAGCAGTTGGCGGAGGTCACGGAGACGCTGGAGAGAGGCTGCTAAGCCCCCATCTCTTGTGCTCGTCTGCTCTGCCCCCCAAGAAACAGCAACAGCTGACCTGTCTGTCACCACTCCCCTGTGCGCGGCCGGCCAGCACTGCCCCAGTGTCCAGTCCCCTCTACCCGGCCCCCAGCCCCACTGCGAATTGCGGGGAATTCCAGTCTGGGATCTTTGCCTCACGTCCTTGGGATCCGGCCCAGGAGCCAGTCCTTGTCCCCACCCCCGTGTCACCTGCCTTGGCTTTTCTACCCAGCAGCCATGCCCGGGGGTGTCAGATTGCGTTTCCGGCTGCCTCTTCCCTTTGCGCCCCCCACCCCCACCCTGCACCTGTCCCCTCTCCTACACACCCACACATTCCCCAGCCCTGTAGACTGGAGGGGCAGCCACAAGACCCAGCCGGAGGGACAGGATGGAGGGGCCGCTGTTAACGCTGGGGCTGCTGGCTGCCCTGGTCGTGCGCGGTAAGCGTGGGCATCATCCTGCCCTGAAGGGTCCCTCAGGACTTGCACCCAGGGCCCCTACTGCGTAGTCCCCGCCAACTCCTCCCACTGGTGCGCCCCCTTCCCCTGCATCCGGCCCAGCTCCCACCCCCCACTGCCATTTCTCCCCGGAGGGGCTGACCACCAGGACCCCTTCCTGGGGAGCGGTTGGGCCCCCTCCCTCCCCCATGACCCGGCAGGATGTCACGGCAGCCCCCTTCCCCGTCCTGTCCCTCCCCAGACAGCTGGGGCCTGAACGAGGAGGAGCGGCTGATTCGGCACCTGTTTGAGGAGAAAGGCTACAACAAGGAGCTCCGGCCTGTGGCTCACAAGGATGAGAGTGTGGAGATCTCGCTGGCCCTCACGCTCTCCAACCTCATCTCCCTGGTGAGGGGCCGCTCCGTGGCTGGGCTGGGGACCCGAGGGCAGGGGCAGCTTCCTGGAGGCCTGGCTGTCTCGCGGCCTGGGATGGCCACGGAGGAAGCTCAAGGTCCCAGCCTGGCCCGCGGCAGCCCCTCTCCCGGGGAAGCATGCTCCAGCGTCCTCCAAGTTCAGGGGCGCCCGCAGGCCTTGAGCCGCTGCCCCTTCCCCTCCGGCTGCAGCTCTGGGGGGTGGCGGCTGGTGAATGTGTGCAGGTGCAAGAGCGATGTGGGCCCTGGGGGACAGTCCTCTCGTGTGATTACAGAAAGAAGTTGAGGAGACCCTCACCACTAACGTGTGGATTGAGCACGTAAGGAGAGTACCCCACTCAGAGCGGGGGTGGGGGGTGGGGGGGTGCAGGGTCCGTCCTCCCCTGTGCTCCCTTCTGCTTAGGGATCTCCAGGAGGGAGGCCTCCTGGCCTCCAGAGGAGCTGGCTCCCACCCACAGGCCCAGCTGCCCTTCCCACCACCTTGTACAGCCACGAGCTCAGATAGAGACTTCCAGTGGATTGGGATTCTTTATCTATGGCAAAATTGTCAGAGTATTCTGATTTATTAGAAAACACTCTTCTGCCATCCATCAGAAGTTCATAATACAGACATAAATCTTCTATGTCCACAGTGAAAGGCGCTCCCTTTGTTGTGCAGTATACATTCCACACAGCTGTACATGACAGACCTGAGTCCTAACTCTGTACCCACCTCCGCAAATCTCTTTCGTCGCAGTTCCCAGACCCTGTCCAGTCCTCCCCCAGGGAGGCGAGGAGAGCCTGGACAACAGCAGAGCCTACCGCTGACGTACCTTTCGGGTTTGCAGGGCTGGACAGACCCCCGGCTGCAGTGGAATGCTGAAGAATTTGGAAATATCAGTGTCCTGCGCCTGCCGCCTGACATGCTGTGGCTCCCGGAGATTGTGCTGGAGAACAAGTTGAGCCACAACCCCGCCTGGCGTGCCCTCCTCCCTCTGCCTCCCCCAACTCTGCCAGCTCCAAGCTGGCTGGCATTCATGGTGGCCTTTGTCCTTGTCCCTCAGCAATGATGGCTCCTTCCAGATTTCCTACGCCTGCAACGTGCTCGTGGATCCATCAGGCTATGTGTACTGGCTGCCTCCCGCCATCTTCCGTTCCTCTTGCCCCATCTCCGTCACCTACTTCCCCTTCGACTGGCAGAACTGCTCCCTCAAGTTCAGGTGCACCCACTTCTCCAGCCACCCCTCCCCCCGGGGCACCCTGCCAGGGGCTGAAAGAGGTGCATGAAGCACCCTCGGTCCTGATGAGAGCTCCCCCATCCCCACAACGGCGCCTCTGACCATGAACCTCCTGTACTAGCCTTTCCGCCTTCAGTGGCCGCGGCCAGGGGCTGAGGACCACCCTCTACCCACTGCCTTCCTCAGTTCACTCAAGTACACGGCCAAGGAGATCACTCTGAGTCTGAAGCAAGAGCAACACCAGGGCCGCTCCTATCCTGTGGAGTGGATCATCATCGACCCTGAGGGCTTCACAGGTGCTGAGAGTAGCAGCTGGTGGGTGGGCAGGCCCCTCAGACACACACCCGTGCATACAGTCACACCAACACCTCCCCGCCAGGAAGGCACGTGTGCGTGCACACATACACCCAGCACGTGGACATACAGGCACACAGATGGGCAGATACATACCGACCCACAGAGAAACACGTGAGACATACTTACCGACACAAATCTAGAGCATTGAAAGGAAAGAAGGTCCAACTGGAGGGGATCATGTCCCAAAGGCAGAGACAGATGGGGGCCAGCGCCCCACCCCTTCCTCTGCCCAGGCCAGAAGACCCTTCTGGGTCTGGACAGGGTCCCTGGGGATGGACGTAGCTGACAAATGAGGGAGGTAATTAGTCTCCTGTTCCCACTAAACCCAGAGGTGTGGTTGGGGCTTTAGGGACCCATCATCCTAATGTTGTGTATGTCGCCCCCTACCGACGTCCCCCACTCCTGTCTATGACCAGGCTCAGATCTTCTATGGGGCCCCCAGCACACACCCCTGTTCATCAGAGAAGACCTACATCACACTGGTCCCAGGGCGGCCACATCACCAGCGGCTTGGGGGCGGGGGCATTGGTCTTACTGTCGCTGCACCATTATCTCTAAGGCTCCTTATCTGAACCATATACAGCCTCAGCTTCTGTATTTTACACACACACACACACACACACAAAGAGCAACAACAACAATAATTAAAAACAAAAACTCCCAAAGGAAAATTTCCCCCTTGCAGATTGAAGCCCCCTTCCCAATCCCCAGGGAAAGACGCCCACCAACAGAACCTAAACCCTCCTCTGCATGTGCCCTTGTGCTGGCTCACTCCACCCAGAACCCCCCTGTCCTTCCCCACCACCGTCCTGACCCCCTTGCCTGGCCTGACAGCAAGGTATCCTTCTGCCCTCCTCAGAGAACGGGGAGTGGGAGATAGTGCACCGGCCAGCCAGGATCAACGTGGACCCCAGTGTCCCGCTGGACAGTCCCGGCCACCAGGATGTCACCTTCTACCTCATCATCCGCCGCAAGCCCCTCTTCTACGTCATCAACATCCTGGTGCCTTGTGTGCTCATCTCCTTCATGATCAACCTGGTCTTCTACCTGCCGGCTGACAGTGAGCCTGAACCTGCCCCAGCTCCCGGGCCACGTGGGGCAGCCTCTCCCTGTCCCTGAGGGCGTCTGCACATGAGCCTCCCCAGCCCTCCCCTCCCTCCTCCAGGAGCCACAGTGGGGTCACCATTCCTGGGGCTCTGTGCCCAGGGTCCAGGCATGGGGTGGGGGGCATGTGGCCAGCCAAGCGGAGGGTTTTGTGACCTGTCCAATACCCCCAAATGGACAGTCCCTCTTGGGCCCTACTTCTGCTTCTCACAGCAGGCTTCCCAAGGACCCTAGGGAGAACCCCTAGACTGTCTCTCTGTCAGAGCAGAAACAGATCTGTCCTGGTCACCATGTGTGATCATGGGGCTGGCACAAAGAAGGCCATCCACTTTGAACCAGTGGGTGGATAACGGGGTCTCCAGGGGTCTCTGGGTGGAGGACTAGGAGTTGGGGTATTATCAGTGCTATGAGGATGTCCTGGAGCTTTCTGGGACATGCAGATCTGTAATGGGGGCAGGGGATACATGGTAGGGAGCTGGCTAACAATGATGGCCAGTGTTCACTGAGCACTTGCCTGGTGGAGTGATGAGCGCTTAACACTCTCTCACTTTGTCCTCACACCATTTAGCATTTGAGAAAACTGAGGCACAGAGAGGTTAGGCTATTTGCCCAAGGCCACCCAGCCAGTAAGTGGCAGAGCTGGGATCTGAACCCAGCTGCTCTAGCTCCATAGCCCAGGATGTCAACCAACGTACCATGGCATTGTGAATAGTGGTGAAGGGGCCACAGTGGGACCCGCTGGGGTCAAGACCAGAGGTAGCAGCTAAGTCCGGGCTCTCCCAGGTGGCGAGAAGACATCAATGGCCATCTCAGTGCTCCTGGCCCAGTCCGTCTTCCTGCTGCTCATCTCCAAGCGGCTACCTGCCACGTCCATGGCCATCCCCCTCATCGGCAAGTGAGTGATGGCTATGCCACGCCATGCTTCACCCGCCCCACCCTGCCTCACCCTACCCCACACCGATTCCCCCCACCAAGACTCGCCTGGCCACTCCCTGCCCCGCGGGCTCCAGGCTGAGTGTGTGCCTACAGGTTCCTGCTCTTCGGCATGCTGCTGGTGACCATGGTCGTGGTGATCTGTGTCATCGTGCTCAACATCCACTTTCGCACACCCAGCACCCACGTGTTGTCTGAGGGGGTCAAGAAGGTGAGGGCTCTAGGCCAGTGGCTGGACGTTGTCCAGCCATCCCTCTAGGAGACTGTGCTCACGTAGGGGAGTGCCACCCTGCCGTGAAGTGGCACGCACTGCCACCCACGCAGCGTGGATAGCTCTCCTAGCACACGGGGACTTGAAAGGAGCCAGGCACTAAAAAGCACAGGCTGCACACTTTGCTATCTCTGAAGTTCAAGGTCAGGCAACACCAGCCTTCAGTGATAGAAATCAGGATGGTGATTACCCCCGGGGTGGGTGGGAACTGATGGGAGGGGCCATGAGGGAACACTTCAGTGGTGTTTCTGTTTGGTCGCTCTCTCATCTGATGGCGTTTACGCAGTTGGATGCGTCTGTAAAACTCCATCTGGCTCTACACTTAAGATTTGCTCAGTCTACTGGATGTGTGTTACACCCCAATTAAGAAGAAGGTGAGGAACGTGGGGACAGTGTCCCCAGGAGAACGGTGTCCTTGCCACTAGCTATTCTGGGATAGCTGAGGGTACCTTAGCAACCTGTTTGGTCTTTAGCATTTTAAGAAGAGAGCTCAGCATTTGGGGTATTTTTCTTACTTTTTAGTTTTTCATATATAATTCATTCTCAACAAATGAGCTGTGCTTTGTGCTATGAATACTGAGGGAGAGTTGGAAGCAACCTAAGTGTCCATCAGTGGGAGATCGGGGGAATGGATGACAGCGTCAGACCCTGGAGTACTTTGTGGCAGCCAGGAATTGAGTCACAGATGCTTGGATGTGTGAAGGTGGCCCATGTCCGTAAAATAGCCTTCCTGTGCCCCCCTGACCTGCTGCAGCTCTTCCTGGAGACCCTGCCCAAACTCCTACACATGTCCCACCCCGCAGAGGATGGGCCCAGCCCGGGGGTCCTCGTCCGGAGGAGCAGCTCCCTGGGTTACATCTCTAAGGCTGAAGAGTACTTCTTGCTCAAGTCCCGAAGTGACCTCATGTTTGAGAAGCAGTCAGAGCGGCACGGGCTGGCCCGGCGCCTCACCACCACACGTAGGTCCCCGTGTGGCTTGGGAGCTTGGCCCGTTGGTGGGAGGCGGGCTGGGGCCAGGCCTCATGCCCACCTCTGGCCCGGTATCCACAGGCCGGCCCCCAGCAGGCTCCGAGCAAGCTCAAGAGGAGCTCTTCCGTGAGCTGAAGCCAGCTGTGGACGGAGCCAACTTCATCGTCAACCACATGAGGGACCAGAACAGTTACAATGAGGTGAGTAGCCACAGGATTGCCACACCTAGGGTGTCTCCTGTCTTAGGGGGCTCGGTCCCCACCTGAGACACACACCGACTTAGAGGAAGGAGTTCACAGTGGGTGCAGACTCCAGGCGGCCTGGGAGGGAGAGCCCGTACCTAGAACCCCAGAGCGGCACACTGGGCCAGGCACACAGCTCCCTTAGGGTCCCTTCTGTGTCCTGGCTGCCGATCATTTTCTGTCCCTGCTCAATTCCAAGTCCGACACTCCAGACGTACTCAGACATTCCCAAGGCAGCCTTAGGTGGTTGTTCAATATCACACAACTTTTACAGCTGCTTTTTTTTTTTTAATATTTTTAATTTATTTCTAGGAGAGAGAGAGAGAGAGAAACAGCGTGAGCAGGGGAGGGTCAGAGAGAGAGGGAGTCACAGAGTGAAACAGGCTCCAGGCTCCAAGCTGGCAGTCAGCACAGAGCCTGACGCGGGGCTCGAACCCACGAACTGCGAGATCATGACCTAAGCGAAAGTCGGACGCTTAACCGACTAAGCCACCCAGGCGCCCCTACAGCTGCTTTCTTGAAAGCATTGGAACTTGGAACCATTTTCCAGTTCATGTATGGGCTGGCTGGAGGGATGAAGAGAGAGGAGAGGGGATAATTTACTGTCCTGAGCCCCGTGAGAGAGGCCCCAGGCACCCTCAGCTCCTCTTCAGCCCCTGGAGCCCTCCAGCGGGGTGAGGAGGGACAGACAGAGACCTTGGCCTCAGGGGGGCCTGGGCCCCGCTGGGGACACACCTGCACATCCCATCCACCGGAGGCCACGCCCGCAGAGACACCCAGGCCGTGGCTGCATCACTGGCCCCCGCTTGGGGCGTGGGGCTGTGGTTTGAGGCCCTCCCTCACCCCCTCTGTCTCTGCCCCTGTCCCCAGGAGAAGGACTGCTGGAACCGAGTGGCCCGTACAGTGGACAGACTCTGCCTGTTTGTGGTGACGCCCGTCATGGTGGTGGGTACGGCCTGCATCTTCCTGCAGGGCGCCTACAACCAGCCTCCGCCTCAGCCCTTCCCCGGGGACCCCTTCTCCTACCATGAGCACGATAAGCGCTTCATCTAGGGTAGGCCTGCCCTGCCCCGCTGGACCAGCGCCCAGATGGCTTCGGGTTTGGGGTGGGGGCGGTCGTGTGGACAGGGATGCCTGAGAGAAGACGAGCCCTTCCTGGGAAGGCCAGCGTCTGGCCCTGAGACTCGGGCCCAGCTGATCCTGCAAGGCCGGGGCAGGAAGAGCTGGGCTTTCCTGAGATTAAGGAAGGAAGGGAGAAGCCACGCTCGTCAACCCCGGTCCTCTGCAGCTAAAGCCAGGAGCCGCCGGGGAGGTCTGAGAGTGGACACGGTCTGGCGGTCAGAGCGGGGCAACGTGGGGGGAGGCTGGGGCTGGCTCCGGGGCCACGGAGGATGCCACTCAGGCTGGCCTTTTAGGACCCCCTCTGTGAGGAGTTAGAAAGGCAGAGGCCACTTCCTGCCTCCCCATCCCCCGGGTGGGGATAGAGCAGGTGGGATCCTGTGTCTTCACTTCCCTGCTCCTTTGCCACCCACCTCTCAGCACTCCTCAGCCTTCAGCTTATGGATCCCAGGTGGGGACACCTCCCTCTCCAGGCCTCCTAAGGAAAGGGGCTTTCAGCAGGGGTGGGGGCACCGGGGTTGCAAAATGGCCTTCCCTAGCCCTCTCTGCCTTGGTGACACTGTCTGGGTCCCTCAGGGAAGCCGAGGACCAGGGTGGAAGGGTCGGGCTCAGCATCCACAAAGACCTGAGGTCAGCTTATCAACCTCAGGTCGTATGCACAATCCTAGCGCCCCAGAACTCAGCCGTCCCCCAAGAAGTGTCCCATGTTGACACCTATTCTCCTCCCCAAAGTAGGGCTTCCATACAATATTTGGGACATACTTTTGCCAAAAATTATTCATTGTGTATCTGAAATTCAAATTGAACTGGGCATGCTGTATTTTTATTTGCTAACTTTGTCAAAAGAAGCCCCCCGCCAATTCTATCCCAAGAGCCACAGGCTGAGGCTGCAGATGCTGCCTGGGAGACATGATAGCCTACCTCCCAGATACCCCCGGTGGTCCCTGCCTCCAGCCACACCCTGCATAGCCTCCTCCCACCCCGTACCGTGCTTGGTCTGTGTGACCAACAGAATGAGGCGGAAGTGATGGTGTAGCATCTCTGAGATGAAGCTCTAGAAGACACTGCAGCCCTTCGTTTGCTCCCACTCCATCACCCTCGCTTTCAATTAGATCTCTCACCCTGGGGAAGCAGCTGGCATGGAGAGCAGCCCTGTGGAGAGGCCCACACGGCAAGGGACTGAAGCTCTCTGCCTGCAGCCACACGCGTGACCTTGGAAGTGGATCTTCCAGCCCCAGCGGGGCCTTCAGATGAGATCACAGCCCTGGTGAACATCTTGGGCACAGCCCCCTTGGTTCTTGAGCCAGAGCCACCTAGCTAAGCTGCTTCTGGATTCCTGATCCTCAGGAACTGTGTGGGCTAGCACATGTTTGCTGTTTTAAGAGACAAAGTTTTGGGGTGCTTTGTGACACCAGTGGGGTGATCTTGGGTGAGCCGCCCTCATCTGCTAGCTGTTTTCTCATCAATAAAATGTGTGTGTATAATAAGTCCTGTTTGTGAGGGGCTGTGAAAATAGAATTTGCTAGTAGGCATAAAGGTACTTACATGTGTCCTACAGATTTAAGGGGTGGTTAACTCATTCCTCAGTTGTGGGCCTGAGTCACAGGGGATAGGCCTGGTAGGGGGGCTGTGGGCAGACTGGAGCAAGCACAGAGGGCCCTGTTATTCATCTCCTGCATGGACACACTGAAGGTCTTCACAGATCAACCCCTCTCCCTCAGAGGGAACTGGTGACCTCACAGGCCCAGATAAACACAAGGTGAGATTTTTAGTCCTTCAGCGGAAATGAACAAAAGACAAGCCACTTAACAGCCAAACTGACCCTGGTTACTTCTGCCTTCCAATATAAACCGTGCACAGATTCGAGGTACAAATCTTTAATTTTGTCCCTCTGGATAGGGAAAGTGGCTTGGACTTACACCCTTCAGACGAGCAGGAAGGCTGAGGCTTCTCTGGAATTGTCCTCCACGGGAGGGTCCCCGCATCTAAGCACCACGAGGAGAGGCCCTGAATCAGAGCCCACAGCCACTGTCCTTGCTTCTCTCTGCCACACGATGGCACTGTCGGCAACCTCCAGGTGAAACCTCTGTGTCCCGCCCTGCTCAGGAGGGCAGCGAACCATCCAAAATGCCACACCCGACCAAGGGTGCCCCATGCAAGTGTCCCAGGGTCACAGAGGATGCCCAATGGCACCCATTCCTCCAGCACTGCAGCCCCAGGGTGCTGTCAGCTCTGGTCCCCTCTGTAGGTGACAAGGACTCTTATCTCCTTCCTCCCCAGGAAGTCACCCCCACAAAGGGCAGCTTCCTGTAAAACCAAAGAATGTCCCTACGCACTTTCCCCAGGCCAGCAGGACTACGCAGCCCCCTGCAAACAGCGCTGAATGTGTTAGGGATGCACTGGGCTGCAAGGAGCAGAAACCCAAAGAACTGTGGTTCCAGCAAAGAAGGCTTCCTCTTTGTCATGTAATAAGACCCCAAGGCGGTGGTTGCCACACTGGCTCAGCTGTCCCACAAAGCTCCCAGGGCCCAGGCTCTGTGCTCTCTGCCCAGCGCTGCCTCCTCAGCATGTTGGCTTTGTCCCCGTGCTTCTTGCCCACGTTGCAAGCTCACTGCCGCAGATCCGCACTTCACACCTGTGTTCAAGCCAGGAAAGGGGCCGGCCACTTCTGAAGCCCTTTTATCAGGAAGCCAAGACTCTCCTGAAGCCCCTTAGCCGACTTCTATAGACACCCCACAGACCAAGATGGTATCACATGGCCACCCCTAGCTGCAAGGGAGCCTGGGAGTTGAGCATTTCACTTTTCCAGCCTCCAGAATAGAAGGTGATAAAGAGGGAGTAGCTATTAGACACAAAAGGTGTCTGCAGAAGATTTTCTCTTAATGGTTCCACACCGCACACCCCCCTCCACCTTGAGCCCCCTCAGGACAAAAGCACCAGTTCCACAGCTGACCCGTCCTCCTGGGGACACCAGGGAGACCTTGCCTCTCTCCCGCAGATGACGGAAGGCAAAAACACACGAGTTGATGGGGCGCCTGGGTGGCTTAGTCGGTTAAGCGTCCGACTTTCGCTTAGGTCATGATCTCGTGGTTCGTGGGTTCAGCCCCGCGTCGGGCTCTGTGCTGACTGCCAGCTCAGAGCCTGAAGCCTATTTCAGTCTGTGACTCCCTCTCTCTCTGACCCTCCCCTGCTCACGCTGTCTCTCTCTCTCCTAGAAATAAATAAAAATATTTAAAAAAAAAAAAAAAACACAAGTTGAAATCTCTTCATGCGTAGGGACGTGGCATAATTCACACCAGAGGAAAGTCACACTCCACAGTCTTCCTTTTCCCTCCCCGACGCTTGTAGAGAAGGGGAAAGGGAAAGTCAGAAATGTCAGAGCAACAGCCAGACCGCCACTGCCTGGGGCGGAGGGCTGGGAGGTGGTCAGTAGGTGGTCAGGAGCCATTAACGGTCTTGCCAAAGTGTGCTCTTGGGGGAGGGGGAGCAGAGACGGGGAGAGGTTCTGCTCTGCAAAACGGGTGAGGGAACTGAATCTGGGGAGGACCAAAGGGCGAACTTAGGGAGAAGGGCCACCTGGCTTTGTCACCTCCAGGCAAAGGGGGCTGCATGCCTGGATGCACCGTGAGAGCAATGCTTAAGGGCGGGGCCCAGAGCAGGACTGAACACAGGACACAAGCGGATGATCAGGGAAGGCAGGTGCCACCACCCCTGTCCCCCTGACCCCAGAGTCCTGGTGAGGACAGACAGGAGGGATTTGTGGCTATGGAGGCTGGGGTCTGAGCCAACCTCACACGCGGATCTCCAAGGACAGAGAGTAGTGGGCTGATTTCCAGTTTACTGACACATGTTGAAATGCTGGCGACTTCATTTGTTTGTGGGGGAGGAGGCAGGTGGCACTTTTCCTCCGGCCCTCAGAGGCCTCCACCACCCTGTCCCCCAGGATGCCCAAGGGTGGGTAGCACTTATGCGAAGCTGCGTTCTTTGTCTTGCACACTTACTGGGACATCCTGACCTGTCTGCCTGGAATAGATGGTCAGAAGACAGGTGGCCTGAGCCTATGGTCATGGTCACAGCAGGCATCAGGGCCCTTGGCTCCTAGACCAGCCTCAGCCCCACCCTTCCCCCCCGACCTCAAACTACAAAGCAGATGGAGTGTGTTTTCTGGCCCTTCTGGGTCCCCTCATCTGACTCTCTGGGGGCCACAACCTTGATCTTGTCTGCCTGCCTTACTGAACCCTGAGTTCCTGTGAGCCGCTCAGGCTTATCCCTGCTTCCCTTGCAGTCCCCTGCTGCCTGCCTTGCCTTGTGCCTGCCACATGCTGGGGACCCTCTTAGTCTGTGGATAATTTAAGAAATACTGAGGCCACGCTGAGGAGCCCCTATTCAGGGGCTGTTCTGTTCCCAGGAGCCCCAAGCCCCAGATCTTCCTCCAAAGCTTACCAGGCCCACGTCCCACACCTCAGATCCTGGAAGGACCCTGAACTACCTGGATTTCAGGTACCTGAAGGACCCTGAAGACTACCCTAATTTGCATTAAGGTATCCAACCCCCGGGGGACACAGTGCATCTCCTGGGTCTCAGGATTACCCTCAGTGTCTTGGCCGGTGCAGTAACCCATGAAACTGTTAGGCTGGTGAGACATGTTTGTGTCCCCCCTGCCATGTCACAGAGAAGCTTGGGTACAGAACATCCCTCCAAGCCTCCCCAAATCCTGGCTCCTGGAGGGAGCAGGAGGGAGCCCAATTCAGGGTGCTTCCTCACCCTCTGCCTTCCTCCTACAACTGTCTGTCCCTGGCTGTGCCTCCCCCCCAACCAGGGGCTAGGCCAGTGGAGTCAGAGAGTTGGGATGGGGGCTGAGCCATCTCTGTTGGGGCAGTTGGGGCCCCTCTGTCCTCTCCCCAGCCCAGGTAACCTGAGCCTGGCATTTTGTCCATCTTGGAACAGCTGCCGGTGTTGTGGTCAGACAGCTGGTGGGGCCTAGCTGGCCCGGCCGGGCTGGCTGGGGTGGGACCATGGGCTGTTACATGAGACTCAGAGTCTACATCTCTCTACACTGCACTGCCGTCCCAGCCGTCACTGTCGAGCTGCGGCACCATGCGCCAGGGCCAGGTCCCGCTGCTCCTCCTGCCGCTGCTGGCTGTCTGCCTGGGTGTGGACCAGGGGGTCAGGAGCCTGGGGAGGCCTGGAGCAGAGATCCAAGGCCTCAGGGGATGGCGGGGCTATTGAAGCCTGCCCTACACCTCTAGTTCCCTACCTCTCCGCAGCGTACCCTCCTGTGACCCCCACCCCCTTTATGCCCCAAAGCCCCCGCGCCCAGGCTCACTGCTGTCCATTGCAGGAGCCCAGGGCCGGAACCAGGAGGAACGTCTGCTCGCGGACCTGATGCACAGCTACAACCCACACCTGAGGCCCGCGGAGCGCGATTCGGATGTGGTCAACGTCAGCCTGAAGCTCACCCTCACGAACCTCATCTCCCTGGTGAGCCACAGGCTGGAGGACAGTGGGGGAGGCAGAGGCCCAGTGACCCCGGCCCCTGGGACCTGCAGGGGAGAGGAAGGGGCTGGCTCTAGCAGCCAGGACGGGGAAGGACTCCACAGGGGAGAGGCTGGGGAGCTGGAAAACTCCCGTGAAGGATGCCCACGAGGCTGGGGTCCCGTGGGGCCCAGTGGGGGTGTGTAGGGACTAACACCCAGAGACGGCAAGTGATGGGGGCTCAGGCCTCTGTTCTGAACCCCCAGAATGAGCGAGAGGAGGCCCTCACCACCAATGTCTGGATAGAGATGGTAAGAGGCTGCCCTGAAGTCCTTTACCCTGGGTCAGGGCCCCCACCCTGGGGTCCCAAGGCCCTTGGAGCTGCCTGCCTTCCCCCGCGCCCTCCCTGCCTCTGCTGGGGAGGGGCTGACTCTGCGGGGGCAGGGGCCTGGCAACCCGGCTCGCCCTGCAGCAGTGGTGTGACTACCGCCTGCGCTGGGACCCACAAGACTATGAAGGCCTGTGGGTGCTGAGGGTGCCGTCCACCATGGTGTGGCGGCCGGACGTCGTGCTGGAGAACAAGTGAGGAGGAGAGCGGGCAGGGCTGGGGGACAAAATGACCCGAGGGCACAGCCCAGTAGGACAAGGGGGGCTCTGGGGAAAGGTGCAGGCCGGGCCGCCTTTTCGGGGGCCGGGAAATACTGGATGGGGCAGGTGCTGCTGAGGGTAGGGCCTGGCCAGCAGACCTGCTTCTCGATCTGGTTCCATCTCCTCTGGGCTCCGGCGTCTGCTGGGCTGCGGTCCTCCCTCTAATGTGGGGGTGAGGGCGGCTCCCATAGAAGCCCATAGAAGGGGCGGCTCCCATAGAAGGTGATTAGGAGGTGGGGCGAGGAGGCCTGGGGCCGGGCGCAGCGGGGAGACTGCCGGCGGGGAGGTAGTGGACCCCGTGTGGCCGGGAAGGGCTGGTGTCCCCAGGCCCCGTCCACGCAGGACACGGGCAGGCCTGGGGTGCGGGACTTGGCCAAGCCAGGGCTGCCGGGGACGTGAGCCCCGAGCCTCGGGGCCTGGCCTGTGCGCAGTGTGGACGGCGTGTTCGAGGTGGCCCTCTACTGCAACGTGCTGGTGTCTCCTGATGGATGCGTCTACTGGCTGCCGCCCGCCATCTTCCGCTCCTCCTGCCCCGTCTCGGTCACCTACTTCCCCTTCGACTGGCAGAACTGCTCCCTCGTCTTCCAGTGAGGCCATTTACCGGGGCTGCGGGTGCAGATCTAGAGGGCTGCCCTATGAGGGGCCTGGCTGGGCGGGGATGCAAGGCCTCTCTCCAGGGGCGCGGCTCCAGCTCTCTGGGGCCACTGTGTCTGTCTCAGGCCCAGACACCTGAAGATGCCCACATCCCTCTTGTCTAAGCCAAAGTCCCCTCGCTCATCCTCCTTTGCTGCCTCAGTTTCCCTGCCTGTGCCCCAAGGGAGGAATCAATGACTGGGGCGGGTGGGCAAAAAGGCACACACATACCCATGAGGTGCCTGCGTGCACACACAAGCGCTGCCCACACACAATACACTACACCCCACGCCCCGTGGAGAGGTGGAGGCATGCAATCTCCTCATCCAGAAATGAGGGAAAAGAGATCTGTGTCAGGGGGTTCCCCTATTTTAGAGGAGCAGTCTTTTTTACACGGAGGCGCTCCTTAACAAACAGACCTGAGAGATACAGAGTGTTTTCTCTGTTCTAACCATTGGCCCCTCCTGACCTTGAGGCAGTGGAAGAGAGGAACAGAGTGGCCTTGGGCTCTTAACATTAGTGACATGCACTGAGCTGCAGCCTCTTGGCCCTTCAAGACAACTTCCCTGACCTCCAGGGAGCCCAGGTCCCCTTCCGGGCCCCCATCTCATGGCCAAGTTCCTATGGAGAACTCGGGAATTCCTAGCTGTACTTTTTGAGACACTACAGTCCTCAGATGACTGTACATGACCTCGTAGGAGGATCTACACATCCTCAAATGTTTCCCCCACCCTCCCCATCTCCCAGGTCCCAGACCTACAGCACCAATGAGATCAATCTGCAGCTGAGCCAGGAAGACGGTCAGACCATTGAGTGGATTTTCATCGACCCTGAGGCCTTCACGGGTAACCTCCTCCCAGGACCCCTGTTGAACCTGGCCTCCAGGGCAGGGCCAGACTCAGTCCAGATCCCCCTCCCATGTAACTCAAGATGAGAGCTAGAGGGAAACAGAAGAAGTCGATTTTTTAAAGACCCAGCAAAGTTCCGCTTTCCCCATGACGATGTCTCAGGTTTTGGTGGGAGGAGGATCAGATATCCAATGTCCCCTGCTGCTTCTCTCCCTCGGTGGCACTGCTTTGGGCCCCGCAGCCAGGTCACAGCCCGCGCTCCCAGCACTCACCCTGGCCTGCTGCCCACAGAGAATGGGGAGTGGGCCATCCGGCACCGGCCGGCCAAGATGCTGCTGGACGCGGCGGCCCCTGCTGAGGAGGCGGGCCACCAGAAGGTGGTCTTCTACCTGCTCATCCAGCGCAAGCCCCTCTTCTACGTCATCAACATCATCGCGCCCTGCGTGCTCATCTCCTCAGTTGCCATTCTCATCTACTTCCTTCCTGCCAAGGGTACCTGGAGCCCGTGGGAGGGGAACTGTGGCCCCAGCCGGCAGCACAGGGACTAGCCAGAAGGGCACAGCGTGGCACCACACACAAGACCACCTGTCCCGGGGACCAGGAGTGGGGTGGGGGGGGTGCCCCATGCCAGGGAACTTGAGATCTGCTCTGAGGGTCTCTTGGTTATGGGCAGCGGGGGGCCAGAAGTGTACCGTCGCCATCAACGTGCTCCTGGCCCAGACTGTCTTCCTCTTCCTTGTGGCCAAGAAGGTGCCTGAGACCTCGCAGGCAGTGCCACTGATCAGCAAGTAAGGCTGACCCTCATGCCTGCCACCCACCTCCCACCTTCCCTCCCTGGAACTCGGGGCACTACCCTTCTGCCACTCCCAGCCCCCACCCTATCCTCAATGCCAACCCCTAACCCTAAGGGATCTGGGGGAATCAGCTGCTAAAGATGGGAGCATCTGGAGATGGAATGCCAGTGGGCTGGCCCCACCTCCCGCCTCCCTGACTCTGGCAGGTACCTGACCTTCCTCCTGGTGGTGACCATCCTCATTGTTGTGAATGCCGTTGTCGTGCTCAACGTGTCTTTGCGGTCGCCCCATACACACTCCATGGCCCGCAGGGTCCGAAAGGCAAGGCCGCTCTCTGCCCACTCCAGCATCCTCCTGTCCAGCCCACTCACATCTGTCTTCCTCTCCACCCCCTTCCCCTTCCGTACTCAACTGCCACATTGAGTAGCAAACCTCCCCTGCGTGTACCTTGAAGCATGTGCCCAGATGGATTAATAATAATACCGAGTGCTTGCTAGTGACAGGTGCATTATGCATACTAACTCATTTGATCTCCATAAAACTCCAATGAGGTGGCTATTAGTACCACCTCTGTTTTGCAGATGATGAAACTGAGGCACAGAGAGGTTAATTAGCTCACCCAAGGTTCCATGGCTAGGAAGGCGAGGCACGTGTCTACCCAGGCCGCCCGGCTCCAGAGTTTGTGTGCTCTGCAGCCCACCCGCAGCAGCAGTCAGCTGGGACCCTTGCTGAGAATGCAGATTCTCAGGCCCACCTCAGGCGGCCTGGGCTGGAAGAGCGGGGGGGGGGGGGTGAGACTTGTGTAGCAAGTACCCTGGTCATTCCGATGTGCACACAAGTTTGGGGACCTAGGCTCAGTGCCTGGCACAGAAGAGCCAAGCCGGTGTCAAGCCACTGTCCCTAAGGCGCTGCCTCTGGGCCCCTGGTAGCTTGAGCCCTCCGTGCCAACCTTCAGTCTTTGCTCTGGAGCCCAGCCTGGCTGCCCGCATGTCCAGGTCCGCTGGCTACGAAGCTAAGCCCCCCAGAACCTCTCCCCAGGTGTTCCTGCGGCTCTTGCCCCAGCTGTTGCGGATGCACGTCCGCCCACTGGTCCCAGTGGCTGTACGAGACACGGGGCGCCGGCTACAGAATGGCTCCTCCCCGGGATGGCCGATCCCCAGTGGGGAAGAGGCTGCTCTCTGCCTGCCTCGCAGTGAACTTCTCTTCCGGCAGCGGCAGCGCAACGGGCTGGTGAGGGCGGCGCTGGAGAAGCCAGGTGAGGCAGGAGGCATGACACTGGGGTCGCTCCTCCCCAGGGACCCCAGCCGGGGAGGGCTATCTGTTGGCCAAAGTGTCAGGCACAGCAGATGAGTGTTGGTAAGTATCCAGGCCGGGGAGAGAGACCCTAGGGTCGCTCAGGAGAGACTAACTTCTCAAACCATTTCTTCTCCACTCTATTCCCAAACTTTACCCTTTCTCAACAGAGAAAGGCCAGGAGCCAGGGCAGAGCCAAGAGTTGTGTGGCAGCCTGAAGCAGGCCGCCCCGGCCATCCAGGCCTGTGTGGACGCCTGCAACCTCATTGCCCTCGCCCGGCACCAGCAAAGTCACTTTGACAGTGTAAGGGGGGACTTGAGATGGGGGCAAGAGGCGTGGAGGGGCTATGGTAAGGCAGTGGCATGCAAAAAGCGGAACAGGGACACTAGGAACAGGGGACTGCGGCAGAGGCCAGGTTCAGGCCTGGCAGTAGGTGAGAAGGACCCAAAGAAATGGAGAGTAAGAGGCCTGCTGGATGGTCAAGGCAGGCACCGTGACCCGGGGTAGGCTTGGTGTTACTGCTGGTCATCCCACACGCTGCCTCCCACCCTCAGGGGAGCGAGGAGTGGTTCTTGGTGGGCCGCGTGCTGGACCGTGTCTGCTTCTTGGCCATGCTCTCCCTCTTTGTGTGTGGCACTGCCGGCATCTTCCTCATGGCCCACTACAACCAGGTGCCCCCTCTTCCCTTCCCCGGAGACCCCCGCTCCTACCTGCCTTCACCTGACTGAGGGAACCAACGGCCGCTAGCCCTGTGGAGTCCGATTGGCTGTGTTCTTCAGTGGCTGAGATCATGAGTGTGCTCTTCGGGAAGTGCCCTTCAGAGCCATGTGAGCCAACCGGCCCTGAGAAAAGCATGGGAAATAAAGAGACGAAGCTGAAGTTCTGGACTGGTTGAGAATGGCTGTGGGCAGGGTGTGCTGTTGGGATCAGCATTGGCGTGGTACTGGCTACCTAATCCTGGCAATCCCCTCACTCAGCAAAGTGTCAGCAACCCCCGTCATTTCTGAAGCCCTAAGGACTCTTCATATGATGTCCCCAGCTAAGCAAGGTCCCATCCCTCTAGGCGTGTGACTCCTTTTCTTTTTACGAATTCCCACATGTTCCTAGAGGAAGGAAGTCAAAAGAGATGTGAAGAGCAGGAGGCAATGGTCTCTCAAAAGAATGGCAGCAGCCCACTCCTGCTCCCTCCCCTGTCTTCTGGGTGCGATGGGCACCCAGTACTCACCTGCACCAGGGACCTTTCCATTCATACGCATTTTTAATCATTAATCACAGAAGATTTTATGAGTTAAGAGCTCTTCACGTCCTCATGGACAAGCAAGAGTCACTATTCCCCCATGTTTCAGATGGGCAAATTGGGGCCCAGAGCAAGAGGGACTTCTCAGAACACTGGTGGCTAAATAAAGTTTGGAGTCCAGAATTCCCAACCCAGGTCTAGACACTCCAAGAAAGATTTATTCCATGGTCTGGAAGACAGACCCCTCTTCCTTCTCTTCTCAAAGGCCAGGGCATTTGCACTGGTGCCAAAGGTTGGTTAAGACAGGGAAGAGCTAGGCAGAGAGGCTGGGAGGTAACAGGGAACTGCTGGGCTTTGCCTTCCGGAAGGAGACCCTGACCAGCCTTGCTTGGCCCCACTTAGGAGACAAGATCGCCAGCCAAGGTCTTCCCGGGAGAGAGCCAAGGCCCTGGTCTGAGAGTACAGCTCCCGCCAGAGTTCTGATTGTGATGAGACAATTTTATCTGTAAATATGGGTACAGATTTCGGTTCCTATCTACCCTATCAGGTAGGGTACCCTATCTACCTCCTATCAGAGGACAAAGGTGCAGATCAAAGTGATTCAAAAATGGGAAAGTGTCACATGAAGACCTGACGATGGGACACTGTTGGGGGAGGGGAGGGGACCCCCAAAATAACCCCCCCTCTCCCAAGTACAGGGTTGCTGGCTTTGGTAACCACCAGCAAGTTCATTCCATTAACTCCAGGGTACATGCATGCTGCCCGTGTTATTTGGAACAGAGACTCAGATCCGGGAGGCAATTTGATGATGGGGGGCCCATCTGTGGTTCTCGTTAGCTCCTCGCACAACGACGCATAAATTAACAATACTACACTTGTTGAGGGTTGCTGTGTCTAGCGCCTGACACTTATCGTCCCGTCAGACCCCCACGGCAACACGAAGAGGCAGGTACGGTAACACAATATGGACAGTGCAGAAGAGGAAACAACCTCGGGGAAGTTAAAAGAGAGTCCAAGCTGGTGCAGCCCGCATTGGGCGTGGAGTCGGGGATTTGTACGAAGCAGGCAGTCCAGAGCCCGCAGCGTCGGCGACGCGGCTCTGCCTCTTCCTCCCAGCCGCCGCGGGAGGGGGATCGGGACGCTCCCTCGGACGGAAACGGTTTCCTTGGAGGCGCCGGGGGCGGGCGACAGGAACCCAGAGAGCGTGGGCGCCCGCAACCCGCAGGAGCCGCAGAGCCCCAGCCTCCGGGCAGCCGCCCAGGTCTGGCGTCCCGGGATACTCGCCCCACGAGGTCCCAGCGCGCAGACGTTCCGCTACGCGCTGCGCAGCCGGAAGTGGCCGGGCCCTAAGCGGGAGGGGACACGGCGAACCGGAAGTCACTCCGTGAGGCAGTGGCGACGGCGGCGGTGAGAGGATGAACAACAAGTTCGACGCGTGAGTGGCGCGTGGCCGCCCCCCAGGGGCCCCTTCCCCCCAACCGTTCCCCGCGCCCACTCGCACCGGGGCTGGCGGCGGCGAAACTCCCAGGCGCCGGCCTCCCTCCCGGGCTTGGGCTGAGGGCCGCCCTGGCGGCCGGCGGGGAAGGAGAGAGGGGGCTGGGGAGGCGTGATGCAGGGGTCCCACAGGCTTCGGGGTCGTATGGACCGAGGGCGGAGCGCGGGGTCGCGGGGAGGAGGTGGCAGTGCCGCCCGGAAGAAGATTTGTGGACGCCCCGCCCCGGTGGGTGCAGGTTGCCAGCGGCGTGGAAGGGCGGAGACGGCAGCGGTTTGGGTGTTTCCGCAGCCTGGCCTCCTTGCCTCCGAATCCGGCTTTCCACACGCACGCACTCTAGCCTGGGCAGGTCACCTCGCCTCCCTGAGTCCGTTTTCCTCATCTGCAAAGTGGGGACGGTAACACAGTCCGGGTCGTAGAGTTGTATAGCTGCAGGGAGGTAACGTGGCCGTGACACCCAGCGGCTGCTCGGTTACGGAATTCTCAGCGTCTTCCTGAGGCTCCTTCCCGCTTCCTTTCTCCGCCCCCTTTCCCCTTCCAGCCCACCCCCCAGGAGCTGCTGTTCCGGTGCCCAACGAGCCTCCTTGTCATGGCCCCCTTCTCATTCCTGTTTGTACCCTGTCTGGCCCCTCGGTCCAGCATCAAACAAGTGGAAACGCCAAAAAGGAAATGCAAAGTATTTTTGCATGTTTCCCTCTAGCGATTGTATCTTGAGGTAGTTCTTAGCTCTCTGCCGGCCGGCTAGTAAATCTGATCTCCAGAGACCTGGGTCTCCAGCCCCAGACCCACCGGTTACCAGTTACTGGACGGTAGAAGAGGTACCCAGCCATTGTTATCTCAACCGCGTTGGTGGCTAGTGCCAAATCACACTCAGCAGGGTTTCAAGGTTCGTTGTTAATTGCTTAGAGTGAGGAATAAACGGAGCCACTGTTAATTTAGGTTGTGACCTGCTGCTGATGGGAAATTGGGCTTTTTCCAGGACAGTGAGTGTTGGTTTGCAAACTTAGGAGGCCTAGAGTCCAGCTCCTCAGGAATGTGTACAGGTTGCTGAGAAGTCTCTGCTACTTGGAAGAAGTCTTTGGCCAAGCGTTTCCCCAGCCTGCTGCTTAGCTGTGCCCGTTTCAGTAGGAATGGCCGCTGTGCCCTCTGCTCCCCTGTTTGTACCCCTCATCTTAATCTCTGCAACACCGAACTCTAGATCTAAGTCCTCCCTCAGAGAAACTGTCTGCAAATCCTATACCCCTTCTTCCACTGAACTGAACAGGTCAAAATTTCATCTTGGGAAGATATTTTGTGGCTCATCTAACCCAGTTCTATCCAGATCATTTGTTTTTTGTTTTTAATTTTTTTAACGTTTTATTTATTTTTGAAAAAGAGAAACAGCGTGAGCAGGGGAGGGTCAGAGAGAGAGGGAGACACAGAATCCGAAGACAGGCTCCAGGCTCTGAGCTGTCAGCACAGAGCCCGACACGGGACTCGAACCAACAAACTGCGAGATCTGACCTGAGCAGAAGTCGGACACTTAACTGACTGAGCCCTCCAGGCGCCCCTATCCAGATCATTTGGATTTGGGGATCTGCAAGCTAATTTAAATGGTAATAATGTGGGGCTCCTGGGTGGCTCATTCGGTTAGGTGTCTGACTCTTGGTCTCAGCTCAGGTCTTGATCTCAACATTGTGAGTTCAAGCCCTGCACTGGGTATGAAAACATACTTAAAAAAGAAAAAAGAATGGTAATACTGCTTTCCATAGGCATCTTGCTAGATACTTTCCGTATATTATTTCTGCTCCTAACAACCCTGCAAAGGAGATCATGGTATCTCCTTTTACTGATAGGAAAATGAGGCCCTCTGAGGTTAAGTAACTTGGAAAAAAATGGGAAGGCCCATATGGTGGGACTCATACCCAGGTTTGTTGTTTAACCTTGGTGCTGGTACCTCTTGGCAAAAATTAACCTGGGTCATTTTCCATCCGTTCTCATTATTAACTGTTCCTTATAGTATGCCCGAATTTTTAAACCTCTCTCTTCTAGCTGTGCAGGAAAAGAACCAAAGCTTTTGTTTATTTGAAATTAGCAGTTGGAGACCTCACTTCTGCCCCTGGTTTTGTTTTTGTTTTTCATGTGAAAAGTCTGCAGTGTATTAAGTTTATTTAAATAATCTTTGGGGCACCTGGGTGGCTTAGTTGGTTAAGTGTCCAACTTCAGCTCAGGTCATGATCTCACAGTTTGTGAGGTCAAGCCCCATATTGGATTCTGTGCTGACGGTCAGGGCCTGGACCCTGCTTCGGATTCTGTGTCTTCTCTCTGTGTGCCCCCTCCTCCCCCCCTTCCCCCAGCTAATGCTCTCTCTATTGGAAATAAACATTAAAACATGAAAAAAAAAAAAGGGGGCGCCTGGGTGACTTAGTCGGTTGAGCGTCCGACTTTCACTTAGGTCATGATCTTGCGGTTCGTGGGTTCAGGCCCCGCGTCGGGCTCTGTGCTGACTGCCAGCTCAGAGCCTGGAGCCTGTTTCAGTCTGTGACTCCCTCTCTCTCTGACCCTCCCCTGCTCATGCTGTCTCTTTCTATCTCTCCTAGAAATAAATAAAAACATTTAAAAAAAAGAAAAAAAGAAAAGAAAAGAAAAAATAAAACATGAAAAAAAAAATCTTTGCACTCAGTGTGGGGCTTGAACCCATGGCCCCAAAACCAAGAGTCAGTGCTTCTCTGTCTACTCAGCCAGCTGCCCCAAAAGTCTGCAGTTTTCAGACCATTGTTACATGTTTGGCTTTTAAGCTCTTCACCACATGGTTCCTAAGGACTGTTTCTAAGGTTCCAGTTTGCCAGCATCCCAAAAGTCCAGTGCCTGGAGCTGGGTACTGTAGTTTAAAGAGATAGGCTCAGGTTAAAGAAGAGCTCTAACCTCCCCTATTGTGTGGGCCCAACCTCTGTGAGTGTAACCTAGAACTATAATTGAACCCCACCCCCCACATTTATTAAGTCAGTTAGCTACATTGTAGTTGTTGCTATTGACATGTGAAACCCTAAGATGCTTTCACTGTTCCACAGTCCCAAACTGCATTGAACTTGGTTTTCAGATCTAGATGCCATACTTGATTTTGCCACTGTTCTCTCTTCACTTGCTTTTGGCCCATTCTTAAAGTATTGTTTGAATCTCCTGTTTGGTGCTTATATGATTCTGCCTTGTATTGCTTTGATTTTAGAAGTCCATTCAGTACACCTGTTTGTTTTCTGCTTCTTGTCTGATGCTAGACTTGTAAAGATGAGTTAGACCAAGTTCCTAGATCCACAAGGAATCAGTCTGGTTAGAGGGTATGAGGACATGCCTGGATGGAAATTTGGTGAGCTGACTTGGAGCCACTTGGTCTGGACAGCCATAGATATGCTAATTGCTTGCCTGTGTCTATGGAGCACAAATATTTAGTCCTGGTTGTATCTTGGCTCAAATCCAACTTCAGGTTGGAAAGAGTAGCCTCTGGAAGATAAGACGCAAGTCATTTGCCCTAAGTGGAGGCTAGTGGGCAGGGTGGTTGGTTAGCTCCACCCTCAAGAAATAACAATACAAGATGAAGGTCTGTTAGGATTTCCTTTTACCATCTCCAGAGGGAGTCAGGAAGTGTGTCCCGGGATCGCAGCATTGTTTGTTCTTGAATGTAATTATTTTCACTATTTTTTTTTTTTTTGTTTCTTAGTGATTAGCAGCAACACCATTAAAAAGAAAGGGACTTCTGCTTTTCTTGGGGCTAGTAAAATGAGAGATGCTGGGGTGACTTAAAGATTTAATGGGAAGGGACCCCCAAGGATATAGTGGAGGCCAGGAGCTGAGAGAAATGGTTTGAGTCCTGGTGTATCCTGTAAAGAAGAAAGTTAAGAGCTGTCTTGGGCCTGTGCAGTATAAAAACCTACGAGATGTTTTTGATCATGAGCCAGAACATTGGCTATGGCATCATAGCGGGGACAAGTACAAACATTTATATGGTGAGGTTCAGAAGAGGGGAGCCTGATCCAGCCTAGGCAGAGATTAGAAAATATTTTTAAGAGAAAGCGGCTCTCATCCTGAGTCCTAAAGGACAAGTTAAGCAGGGGAAGAGGGCCTCTCCAAGGTGGAACCACATGATGAGCATAACAGAGGGTGCGATCGGAGAACTCAGGTAAGTTGATAACACTAGAGTGGAACGAGTTTGTTGGGACCAGGCAGGAGGTGATATTGGCACATATACCCAGATCAGGACCTTTGTACCATGTTGAGGCCCAAGCGTGTATATCTGTCTTATCTCCTTGGTCAGGTCCTTGGGGACAGGCACTCTGTAGCATCTGATACACACAGTAAGTGGCTTGGTAGAATGTGGGACTGCACGCTATACAGGTTCCTTTTGGAAAGTTAAGCAAACCAACTCCAGTTTAATAAGGAGTATCATAAGCACAGATAATGTTTTCCCAGAAGTCTGGGGAGATGAGAAGTCTGTCAATGAGATGGCAGCCTCACAAACAGAACCACTTTTCTCTCTACTTTCTCTGCTCTATTCCCTTTCTCCCTACTGGCTTTCTTTGTATTTGCTCATTGTCTTTCCCTCGTGGCTTTTCTCGTAAGGGCCCCATATGATTGCCCTAGCTCTTGAATCTGTGTGATCTTTCATGTCCAGGATAAAATACTGAGGAAGGAATCTACTCATAGTTTTGAACAAGACCATGATGTATTAGTTATTGGCCAGGCTGGGGGCTGCCCTTTGTTCAGGTGCCCTTCATAGTCAGGTCTTGACCAGGGTGAGGATGGGGACATTCATAGTGTGGCCCACCTGAATATATCCTACAGGTAGGACTGTGGAATGGGCAGAAGGTACACCTCAGCACATGGCTAGTTGGTGCATTCTAATATTTATCGAGTGCTTTTTAAGTGCTAGGTGCTGGAGATTTGTGGGCCAAAAAAAAGCAAAATGCTTTGCAACATATTTCTGTAGGTATGTAAAGTAATATCTATTATCATTTGAGCATTTCTAGTACCTTTCTTGAGAATTACCTAATTCTCTTTGGCTAGATAGTCATTAGGGCCAGAGGTGATTTCAGAGGAGATCCATAATAAGGTAATGGTCCAGCTCTAAACCAAATGGCATTCTTACTGTCTTTGTGAATTCACCTTCTGCTTCTCTTTTTGTCTGAATCCAGGGAAATTTTTTTTTTCAAAGTTTATTTTTATTTATCTTGGGGGTGGGGAAGGAGGACAGAGAGGGAGACGGGGGAAGAGAGAGAATCCCAAGAGACTCTCAAGCAGGCTCCACAATGAGCTGAGCATGGGGCTCAATCTCACCACGGAGAGATCATGACCTGAGCCGATACGAAGAGTCGGACGCTTAACCGACTGAGCCAACCAGGTGCCCCTTCTGTGAACTTTAGATGTACCTGAAAGCCTGAGGTAGTTTCACTGCTTCTAGAAGGGTAGCACCTACTGTACATTTGACCAGATTTACCAGGCAAAAAAACATTCCTTCTTTCGGTTGTTTTTGTTTTTATTTAATATTGATTCAACATCCTGTGCTGTGTATTAGGGCAGCATCTTCTTTTCCTTAGTGCCGAAAATTGTTCAATGAGATCCATCCAATTAATAGGAAAAACAGACATGGCAGGAATGGCACCTTGAGCTGAGGGGTATTGTTTGCACATAGCAGAGCTATGGGACTATGGGTTGCTTTGGGAGATGGGAAGGAACAGAGGATGTCAGTAGGCAGGAGTCTGATTCTAGAGGATTTTATGTGTTATTGTACTTTATTCTCCAGGTGGGCATCAAGAGGCAAAAGACAGTTGACAGTTTTAAGTGTGGAAGTTAAATGATGAGATTTGCATTTAGAAAGATGCTTAGTGGCTATATGGAGGGTGGGTAGAGAGTGGAGAGGATTTGTGTCAGGGAGACCATTTAGGAATTTATTGTAATAACTAAGGCGACAGAGAGGAGGGCCTGAGCGAAAGCAGTGGCAGTGGGGAAGGATAGAAGAGATGGCTAGAAGAAGTGGCAAGAAAGAAAGGTTAAGTTTTTTAAACTTCATTTGAAATGCCAGAGCAGTTACATAATCCAGAAAGTCTTCTCATTATTGACTCATTACATTTGGCAAAGAAAACAATCCCTTAAACTGCTTGCCTTTTGCTTTTTCGCCTATTAGAAAACTAGAAGACAGCATTTTTTTTTTTTAATTCTTCCTACTTAACTTTCTACACTCCCTTGCCCTTCCCTCATCTCATGTACATATCGTTGCCTGTATTTTGAGTGACTTGGGGGTGGTTATATGGTAGTTCATTTGACTTGGCAGCTTTGTTAAGTAAGCAAGAATCAGCTCAGTCGTCGCCTAATACTGTTTTACCTTCCCACTTAGATTGAAAGACGATGACAGTGGGGACCATGATCAGAATGAAGAAAACAGCACACAGAAAGATGGTGAGAAGGAAAAAACGGAACGAGACAAGGGTCAGGGCAGCAGTAAGAGGAAGGTGAGTTTTGTGCTGTATAGATACAGTTGCCTTTGGACTTGAGACCCCGTTATCTTGTGGAATCTGTTTATGTGAAAGATACCAGATTAACTCGATGGTGCCCTATTTTGGAATATCTGCTTTTGTTCTCAAAAAAAGATTGTTGAATCACTGGCGTTCATGTTGGGAGTTAGAACTTTTCTCTTGCCACATGATCTTGAGATCTTGTCTTGCTTTCCAGCATTCTCCCAGCATGAGAGATTAACCGTGGACCTGAACAAGACTGTTTGTTGCTTCATAAGCTGTTGCTGAGTATTTCAAATCCTACACATCCTTGAAATTTTAGACTCTTTAAGCAGTAATAATCTAAGCTGAAAGTGACTTGGAAAGGAGAAAATTTAGAGAATGAGAGATAGATGGATCAATTTCATGATATTAAAACATTTATTTCACAAGATCAAGTGTCATCCAGATATAAGCATTGTAGGTAGTAAAAGAACACAAAGGTGAATGAGACTGGAGCAAGGAGCTTACATTAAATAGTAGCACTAATAATAGCAGACACTGAGCACTTACTATGTGCCAGGCACTATGCTAAGCACTTCACATCTATTAAGTTAATCGATCCTCTCAGCAACTCTACGATATTATTTTCTTCATTTTGCATATAAGCAGCTGAGGCACATACAGGTTAAGCAGCTTGCCCAGGTCACTAGCCAGTAAGTGATAGAGTGTCACAGGAGAGGCACTAGGAGTACGTGGCCTGGGAGTACTTGGCCTGGAAGTACTTGGATGAGATAAGATATAAACATAAATACTTGTGATAGAAAACAGAAAGTTAAAGAAGCAATAGAAAAATAGATAAAATGTTAGAGGAATTTAGAATCATTTAACCACTGAAGAAATTTACTGTGTAGGGAAACCTGGGTGGCTCAGTTAGTTAAGCATCTGACTTCGGCTCAGGTCATGCTCTCACAGTTTGTGGGTTCAAGCCCTGCGTCAAGCTCTGTGCTGACAGCTTAGAGCCTGGAGCCTGCTTCAGAGTCTGTCTCCCCCTCTCTTTGCCCCTCCCTCATTTACACTCTGTGTGTGTGTGTTTGTCTGTCTGTCTGTTTGTCTCTCTCTCAAAAATAATTTACTGTGTAAGCAGAATCTTGGGCATATTGCATGCAGTTAATTGAAGATACAGCCTTTTTGTGGAGGTGGTAAGGGGTGACACTTGAAAATGTTTTCTCAATCTCAGATCATGTGAAAATTGCCTCAGATTTACACACTTTATTTAATTCGCAGGCTGTCGTCCCTGGGCCAGCAGAGCACCCGCTGCAGTACAACTATACCTTCTGGTACTCCAGAAGGACCCCCGGCCGCCCCACTAGCTCACAGAGCTATGAACAGAACATCAAACAGATTGGCACCTTTGCCTCCGTGAGTGCTTGCTGGTTTAATGTAGTGAGCCTTGCTGGTACATCTGTGCCTGTACTTCTGTCATTGTGTCTGTTTACCTTCCTGGTAACCTGTTTAGGGTGTTTAGGGTTCCGCTTTCCTTATTTGACTGACCTGAGCCCCTAAGGTCAGATTTGTTCATCCTGAGATTTCTCATTAGACATCCATAGGTAACATACGTAGGTATCGATAAGTATGTGAATTGTGGAATTGACCAAAAGTAGACAATACAAAAATATGGGTTTGTTTAAATAGATATATATTGAGTCCTTACTATATGCAGAGTGTCATGGGGATACAAAATTTTATGATACATTGTATATACTTTTATGAAGCTTGACAGTAAAGACAAAGGTAAAATTTGAAAGTTTCTCTTGTATTAAGAATGTCCCATTAACAGGGCACCTGGCTGGCTCAGTCAGTAAAGCATGGGACTCTTGATCTTGGAGGCAAAGAGCTTACTTTAAAAAAAAAAAAAAAAAAAAGGACCTCCCATTAGGATGGTTAGTAATTATGTATAAAGTAACATCTTTAAGTAACATCTTTTTCCTGTGTTCAGAAAGAAAGTTAAATCCTAATAATTGTTTTTGTAGATACTGTCTGAGATAGCCCAGCTCTGTCTTGTCTCCCTCACAGGCACCTAGGTTTCTGCAGCCTGAGCGTTATCTGCAACTAAAACCAGTTTTGTTCAACAAAAATTACCACGCATTTCCTATGTGCTGTACATTTCCTCTCTGGGCAGAATCAAATGCAGAATTTGTTATTTTTTTTAAATTATTTTTTTTTTTCCTATTTAAAATCTAGACACTGGAAAAGGGAACTATGACAGACAGTAAACATTACAGTAAATTGGTAAAGAAGAAAGACACAGTTAATAGGCACTTGGTGTCATTTCCTTTGATCATTATGATAACCCAATGAGAGCAGTGATATTACCCATATTTAACAAGCAAGCGAGGTAAGTGAGACTTGGGCTGAGTATCTGTCAAGTCAGCCATAATCTAAGTGGAAGATTCAATATTGAAACTCAGGTTGGGTAGCCTATAAAACCACATTCCAAAGCCCATACATACTCTGTCCCTCTTCCATGACACCAGAGTGCATGTCAGGTGTCTCTGACGTTTTTAATGTTGTTTAGTAGACAAACTGTTTATCCATTTATTACTAATCAGATGTGTGTATGTATCTGGTAATCAGGTTATCTGATTACTCTTCTGGTTTGATATAATTTCAGCCCAAAGCAAGGATCTTGTTTTAGTTAGCCCCTGCTCCCTTGTTATTATTATTTTTTTAAAGTAGGCTCCCTGCCCAACGTGGGGCTAAAACTCACAACCCTAAGCTGAAGAGTAATATGCTCCACTGACTGAGCCGGCCAGGTGTCCTCCCTGTGCTCCCTTATTACTGGTAAATGTAGGCTTTCTTGAAATACTAAAAAGAAAGCTTGTGCACTGGTACATATTTGGTTCAACAAATGTTTCTTGAATGAATTCACTAAGAGTTCTGCAGTGTATTAATACCTTGCCCTTAGAGAAAGAAGTCCTGCCCAGGGATTTCCAATACAGGGAGACAGAAGTGCCATAAGGAAGGCATGACTACAGTCCTCTGTAAGTTCAAAGGAAAGAAGGAATTAATTCCAACTTGGGGAAAGCGTCTTCAGAGGAGATGGGCTTAAAATTGAGCTTGAGGAGTGTCTGGCTGGCTCAGTCAGAAGAACATGCAACTCGACCTCCAGGCTGTGAGTTCAAGTCCCATGTTGAGTGTAGAGGTTCCTAAAAAAAGAATAAAGTATATCTAAATAGAATTAAACTTACAAATTTGAAGAGGATACAAAAAGAAAGGAATTCTTGATAAAGGAAGCAGTAGAAATAAACTTTTGAAAATATCAGTGCCTTCCTGACATTCCTGAATCTATCACAAAAATGCTGATGATCCGCTCTGTGGGAATATTAGACATTACAGGGAAGGTAGCAGCTGTTATGTCATGAACAGGTGGACGAGCACTTGGAGGGTCAGTGAAGGCTACGTCGGGGAGGGGGACGTTTTCATTCAGGGTTCTGTTCCGTTACTTGGGGGGTAATTGTGAACATTTCTAGTGTTTTTCTTTTCCTCTTAAGAAAGGTATATGTGAATTCACCCAACTTGTGCACAGGGGGTTTTCTTTTTTTTTCTTTTTTGGTGTAAATGTTGAGTTGACTAGAGCAACATAATCAGCATTATCTAGAGTCACTGCCTTATCTAGACTCTGGATGTATGATGACAGGATTTAAAGTTGTCTGTCATATAATTCAAGGCATTAGGAAATGCCACCCAATATTAAATTTCTCACAGAGAAATAATAATAATCACATTGTGAAACCTTAATGAAATCCAAAGCAGTATTTCCCAGTGGTCCTTAATCCTAATATTTGACAATATTTAAAACTTTGGGGGTGCCTGGTAGCTCAGTCGGTTAAGTGTCCAACTTCAGCTCAGGTCATGATCTCCCAGTTTGTGACTTCAAGCCCCATGTCAGGTTCTGTGCTGACAGCTCAGAGCCTGGAGCTTGCTTTGGATTCTGTGTCTCCCTCTCTCTGCCCCTTGCCTGCTCACACTCTGTCTCTCTCTATCAAAAATAAACATTAAGGGGCGTCCGACTTTCGCTTAGGTCATGGTCTCGCGTTCGTGGGTTCGAGCCCCGCGTCGGGCTCTGTGCTGACTGCCAGCTCAGAGCCTGGAGCCTGTTTCAGTCTGTGACTCCCTCTCTCTCTGACCCTCCCCCGTTCACACTGTCTCTCTCTCTCCTAGAAATAAAATAAATAAATAAATAAATAAATAAAACATTAAAAAAAAGGTTTTTTTTTTTTATGAAAAAAAAGCAGTGCTTGATGAAGAAATTGGGGGTGGTTGTTATACTTTCTCCCTTACCTCCCCACCCCCAATTCTTAATCCACAGTGAGCCACAGGTTCTAGTGGGTGTATTTGTTTCTTTCCCCTGTGTCAGAGTGGGGAAACATTACTGCTCGTTGTGTGCATATGACCACTTATGATGCCTGATCACCGAATACAGTTCAACATAGCAGTTGTTAGATGAGAGCTTGCTTCAGAATTCTATGAGTGGCATTTCTTCCTGATTCTTTGTAACACTTCCGTGTTCCTCTTGTTTAGAGGAATTGAAGCAACAGCCATTTCATAAAGTGTAAGGTCTGTTTATCCTTAGTTGCTATCCAGAAGTATGAGCTGAATCTCTGTCTGCTCAATACGCATTTGCAGCTCCTCCTCAGCAGTGTGTTGGCAAATTCCAGCTGTCTTCAGACTGCTCCCTGTTTCTTCCCTCCTCCTAAAGCGTGCCTCTTCACCAGCCAGTACTCTGTGGGTATCCTCTGCGGGTTACAGAGGACTAGGGAAGTAAGCAGGAATCGCTTGAGGAGTAGGAATATGCATGCATCTGATGGAGAAATTTATTTAGTTTTCTAACAGGATGGTGAAGGAGAGAAGGAGAAACCTAAATTTTCTAGCTAAGAAGAGAAACTTAAACCCCAAGTATAAGAGGCTAAGTTCTGTTTGATTTTGGCCCTCCTGGCCTTAGCAGCAGCCACCATGGATTTGAGTAATGCATGTGGTAGATTCCATCACTTTTATACAGTAACCAAATGGAACTAAAATGTATGTATTGTAGTCAATGCCAAATCTGCCAAAGAACAGTCTTTGAGAAATGATCAAACTTGAGGTTATAAAATAAGTCATGGGGGGTGGCACCTGGGTGACTCAGTCAGCTAAGCGTCTGATCTCATGGTTCATGAGTTTGAGCCCCTCTTCGGGCTGTATCCTGACAGCTAAGAGCTTGGAGCCTGCTTCAGACTCTCTCTCTCTCTCTCTCTCTCTCTTTCTTTCTCTGTCTCTCTCTGTCTCTCCCCTGCTTGCACTCTATGTCTCCCTCTCTCTCTCAAAGATAAATAAACGTTAAAAAAAGAAGTCATCAGGATATGACATACAGCATGATGACTATAGTTAATAATATTGTATTTTGTTTAAAAAGTGACATAGTTTGGAGCATCTGGGTGGTTCAGCTGGTTAAGCAACCAACTCTTGATTTCAACTCGGGCCATGATCTCACAGTTCATGGGTTTGAGCCCTGCATCAGGCTCTGCACTGTGTCAGCATGGAGCCTGCTTGGAATTCTCTCTTCCTCTCTCTCTGCCCCTCCCCCACTCATGTGCACACACATGCGCTCTCTCAAATACACTTAAAAATTTTTTTAAGTGACTTGGTTCTAAAAAAAAAAAAAATACACATACTTTGAGGTTATGTAGCACTCAATATACGTCAAAACTGAAAGAATTCCACTGTGCTGGGGTTCTGGCCTGGCTCAGTCTATATAGCATGCGACTTTTAATCTCAGGGTAGTGAGTTCAAGCCCCACGTTGGGTGGAACCTACTTTAAAAAATAATAATTAAAATAAAGCATTCCACTGTGTAAAACAAGGTCCCCTTGCAGCATGTAATGATTATCCCGGGGCTCCACAATGAGGGCTCCTGGCTGAGGCTGGCATTTTTTGCCTAAAGAGTTTATTCCTGTATCAACAATATGTACTTTCCTTCCCATACAACATGCCTTCCTTCTCACCTACTCCCCCAAATGAAAGCATTTCTTCCAAAAAGTAGAGTCTGTAACAGAATGTCTTCCATGCTTATGTTCTTCTCTTAGATCTCATATTCATTCAAAGAAAAAAGACACATCATTTGTACTCTGGGGCCTTCTCTCTACAGGTGGAGCAGTTCTGGAGGTTTTACAGCCACATGGTACGTCCCGGCGACCTGACGGGCCACAGCGACTTCCATCTCTTCAAAGAAGGAATTAAACCTATGTGGGAGGTGAGCACTGAGGACCTCGGACCACTTTTCTGAGTGTCTTTGTTTAGCCCTGCCAAGGTTAAAAGTATTTAAAGTCTTCTCTCAAAGCTACATCACTATTTGGTACATCCTTAGGGCCAGGACCTGTAGGCCCAGGCACTGATGTCATTGCTTGTCTGTGTGGGTGGTTTACAGAGATTCTAAAATGGTATTAGAACAACATTAAAAGACTTTTTAAAAATTGCCTTTGGGGCACCTGTGAGTTATGCGTCCGCCTTTGGCTCTGGTCATGATCTCGTGGTATGTGGGTCGGAGCCCCATATCAGTCTCTGCACGGTGCAGAGCCTGCTTAGGATTCTCTCTCTGAGTTACCTTTATTCCCATCAAACTGGTTGTGTGTGTATGTGATCTACTACTGTAGTGTGCGTGGGATTGAAATGGGTAAAAAGTAAGCGTACTTACAGGCAGAAGCTGGAGACCCAGAACTGAGCTCTGTGATCTCTGCTGTAATCCATCTTCTGTTCTGATGCCAGGGCATTTTTATAGAAGACAAATGTGAAAATACACACACATACACACCCAACTGTAGGCCCAACTCAGCTCTGCATCGCTCGCATGGTTTTGCAGTCACCCTCCGGGCCTCGTCCCCCAGAGTGGCTAGGCCTTCCCTCCAGTGCCGCTGGCCTTCCTCTTTGCACCTCTGTGACACACTGTCTCAGTTTGTACACAGGTGTCTCTCAGTGCCTGCAGAGCCCTTCACCTGCTTTACCTGCCTGATCTGTACATCATCCAAGACCCAGCTTAAACGTTTCCTCTTCTTGAGTGTTTCTGTCTTGCTTCTCTTTAACTTCTGCTACAACACTTGTCAGACTGTGCTGCTGCAATTCATCTCCTAGGCTCTCTCCTCCTCCACTAGACCAGATCGAGATAGAGACTGTGTCTGTGTACTTGAGACATGGTGACACTTGGTGAACTTTTAGTGAATGAAGCAAGGAATGATCAGTATTTGAAATCTGACATCATTTCATTTTGATTCCTAAAGTAGTTCCAGAAAAGGAGAATTGTTTTTAAAAGGTCAGTTTAGGGGCGCCTAGGTGGCTTAGTCGGTTAAGCGTCCGACTTTCGCTTAGGTCTTGATCTCGCGGTTCGTGGGTTCGAGCCCCGCATCGGGCTCTGTGCTGACTGCCAGCTCAGAGCCTGGAGCCTGTTTCAGTCTGTGACTCCCTCTCTCTCTGACCCTCCCCTGCTCACGCTGTCTCTCTCTCTCTCCTAGAAATAAATAAAAACATTAAAAAAAAAAAAGTTAAAAAAAAATAAAAAGTCAGTTTAACCATTTATTGTCATGGCTTACGCCAAAGAGTCCCACCTTCTTTTCCCCCGCAGTTCTTGTCTACCTAGTCCTACCATCATTTTTCCTATAAAGTTGAATAACCGGAAAGTGACAGGGCTTCTTAGCATTCAAGGCATCCTTGTTTTTTTTTCTTGGCTTCATGCAAAAGTAAAAGAGTTGTGAAACCACGTTTCAACTTTAATGCTTTCTCTGTTATACAGGATGATGCAAATAAAAATGGTGGCAAGTGGATTATTCGGCTGCGGAAGGGCTTGGCGTCCCGTTGCTGGGAGAACCTGATCCTGGCCATGCTGGGGGAACAGTTCATGGTTGGGGAGGAGATCTGTGGGGCTGTGGTCTCTGTCCGGTTTCAGGTAAGCCACCCTGTGGGCAGGTCTGCTTTCTTGTGGTGCTTTGCTCTCCTCACTGCCTCTGGTTCGCTTTGACCATTCCTTCTGTTCCTCCTATAGGAGGACATTATTTCAATATGGAATAAGACTGCCAGTGACCAAGCAACCACAGCCCGAATCCGGGATACGCTTCGGCGAGTGCTTAACCTACCTCCCAACACCATTATGGAGTACAAAACCCACACCGACAGCATCAAGTACGTGTTGGGGGTGCTTGGGGGGCATGTCCCTAAGCTTAGCAGAAGTAGGTCCTTAGTTGGGCCCAGAGGAATATGGTCGTACAGGAGCCTGAGTTATGCAGGAGGGGCAGAGCAGTCTTCCCCGCTAGTGCTTCCGGCCACTGTAGCAGTTCTTTGCTGGTGAGGCTCCCTGGCCACCTACACTGTGGGGTGCTTTGTATCAGAGAGAGCCCTTCTGCAGAGTCCCGGTTGCACTGCCTGGGCTTGCTTTATTTACACAGGCTGTCTTGTCTTTCATTCACTAACCACTATCTTAAAATGAAAGACAAAGTGCTCTTCCTTTTCTTGCTGTTTTTTAAGATAATTTCACTGAACAATCAAGTCCTCCTCCCTGTCTGCCCCTCACCCCACTCTTGCATGTCTTTTTAACTTGTTAGCGTCAGTCTGTTTTCTCTGTCCTGGGAAATTGACTTCTTATTGGGAATGATGACTCCACTTCCTTGTGTGCAGAGCTGACATTGTAGAGGAAGAATAGTGTGTGTGTGAGAGTAGAATCTAAGGGGAAAGCATGAATGCCAAAGAGGAAGCAAGCTTTGTGATCTACCGAGGACTTGGGGTACCTAGAGCTGGATGTCCACAAATGAGAATCACTGGTTAGGATTGCTCCTTCAGTGACTGAATGTCATAAATACATTCAGGTTATTATGAAGAAGTCATGGGGAGTGGCTGTTAGGTTTCTCAAAACGAGAGGGAGAGCTAGCCAACTAGGAGTCAAGACTTTTAGGTTTAACTTTCTTCTTTGACTCCAGTATGTCAATATGTGCCTCCAGTATGTCAATATGTGCCTTTGGCAAGTCTCTACCACTCTGCTTCAGTTTCCCCATCTGTAAAATGGGAGATAATACTACTTGACATAACAGGGTTGTTGTGAGGCGGATTTAATCTTTGTAATTGAAGGTCCTCAGGTGGAGAATGCTCTTACAGGGCCAAGTATTACTACTGCTGTCATCGTCATCATTAGTAATAATATCATCATCATATTATTCTTACTAAAGACTAGTAGGGAGCCCAGTGATGGTGTTCAACAGGCAGACCATTTGGGAATCTTTTTTCCCATGCATTCAGAGATAATGTGGGTGGAGTTGGTTTAAACTAGCTAAGTGCCAGTTTTCTCCTGGGAACACTGCCACAAAAGATGGTCCATAATCAGATGGCTGGGTGTGACTCATCATAGCCACCAATAGGCGTTAGGCAGCCCTGGCCCTGGTTGCTTGCCTTAGCAGTCTGGAGTTAGCATGGTTTTTCTCTAGGCAGATTTTCCCTATTCTTTGTTCTGGGAGAAAGTAGTTTCTGCCCTCCAGCCAGATACAGTCCAGGCTGGTGAGATCCACACCTCCTGTTTCTAGGACTCTTATGTTCAAGATTCCCCAGTGCCCTCCGTCCCCTATTTTCCCCCAAAGTAACCTTTTTACCTGGATAGGAAAGGGAAAGAGGTATTTTTTTCAACTCTCCCCTCTCCGCTGTTCTCCCTCTCTAATACCCTGAGATGGTTCTTCCTGACTGTTATAGAAAAGTGTACAAGTCCTTACAAGTCTAGGAGAGCCCATAGGCTTTTTGCCTTAGTCTGCTGCTCGCTGCTTTATCAAGAGATCTGCCTAGCACTCCAGCCCTGCAGCTCCAGGGACCAGAAAACCCTCCTTGATTCCCAGATGCTACTTTCCCTTGCGTCTCCCTCTCTTTCCTCTCCCAATGTGCCCACCTTTTGCACTTCCACTAGAATGCCAGGCAGGCTGGGCCCCCAAAGGCTCCTTTTTCAAAACCTCTGGAAGCCGCGGTTGAATGTGCCATGACCCTCCCCCTCTCTGGATGGCACCGTCATTGAAGCTGGCATCATCGGAGTCTCTTGTTCTGTTGGCGTGCTACCTGGAAGATCCTTCTGTCCTGGACAAGAGGAATTGGAAGAGCATTTTATGTTTTAAGAACAGGCTGACACGCAGCTACAACAACAGCTGAGATCACTTAATAAATGGTGCTAAACTAGCTTGTCTCATGCTCTTGCTCTTTATGGTGCATCAAAGAAGTGGCCTTTCAGACTGACTGTCACCATATTAAGGAATGGCACAGACTTCTCCACGGAGGGCCATCTGGGGAATGCAGCCTCATTTCCATAAGCCCATTGTAGGGTCACATGGTATTTTGTTCCAGTTCTGCTGAGGTCTGACATAATGAGGTGACATCTCGCTCTCAAAATGAGACCCCATTTTCTGGTACTTGAATTGTAGTTCCCATCTGGTCACGCTGATGACCAGAACAGAGTGATTTCTGATTCGAATTCGGCTTGAAAGTCTGTTAAGGTTGGAAAGGGGGATCCTTGGCCTTTGCTTCGCTTTGTTTGCCTTTACTTCAAAGAAATCTCTTGCTTGGAGGTAAAGCCCTGCTTCTGTCTGTGTGTGGCTGTGTGTCTACAGTCTCCTTGCTTTGTGTTAACAGGGTTTTCTCACTGTGCCAAAGCTGCCCAAGCCGCAGGCTCTTGCCAGCGTTCTCCCTCTGTTTTCCATTGAGAACCAAATCATCTTCCTCTTTGGACTAGTCCTGCTTGCAAGGTTGCAAGGTTGTAGCCCTTCTCCCAGGGTTTTGTGCATCAGGATCTGGGACAGGGCAGTGTCTTCGTCCCGTAGGAGTTCGCTCCGTAGGCTAGCTGACCTTGGGACATACCAGCCCCTTGTATGCTTTGTGGCTTGGCTTGTATGCGCTGCAGCTTGGCCTTCAGGCCCCTAACCCGCATGTAGAATTCCAGCAGGCCTCATGTCACTTTAGGTTTTCTTGGGAGCTACTACCAAAACCAAAAAGAAACCGTTTTTACAGAACTCGAGGTCAGGTTGCCTGATAGCATCTTGAAGGTGGCTGTTGCGTAATGTGGAGTCTTCCAAAGCGGCCATTCCATGTTGGCAGCAACACCCTGTGCTTTTACATTGACAACCAGGCTCCCGGTGGCCCGGGATCTCACAGAACACACACTGGGACTAGCATTCAACATTCTGGAGGTGTTTGTGTCATTGTTTGTCTGTTTACTGCATATCCCAAATTGGTTGAAGTACCTAGAAAATGGGAGATTTGTTGGCATATGGAAATGCCTATGCTCTGTGTTTTCAGCACTTGTCAAAGAACTACTTCCTATGGCCTTTTCCCTCTTGCCTTCCAATATTATCTTACATGTACTGACCTTAATTTCAGCTATATCACTGGTCCAGGAGATGAGCTTGATGTCACCTTCCAGAGTAAGAGTTGATCAGAAAGCACCAAACCTACCCTGAGCCCCCTGTGATCCTCACCAAATGTGAACAGAAGAAGTCAGAACTGTGTCTGTTTTGTAGTCCTCATGGCTCTCCCACAAGCAGTGGCTTGGGTTAAGCCAAAGAGCAGCAGCTGCTGGGACTTGAGAATTCAAGGAAAGTGAAGGAAGAAAGGGCCAACATTTGCTCTTCCCCAAGTTCTCTGGAGATTAGGCTGCTTGAAATGGTGAGGGGCACTTTTTTTGGAGTAGCTTAGGCTTCTCAGTCAAGTTTCTCCACCTTGCTATGTTTCAGTCCAGTTTTCAATGTCCTTTTTCACCTGTTTGGTGTTTCCAGCCTTCCCCTATTCACTGCTTGTGGCCTCTTCCTGCTGCACTCTTAGGCTGGCTGAGAGGCAAACGCCGCATTCAGTGTGTGGTGAGCTGCTTTCCTGCAGAGGGGACGCCTGCCGCTGCTTACCCCTGTCCCTTGCCAGTAGTTCACCCCGTAAGGGTGAGCAGGTTCCACTGAGAAATGGGAAACCTGTTAAATTGAGTGTTAGCTCTGGTGCATGGCTCCTTTTAATGAGACCAATCATAGCTGAGGCTTCCTAGGTTTGGGTACTTGCAAACATCAAGTAACTAACTGTATCCTCTTTTGAGGAGAAGTCTCATAATGCAGCCAGACTTGCAACCACCAGGGGACCCCAGGGGGCCACCGGGATAAAAGTTGGCACAGAGCCACATAAAGCAGCAGTGTCTTTCGTGAGGAAATTTCTCTTTGGAATAGTCCCACTGAGTTCCTTTGTGCATCTGGCCTGGAACGGAAAAGGGGAAGACAGGGCCAGCTCCACTCAGTGGGCCACAGTACTGGGGAGTCTGACCAGACCCCTCTGCAGAGGAAGTTGAGGGTAGGTGACTTCTCTTTATTCCTTTATTCCGAAGGAGAGATGGGTTAGACATGGGGACTTTACCACATGCAGATACCATTGTATGTAAACATTGAAGTTTGTAGGCAAGAGCCAGCCATCATCCGTTCTCCCGACATGGCTAAATCATAGAATCGTAGGCTGGTGGCCCCAGACCACACCTGAGTAACTGCTGGCCTGGCTTCGCGTCTGTGAGGTGGTGCCCATGCTGGAGCTCAAAGCAAAGAGAGCCCAGACTAGCCGGGGGCCGAGCACGGCCGTGAGTATTGAGGGCCAGCTGAGTGCAAGGCCGTGAGCCAGGCTTTGAGTGGCATGGGGGCAAGGACAGTTACACAGAAATGAGATCTCTTTTCTCAGAATTTGTTTTCTGGTAAGTGAGCTGGGACAAGAGTGGTCTTTAAAAGACTGTCACTTTGTCATTTGAATCTGTTCAGAATTCCTTGTACTTTGCTAATATCAGAATAATTTTTTTTTTTTAAAGAAACTCCATTCATAGGACACTTGTAACATTTAACCTGTTCTTTCTTTACCTTTAAAAGAAGCAAGTTTTAATATTAACTAGTATGCATAGGATGCCAGATGGAGAATAGTTAGAATATTTGCACTTAGTTTTAGGTAGTTGACTTGTCTCTTAGCAAAGCATTGGCCTGTATTACATAAGTGTGATTGTTCCAGTAACCGTGGCCAACTGGTTTCCATGGAGTCTGTGTAAGGAAATTACTAGACCCAGACTCTTCATGTGGAGGTTTAGCACCTGAAGAAGATACTTCCGAAGAAAACGGGAGGGCAGTCTCACACTGCGATGGACTAGAGGGAACTCTGAAATCCGTAATTTTGCAGGTTCTTGACACTGAGAACTGCTCTGTTTGGACTAGCGTAGGCCATTCTGGAAACAAAAGGATAAATGAGATGAAGCTTCAACACAGCCGTGTAATTTGTTGACGCCTAAGTTCCTTAAAATAGGATTGAAATCTCACTATTAGAAGGACAGAGGGGTTTCCTAGGTCGCTGCCCCAGCATCAGATTTGCCCTTATCTTCATGTGGAAGGAAGAATGAAAGAGCCTTCTGGTGTCACTCGTGGACTCAGGACGTTCATCGCATCAGCATCTCTCCAGAAAGGGCTGTGGAACACATGTCTTGCTGAGGAAATTGAGTTTGTGAATTGACAAAGACTGACGCTTGATCAGCGGTCTTTCGTATTTCTTCAGTTAGCGTGTATTAGTAGTTTTGGTAATACTCTCTAAAGAAACCATTACTGCAGATAACCTCTTATTCTGAGAGATCACTAACTTATAATTACTCCTATTCAAAAGGAAAAAACTAATGAAACTGGTATAAATACTACCTGGAAGAAGGAATTTGTACCACGTCTCTGTATTTAATCCCTCCCTACTTAAAAAAAAAGAAAACTTACCTGTAGAAGACCTGGTAATGAAGTATATTCTATTGGCCATAATGTTAAACCTGTACTGAGTGACCTGTGTTGTCACCAGGATTTTGTCATTCCTTTAAACTGAGAGTGGATTAATTGTCAATAAGGAATTTTAGAGTTAGAAGCACTGAATTACCCACTACATGATATATATATTTCCCAAGGAACTTACCAGGCACTTTGTTCCTAGTATGGCTGAAAATTGACTGGGGCCAAAAGGTAGGACGTCAGCTTCTCTGAGGAAACTTGAGGTGGTTTAGGGCTTCAGGACCTGGTTTTCTCCCATTTTTGGCCAGCAGTCCCTAACGGCTTGTTCTTCGTGGAGCAGCACCTGGAGAGACTGGGCACCCCGCAGTCCCGTTTCTTATTCCTTCCTAACCCCAATCACTAACTCAAGTTAATTGGCAGGAAAGTTACAAGGATCATTGAGCCCTAGAAGTATGAGCTAACACAGTTTAAAGTTTAAGGTAGTAGATCATGGGTATTTCCAGAAAGAGATGGAACCTGATGCAGATTTGGGGTGTGAGTTGGGAAGGGTCCAGCAGCTGCAAATGAGAGCAGAGAAAGCGCTGTAGTTGCTTCATCGCATCCCCAGCCATTGTCGTGCTGCTGGGCACCTGCCTTTACCCGCAGAGTGAGGCCTGGTGAAGAGAAGTCGCTTCTGCCACCTGCCCTCACGCCCCCAAGGCCGAATGCACTGCTGCCTTCCACCCCAGTCATTGGGGGTGCCTCCGGGGCGGGTTGGGCTTAGCTCTGACCTCCTGCGCCTCCCCGTAGACTTGAAGCAGCAGGTGGAGGGACTGGCATTTGCTTGAGAGGATGGTGAGGGCCAGACCTCGCTAGCCGAGCAAGCCAGGGGCAGTGCCAACTGGCCCTCGGGCGCTGGCCGCCACTGCTACCGTGAGGGCAGCGTCTAGGTGAGAGGCCTGACCGCTGCGCGTCCGAGTACGGGGGGCTCCTCCCCACCTTGAGGGATCTCTAGTGGGCTGTGGGGTTATCGTGTCTGTGCTCTCTTTGTTAAAAAGCTGTTGATCTGAATGTGCTATTGTGTTTTTTGTCTCTGGTTTGCCAGGGCCTGGGAGGAGTTTCATGGCCTGGTGAACAGCAGCGGCCGCTGATCGGACGCTCCCCTCTGTCTCTCACACTCAGGGTAGGGCCTTGTCTATCTTCTCTGTAACCTTGTGACGTACCTCTCAGCCGTAGGCCCCCTCTTCCCAAGGGCGTGCCCTCTCCCCGTTTACCCCCAGCCTTGGCTCTGCCACTGCGGAGCCTGCTCCAGCTTCTCCCCTTTGACTGGTTGTCACAGTCTCAGAGAAAAGCACAGAGTCCAGAACCACCAGATTGTTCCCCCAGGGTCACGTGTCTCCTGCTGAACCTCGGGGAGGCTTGCTTAACTGCCTGTTCCCGCGTTTTCATTTGGAAAATGAGGATCCACAAACTAAAGTGTCTCAGATCTCTTCTGATGCCAACATACCATGATTAGATGTGCCACAGATCCTTTGTCTTTTGCCGAGACGTGGCCGTTTTTAAGCCATCTGGCGGTGTCCTATGCCTGACAGGACAGTTCCGTGGGTGCTGGTAGGGGTGAAGGGGGAGGTATGTGTCTTGTTTGCCGGTGGGGTCTGTCAGGGGTGAGCAAACAGGGAGAGAGCCTGAGGGTTTCACAGTGAGAGTGAGCTGGGCTGGATGCAGGGGTGTGCTGTGCCTAGAGGGTCACACGTTCACTGGCAGGGAGAGGCCGCAGGAAATCGGAGGCCGGGTCAGCTGACACATTCCGCTTTAAGAACATTTGTATTTCAATTAAGAGAGTGCCAAGTCCCTGTCTGTCTCTCTAGCAGAGGGAATTGGGTCCATTTAGTCTGGATGAGAAGACTGTAACTGTATGTGCCTGCCCTGAGGGCATATTCCCGCCCCACCACCCCCTCCCTGTGAAATAGAGAATTGCTAAAATTGGAACCGAACATGTCAGCTGTAGTAGCCGCTTCAGAACTCCCCCTTCCCCGGAAGGAAATGAGGCTTTTTCAAGAAAAGGAGATCTGCATCCCTCCGACAGCAAGACAGCAACGGAGGATAACACAGAGGGACAGAGCAGGTGACCTGGGGTCTGAGTACTCTGCAGAGCTGGGCGGTCTTTAGATATAAATGGTCTTGGAGGTCCTGCACGCACGGGTGATACCAGCATGTAAAGCTTAATTCCTTTATTATAAATTCAATTGTTAGGTTATAACACTAGATATTTTAAATTGCAATTTAAAAGTTTTTTTTCTGTAAAATATAGTCAACAATTCTGAGGTGGCTGCTAGTATATACAAGGAGGGATGAAAAGCATCGGCTATAATGTTGGGTACACTGAAATGCGGGCTGAAAATAGCAGATACTTAGAATAAATAAGTCAGATTTCCAGAGGCCTGGCACTATAATGCAATTTTTTAAATTGTTTTAATAACATTAACATATTTAATTATTTCTAGGATATTTTTGGTTTTATTTTTAATATCCCTAAAATCAGGGTGCTTACAGTGAATGTGATAAGAAAGATTTTGGATGTAGTTTAATTACCAATGTTTACTTCTTAGAGTACAGAAAACGATGGTATCTTTAAAAATCAATAGTATGTTATGTTCCATTGCGGGGGATGGGGGGAGAGGAGGGAGGTCTTTAAAATGAAATTGGGATAATCAGTCACTAACACTGACTCCCTCAGGAAAGAGGTCTGTGGACTGTCTTGAAATCCTGTGTTTGCCTCATCGCCATTTTGCAGTCTATTCTTATTGCCCCTGTATCTTCTTTATCTGGCAGATGAAGGAAGCACTCTGTGGGTTAGGTGTTCTCCTTAAAAGCGCAGCCTTTGAAGTCTAATGGATTGGAGTATTAGAGTCTAAACAAACAAACAAAATCAACTCACATCATTGTGTTAAAGACTTGGAAAAGACTCTATATTTCATCCCTAAGGCCTTACCCCCAGAAGAGGTGCTCTGAGCTGGTACAACAGCTCATGTTTGAGTGAACCGCTCTTTTAGAAGCTCCTAACGCTTGGGCTCCTCATCGTCTCCACCTTGTCTCCCCCTCCAAGTAGACCATGATCTAGGAAGAACCAAAAACTGCTACTTAGGTAATTCTTCGTGAACCACAGATACTTTGCAGTTGATCTGATATTTTACCTATGACATATAGCTGCTAATATTCTAGAACCATTTCATGTACTCTGCATCACAAACCTGTATTGCCCTCCTAACCATGGCTTCAGTACAAGTCCCAGTTAGCTGCTGGGGCAGGACTTAGGTTACTTAGGTGTCTGGGCTGGCATGCACAGAACAATGATCTGTGTTGTTGGGGAATGAAGCTGGCACTCGGTGGGAGGTTATAGATGGAAACTTGTCCCACTGAACCTAGGAAGGGTTTGCAGTTTTATTTAACACACAGGGAGGGAGAGGGGAAGAAGCCAGAGCTGACCTGTGATGGACTGCTGATAGCCAGAGAATGTTCCTCTGAAGACGGTCTGTACTTAAGCCTGTAGGCTGACTTGTGAGTACACCCTCAGATCCCCTCCAGAGCCGAGACACAGGTAGGGCTCCTCCTCGGTGGCTCAGCTCCCAGTTTTCCCTTGAGGGCCCGGAAGCACTGTGACCACTTCCTGCAAGAACAGAGAGGCACTCCTTTGAGGAACCAGCCACCTTGCTCCTGTGTTGTCCACCCTCAGGAGCTTGCCTCTGCCTCAGCGTATTCTTCCCAGAGTGGGAATTTGTCCTTTCTAGCGAAGTACAAAACGCAGAGCAGATTAGAAACTGTTACAGAGTATTTGGGCAACAGTTTACCCCCAAATGCCTGGGAACGTGGTATTTCTGAGGCCCTGCTATCAGGCCAAAGGGCCATTCCGTAGAGAAAAGTCTTTTTAATGTTTTAATTTATTTTTGAGAGAGAGAGATGGTACAAGCAGGGGAGGGTCAGAGAGAGGGAGACACAGAATCCAAAGCAGGCTCCAGGCTCTGAGCTGTCATCACAGGGCAGGACTCGAACCCATGAACCGTGAGATCATGACCTGAGCTCAAGTTGGACGCTTAACCAACTGAGCCATCTGGACGCCCCGAGAAAGGGTCTTTTTGACCTTCTCTAGCATTGTGGGTCTTTTAGCTCCTGTGCCCTGTGCCCTGGAGTGTAAAAACCCTCTGGGATAGATTCAGATACAGTGGAAATGCTGATATCTGAAGAGCCCCTTTAAATCAATATACTGGTGGGGTTGCCTGGGTGGCTCAGTGGGTTAAGCATTTGACTTCGGCTCAGGTCATGATCTCACGGTTCGTGGGTTTGAGCCCCCCATTGGCCTCTGTGCTGACAGCTCAGAGCCTGGAGCCTGCTTCGGATTCTGTGTCTCCCTCTCTCTCTGACTCCTCCCTGCTCATGCTGTCTCTCTCTCTCTCTCTCTCAGAAATAAATAAAACGTTAAAAAAAATTAAAAATAAAAAAAGATAAATCAGTATACTGGGTTCAGTCCCAGTTGCTTCTGTTATATAAATTCATAGATGAGGATGTAAAATTTTTCTTATTTCCTTCTAAAAGGTCTATTGAAAAAACAAAAACAGCAGAAAAGGCTTAGTGGTGGCCCGTGCTCCATCACAACATTGCCAGGTGGCTAGAGGGGCTGGCTTTGAGGCGCTCACTCTGGATTTTCTAAATTCAAGTTTGCTTTTAAAATAACAGAAGCCCATCTATTTTTTTAAAATGAAAAGTTGCCTGTGACTTCTGTCACTTCCTTTCTTCTTTCTTCCTTTTTCTGTCTCTTAATCTCTCTGGCACTGCAGCCTGGGGTGATGGATATGACCAGGGATTAGTTCTCAGCTGGCCTGAGGTGAACACATTCCTCACACTACATTTGACACCGAGCTGTCCTCAGCCCACTTTTTTTTTTTTTAGAGCAGCTGGACCAGAGCCACCAGCTGCCACCAGCCTGTCCTTGTCAGCAGCCTGTCACCCATTCTCTTTGCTCTTTGTTTTCCTTTATATCAAACTGGGGGAGCCCAGCTAGATTCTCCTGGCTCCTTATTCTTCTCCCCTTTTCCACATTACAAATAAACCTTAGAATAATTGTGATTTCTTAGATTTTCTGACCGTGATGAGATCTAGGACAGGAGCAGTAATTAGAATAAGTAGTAAACACCTAGATGGGAAGTGTTCTAGACTCTTCAGTTTACCTGCCACAGAGAGAATTTGTTTGTGGCCCAACCCCAGAGTACAGGGACTCTTCCAAAAGATAGAGGTGACCTGCTTATAGTAATGAGTTGTCCAGAAAGCTCTCTCTTCTGTATCATTAACAGATGAAAAGGCTGGGTCCAGACACTTGCCTGCCATCTCTTATTCCAAAGACAGATCATTCTCCCACTGTTAGGAAGTTCTGTGATTCTACCTTCCCACAGCCTGCTCTTCACTTTCCCCTGCTGGTTGACTTTTGCTCTACAGGGATAGAGGGAAGGGGGGAGGGGACAGAGGAAGGATAAAGGGAAGAAATCGCACAGAGCAGGCTGTTCCTTCCTAATCACTCCTTTGTTATTAGAGGGGTTCTCCGACACGCAGTCTCAGCAGTACAGTGCACCATCCCCAAGGGGACAGGGAAGTCGCACACACATCAGTTCTGCTTCCCTTCCTGTTACATAGATACGCTCCTTATCATCCTTTGCTGGCTACTGGTGGCACCTCGGGGGGATCTGTCCTTGTGAAAGGCCTCTTTAAAAGATGATCACCCCCATAAGTTTTGTTCATGTTCAGTCTTCACCTCCTTAGATGGAAAGCCTCAAAATACTGAAGAGCCATTGATAATGAGCTATGTGGTCATGCGTGTCAATTACACCAGCTCCAGTTTCCCCTCTCAGTACACTTGTCTGCGGTCATTCTTGTGTGATGAAGGCAGCTGACCGCCATCACAGGGGACAGTCCGGTGGCCATTCGCTGACTGGAAGCTGCTGTTCGTTTGGGCTGAGCATATTCTTTCAGATTTACTCCAGACCGAAAGACGTATGCCCAGTAAATTGTAGCAATATTAAGATGGTCAGTTAAAGCTAAAGCTTCTAGAATGTCCCATTAAAACTAAAGGGAAATAATGCTTTCAAAATCAGGTTAATGAGAATTTCTGTTTCGGAATTTCAGGTACTTTAAAGTCTGAAGCCGGGGGCGAGAGCAGCAGATGAGGTTCCCTTTAAGGCCCTTTGCAGCCCTGAAACACTGGGATGCAAATGGCAGTGCCAGCTGCTGAGACACCGGGTTTCTAGTGTGGGGCAGGAAGGGTTCTGGTGCGCGGCCCAGGCTGCCCGCATCCGGTGGCAGCAGCTGAGACGTCGCCTCGTGTGACATGTCACGTACCCACGTGCTTCTCTTAAGGAATTCTAGCTCCGTGTCTAAAGGGCGCTCAGATTTCACCTCGTGGCATAGCCTTTATAAGGAGCTATATGTTTTGAACTAAAGGTTTTGTTGGTTGGTTGGTTGATTTTTTTAAATACATGATACAGTCACATTGGTTTTTTTTTTTTTTTAATGTGCGTGTGTGAGAGAGAGAGAGAAAGGGGCCTCCCTCGCGCTCCCACTCTGCGCTCGGGCTCTGCTGTGCCCCTCCCCCACTCCGCTGCCCCGCGTGACCCGTTGGTGGTGGGGTCTCATGTAACCAGACAGACTCCGTGTCCGCCGGACAGACTCCATGTCCGTACAAGCGGCGTGAACGCTGACCTGATTTCCGCCACCCCCACTCACACACGAGGTGGCGAACTACGCGCAGTCACTGCTCTGCGCCTGCGCAGTTACTCCCGGGGAGCTTTCCGCATCAGTGTGAGCGTCCTTGGCTCGTTGTTTCTTAAGCTGCACAAGTGTCCCCTTGGATGAGTGTGCCATAGTACTCATATTTAGCCAGTGCCCTTCTGACATGTATCTGAGTTGTTTCTAATCTTTGGCTCTTGAAAACAGTTGAGTTGAAGTGTTCAGAGGGACTTGGGAGATGGTTTGCCATGTTGGCCTTAGATTAGCAAGGAAAGAAAGTTCTGGGGTGGGTGTATCATGAGGGCCCTGGAGCAGCTGAGTTCAGGCCCCAACCCCAGCCCCGCCCCGTAGGTGTGCTGCTGCCTATAGAAGATGTGTATTGAATGCTCTGTTTTCTCCCATTTTTTTCTTTCAGGGACAATTCAAGCTTTCGAAATACAAAAATCACATTGTGAAAGTACACAAGCTGGCAATAATCCTTTTCTGTATGTGTGTGTTTGTCCGAAATGGATGGGAGGTCTCCAGCCGGTCCTTCCATCTGCTCACTGAAGGGACGCCCTGAGCCGTGTGCTCCCTTTTGCACTCATTCCTGGAGGACGGATTCCGCTAGACACCCTCCAGCGTCGCTGACTTTATAAAGCGGAAAAACAGAAAACGTGACTTTGTAATAGACAAACTTTTTTTTTTAATGGGGTTCTGTGGGGGGAGGGAGTTCAGCCTTTGGTTTTGCTGTGTGCTCTCCTCTGCTGTACGAAGGGCCTCGTGACCACGTGTGCGAGCCAGAGCTGTGGACTGAGAGGTAGCAGTATTATGAATGTCTGTGCATCCAGGAAAAGCTTTCTGTTGGAGAGTCCCGGAATAGCTATAAATGCTCTCTTCTAGCTCTGCCATTAAATTATTGGGACATTTTGTTTATTTCTCTCCCCTCTTCCCCCAAGCCCACCATTTTCAGAAAATGTGTTAACTGATTTTGTATAGTCTCCTGCCTTATGCCCTCGGTTCTTCCCTCCTGTGGGACCCTTTCTTCTTAGGCACTGCCGCACTTAGAACGTGAATCCAGTGGGCCACACTGGCTCCGAGGTAGCTGGAAGGCGCGCCTTGGTGAATGAGGCCGGCGCGGAGTCCAGCTGGATCAGGAGCCGGCCTGCAGTAGCGGTTCCAGGCGCGGAGTTCGGAGCTGAGGGCAGTGTCCCAACCCAGACGGGCGGGGCCTGCATGTCCAGCCTGTTGCATGACCCTCGCTGAGGAAGGGAGGCAAAAGCTTGGCTGTTGCCCAGTATGAACACTTAATATGGTTAATTCTAGGATTCCCGAAACTGGGGCATCTCAAGAAAAGGTGGCCGTGATGGGTGGCTTTCTTTGCATGGCCTTGCCTGTCTGCAGTGGTTGAGGAAGCCTGCTTTCGGTCCTTGTCACCTGGTAGATGTGCTAGTAATGCGTGCTGGCCCGTGACGCCCACACAGAAACCTCTGGTAGGCCGCTGCAAGCACGCTTTAAAAACGGCCAGTCAGGCATCAGAGAAGCCTGGCCATCTGACTCCAGAAGGATTGAAGTCAGAGAGGTGAAAAGAGCACCTCGGATGGAAATCAGTACTGAGTACGAGTCCTCCAGCAGCCTGCAGGGAGCGCTGTCTTACTTGGCTCTTGTGAGCAGAGATCTGCAGTACCTTAAATTAAGGCCTCTCCTAAAGCCTGTCCTTGAAGGCCAGGGCCTTCGCCACCTGGTCTCAGAGGAGTCCTATGAGAGTTACAGGCATTTCCTTATTGTATTTATATTATTCTCTTCTACTTTCCAACTCCTGAACACCCTCTCATTACCACTGTGTCGGGATGCTTGTTCCCGAAGGAAGGGAGTGCAGGAGCCAAAAGGGCGGTGCTTCCGTTACAGGTGAAGTTAGATCGGATAAGAAGATCTAGCAGTGATTTAAACTCCAGGAGTACGAAGAATGAATTGTAGCGCCCAGATCATTGTGAAGGGCTCAGGCAAATAGAAGAGCAACACTGGCTAAATGGGGAGCAAAGGCTGCCTCCTGAGTATTTGTCTAGACCCCAGGAAGGGCTTCACTTTTGCCCACACTCAGATTTGCCATGAGAATTCCAAAGAGAACAGACCTTTGGATTTGCCTTCTTTTGGGCATCTACCTGTTACATGTGTGCGAGCAAGTGCGCGCGCGCACGCGTGTGTGTGTGTGTGTGTGTGAGATGTTCATGAGGGAGGGGTCTGTCAGGCTGAGTGCTTGGGTGTCCTGTCCATATTTTTGCGTTTTGTTTTTGTTTTTGTTTTGGTCTCATTCAGATTCTTTGATCTCTTGTGTTTTCTAGAGCTGCTCATATTTCCCTTCCTCCTTGGCATTGCAGTATTTGAAAGTTATCTTTATCCATCAAAAGATGCTGGCCCTGTGCTGGTCAGAACAAGAGTTATTTCTCTTAGGCAGTGTCTTGGCCCCAGGCCTTTCCCGGATATTCTGCCCAGTGCTTTCTTTTAGTGGGAGGTTGAAGAGTCAGTTTAGCCGAAACACCTATATTCCAGAGTGGCTTGAGGTCCTTTACTTCCTTTTAACTCCCCGGGCCTCGGCGACAAGGGCAGTGGTTATGGCATCACCTACTATGGGGACAAAGCGGGGGAAAGGTGCACCCTGGCCAGCCTCACAAACATGGTAGGTTGCCCCGCCCGGAGATGGGGAGTCACCTTCCACTTCACGCAGGTGGGCTGTTGTCCCACGGCCCCCCTGATGGGTTTTCCATTTGAAATTGGCCCCTACTTCTCTCGAGGGCTCTTCTCATTTTACCCTTCTCTATTCACGTGTCTGGGTTTTTTCCCTGTGACCTTGGCAGTGGCAGTAACTTTCCACCCAGAGAGAAGCTTGTGGTCCACGATGCTCCAAGAATGAACTTCCAGGAATTTGCCAGTGGCGGAGCAGAGGCTGTGACAAAGTGATCTAGTGTTGCACTTTCAGAGCGATTGTCTACTGCAGTAATAAATGGAAAATATCCGCAAGAACCAAGTCGTGGACTCTTTCATGCAGGGAATCAGGGGCACTGGTGGTTGTTGCTGCTGAGTCTGCTCTTTGGGCGCGGGTCTTTTAAGTCCATTCCAGAACAAAACGTGTGGGGCAGTTCGGACAGTGCAGGATCCCTGACACGTGTTCTAAAAATATTCTTAATGTAAAATTTTAATATCCAAATACAGTTTACTTTAATTCTCAACTTGGGTGAGGAATACTGGAACAAGGAAATTCGAAGGATTAGAATTTGAAGACCTCCCCAAGTGTCCGTGTGAAAAACCGAGAGAGAAAGAGATGCTGCAGAGCCTCGGTCATTGTTGGTGAGGATTTAAAACAATCCAGTCTTGGGACTCCATTTCAATAGATAGAAACTTCGTGTGTCTGTCAGTCATGGTCCAAATAGAACAGAACCCACGTAAGTCACGTTAACCAGAGGGCAGAATTTTGACGCTGAGTAAAAAGGTAACAAGAAAGAATCAGGAAGTAGCAACCCCGGGAAGAGCTGCCTCCGGAAGGTTGCTTGCCTGGTGCTGGTGTCGCTGGGGCACAACAGCTGCTCCCGAGCGGGTCGGAGGTGGTGACCCCAGAACCACGCCGCTGCCGCCGCCGCCACCACAGAGGGGTGAGGCCGATGGGCCTGGAGGCAGCACGTCTCTTCCCTTCCTCCCTCCGGGACTGAGGCCTCCCACGGCTGGGCAGGTCCAGTGGGCAGGAAGGGCTGCCGCGCTCCGTGCCCCACATCACAGAAACTGTTAAAAACGCTGGGTGAGGGGCACCTGGGTGGCTCAGTTGGTTAAGCGTCTGACTTCAGCTCAGGTCATGATCTCACAGTTGGTGGGTTCGAGCCCTGCATCAGGCTCTGTGCTGACAGCCAGCTCAGGGCCTGGAGCCTCCTTCAGATTCTGTGTCTCCTTCTCTCTCTGCCCCTCCCCTGCTCATGCTGTCTCTCTCTCTCTCTCTCTCTCTCAGAAATAAAAACTTTTTTTTTTTTTTTTTATTTATTTCTAGGAGAGAGAGAGAGAGACAGCGTGAGCAGGGGAGGGTCAGAGAGAGAGGGATCACAGACTGAAACAGGCTCCAGGCTCTGAGCTGGCAGTCAGCACAGAGCCCGACGTGGGGCTCGAACCCACGAACCGTGAGATCATGACCTAAGCGAAAGTCAGACGCTTAACCGACTAAGCCACCCAGGCGCCCCGAGAAATAAAAACATTAAAAAATTTTTTTTTAAAAAAACCGCTGGGTGTGAAGCTGCGAAAGAGCTTAGTGATTGGGACAGCCTCCCCCTTTAGCCCCACGGCATCTGTACACACCCCTTTACGTATATATGAGCTTTAACATGATCACAGAAGCTACTCCGTTTCTGCCCAAGATGCAACTGATTTTAAGAAGATGGACGTACTCTCTCCCAAACTGAGGAAATGTAAAGCCCAACAATCAATGTAGGGATCTGCGCCATGTTGATTCCTCCCATCCAGGCGCAGTCTCGTCTGAGGAAAATCTAGGATAACAGAATGATACCTAAACACTACACGGTGGGACTGCCTGGGGGGCTCAGTCAGTGGGCATCCATCTCTTGATTTCGGCTCAGGTCATGATCGCAGGGTCGTGGAATCGAGCCCCGCGTCAGGCTCCATGCTGAATGTGGAGCCTGCTTAGAATTCCCCTCCCTCTCTCCCTCTCTCTCTTCCTCTGACCCTCTCCCCTGCTCTCTTGCCCTAAAAATAAAAATGGGGAAATGAAGACTACACGGTAAAGTTAACTTCCAACAGAAACAGCATGAGATAGTGAGGAAGAGCAGAAAGGAAGGGGTGTGTGTGTACACACACAACAATCTAGAAAGAGTACATAGAGTCTGTTGTGAAGCTGGAGTTGATATTTAGAGCCGCCGTTTCCACTACCTGGTCTCTATTTCCTGTGCCCTCAGCCGGGATCTCGGCTGGTTGGGACTCTTTTGGCATGGTTGATCGAAACCTTCATTCCTAAAGGGTCTGAATTCATTGTCCTGCCTTTATTTTTTAGTTTTCCATTCATCGTTGCTATTTCTAAGAGGGACCTAGAGGAGTTTCTGGGTTCCAGCCACAGTCTTCCCTGCTCCTGTTGCAGAGCGGCAGCCAGGCTTCCCCTCGGTAATGGTGTCTGGCCAGTAGGATCGTTCCCACGCTAGCTTGTCGGTTCACTGTCCTGATGAGCCCCAATATGCACCCAATGGAGCCATTGCTGGGCACCTGGGTGGCTCAGCCAGTGAAGTATCTGACTCTTGAATTGGCTCAGGTCATGATCTCACAGTTCGGGAGTTCGAGCCCCTCATCAGACGCTGCGCTGATGGCACAGAACCTGCTTGGGATTCTGTCTCTCCTTCTCTCTGCCCCTCCCCAGCTTATGCGCGTGCGCTCTCTGTCTCAAAATAACTAAACTTACAAAAAAAAAAAAAAATGGAGCCATTGCTGTGTTCCTGGTGGAAACATTCCTCCTCTGAAAACCAAAATCTCCAGGTCAGCAGAGCCACATTGAGTGGACTGGCAAGAGGAACCTCTCACTTCTGTCCCTTGATTCCCAGACCCATGAATTCTGGTTCTGGGAGAGCAGATTCATGCAAAGCATATTCTGCAGCCTGTAAGGCAGAACTCTGCCCTGTGCTGGCTTAGGCACTGGAAGGATACAGAGATTAGCGTGGGCCCTGCGCAAGGACGACACGATGACATGCAAATTCGTGAAGCGTCCCAGATCTTTTTCTCTCTCAAAAATAAACCTTTGGGGGGGGGGGGGTGGAAAGGTAGAACTCTGGCCTTTCAGGATATTGTCTCCCTGTGGCATTGTAGCGGAGTCTTCCATGGGCCATTTCACTCTTCTATTTACCCAGCTGTTTCTACGTGGTGAGGGATGGACCTGTGAGTTACGTGACCACAAGTCCAATGCCTGACTTCATCTGCTGTGAAATGAGGTTTTTTAATTAAAAGTACTATGCAGAATACCATGCTGGTAAATAAGGCTTTCCATCAGTCCACGGACCGCCGTGCTGGGAAAAGCATTAAGGGCAGGGAGTGCAAATCCACATCCAAGAGCCGCATCTACTCACACGGTTGGCCCAAGGCCAGTGAAACTAAATCCAGCCCTTTTTCTTTTCTTCGAGCTCTGTCCCCTGGCCCCCTGGATGATCTCCGTATTTCTCATCTCCCCTGTCTCTGCCTCTGGGCCTTGGGTCCACTTTCCCTGAGCCACAGTCCTGTGTGGTGCCTGTCAGCCCTGACACTCCCAGGCTGAGTTCCACATGACCCTGACGCCAAATTGCCCTCTAAGACCAATCTGACTCAAGTTCAAATGTCCTGGACAAATAATCCATCTCCATCCCAGCAACTCATAAAAGTTCAGCTCTCTGGCGTGTCCGCTGCAAAAGAACAGAGTCCGCAGTCGGCTTCGGTAGACCTCAGAATGTTCCTCCAACACTGGCCCCCTGCCTGGGGGCCCAGCAGTGTGGTGCGCGGTAGAGATGACCAGCAAGCCTGAGGCGGTTCCCTCCCAGAGCCCACAGTCCGAAGGGGAGGAGCCCCAGGAACTACAAGTGAGTTGCAAAGGGAGGTGTGCAGAGCGCCGTGGGGGCATCTGGGCGGGGGCGGGGTGCATAGCATCCCAGGAAGGCCAGGGAAGAAGCAAGACCTCCTGGAGGATTTGGGGGTCGAATGTAGTGAGTGGATGCCCGGGCCGGCAGGCAGGTAATCTTCCCTCACCTGGGCTGTGCAAGCGCGGACGCGGGAGCAGCGGGCTCCATGCCCCTGCGGGTGAGGCTGGCACCGTGTGCAGTAAATGGTCCCAGCTGATGAACAGTCTGTCGCACAAGGCGCTGCGATCCCTTCGCACGCGTGCTTCGCTTAGTGTCACAGCGGTCCTGTGGAGAGATTATTATGGTCCCTTGTTAACAGATGAAACAGCAGCTTGCAGAAAGTCATCTGTCTTGTAAGGACAGAGATGGGAGTTGACCTTGGGGCAGCTGAGCCCCGAGTTCCAAACATCTTAATGCAGGGAGGCTACAGCTCACCTAGTGTGCAGGCCTTCCTTGGGTTGGTGGCAAATGGTTGTGTCCAGAGTGGACCCAGGCCCTCCGGCTACATAGTGACCTCTGCTGCTACAGGGGTCCCTGTGCGTGAGAGGCCTGCCCAGCTGGCCGCAGAGAGTCAAGAGCGAGCAAGGAGGGTAGCTTCCCCTGAGGGCCAGGCAAGGCGCAAGAGGGCACAGTCGTGTGCTGATGGGGTGACGTTTATACCCTTTCCCGAGTCCCACAGCATCCTTCCAACGCCAGAAGGCTCCAGAACACACCATGCAGGCTCCACAACCACGAATATTTCTGTGTAAGTTCCTCTGCGTAAGATCCTCCAGATTATTCTCTTCACATCAGCCCATCACTTCTGGACCCTCTGCATTGGCTCTGAGGGAAGCAAACTCCCACCAAGAGCAAAATGTCCAACTTTTTACACATCCCCCGCCCCCAGCCAGCAAACCCAGACAACGAGGTCTGTACCCAGGGACTGACTTGATCTCCACCTTGACCTCCATGTGTGTGGGCCGGGGCTCAGAGCACCCCTCCACCTACTACTCTCTCACTCAACAACCTGAATGGATAGAGAAACGTGAATCAAGGAGGTCCGGTCCACGAGCCCAAAAAGGCAGGCGAATCAATCAGATGTTGGCAGCCAGTAGACGCCCCTCCTGTCCCTGGTTGGAGGATGGGTAACGCCGATGCCCCGCCTCGGCCTTGGCCTCATTCTGCCCTCCCCAGACTGTTCTTCCCCACTCAGGAAGGCTCATGGGAGGTGGTGGGAGTCTTGTAGAGGCTGAGCTCACGCTGGTCCCCCACCCCCATGCTGTTTTCTCAGTTCTCCCTCCTTGGAGCATCCACCATGCCCAGCTCCGGCCCCCTCCGGCCGTGGCCCTGGCCCCTCACTGCTGTTGCTAATTCAGCTGCACGTATGCCTCACTCATCCCCAACCCGGCCCCATGCACACCTTCTGTCACTGGATGGTTCCCACTTGGCCCCTTTGACCTCCAAGGCCCTTCATTTCAAAAGGTAAGGGGCTGGCCCCTCCTGCGCAATGGGATGGCCAGAGGCCCCTATCTCTGCCCTCCCCGTAGCATGGTGCTTCTTGGGAGTTTTTTTTTTAATGTTTATTTATTTTTGAGAGAGAGTGATAGGGAAAAATCTGTTACCAGGTGGCCAGCAGGACTGATAAGGAAATACCTGTCCCTGATCAAAGGCTCCCTCTTCCAGGTTCTTCTTCCCACCCTGCTGGTGCATGCATTAATGAGGAATGCGGAAGTAACAGGCTACAAATTACTCCCTCTTCTGATGCTCTGGGCTCAGACCTCTGGAGAATGTTCTCCTCTGAGCCCACTGGTGTAAAATAAACCTCCTCCCTTCCAAGATCGCCGAGTGCCTCTTTGTTCTTCCGCCAGTGATCCAGAACAGATTTCTGCAACAAGACAGCGCAAGCAGGGGAGAAGAGGGAGACACACAATCTGAAGCAGGCACCAGGCTCTGAGCCATTGGCACAGAACCCAACACGGGGCTTGAACTCGCCAATGATGAGATCAAGACCTGAGCTGAAGTCGGAGGCTCAAATGACTGAGCCACTTCCCAGGCGCATCTTCTTGGGAGATTTTAACAGGCAGCCAAGGTTGAAGGGCCCTCCTGCCCTCCCTTCTTTCCGCCTGCTGACGTCTCCCTGGCCCCCCTGCATCTTCCCCTCAAGTAACCATGTGCTCCCACCCCCGCCCCCACCACAGCCTCCACAGCCCCTCCCCAGATAGTAGCTCACTCTGATGTGAGGGACAAAGGTAAAAGAAATGTAGAAGAAAAAAAAAAGAAATACCTTTTGCAGCCCATTGACGGGTACTTGAGACAGGCAGTGACCTTCCTCCGGGAACTCAGCGGCTGGATGTTAATACTTTGCTGGAGGCAAAGGCAACTTCCGTGGGACATTGGTCCAGACTCTGGGACCCTCCAAGTCTTCTTTAATATATACACATGTATAAAAGCTTTTATATAATAACTTCATATAATATATCAAAACTTCCTTTATCTCTACCCCCGCCCCAAGATACAAGCTAGCCCTCCCAACACAGCCCACTGATAGACACCTGAAGGGTCCCATGACCGGGGTTTCACTAGACGCCAGTAAATGACCGCATGCTAACAGCAGCCAGCCCCCCAAGGTCCTGGCCACCTTGCTTCCAAATTCCTTTTTTTTTTTTTTTTAATTTTTAATGTTTTATTTCTAGAGAGAGAGAGAGACAGCGTGAGCAGGGGAGGGTCAGAGAGAGAGGGAGTCACAGACTGAAACAGGCTCCAGGCTCCGAGCTGGCAGTCAGCACAGAGCCCGACGCGGGCTCGAACCCACGAACCGCGAGATCATGACCCAAGCGAAAGTCGGACGCTTAACCGACTAAGCCACCCGGGCGCCCCTCTTCCAAATTCCTTAGAGACTTCACGCTCTCCCTACAGCCCTCCTCAGTGGAAGGGTAGAGTCCCCTGTACACCCCCAGCGCAGCTGTATCTGCTCACAGGCCCTGTCACCGTGCTTTCATTAAACCACCTTTTTTGCGCCAAAGATGTCTCAAGAATTCTTTCTTGGCCATTCACTCCCGAACCCCAACATTTCACATCAACTTGACTGGGCCCAACACTGCTGCCCGTATTTCTTCAGTTAATGCCCTCCCAGCTCACATTTTGGCCAGACTGAGTTCCTAGGGGCCCCCAGATACACCTTTGTTCTTCCTGCCTGCTGTTGGAAAACCCTCCTCCCCACTTTGCCCACCTCTATCACTCTTCAGATATTGCTTCCTCCAGGGAGCCCTCCAGGTCCTCTCCTGCCTGAATTACGAGACTCCCTGCATTCCTAGCGCTGGGCACATGCCAGGGCCCATGTCTCCTCCTCCTGCTGGGGGTGGGTTCTGTGATGGCAGGGCCACTCCCTGGTCTCTGGACAGGGCTGAGGGACAGCAGGCCCTCACGGACACCGGCTGTGACACCCAAAGAACCTTTGCCAAAAGCAGATCAACAAAATGCCATCGTCGGGGCGCTGTCCTGCACAGCACCGCCCCTGCCCCAAGAACTCGCTCCACAGCAAAGGAAGGGCCACTGCGGGACTGTGCGGGCTGGGTTCCCTGGTCTCAGGGGTGGGCTGTCGCCCTGAAGCGGTGGGGTGAGGCTTGATTTCTGTGCTTGAGTTTTGTTCAGTGGGATTCATCAATTCTTGCTGTTTGTAGTAGTTGATCCGGTGATTCACTTGGATTTTCCAGGTATGTGGATAATCTTCTCCCCTTAGAGCGGAAGTGTTACTTTCTCCTTTCAAATGTGTATATCTCTCTCTTTTCTTCTCCGATTGCATTGGTTAGCACTTCCAGTACATTCTTTTCTTTTTTTAAGAATTTTATTTATTTTTATTTTGTTTATTTTTCAACTATTTTTTTATTTAAAAAATTTATTTTTATGTTTTATTTATTTCTGAGAGAGGGAGAGAGAGAGAGCATGAGAAGGGGAGGGTCAGAGAGAGAGAGACACAGAATCTGAAGCAGGCTCCAGGCTCTGAGATGAGCTGTCAGCACAGAACCCAACGCGGGACCCAAACCCACCAACCATGAGATCATGACTTGAGCCAAAGTTGGACGCTTAACCGACTGAGCCACCCAGCCGCCCCTCTAGTACATTCTTTAATCATGTTGCTGCCAGTGGGCCTTCACTCTTGCTTCTGACTTAGTGGGAATGCATCTCATAGTCTCCATTAAATACCGTGCTGAGTTTGGAGCTAAAATATATTTAATCCTGTTGAAGCAGAGAAGAAAAAGTGCTCACGTTGTCGGGCACAGAATAAGATTGTGAGAAATAAGCGCACTGACCCAATCAAAGGGGGATGTGGAGACTCGAGCACAGTGAAGCCAGGCTTTAATCCACATTCCTGCAAAAGCAAGTGTCTGATGGACAGGCACACTCAGGGCACTTACAGCAGGAAATTTATCTCCTAGCACGCAAGTCCCTCCCCTGGTTCCTCATTGGCTGAGCACTACAGAGCTTATAGCCTTACCCGGAAGTCACCTATGCCCACGGAAGGTCAAAAATACATTCCTTGAGGGGTGCCTGGGTGGCTCAGTCAGTTAAGCGTCAGACTTCAGCTCAGGTCATGATCTCACGGTTTGTGGGTTCAAGCCCTGCGTCGGGTTCTGTGCTGACAGCTACCTCAGAGCCTGGAGCCTGCTTCAGATTCTGTATTTCCCTTTCTCTCTGACCCTCCCCTGCTCACACTGTCTCTCTCAGAAATAAATAAAACATTAAAAAAAATTTTTTTTAAATACATTCCTTGAGGTGACGCAGAGACTTCAGTTCTTTGGCACATACTCAGGCAAAGCCCACGAAAAATAAGCCCACTAAATGGAGAGGGAAAGAAGAGCCATGAAGTGAAGTGTCTAAGGGTTTGGGACTCCATTGTGGTGGGGGTGGGAGGTTCGTACATATTTCCAGTAGGTTGTAAATTACTGTTAACTAGACAGCACAGTTTTCATTTGGTATTTTTGAAAATGAATCATCTCACTTACTTCTCACATGGATGTGCGATTTTTTTTTAGCCAATTTTCTTAATATAATGCATGTTTGGTTTATTTCGCATCTTTTGCTCATCGGAAGAAACCTACTAAAACTAACTTGTATGCATCTCCATCGTTCTGCACACGTACAATGTCTGCAGGATAAATTCCTGGGAGTGGAATTGCTAGACTAGGTCAAAGAGTAGATGGACTCGATAATTAAGGCCAAATTTCTCACCAGCTTACACGCTCACCAGCAATGTGCCTGTTTCCTCACATGATATTGTGATTTATATATATATAAACATATATATGGCCATTCAGACCACCAAAACATATTTTGCATATATATTTGGTTTTTGTTCTTGACTCCCAGCTCAATCCTTGGCATTTGCTGAGCAACAGAGCATCTTTTGTTACAAGCTTTGATCTCGGTCCTCAGTTCCTGAAATCTATTCAGAGCCACAAAGGCGAATGAGTGTGGCCTGTTATTCGCAGGCCCTTTTCTGGGGTATGTTAATGAGTGGCTTTAGGAAAGCACCTAAATCTGAGGGCTGGTTGCCTGGGAAACCAATGGGAATAGGTGACTTCCAGGGAGGGAAGAAGAGGGGATGCTGATCACCAATGGCCAGGGATTGGACCAATCGCACCTCCGCAGGAGGCCTCCATAAAAACCCAAAAATGGAGGGGATGTGGAAAGCTTGCAAGCTGGGGATGCGTGGGAGGTGGGGCGGGGGGCAGGTTTCCAAGTGCCAGTATGTCGGGCCCCAAACTCCACGTGGACAGAGGTGCCTTTGGCATGGATTTGCCCTGTGCATCTCTTCATCTGGCTGGTGATTCATATCCTTCAATTCCTTGACCATCTGGTGAGTTAACAGGTTTTCGGAGTTCTGTGAGCCATTCTAGCAAATCAGTCAAACTCAAGGAAGGGTTAGCAGGGACCCCTGATTAAAAGCCAGTCAGTCAGAAGCGCACGTAGCAACCTGGGCTTGTGATTGGTGTCTGAAGAGGAAGTCGGTCTTCTTGGACTGAACCCCGCACCTGCGGGCTCTGACGCTATCCCCAAGTACATAGTGTCAGAACTGAGTGGAAGTGTAGGACACCCAGCTGATGTCTGAGCATTGCTTGCTGGTATGGGGAGCTCCCTGGCACCACACGCGCGCATGCACACACACACACACACACACACACAGGAATTAGGAAACACAAATACCTACCAAACGTGTATCTTATACAACTTTTTGATTCATGCTAATTTTGATAAACCCAAAAACAGCTCCATGTCGTTCTTGTGAGCAAGACTGCATTTCCTTCATATATTTAAGGACAATTTGTTTTTGCTTTTCTAATCATATATTGACCATTTTTTCTACCGAATTGATCGGTCGTCTTTTTCTTATTGACTTCTAGGAGTTCTCCGTGTATTAAGGAGACCATCCCTTTGTGATATGACCGTGACCCATGCAAGGAGTCCAGGGGAGCTTACCTGAGGCGATGAGATGAAGCCACTACTCTGTTGGTGGCCGAGGATGGGCAAGAGAGTCCAGGATGAGTCGTATCTTCTCAACAAGAAAATCTGTTGTTTGCAGGTAAGCTTGGCCCCAAAGTGGCTGCAGGCATCGCTTACTGTGGCATCTGTAGGGCATAAGAAGACAAGGTGCCATGAGGGCACTGGGAGCCCTGCCTCCCTGGCCCCCCAGGGGACGAGCTGCAATGTGTCTTGCTTCTGGTAGCTGCTGATAGGTCTTGCTCCGCTGTCTGCTGTCCCTCTGGACCGTGTGAGCAAGGGTCCTGGCCATGATGTGTCACATACTTAGTTCCTTTCTCTGTCCAGTAATCGCTGTCCCCTATGGACAGCCCTCTGCTCTGACCCACTGGGCTGTCAAGGGCTTTCATCTGCTGCCCTGAAATCGCTGACCAGCAGAGACACAAGGATTCTTTCTAGACTGTCTGGTCGGGGCCCAAGATGTTTTCACATCCAGGATCTTGCTATCTTTTTTTTTTTAATGCTTATTTTAGACAGAGAGAAAGAGAGTGAGAGAGACAGAATGTGAGCAGGGGAGGAGCCGAGAGAGAGGGAGACACAGAATCCAAAGCAGGCTCCAGGCTCCAAGCTGTCAGCACAGAGCCCGACGCGGTGCTCGAGCCCGACGCGGTGCTCAAACCCGTGAACTATGTGATCATGACCTGAGCCGAAGTCGGACGCTTCACCGACTGAGCCCCCCAGGCGCCCCACGCTGCTATCTATTCAAATTAGCCAGTCTTTCTTTTTATGACTCCAGAGTTTGAATCCTACTTGAAAAACTTCTCTGGATGTACCGACAGAGAAAGGCAAAGGCTTGGAAGAGTCACAGCGCAGTGGTAGAGGGACGGGAACCGGGCACGGCCACGGAAGCACCTTGAAGGTGGGCCTGACTTGCTGCCCTGAACCAGGAAGGAGTGAGCCCAGGCAGGCCTCCGGGTTCAGGAAGTGGCCGAGCTGGTGAGGTTGCAACCGAGAGCACAGACCAGAGAAGGGTGCTGGGAAGCAGTAACGAAAGTGATGGGCCAGGAGGCCACGGGAGGCAGGGCGAAGGTGACTTGTGACAGAGCAACAGGGAGGGCAGACGGCAGACAGGGCAGGGACTCAGAAGACGACTGGAAAGCAAGGGCCACCCGGACAAGATCGGCAAGAGAGAGGAAGACCAGAGGGTGGGCATGGAGAGGCGGCTGACGGAGGGGGGCCGTGCACGGGCAGTGATGTCTTTCCTAGTGGTGACACAGGACGACGCGGGGGGGGTCCACGGCCGCGGTAGGGCTTGCCCGCGCCACCCCCTAACTGGACACACCTCGGCCCCGAACGTGCATTCTACCCAGCAGTGACTGGGTCCAGCACCCGTGATTCTCACAGATCACTGTCCTAGCTTAAGTCCTTGTTACTTAAGAACTTTATACAGAACGGAGGGGGGGGGGGATGTAACAAGATGGGGAGCCCCCGCGGCTCTTCTGAGCCTGACCACCCCGATTTCCCAGGCTTTGGCTGAGGCCTCAGCTAGGGCAGAGCAAGAGTCCCCCGGCACCCCACGCAGCCTCAGGGCAGATCCAGGCGCGAGTCCCGGCTCAGAAGTGTCATTCCGGCAGCGTGTCGGCTCACCTTGATGAGTCCAATGTCTGGTAGCAAAGTGTCTGCCAGTAAAGGGCACCTACAGATGGCAGCCGGCGTCTCCGGGAAGAACTGTAGCTTACCGCAGCCTTCCTGCAAGTGCGACATCTCTCACTGCCACCAAAATGCCCGTTAAAATCATAGGAGGTGCTGGAATGAACCCTGTGGTGCTGGGTTAGAGGAGGAGATATGACTAGGAGACTATGTTTACCTAACCACACGCGCACACACACACACACACGTACGCACACAGAGAGAGACTGCAATAAACACAGATACGGCATCGGTGGGTCTTGTTGATGTCACATACCCGGATAGGATTGATGAGGACACTTGACCTTGGAGGTCCTCCTCCCCAAACCCATAACCTGTTGGCTCCTCATGAGAAAAGATCAGAAAAGCCCGCAATGCGGCCTATTTAGTAATATTCAATACTATTCAAAAGTGTCCATGTCAAGAAAGACCAGAAGAGACCTGGAAACTGTTACGGATTAGGAGAAACTAAAGAGACATGTTGACTAGATATGACATGGGATTCTGGACCAGAGAAAGGACACCAGTGGAAAACCTGGGAACCTCTGAGTAAAGTCTGAAGTTCAGCTAACGGCAGTGGTTTTAATCAATGTACCGTGGTTACGGAAGATACTAATATTAGGAGAAGTGAGATGAAGGGTATAAAGGAATTTCATGTACTGTCTTTGCAACTGTTGTGTGAATCTATACAATTATTTCAAAATAGGGGTGCCTGGGTGGCTCAGTCGGTTGAGCATCCAACTCTTAATTTCGATCCCAGGGTCATGGGATCGCACCCCACGTTGGGCTCCATGCTGAGCATAGAGCCTCCTTAAGATTCTCTCTCTCTCCCTCTCTTTCTCTCTTTGTCCCTCTCCCCAATTCACACTCTCTCTCAAAAATTCTTAAAAATGTTAAGAATTTTAAAAAACAAAATGATTTCAAAATAAAAAGTCCAAGGGGCACTGGTGGCTCAGTCAGTTAAGTATCTGACTTTGGCTCAGGTCATGATCTCATAGTTCATGAGTTCGAGCCCTATATCGGGCTCTGTGCTGTCAGTGTAGGGCCCACTTTGGATCCTCTCTCTCTCTCTCTCTCTGCCCTTCCTCCACTCATGCTGTCCCTCCCCCTCTCTCTCAAAAATAAATAAACATTAAAAAAAAGAATGAGGGCCCCTGGGTGGCTCAGTTGGTTGAGTGCCCAGCTCTTGGTTTTGGCTCTGGTCATGATCTCATGGCCTCATGGATTCAAGCCCAGGTCTGGCTCTACACTAGCATGGAGGAGCCTCCTTGGGCTTCTCTCTCTCATTCTCTCTGTCCCTTTCCCACCTGCACTGTCTCTGACTCTCTCAATAATAATAATAATGACAACAATAGTAATATTGTTTAAAAAAAAGAATGATCCAAACTACTTAAGGAAAAAAAAAAAGACCATGCTTATGAGGCCAGATGGGACCCCCGCACCTACCCTGGCTACAGCAGGAGGAAGTGTTGAGGCCTTCACGTGGGAGGTGGTAAAGAAAGAAGCCCCAGAGAGGAGGTATGGCTCCTAATGGACCCACAGAAAGAGGACAGGCAGGCAGCCCCAAGTGTAGGACACACAACCCCTTTGCCCATCAAGGAGCCCCTCTGGATCCCCACCCTGGGTTGCTTCTGGGGGGGGTGTCTGCACAAGTCAGGGCGCTGGAGTCTAAAATGAAGGAGGCAACCTGACCCTTCCCTGCTCACACTGTCTCTCTCTCTCTCTCAGAAATAAATAAAACATTAAAAAAAAAACACTTTAAAAAAAAGGGGGCGCCTGGGTGGCTCAGTCGGTTGAACATCTGACTTCTGCTCAGGTCATGATCTCACGGTTCATGGGTTCGAGCCCCGCGTCAGTCTTTGTGCTGATGGCTAGCTCAGAGCCTGGAGGCTGCTTCAGTTTCTGTATCTCCCTCTCTCTCTCTGACCCTTCCCTGCTTACGCTGTCTCTCTCTCTCTCTCTCTCTCTCAGAAATAAATAAAACATTAAAAAAAAAAACACTTTAAAATGAAGGAGGCATTGCCACCAGCCAGTGGTCAGACTGTCCCCTCCCGGGTTAAGGCATGCTAAGGTGGTCACAGATCAACCAAATCATGGCCAACAGGCAGGAAAGGGGCAGCAGATCACCACAAGGCTGGGTCACTAGAACAACTCTGGGCAGGATGTAAATCCCAAATGAGCTGAGGCTTTTGAAACTCACCACAGGCTGTATGAAAGGCCATCTGATTGATGATTGGAGCATAAAAGGAACAGGGGCAATTGGTATGAGGTTAATAGAGGAAGAGCAAAGTGTCTTCTCTGTTGGGAAACAGGTCAACCCAAGGGTAGACCAGATGGCTGGAACAGAATCTGGGCATCAGAACTGAGGATGATGGGCTGACTGCTGCTGCCTTCTAGCTTTGCCCGAGCAGTGGTGTGGGACAGGCTATGGGGCTGCCGCCAGCCGGTGAAGTCTGCCCTGGCACCATGGCAACAGGCAACCTGCCAGTTTGGCCACGAAGGCGCTAAATGTCCAGGCTCTGAGCCGCTGGCCTCCTGGGAAATGCTCATAGCTTATTTATAACATGGAGGCTCATAAGTTTTTCCAGACTGCAGCTGCCAGGAAGGGGTAGAGGGGGGTGCTCTGAAACCCACCATGAGCGACACAGGAAATTCCTCAAGACACATGTCAACGTGACATTATGATATCAACTGTTCCTGGACCTGTCGTGCTCTGCCTTCTCTCCCAAAGCCCAGAGGCCCAGGGCTCACCCAGTACCTCCTGCCTGTGCCCTTCCTTCCGCAGCCTCTCTCCCCGGCACGCCCCGCTGTGCTCGCGCTTCCCTTACCCCCGGACGACACCTCCATTACCAGGTGGCTCTCTGCACACTCCTTCTCCTGCCTCATCTCTACCAAATACCTGTTACCCCACTTTCTAAATGACTTTTTTCTTATTTAAAAAAAAAAATGCTCATTTGGGGGCACCCGGGTGGCTCAGTCGGTTAAGTGTCTGCCTTCGGCTCAGGTCATGATCTCATGGTTCATGGGTTTGAGCCCCACGTTGGGCTCTGTGCTATCCTTGCGGACCCAGGTTGGATACTCTGTCTCCCTCTCTCTTCTTTCTCTGCCTCTCCCCACTGTGTGTGCACACATGCTCTCTCTCTCAAAAATAAATACATAATTTTTAAAAATAAATGAAATTTTAAAACACTCAGTTGATAAACTGTGGTGCATCCAATTGGTTATTATTCAATGATAAAAAGAAATAAGCTATCAAAAAAGGAGAAGGAGAAGCAGCAGCAGCAGCAGCAGCTAGCAAGCCATGAAAAGACATGGAGGAAACGTCGATGCGTGCCGCTAAGTGAAAGAAGCCCATTTGAAAGACCACGTGCTGGATGATTCTAACTATATGACACCCCAGAGAAGCCAAAACTACAGAGACGGTAAAAACCTCACTGGATGTGGGGGTGGGGTGGGGGGAAGAGACAGGCCCAGCACAAAGGATTTTCAGGGCAGTGAAACTATGATTCTGTTGGATGTTGTTATGGTGGCTGCATCCATTACGCGGTCATCAAAGCCCGTGGAATATATAAGACCAAGAGGGAACCCGTATATATTATGATATAATGCAAACTATGGGTGTTAGTGAATAATACTGTACCAGTGGTGGCTTGTCGACAGTAACCAATGTCCCACACTAAATCAGATGTTAAAAACAGGAGAAGTTGGGGCGCCTGGGTGGCTCAGTCGGTTAAGTGTCTGGCTTCGGCTCAGGTCATGATCTCGCAGTTCGTGGGTGCCCCACGTCAGGCTCTGTGCTGACACCTAGCTCAGGGCCTGGAGCCTGTCTTTGGATTCTGTGTCTCCCTCTCTTTCTGTCCCTCTCCTGTTCACGCTGTCTCTCTCTCTCAAAAATAAATTAAAAAAAAAAAAAAACGGGAAGTTGGAGACAGAGGAGAGAGGGGATTTGGTAACTCTATACTCTGTATACAGCACCTCCACTATAAACCTGCTTTACTATAGAAAGTACAGATAGCAGTTGGGGGAGTCGTGGGGGAGGCTCTAGAAAAATCCATTATCTCATTTACTCAGGAAAACATCCTTCTTTTTAAAATTTTTTTAGGGGCACCTGGGTGGTTCAGTCTGTTAAGCTTCTGACTTCAGCTCAGGTCATGATCTCATCGTTCATGGGTTTGAGCCCCGCATCAGGCTCTGTGCTGACAGCTCAGAGTCTGGAGCCTGCTTCTGATTCTCTCTGTGTGTGTGTCTCTCTCTGCTCCTCCCCTGCTGTGCTCTGTCTCTCAAAAATAAATAAATGTTAAAAAAAAGTTTTTATTTTTTAAAAATGTTTAAGTAGTCTCTATGCCCAACATAAAGGCTTGAACACACTACCTGGAGATCAAGAGTTGCACACTCCACTGACAGGGCCAGCTCGGCGCCCTAGGAAACACATTCTTACTACCCAAGTATGTACACTTATAGCACACACACATTAGAGGTCTCTAATAAATGGGTCTACTCTTTAGGTCAGCTTTTTCTTGTTTTCATGTTTTGTGTTGAAATCATTATACACCGAGAGAGAGCTGCAGAGATAGTCCAGAGAAGTCCAGGGTACCGTCACAAGCTCCCACCGGCAGAACATTCTACCCAATCATAGGACGCTATCAAAACCAGGGAGCTGGGGCACCTGGGTGGCTCAGTCAGTTAAGTGGCCAACTCTTGATTTCAGCTCAGGTCCTGATCTCAGGGCTCATCAGTTTAAGCTCTGTGTTGGGCTCTGCACGGACACTGTGGAGCCTGCTTGGGGTTCTCTCTCTCCTCTCTCTCTCTGCTCCTCCCCTGCTCGTTCTCTCTCCTTCTCAAAATACATCCATACATATATACCAGAGAGTGGACATTGGCATAAGCATGGGCTGGTCTTACACTCTGTCTTGTAAAGGGGTTAGTTTATTTAACAATGTATCATGAACATCTTTCTACATCTTTCTATGTCAACGGTTATACTTGTGTAGTGCTGTGGGCTTTTTGATGGCCATGTTATAATATAGTGGGTGAACTGCTATAATGTACTCAATAATCTCCATGGCTGGATGTTAATTTCCAACTTTTTATTACCAAGGGCGTTAACTTTACCAAGTTAACATCTAAGTGTATTTACACTGTGTGCATCCCCAATAGGAGCCCTTCGCATATGTTGACTCAACCACTCCCTGAGGCAAACGTTTCAGAGGGTGACCCTGGAGCTCAGAGAAATGAAATACTTGCCTCAGGTTGGCGCTCTGCACTGAGAAACACCTGCATCGCTTCCTTAGGACAAGTTGCCATGGATCGAAGTGCGGGGCTGAAGGGGACACACCTTGTATCTGCTTCAAACAGCATGATGACCAGCTTATACCACTGTCACAGCAGCCCTGGTGCCTGCCTGTGTCCCCTGGGCATTCATTCCACGGACAGCAGGCTGCTCTTGCTGCAAGCACGGGTCTCCACTTCAGGACCTTCCCCCCACCCCCACCCCCATCCCCACCCCGTGCCAGCACTTGACAAACTCCAAGGCCCAGCTGGTTAATGCGCCGGGAGGCTGCCTCCCTCTAATGGTGGATGGAGAGCTGCCTTATAAGTACCCTGCTTCTTTGGCTCTTGACTGGGGTAAGAGGCACATGCTATGCTGTTTCCTAGAGTTCCCTGGTGGGACTGCGCTCCGGGGGCCCCCGGAGGAAGGTGGCTTCATAACACACGCGCCTTTCCCCTCCTTCCCCCTTCCACACTCTCCTCCTGGTGTTGCCTGGAATCACTTCTCAAATAAGCCACTTGTACCAAATCTTTGTTTCAAGGCTGGCTTCTAAGGGGGAACACAAAGCAAATGATAGAGGGGATTTACCGGCACACAAAACAGGGAGGAAGAGCCAGCTACCATCAAGGACCCCGTCCTTTTCTTCCCTCCACCCAGCCTCCCTCGGGACAGTCTCATCCTCGCACCAGCCCTCCTGCTGGCAAAATGGCTGCCGCACTTCCCGTGCTCTTGACGCCCTCCATTCCTTCTAGAAGAGGCGTCTGCGAGCCCCTGCCAAAGAACAAGCCATCTCCCCCAGCAGCCCCAGCAAACCTCCCCCTGAATCTCTTTGACTCCAATAGGATAAAGTAGCTAAACCTAAATCATCCTTTGGCCAAGGGAAGGGAACGGGGATACCTGACCAATCACTGACTTATCCTGGTTGGATTAAGATGATCACCCTTTGTATTTTCACAATACAGGGCGGGGATGTCTGGGGTATTTGGAATCACAGTATGAACTACACACCCTTGAAATGATTTTTAAATGTCCTGGCAAGCTGCCCTCCAGAAAACACAGTCCCCAGGGACCCCTGGCGGGCTCAGTAAGAGGAACGTGCGACTCTTGATCTTGGCGTGGTCAGTTTGAGCCCCACGTTGGGTGCAGAGATTACTTAAAAATAAAATCTTGGTGGGGCGCCAGGGTGACTCAGTCGGTTAAACATCTGACTTCAGCTCAGGTCATGATCTCGTGGTTCGTAAGTTTGAGCCCCGCTTGGGACTCTGTATCTCTCTCTCTCTGCCCATCTCCTACTTGCAGTCTGTCTGTCTGTCTGTCTCTCTCTCTCTCTCAAAAATGAATAAACATTAGGGGCGCCTGGGTGGCTTAGTTGGTTAAGTGTCGACTTTCGCTTAGGTCATGATCTCGTGGTTCGTTGGCTCGAGCCCCGCGTCGGACTCTGTGCTGTCTGCCAGCTCAGAGCCTGGAGCCTGTTTCAGTCTGTGACTCCCTCTCTCTCTGACCCTTCCCTGCTCACGCTGTCTCTCTCTCTCTCCTAGAAATTAAAAAAAAATTTTTTAATGAATAAACATTAAAAAATACATAAACATGGGCGCCTGGGTGGCTTAGTCGGTTAAGCGTCCGACTTTCGCTTAGGTCATGATCGCGGTTCGTGGGTTCGAGCCCCGCGTCAGGCTCTGTGCTGACTGCCAGCTCAGAGCCTGGAGCCTGTTTCAGTCTGTGACTCCCTCTCTCTCTGACCCTCCCCTGCTCACGCTGTCTCTCTCCCTCTCTCTCCTAGAAATAAATAAAACATTTAAAAAAATAAAATAAAATAAATAAAAATAACTATAAAAAATACATAAACATAACATATAAACATAGAAATATATAAACATCAAATCAAACCAAATCTTGGGTGTCTGGGAGGCTTAGTCAGTTAAGTGTCAGACTCTTGATTTCAGCTCAGGTCATGGTTTGTGACTTGGAGCCCTTCGTCTGGCTCTGTGCTGACAGTTCTCTCTCTCCCTTTCTCTCTGCCTCTCCCCCCACCCCCACTATCTATAAATAAATACATACATACATACATATATAAACATTTTTAAAAATAAACAAATTCTTTTTTTAAGGGTTGGAAAGGGTATTCTTTTTTTTTTTTTTTAAGTTTATGTATTTTGAGAGAGAAAGAGAGCGCATACACATGCATGCAAGGTGGGGAAAGGCAGAGAGAGAGAGAGAGAGAGAGTTCCAAGCAGGCTCCACACTGTTAGCACAGAGCCCCACTCAGGGCTTGATCCCACGAACTTGAGATCATGACCTCAACCAAAACCAAGCATCCAGACACTTACCCAACAGACACCCAGGCATCCCTAAAATAAATACAATCTTAAGGGGAAAAAAAAGAAAATACAGTACCTGTTTTTCTGCACACTCTCCTACTCTGGGTTTTGTTATTAATTTTTAATCTTTGCTAATTTGATATGTAAGAAATACTGCTGTTGTATTTTAGACATTGTTGGGTATTCATGTTAGTTTTCTTTTGCAAATTGTCTACTTCTGCTCAGAAACCATATTTCTCTTAAAAGAAACATCTTTTTTTCTTTTTTTTAAAAAAGAAACATCTTTTTAATTAATTTCTGAAGGGCTCTTTAGGTATTTTTTTTTAATGTTTTATTTATTTCTAGGAGAAAGATAGAGAGACAGCGTGAGCAGGGGAGGGTCAGAGAGAGAGGAAGTCACAGACTGAAATAGGCTCCAGGCTCTGAGCTGGCAGTCAGCACAGAGCCTGACGCGGGGCTCGAACCTATGAACCGCGAGATCATGACCTAAGTGAAAGTCGGACGCTTAACCAACTAAGCCACCCAGGCACCCCTCTTTAGGTATTAAAAGTACTAATCTCTTGTCACATCTGTTGCAAACGTTTCTCCTTGGTCGGCATTTGCTTTTTGAATTTCATTCACAGTATTTACATTTTTTACCTGGTTAACTTTATCACATTTTTCTTTATGACGTTTGCTTTTGCCTTAGTTCTGCTGTTTTAAAGTTATGTAAACTTCAAACTATATTGAGTTTTCTTCCCGCAAATCTGCTGCTTTTTGTTTGGTTTGGTTCTGCATTTAAATCCTTAACATATCTGGAATAAATGTGGCTTAAAATATTGGATAGGCAGGTAACCCTATTTTCATTCTATGACGTGAGCCACGTTTTTAAAAACACCAGGGGCGCCCAGGTGGCTCAGTTGGTTAAGTGTCTGACTTCGGCTCAGGTCATGATCTCACAATCTGTGGGTTCGAGCCCTGTGTTGGACTCTGTGCTGACAGCTCAGAGCCTGGAGCCTGTTTCAGATTCTGTGTCTTCCTCTCCTCCCCTCTCCTCTGCCCCTCCCCTACTCGCTCTCTGTCTCTGTCTCTGAAAATAAAACAAAGACATAAAAACATTTTTTTGCTCTCTCGGGTCCCCGTTTCCAAGATGACCAAAAAAAGAAGGAATAATGGTCGTGCCAAAAAGGGCCGCGGCCACGTGCAGCCTATTCGCTGCACCAACTGCGCCCGTTGCGCGCCCAAGGACAAGGCTATTAAGAAGTTCGTTATCCGGAACATAGTGGAGGCTGCCGCGGTCAGGGACATTTCCAAGGCAAGTGTCTTCGACGCCTATGTGCTTCCCAAGCTGTATGTGAAACTACATTACTGTGTGAGTTGTGCCATTCACAGCAAGGTAGTCAGGAATCGCTCTCGTGAAGCACGGAAGGATCGAACATCGCCACCCCGATTTAGACCAGCGGGTGCTGCCCCACGACCTCCACCAAAGCCCATGTAAAGAGCAAAGTCCTTACGGATTGAAGAAAAACTGTTCTCTGGGAAAAAAACCCCAATAAAACAGAGATTATACTTAAAAACAACAACATTTTTTTAAAACACCATTTGTGGGGCACCTAGGTGACTCAGTCGGTTGAGAGCCCAACTCAGGTCATGATCTCACAGTTCAGGAGTTCGAGCCCCACATCCAGCTAACTGCTATCTGAGCTTCCTATCTTGTGTCCCCTCTCTCTACCCCTCCCCAACTTGCATACACCTCACTCACGTGCTCTCTCAAAAATAAATATTTTAAAAAGTGAACAAAGTAACTTTTAAAAACCCTTAAAATAATAAAAATGCATTTTAGTAATAGTAAAAAAGTCTTCTATCATGACTCTTATTTCTCAAATATTTCTTGGCTAGTCTCATATATGTATTAGAATTAATGCATATTAATGATTAATCATTAATTATGGTAAATTGTCTATTTATGCCAGAGCCATTTTTCTATTAAAATAAACATCTTTTGGGGCGCCTGGGTGGCTTAGTCGGTTAAGCGTCCGACTTTCGCTTGGGTCATGATCTCGCGGTTCGTGGGTTCGAGCCCCGCGTCGGCTCTGTGCTGGCTGCCGGCTCAGAGCCTGGAGCCTGTTTCAGTCTGTGACTCCCTCTCTCT